>JACAZI010000005.1:1394901-2789803 GCA_014462655.1 Mycena venus | reverse complement strand
TAATTACTGAGATACGAATTCCGGAGCAACGTCTGGACAATCGACAGAAAATTCAAAATTGCGTGACGGTGAGATACGAGGGTCGGTGAGGCGGCAGGATGTAACTCGGACTGGCACGAAGAATATTTTGGTAGACTCTTGTGTGACCGTGCACGGAGAACGGGGGTTGTATACATCTGAGGGTAGTTGTTATATATACGTTGGGGTATCGCCCTCAAACGAACCAAGTGATGCTGGGGCTCATATTTATTCTAACAGCACTGACCTTGACATCAGCCCGCCGGCGAACGCCTCGCCGCGGTGCAAGTTCCTGCCTCGGATAGTATAGGGTCGCCCCCGAAGGTTCCAAATACCTCAGTGCAGGTAGGAAATCTGAATTATGGATTTTCTTTGGGAATAAGAGACATTGCGGTGATCCACCGGTAGCCACCCGGTGGTTACCGAGGCATGCGGTGCCGGTGGCGCATCAACTGACGCCTATATATCTCGGGCTCGGATCTGCAGGCACATCCCTGCACCTTAGTATGGGGGAGTGATATATCACCCCCCTCTGATTTTCGGAGAGCAGTGATATATCAAAACCGATAATTTAGAGGTGGCTTTGATATATCAACGAACCGTCATTCCTGGGGCTATGGAGCCGTTATTCCCGACTGCCGTCGCTATCCAGCACGATACTGATGAATATCTGCATTTGGACAGCATCGATCAAAGGTCATGCACGTCGCGATCAGTGGCGATCAAATGTCTTTGACGTCGTCAGCGACGGCGACAGCAAAATATCCTTCAAAAATTACGAAAAAATTGTGAAATACGGAGTGCGTATATAGTACACCTACTGTGAAATGTATGGTAGACACGACTTGAAATAAGTGGTCATCGACCGGTTTTTGCAAGGTTTCTGCGTTCAAGATACCTTTAAGCACCCATCAATGGCTAGTCATTTTCAATGCATTCCTCTCTTCAGACTGTTCTGGAAGTGGTGCTGAGCATGAAATGAACCAGACCATTTTTTGTTATCGCCGCTCATCGGCCGACTGATCCGTTCCTCGGACGCCCCATCCGAAAGTCGTTTTTACCGTCTTCTGAACTCGCAACCAGCGAAATCACTTCTCAAAACAGATCTACCGGCTTGTTGACCCTCCAAAGATGTATATTCTAGGTCACCAGAAGTGTTCTACTCCAAAAATAATACATATAATTTTCTACTAGAGTGCGCGACTGTGCAGCAGAGCGACACAGCATAAAGCAGCCAAAGAAGACACCTGAAATGATCATGTCTATCGCAAACGGTTGTTCGGGGCATGCCGGAATGAAAGAAAATGTGGTGGCTCATGGGGTAGCACTGATTTCCACCGGTAACCCCGTTACAGTCATAATCGGGATTGGCTGGCCAGCAAAAGGCAGCCGGGTGGCGTGCAAGACGGGTGTGCACATCAGACTGAACAATAACAGTGCAGATTTCGGGCATGAAGGCGGCAGAGCGCCGCGGCAGGCAAGGCGACCGTGCACCAGGTGGTATGCAGCAGGAGCGGGTAGGTGTGACAAGGGCGGCATGAACGGACAGCGATGAAAGCAGCGATAATCTAGTGAGCCTAAAGCCCACTGGGAATGAGAATTCAATAGACAGAGCCGCGGGAAGGGTGTGTGCAATTCCGATTGAAAAGCGCTGCGTAAGAGCGCAGAGACCATCTGGCACTCATCAAGCCGACCCAGATGGATCACACGGATACATGGAGCTGTTGTAATCATATTTTGAGCGGCCAGCCTGCAATCCGAAGCACAGGGAGGTGGGAGCAAAAGGTGAGCTGCAACAATGATTGCGAGGCCCAAAGTGATGCAGCAGTGTAGAGGACCCAGAAGAGCAGCCTAGCTAAGGTAGGGAGCGGGTAGAGGCCCGGAGGCAAACGGGAGCCGGTGTGGCGGAGGAGAGAGAGGCATTAGTGTCGTTCAAAGTTACCATTTTCACGTCATTTTCGTCTCATTTTCATTCTCATTTTCATTTTCATTTTTCAAACAGGAACACAAAAATGAGCGCAAAAATGAGCCCGTAAGGTCATTTTCGCCAAAATGCTCATTTCGTCGTCCTACTTGCTCTCATTTTCGTGCTGAGAATTAGAACTCCGCACTGGGCTTTGATCCCATCATTTCTCTTTGTCCTTTCCCTCCACACTCGTTCGCATCGTATTTCTCTGGCCTATCGGCTGCTATGCTATTTTCAGTTGAATACCCTTCATACATCCCATGGGCCGGACCTCTCTGAAGAAATCACGTAAAAAGGCGCCCGCAAAGTCCAGTGCCACTCGCAGTGGCGGTGACCGCTGTTCTTCGGCGGCGAGCTGAACGTTGGCGGAGGCCTCAATGGCGTTGGAGGCTTTGGGGCCTTTGGGGAAGGGTTTTACGATGGTGCGGGGTCTTCGGGGCAATCTGGTTGAATGGTTGGCGGCTTTGTTACAATTTAAGTTTCCACTCCTTTTCTTCACCTTTTCTTCCCTTCCATGTTGTGTTGCACCAACTGTCATAGCTTGTATATGTCCAGCCTCAATGCAGCCTCTCCCTTCGTTGCTAGTTTTACCATTATGATCAAGTTCTACTTAAGATCATCTGTTCTCGAGTAGCGAGAAGATCGTCTCCTATGTCCAAACACGAGGCGGATCCATCTGAGTCCAAGCCATGGTGTTCAGAATGAGGTTTGCCAGCAATTGTGTGCGCTTAGACCGCGTGCGGCGGGAGGCGCCGTCATCCATTAGTCGAAGGGCGCAACGTGGCGGAAAGTAATAAGCGAGTGACAAATGGCGTGTGCCAGCGGAGATTCAAACGGCAGCTCCATTGCCGATGCCTGCCGAATTGTGTTCAAGAGTAGGAACACTCTCCTACTCGGAAAATACAGGGGGGGGGGTTTCAAAGTTGGCCATTTTTATGCTCCTACTTGTTCTCATTTTCGTCTCATTTTCGCATTTTTAGTGCAAAAAATGGCGAAAATGGGACGAAAATGAGCGCGAAAATGAACGTGAAAATGGTAACTTTGAACGACACTATTGATGGGAGACAATGTAATTGTAACAAGCGTCAACAAAGCGACCCATTGGGAGTGGCAGTGGAGCGCCATCAAGGCGCCATCATTCCAGGCGGTCAGGCGGGCGAACGGTGGGCGCCCAATTCGGGCGGAGCGCGATGCGTCGCGCAGGGGCACGGATTTGATGGGAAAATGATATATCAAACTTACCGCTAAGTAGAGTCTCTGATATATCATGAAGCTCCGACACTCAGATGACTTCTGATATATCAAAGTGTCGTATATGCCTGGAAGAACTTGATAAGATCTTACCACAGGTAACAACAGCTCATCAACTTTGCAAGACTAGTTAGACCTAGGAAATCCCCATATGCGCTACCGCATTAGACAAATCGAACTCTGCCACAAGTCTTCGTTCGACACAGAGAACGCCCTTAACCCGGCGTCATGCAGGTGTTCTTGAATCTCGCCCATGCGAACGCAATTCATTGAACTTATTCACGTCAGATTGACCCATAGTTCCCAAATGCTGCTCCAATGGCTTGCCAGTAAACAGTATGTAGCTCTCCCCCGCATGCGTCCTTGCAGACATGATTATAATTTCTTGTGCATTTCCGGTATGGGCTTGGAGCCATCCAGGCTGATTCTCTAACCCACATAGCTCCATATTGCACTCGCGAGATTAGGTGAGTTGTCGGAATTAGAGGCGCTACAGACGGCGCATCCCGCCCATGTATACGTAGCTGTGTGATTCGTATTATGTGAGAGCGGCAGGCAGGAAAAGCTAGAATCAAACAAACAGACTCACTTGGGGAGCCGACGCCGAGGTCTTCCGTCAACGAGAAACCTTTAACTAGAAACGCAAAACCCGAGTATCAACCGGACCGGAACAATATTCTCAGCGGAGGACCGTGTTTACTGGCGCCGAAGGCAGAGTATGTACGGCGTACTTGGAGAGTTAACTTTTTGACTTGCAAAAGTGGCTTGCACCCGTGCAGAATGGCTTTGTTTCAGGCGTGGGCGTGGATTTTGGTGGTATCACACGCCCACGCCCGGCTTTTTGCTTGCAAGCCATTTTGCCGGCTTGGCATCAGCCAAAAAACCTAAGTGGCTTGCGCACACCGCACATCATGCAGGGCCCTGGCATTGGATTTTATGGGGCAGACGAACTACCATATGTACCCTGCATGTATGTAGGACATCAATTGTCAAATAATTTTGATATTCGGGGAATGCTCGTCATCACTGTGAAAGATGATGAGGGCAACTCATGCCTGACATGCAAGCCAGCGGGCTTGTGGGGCTCAACTGATAGACCATGCTTCCGAGAATCTGCCTGTATTGAAAATAATGGAAGCAGCATCCACCATGCAAAGATATTAACAAAAACAGTGTTCAACTCACCCGACTTTTGAACCACATGTGTTTACGTGCCCCAAACTGAAATTTGAATAGATTCCTCCAAGAAAGGCTTTGAATACTCTAATAGAGTTGAAACAAGCCCTCTCGACAGTAATTTTAGGTTGTAGCTCTCGGTAGTTGACTTGGTTGTACCGAGTCTTGACTGTAATTTACCAAATGAGCATAACTACTAAAATCTTTGATATAAACTGCCCCAATGAAGACATTTGACTGGTTTGGAGGATTCTCGGGCCCAGGATGTGCTAGGATGTCATTCTTTTTCATCAGTAACAAAGTGGCTTGCAAGGGGCTCCCCATCTAAGATTTTTTCAAACTCCTCAAAATATGAAACTAAGCTCAAATTCAATTTAGAATCCAGTCCTCCGAAGGTGACCGGCGAAGTAGTTGTTGAGTTAGAGAAGGAAACATTATTACTACATTTGGAATATTGGTGGTGCACCGCCATTCCGAACGTAGTAATTTATCACGTGGGTTGGCAGTGGGCCGGACACCGGAAAATTGTTTCCACTCAATTAAACAAGATGTAGGCACCCCGTGTCTTCGCCACGGGCGGTCAGACACGGCGGATTCCGAGGCGTGGGACCCGGCGGTAACATCTCGACAGCCGGCCCCAACATCTCGACAACGTCATGTGAATTCTCAGGTGACTTTTCACATGACCACTGATGGTTGTCTCTTAATGTATAGGATACAGGACATCCTGGAGAACATTTGTAGCACCCTTCATTGGCGCACTTCACCACTCCGAGATCAGAAAACCATGGCTCTGGTGCTTTTTGACCGAAATACATCACGTGAAATTACCATATAAGGATATTCCCATTTGGGAGGGGGGGAGGGGTCCCCAATTTCTCTGAGAAAAAAGTTTCGATGTATAGTGTGGATTTCACAAATCAGTACCCCCTTGGTGGCTTGCGCAAGCCATTCTGTCTGATGCCATCAAAATGGGCGTGGGCACGGCTTGTAACGAAAAGTCAAGGAATTCATGCATGAACAAGGTCAATACATCTCGGTTACATCTAATTGACCTTCTCCTACCACATTGAAGCAGGATCGGGGTGAATTGGCGCCAGGTTTAACGTCTCAACTGCCATCACAAGCCATTCTGGTGACAAAGTGGCTTATGCCTGGTGTGTGCGGAATTTTTTGATTCAAGATTTGGCACTCATTTTATTGCAACTTTCATTGTTATATGGAGTCATTGAACTCCAAACAGTAGTTGCTTTCATTCCATTTCGGCCCCTAGTCACTGCGAGCAAAATGGCTTGCACAAGCCACTTTGTCTGATGTCATCAAACGGGCGTGGGCGTGGCTTGCAATGAGAAATAATTAAATCAAGGGAAGGCATTGGTGTAGAAACCCTTGAAAATACTGAATATGTACATGCAATGGTATACATATGCATAGACTATTTTTATGTCATGTCCCTGCTCATCGCTGCAAAAAAAAACGGCGTGCCCAAGCCATTTTGTCTGGTGCCATCAAACGCGCGTGGGCGTGGCTTGCAACGAAAAAAATAGTTGAATGAAGGGAAAGTATTACTGCAGAAACCTTTGGCAGTGATGAATTTCGTGCATGCAAATGTTATTACTCTCATATATGCTCAACAAAACGGCGTGCGCAAGCCATCAAACGGGCGGGGGCGTAGGTTGTAACACTCCGACTCCATGACTCCCACGGTTTGTTTTCGCTAGAAAGTTTCTAGAGTCTCGTTTTCCATAGTTTCTTCATTGACTCTCTTTGACTTAGTGACCGCGCTCCCCGATGTGTCGGCAAATCCTGTCTGTCGATCATTGTCGATCATAAATCATATGCTGCCACCGTTCGCTCCCCGATTTTCCATCTTTTTTCACTCTCCCATGTTCCAGCGCATGAAAAATTTCTTTGGTCTGAGAAATACGCCTCTGACACCGAACCAACCACCCTACCCTCAAAACAACATATATGGGCTGCACTCGTGTTTCGATGGTCCAACTGCAACAACGGCACGGTGTTTCATGGCTCGGTTTCAGATCTGCTGGTCCTGATACTTTGTATCAATTTTCGTGGTTGCAAATTTCACGAAGAAATCCAGGATGTGACACACAGCAGAAATCTGAAAAGGTTCGCATTTTTTTCTAATGGACTATCCCGGGCTACTCAACCTCACGGAGCAGGAGTGCCAAACAAGAGTAATGGGTGTGGGTTCAGTTCTCCTACAGCTGCTTGCTGTTCAGCACGAGCTCGGGGGGCCATTGAATCTCAACGGTGACCTGATCGAGGATCTTAAGGACGAGTGTTTTTGGATGCCTACCAGATGGGGATAAAGCACTCGATGCAATGTTCAGCGCCATTCCATCGACAAGCACGGGCTCGGGCGTTTTTGTACAACAGATATTGGCCTTCAAGCGCGATCACACCATTTTTTATGACACGACCAGCCGTCCCGGACTCCCACTTCCGTACAACAGATCCCGTACCCATCGTGGTGACTGAAGCATTGAAGCGTAAAAAGAACGAAGGAATCGAGGCGGGGCAGCCGGCCAAACGGAAAAAAAAACTAGCCCCAAGGCAGGAGCGGATAGGCGTGAGGAACCCCGTGTCGAAGCGCAAAGGAGACGACAAGCGTGACGACGAAAAAGCCGCAAAACACGCCAGAACTCATCAGAGCAAAGCAAATCGAGGTGCGAGCAAGAGTGCGGCCACTCGGCGCACTTGTGTGGGACACAGGTAATGCCGAGAATCGGGCAGCGGGGAGCACTTTGCAAATAAAATGGGCACGAAGACGTCTAGAAAAATATCCCATTCGTATCGGCGCCTTCATTCATAGCATAGATTCAGATTACGGGGTAGATTATAATGCTCTTATTGGCCTGGACTGTTATGACTGTATCGGTGTACTGTGAGAGTGAGGGCATTGGTAATGATTTTCCGTTCAACTAATACAGAAAGTGTTTAGGAAGTGTTCAAACAAAAAGAAGAAACGCGGTGTTGCATCAAACGATTTGATTTCGCAGGACAGTGGGAGCCGACCATCAAGTACCCCACACTCTGCTGCAACCTCGACCATTCATTACACGCATGTGGCCGTTCCCCTTGCGTCCCTCAAACACAGTCTGATATTTAATCTTTGTCCAATCAATCATCTCCAAGGTGCAAGCTTGATGAATTCCTTTGCAGCAAATCTGCTGGTGCAATTGAAAGTGCTGTGAGGCACCCAGCCCACAATGTTATCCACTTGGATCTGGTCGAGAATGACAGGATATAAGTTTTTTCTGTGCTATTGGACAACAAGTGGGCTCTGAATGCAATTAAAAATTGACAAAAGAGCTTCAAAGTTGCCATAATTTTGCCGAAATTTCACCAAAATTATACAATTTCCATCTGAGGTAACTTAATTAAGATAACTTAGGGTAATCAATGTAATGAGGATAATTTCACGAAATTTCGTGAAATTTCTTCGAAGTTCAACCAAATTAGCTGTGGGAGGTTTTCCTGATGTCGCTGGTGGGCAGGAAGATCACACAATACAACAAAGGTTCAATCCTGGGACACATGATTCAAGGCCAGTTGGGAGGTATTGTAGAGGAAATACCAGTGTTTGACCTGCCATGCTATCTATAAGAGGACCGGTATATCCGTCGGGGCGCAGGAGTGCGGCGATCTCAAAGATGCTACGCTCAAGCTCTGGTGGAAGTCAAGGCTCAGTGACAACATGGTCAGCTGGGCTGGAAACAATAATGAGCATAGCTTTAAAGGGCGATGAAAGTGGGTTGATGGGGGCTTACAACAAGCCATGTCATTTGCAGATAAAGCCGGAGCTACGGATCATTTGGTTTTGATACGACATCCAATTCAAACAAGGCCAAACAATTTTGCGATGTTCTTCTTATTCCAATTCAATTATAATCAATCCAGCATGATCACAAACCCAGAATCAGAGGACAAACAGAACTATATATCATTTTAGATGTAGAAAAATCCAGGTCACAAAATTCCACGAGTGAGGAAAGATGATTCTTTCATCAGGAAAAACCTCTCTAACTCTAAGTTATTTGACTCCAGACCGCCGGATTAGGAAAGTCTCACACATCGTGAATATTTTGTGGGTTTATATGTATCAGAAGTGTGAAAATCCCACGAGATGATCTAAGAGAGGCCCATAAACTCGCGTCTGACAACCCAGGAAAGGACTTGAATGAAGCCCGGGACCTGAGTTGAGTGTTTTCACAATGAAACTCCTCAATCAGTGCACCCGTGTTGACATTGATGCGCATGCCGGGATTCTTGAATCCGCAGAAAAGATTTCTACCTCACAATCATCTCCTTTGAACAATTCCATGGCTGCGGCTGGTTGCGTATGTTGAGAAGACTATGCAATGCCACCGCCTTTGATGAGGATATCACCGTTCACCAGAGAATCAGGCTGTCAGTCTCAATGGTTAACTAAGTTACTTGGACAAACTAACTTAGCCTGCCACAAGTAACTTAAAGTTAACTTAATGTAACTTGTGGCAGAGTGAGTTAATTTCGCACGTAAAAGTACAAGTTAATGATGCCATCAGATGTCATAAGTAACTTTGGCGCAACTAACTTATACTAACTTACTACTCACTTGGAGGGATTAGAAGGCCACAGAACACTTCTTAGGCAGGTAAAAATCCTCAAAACACATGAAATTGACTACAGGGACAATTATACAATGTCAGTGCACTTTATCACCACCTTACAGGTGTGAAAACCACTTGAACCCCCTATTTCTCGAACTTGAACCACATTTTGGCACTCTGACTTCTCGAGACACATCATGCCATGTTATCTGGATGGTTTATCTCATGTTCAACCATTTTGGTGCACTGTGCCTTGGTCATAAATGACTTGGCGAGTCCAAAGTGGTGCTAAGCTAGTGAACGGGTGAAAACAAACCCAACAGTGCAATGTTCCGGAGCATTATCACGTCCCGGAGACATGGGCAGATGCATAAACACCAAAACTTGGCTTTTGAACTTCTATGGGCTCACACGACGCTTACTTGCGCCAATTGATGGTAAACGCAAATTTTGGCGGTAACTGATGCCATTTGATGGCATACGTTACTTTTGCTGATCTAACTTGGCGGAGCGTAAGTAACTGTAAGTAAAAACATGAAAAAGGTTCAAGTTCACGAATCACCAACATAGCTCGAGTTTTTAGCACACAATTGACCCGATGTTGAGCTTATCTGCCTATTCACCCACTGCGTGGCGCTTTCCGACAGTTACCTCGCCGCCTCTGCCTTATGTTGCTCAACTTTTATTTGAATCTTCCTGCACTAGGAGCCGGGGTTAAATTCCCGAACTTGTCCCTGTTGTCCAAGGATGAGATGTCTTTGCAGCAAGAACAAATGTCGGAATTTATTACTGTTTCTCTCCAATGAGTTGAGGGAGGAATGATCACAATTGTCTTGGATAAAGGTGCAGCCCAAGGACCAGAAAATGGAGGAACTGTGTCCTTCAAATTTCCCAACAGGAATGAAGCAAAGAACCACAGCACTGTGCAGCAGATGGTTCAATTTAGCCTCGATGCATGAGCATCTAGTGGAAGTCATTTGTTCTACATTTTGGGCTGTTCCCCAGTCCATTTCAACTGTGATTTATTCAGGTAGCTCTTTCCACCAATGTTGTATCACATGGATTCCAGCCTCTATGACTTCCAACTGTCTCGAGTTCGGGCTATGGAAAGTTGTCAGTTGCGTTGCTGCTTTATGTAAACTGTTCACGACAACAGTTTGTAATTTCAAAGGCCCAGCTAAAATGGTCACCATTAATTGTTTTCCTTCCCGTCTTCGAGACAATTGAATCTTTGTTGATGCAGCATGGTGTTCAAATCAAGTTCGAAGCTCAATTAAACAATGATCACAGTTCTTACCACTATTCTGGTGGAAATGAAGTTCAATGGACTCCTGAAGTACCTAGAAGCCTCTACCGTGCGCTGGTGCTATCTTCCTTAGAACCATATAAGTAAGCTGTCAACAAGTTAGTTTCACCAAGTGTGGGAAAAGTTAAGTAAAGTTTGTCCCGCCAAGCCAAAGGGGCCATCAAAGTTAAAGTTAGCTGCCATAAGTTACTTTTTTCACTCTCCCTGCCAGGTGTTGCGGGGTTTACCTTGATGCACTTGCCAGGAAGTATGAAACTGGAGAGAATTTCCGTGCCAGCATTGTAATTGAGGCCTGTGAATAAATTCACGGTGTTGCCGCTTCACGGACGCAACCTAAGTACGCAGAAGGTGAGCTCATAAAGACGGAAGTACCGTGACACTAGCATGATGCACACCTGGAAAGAGTTGCGACTGCTGAAGGCGATGCATTCGCCATTGCAAACGACGTTCACGCCCTCATCGAGATTGCAGAGGGGGCCTGTCCAGGCGATCAAGTCAGCGCGCATGTAGAGCACAAGGAGAGCGGCGGTGGAGGCAAGAGAGGTCGCAGTGGTGAAGCACATGGCAGAACTTGGGCCGATTTGGGGTGTCCTGTGTATACCGACCATGGGCCGTTGGATTTATACAGTGCGAAGGGAGCTCTTGGAGATAGAGAGGATGTCGAAGGAACGAAAGGTGGAGCTCCGCTTCACGGCATTCAACATCTGAAAATCATGAAAGAACCACTGTTGTATGGCGGTCAAAGTGCACATTTAATCGGCCACAAGATAAAGTAATGATTTCAGACTTACTGCAACAAAGATAAGTGATTTGATGCCTTCCCTGCAAGAAAGATAACGATAATCACATTGCTTAACTTGCGGGGAAAGCGTGGCATCCCGCAAGATATACTGTACAATTTCGTTCAATTCGGCGGTCACGCGTCACGCACCCCCTGTGCCGCGAGGAATTTTGGTTTCGGTCACGGGTTGCGGCGCCCAGTGCCGAATGTAAAATGTGTCACATTGGGGCCAAATCTCCCTTGGAGGTGCAAAAATGGCAGAATTTTCGAAAATTTTCATCTTGAATGCCGAATTTTTGGAGGTGTCTCTTTGTCGTATTCTCGCTCATCCGGCCGCTGCATTGCAGCACTCGAAATTGGCCAATATTAGGATTAGGGTTAACACTCATGTCCTCCCTCCACTGCCCTTCCGCTTTGAATCGTCGCATTTTGGTTGTACAAATCAAGATCCGGTGATTATGCGTGCAAACAGCATCGGCATAGGAGTTGTATTCATTGGTGGAAAAAGTCTGAACCTTCAATTAAAGAAGAATCGGTCTGCTGTGAAGTCGTGATAAGGCTTGAGAGGCAACAAAATGAAAAATAAACTTGTTCATCGGCTTTCAGACAATGTTGTTTGATCCCAATGGCGGGCCAGGCCGATGTTTTTTGCGATCCCTCTGACAGGGCGGGAGTTCATAGGCGAATTACCCCCAGCATACTTCATTCCAAGTCAAATTCAACCTTGTGTAGCAAAGATGGAAGCCGCCAAACTGGGTTCCACTGCCAGTGAGATTAGAGCAAAGTTTCAAGTTATACTGTCAGTAAACACAATTTGAGCCTTGAGCTGCACAATAACCGGCTGATATCATTACGATTACCTCAGTAACCAGCAATCCCCGTACCCCAGCAGATCTTTTTCTGGCTTTGCACATGGGAAATATCTATGCATTCAGCCTCCAGACGCCATAGGTATCGGGAGCCCCTTGCTGATTCAATGCGGCTCATCTACGCACGGTTATGTGGCCGCAGTGCGAAAGATACACCTTCTGCTGTGCACAATCGGCCTAATTCAGACTGATTGCACAGCTCACAGTTCAACACAGGATCAACGGCTCGCATTCGTCACCTTGACCGGATTGAATTGGCCAGCACAGAAGTGGTGATCGAATGGAAGAACAACACACCCCTGTGATATAGTTTTGACCGGATTAAATTGGTCAGTGCAACAGCGGTGATCAAATGGAAGAACACCACAGCCATGTGACGTAGAAGGGAAAATGGTGGGAAAGGCGGCACGAAAAGACTGTAGGATTCCAGCGGAAGAGGAGAAGCAACGAGATTGAGGTAGTATTGAAGGGGATAAGGCTATACAGGTGTACACGAATTGGGTACATAATACTAATAGAACGGTTAATAGTAGGAAGTAATGCTGAACCCCTACGTGGCTGCAGTGCGCTCCAAAACATGGGTCAAATTAGGTTGGCTCAACGGTAGTTTAAAAGCACGAGATGAGCCAGCTCCTTAGAGCCTGCCCAATGTGGATTAATTTCTGAAACACTCAGTTCAACATTTTCCAGATGATGAGCCACAACACGCACATGTCATCTCAAGCCGGCGGGAAGTTTGACATTTTGCAGTTGCATCTGTGATATTGATTGAATGGACACCACAGCAGTTTGAACCAAAATGGGCATTCGGTGGGAAAGATGATAGACAACAGGTCTAAGATCTCAAGCAGCATAAGCTTGAAGGAGATAATACAAACACGTCCAAATGAAAGCCATAGAGAATCTTAATAGAACGAATAATTCCTGGGAAAATCCCAGGCACAAGCACAAATATAGCACTCATTGCCACTCAATGACCTGGTGAGAAATTTAACAGCTTTCGAAGTAGTGGACCTTCAGTCGGATTCATCACCTCCTTGGATACTATAATTAATTCCATCTCGCTGAGCGGCTTCCATGTCAGTATCGATCTGCCGCAGGCACCGCCTTTGACCAAGCATCATTCAGGAGTACTGTTGCGTTTCGACCAAAGGTTTGCATGCTCACCTGTCACCTTAATTGTTCACTGGGTTTGATGTTAATTTCTCAGTAATCACAAAAATTACTATAAATGGCAGCCGGTGTGTGCCGGACTGAATATTTTGATGTTTTCCAGCCTATTTGGGGCTAACAATAGCTCCACCTCCGTCGCGTAGGCTAAAATTGTTCAGTTCACAAGTCCATGTCACCTGTCACCTGAGCCTCAACAGTATGTATGCCAGCGTCTATGCTTGCACCACAACCACATTGGTAGAGGGTACATAATTGAGATATACCCTGTTCCTATAGATCAGGAACGTGGGTTTCAAGCTGTCAACACTTAGTACACTGCTATGCTGTGTTAGTACTGCATTGACGAGATACTTATTCTCTGGACACACTGTGCCAAATGGTTCATCTTGATTTATTTTGATCTTCATAGCTGATCAGCTCTCAGGAGAGCATTGTTGGGAGATTGGGAAAGGTGCAGGTAGTCTCAAGGACGGATATGTATCTCACAATCCGCTGAGGCACTGAGGTACTTGCAGGTGAATTGGGGTTTTTTTCCCACATGAGTGTGAGGACTGCATGAGCACCATTGAGTTTTCGGGTTATGGGGCTCAGCACATGTTTGATGCATTGATATCTTCCCATATCAGTGCACACTTCTTTCTGTGGGGCGGGAGCCATAGATTGATTTATAGGAAGCATCACATCAGAAGATGGGACTATAGCCAATGAACGTGGGTATTCCCAGGAAAGTGCAGTATAAATACAGGCATCTTTCAAGCACAGTCAACACCAAGATGCCACCTAAACCCACTGACTGAAATTGATTGGAACAGCATTACAGCATGTTTGACTGTAACTGCAAATACGTTGGAGATACTGTCTGTTGCTCTTCAGACCCCTTTCTTAGAGGCCATCTCAAACACAACTTGGTCTTTCTTGAAATGTGTCCCGGTAATTTGAGTGATAAATCTGGCATCAATGTGAATCTCACTCGGTTATCCTAGGCTGTCAAGCAGAACAAGAACAACTGTGCACAGTTGCTGGAGAATACTCATGAGGTGCTTAAGGCAATCATCTCCTGGCAGCCAAAAAAGCAGGTCCTTCTAATAGGTTTCAGAAGTAGATAATCTGATGATCTAAGTTTGCGCTCCGATGCAATGGCGAGGTTACAAGTCTAAAAAAAACAGTGATGGCAAGGCATAACTATTCCGATCCTGATTAAACCAAGAATAAACAGTATCATCAATAAGTGAAGCTGTGCATGGGAGAGGATTTCCCGTGGCTTGAATTGGAGGAAAATCAACTTACGGCTGAAAATTACTCCATGCAATGGGAGAGGAAAAAATTGTTCCGGAGCCGAAGTCAAAGAGTATCTGCAGGATTCATAGTATATGCAGGATACAGCCGATCTCTCTCACACATGTGTTCATGTATCTGGAAAATGTGTTGTGAACTTGACTCCTTGATCCTGTCTCCAAGGACAGGGATGAACATTTTACTCGGAAGGTGCACAGCAATGAAAATAAGGAAAAATTCCCAGGGTACAAAGCATTAAATGCTAGCCTCGTTTGGAGTGCACACCCCATCAAGATGCCCACCCAACACACTGATACTCAAGTTCAACTGAACACGCTTATCACGTGTTTTGCCATTACCGTAGATACCCTGGATGTTCTTGCCAATAACCTCAATGTAGCTTTCCTGGAGGCCATTGCTAATACGACACGGTCGCTGTTGAAGAATATTGAGGTGAATCATTTATTGCCATCATTGTAGTATAAATCTCACATAATGAACCTAGACTGCCAAGAAAAACAAGAGAACCATTATTGAGTTGATGGATCAAACACATGAATTGCTTAATGCAATTATCATTCTTCACATTGAGTCAGATACCAGTGGGGTATTGCCGCCAAGTATATTAAATCAAATTGGGAAATTCACAGAGCAAGTGCTTGTGAAAGACTCCAAACTCAAGCTAACCACATGCTCCAGGACCCTCCACAAGATCCATACCTTTGTTGAATCCCAGCAAAGTGGCAGCATGGTCAAGCAGTTTCTTCACCAGGGAGAGATGAACACATTGCTCAAGGATTGCAAAAATGGACTGACACAAGGACTTGACTTTTTTCAGGTGAGCTCTCTTATGGGCTTTACAACAATTCATTGTGAATGATCCCATCTACTAAGCTTAAGAATACGGGCACAATAGCTGATGTTACAAAAATGCGGGCAGAGGCAGAACAGAGACATCAAGAAGTACTACAGAAAATGGTTCAGATGTTTGAAGCTGAGACACCCTCTGGCAGAGCATCTATGGTATGACAATTTTGAGTGTCCCACAGATTTCATCAACTTCATTTCAGATGAGCAGGGCCTATTCTCTATCTCACAATAGGTATGTGTCCCCCAATTCTGGACAAACAGTATTCAGACTTTGAAAGCTCCAAATCAATCTCAATGCTGCCATCAGAGCCCAAGATATTTCATGGCCGTGAATCAGAATTGTCCAACATCCTGCAGCTGCTGAGAATGAAAGCTCCCAGGATAGCTATTTTAGGTGCAGGTGGGATGGGGAAGACCAGTCTTGCCAGAGCAGTTCTTCATCATGCAGAAGTTTCAGCACAATATACCCAACATCGATATTTTGTTGCATGCGACTCTGCAACCAGCAAAGTGGAACTTGCTGCTCTCATTGGAGCCCATCTAGGATTCAAGCCAAGCAAGGACCTTACTCAAACAGTTGTAAAATTCTTTGTCACAGCCTCACCCAGCCTCCTGATCCTTGATAATCTGGAGACAGTCTGGGAGCCTATGGAGCTACGTGGTGATATTGAGGAATTTTTATCCCTCTTCACAGATCTCAAAGACCTGGCACTGATTGTGAGCAACAGTGCTTAATTTCTTTGACTTGACTCATTCAACACAGATTACCATGCGTGGAGCAGAAAGGCCAGCCAAAGTACAATGGAGTCACCCATTTCTCCTCCCATTGCAACCATTGAAACACCACAGTGCTCAACAAATGTTCATTGACATTGCTGAAGACCATCACAGCCCAGAAGACATAGATCAGGTGCTCTCATTGACAGACAACATGCCTCTTGCCATTAATCTTATGGCACATTTGGTGGATGTGGAGGGATGCTCCAGTGTATTGTCCCGCTGGGAGACAGAGAGAACCTCTGTGATTTCAGTGGGCTATGACAAAAAATCTAACTTGGATGTGTCAATTTCACTCTCTTTGTCTAGTCCTAGAATCAAAGCTGTCCCTCAAGCAAAAGAGCTCCTAAGTCTCTTGTCAATGCTTCCTGATGGACTTTCAGATGTGGAGTTGGTGCAGATCAAACTTCCGATCAAGGATATCAACAGATGCAAAGTAACCTTGATTAGCACCAGT
The DNA here is from genome assembly GCA_014462655.1 of Mycena venus. Taxonomy (NCBI): domain Eukaryota; kingdom Fungi; phylum Basidiomycota; class Agaricomycetes; order Agaricales; family Mycenaceae; genus Glaucomycena; species Glaucomycena venus. The sequence goes on along the minus strand of JACAZI010000005.1, from coordinate 2,773,268 downwards.
TTGGCCCATATTGATGATAAAAACAAACAACTCAAGGCATTTGTTCCTATCAGGGAATACATGCAGAAGAATCACCCTGCTGGACATCACATGACCAGACCCCTTCTCAGACATTTTCAGGAACTTCTCATGTTCTATATGAAACATGCTGGAAAGTCTTCAGGTCTCCAGGCAATTGCTCGAATAACGTCAAACCACTCAAATATCCAAAATGTTCTCCGGAATGGGCTCCACAGTGGTGATTCCGATCTGAAGGATAGCATCTACTGCACATGCTTTTTGAACTCCTTCAGTCGGTCCACTCATCAGGGCATAATTCCTCTGATTACCCAAATTCCGGAACTCCTTCCACTGCCAAGTGATCCTAGATTGGAAGTTTACTTTATCACCGAGTTATTTAATTCATGCAGAATCCATCCAATTTCAGACCCCGAAACATTGATTTCCCAAGCTCTGGTACACCTCAATCACTTTGAAGATTCGGACCTTGAATGTGTGCTTTCCTATGACGTTGGTTTCTCATGAGACTCACCTAGAATCTCCAGGTAAATTTTACACCAGCCTAGTGTACTATTATATGGTTCGAGACATGGTCAAAGCCATAAACTTTTGCCAAAAAAGTCTTTCTTTGTCAGTTCTTATGGGGAACACCAACAGGCAGTCTTATGCTTTGTTTCACCTTGCACAGCTCAAGTGGTATCTTGGTGATTACTCTACGGCCCAAAAGCATGCATATGAGTCCCGGACGCTGGCCAAGATCTCTGCAGATTTATACACAGAAGCACTGGCGGTACAAGTGGAAACTGCGTGTTGGACCGCACTTGGTAACTACAACCAAAGTATTACTCTCTGCGACCATGGAAGAGCTCTCCTAGCTCTGTGTGGCATGTCTGGTGGCGAAGCAGACCACAGCCTCATGACCTCTCGTGCAGAGATCCACAAGTTCAAATCAGAATATATTGAGGCTCGTAGTATTCACAATCAGATTCTGCAAGAAGTTTCATTGCAGCAGGATCCATATGCTCAGGGCCTTTCTTTACTCACTCTGGCTGAGATTGAGGTGTCAATGGGGATTCTGAGGAATGATGTGCAGAGAAATATTGATACAGCCAAATCAATATTTACACCGATTGGATATCTCACGGGAATACAATGGTGTGATATCCTCCAGGCAGGTCTCGGACTCAGCCATGCAGAGAACACGGTGGCCCATGGACTCTTCCAGGATGGTATTAGGTTTTCTAGTGGGAGAGATTCAGAAATGTTGTTCCACTGTCTAGAGAGACTCGCAGATGTCAGCTGCTGGAGAACAGTGATACCAATGTCTACCTGGACGACAGTGTTCCTGGCACACTCCATCAAGTCAAACAGGAAGCTGGCATTCCACAAGGCCTTGCAATATCTAGGAGATGCTTTCCTTGCCAGGGGTGATGAGGATACAGCCATAAGCCTTTTCATTGTTGCTTTGGAGGCATTCACAGACATGGATGTTCACTGCAGCAGAGCGGAATGCATGCTTCGACTCGGAGACATTTCTGAGAGACATGGTGACCTGATAAAGGCAGTCGAGCATTGGGAAGCAGCCAGACCACTGTTTGAACGGTCATCACAGGCAAGGAAGGTTGAAAAAATTGATGAACGGTTGACTGGGATCAAGAGCCCAAAGAAATACAGCAGCAGCGGAGAGGAGGAAACCTCCGATCCCAGCTCTTATTCCGACAGTGATTATACCGGCGATGCCGAATATCATATTCATACTGCAAGTAAATCTGACCCTAGCTCCTTTTACTCTTTAGGCAAATCACAGCCAAGCAATCTTGAGGCCACCAAAGGTAAAGAAGTAGTAGATGATCGAACTGCTCCATCCACGACCAAGGTCACAAATTCCCGCCAATCGACCAATTCCAGTTTCAGGATATCCAAAGCCACAAGTCCACACAGCCAGGCCGCATCCACACCTCCTGTTCCGGATTTCAGTCAGTCTGAAGGAATAAAAACTGGAACTTTCGCCATATATTCACCTCATGATGAGAAACCAGAGCCAGAGTATGTCTCTTGATAGATCTGGAACTTTTGCTAATATTCCCGTGTAGAACACAAGATGTCTCTTTTACCACAGAGGACTTGACTTACAGCCAAGCCAATCTCGGCGTTGGGGGTTGTCTAATATCCGTCCATGAACCTGCAGAAGCAGTATCATGGATAGAGGATAACTGGGACAACCCTCTTCTCACTTTCATTCGAAACAGTGGTTGCAGTGGACCTTTCGCCTGGATGCTTTGTCCAGCGGAACCTGCCTTGACGATATTCGGGAGTTTCGAAGATCCCATCGTTGTAAATCTGGCGGATTCACTCGCAGATTTATCGGGGTTCCCGGTGGTAATTCGACCTTCTAGTGATAATCCTGCATTAACTTTACTGTGCGTACAATTTTTTTATTCCTCAGTTGATACTGAGGTCTTCACGCAGAAGTCGGGAGATCGATTCACAAAATGGATTCGTTCAATTTGGCGGAGCTGCTGGTAACGACGAGGAAACCAGAAGTGATGGAGATGATGAAGCAAATACATTCGGGAATGAAAACACCCCAGGAGACTCGGGAGACGGTGGACGACGGGAAGACGACCTTGACCGTGCGGGATCCGATAATCACGGGTTGAACGCGGTAGACGAATACAAACGACACCGCGGGTATAAGGGCGGCCAGGAAGCCGGAGATGGGGATGGGGATGGGGATGGGGATGGGGATGGTGGAGGACCGACTTCGATGGATGGCAAATGGGAAAGTCAGCTACACAGAACACGGGTCAAACTTCGCTTAAAACTTAACGCCTTTCATACATACGCGGTCACCATTGGGTATACCTTCAAGGTAAAATGCATATTTAAGTCTGTCCCTGTATTATTCTCTGATAAATTTCTTCAGTTCACAATAAATCGGGAAACAGAAATACCCATTGATTTCAAGGACATTACCCGTCCCTTATCCCAGCCGGAGGTTATTGCCTTTGTTGACTTCAAAATCGAAACTCGACCACGTGAAACTCAAGTAGATCGCTCCTACGCAAGTATTGGCTTTGTGGCGCACCGGAGGAAATCGATTATTGAACGGGAATTGTGATTTATTTCTTGCAATCGGTCCGGATATCTCCTAACATCGCTTCAGCATGCATCGAGGGTTTGATCTCCCAGACAAACTTTACAAACACGGACAACACCAGCAAATTCAGCGGGGAATTAAAGCTGCTCTTGGATTTTCCCAAGGAAGTCCGCTGGCAACTACAACTATCTCCTGTAATCAGAACAACGATGCCATATTGGAAGTCACTGACAGCAAAGTAAGGTGGCCAATGTTTCTTCCGTTCCTCAATAATTCTTGTCAAGGTCATGCCCAGGTGCCGCGTGTATTACGAAACGGGAGACGAATGGGATGAAGGCAACAAATCGTACTCCTCGTATAATATTGCCTACCAACTGCAGGACATGCGTTTGGATGCTGAACGATCTGAGCTCTACCCCTTGGAAGTGAGAGTGGGGATGGGGATAAATCTGCACCCAGCGGCGAGTGGCCCATTACATACTAGTTCCTGAACTGATGGTTTGCCAACGCAAGGGTTCAGAAAAACCACTTCCCCAGATATCTTTCATCAATCGCAATCAAGTATTGATTTGGATTTCAGACCCAACGTCGAAGACACGAATACGTGGAATCGTGGTGTTAATGAATGCCAGTCCGATTGAAACAGTGCATTTGAGTTGTAGAGCTAACCGGATTGCAGAGTTACCTCGACAACATTCGAACGGATGAAAAGTTGACCATTAATGAGCAGGAAGAGATTGACCTGAAGACCGGGCCTTTGAACAAACCTCAAAGTTAGTCCATACAAATTCATACCGACCACGGACATCGGTTATAGATCTGACCATCATATGTATAGTGAAACAAGAGCAACACGAACCGGGAACCATCTCTCTATCAATTGCACGGGTGCAAAATCAAAGTGCGACCGGCTCTAATAAATTCGGAGTAGCGATCCCAGCTTTCATTGCGAAACTCGGTCAACGATCTCCAGCCGCTCCTCCCACATACATACCACCGGATGAGTATTTGGCGCGGGGCTGGGATGTTCATAACAATGAGTGGAGAAGTGTTCTGTGGCCTGCTCTGGACAAAAATTTTCGAGCAGCTGCTCTCGAGCGGACATCACCTGTTTGGAACATCCGGTGCCAGTGGAAGCAGGCTCAGCAGGCGATGGTAACAAACATATAGCCGTAAAGAGAGGAGGATCGATAATTCTGATACAACGACAGCTCTATATTGTTTTTCTGTGTATACAAGAGCGCGATATGGCCCTTGGCGCCGCATCACTTTATGACAGTCACATCGAACATGTAACCTATTGGGCACGCTTATAACGCAATGAGAAGCTCGTAAAGAGATAACTGTACGTTTCAGACCAACCACATCAGACTACAGTCTTTTGACATCTTAATTGCCGCGTTGTCGGCATTTTCACACGTTGTCTCATTGTTGGTGAATTTTGTCGACCACGCTGAGCTCGACATTGAACTTGAAAGTTTGCAAGGGTATGTGGGATGAGTTGCGGCGATGGAGGAAACCCTTGGATAAGAAGGGTTTTCAATCACGACAACTCGCCGAGTCATGGTAACATTGCACTCACTCACCGGCGTGTCGCGCAGTGCTCCATTGCCAAAAAACCCCTGCGCCCCCGTATCATGAGCCAAAAAAATACGGCACTAAGGTGAATTCATAGTGAGCCGCTGTGAGACAAAAGGAGGTGAAATGGAGGAGCAGGAGATCAAAGAATGGAAAGCGCGGAAAGCACCGATTCAGGGACATGTCTTGGGGGCCTGGTGTGATTCCGCCGGATCTCATACGCACATTCGAATTGGCGATGAACAGGCAGCAAGCACTAAAGTGACGAAGAAATGAAAGGACTCTGATTTTTCTTCTTGCATTCGGAGACCCAACAGGCTGGCGTATGCAGCCAAGTTCAAATTCTTACAATGTGCTTGAATGTACAGCGACATGGAGAAAAATTATTTCAGCTAGCTGCCGTCGTAAGACGAGGAGGCCACCATATGAGGAGAGCCTTGTTAATCGAACATGAGGCGGGTTCACGAGAGGGCAGAGGCGACGTACTTTCTAACAATGAGATCTACAATGCGCGAATCCTAGGAGTCCATATTGACCACCGCTTTCTTGGCATGAATTCGTAATTCAAACATGTTGCTGTCTTTCTTGTCAATGTCTCTCCAACCACCTTCAGGTCTGATCAAAGCCTAGGCATCTGGGGATGATGGTAGCTCCCCACCTTCGTGGATTTTTCTCCGAAAAACGCACCTTTCTCGTCACAGCGTCAACATTTCTCGAGTTCTAGATATATTCTCCGCCCATCCGTTCAACAGATGGTGGTTGTGCCCAGAATCTATTATTGATGGCATCACATCTCCTCGCAGCTGCCCTCCCGAACGTGCGGTTAACATTGTCGACAATTAGCTTGGCTACCCCTACTCTGTGCATCGAGTCTAAAAATCGCCTATGGAGCAATCAACTGTACCGTTTACTGAACCCTCGATCGCTTCACTAAAGTGTGCAGGTATTCTACTCCACGAAGAAAATATCGGTTCATTCTTCTTTCTCAGTCCTTCCCACATCTTTCAGGGTGCAACTGGATTCGGTATCCGAGAATCACAGTTCACAACTGTGCAAGGCAACATGATCATAAACCCGCCGGTCCCGTACCCCACTTTACTGGGACCACAACAAGGATCAGAACAAGGATCGCAGGCTCCTCAAACGGTGCGCGCTTCTATGTTGGTCGAGTCTCTGTTCCTCGTCTATATTTTAATTAGATGGTGCCAAATACGCCTTCACCTCAGCCTCCAGTTTACTCAGAAAGCGGAAATTATTCCGAACAACTGCTACGCCAGGGCCGGGGATACTGTATCATTTCGACCAAATGTTCACGGGGTGTCACCGGTCACCACAAATGTTCACTGGACTTGGTGTTCATTTCTCGGCAATCATGAGAAAATTACCATAAATGGAAGTCCGGCATTTGCCAGACTCGAAAATTTTGCGTTTTTTCGCCATTTTAAGCCATAAAATCGCACTGTCACCGTCACCGAGGTCAAATTTGTTCAGTTCACGACCCCCTGTCACCCATCACCTGAACATTTGGTTGAAATGATACAGTATCCGCTGTACGTACCCGGCCCTCAAATCAATCTCCCCGCAGAATACCGCAGAGGGGGCGTCGCCATAGGTGACGTCGGTACAGTCACCACGGACGGTGACTTTGACTTCTTCTTCAACATATACCTTCCTGAAAACCACTCAAAGATCATACTAATGAAGATCCTTGAGGACCATATGGTACGAAACTACGACCCGACTTGTCTGGAAAGGTCGACGAGTTCACAAGCTGGGAAATTGCGGCCCCGAAAAGTTTCCCCCAGATTCCTTCACCAACAGAAATCGTAAATGCGTGAATGAAGGTAGTCTGATTGAGGGGAGTATTTTCTGGTGGCGCATCAGCTTGCTTGCGGTGGCAATATGGGGCTTGCCAGCGGTATCTGTGGCGATTATCTGCATCCGTTGTCGGTCTGAAAGAGAGCTGAAACTCGTTTTGCAATGAAACACCGTGGAATGAAGCTATCCCCCACGATTGAGCCTTTTCAAATCCTGTAACCAGGGCGAGGCCACCGTTCACCAGTCCGCGTCCTCTACTTCCGTTGACGTGTCTGTACCAGCTTTCGGCATGTTTCATTGCGTACTGCCGCATACTTTCGATATTCCGGAGCTTCCTCTGGCGTGCACCATGGGGGAGGGCCAATACAGCCCCGCTCGGTCCCCGACAAGTGAAAGCAAATTCTCCACCGGGAGCGGACCTAAACGTAGAAGAACCAATTATATTTTGCCTATCTCGGCGTTAACGTGATAACCTACTCTGAAAAATCATCCATCGTTTCAAGACGGACGGGGCCGAGACATAATTTCCGGGATCAAAGTTGTGGTGGGCTACATCTACTAGATCATAAGGCAACAACGGAACAAAATCGCCAGGAACATTTGCATTGATTTCCGGAAGCAGTGTAGACGAGAGAAAGCAATGCAACAGGAGGGGGATGATCCTCCGGAATGGCATTGTATCCGATGTCTGTCCCACTCCACAGGTGCGCGAAGGCAAAAATTATTTTGATGGGGCCGTATGAACTCTTTTTTTGAAGGTCTTCCACCCCTCTCAAACAATCCACGAACGCATTCGCCGCGAAGTATTGCTTGCTTATGTATTTTTTCCCCTCTGTGCTAATCCGACCCCTAGGTGCCACAGGCAAAAGTTGTTATAACTCACGACGATGACTGGCGTGATGTATCTAGAGAGGTATGTCGCATTCAACTCATTTGTTTAATCCTTATACATTACATAAGGATGGCATGAGAACGACGAGACAAACTCTCGCAGAATTGCAGCAAATAATATTCGATCGCTTCGAGGTAATGGAAGAGGACGGTTAGTCTTTCAATAGGCTCGATCTAACCCTCAAATTCAAGTGCATGCAGGTGCAGTGTTTCTGGCAGCTAAAACACAGCCAATCTTGTCGGGTAATGTCACCACAATGGCTGCAGGAGAACATCACCAAAATAGTAGTTATACAGTCACCCAGCTATCTCCAGAGTGTACAGCCATCAGTCTGCCCACAGAACTCAGCCCAAGATAAATAGGAGTCCGTAACATCCATATCATTCACCTTCACATGCTTATTTTCTTTAAGAAATCGCCGACTCGGACAGTGACATTTACTCCATTGTCTGGATCTGACAAACGATTGTTTGCTCAGATTGTGGAGGATGAACTGCCACTGACAGGACGAAGGTGAAACACACCCGTGATTTGCATCCAGTGCCTGCAGATCAGGTTCTTATACCGAAACCAAGAGTGAGCTCAGGTTTGGAGACCTTTTAGTAATATCGAGCCTCCCAGCGGGGAGGCCGTTGCTATATTAGAGTGTTTGCGCTGCAGCCATTGGAGCCATCTGATGGCTGTTTTGTGTTGCGCAAACTGATGGCTAATGGCTCAAATGGCTACAATACCTACTTGTTGGGTTTCTTAGTTTGGAATCAGACGAGTAGTGTGAATAAATAAAAGATTATATTAGTGGTTGGCTGAGCTCTGCAAACACTTGAGCAATACATAGGAATCCGTGCTACTTATATACTAAATTGTCCATTGTAACTAGAATGTTCCTTCATCTTCTCTCGTGTTCCCTAATATTCTACTGATGCCTCGGAGTGACTCCAAAGCACTCATACTTACTTGCTGTGTCTCACAGCCTCGGCCTGATGCCGGATTGCTCAAACTCCAACACTACTGGTAATTTTCGTGTCATTGAGACACTTGAGACTCCTACTACCCATCTATCAGGACGTAGTTCCTTCTCCCTCCTCATAGGTCAGATAGCTGGGTCAAAATTCTCAATTTTATTCAAGTTGATGTTCTCATGCCGTTGCAGTCCATTCCAGGAGGTCCATATGCATTCACATACTCATAGCCTCTCATTCTGGCACTAAATCATAGTAAATGACTCGCAAAGAACTCACTTCATTAGCCATACATCAGCCATTAGCCATCAATTAGTGCAACGCCAAACAGCCATCAGATGGCTCCAATGCCTGCAGCGGCAAACTGGGCCCTGGCTATTCACTGTGAAATCCCCTGAAATCCGTTTTTTTTTTTTTTTGATTTTTTCGACGATTTCTTGTACTGTTAATACCATTCCCTTCCTCCCCTTATACCCCCTTCACACTATCGGCTCCTCCTCCAGAACAAAATCCACAATTCGGACCACATTTGAAAAGGTGCCTGCTTAATCCACCCCAGACCTACCCACTTTTTCAGTCTTAAAAGCTATTTTCCCGTCGCTTTTTGGTCAAACAAAATACATCGAGCCCATGAGGACACCCATTCTGACATTCTATCAAAACCCTAGCTCAAGCGCCGAATTAATGAAGCCAGAACGGTACAAAACTCGCCAGACTGCATAAAGCGGCCTAAAACATCACACCGGCCTCGTTCTCATGTTCCTACTGTGGTATTCCAAACGCTACCTTGCCCGTGCCCTCAACAGCACCACCATGGCCGGCGAGGCCACCTGGTCCTGGCCACCTGCTCGCTCTGCTGCCTGCAGATCACCGCCGTCCACCTCGTCGTCTACCACCTTTGGGAAGGCGGCTGGTGGGTCGACAGCGCGACGTCGATTGGGCTGGCAAGCTTGTTTGCGAGGGAGGCGTGGAAAATGATTAGGTGCGTGATTTAACGCAGCGTGAAGGACCGCCTTCAATGGGGACAGTGCTGTGACGTGTGTGCGTGCGCGAATTCACTCCACGTTCCTGGGAGAGAGCTGCAGGAACGGTATAGGGACTTGAGTGCTGCTCTGAGAAAGACAAATGTCGCAGTGCAGGGGAGTGCAAATGCACCTCAGGACCCACCGCAAAAGTCACGTGAGAGACCTTTTAGGTACATACCCTCACCGCGGTGGTTGTATTATATATGTGGTATTACGTGCTGGCACCCGGCGCCTCCCGGCGCCTGCCCAGGCCACCATTAATGGGTGGTAAGAACGGGAGGCCTCTGTCTCACACCAAATCATTACAGAAAAACATTTATGGGATTAAAATGCCAGTAGCAATAGGATACATCAAGAAATGACCATGCAAAGAAAGATACAGTAAGAGGGCGGATACTATCCCTCCCCTAGATCTCAGACACCTAAAGAAAATTGGTGCATATCATTTTATGCAATAATCTTGTGTTGGGATATCAACCGATACACCACACAGATGCTCCCCTGACAACGCATCGGAATGACTGCGATGCACAGCGTTGTCATATGTTACTTATTCATCTCTATTCATATAGACACTTATGTATGCGGTTTCCTTGACATATCATCTCTTCCCCTTCTATACTATGACTGGTCTGGATGTATTTAAGTAGCAGCCTTTGTATCGAGTCCTCTGCTTGATTGCAGAGGGTCACTGTGGGCTATTCTGTGAGCTCTCGATTCAACATCTTGGGCCCAAGCTGAGTAGCTAGATCATTGGCAATTTGTCTTTTACCTCGATTTCAATCTACAGAGTATTTCAAGGACCAAGATCAAGCTATCATCATACAATGATCGAAAAATGTCGCTTCTGCCCAAGCTTCTGCCCTCCGTTTCTCTCTTCTGCCATCTATGTCCTTCGCAGCTACATTCTGTGATATGCCCATCTCTGCTATTTTTGGCGGCAATGCTACGGGTTCTTCTATTTCTTTGGACTGCGTGATGAAGGGGCTTCAGACTGCAAACTCTCCAGTGTCTTTGGTCGTGGTGGTAAGGATCAGAGTTCGGTCACGGTGTGCAACAGCCTCAGACGAAACTTTTCTGAGTGTGAGTATTAGCAAAGTGGTGGGTATGAAGCTTACCTAAATTGGATAATTTAAGGTTGTTCAATTAAGAGGAAATTAGGACCCCCCGTGTTTTACGAATATTTTGCTGTTGCCTAGCCTGATCACGCCTTCCTTTTTGGGTAGTTATGATTATCCTGATTTTTATCTAAGTGCCCCCGGCGTCTATTGGCTCTAAGAAAATGACAAGTAAAGACGACGATATATTCCTAAAGGTTCAGCTACTACCTCAGAGAGGCCTAATCCAAGTCATCAGAAACAAGTAAGAATTGGGCAAATGGTGACATTTTTTCGGCGGTGGTCATGTGTCCGAGTTCTACACGGCTACACCATTAGCTTGACATTTTGTCAAGATTTCGGACGTTTAAGAATTCACTGTGTTTACCTTAAGAAAATCATAAAGTCCGACCATCAAATCGTAGGGAGCGGGAAGCAAGACCAACCAACATGCACGTGGTCTTACGTTGGCCGCGCATGGACCTTCTGGCGTGTTCCGGCACATATGCTTCGTTCCAGACACCGGTTAACACAAGTTCAACAGCGGGTAACATCGAGCGGTGATATCTCCGTTGCCGAGATCAAGTCTTAAGAGAACATTAAGAAGCTCGCAGTACGAAATTACAAGTCAACCAATCTTAAAATTTCACAAGATTTCCGTTTGGCCGTGTAGGTAACACGTTAAATTCTGATTGCCGGCCTCGAATATGACTACCTTGTGGTCTTGGCACCTCCAAACTTCATAGGGTGGAGCACCTCAATAGGAAATGTAGTATACATGAAGGGGAGATCAAAGCAACTGCGGAGTGGTTGACAGGCAGCATGAAATTTCTTGCCATCATTTTTCGCAATTGGGAGATCAATTTAGCAGGCATGGTGTGATCTTTCGGTCCATTCTGAAGGCTACAAGACAGTTATGCCTCTGAATTTTTATATGGGTACTCTCGTGATGTTAAGGCATTATATTGATGTATTCATGAAATAATATGACTCTAAAAAGATGGCATCAAGGCTTAAAATACACAAAATGAGCGAAAATCACAAAAGTCGTCAACATTTCGTAGTGATATATATTCCAAGGAGATGAGATTGCAAGGGTTTTCATTATTATATCTTTAGGGCGCCTCCTAACGTGTAATATAAGCCAAAAAAACTCCGGAAATGGACCAATATTGGACGAGAAATGTTTGTCCGGGATGGTGGGGGGGGGATAGCAGATGAGATATACACTATTGGTACTAGTACCATACTACAAAATTCAATTCTATGTGCAACAGTGTTCGATGATGTCCAAAGATCTATGGTACGAGGGTGCAAGGGGAGGATCAGGTCAGAAACAGGGTATCAGAATAGTCGGAGTGTCCAAGAATGCGATATATTCAGCGCGCAGATGGGTAAGGAGGCCACCGTGAACCTCAGCCCTCAACCTGGCAGCTGGCCATTCTCTGTTAGAAGGCTGTGAAGCACAGCAAGCCTTCGCAGTTGCTCTTTCACCTCATCAGCGGTCATATTCAAGGCAGCTGCGATGTCATTGCCTGTCAGTAGCAGGATGGGTGCAGTTGGTGCTGTCAGTGCTGTGGTATAAATGTGACTGGGTGGTGCAATGGGAGGAAATAGTGTGTGGGAACTGGATGTGCTCGCTGCTCCGTGTGAGCTGAATGTGGTGGCGGCAGTCCCAGAGCCTGAAGTGGTGGCCACTGTGTGCTGAACTGGACACGGTGGGCGGCATCCGTGAACCATATGTAATAGGCACCTTGTGTGAACTAGACACGGCAGGGGCTTCAGGTGAGGACTTGGGTTGAAATCACACGTACTTGCCCATTAGGGCACTGTTGCTCGGAATGTCGCTGCTCTTGTGATGACGGTCGGGATCGGCCTCTGGGATGGGACATGAATTGACCTGCACCTCTTTTGGACCATGCTCGTCGTTTGAAGCAGGCAAAAGGCAGCGCTTTCCACGAGCAGGAGGGGGGGTTCTGAGATGCAAGGAGGCCACCGCCGACTTGATTGGTTGTTGCCTGCCGTTGTCATTGTGAGGATCTTGTTGCAGGTTCTCGAGGAAACAGAATGGTGGGCTCTTCATCCTCGTACTCCTCTTCAGTGTCGCTGGAGTCGTTCTCGTCAGTGCTAAGCGCGTTTTCACCCCAAGCGACTTGCATTCCTACGGTCGCTTAACTTCCACCTTTTTCTTGCGCAAAGAGGACTTCTTGGACTTCTTGGATGTGCTGGAGGTGAAATCAGCCACCTTGCGATGGCTGGCATTTTTCAATGAAGATTTGGGAGCTGCTGGCGCCTTTCATTTCGTCTTTGCCTTTTTGGTTGTCCCAGCAGGTATGGAGGCCACCGTGTCACCAGAATGGCACTGTGTTTCAGCATAATCTTGGCTACAAAGTCGGCCGGTATTGGGACAACATACCCAATAATCAGCCGAGAGTGTGGTGCACAAAGTGCCAGACCCACGAGTCCATGGAACACATATTGACCCAATGCATGGAACCAGGGCAGAATGAGATTTGGAACCTCGCATCCAAATTGTGGCAGAAGAGAAACGGAAACGATTTGAGACCGTCAGTAGGCCAGATTATAGCCGCAGGAGTTATAACGACACAAGGTGAGCCCAGAACGATGCATCTATACAAAATTCTAGTCACTGAATCCACTCACCTAATCTGGAGGCTGAGGAACGAACACCGAATCCAAGGAAAATCTGCCACAATGCCACAAATCAAGAACAGATGGTTGAAGATAATTAATAACCGCCTTGCCATAGACTGTGTGATGACGAACGGACTTAAATACGGGAAGAAAGCACTAAAGGTTTCACTGGTTAAGCGAACTTGGAGGAAAACACTCAAAGACAAACACATCCTGGCCAAGGATTGGCATAAATCAATCGGGGTTTTAGTGGGTGTTGGCTAGTAGCCACTGGCCGTGAAGGTGGAACGGCGATTGACTTTTGATCGCCAGGAAACCTGAGCTAGCGGAAATGCCAAAGCCCCACATATCATACTATTGGTATGAATGCGGTGGATGCATTTCCTTGAGAGGTACTAATTTCCGTCTGGTTTGGTTCCAAGTCCAAGACCTCAACTTAGTGGGCATGGGGCGATGGGGTGATTTTTCGGAATTTGCCAGTGACTTTTGGCAGGAAAATCGCTCAAAACCGCGATCCTGAAGGCCGGTGACCTGTGATCAAAATTAAACAGATTCAATTCAGCCCCTGCTGTGACTGAATCTACAGTTGAAATAGTACAGTATGTCGGCCCAGAACCTCCAGCGGGATCCTTCTTAGGTCTGGCTGGCACCGACTCACCAATGCTCCCCGGGCGCTGATCGCAAGAAGGATGGCCGCGCGGTTGTCAGGAAACTCGCATCGATACAGCTACGCGCAGCTAGGTTGATGGTGGGAGGGATGGTGTCGTCTCCGGGCGACATGCTGAACGCTCACGCGGATTTATTGCCCATGAATCTTGTTATTGACAAGTTACTCCAGAAGGCAGCCCTGCGCTACGCCACGCAGCTACCGACTCACCCCCTGCACCAGGCCGTTGCTAATGCTGAGTGCTATGGTCATGTCAAGAGGCACCCTTCCCCGCTGCACTTCTTGATGTCGGCCTACAAGGACGTGTGACAAGATCTAGTGGAGGAGATACCAGCCATATGAGCCAGGGCGAGTTGGGAGGTGCCGCTGGAGGTGCGCATTCCTTCGACTAAGGAGGAGGCAAAGGAGCTGGCATTGACGGAGCCGGCGAGGGTGACTCTGTTTTCGGACGGGTCACTCATCGATGGCAAGGTTGGAGCGGCGGGGGGTTCTGTGCGTGGGAGGGGTGGTAAAAAGAGTGAGGGTGTGTGTCTAGGGTCGGCAAAAAGGTACAGAGTCTACGAGGCGGAGGGAGTAGGTCTGGTACTGGCCCTGGAATGCCTGAGGATGGAGAGGGATGAGCAGATCAACGGGACTGTCCCACTGGGGGTGGACAACACTTCGGTGATACGGGCTATGACATCTGCCAGGCTGGGCGTGGGGCGGTATATCTGGGACCTCTTTCACCACCACTTGACGGCGGTGAGGGGAATATTCCCGGGATTTCGCCTCCGCATCGACTGGACACCAGGCCACGTTGATATCCCAGGCAATGAGGCAGCAGATGAAGCAGCAAAACGTACAGCACAGTCAGGCAGCTACAGGGGGACTCTGAGGATCCTGACGGATCTGCCCTACAGCAAGTCGGCGCTTGCCCTCACTCACGCACGGGTACTTCAGATGGCAGCGAAGAAGGATTTTATGCAGTCACGGCGCTATGCTCATATCAAAGACATTGATAGCAGTCTGCCTTCACCAAAATTCCGCAGGCTTGCCAAACCCCTTCCGCGCAAACACGCCTCCCTCCTCTTCCAGCTCTGCTCACACCATGCCCCCCTTGCTAAACACCTATACTGCCTGAAGAAATCCCCGACGCCCACCTGCCCTTGTTGCGAGCAACACGACGAGACCGTTGAACACTTTCTTCTCTTTTGCCCGGCTCACGCCGGGGCACGACAACAGCTACGCTCTGCCAATAGGCTTTCAGCTCACCTTAAACACCTGCTCACCGATCCCAAATTGCTCCCCAACCTCTTCATCTTCATCCAGCGCACTGGACGATTCCACTCCGTCTTCGGAGACTTCAAGCTGCTAGACCGACCCGACGACAAGTAGATTTCTTTCAGATTCTCTCTCTCCTCTCTCTTTTCTATTCTACTCACTATGGACCTTTCGGACTTCACCCAACATCTATCATATGTAGAGGCTTCGGCCATATACCGCTGCGGATTCCCCGCTTCGCGCTCATCCTGTCACGAGTCGCACGCCATCGAGTAGCACGATCCCACAGACTGGACTTATTACACTTACAACGCACACGACCCAAAGTAGATAGTTTATTTCTACCATATGCCTTAGGCACAAAGGAAATGAAACATAGATTTAAATAAAAATAAAAAAAAGAACCTCCAGCGAATTGCCTGTGGGTTTTCTGGAGGGGACAGGGTGAGAGCGGCATACGCGTCTAGACTCTCTCTTGCTACCACCGTTAACGCTCCTCACAAAAAAAAGAAAGAAAATGAGAAGAAAAATCAAAATTGAACAAGTAGAAGTACCAACCTGCTTCAAATTTCCCATCACATAATATCTACCGAGGTCTCCATCCTCATTCATGCAATCACCCACTGAAATAGAGGATGCCAAAGCCACGTTTACAGTGCTGGTTTTCAGCCTAGAAAATATTTTGAGCCTGAAAAAAAAAACATCAAGGGAGGGGTAGAATATACCATGGTTGACATTGTCACAAAGTTACTTTCAAAAGCATACTTGCACTGCCCAATTGTCTCCTCGGAGGCCTCTTCTAACTCAAAAACATCCTGATATGCACATAACATGTTGTTTACTTCACCATTAGGATGTGCAATCTGGAATTGAACCCAGGCACTTCCAAGCTGTGCAGGGGTAAGTGCTGGAGGGTCCTCTGTGACATTCTGTTCAATGCAGGAGAGCTCCTCACGACGGAAGTTAGGATGGTTTGCATATTTTTGGTAGACATTGAAGGGATGAAATTTTTGAGGAGAGGAGGGGCTTGTCATAAAGGTCTGAAAGCGTTTGAAAATGATGTCCTCATTGTAGCCAGTCTCCATGGCAATGCTAGAAATCTGCTCACGCAACACCTCAAAGTGCCCCTGCAGTAGTGAGAGAAAGGCAGTAGATGGGCTGCCCTTCAACCGCTCCAAAAGTTGGGGAGCAGAGGCCTCTGCGTCCCTGTTGACTGAACCATCCACAAGGGGATTAGCAGTGTCGTCCTCCAATACTTCCCCATTGATTTCACTGAGGGGATGGGCAGCGTTGATGGAAGGGCTGGCAGGGGGGGGAATGCATAGGTGAAATATTAATAATGTCCTGCAGACACATGGTCTGAAGGATGGGCTCTGCAGTTGTGGATCAGTCAGGCAAAAATATAGAGAGAAATGTGAAATAAAAACTGACCTGCAGAACAGACCTACGTGTTTGAACCGCCCTGGGTAATTGGAAACGAGGGAGGGGAAATGGTGGCAATGCCGCTGGAACCTGGGTGGGGCCCTGCATAGAAGATGAACCGGTGTGCAACATGGGGGGCGATGGTGCGGGCAGATGTGACACAGGGGGCAGCGGTGGGGGGCAGATGCGACACCCCAGGCAATGGTGGGGGTAGATGCAATGCCAGCAGAGGTGGCAGTGTGCTGTCAACACACGTGATGCAGTCAAAAACGTCTAAATATTTGGTCATGGTTCATCTTTCCTTTCTTCTCTACTACCATCATCCCTTCACTGTCTTGCACTCAACTCTTCCCTCTTCTTGCCTGTGATTCCCCTGGGCTCCCCTCCCTGAATGCCCACTTCCGTTCACAACACCGTGCCCTCAACAGTTTTCAATCATCACCACTATTCGACAATGCCACCATTGCGATTGGGCGATGATTTCCTGTTTTATTAACTGTGCGTGCTCTCTTTTCTTTCTGTCTCCATCCCTACATTTTTTTCTTACAATGTGGCGAGAACAGATGACCCTCCTCCCCATTGTCGTCACTCCTTCCACACTCTCTTCTCTACTTCACTTCGTCATTAATGCACTCACTCTCACACAGGAACTCCCCCCCACGTCTGTCGCCTCACACAACCGCTCCAAAGAAGCCTGCCTCTGCCGCCTCTCTCTGACAGATGATTGCGTCATCCATGAGCTCGCCAAGATCGAATCCACCATCGCTGAAGAGAGAGGTGCACGCAAGATAGTACTGGAAGGGGGTGTTCTTCGGGAAGGGAAATTTTGTCCAGTGAGTGTCGTCTCTTTCTCAGAAGATGAGGATGGGCAGGAGTCTGGCTGATGCATCATGAATGATGTATGTCCACACTTCGTCATGTAGCATCATCCATTTAGTCCCATGCACCGGCAGCACGTAGCCCTCCCTCCTCCCATTTTCTCTCCTCTGTCTTTTCCTCCCCTTCCCCCTTGTACACATAGTTACTAACTCCTCCAACCAGCTTCCTCATCGCCTTCAGCAACGGACGAGTACGACCTTGCGCTCGACAATGCTGACATTGACCTCCCCAGCACTCCAACAGGCTCACTCCGCTCTGGGTCGGGGTCCTCGCGGTCTGCTTCGACATTGTCGCTGTGGTCCACCAGCACGCTCATGTCGTCGTTGTCGTTGGGCTCCAGTGGGGGTGGAGGGAAGACAATGGCAGCAGCAGCAACGAAGTAGCCGCCGGCACTGCCGCAGTTCAGGAGCTTGAATAAGGCGTACCCGCCGCCGGTGGCATCTGAGATCATTGCAGCACAGCACTTGACGTGCCTGCTCGACGTGAAGACATCATGTACATGGGGACAAAGAACTCTTTGCTGGCGAGTGGGATTCATAGGGTTGTTAAGGTGCATTCACTGCTTTCTTTCATGAACATCCTGTGTGCATCATTTCGCCGACGCTGATAGCCCGCTACCAATATAGTTCTCCATGATCTGATGGGTGAGCTAGGGTCGGCCATAATGTGGCACAGTCGTCCTCCACACTCTTTTTGCTCTCTCACATTGCATCCCCTTTTCCCTTCCTTTCCCACTCATTGCTAACTTCCTCTCGCCCCCGCAGGTTGTCGCTACCTCAATCCTCATTCTCACCTTTGTCGACTCGCTCGGGCGCAAGCACCATGCCCACAGACCAGTTTTATGGGTTCAAGTATGTCTTATTCTGCCGTCTCTTCATTCTCTCTTCTCCCACCCTGTCTTGTCTTGTCCCTCTTTTTTCTCTGCTCTCGCTGTCTTATCCCTGGTGTTAATCAATTCCTGCCAGAACAGCTACAATGCTCCCCCTCTGCGGCCGTCTACGATGCCATCTTGCAGGATGCGCAGCACCTCAAGCACATCTGGATCTATAACTTCAAAACTCAGTCCCATTCTTCTCAAGAGTGCGGCCATTCAACTTCACGAAACATTATGCTTTGCGAAACTCCAAGGCTTCAAGACTGAATCCGACACAAAATCAAGACACCCTTCATCTCAATTTTCAAGACAACACGGTTACATCTTGGAGAGTCATACAGTAGTAACTCATGTATATAAGCAATTCAATGGCACCTTTTTCCCATTTTCCATTTGTGTGCTCCATTGTGCTATATGAGAGGAATAGGGGTTTTTTTTCCCCCATAACATACGAGCCAACTACGGCGAAATACAGGGAAATACAGCCAACTACAGTGAAATACAGCCAACTACATAGAACTACGTAGACCAGGCCGAACTATGGAGTTCTACAAAGGGGGTACCCTTGCTACAGGCACTACAGCTGCTACGTAGCACTACGTAGCCCTACATAGCGCTACATAGCTGATCCAGGTTTTGCTGATGTAGCTGTCAGGTCCACAGCCGCAATCGACCCCCTCCTAAATTCAGAGCACGTGCATCTAATGTCCACGTGCTACGACGCGTCGCGTCGATTTCAAGTCAACAGAAAGAGAAAGTGAGGATCAGGGACTCGAGGATAAATTATTTTACAAGCTATTATAGTTCACATCCATTTTGTATTGCGCAAAAATATTTACAGGCATGGTAGGTACAGTAAGGGTTCAGATGCGTGTTTTTGGAATGAGCGGGAGCAGTGCCGGCGTCAAAGTAAGATCTACAATCCTGTCATCAAGTCGCTCGAGTTGGCATAGAGCCACAGTTAGGGAAGCCTGGGTAATCAAGCGATGAAAGTGGGTGGCACGGGGATGAAGATATGACTGGCGGCAGATGTCGGTGGTGGGTGGGTGGCACAGCTGGATTATACGCACACATGCATTGAAAAATCGGAGGGGGAGGCATATAATCAGTGGTAAATGATCGAATAGGCATTTGGGAATGTTGCGAACCGTGTGCCACCCCGCCGCAAAGACTCCAGTGCATAGAGTTAATGTCCACGGAAGACCGTAGAGAAGTCATGCTTCCAACGAGGTAAGTGCCTGGGAATTCGTCCGTGCCGACTCCGCGGGTAGTTTTAGGCCCGGGTGAATAGGTCGGTGCCCGTCATCGGTGTGTGGGGAAGAAGAAAGAGACAAGGAGATCGCTTATAGGTGCGTGATTGTGTTTGCGGTTGTGGAAGCTAGCACGTGTTCTGCATTTAGGAGGGGGTCGATTGCTTGAGACTCCTACACTGGAAGCCGAATCTCTGATGAGACTCATATGAAGACGAGTAAGGCAGAAGAACCGAAATTTCAGCTATGAAGGTCGGGAGCATCCCGGACGCGAGCAAATTTCGAAGTGTTCTTGGGGGTGGGAAGAAAGGAAGCAGTCCGATCAACATCCTGACATGATCCGATGACAAACTGCTACGAGGCTTTCCTCTTGCCGCTACCGAATGTCCTCTCCTTGCTTGCTTTGCATTTCATACGGCGGGTTCAACTTCAACCCTGCTGCGCTTCTCGACTGTGTGGATGGGTGCAATGACTGGCCCGACATTTGGACGACGATATGACCCCCTTGCACCCTTACTGATTCGCTCCAAGGTTTTCCTTTGAGGTTTTCTGCGTCTAACAAGCAGGCACCGGCCTCTATATTTAGGTGTCTTCAATATTGCCCGCCAAAGGCCAACTTTTGAGGGCCCCTGTCCCTTCCATCGCAGAACTCAGTTATCGGTCGGTTTCGTCAGGTTTTCGCTCTCGGCCCCTCAAGGACTGGGTTGGCTCTATCCTGCTTGCTGTAATCGTTTGTTTCACGTGCGAAGAGGTTTAGGGTGTGTTTCGGAGGCAGTGCCTATTTTAAAGTTGTCCCACAGTCTTTGTCTGATGATTCTGTTTCCATCGCATCAGTCAGATCGGGAGGCTATCAGTCTTAGGAATTGCAATAGTAAGCGGCGAAGCTGATGGCAAGACATCATTTGAACCGCGATTGCTTATCGGCGGATTGATGATTTATTCTCTCGGACGCCTCTTTCATCTTGCGCTAGAACACGGGCTCTTGTCCGCACTGGCGTCCGGATCCTCTGGGCCCGGTTATCGTCGTCACATTCGCCGTTGCTGTTTTCAGGCTTTGACTGATATCGTTGTGCAATCATGCCCCGTCTATAAGCGAGTCGTCAAGCTCACAACATCTTTTGTTCATCATCAATTCTCACATATACCCTCCAGAGCAATGCCACGCTCGGGTCCCATACACCCGGCTCTAGGTAGGACGACTCTCTTCCAATCCGTCCACCTACACCTTGTTGCGCTTGCGCGCGGGTTGACTCTCTTTCTGCTCCTCCTTCCCACTTTCCTTGCTGCTGGCTCAGTGGCTGTTATTCATCCACACCGGGTTCGATGCGCGTTCTGTTTGTCTTGCTTGTTCTTCCGACCTTGTGGGCCGTGGGCCGTGCTGGGGAGAGCAACGCCCTCGATGACTGTCAACCAGAGGATCTCGGCGGGTCCGCCCTCCAGGAGACGTCCCTCGCAAACGGGATAATGTGCCTGTACCCCGATGCCGGCCCTTGCGGGTACTTCACTAACGTGCGTTTCAATCCCCTCCAAGACACCCAATTAATAACTTTGTTTTTATCTTTTGGCGGAGTTCAGAACGGTTCTTTGCATCCGGGCTCCAGTTTACTGTGTCCAGCGGCCACCAAAGGATTTGGGAAGGTTATATCGGCGGGCAGTGACGTCCTCGACGACTGTCAACCAGAGGATCTGGGGGGATCGGCCCTCGAGAAAAATGGACTCGTATCGGGCGGGTTCGGCTGCCAGTACCCAGTTGCGGGCCAATGCAGTTACTCCACCTCGGTGCGTTTCAATGCAGAGTCAAAACACGTAACTCCTGAACTTGTTAGTGGAGTTAGAATGGGTCATTGATCCTGGGCGGCATATTATGTCCCCAGACTCTTATACACACCTTTACTCCGTCAACAGAAACCAGCCTAACGAGGTATATACATTCCTCATATCATGCGCTCATGAACTGATGCAGGCTGCAGTCCGCTTCCGACGAGTACGGGGACCGCTTCGACATTCGGGAGTTCCTCGCAGTTCTCTCAAACGTACGTCGTTGTTGAATGGGATGAATGTGTATTTACGTCGCATGATCATGCAGCATATCCATCCCACAGACTAGTGGAGTTTCCGGGGGGACTACCAAGAAGCACGGGTCAGTACCAAATAATTTCCATGCCATGCCATTGACCTTTTCATGCGAATAGGATACCTCCGGGGACAGTTGCTGGGATAGCAGTATCAGTCGTAATCCTTCTCATCTGCTTCACCGTCGCCGTGTTCTGGCGGTGCCGGCGCCGTCGCTTACAGCACCGCGGTCCTAAATTGCCCTACAAGGAGACGATCGCGCCGTTTCATATCGGTGGTCCCAGGGGCATCGATGACAGTTCCATTACACGACTGCACCCCCAGACGGAGCTCCTTACAGCTAGAGAGAAGATGGTCCATCTCCAGGATGGGGAAAAATCAACTGATGCAGAGGCAGGAGGGGCTTCGAGCATACACAGAATATGGCGGCAATTATCTGCACGATCCGTCTCCCCAAGACCACCACCAGATCTGGAGGCGCAGCTACACACGGCCAGAGAACAAATCCATATGATTGCGGCGCGGATGAACGCCCTAGAAGAGGCGCACGCGGATTCTGGGCTGGGAATGGTCAGGGACCACGAGGCCCCGCCAATGTACCATTAGGATCTCGTCGCCAAATGCGTACACTGAATTGGAGGCTTTATCGAGGGTTTTCTGCCTGGGGTAATGAGATGGATGCCTAGAGTTATTTCTCCGAATTATTTGTAATTTTTGTATTTTACCTCACAGAGCAATGCACCCGTGCAGAAAGTCGATGCGCAAGACAGAGGTGAAATTCTTGAGGACGATTTCCTACGATGAACACAATGCAAAGCGAACGATTTGTGGATACCCTACGTACACTTCGGGTTCTTCATGCGACGAAACTGTCTATCTCAAGAGTTCAAGATATGTCCGCACGTTCAATATTGCTCCAAAGCTTACCTGCCCCGTCGAAAATGCGCATTTGGTTCGAGTTCAATCTATGATACTCGGACCCAAAATGGTCTCGCGTACTACCCCGTCTGACCTACATGTTTATAAGCAATTCAAGTAATCCTGGATCACTCCCCGGCTATACTGGAAACAGTTCTACCAGCGGATGCGCTTGGAATGCAGTGCAGACTGAGTAGCATTATAATAAACGCTCCAAAAAAAAAAAAAAAAAAAAAAAAAAAAAGCAATTCAAGTAACCAAAAAATATAATTTAAAAGATACCCTACTCACATTGTCGAATTCCCCCGTACCTCAAAAACACAACAGGCTTATGAAGAATCCGATGAGCGGTTATTAAAAAAAGATCAAAGAGGGAAACGACAAAAAAAGATCTGGAACGAAGATACGGACGCGAGGAGTCAAACCCAATATTAGTCGTACGCGGCCCGTGAGTTCCCGCACCACGACGTCCGAATATTGGATCCATAACTGTTTCGCTCGTGACCACGCTCCTGTTCCCGCTTGAAATCGGTCACGTAAGGTGAGGACGTGCGATGCGAGAGGGGTAGAGAATGCCAATAGTATTGGCGTCGGACGTATAAGGTCTTGACGGAAGATGAGACGGGGGCGGGCAAGACTGTCCGCATTCAAAGCGAAAAAAAGAAAGAAAAAACATTCACCGAATAACGCAGAATCCGGACCCGGGGAGTCGAACCCAGTTGCCAGAAAGCCGCTCTTAAGTATTTAGCGTCATGAGTTCCGGGCACCGCGCACTACGTCTGCATTCTTGGTCCGCTCATTGATTTATTGTTCTTGACGTCGGTGCTGTGCCGTGCCGTGCGAAGTGAATGAAGAAGTAAAAGGACGCGGGACGCATCTGCGTGGATTTGCGCAGTACTATGGTCACTGCTTGGTTGGTTCTTCCTCAAGTACGAGTCGAGTCGAGTCGAAGGGAGTCGATGATACACACGAAAAGAACTCCTCTGGTACGTCGCATTGACAAGACAAGAACGCTAGATGTCCCACCGCACGCATCGAAACCAGCGCCCAAAGAAATGCGGGCATTCGCGTTCGGGTCGAGTGGAGGAGACTCGAATACTGGGCGATAGCCATACCTCGCGATTCCCTGGGCGTGTGTGTATGTCTATTCACAGACGGGCGGTGTGCGTGTGATCATGAATGAACGACTCAGAGTCACTGAGAATTCGGATTTTCTACTATCCAATATTTACCACGCGCGAGGGGTCAGGCAATCAGGCCTGCCTCAGGCGCGGCGATTCGGTGCGGATCTATGTAGACCAGGATGGGAACAAATGTGAACGGGTACGGCAGGATTGAGAATTTAGCTAGAGCTAGAACGGGCTAGGCTAGGCGGGTTTCGGTTTGACGGGCCCGGGATCCCGCAGGGGGCCGAGTCGAGTCGAGTCGAGTCCAAGATTGTGAGTAGATATAGAGCCAGCGGAGACGAGAGAGGAGCACCCGGCCGAACGCAACGCAGGAATGCAGAAACGAACGGTGCATGCGGAATCAAGAGGTCCAATTCCGCGCGTGTGCGAAGATCAGAGAAGAGCGGCTCGGCTCGGTAGAAGAAGACGCGACGCGACGCGACCTGCCAGAAGTAAATATTAGACGTGAGAGCCCGTGAATTCCCGTACCACCACGTCCGAATATTGGATTTTCGTCTCCCTCCTGCCCCGCTTGAAATCGGTCAGTTGTTAATAAGGTGAGGACGTGCGATGCGATGCGAGAGGGGTAGAGAATGCCAATAGTATTGGCGTCAGACGTATACGGTCTTGAGGGAAGGTGAGGCGGGGCTGAGGAAGAGAAGGAGAACTGCGCGCTTTGGGAGCAGAAAAAAGCAAAAACAAAACGAACGGATGCAGGACTAGGACCCGGAGTCGAACCCCAGCTGCCGGAAAGCCGCTCTTATTTACCGTCATGAATTCCGGGCACCGCGCACCAAGTCCGCATTCTTGGTCCGCTCACTGATTGATTGTTCTTGACGTCGGTGCCGTGCCTTGCCATGCGCAGTGAATAAAGAAGTAAAAGGACGCCGGCGGGGACGCACCCGCGTGAACTTTCGCATACTACGCTGAGTGCTTGGTTGGTTGGGTCATCCTCAGTGCGAGTTGAAGAGAAGAGAACAGAGTCGACACCATACCATATTTGCTTTGAGAGCAAAAACATCCATCGAATCGATGCAGGATTGGGACCCGGGGATAAAAGGGTTGGACACGGGACGCACCTGCGTGGAGTTTCGCGATACTATACCCAGTGCTGGGTCTCCGGTATGTACACCGTATTCCCAAAACAAGACAAGAACGCGCGTTGGATGGACGTGCAACCGCGCGCATCGAAACCAGCGTCCAAGAAATGCGGGCTTTGCGTTTGGGTCAAGCGGAACTTGGCTATAGCCATGCCCGCGATTCTTTCTTTCTTTCTTTCTTTGGCCGTTTCGTCCGGCGTGTTCCATTCCATTCTTTGCTAAGTAGAATTCGCAGACGGGCGACGTGTGAATGATGAACGAACGACTGACTGAGGATACAACACATACCACGTGCGCGTCGGCGATTCGGTGGCGGATTCGCAGATCACCATCTAGAAGAGAATAGAGAACCCGGGAACATAACATAACATAAATGTAAGTAATGAGTACGAGTACGGCAGGATTAACCTAAGAACTCGGCTCGAACGGGCTAGACGGACGGATGTGGGTTGACGGGGTCCCAAACCCAAAAATTGTGAGCAGGCAGCACACTTAAACGAGGAGCTGGCGGAACGCAACGCGGGGATGCAGAAACACGGCCGCGGACGAACGGTGCGGAGTCGAGAGGACGGTTCGGGGGCGGGTTCGCAGATCTAGAAGAGAAGAGAGAACCCGGGAACATATCATAAATGTAATAAATGTAAGTAATGAGTACGGCAGGATTAACCTAAGAATTTGGCTCGAACGGGCTAGGCTGGACGGACGGCGGGTTTGGGTTTGGGTTTAGGTTGGGTTGACGGGGCCGGGGCCGGGGGGGAGGGGTCGGGTCCGAGGTGTGAGCACTGAGCAGGCAGAGGAGACGAGG
Source organism: Mycena venus (assembly GCA_014462655.1). Lineage (NCBI taxonomy): Eukaryota > Fungi > Basidiomycota > Agaricomycetes > Agaricales > Mycenaceae > Glaucomycena > Glaucomycena venus. Next base: position 2,747,730 of record JACAZI010000005.1, on the reverse strand, counting down.
GTACGCAGAAATGCAGAGATTCAGAAACACGGTGCGGAGTCCAGAGCTCGAGGGGGAGAAGATCGGTCGAGCAGCCTGCCTGCCTGCCAGCGCTCAATCCCGCACGTGTGCGAAGATCAGAGAAGAGAAGACGAAGACGGGAGGACGACGCGGTAGAAGACTTGGAAGGCTGGATGAATGTAGATGCAGATGCATGCCAGGAAAAAAGATGGACAGTTTGAGTGAGTGAGATGCGGGGGTAGAGCGGCCGCGCGCTGCGGCGCGCCGAAATCAAATCAAACCAAACCAATTGCAAAAGGCAAATTTCCGAATTTGCACCGCGGTGCGGGCGTTGCGCCGTGCACCGCGGTAAAGAAAGGAGGGTTTATGCAAAAAAAAAAAATGACGCGGTCCTGACGTCGTCGCGGTCGTCGCGGTCGCCGTTGGGGAAGAAAAAATACATAATGCATAATGATCGATCGGGGGCATGAGGGGCACTTGGGCGCAGGGCATTGGGATCGGGGAACCGCGTGAAGGGCAGCTCTACGTCGGCATGTGGGCGCGCCCAACGGCCGCACGGTCACCGAGCTGGAGGGTCGGCGGCAAAGTCGTACGACACTCGGGACCGCATGGTATCAGCAGTCGATCGACGCGCGCATCACATGGCCGCCATATGAGAGCTTTTCGAGGTGTTTCAAGGGCGGCGAACAAAGATGGAAGAGTGTCCCTGGGAAAGCACTAAAGCATGCGAATTGTGGGGACGAGCCATAGCAACGGTGTGGGGTGCGAACATTCGCAGTGAAATTTTCTTTCGTTTTTGCGCTCGAACCGGGCTTGGGGTCGGATAGTGAGGCTTTAGTCGAGCGCAGTGCAGGGCTCGCGTACGCAGGCTCACCGTCGGCGTGAGCGACGTACAGACGAAATGTGCGTTCGAAAGGGAGGTGAGAAAGGCCGATCAAAAATGGGGTCATCTGACAGGGTGTCCCTGGCGGAGTCTGAATCGTCCCCCGACGTCACCCACTTTTTCGCTTGCCATGAGCTCAATTTTTTTGTGGTTTTTCTGGCGCGCCTCTGCCTAGGTCGCGCGTGTTATAGGAGGTAGCAGCTGCATTTCACCTGAAATTCGCACGGAGTGATTGACATCCCGCACGAATTTGAAGTGGCGCCCAGTGTGTTATTTGCGAACGCATGCATGGCCATTTTTAGCGACGACATGACACCCTTCTCGCTTCGGCTGGGCTCGCCCCACAAATATATAAATTCACCCATCGTCCCACCCTCGATTCCCTCCCCCCGCTCCTCCCCCAAAAACTCCCGCATCCCCCTCCCGCTTCGCGTTCACTCGTCGAACCCCCCAAAGAAAGATGCGCTTCGCCCTCGCCCTCCTCGCCCTCGCCTCCTCCGCCCTCGCGCAGTCCTCGGAGGGCTCCAGCGCCTCCTCCGCGTCCGCCTCCAAGTCGTCCGCCGCCGCGTCCAGGTCCTCCGCCGCCTCGTCCGCGAGCAGCGCCTTCTCCGCCGGCCAGTCGAGCGGCAGCTCCGCCGCCTCCGCCGCCCAGGCCTCCGTGACCGCCTCGCTCTCCCCGTGTGCCGCGACCTGCATCGCCGCCGCCGTGAACGCGACCGACTGTAAAGCAATGTAAGTAACGCGTTCTCCGTCGCACGATTGGAAGCGAAATTGACGTGGCGCGCAGCTCCAACGTCACCTGCGTGTGCACCGACCCCAACTTCCAGTCCATGGCCACCAGCTGCCTGAAGGCCGAGTGCCAGCCTTCCGAGGTCGGCGCCGCGCAAGGCCTTCAGCAGCAGCAGTGTGGAGCTCGTGAGTGTTCCTTCTCGTATTCGATCCCACGCGCCTCGTGCACTACTTCGCTATTCGTTTGCCTGCCGCCTTCCTTCCTTCCTTCCCTTCTACAAGCCTGGGCGCTCGTACTTCCTCCCATCACTCCCACCCGCGCTCCATCTATTCAGAGTGATAGACGCTGTTCGCTAACCCCGCCTCCTCCCAGTGCACCTCTCCCCAAGCCTCTCGGCGACCAACACCGCCCCCTTCACGCCCTCCAACTCCGCCGCCGACATCTCCGGCTCGCCCTCCTCCTCCTCCTCCAGCAACAAGCCCTCCCGCCGCCGCCCCCGCGCTCTGGTCCGGCAACGGCATCATCTTCGCGCTCGGCGTTGCGGTGTTTGGAGGGGTTGTGGGGGCTGTTGTTGTTTGAGCGTGTTGGTTGAGGATGGGTGGGAGTTTGAGTTTGAGGATGCGTGAAAAGCGATGGGGAGTAATGTTTGATTGAGCGGGCGAACGAACGAACGAACGAAAGTATCTTACCTGACTGACGTTTGTTGATACCTCTTTTTTTGGTGTTTTTGGACGAGAGATACGTACGATTGAATGAACGATTTTTGATGATATTCGGGCGATTTGGGTGTGTTGAGGGTTATAATCACGGAATCGTTCTTTGCGTCTGCTCTACGCAGCTTATGAGCTAATAGCAGGGTTCGATCCCCGCGTCCGCATAGATATCTTTCTTTTCTCTTGGTTTCTCCGGCGAGGTACAGTAACCATATGCATTATTTCGTAGTCGCAACTCGCACGGATTGGTCGAGGTAAGTGCCGCGAGTCGTCATCAGATATAAAGTCAAGATGAATGAAGTTTGACCAATCCACATTGTGTCCGAGCGCTAATACTACTGTATGTGCATGAACATAAGTACAGGTATACTGGCCATATGAACATGACCAGAACAAGATGCATGGGAGGCGGAAAGCGGGCGTGATGCGCGGTGCACGGCTGCGCTCTATACGAAGAAACACCTAAGAGTGAAGCAGCTAGCTAGCCGGGGTTCGAGTCCCCGCGCCCGCGTGCTAAAATTGGAAGATGGGGTTTTTCTTTCTCATGCGCAAGTGCGTGTTATCAACCAACCGCTCAACGGCCCCGGGCGGTTGAACTTGAGCGTGCCCGTGATGAAATAAAAGGGGGATCCCGCTCAGCTCCGAGTCTGCCGGCGGTCAGCGCGTGGTAGCGACGTGTTTGGCTTCAAGTTAGTTTACTTAAAAGTCAAAGCCCGAGAGCCAATTAAAATTTAAAAGCAGGGGCTTACTACTGGCAGGGCTTGAAGAGCAGCTTATTACCTAATAGCAGGGTTCGATTCCCGCGTGGAGTTGACACTTTTTTTCTTGTTTCTTGTTTACTCCGGCGAGGTACAGTAACCCTATACATCGTTTCGTCGTAGTCGCAACTCGCACGGTCGAGGTAGGTGCTGCGAGTCGTCATCAGATATAAATTCAAAACGAATGGAGTTTGAACAATCCGCATCGTGTCCGGGCGCTAATACTATGTACATGAACATACAGATATACTGACCAGATGAACATGACCAGAATAAGATGTATATGGGAGGCGGAAAGCGGGCGTGGTGCGTGGTGCACAGCTGCACTCTATATGGAGGAAGTAACCTAGGAGTCAAGCAGCTAGCCGGGGTTCGAGTCCCCGTGTCCGCTTACCAGAATCGGAAGATGGGTTTTTTTTTTCTCATGCGCAAGTGTGTGTGATCAACCAACCGCTCAATGGCCCCGGGCGGTTGAACTTTGAGGATGCTCGTGATGAAATAAAAACGGAATCCCGCTCAGCTCTGCCGGCGGTCAGCGCGTGGTAGCGATGTGTTTGGCTTCAAGTTAGTTTACTTAAAAGTCAAAGCCCGAGAACCAATTAAAAATTAAAAGCAGGGGCTTACCACTGGTAGGGCTTGAAGAGCAGCTTAAGCATTAGCTAATTGTAGGGTTCGATTCCCGCGTGGAGTCGACACTTTTTTTTTCTTTTTTCTTGGTTTCTCCAGTAAATCCTTGAACTGCAAAGTGCACGGAATACCTGTTAACTTTACAAACTGCGTGAACTAACCCGTGAACCTCGGCTCAACTCGGCACCGTGAGTGCACGTGTTAGTCAACTTCTCAACGTCGTCTCTATCTCTGCACGCTGCTACCGATACAAAACCCTGCCCCCTCAGTGCTCGAAGCACACGATGGCCACCATGGAGGACATACATACCTTTTTAACTCGAATGCCCGGCCTCGCTCAGTCTGTCGGAATGGAGAAAGCAATACCATTTGTACGACTTGCGGCACAATTCATGGACAAAATTGTACTCGCTCAGCCTGCAAACTATGGCCAAACACAGCGCTGTCTAAAATCCCTGAACATGTTGAATCTTTCATGTTCTTCATCCCTTCCAGGGCACTGGATGTATTGGTGAATTGGCGGGGCCGGCATATGGAGGCACGTTGTAGGCTAGTTTGTGGCATAGTTAATACTGGTAGGGGTTCCAGGGGTAAAACTCTCAGTGTATATAGGGTTTCGAGTTAGGTGGGCACTCACAATGCCCACTAACTTTAGGTAGTGGGTCCTATGGTGTGATCGCTTATTTTTTTGGCTGTAAATGCAAAATTTGGTCTTGTTTGGGCATATGCGGAGGTCATAGGTTCGATTCTCGGATGTCGCTCTTTTTTAAAATGGTCATTAAAAGCTCTGGTATGCCCATTTGTCATTCTTTCTGTTGCAGGCCTGCTATTTTTATTTTTTGTTCTCTACTTATTACACCGTGACATCAGTGTCTCTGCTCATGCAGTGAACCCCGACACAGTCGGGGTTCCGAAGCCCAACGCGAGCTGGTCGACGGGTCGACCGAGCGAGAATTGGGCGCCATTATCCTCTTGATTACATGTTATGTCCATTTTTGATCTTGACCATGTACCACCTAGAAACTTGGGTAAGTGTATAGCTTGCAACAATGTTTGAAACTATGCTGGGAGCACAATGGTGTACTGTTTATTTTTTTGGCCCACAGGGAAGATCCTTGCAAAGTGTCATATTGGATAATGTGCTCTGGGGCAGTTAGTGGGCTCTGCCGCAAAGCGCGCTACAAATGTTATGTAGGGAAAAGTGAGTATACCGATGTGGGGGAAGACAGAAAGAGGTTGATGCCATCAATGGAAAGCCGGCCAAACACAAGCCAAATATGTTATGCAAGCGGTTTACGGGAGTTCACGGGTTAGTTCACGGAGTTCACGTAGTTCACGCAGTTCACGGCAAACTCCGTGAACTTTCTTATATACGTATGTTCTCGGTTTCTCCGGCGAGGTATAGTAACCATATGTGTCGTTTGGTCGTAGTTGCAACTCGCACGGTCGAGGTAAGTGCTGCGAGTCGTCATCAGATATAAATCCAAGACGAATGGAGTTTGAACAATCCACATCAGTGGGTCCGGGCGCTAACACTATGTGCGTGAACATACAGGGATGCTGACCAGATGAACATGACCAGAACAAGATGTATATGGAAGAGGGAAAGCGGGCGTAGTGCGTGGTGCACGGCTGCGCTCTATACGAAGAAACATCCAAGAGTGAAGCAGCTAGCCGGGGTTCGAGTCCCCGCGTTCGCGTACCAAGATTGAAAGATGGTTTTTTTTTCGAGTTTTGTGTTCAACCACTCACCCGCCGTGCCCGTGACGAGATAAAATGAAAAGGGGATCCCGCTCAGCTCTGCCGGTCATCGCGCGGTAGCGATGTGTTTGGCTTCAATTTAGTTTACTTATGTAAAAGTCAACGCCCGAGAGCCAATTAAAATTTAAAAGCAGGGGCTTACCACTCGCAGGGCTTGAAGAGCGGCTTATTCGCTAATAGCAGGGTTCGATTCCCGCGTGGAGTCGATACTTTTTTCTTCTTTTTTCTTGGTTTCTCCGGCGAGGTACAGCAACCATATACATCGTTTCATCGTAGTCGCAACTCGCACGTTGTTCGAGGTAGGTGCTGCGAGTCGTCAGCAGATATAAATTAAAGACGAATGAAGTTTGAACAATCCACATTGTGTCTGGGCGCTAATACTATGTGCATGAACCCAAGTACAGGTATACTGACCAGATGAGCATGACCAGAACAAGATGCATATGGAAGACGGAAAGCGGGCGTGGTGCGTGGTGCACGGCTGCACTCTATACGAAGAAACATCCAAGAGTGAAGCAGCTAGCCGGGGTTCGAGTCCCCGCGTTCGCGTACCGATGGTTTTTTTTTCTAGTTTTGTGTTCAACCACTCACCCGCCGTGTCCGTGACGAGATAAAATGAAAAGGGGATCCCGCTCAGCTCTGCCGGCGGTCAGCGCGTGGTAGCGATGTGTTTGGCTTCAAGTTAGTCTACTGAAAAGTCAAAGCCCGAGAGGCAATTAAAATTTAAAAGCAGGGGCTTACCACTCGCAGGGCTTGAAGAGCAGCTTATTAATAGCAGGGTTCGATTCCCGCGTGGAGTCGATACTTTTTTTTTTCTTTTTTCTTGGTTTCTCCGGCGAGGTATAGTAACCATATGCATCGTTTCGTCGTAGTCGCACCTCGCACGGATTGGTCGAGGTGAGTGCTGCGAGTCATCAGAGATGGATGAAGGTTGGACAATCCACATTGTGTCCAGGCACTAATACTATGTGCATGAACATAAGTACAAGTATACTGACCAGATGAACATGACCAGAACAAGATGCATATGGGAGACGGAAAGCGGGCGTGGTGCGTGGTGCACGGCTGCGCTCTATATCGAGGAAGTCACTCAGGAGTAAAGCAGCTACATAACCGGGGTTCGAGTCCCCGCGTCCGCGTGTCAAGACCACCTCTAGTCGCGATTTTTTTTCTTTTTTCTCTTCCGTCATGGTCCTCTGCAACTTTGTGTTTTCAACCACTCACCCGCCGTGCCCGTGTCAAAATAAAAGGAAATCTCGCTTGGCTCTGCCGGTCATCGCGTGGTAGGGATGTGTTTGGCTTCAAGTTAGTCTACTGAAAAGTCAAAGCCCGAGAGGCAATTAAAATTTAAAAGCTGGGGCTTACCACTCGCAGGGCTTGAAGAGCAGCTTATTCGCTAATAGCAGATTTCGATTCCCGCGTGGAGTCGACACTTTTTTTTTTCTTTTTCCTTGGTTTCTCCGGCAAAGTACAGTAACCATATGCATCGTTTCATCGTAGTCGCAACTCGCACGTTGCTCGAGGTAGGTGCTGCGAGTCGTCAGCAGATATAAATTAAAGACGAATGAAGTTTGAACAATCCACATCAGTGTGTCCGGGTTACATACAGGGATGCTGACCAGATGAACATGACCAGAATAAGATGCATATGGGAGGCGGAAAGCGGGCGTGGTGCGTGGTGCACGGCTGCACTCTATACGGAGAAACATCCAAGAGTGAAGCAGCTACATAACCGGGGTTCGAGTCCCCGCGTCCGCGTACCAAGGTCCCCTCAAATCGTGGTTTTTTTTTTTTTTTCCTTATGCGCAAGTGCGTGTGATCAACCAACCACTCAACGGCCCCGGGCGGTTGAACTTTGAGGGTGCTCGTGATGAATTAAAAACGGAATCCCGCTCAGCTCTGCCGGCGGTCAGCGCGTGGTAGCGATGTGTTTGGCTTCAAGGTAGTTTACTTATGTAAAAGTCAAAGCCCGAGAGCCAATTAAAAGCAGGGCTTGAATAGCTTATTCGCTAATAGCAGGGTTCGATTCCCTAGGGAATGACCGCCATCATTACATAAATGGCCTCTTAGGAGGGTTATTTCTGTGAAAATAACCCCCCTAAGAGGGTCACGTCTGCCAGGCGGGCATTATGTCATGCTTCCCCTTCGGGAATATATGGCAGGCAGCTGCAGCTGCGCAGCGCGCCGGACACCTCGGGTGAGCTCTAACATTGCAGGTATTTCCAAGTTGTCCTGTCTACACCCATCCTTATTTTTCTTGATAATATTCTCCCTTGTAATGCTGGTTAAAAATTCAGTTGTTCTAAGCTTCCAGCCTTCCTTGCACACATCGGCGGATATCTGTCACTTGCCTGTCAATTGAAGCTGATTTATGCCCACAATTGGTTCAGATTTGATGTGCAGATTCTACAAGCAGGTATCTTTTGTCGAATTTTTCACTCTGATTCAAGTTCAATTTTTTTTGCTCGGTGGAACCAGTAGCGGATGTGTCCACCAACCACGTGCTGTGGCGGATGTGTCCGCCAACCATGGTGCTGTGGCAGATGTCTGCCACTGAACTTTTGCAGTTATTGCACTTGGATTTTATCCTTTCAGTATGTACTGTACATTGGGCAGTTGTCCTTCTTTCAAGTTCTTTAATCAGGTTCAATTTTAACGCACTCCAAGTCTCAAGTTGTTGCAGCAAAGGCATCCACTGCTTGCCAATCAGACATGTTTTACCTACTTCTGGTCCAAACTTTTTGCTCAGGTACCATTGGGTGGTAAATTGACTATACTCAATATAACTGGCAGGTATTATGTTGGAGTTTGAGCAATCCGGCATCAAGCCGAGGCTGTGAGGCACAGCAAGTATGAGATCTTTGGAGACATCAGTAGAATATTAGGGAACACGAGAGAATACGGAGGAACATTCTGGTTGCATTGGAATTTTAGTATATAAGTAGCACAGTTTTCTATGTAGTCTTCAAGTGTTTGCAGAGCTCAGTCAAACACTAATATTATTTTGTTTCTCACATCTCAAACTTTATCTGATTCCTTAAGAAATTACAACATATTACTATTGGCGACTGGGTAGTGGGCCACATTAGGTAGTGGGCCACTTGACCCCTAGTGGGGCAGGACCTCCTGAAATGTTTGAGTTTGGGGTTTGCGGATGGAATGGGACCTCTAATGACGGTTCATACCGTTTTTGGACCGAAAGTGATGTTCGGGTCAAAAGTTATGGCACGTGCACCGTCGGCCGAGGGGCTCCGACCATCGTTTCCTTGGCGTTTTCTTCTCCCGCACAACTGCCCTCGCTCTTTCTCTGCCAGTTCTCCATCTTTCGATGGCCTTCTGGGCTCATTCTACTCGCACCATGCAGGGCTTCAATCCCTGATCTAATATGCCGCCCATTCACGCCACGTACTCTTGCTATGGCGTGGATACACATCGGCTTCAATTCTGAGCGGCTCACGCTGGCCACGTCCACAGTGTGCGACCCATCCATGCTACGGGTCTGGGATTTGGCAAAGGTTCCTGCAGTTTGGCATACTCTAGCTTGGTGTGTTCTCCAAATTTTTCTTCCCTCAATTCCCTTCTCACTATCATCCTTTATCCCAAACCACCCAAATTCGGTGCCTGAGACACTTGAATTTTTTTTGGGAGCTAGAGACCTCTCGAAATGAGTGTGGGGGTCCTGGTATGTCGGAATGCTTCATATCAAACGACATGTCTCTGATTTCGGGCCGCCACAGCTGCTGGTCCCGACGAGGCGCCTGGGTAGTCCGGAATCTGCCATTCCACCGGTTCCGCTGCCGTCTCAGGCTTTTTTTTTTTTCGCTGTCTCATTGCTTCTATGTATACCGAAACTACACAGAATCCTCCCTAGTACTTCCCTGTATCATCCCTGAACAACGAGACCGCCAGTTTGGGCCTGCGGAACTCAATTTGATGGGGTGGCCCACTAGCTAGTATTTGCATCTGTTGGGGGTACCGGCGGAAAGAAATTCACCGATCAATCAACACCCCATGTAAATTCGCGGAAATGGTCTCGAACCATTCGCAGGATACCTACCTTCATCCCACCAAACAGTCTATAGTATATGGACACTACGGCTCTCGAGAACCAGTGATAAATCCTTAGGTGGCCCACTACCCGGTCACTGATAGTACCAGGTTCAACCATGCTGGCAGGGGCATCCGCAAATTCAAAACTTACAAAAATCAATAAAAGACCTCTAATTAGGTGGCTACATTCACTCTACTCAACAGTGCTTATCAGTATTATCAAGTTCAACCATGGCGGCGGAGGTATTTGTCAGCAACAGACATGTCTGCCAACATCTGCCAGCAGTGGACAGGTCCACCACAAACTCAAAAAAAAAAAAAAAAATACAAACATCAATAGATGGCTTCTAATTAGGTGACTAGATTCACTCTACTCCACATGACTTATAGGTATTACTGAGTTCAACCATGTTGGCAGAGGTATCCATCAGCGGCAGACATGTCTGCCAATATCTGCCAGCAGCAGACATGTTCACCACAAATTCAAATGTTGGTCTGACACTTGTGTTTCTTGTACTAGTAGCCTACTACAGTAGTTTAAAATAATTTAATGTACAATCAACATAGATAGCAGGTCCTGTGAAATTGATGTGTCATTTCCGTTGTCGAGCAATGAATTGAGTTTGGCTAATGAAAGGCTACTAATACTATCAACACCCCTCTTTGCAAAAGTCCCTAGCTTTGCAAAAAAATCCAATGGCTTCCAATGGAAATTCCACCTCGCTGACTGTAACGAAGACCTCCATTTTGCATCACAAAGTGCCTTTTTCAAGCGGAACGTGCTGCCCTGCAGCAAACTATCATCGGCTACCAACTGATTCAGTATCTGAAAGTGAGACTCAAGATTTTCATCAGTTCAATATCTACCTGGGTGTTTTATTTTCAAAAGGGCAATTGAACACAAATTATTACAGGAAGTTCCTGAAAATAATGGTAAACACTTTTTTTTTTCGGCGCGGTTCCCAAAAAGGAAATTTGCATGGGCATTACTGCTTTTGCCGTTTTTACAGCTGCAACGCCTTTCATGACATGTGCTTGGGTCTGGGAAAACTTGGCATGCACTACTTCAAGACTCTTGAGATGTAGAAAGATGATTCATTCACATTACAAGTACAAAAATACAAGCACACTGCAAAAGCAGTACGACACCTTGACAATTCAGTGATGGCCCAATGGCCGACAGGGCCATTACATGATAGGGCCCTCTCGGCCCTCATACAGGGCCCTGTCGACTGGCCCGTTGTCGTGAGGGCCCTCTGAGGGCCCTATTGTGTTATCTTATCTTATCGCATCACCAAGTCCCGACCACCGTGTTGGAATTTCGAGTCGGTCTCTCGCTGTCACCGGCGCCGCTGCCAATTTCCAGGTGCCATATTCAGGTAACAGGTACTGTACCTACCCCCTCAATTTTATATTTCCCCATACATTCACTGTACCTGCCTGACTTTTTCTCTGTCTCCCCACTTAGATATATTATTACCCACAGATATTGTACAAGTAGTCACTAATTAGAATAAATTCCCTGCGCGTTTACGAGGATGTTCTGCTATTTCGAGTGACGGACTTGCACACCGGTCATTTCAACACACCAACATGTCTACACTCTCCGCACAGTTCACAAGAGGGCACAAGGCCAACCAGCACCAGTACCGCACCTACTGTAATGGCTGCATCACGAAGTATAAGCTCGAAAACCCCATCAACACTTCGGATATGGACGAGGCAGAGAAATTTCAGGCGCTGGGCCAGCACATGCAGGATGGTGAGTTCACATGCCGCTCTTTTATAAAGGTTTTACAGTAGTACATCTAATCCACTACAATAGCCATTGCGTCAATGGGCGAGGGTACACTAGGCTACGCGGAAGGCTGGGTCATACATATCCTCGGAGCAGTCGGAGCACATCAATTGAAGCCTCCCTGTCCGAATGCCACCCCGCAGGCAATATTGCTAGCACAGACTGCTGACAAGTGGAAGACCGCAGCACAAGATGGTGCGTCGGGAGCTGCTACGTCCTCCCGCAAGCGTCGCAATAGCGACAATTCTGGGGATGCATTGAAGAAGAACAAGAAGCCGGCGCTGCGGTAGACGGAGCTCATGCCTGTTAGAGGCATTGACCTTCCCTTTGCCGATAGCCACAAGGACGCCATCCACGCACAATGTGAACGCGTCGTGGTGTCTTGCAACCTTGCGGAAAACTTCTTCGAGGAACCAGAGGTTCAAGCTCTCTTCAAAATGTTCCGCTCACGTGCAGCCGATGTCCTTCCCTCCCGGAAGTTGATCGGGAGACGGCTACTCAACGACGCAGCCGCTATCGTTGATAAGAAGGTCATCAAGGACCTCGGGGGGAAGAACATCGGGATTCAGTGAGTTTCCGTGCAGCCTCCGAGCGATGCTAACATCTTGATATAGGTCGGACACATGGTCTAGATTCCGAAGGGGTATCACCAGTGTGTGTGGTGTTCACCCAGGCAAGGTAAATTTCCCGTTGTAAGTTTAATTGTAAGTTTAATCAGATTCTGATTGCACGCATTAGGTGACAACTCTCAAACTTGTCAAGGTGTTCCCATTTGCACTCGACATTGCCGAGCAACTCATCGAGATCGTGAACTGGATCAATAACCACGACAAGGTGCGCGATATATTCGATCGCGCACAACAGTCCGTCAGCGCGGACGAGAACCAAGGTCGGGTGACTGTCTTGTCTAGACGCGTTCTTCCGCTTCCTCGCATCCACCGGCATGTACAAGAACTTTCGCGACAAAATGACATCCTGGATTGACCGGCGTGTATGTCGATCTCTCTGAGTCCCATTTCTCCATGCTTATTGATATTCTGCCAGGGTAAATGTCCATTAACGGTCTGGGAGCATGCACTGTCCTCGGCCAACCTTGGAGAGCAAGAACTGCGCTCTTTAGCTATTCTCTTGCTTGAGATCGTATGTAACACTGCAGGAGCGGAGCGGTTGTTCTCAAATCTCAAAATCCGCCTTTCTGATCGGCAAGCTCGAACTGGGCTTGAAAAACTCGAAAAGAAAGCAAAGGTACGTACATGTTGACAGGGAGTTTGGGGCCTGTTAACACTGTATTTAGGTCGGGGAAAGCATTCGCCGCGAGCACATCAAAAAAGGCTTGATCAAGACTGGTACACGCAAGCGCCAGAACCACGCCGACGCATCCAGCCTCCTGGCTATCCCTCGGCACTCTGATCTGCTCGAGGACCAGGACGCCGAGGACGAGACGGAGCGCGGGCGTGCGCTTGTTTGAGCAGAGCAGACATGGCGCATCGGCATGGCCAAATGGATTGGTGAGCGGAGGGCAGAGGCGGCAGCAGAGGAGGAGGCTATGGACTTGGTTGTGGATGATGTAGAGCAGGATGGTGGGGAGGAGGAGCCCGATGGCATGCAGCCGGAGCCGACGCGTTTACCGCACCTCAAGAAGTGGCCACAGATTAAACTTGTGAAGCTCTTCAAAGGCCGCGCGCCTCCTCCACGTCCAACACGTGCTGAGATTGAGGCGCAGGCTGAGCGCGATGCTCAAAACACTGCCGCCGATGCCGAAGAAGATGAGATTCCTGACGATGGTGCTGTAGAGATTGACTCCGAGGATGAGTACGTCGGCTAGACTAGCCAAAATATTAATTGTTGAAAGTTTCCTTTTTGGGACGTGAGGGCCCTCTCTTCTGGCCCTCACAATAGGGCAATAGGGCCTCTGAGGGCCCTGTCGGGTCCCAGTGTGCAAAATAGGGCCCCTAGGGCCATCACTGCGTGACCTTGTTGCAGGCATCATAGGTGTCTGCGTCATTGCCAGGAGAGGAAGCACTATGGAATAGTCTTCAGGATTCATTGTGCCACCGGCATCAGGTGCAATGCAAGAACTCGAGGCAGATCCCGGTGGATGTGAAGCCGCCGAGGTGTAGTAAGAAGCCCTGCAGGGAAAAGGCTGTCAATATAGGCTCATTGATATGGCGTCGGCATTGAAGAGCAGGAGGACTTTCGGATAAACTAGCATTGAAATTTGAGTGATAGTGACTGGATAACGATGAGCTGGCAGTGACGAGGCAAAATGCAATGGACACACTGATTTTTACCAAGTGACACGCATTCCACCTTCCTTAGCTGTCTTCAGTAGTCGACTGAGTTGCAGATCCTCCTCTCAAGTGTATCCACAATGAAAATGTACAAAGGAAGATGGTGTGGATTGAGATCAACACGACCTGGAGGCTGAGCAAGGTTGCCAGGTTGTGGAGCCGAAAAGAATGACCACATGGATCTTTGCGATAGTGCTTAGGCACGCGCAAGCCCGCATCAGGCTTATTTCTCTTAATTCGAGCGTTGGCGATGAGCGAAGGGACAGAAAGAAGGCTGGACGCGATAACTTCCTTTTTGAGAACCGGCGCGCCGAAAAAAAACGTGTTTGCCATTATTTTCAGGAACTCCTGTAAAGCAACTGCAATCCAATTATCCAGAATTCAAATTAAACTGTTGTATGTATGTTCTCCTGCCATAATCTGACTCTCCCACTCCAAATCCTCTTTGGGGGACGCGACTTCTTTGCCCACTCTAGGGACGTTTGAATCCAAATTGTAAAACGCATCATCCCAAAAAATACGACCACCGAATACGTGAATGGGCTCATCAACTTTTCGCGGCATTATCTGTTTTATATGTATACATCAGTGCTCTGAAAAACAGTGTTTGAGGGTGGACTCGATTATGAGGGAGAATGGTGGATTCGGGTCCACTGCATACCCGCACGGGAGCTCCTTTGACTTGCCGAAGGGCATCACGCTCGAGTAGGCCTGTTCTCTGGATGCGATGTTGTCAGAGTAATTTTATTATTATTTTCGCACTGGTGAAAACGTCAGGCAGACTACCGTGACTGCAATTTGGGCTCAGGGTGACGACTCATTGTCCTTTGCCCATCTGACGGCGAGCCTCATTCGTTCATTCGTTTCTCTTGCCAGGGGTCTGCGAGCACCGGTAAACAATTTATAAAAATAAAAGTCTCACAACAACGAGGCATTCTGTCGGCCTTTTGCAAATTAAAGTTCGCTTCCACTTGAAAACGAGCTCTTTGTATAGAGTTGAAATATAGGAATACGGAGACTCTACCTAACTATTCATAATTTGGACGTGCTGCTGAGACGGTTACCTCCACTAGCCCCTAACTTGGCCGCCACTTTAGCGCGAACTTTTTCGGCAACAAGTTTCGATCGCCCGGCGAAGAACTTATCCGGATCGTGGTCATGCAGTTTCATCCCCAGCCGCCCTCCGATGTCTGCGAATTTCCGAGAGGCCGCGTTCGAGAAATGCCAATCCTTCCCGCCACAATTGGCAATTATAGTGTAGAACAGGAGGACAAATTGTATATCCGCACGACTAGCATCCGTCCTCCTGGTATGAGTCACCTGGCGAGTGTGAGAAGCGACGTCGTCGGCTATGAACTGGGAGAGGGTGCGGGGAATATAGCTTTGTGCGCATGCGTGGACAGGGCCAGTAGAGCCGTGGATGCAATGGAGGAGGAGAAGATTCGCCGCCAGGTCGACGGGAATCTCGTCTACGATGTTCGTGCCGCCGCTGAGGTGGGAGGGGAGATGGGAGGGGAATATTTGTGACACGTCGGAAATCCCACGCTCGATGCATTTCTCCATGATTTTAGATATCGGAGCGGACCCGTCGCGTTGGTAATATGGAAATGGGTGAGATATGGCAGGCCCAATGAATGTCGGGCGGAAGATGAGGAGTGCGAGCCGAGGATGACGGAGCAAAAGAAGTCGCTCCGTGAGGTGTTTGGCGAATGCATAAGGAGCCGGAAAGCCCTCGACGTCCGTGGGCGACGCAGAACCTGTCTCCAGGATCTCGGCAAGCTGCTTTTCCGCGTCGCGAGTTTCGTAAATCTTCTCCTCCACGGACCCCGCAGGAAGGAACATGTTAACATACGCGGTGGATACGTACACGAACCGCGAAAGGTTCTTGAAGCCTGATGCGAGTTGGGCGAGCTCGAGGGTCGGGAGACAATTGTCGCGAATGGTATCCTGCAACGACGCCATGAGGCTGATATTCGCTGCGCAATGAATGACGAGAGTAACGGATTCTGCCAGCTCGGCGAGAATGCCGGGATCAAGCCCTAAATGCTTTTCCCCTACGTCTCCAACCAGAAGCGTGACTCGACCTGACGCTAGTATCTGATCAATATGACCCGACATGGAGGCAGCCCATTGAGATTTCGCTCTCTCGATGGATCCCCGAACCAGGACGTATATCTTCGCCGCATCGACCTGCAATGCGAGCTTGAA
The DNA here is from genome assembly GCA_014462655.1 of Mycena venus. Lineage (NCBI taxonomy): Eukaryota > Fungi > Basidiomycota > Agaricomycetes > Agaricales > Mycenaceae > Glaucomycena > Glaucomycena venus. Next base: position 2,731,911 of record JACAZI010000005.1, on the reverse strand, counting down.
AAGAATGCAGGCACCCAATCCGCCGGTCCCTCCGGTCAGCAAGACCGTGTGTTTCTTGAAAAAGGCGGAAGGAACCTCGTAATCCACGATATTCATCCTGCCATGGGTTTCTTAGCGCCTAGTAGGTAGGAGGAAGAGACTTGAAACTGTACTGACTCCAAATGAGCGGTTGCAGTAACGGACGTATTGGGCCGGGGAGGTATATCGTACCAATCTTTTTATGATATTTATTCAGTATAAAGAGCCGAGATACGTCTTGCCATATACATGTACAGTAATATGTACTCAACTTGGGGTTATCCCGATGGCTTTACCTAGTGTCTGACTTGGAACCGAAAGCCTATGTCGATTTGAGCGTGGCAGGCCAAACGCAACCCAGAATAGCAACTCTCGGTTAAAAACTCCTTGCAGACCGGAAGTAGCTCATCAACGATAACAAACACTGCGTTCAGCCCTTAAGTAGACAGGTCTTCGGCTACCTTGATGTACCTTCATCTACCCTTCATCTACCCTTCATCTACCTGTGTCTACCCTTGTACACGTACGTGTACAAGGACATGTCGACACAGGTTGGCCGCCTTCGGTCTACCTTGGTCTACCATTGGTTTACCCCCGGCTATCAAATGTGGACAGTCTTCGCCCACCTCCAGCTTCTTACGTTTACCTTGGTCTATGCCGGTACATGCTCCTCGTCCAACGTCACACTGCTAATTTGGGCTCGCCTCAGACGCTGTCAGCCCACTGCGTCTCTGTTAGTTTACCCTCGGCCACATTGATCTATCTGTGTCTACATTGGCCAAGGACCGTGTACATTCATCTACATGGGTAGACAGATGGTAGACACACCTAGACCAGATATGTTTACACGGCATGGACATGATGGACATAGGTAGCTAAACAGATCTGTGTACCCTTGGTCTACCCATGTAGACAGACCCTCGGTCTACACGGCCCTGAACGCAGTGAAACACCAAGCGGAAAGCTGCCCCGCTCCAGAACGTTATATAGTAACTCGGCTGCGTAGGAGTTTACTCTCTACCAGGAAATTCCAAATTGCAAACTGAACTATGCCCTCGTAAGTTCGCCCCTACGCATCCAAGTTTGACAATCGTGAATTTTCACGCAGGACCCCCGAGCAAAAGTACCTCTCCCTCATCATTGCTGGGAAATCCGCATCTACCGACAAACTCAACACACTCTTTGAGCAGCTCAAGCCCGTCAATCCATCCTTCCTCACCGGAGAATGGGTGGGAGGGCACTTCGGGCTGCTGACGGTCGCGCCGGATGTCGCCCAGCACGCCGACTGGGTGGCTAGGAAAGTGGCCTGGGGGAAGGTGTTTCGTGCCGACGGGAGTGTGGATCCGTTTGTTCTCCTAGATCCCGGTGTTAAGGTATGGATGGTTGTGGTATTGTCTGCACGCAAGAAAGGACGGGAGAAAATAATATGCGTTTTTCTCGCAGGTTGTGGAAGCAGAATTCTGCGGCGTTGTATCTGCGGCAATTGTCTCGGACAAAATCCCTTTCATCGATTATTTCCGGTATGTGGACGACGACACTGTGGCGGGACAGAGCTGCGTAGGGAACGCATTATTGGCAAAGTTCCTGGGCATCCCACCTTTTCACTTCTTCATGAAGAAACGCAGATCTGCAAAATTGTAGATACCTTGACGAACTATGCGTAACAAATGATCATTCGGGTGTCCCCAACCTTGAAGGTTGTCGCGTCCTGGGCGAGTCGAAGATTTACGATTGGAACGTGATGGTTATTCGCTTGAGATTCTACTTAATGGAGATCAGGCTTGCCCCGCGACCAACTCGAAACCCTCCGGCGCTGGTCGCAAATATTTATCATTCTTCACTAACCAAACCATTTTATCCATCCCCGTCGCCGAGCAATGGATTTTGGCTAACGAAAAGCTGCTAATACTTGTCTGTTCTCAAGCTCAAGCTCAAAGTCTCAGCTCATCAGGACAGAACTCACATCCGACGCTGAACATTGACTGGGTATCACCAGTAATCCGAATATACGGGCTGTATCTGGTATTTATCCCAACCTACGACTAAACGGTCATTGACACGGCGCTGCCACGCAACTGCCGCGGCAGTGACGCGGCAGTGACACGCATTGACGCGTACTGACGACGCAGTTGCGGCGGATTGCCGCGCCAAACCTCGAACCGAAGAAGTGAATTCAAGACCACAAAAAACCTTTGTTCTATGCATGAATACCTTTTACACGGACGATACATGTGGGGTATGCGGTCACACCTCGTTTGACGGGCCGCAGGGTGTAAAATCACGCTAAAATGTCACTTTCTGGGCGAGTATCCTATTTTGAGCGATAGTAGTCTGATTCAATGAGGAACCCGGAATACCCCTTTGAAACTGGTCCAAATTACCCGAAAATTTTTGTCTGGACAGATTTTTGCGAAATGGGGTAGTTTTTGTCCGGACCCGCCCTAGCCATGCTTTCCAAAAAAGGGTAATTTTCCGTTCCTACGACCCCCAAAATGCTAAAATCTCTCCAAACATACCCATTTGTGCCGCTGGAGCGAAATTTGAGTGAGTTTATGTATTCTGGATGCCCCAAAGTCGTTTTTTATTTCACAATTTTGGCCAAAAAACTGACTCAAAACTGGGCGAGACTTGGACGACACTCAGGATTTTGTCCGGACCGGACCTAGGCTGTCGAGCCTCAACCTCCCAATTTTGTCCGGTCTGGATCTAGGGTTTCGAGCCCAAAGGTTGAAAATTTGTCCGGCGCGGGACCTAGCCTCCAAAGGGGTATTCCGGGGTCCTCGGCAATGCCGCGGCAGTCGCGTTTTCCTGACCCCCGGTAAATCTTCATCAACTGTCAGAACGAAAGAGGCTGTCCACGTCACTTGGATCAGACCAATCATGTCTTTCGTAACCCTGAGCGAGGATATTCTGCTGAATATACTTGCATTATGCGACGTGTACCACGTCCTGTCCGTATCTGCGGTACGCGCTCAATTGAATCTCAATTCAACAGCGCACTGACCAATCTGCAGGTTAACAAATCCCTCCGACGTATCACGATTGCGAAGCAATTGTGGCTCTCTTTGATTCAAGACGATGCTTTCCGCGCCGTGCTTGATCTCCCTCCTCCCAATCTGGGGGAGCTCGAAGGTTACTCCGCGGAAGAGCTCATTGATCTCGTCAAGCGCCTGGCGATCGGACCTAGCCCATGGTGGTCAGGAGGAATATCCATCGCGATGCCCTACTACAAAGAAGCGGGTGTGGAAGCCCGGCTGCTGCCTGGCGCTAGGTATTTAGTCCTTCAGAGTCGGACAGGCGAGGGTCTATGTATGTATGACGTCTGGAGCGGCCGGTTAGTATGGAAATGCACCATTCCATCTTCCACACACTGGGCAATCGATCTTGTCCCTGGGACTGCCCTCGTACGTGCAGTACTCGCTGTCGAGGCACATAATCTGGGGAGGTACGTCTAGTAATTCACCGCCACCCGGCACTGAACTTCGTGCAGAAATCTTTACGTCGAGGAAATTGACCTCACTATTGGCGAATCCGAGAGGAAATTCGCTATTGATTTCCTCACGAGATTCTGCTCACTGCTTGGTATTTCCGGAGATTTTTTCCTCTACTCCTTACCGCCGTCTGTAATCTCGGATGCGGAGACGACTCTGGTGCTCGTTAACTGGCGCGCGCGGGCATACGTCGTTCTGAACTACGGGATCGGCTCGAATTCCATTGTAATTATTTATGTTCTACACTCCCTGCGAGCAACACATCTAATTTAGCCATCAAATAGGCTGCACAGGTCGTCCTCATCCCAGGGTATATCATAGCCGCACACCCAGAAGACGGCGAACCTCCCTATCACCTAGTTCTGACTATCACAGACCTTGACTCCCTTTCCCCATACTGGAAGTCAGGAATCAGCCTTCGGGATCAACTCTCTCCGCGCGACATCCCATTCGCAGTCCAGGAACGGCTAAAATACAACGGCCGGCCTCTTGGGCATTCTTCCGTCAATATCGCATTATCCGTGGAGCCGAGTGCCGTGTATCGAGGCGCGTACAACATCCTTGTATACGCAGGCGAATTCCCGTCGCCCCATAAGCGCCAAACGTCGCTCGCTGAACGGATGAGTAATCTCATCAGAGGGAGGCTGCGACTGCCTCCCACAGTGGCAGTGGCGCGCCAGGTACTATTGTCCTACAAGCTCACACCACCGTTGTTGCGGGGGCAGTCTTGCGGATGGCGTCTCGTATCGGCCAAACGCTCTCCACCGGTGCTGTACCCTGCACTGTCTCCAAGAAGGGCGCGCATCGTGTGTGAGCGCGGCGAATATGCGGTGTCTTACTGCCAGTTCTAGATCGGGAGCTCCGGTATCTGTGTGTGGGTGATTTGCTCGGAGTGACGTATGTCTATAGAGGCAGGATTCTCCGCACTTTCATTGCTGTATCATGAATCTAATTCTGCTGAACTCTACAATTGAGCCCTTTGAACGGCCTTCCGTTGCGGCCATGGCGGATGTGCTTTCTGCTGTCAACGAAGAACCTGTGAAGGAGGACTTTTCTCGTATTCTCATTGCTGGCGGATCGGGAAGAATCAACAGACAGGATCCTCCTCCGCTGTCAGCATCATCGTTCAACGTCCCAGAGCACAGATCGCCATCTCCTACCAGCACGAATAGCAAGCAACGCCTTCACTTCGGGGGCTACTTCCCCCACTGTGCATTTTGGTCCTGCCGTCACTGGCAACCCTGAAGAGGCCTTCAGTGCAGTTTTCGATGGTCTTCTGGAAGTTGTGCGACGGGATGTATTGTTTCTTACCGCCTTTATTCTTTGCGGCCATCAGAGAAGCGACGTCTCCCGTTCACCCTCTCCCAGTCGGGTCTGGTATTTTCCTCTGTAGAATATGGGGCACTCAGCGTGTCAGAGCCGAGGTTCTGCAGAGGGCGTAAAATCACGGGCTCACGCGACTCACAGCCAAACCTAGTTATCAAGCTCTGTGAAATGTCTGAGCAAATGGCGACTGAGATACGAAAAAACAGAGCTTTATTCACGTGCACGTACGGCCCCAGCCGAGTCGAACGGGCGGGGTCTGCGGAATCCGTGGGTTCTGCTGACGAACGTTGTCGTGCAGGTGCGGACCGTCTGCTGTGGGGCCTTCCTTGCTTGGTTGAAGCATTTGACCATGCTCGTGCGAGCGAGAATCAAACCAAAGTGCGACTGATGACCAAACCAAAACCAAACCCAGTAAAACTAAGAAACGACAGTGCGGTGCCAAAGTAAAGACCAAAGTGGTAAGTGCGTGTGGGGGTGTCGGTTTAAGTGAGCAAGTGAGTGAGTGAGAAGGAATAGGTATGTAGGTGTAGGTCTAGGTAGGAATAGGAATAGTTGTTCCGTGAACCAACAGTGTGTGGAGGGCGGGCTCACTTGTGCGAAGCCGGCACAGAAGCTAAAAGCATGTGCGAAGAGTGCACGAAGACGCCAACGCAACTCTACTGCGCCTCCTCGGCCTGCACCACCAGCCCCGTCAACACCACCATTGCCTCACTAAAGCTCTTGATATTCTCTGGGCCCGCAGGCGCGCTCGGGGTGGGCGTGGCGCTCACGCTGCTGTGGGTCGCGCTCACACTCTGTGAGGTCGATTGGCTGCTCGAGGTCGAGTGCGAGGAGGACGTGGAGTGCGAGGTGGAGTGCGAAGTGGTGGTCGAGCTGTGGATCGTCGTCGTCGACGATTTCGGTGGAGGGGGAGGCGGAGGCGGAGGCGGAGGCGGAGGCGGAGGCGGCGGCGGAGGTGGTGGGGGAGGCGGCGGCGCGCTGTCGCCGTCGGTGTAGGACCATGAGGCGGTGAACCCGCCGTTGTTGAGGTCGCCATCGAAGTACTGGAAGAGACCTTTGGTCATGTCGAGTGCACCCCACGCTACACAAGTCGGGCACTAATTCGGGTGGGTGATTAGAATTATTTTCGCAGTGAGGATTTGAGGGAGGGGGACGGTGAGGAGAATGAGGCGTACCGAATCGACACACGTAGCGACTGCGGTCTTGCCGTTGGCGTTTATGCGCATCTGTTTTCCACAGCACGCCGAGCCGTCGCCGAATTGCTGTTGAGCATACCTCGCGTCAATGTAGATATCAATGGGGTCTGCGCAGGGAACGTACCGGGCCGTAGAGCGCGACGAACTACCAAACACTTCTGGTGAATATACTGCAAGTCGGAAAGGGAAAGCGGACGACGCACCCAATCGCTGTCTTGATGACTTTTTCCCGTGCAGGCGTCGGGCCCGGTGTCGTTGGGGTACCATGTGACGGGGACGTTGGTGTATGTGTCGCGCTTTTCAAGCTCGGAGTCGGAGGCGTTACTCGCGAGACGCTGGGCGAGGTCGCTGTGCTGCCGCGCTTGGGGGGAGTGCGTCGCCACTGCGCCCATGGCGGACACCAGGAGCGCCGTCGCCGCAGACAAGTGTAAGAGAGGCGGCATTAATTTTAGTTGGGTGTGCCAAGTACCAGAACCAGTAAAAGAGCGTGGGTGGGGGAAGAGAAGGGAGAGATGGTAAGTAACGAGGGAGAGGGACGGGGATGTGGCAAGGGTGAAGTGTGAAGATCTTCTTAGATCTCTCACGGTGATTGTCAGGTTGTGCGAGAATAGTTTGCCGAGCATGCCGCATTCACAACGCCCTCCGGGCACCCCTGGTACCGCTGACCCCGAGAGGTACCTATACCCCTGGAGCCTGGAAACCTGGCTCCATGCCCTTTTTAGCACCGAATGTAGGTCATTTAAATCTTGCTGATAGTACACCAATTCCCGTTTTCTTTGTAAGTAGTTCGCCGCCGAGCCTTCAAGGACTGTGTTGTTGAATTAACTCCGAGGCGGCCACCATATTCGGTCCGTGCGCCATACTTTGGACCTTCCACACTTGGGTTGTTCTGCTCTGTTCCAAAAATAAAATAGCTTCAGTCTCACTTTCCTGGTACCGATCAGGTTCCAGGTCTCCAGTCCGTAAATACCTTATGTCCGTGATATTTTCTTGTATCTGGTCCCTCTGTCAGTCTGTCCTGATATCCGTCTGTGTCAGCAATGGAAGCCTTTTACGCATCAGCGGCCGCGGAGATCAATCCCTATTCTACTCTTCCCACGGTTCTTGCTAACTGGGCAATTTGTTTCCTAGATTATTCAAAATATCGCCCTCCGGGCAGACTTGGATCCTCCGTGCCAACGAGCTCAAGTGTTGGTTCTTTTGCCGGTACATTCTAGGCAGTGGAGTGAGCTTCTTTTGGCTGCTTTCGGGGCTCCGTTAATTCGCTCTTTGTTTTTTTGGTTTCATGTGTTTTCCTCTTCACGTTCATTTTCTAGATGCAAGATGGTTCCGCTCACTATCCTCCTCCTCCTCCTCAGTGCTCCGCGCCTTCGGCATCTGCACTTCGCTTACCTTTGGTTTCCTGCACTACAGCGGGACTCTGCACCAATTGCCAAAGTCACTGTGATTAAGTTTTGTATACTTAGTGCCGATCTGTGCCGATGTTGAGATCAGCGAAGCCGACTTTCCGAGTAGCAGGAAGACAGAATACAGCGTGGGAACCACCGTAACGATCGAGTCGGACAGGCAATTACTGATTTCAGATCTGGATACTACGGATCCAGGAATACTCCTGATCCAGGAAAATCTGAATTTTAGACTGCATCCAGTCCCCGTTACTTCCCAGCACTTTGAGGAAAATCCCCGCCACATCGAAGTCACTATTGTCCATCTAGGTGCTACAGAAAAATGAGTCCATCACTGTATTCAAGGTTCAACCATTGCTTTCGTGTGGTCTTCATACTGTTATCTTAGCTTGGATTAACAGACCCAACCACAGATTTTGAAGCTGTATATCAGAAAACCTCTCAACGCGTGATGGGGTTTATTCGAGCTCATTGGTACGAGTTCTCAGAAATTTCCTAACGGTTCGAGCCCACCGAATACTGGTCCGAGAATCAGGCCTTGAGATTTTCCCGTGGATCGAGTTTTAAATCCCATTCTTGTCAGATTGTGCGAGAATAGTTTGCCGAGCATGCCACATGTGCGTTGCGCTGGCTTTTTTCTTGATTTTCTTACCCTTTGCACCGCTCCTCGCGCGGCCGACGCATTGCGAGAAGGTCTCAAAGACAGGCAATTGCACGGCCTTTGATCCGATATGCCGACCGCCTCTTTGAGCCCTTGATGCACTTCGGAGGGACAATGTAATGATAATAATTCATACTGGAAGATTTGAATGCCGCCGGGAGGAATGAGACCTCCGCTGCCCTCCGTAGAGTTATCTTCCAAGCACAGTCTACGGGTGTGGTAAATAAGAGAATGGTGAAATTTGAGCCTCTGGGTTTGTCGACTCGCCAGAAAGAAGCCAAGATCGGAGAGTTGGATGAGAGTTTTCTCATCAATTCAATTCACCAGAAACGAGCTTTTTGCAGCCCACACCCCGGAACCGCTCTCATTATTTGAGTACACCCATGGATCTCACGACGCAAGAAAAGCCAAAAAGGATACCTGCGTTCGTGCTCCGCCTAGCCTCGATTCGAACTCAGACCGTCTTGCGCAAATTTATCTACTTTACAGATACGTACCACGCGTCGTCGAGCTTTGGTATTCATGAATCCTCTCCCTAGAAGTTGAACCCATACCCGAATACACATTGGCCATCGATTATGTCACCACTAGGCGCCGGCGTTTGCGAGCGCCAGCGGCAAAGGCTGAAGTGTAGTCACTCCCGCACTTCTCGCTTGCACCCGCCCAGCATCCAGACTCGGAGCACGATGACCAGCGCACGCACACAGCAGTAGACCTCTCCAACTCCCCGCGGCGCACGTTCTCCGACCGCATCTCTGCCATTAGTGTGAACTTAGACCACGTCGATCCACCCAGAGACAGAGAGCATTGTCGGCACGATTGTCGAGGGCCAGGGTGAGTGTTTCAATCATTTTGAAGGCGGTGATGATGGTTGGAAAGAACTTCGGGTTGAAGTAAGGAAGAAGAATAAGGAGAAGGATGGGAAGAAAAGAAAGATGCCGGATCTCCGCGTGACGTTTCAAAGTTGGCCAAACTCGCCGAGTTCCGGCCAAATACGGCGTGCCATCTTTCTTCTCTAACCCTAGTCCCAGTCTCGACCCGGCTGTTTCTGAGAGCTGTCTTAAGACAACAGTTTTTCCGCCGCGACTCACGGAACTTCCTGTCGGTATTCTAGCCCAACCAGATATCCCGATCAATCCGGGGCTGTATTATTCTGCCCGACCACGCCCGACTCTTCTGTGCCTGCTTAGCAAAGCTTCGACTTGTAGGAGCGCGGGCCGGATCATCCGAGTGTTTATGTATTGAAACAGGGGTTCCTGACTTGTCTCTTATCACCACAAGTGTGCTGAGGGCTTCCGAACTCAACACGACTTCCTGCTGCCAAAGGTACTCAGAGGTCTCCGATCGTTTTCCTTCCGCTTGAATGGCTGCATGACACTTGTGTTAGACGTCTTCCGCAAAATGCAATGGTGGAGGCCGAGCTCATACAGTCAGATGCCAGTTTGCTTTGCCTCAACGGTCATGACGGTTTCCCATCGCATGGAATTTCTATGTACCTAGTCGATCGGGATTCGTACCAAAATATGGCTTCCTATTCTAGCTAACTGCCTCCACCAAAGGCCAGCATTGGCTTTCTATCCCATCCACACCTGGTCGGAATAACTTCGCGGAACCGACTTATACAGTAAACCGGGGACCTGGCTTTTGGCAGACCAGGTTCTGCAGGATTTATGAGATAGGACATAGCATACAGCGGTCCCGATTTTACACAGAATTCGATCTTTTGAATGCTTCGAAAAAGATTGGCCAAAACGAACGTTTCTGCTGGCCGGGAAACAACGGTGTTTCCGGAGTGTTGATGTGATCTGCTGAAGTCAGAGGGTTGCTTGACCTGTAATTACTACACGTCACTGCGGATATACCATCATAGAGGTCATAGCAGGGAACATACAGCACGGTCCAGATGACGAACGAATATGATCTTCAAAGGTCAGAGCTTCGCTTGGCTGTGGAATTAACATATGGTAAAGGAATACAATCGTTACAGTACTCTATTGGCTGCATCCATTGAAGGCTGGGCTGACCACTGCAGATTTCAACTCGTTGAAGACGTCGCCATCAGGCTCCGGGTAGCTTTTCGCAGAATCCGGAGCGATGGGTACGGGCGAAGGTACGGCATACAAATATGTACCAGGGCCTATTCCTTCTGTTGTGAATGGAAGAACTTTACTGCACTGGTGCAGTCAAGTCACCGGAACCCCTGGTGTAGCAAAATGTCGGTCGGAAAGCACAAGTCAAGTCAAGAGAAGCCCTCAATTTACCGAACATGCCGATGCGCGGCTGCCATTTCAGGAAATGTTGATTTTTAGATAGCAATCTGCACATATGCTGCTCTGTCCTGCGGGCTGATGAGAAGTTGCGCTTCGGCCGTATCTCTGCAATTTTAGTTTTCTCGAGTATGCCGGAGATGATACAAATTACCGGCTTTTTACGAAGCAGGTCGGCGAGGTCCGATGCTGCTGGACCCGTGAGCAGCCTGACGAAAATAGGTACCCCTTTACGATTCAAGGAATGAATAAAAGGAGGAACCATACACCCCATTGCCAGCACTTCATCCGCGAGCTCTTCGGTTGAGATGATGTTTTCTGCCGGCGTCCTCTCGGTCCTCGCTTTGAACGTTGTTCAGGCTATGGGCTATGACCCTACTTGTTCAGACAACGTTTGTTGCTTCTTCATTCTCACCGTGAAATATGGACTGACCTCTTCCCAGTTGGTCGTTTACTGGGGTTCGGCTTTCTTTGGTTATTCACCACCTTTGGCGAATAACAACTCTGCTTCTAGGCCAGAACTCGTATGGCGCACAGCCTCAGAACGCGAATGACATGGCCAATTGGCAAAAGACTGTATCGACTTACTGCGAGGTACCAGCTCCAAATATTCGTCTGACTTACAACTAACCATCTGGAAAGGATACTGTGATTGACGTTATCCCGATTGCATTTGTGAATGTGTACTTCTCCACAGGCGGCTTGCCGCAACTGGACCTCTCAAATGCGAATATTTCTATACCTTTCTATGAACCATTTTTTCAATTTTTCACCAGATCTGCGGTACCGGGAACGGCGTTTTCCCGGGCAGTAATTTGGCTAATTGCCAATTCTTGGCTGCCGGTATCCAGGCCTGCCAAGCGAAGGGGAAATTGGTCACAATCTCTCTTGGCAAGCGTGGACATATATTGCTTTAGTGCTATTCTGACCTTGATCACCAGGCGGTGGTCAGACCAGCTCAGTTTTGAGCTCGGACGCTCAGGGGGTCGCCTTCGCGAACACCATTTGGAACTTGTTCCTTGGCGGCTCGAGCTCCACGCGCCCCTTTGGGTCAGCCGTGCTCGATGGTGTTGACCTGGACATTGAAGTTGGTGCACCAACGGGCTACGCTGCGTTTGCGACCCAAATACGCACGCTTTCAGCTGGTGCTAGCAAACCGTGTGTCTTTACTCCCGCTTCAAGGCATAATCATCTCTCAGTACATTCTCTAGGTATTACATTACAGCTGCTCCCCAGTGCCCCTTTCCAGACGCTCACATCGGATCCGCCCTTAACATGGCTTTCTTCGATGCTGTTTACGTCCAGGTAAAGTTGTTGTTAACTTTCTGCGATGACTTCATCAAAATTCACATGGTTGAATTAACCAGTTCTACAACAACTTCTGGTAATGTTTCTCTCAGAGATTGTGCAATGCTCTTCCCAATGATTCAAAATCAACAGTGAGGTATCTAATCAAGGTATCCCGGCAGTGAGTCCATCTGATATCCTCAAACTGAATTTCCTTGAACTTTCTTCTAGGACTGGGATTACAGCACCTGGGATAATTGGGCAAAGACTGTCTCTCCCAATCCGAACGTCAAAGTCTTCATAGGTTGTTATGTTCACTTTAATCAAGCACTGGGATGTTCTTAATCGATTATTCCTAGGTGCCCCCGCATCCCCGAGCGCGGGTGCAGGTTATGTCGATGCCACTACTTTGGGTTCAATTGCGCTCCAAACCCGTGCGCAATTTTCGAGCTTCGGGGGAATTATGCTTTGGTGAGCCTATACAATATTTTAACTTACTGAGAGCAACACTGACCAACTCGGACTTTCTCAGGGACGCCTCGCAGGCATATGGTATGTCTGCATTGGATATAATAGAGAGACTTGTATGGATGATGATATCAAACGCAGCAAATGGAAGATTCGACGTGCAAGTCAAAAATATCATAGCTGCTGATGGTTGTTCTGTCGGACCTGGCGAACCTAACGGATGCGCCCAGACATATACTGTTGTTTCCGGAGACACGTGCTCGGCCATCGAGTCAAAGACTGGTGTTTCAGATGCTCAGCTGCACTCACTGAATCCAGCAATTAACAGTGGGTGCACAAGTATGTTCCCTTCCCACCTTTCTTGTAATTTCCGCTGAGTGTTTTTACAAGATCTTGCAATCGGCCAAACCCTCTGTGTCAAGGCAAGCCCCGGGAGTGGATGCACCCAAACATATACTGTCGTGTCGGGAGACACGTGCTCGGCCATCGAGTCAAAGACTGGGGTCTCCGACGCTCAGCTGCACTCTTTGAATCCAGCGATTAACAGTGGTTGCACAAGTATGTTCCCCTTCTATCTTTCCATCATATGCGCTGAGTGTTTTCACAAGACCTTGCAATCGGCCAAACACTCTGCATCCAGGCAGGCACCGGGGGTGGATGCACCCAGACATATACTGTCGTGTCGGGAGACACGTGCGCGGCCATCGAGTCAAAGACTGGTGTCTCGGATGCTCAGCTGCACTCACTGAATCCGGCAATTAACAGTGGGTGTACAAGTATGTTCCGTTTCCACTTTCTTGTCATTTGCGCTGAGTGTTTTTTCCTAGACCTTCAAATCGGTCAAACTCTTTGCGTTTGAATTTTGAGCTATCAAGAAAACCCATATATATACATTCCACCTATTCTTCATAAAACTAGTTGTCCATTGGGAATGTGGTTCTAAGGTATAAATGAGTACAGCATACTGTCAACTTAACCTCAGACCGTGAACTTGTGGTGCGAAATAGATTGCGAGCACAGTCAGAGAAGCAAGGAACGGTCCTTCAATGTAGCATGGCTCGGATTTTGGTCAGAATCTTCTCACCACAAAAATTGATTATTTTCTGCTGTGCACTGCGAAGTGGACCAATCATTGGTTCAGCAAGCACAAAATCCACATCTTTCTTCATCTTCCTAACATTCGCGGAGAATGTGGGTATTCGCTATTTTAGTCTTGCCATCACTCTTTTTATAAAATTAAGCCTGTCTGAAGCCGTATCTCTATATGTACTTTCCGATCAGGTGTCTCGGCATCTTCAGGCGGGTGCCCCTTGAGCCTTGATTGAGCCTAATCCCCCATAACCCTAACCCTAATTCAAGTGCTGGTTGCGGCCCCGAATGCTGCCCCGGTTGCGATCAAAATGTCCATTCCAAAGTTTATAGATGGAATATGATTTTCTCATCAAGATCTATTTGTGTGCTCATTTTCGATTTCTTTTTAATGACCCCCCCAGCCTGGTTAGAAAATAGTTACCCCTACGGGACCTCGGGTACTTAGGCTCGGATCGAGCCGGAATGGTCTAGCCGAGACCAATCCCAACGCGATTCTCTGTAGACGCCCACGTCCCTGCCGATTCGATCTGCTGTTCAAACGAATTTTGCCGCCCATGTGTGCTTGATGAGTAAGGAGTGCATTACTCTAACTCGGCTCATCGAAGGAAGTGGCGGCTGACAGGGAAGTGGCAGCAAGGTACAAGGCGATCAATTCCGTCCGTTACTCGGTTCCCAAATCAGCAAAGCGCGTAAGGACCCGAGGCACCATTCGGGAGGGTACAGAACGTCGAACGCCGGGTATGCATTGACAGAAAATACGCTACCGGTCTCCTGCTGAATGGGTGGTGCTATTTATCGAAATTAATTTCTCATCGCTGTCTATGCTAGATTGCGGCTGAGGAAGAATGAGTCGAACAGTGCTGCCGCAGCGCGAAAGTCGAGAGCTCTACCTGCTTCAAATACGGTGAGGATATTAAATGAGTGAGGGTATATATGAGTGGAGACTTGTCTTTGAATGTAGTGGGAATGAGCGTCCTTTCATCTGGGTATGAATCTTCCTTATTCAAATATTTTGACTGATTCATCTGCAGTTGTGAGCATCATATTCCAGGATTAAGCAAGGATCACTTTCCGAGGCACCCTTGACGTGAGACACAAACAGCTCAAAGATGCCAGAGGATAAGCTAACCGGTTGAGTGCGGGCGGGGACATTCCTTCCTTGTCTTATGCTTCCACAATCTTAAGTATAAGTCACAATCTCAACATTTCTTTCGCCCACCCACCTCTTTCCCTCTTTTGTAGTGTGTGGTAGAGTCTTCGTCCCAGCGTCCCTGAGTACTCTTCCATGCGCTCAGAGCAGGTTTTACCGCTCGGAGCTTCTCGTCTTGTTGCGACGACGCGCAGAGTCACCGACGCCCGTGCACGTCCTTCCTGTCGCTCTTTATTCAACCTCCAGCAGCCGCGCAAGTGCGGCCGAGCCAAAGCCCCCCTTCACCTCACATGTGCCACACGCACTCTGGTTTCCGCTGTGCTCGTTCCTCATCGTGCGTATTCGGAGACCGACACGGACCCCCTTAGCTTATCCATGATTCAATCTAGTGTTGGCTAAGTACAACCAAATGATGTATCGTATCTGTATTTTATTGACTTATAAAGACCATATCATATCTCTAGCATATTGTATTCATATTCGAGCGGTTGAATATAATTATAAATTTGATATGAATATCTTTAAATGTATTCTTTCACTCGACTTGGGCCAAAAAAGCTTGCTGAAGTGCTTCTAAATGGCCACTAATTGTTGAAGGACCACTAGCAAGCAACACTAAATCAATCCTCAGGTCCCGTTTCTGCTCCCAAATAGACTCGCGCACGCCTTTCCTAATTTCTGGCCGAGGCAAAAGTGTGGACTTGCAACTTCGGTATTTATTGCAATTTCAGTCGTCTCCGTCTTGGTTCTTGCACCATGAGACTCAAAAAGGGAAAAGGAAGCAAAAGGCAGATTGCCTAAAGTAGCATCGTGAGCAGAGGCAGCATAAAACAGACAAAGTATGCACGGTTTGTGCATTGCTCCCCCACCGTTGGTCTCTGAAGTACGATCTGTCCTGGGGCAGACTGATCCCGGTTTGTTGCTGGAGGGGTCAAGAGACCGATGTTGAGGGCCTGTGGTCTATAAATCAACGACCAATTGAGACATAGGTGCGGCCGGCGTACCTGAAGCACTCGCGACTGGTTTCCATTTGTCACAGTCTGAGGGGCTGTTACCGTGAGCAATAGGAAATTGTTCAAGCTGAAGAGAACTCACTCGGTCTGTTCCGGGGTGGATGTCCACCAGGAGCTGGTGCATTCTCATTCTGCCTTTCCGCATGCTTACGTGCTCGATATTCTCTTTGCCTTAATGCAGCAGCGCTTGGCGCAGGGTTCGCAGTGGTGGAGCCAGGAGGCGGCGGTGGTTGGATTGGGATTGAGAAGGTGAGAGTGTGTCTCCGCCGTGGGCTCTCTTGAATAGACTGAGCACTGTTTTTGTCACGCAGTTGCTGTCTGTGGCGCTCTTGATTGCATTGAGGAGAACTGGGAGGCATCTTCATTGTCCTGTGTCAAGATGGGCGACCTTGTTCATTGCGGCGTTGGGCATGGACAGCGCACCTGGTTGTTTGAGACGCGTTGTGATAAGGACCACGGTGTCACTATCGAAAGGTAATGTGTTTTGAAGGCAACTGTGTTTGTCCTCTAGGGGGAAATAGAGTCGAATGATAGAGAGAAAGGTCAGTGCTTGGATCCGCTTTGGGATTGGTGGAGAAAAGTGAAGAATGGATTGGGGAGATGGGTCGTCTCCTTGGTAATTTGTGTGTGTGACGGCCTGTTGTCAGTCAAAGAAGGATGGAGAATGAAAGAATACTTGTTCAGGCTCCCTGTACTGTGTATGGGATCCTCTTATAACAATGCCCTGTCTGCTTTCTTTGGTGCGCTCTTCCCCTTAGAACCAGCGCAGGACGTGCGTTGTGTATCGTGCCAACAAGAACACTGACATCGTTCGAACGAGGGGCGAGACGATCTGTCTCGTCAACTGTGAATTGGCGGTTTGGAACTGGTGACTTCTCCCCAGGCCTGTCTTCAACAGAGCTGAGCTCACAAAAACGGTGATCCTAATTGAGGAAGCCTGGAATGGTGACACTGGGTCCAGTGTGGAAGGACCCTGTCAAGGAGGTGTGGGAGATAAGATGCCTAAGGTGTGGGCGAATATGAGAGAGGTGGCCTGTCTCCAGCTATGAGAGCAAAGGAGAAGGGTGCACGAGGACGAGGTACAAGTATGGGGGAAGGACAGGGAGTACCCTTTTAGATTGAGTGAGACTTGGTACAGTGAGTGTGGAAAACACCCTGGAAGCTACTGACTATTCTACCTAAGTGCGCTCCCTTTTATACTCTTTTTGACAACTTCACATGTTTCCAGGTGCGCCATGTGGCCGCAAAGCGTTTCCAGGGCACAGAAGTCGTCACGGTGAGTTCTAGGGTGCATGCTTGGCAGGAGACGAGATGTCTCCAACAGGAGACCAATCGTCTCTGGTGGGATGTGAGGTGCGGTGAGGCCAAACGACCTCGGGAGTGGTTCAGGGCTTCAGGCATGGCCATTTGGTCGTATTCTGGAGCGTCTGGCAGATACTGGTTCGGCGGAGACGAGTGGTCTCCCTCAGTTAGTGGGTGCGCCGTGTGAAGCGCAAGCATGGTCATGGCTCGGATAGCCCACCTCTCGTTCATCTGCTCGGCCTCATGTGCGTGGGTAAGGTCCAGGGGCTAGAGGACTCATCTTCTCGTCGTGTGGAGGAGCGCAGGGCTGAAGGGTGAGGAGATCCCACAGCAAGACGAGAGATATCTGTGCGTGTGCGTTGTCTTGGTGCAGAACAGCTAGGAATGAAGCTTCCAGTGCCGCTGAGGAAGGTGCGGGGGATCCGTTCAGTGGGGAGACCATCGTTCTTGTCGTGAGACTAGTTCTGGTAACGTGGTTTCCCGATTTGGAAGGTGCTTGTCTCGGACTCTGGGTGTGATTGCCATATTCAAGAGCCGCTTGGAGGGGCCATGAGATGACGAGCAGTGTGTAGCATGCTCAGAGACCTCACAGCGTCAGGATTGCGTACGCACTGGTTTGCATGAAAGAGAGAGCTGATTGATGAAAGTTCCCATGTTATGTTTGCCTCTATTTACATTTGCCTTGTCTTTTGTAATATAGATTGCTAGTATGTTGGTATAGTCAGTGCAGAGAACACTGGAGCACAGTGGTAGGTGTGGAGCTAGTGGAAAGAAGAAGGAATGTGGCTGTGAATGCTGTGCATGGAGTTCAGCTGTGAGTTCCGGAAAGCTGAGTGGCTTTTCAACCTCTCAATATCTGGGTGGGACATCCAACATCTCGGTGGACCTGAAGCCACAGTGAGTCATTGGAGTTGTTTGTCCTGAGACAAAGTGTCTGACAGCTAATGAGGTTGTGTGGTCAAAGTCAAACCACATTCATTTCTTATATAGATCCCAATCTGAGGTTGGAAAAAAAAAAAAATCAGCTGTATATTTTATTTTTGAATGCCAGTTGCCCATTGCTTGGAATGACGGATTTTCAGGTTGTACATCTGCACTGTTCTGAGGCTGATGGTGAATTGGTCAGGAGACTGATTAAAACAGATCCTTTTGAGCAAAGAAAGCCTCAGAGTGACTGATTTTTTCCCTTGGAATGGGGTTGCCTGTTTTGGAATTGGAATGTGAGTTACAAAGTCACGTGTAGTCACTCACGGATCACTGCTTATTATGTACAAGCTGACTCGCTCTGCTCGCAGCTGTTCCTTCAGCCAGGTGACAGCTTGTTGGGGCTCCACTGCAAACCCTGGGGGGGGGTGCTCTGCATCTTGGTAGAAATGTAACTGATTTCAAAATAAACAAAAATTGCACAGAAAATGGTGGGCAATGCTTTATGACCCTTGCCTTTGGCACAGAAGGAACACAAAGAGCAAATATATGCAACTACATATTAAAACATGTGTAGCCTACCTGTAATCTACTTCGGTCAAGTCTCCCAATGATCAAAAAAGACATAGCATTGTCCCCATATTTACAGGTGCAACAGTGCCATCAATGGCATGCTATCCCATACCATCATGCCTTTGGCCAATGAAATATGTGGGATCAGTACCAAAATCTACATTGCAAAAGATCTGTACCATTTATTCTCAGTGGCCATTCAAGTTCAACTACTGTTTTTCGTGCCAGCTAACCAAAGTGAATGAATGGGAACATCTCAGAGGACTGAGTGTAAGCTCCAGTCTGAAAATTCTGTTTCATACCATCTGAAGGTCCTAGAAACAAAAAGACAGCTCCTTGTATGGCAGCCCATAGCCATTGTGCCTTTGCAGATTGACAACCATACTTGTTGATGGGACGATGGGTAGCCTTACCTCACAGGATACAATATTTTTTGTGATCACATTGGCTTCATTCTTGAAAAGTGCTTTGATCTGTTGACTTTGAGTGTATTGAGAGAGTGCTACATAGAGCTGTCCATGGGCAGAGATGTCTGTCTGGTGGTCAAGACCAAAATAGTTGACTAACTGGCCCTGTGTTTATTTATGGTCATTAAGAACGTAAGATGAATTGGGAATTGTTGACACTTCATTTCAAAAGTGTTCTGTTCAGCAAAGGGAGTAATTGAGGTGCATGGGAAGAAAACCTTTTTTACAATCTTCCCCTTCAAGCAGTGTTCCAAAGATATTTTTATTTGTTCTACTTTCTAATGAAGAGCACCACAGTGTGGACAGACCATATTTTTAAATTCCAGAGGAGCTTTTAGTTGAGCCAAATGTTCCTGTGCTGTATCCAGACTATTTGAGTAAACTGCTGTGCTGTATAAAGTCTTGTCCTGTAAGGAGAGATGGAAAAGGAAAGAACAGAAATTACTGGAAGGTTCACCACAGATAAAATCAGAAACAGGAGATAGGGGTCAAACAGCCAGTACATAATAAATGCCACTAATACAGAGCCAATTAAAGGAGAGAAATAGAAAATAAAAGGAAATGGAAGCTTCACAGGTAGTGAGGGGGGAAAAGCAAATTATCTGAGCTCAAGCCTCAAGGATAAACTTGCAGAGATTGATCTGTTAGATGGAATTCAGACTGTTTATGCTGCCGCTCACGGCAGGGACCCGTGAGAAACGCCTTGTGTGTCACAGAGGCCACCCACACACAGCTAAATCCCTGTTTTGCCCGCACATGGTGAATTCCGAGTTCTGGGACCCGGCGGCAACTTCTCGGCCATTTGGGCCATGCCTTCCATCACAGAGATTGCCCACACACAGCTAAATCACCTGCATGCAGTGGATTCTGAGACCATGGGACCCAGAGGCAACATCTCGACAGCTGGCAACAACTTCTCAACAACATCACATGAATTCTCAGGTGACTTTCCACATGACTTTCTGTCAAAGGCTGTGCACATTGTGCTTTTATATATAGAGATAGGTGGCCAATTTGGCCAGGCTCATTCTTCATCCAATCTGCAACAAGCTTGAAAAACCCGCATGGTTACTCTGTTAATTCCCTCCAGGCAGCACAGCTACATACTACCTTTCTTCATTGTTTGCTATCATCAAATTGCGCATCACACAATTCACCTGTCTTAGGATCCTCAGAATGCCATTCTAGCAGCTGGAACCTTCTCCACTACTCATCATACTGACATGGTCCTTGGTACATCCAAGCAATCATTCTCCTCCATCATCTTACCTGTAATTATCAGGATTACAATACTCAGTCCTCATGTTGCTGTGTCTGACACACTTGGATTCACTTTGCAATGCCCTTCCTGCTTAAATCAAACTGCTTTTCAAAAGAGCCTGGACTTTAAATGCAAACACATGTTCAAGTTGAAGTTCTGTAATGAAACATTTGTCAAGAAACTAAGGCCATAGTCTCATCTTGGCACTTGGCAGTTTGACTGTTGGTACAGCAGATGTGCAAGTGTTAGTGGTTGGCTGGGTCAACAGATGGGTTGTGCTCCATGAGCAGTCTTGTGATATCAAGGTGACCTTTCTCCCATGCAAGATACAGTGCAGTCCAGCCATCTTTGGTGGCTAGGTCCACAGATGCATTGTTCTTGATAAGCAGCTGCACAATGTTGAGGCGACCATTCTTTGATGCAAGATGCAGTGCAGTCCAGCCATCTTCAGTGGCTAGGTCCACAGATGCATTGTGCTCAATGAACAGCTGCACAATGTTGAGGTGACCCTTCTTTGATGAAAGATGCAGTGCAGTCCAGCCATCTTTGGTGGCTTGGTCAACAGATGTGTTGTGTTCAATGAGCAGCTTTGCAATGTCAATATGACCTTTCTCCAATGCAAGATGCAACACAGTCCAGCCATCTTTGGTTGCTAGGTCAACAGATGTGTTGTGCTCAATGAGCAGCTTCACAATGTCAAGGTGACCATTCTCCAATGCGAGATGCAGTGCAGTCCAGCCATCTCGGGTGGCTTGGTCAACAGATGTACTGTGCTGGATGAGCAGCAGCACAATTTCAAGGTAACCTTTCTCTGATGCGAGATGCAACCCAGTCCAGCCATCTTTGGTTGTTAGGTCAACAGGTGTATTGTGCTCAATGAGGAGCTGTACAATGCTGAGGTGACCTTTCTCCAATGCAATATGCAGTGCAGTCCAACCAACTTGGGTGACTTGGTCAATGGATGCACTGTGCTCAATGAGCAGCTGCACAATGCCAGGGTAACCTTTCTCTGATGCGAGATGCAGTGCTGTCCAGCCATCTTTGGTGGCTAGGTCCACAGAAGCACTGTGCTCAATGAGAAGCCTTGCAATATTGAGGTGACCTTTCTCTAATGCAAGATGCAGTGCAGTCCAGCCATCTTTGGTCACTAGGTTGACAGATGCATTGTGCTCAATGACCAGCTGCACAATGTTGAGGTCACCCTTCTCTGATGCAAGATGCAGTGTAGTCCAGCCATCTTTGGTGGCTTGGTCCACAGATGCACTGTGCTCAATGAGCAGCCTTGCAATGTCAAGGTGATCTTTCTCCAATGCGAGTTGCAGTGCAGTCTTGCCATCTTTGGTGGCAAGGTCAACAGATGCACTGTGCTCAATGAGCAGCCTCATGATATCAAGGTGACCTTTCTCCAATGCAAGATGCAGTGCAGTCTTGCCATCTTTTGTGACTAGGTCGACAGATGCATTATGCTGGATGAGAAACTTTGCAAAGTCCAGGTGACCCTTCTCCAATGCAAGATGCAGTGCAGTCCAGCCATCTTTGGTGGCTATGTCAACACATGTGTTGTGCTCAATAAGCAGAGAGCACAGCCCCTGAGGGTAGCCCATTGTGTGACACATCCACACTGCAGGTGGTATTGGTGCATTCCAAACACGGCTCTCATAAAAGCGCAAGGGACGCAATTGGTACAAAGCAGCATATTGGCTGCTTCCATCCTCCAGGAGATGCATTGTCAAGGGAAATAGTGCCTCCTGGTCCTGATCACCACAAAGCTGCAGGTGATGGAACCAATATTCTGCTGCATACAGCGAGATTGGGTAGTGTTGGAGTGTGTCCTTGGTCATTGAATGTTTGGCCTCAGCAAAAAGGAGGAGATAGCGGATACAAGTTTGGGCAATAAATTTGTGGGAGACTTGTTTTGTAAGGTCAATGATTGAGCTAAATTCCCTATGGAATTGCAGGGAAAGCATATAATCCTTGACAGAGGAATGCGCTAAAGCAATGAACAGTTTATCCCTTTTATCCCTGACGTCAATTGACAGTTCATTCCAGACTTTCTTTTTGATCACAATCAGGCCCTCTAACAACTTGAAGATGCCAGAGTTACCCTGACGCCTATTTGCATAGTAAATGGATTTATCTGGGTCAGAAAAGTTAAATGCAGGATCATCTAGGCGGAAAGCAATAGCATCTGCCAGCTCGTCCAATGTGACTTGTCTGGCAGAAAATGCAAGCCACCGGAAAATTGCCTGGATAAAAACTGGTCTTTTGAAAGTATTTGTTGCCCGAGTCAAGAAACGGTTGTAAATCCCAAACAGATCAGGTGGGAGGGCTGTGAGAACCCCCTCCCACTCATCTTGCCAAAGGCAATTACCCAGTTCAATGAGGAGACACAAGGCCATACGAAACCTGGACATGCAAGTTAGCTCAAGCACAAATTATACTGCAATGAGAGGACTGACATTCCGTTGCTCTTCTGAACAATCTGCTCTGCAACATGTTCTGCATACTCATCATCACTGGCCCAATTTCCAAGTCCTCGAACTGTGCTGCCAACAAAGGAGCTAATGTCATTGTTTGATACCGCAAAACCAAGCTCAATAAAGGTTATATCCTTGAATGCTGTTTGGAATTCCTCAAAAGGTTGACTGGTAAAGAGGAGATGTGGAGCATTTTTGGCAGGATGGCATAGGCTGTGGATGAATTTGATAAGGTGCTTCCAGTCAGTCTTGTTACATTCATCAAGCCCGTCAATGACGATATATGTCCGTTCCAACTCTGAAAGTAAATCCATGAGGACTCCTAGAAGATCTACATGCTGTGGCAGTATAGTTCCGTTTCCTAGTGTTTTATGCAGCTGACAAAGAGACCTATAGGGAAAAGGCGACCGTCCAGAGAGCTGCCAGACAATAGAACGTAACATGATGTCCATGTGCTGCCTCTCGTTCCTAAAATCGAAATAGAAATATGAAACAGCAGACCAGTCAGAACAAGTCTTGATGATTTCTTTGATAACTGTTGAACTGCTCGTGTGGGTATTTTCAGAGGCAGATTATGTGTGTAGTAGCAGCAATATGAATCACCTTAGTACGCTCTTTCCGGTACCAGCTGTAACCAATTAGAGATGGGATTGGAACACAATGAAACTGACTTACAAATTCCTTTGATCCATAAAGAGCCGGGTGTGGTCTGCCATCTGACAAATCGGACATCATTTAGGAACCAACGCCCAGTAGTTTCGTGATGAAGGCTCCGCAGTTCGTACTGTCTGTCCTTGGTATCAGGAGGCAACTCCAACCACTTGTACAGAACTTCTTCAAGCCTAGACATAATTTAGCTTGCAAAATATTCAACACAGGGAAATTCCATTAACCCATGACCCTCGTTCACACTGCTGGTGTTGAGAAAGGACTTTGCAAAAAGGAATTGGCTTCACCAATATACATGTTATTTGTCAAGTTTTGAACTCCACCAAAATTCATAATGGGCCCTTCCCCTGCACCCGCGGCGCCACCTGTTACGCCGCCCGCTCCACCTGCCCCTCCTGTTCCGCCTACAGACATGAAATCATGATGTTGACATCCCAGTATATTCCCCTACGCACCATAGATGTTGGCAATGACGGTTGTGGATTCACTTGACATGGTCGGTATGGATCGGTACAGTGCAGATCTTATGTAGGTGGGACACTATGTGGGCCACAAGCGAGGATTACACAGTAGAAAGAGCCGCTCACAGAAAAGATGAGGAGGATGTATTCCGGCGCAGTGGACGTGGAGGTGGAAGACAAGAGTGGTCACCTTGAGTGCCTCGTGGAAAACATCATGCACTTTCGCACGATGAATGTCCGAGAAGCAAGGAGGTCGAACCTTTCGGGCCGGCGACTAGGAATGAGCCGGTATGTCAACGGCCCAAATCCGTGGTTCAATTTTATTGAAAAACAAGCGCTCGCCGGCGCTTCGCGCTAGCTCCCACTTACTCCTTGCCTCGGCCTTGCTAGTTGGGTTGGAGCTGAACATCTATTTTTTTTAAAATGATCTCAGCCTGACCGGCCTTTACTTCATCTTCTGGAGGTCGTGTTGTGAAAATAATCTTTACTCTCTCTTCTCCCTACTTATAAAATTAAGCCTAGCAGTCCGAAGCTTTTTGAACTCCGCTTGTGTGAGATCAGGCCCGAGGCTTTGGAAGCGCTCCGTCCAGACCATTGGAAGCGCTCAATAAACGGTGCTTCCTCAGGGCTTTTGGCCCTATGATCAACTTTAAGCGCGTGCGCGCCTATAAAATTGTACACAATGCCAAACTCCGCTTTTCTCGCCGTTCAAGTTTCCCCCTTCTAATAAACTTTGATAGACAATGTCTTGGCACTAAAGTAGGGAGATGATGGATGAAAGGTGTCGCTAACCCCTTTGTATAAAATTAAGACTCTGTCTGTCCGAAGCCTTTTAACCTCCGACGGCTTCGTTTGATGATGGCTCAATGATGCCCCAATGCCGGCACGATCTCCTGAACCGGCTCCTAGCACCAGCGGCTTCAATTTTGCTTTGGGATACGTGCCGTTGCTCCGCGCAATCACTTCCATCACTTCTCCTTCAGATATACTCGCAAATTTCCGCAGATTGCCCGATAAATAGCCAGGTATGCTTGCTCCCGAGTATAAACTCAGCTCAGTTCGACTCAAGTGCACGACTTTGCCAGGTACCCTTGAATATCAATTCAACTGAGCTCAATTTAAATCTGCTAAGTTAACATTTTGAAACGAACTCTCGACATCAAATAGGAACCGCTTGTCTACCTCTTTATAAAATTAGCATGTCTGTCTGTCTATTGAGCTGCACATTCTATGGCGGCCATCAAACTCGGCATCAGGCGGAGCTTAATATCCAGCCGATATTAAGCCGAGCCTAGCCAGCCGTTGCCAAGGTGGCTCTAAGTGGCCCGGCTCCGACTGGAGCCGGTTTGAGCGCGGGCTCAGCCGCGGCTTGGCTTTATTTTGCAATGCCCTAACCATGCGCGGTCGCGCTGCTTCCCTCTCCTCTTGTCATTGCTCTACATGTTCCCTAACACTCCCTTGCCCTCTGCCATTCAACTCTGGCGTAAATCCCTCATATTGCTCAAGGCTGTGGCTAGGCAACCGTCTGACACGAAGCAATCAGTTATTTTTTGTTCGTCCTCTCTCATCATCTTCCTCGCACTGTATCGAGTACAGACACTGTTGCTTTGGATGAAGGCCATGGGGATACGTCAGGTATGCAAGGGTCTCTTTCCTATCACCTTGTCTACACATGTACGGATCAAATGCTACAATACTTTTCAGGAATTTTTTCAGAGTTGGAACCTTGCCGATGACGTTCCCGTTGTCACATTATTCATTTGGAGAAAAAAACTTGAGGTCGGAGAAACTTTTTTCTTCAAAATTTAGAATACCTTCATATTGCATTAGTACACACTAGGTACGTCTAGGCAGCTCCAGCCCAAACTCCAACCCAGACTCCGAAGAGTAGTCGGCGACTGTGTTGAGCTCCTCCTGCCTTGATTAACAATCTGCAGACAGCGTCACGCAGCCAACCCACACATGGGGACGAGTAATTTCTCCGCCAACACCAGTACCAGTGTCCTGCGCAAATATCTTTACGAAAACCATGTGGATGCGTGGGTTGAGGGCTGCGATCAGCTGAAGATCCCGATTAAGGCAAAGGAGGCCGCCAAATATGTTGACGAGTATCGCGTGCGCAAACATCAGATGACTGGCAGTTCCAATTGTGGGACCGCGTCAGTATAATATATCCTCCTCCTCCTCCGGCAGCACATCAACTTCGGAACCGGGAAAGAAGAGAGCACAGTTTTCGGAGGAGGCCTTTGTCAATGCCATTGTCAAATGGATTGTTGGCGATGATCAGGTAAACTTTTCTTTTACTTTTTGCTTCGAAATCAATGTATTTTCAGTCGATCAAGGTTGTCGAGAACGAACAACTCTGCAACATCTTCTTGATGTTACGGTCGAGCTCACGGACTCCGACATCCCGCATCAGACAAAAATACGCAAGCGGATCATCGAGGTCTGGGACAAGCATCTCGCTCATCTGGAATTCGAGTCGGCGGTATTTATTCTTTCTTTTTGTAATGTGCATATAGCCCAATCACATCACTGCGATCGGCAAGATTTCGACCACCATGGATCTCTGGAGCGACAGGCAGAAGACCTCGTTCATGGCCGTCACTGGACACACCGCGGGCAAACCCGGCGGCACCTCAAGTTCAGGTGCCGGAATGGCACCTGGGTGGCACCTGCGCGGCACCTGGGATGTAACCTGTGCAGGCACCTGTAGTGGCAGCTGCAGGGAACCCACGGAACAAACACGAGCCCTACAGTGGTCACGCACACCCCACGCGCGCCCGGGCGTCAAAAAAAGCGCCCACGAGAAAGAGTGGCGCCTACCTGCCGCGGCCCGGACCCACTCGCCTCATGGTTTGTGCATGGTCTGATCGGTTGGGTGCCCCGCAGCTCCCTAGACTGGTTCCAGGACAGGCGCCATGTAGGTGCCTGTGTAGGTGCCATTCCGGCACCCAAATTGCCGACACGTTTGCCCGCGGTGACATTGGCTCCAGGCAACGCTTATCAATACACAGGCTGGGCCTCAGTATATACTTACGCTCCCACGGATTTAATCGGATTTCTGCGCGTACCTGGCCATCACAATGGGGAGCATCTGGCCACTGCTTTTCTGCACATAATCGATCGCATCGACATCGCTTCCAGTATTCGGTGAGTCTTATTTTCCATTTGAGCTCAAGTCTAATCAATGTTTTAGATGTTTCCCTCAATCGTCAATTTAGCATACAAAGCTGTGTTGGGTGCAATCTAGGCTCGTGACCAGCCTGCCTATGAAGAGCAACAAGTGCGGCGAGCGCGTTGCCGTAGGCAGGCTGGTACTTCTCGTATGCTGTGCAAGGGCTGAGCACAGAGTTTGAAAATTTTCCTTTTCCCTCATCCTGAGCTCAAATCAAATTATTTCGACAAATTCCAAAGATGAGTGCAATTTTTATTGAGCTTCTCTCTAATTCTGTCTCTTCAAAATATTTCAAAAGTGCGAGGCGAGCGTATACTGAGCGGTCAAATTTGACTGAGAATTGATGGGATGCATAGCCACAGTGATGCCGGCGATCGGCTCCTGCCAAAAATTCAAACTCCGTGCTCAGCATTTTGGCACAGCCCGAGAAGTACTAGTCTGCCTGCGGCAACGTGCTCGCCACATGTGTTGCTCATCGCAGGCAGACTGGTGACGAGTCTAGGTGCAATCACCGACATGGATTTTGCTGCGTCGGGGGCTGCCGATTTTGTCCCTGGTCCTGCCGCCCAGCCGCGGACATTTTTGGACGCAATCGCTCGTGATCCTGTCGCCACGGTCCGGACAACAGTTCGCGTGGTAAGTAATCTCGCGTGCACTTGGTGCAACTGAATAATCATTTTGCTAGATTCGCGCATCTTCTTTATGCCGCCAAAATTTTTCCGAAGTACTCAAAGCACTCCCGGATATACACCTCGGACTCCCATCATGCAATATTGAAATGCCCAGTGAAGACCGCAAAACATTGCGTAGAACCACATAAGAGGCTGAGATAGCACAGAATGGTAGAGCACACATAGATTCACAGTGAATCAGTCCAAATTGGCCCACGTCGTTGTGGAAGGGGGGGATGACCCGCTCGTCGACTTTCCTTCCCACCCTTAGTACACCTGTAGCGTACGAAAGATCGGTCATCGGGCCGATCATTTGTTCCGTACGTACACATGTGAAGGGATCATCTTTTCTCCTCCGAACCACCACCAACGACGCGACCAGTGACCCGAGTGTTCCAACGTGAGCACGTCGCCAGTGAAGCACTTCCACCTTTACCCCAGATTCTACCCTCCACCGAGCAATTACGAGCTGCACCCGTACCTTACGCCCACACGGCATTTCCCGCAATTCGCACCCGATTTCTATTCTACGCATATACGAAGAAGTATTTAAAGCAACTGATACTCACACTAACCATGTTCCTGCATCGCGAGCAATAATCGCGCGCCTTCGAAGACGACGGAGAAGCACTATCTGCAGAGGCCCACGAGGAACATGATTGCGGCGTGAATGTGATGTTTGCGTCGTGGGAGAAAAGAAAGTCAAATCGGGAGTTTTGCGTTGACCTTGTCCCGGACGGAGCGCGAAATTGAGGAAGAAAATTGCAATGTTTCTAAGAATGCCAGCTAAAGCTGAACCAATTCCAGATGAGCTAAACAACTTTATGCGCAACAAACTACGCAACACCAAATATGAATGCAGACGAAGGACAAGGATCACACTCGACCCAGCCCGAACACCATGCTGCTGGTATGTTGAACGACACCAGTTGGACGGTTTTTTCACGCAAAAAAGGCCCCGAAACCGTAGGCATAACGCTTTCATCAGTGGTTTCCCAAGATAATACGTTGCCAATGGAAGATTACAATTCACGCGTTCGCGACCCGAAATTATCGAGAGAGTTGTTTCCTACGACATTCAACCTGCTTCTTGGTGGAAATTATACACATGGGGCATCTCATCGGGGTATGGGACGTTGAAATAATGCCAAAATGTCTTCAAGTTCCCTGCAAACTCTTGTCTGACCTTGCAACCAGATAAAAATCCCTTCCTGGGGCATGAACCTCAGTTTCTAACGTCTCAAACTATATTTTACAGTCGATTACACTTACTGCGTCGGTTGAACGGCTTCCAGGTACTTGAGAAATGTCTCTAGAGGCCATATGATGGACAAATGTCCGTCAGAGTGGGCAATTCTCCTCAATCCCGACCATGACACATTCCCGGCCATCACCCGGCAATCACACGAATCATTTGTTTCAGAGCGTGGTGCTCTGGCTTTCCATAAGTAATTGATGAACAGCGACAAATCAGCGCGCGCGTGCCTTCTCAGATCTCAACAAATGATAGCTCTACTATTAGATGAGTCGACTCTTGTTCGCCCACCCGACTGCCGACACTCATTCGCTCTTTCCCCGCATTGTTCTGCTGTCCTTTCTTTGTTACTGGCAAATTTAGCCGAGGAACACAAATAGTGTAAAGCATATTCATCACCAGTCGGAACCCACGGCCGGAATTGTGCAATCTTGAGCATCTTGAGGCCTCAATTTCGACGGCCTTACGAAGAACCACAAATTTCAAAGGAGTGTGCATCGAGAGGTTGAAGGGCTTCAGGCATCTTTATGGTCATAAATCGGAATTCGGTTTAAAGTTAGGACATCTGCTTTCCGTCTCCAAAATTGAAATTATGGACATTGAAGCATCTTGGACTCGGAGTTATATCCAGTTAAAGTCCACTCAAGGTCATGGTCCTGAGCAATATTAACAAACCGATGCCTACGCTCCGCTCTATTCAATTGAACCGTGCGAAATAACCGAGTCCGCGCTTCACTCCCAGCTCGAAGCGCGGATTGTCCACTCCGGGAAGCCGCCAAAGAAGAACCGTGAGGAGACCGCCCGAGTGGAGCGCCCCAAAGAGGAAGAGTGAAGGGAACTCGCGGAGCTGGCAGAGTCATGCCGGAAAATACAAAAGTTTCAGGAAAAAGAGAATGTACATAAACGCGCTGCGGAGGAGGCTGAGCGGAAGGAGCGCCTGCGGCGGGAGGAGCACCAGCGCGAGAAAGAGGAGCAGGATTGCAATGCGCGACTTATATTTTATTGAGCTCTGGTAGCCGTCACATAACCGTTGCCTCGATTAATTTTCTTTTGTAAGGCCACGTTCAACAATTTTTGTGCTACGGAAATAAGAACATATACGAATGCGATGGAGCTCCGAATTTTGAGGCCTTTCCTTCATTAAAGTTCGACATTTAGAGGCATTGGCGCTCATTGCGGCAATGGCAATAAAAGGTCACCGACGAGAAATATCTCTGTTCCATGCTACAACCTTGTCTTTGATGAAGCAGTAGCCTACTATCGGCCACCAGGTACTTGGCCACCTTAGTGATTATCATCATTGCTAGGCTGCTGTGAGCAAGCCTCACAGCGGCTCGGGCCCTGAATCAAAGGTATATATCCTATGAATGGCTGGAAATATTTTGGCAGATTTTAGGAGTTGCTATAGTGCTACCGTGAATTCTTTTTTGGAGACATGCCCCAAAAGGCAACAAACAGGGTAGTCAGCCACCTCACCATATAGGCCACTGATGCCAATACCGGACTCAAAATGTACCCCGATCTAAATTTCAGGTTTCTATGTGGAATTGTAGGTAGTTTTGGTGTACACAATATTTAAAAGGAGGGTATATGAACGTGTCTTGGAGACCGGGAGACTGCCGCCCATGGCACATACTCATCATCCCCAAAAATAACCGAAAATTCGCTTATTAGAGCTAAAATTTGCAGAGTATTCTTGGTCTGATTGCCTAGAGATGTTTATCTGGATATATTCTTGCCCTCCTGAGTGAATTTGGTATCAATAATCCTGTGCACACCTTGTGTAGATTAATTGTTTAGGGCCCTGTTCATTTTCACTACTTGTGTGAAAAATTGAGATGTATCACTTGGTCCGTAAGTAGGCAAACAGTTTTCAGTGGTCAGGACCATGCCTTAGGATATGCTCCATATGCTTCATGACTTGGAACTTAACTAAAGTGAATGGTTGCTCACTATCAATGCACTTTTTGTGGCAGGTCATGTCTGTGGGGACCTTGCACAAGCTGCTGTCCAGTTAACCCTCAGAAAGTGGAACTGTAAACTCAACTTTGTGCAAGACCTACCTGGAGCATTCCTTGGCAATTTTTGCATACATCCATGATGTTCTTTATGACCTATTACCATCTGAATCACTCATACACCAAGTAATTCTGAAATATGACAGATAATGCTGCAGCACAATTTGTGGCATGAATCTGGGGCATAACCACAAACAAAACTGCCCCAGAATCTACCAGAGATGTTGATTCATCTATTACAAGGGACCCCACTTTGTGTTCAGGCTCATGGTATTTTCTTTGCAAGGTTTCTTTCAACTGCTGGATAAAATGGCATAATTTAAACAGGAGTTGGGAATCTTTTCTGGTCCCCACAGAGCAATACTGGTGCAATTCCCCCCCCAAACAAGTGATGTGGTCTGGAGCTAATATCAGCAGGTATCTGGTGGTAAGGCATGGTTGAACCCAGTTCACGTGATCTGTTGCAATCAATCAATTTCCGTTTATTTATGTGGATGACGAGTATCAGCAAACTGAGTGCACTACCAGAGAAAATGAACATGTAGGCCCAGGATTCGGGGCAGGGTGACTGTTAAGACACATATGTATATGACTGATCAAATAGTTCCATCCCTAGAGGCTAGCAATCCTTTCAAAAAATCTTTGACTTCTGTGACACCAAATTTAGGTGTTTTAATGTAA
Source organism: Mycena venus (assembly GCA_014462655.1). Classification (NCBI taxonomy): domain Eukaryota; kingdom Fungi; phylum Basidiomycota; class Agaricomycetes; order Agaricales; family Mycenaceae; genus Glaucomycena; species Glaucomycena venus. The sequence continues at coordinate 2,700,599 of JACAZI010000005.1, read as the reverse complement.
TGACCAATGGTGTGCAGGAAGTAAAATTATTAAATTGTAACTAAGGCTTGTAGGCATGGAGTAAGTAACCAAGAAAGCCCATGCTAAGTACCAGACCCGTAGCGTGAATGGTACATTGGATACGGAGGTGTTTCACTGCAGCTAATCCTGTCACGATTTGAGCCTAATCGCTCCATCTTATCTAAGCACGTGATGAGATAAGACAACAGAGAATACTGAGAAGGAATTCAATTGTCGGACATATTTTTATTTCCTTTGAAACATATGATCGGAGGAATGATTACCTCGAGGACAATCAGACACGCATTCACGGAACAATAAATGCATATGTTACATGACCTTTTAATATAACTGACAGTTCTTCTAATGTCTGACAGCTTCGATCGCTATACACGCATTTTTCTTTTGTTTTTACTTAGTTATTAATAGAATACACATAGCCACTCATAAACAGTATAAATACGAGTAGTTATTCACTTGTAGTCTTTACGCTTTTATTCACTCATTTTTCGAGACTAATACCTCACTCCCCAATCCGCTATCCTCGTTTGATAGTTGGAAGAGAGGTCTTGATTGTGACAAATCTGAATGCAAGACAAATCTTCATCGCTGTTGTGTGCAGTGTTCTCCTTGCTCTCTGAGTGGCGTTGTATCATATGTGAATGCCACACATCTGGGCAACATAATGAGCCCATGAGGTCGGGAAACGGTGGAAAATTGGTAGAAAACGAGCGGTGGCGAGTGTGGGTGGCGAGGCGGAGTTAAGAAATGATGGGTCACACGGTGTGGATCCCGATCAAAGTTCGCGTAGCTTTCAGCCGAAACATCATCTTGCGTTGAAATCTGGTATGGGAGGTCCTCGAAGGTCGTACTTCATCCCTTGAGGTCAAATGTTCACAATTTCAAACTCCTCCATGATATATTGGTAGGTGGCCGACTACCTAGGGGTGGCTGATAGTAGAGGTTATATCATTCCTATAAGTTCAGGAGGAAATTCATTATCTCCATGAACATGGCAGTGGATCAATGCATGGAGAAGGATTGCTCAGGCTTCGTTTGCAAATTACGACGGTTTAACCAAGGTTCAACATGTCTCAACCTCTCCCGGGCCGGTTTTACTATAGCTCCAATGTAAACTCAGATTCCTAGGGCGGCCACGGCGGCGGGAACTGCCGACATGACGGTGACGGAGTTGGCGCCATGGTTGGCAGACAAGCGGCAGAAGGCCATGGCAGTGGTGCCTGAGGTCTCCCCAGCACAGCACTTGATGCGCTCTGCGTTAATTGCGCCGCCCGATGATGTCCGACTGAATCCGTGCTTCTGCTTCTTCCCCGTGATGCCCGAGTTAGAGTAATGCACTCTCTCCTCTCACACGGAGATTAGCGAAATTTCGACCGACCCGAAGTTAGTTGCGAAATGTGGCTCGGAACGGGCGAGGTCAGTGACACCAGAACTCCTGCCGACATGTCCAGTTTTGGGGGAAATATTGGTCTTTACTGGAATGCAACTCGAAACCTCGCGTTCCAGTTAGCCCGAAATGCTTCGGGGTTGCTATATAAGGCAACCCCGAAGCATTTCGGTGCAACTGAAACTCCAAATTTCAGCTTGAACAATACGGAAGTCAAAATTGCGCCCAAAATTGGACATATCAGCGGCAATTCCGGTGCCACTGGTATCCCGCGTTCCGAGCCATGTTGCGTAACTAACTTCGAGTAGGCCGAAATTTCACTAATTTCCGTGTGTCTGTGCTCGTAAGTAACAGCGGCGATTCTCGATCGTCGGTAATCGTGAAACGTGATGGATGCTGTCAAGGCAAAATTATGACCTCAGTTCACTTAGTAGAGCATATTAATATTCGGAGTTTTTTTAGTCGAGATTTCCTGAGCATCTGATTAGTCGGGAGATGTGGAGCAGCCAATCAGAGTTCACCTAAAAATCTGCGAATACGCTGAGACCCCAATTTTCGATAGTACCGAGTGGTTCAGCCTGATTTACCGTTGTCTCGAAGCTTTAGGTTTGTTGTAGAAATTATGCGAGATTACCGTACATTGGCAGAAACCATCGCCGTGTCGAGCTTACAATGATTTGCGATATTTATTGGCCACCAATCATCAAATCTAGTTTTAAAAATCTTATCGGACAAAATTGAACACAAGGAGAAAGGAACCCACCGAAGGAAAACCTTTCATCGGACTAGTTCACTTGACCCAGACGTCGGAGGATGAACGAGTAAAAGCGCGAGTTGAAAATGGAGGAGCTTATGACATGCAATCTGTTTTCTCCCCTCGCTGGCACCCCGTGTGAAGTCGAACTCAGGGTCAAAGCTACATGGTGACGGCGGAAGATAGACCCACACAGTGAGTGAATTAAATTGAACCAGCATGTGGAATCATGAAGCTTTGATCACGGAAATTCACAAGCAAACGAGAGACTCAAAGGACAAAGGGGGGGGAAAGAGAGAAAGAGACAAAAAAAAATGAAAACTGCCGAAGCTGTTGTCGGGCCGTCGATTAGAAACAGGACTAGCTGTGCTCTGCACCACGCAGGATTTCCAGTGTTGCGTGCTAGATTGAGTCAAGTTGTAGAGGGCTTGGGCAGGTAAAATCAAAGACACGGAGCGCTACGGAGCGGCAGCAGAGGAGGTCAATACTTCATATGTACAGCTGGTGGAAGGTTGCAGGTGGGAATCCCGGATCACAAAACTTACCATAAGCACGGTACCAGAGATGCTCAAAGGGCCTTTTAATTTTGAATGTCGTGCCTTGATTTTTCGGTCTCCCAAAAGGAGCCAAAAGGCCGTGCACGGCATCACATCACCGCACTGAACGACCGTTGGCCTCCCCCACCTCTGACATACACGTGACATTTCCCATCACGTGGTGTAAAGCACGTCTGTTCAACAAATGTCAGAGTTGCCCATTGTGAGGTATACCTTGCATAAGAAATTCATTGCTGAGGGAGAATGGAAGAATTGGTATTTAATAAAGTTCCTTTTGCCTGATAGCTTTTTAAATCCAAGCAAAGCATGATTTATTTATTTATTTTGGACAGTCAAACAGTGCTGCTAAGTATTAGGGGGCACTGAGGGAGGTGCATTGCTTAGTACTGGTGTGGTGCTTTAGTAGGTGACCCATTTGCTCTTTATGGGCCCTCAGAATCACGGTGGAGCCAGATATACCCCGCCCCGAGTTCAATTTTCAATTTTCAGTCTTTGTCACGGTCCAGTGTCAGGAAGATGTGCCCGAACCTCCTCCAGGGAGCAGCAGGGTCAGTGTCAGCCCCAGTATATGGGAAGTTTTTTCTTTTTTGTTTTTTATGCTGGGGAAAGATGAAAAAAACAGCGTACAAGATTAAAAAACAAAAACGATATGAAATGTCTAAATCAGGGATCGAACCTCTGACCGCATCGAACGTCAGAAAATATACTAGTAACAACCTAACCACTCCACCAGAGTAACGACATAGACCTACACTCAGCTTGGTTCTAGACCTGCATCCCAGCGGGTTCCTTCCTTTTAAGGCAAGTCAGAGTGGGGGAGGCGTGCGCCAGCTCGCTGGAGAGCCCACAGCTGTCGAGTCAATATTTCTGGGGTTCTCGAGACGTTTCACGTATGATGGGCTTGCCTTCTGTTCGGGATGATGACGTGCCTGCCGACCGTCCAAGCGTGAGCTAACACCAAAATAGGCAAGCCGACACAAGGGAGGAAGGGAGGAATAAGCGAGGAGTTCCAAACAAGCCTGGTGCCGAGACTGGTCACCGGCGGCTGACTTGAGAGGATGGGATGGAGAACGGAGGCGGCAGTGAGGTCGAAGACGAAGCGTGGGCGAAACGGAGCGTGGGGGAAGCGATACGAGTGCAGGGGCGGAACGTAGGCGTAGGCAGAGCGAGAGTGACTTAAGTGCGCAATCTGGGGGCAAGCTAAAGTGATTTTATTGGAGATAAATCTAGGTATTTATACAAGAATAGAGAGGAGTAAGTGGAGTAGAAATAAATAATAGAGAGACTCAGCAGAAATCAGGAGGTAGAGAGGAGGACGAGGCGATGTGCGGATATATTGTGAAGCAGGGTGGAAATGGTAGAGAGACGTGTCTAAGGCGGAAGAGGCGGTGAACTGAATGGAATAGCGAGGGGTATGGTGGTGCGAGGCGATGCGAAGGCCGGAAGACGCGAAATATGCGTGAGTCGGGGGTACGGGGCGAGTGAGACGGTGGTGGAAGTAAGGAGACGCCGTTTGTTTGGCTCGACCAAAGTGATCGGACCGTGATCCGTGTGGGCACTTGTAGGCGTTACGTGCTCAGCGTGCTAGCGTGCGCGACACCTCCTCCTGACTGAAATCGTGACCGTCCTCGGTCACTGGCTGAGAGAGCGAAACCAAAACGCAGGGCTCAGTAAGTCATCATAGCCCAGGCTCTGAAGAACTGCGCAACTCGCGTAGAACATCAGGAAAGACCTCCTTTGGGAATATCCCCGGATTCCCTCCGATTTCCTAGAAAAAAGGTCCAAACCGGCCAGATTCGTTAGTTTGGGACGATTTCCTATTTTTCAACCTTGAAGGTAATTTCCCCACAAAATGAACCATTTTTGCCCAGTTTGGCGACCCATTACCGAGTTTTTTCGCAGTTTTGTCTGGGATTTCATTGCACTATTCATTTTTTGGTTCACAGAATGGGGAAGAAACAGCATGGATTGGATAGTAATGTACAGTAGCATACATTAAAAGCACTTGAAAAGGTTTTCTACGACGTGGCTATGGCGCGACACTCGAGTGCGCAGACGATCGTGCCCGGCAAAGGTGCTGTTAGAGCTTGCGTGACGACGAGGTCCCCAGGGAGGACTCGACAGACCTGGGGCTGAGGGTCAGAGCTAGATCTGGAGTAGAGGCAACCAAAGGGCGTACCTCGTGGATTGAGACGTGCACAACGGCGAGTCGGGGGAGTGGAGAAGGCACACGCACAATCGAGGTGCTCGAGTAGTGTGGGGCGGCTGTTGGAACGCGCCATTTGTCGAGTCCATACCTGGATGACGGGCAGTGCGGTGCGGGTGCGGGATACGTCAGCAGAGGCCGTGGAGATGCAATGACAACGAAATCGCTGAGGTGCGTACCTTGTCCAAGGCGAGGCTGAATGAAACAGCTTATCAAACACAAGTACAAATAGTGGTAAGTAGGCACCGCACCTGTGCTGCCTTGATATGGATGCGGGAAGCGGAGGACGTGGGTAGCGACAGGGCCAGAGAGAAAACAGCGGATTATAAGGTAAAGGAAGTGCGCACCTCTGGCGGGAAGTGAGAAGAAGATGGGCACGAGGGCTTAACACAATCCGGTCCCGATGCGCGTGGTCGACACAGTGGTGGTGGTTAAATATGAAGCAGGAGGGATTGGAAAGCGAACATGGCGAGCCTGGAAGACAGAAAGCGAGGGGAACGGGCACCTCGTTTTGGCACCAACTCGTGCCCTCATTAGTGGGAGAAGTCGGGGTCGGTGAGGCGGCTACCTGCCGCGCATCGGGCTACAGGAGGTCGGAGGAGCGCGGGGACCAGCGGACTACAGATATGTCAGTTGGTATCAAGGCAGAGGCCCAAGTACACACCAAGAACCCCGTTGTATACTTGTATTGGTACATTTATCTCTGCAGCGCAAGTGCAAACGACGAGCTCTTAGGACTCTCTTAGGAGGATGAAGGGTCCTTCTCTTAGCCAGATGTGCTGGTAGTAGGACAGCATGAGGAAAGCAAAGCGGAGGAGAGGAGAGATGGAGAGAGGAGAGATGGTGGTGGAAAGAGAGAAAGACGCGAGTCACTGACAACCGAAATCGCCAACCAACCTCCTGATGTCCACGTGAGGGTTTCATCCTCTGATCCGACGGTGCGGATAAGCGGCCCGCTCAGCTAAGGACTTGTACATTTTGCGTGGTGGTCAGTCGTCAGTGCAGTCGCATTGTGTAGCGCAACTCCCCGACAGAGCCGGTGAGGTAAGCGAGCTCCTCTGCTTGTACTTGGCTTGTACTGAACATAGTCCGCAAGTCATGAATACTCCAGCAAGACTCACCAACTACCTACTGTAGTAGGTACCTGTAGGTACTCTTTTGCTGAAGGCTGCCAACGACGTACTACTAGTAAGTGGCCTCCAACTCCTCTGGTCGCGTTGAGTGTTGGGGGTATGACACCAGCCAGACTCAACAGGTGCACTCGCCCGAGGTATTTCAATTTTGCTTATCCGGGCCAAGATTTCCGGAAAATTCGGCCACTTTCCCCCACTTTCCCCCGTTTTCTGCCAATCCGACCAAAACGGCCTAATTCCTGAGCAGGTTCCATATTTCCCCCAAATTTCCGAAGGAGTTTTTTTCCTGATGAACGCGTTATGCGACTGATGGTGGAGGTAAGTGTCAATTTTGTCCTCTCGACTGAAATGTGGTGTGTGGGGTGGCTAGGCATAGTCGTCGGCAGGGGGAGGACGGGCAGGGAAGTTCCTCTAGGTCAAATTCAATATCCTCGGGATCAGCCAGCGTGGACTGCTCGAGTTCACAAAGACGATCGGTTTCAATGTCAAGAAAATCGTCGAGTGGCGGGAGGGGGATGGAGACGCGAGCGAAGTACGGGATGACGCGGAATGCAGCGATGGGACGATGGAAAACTGAGCCGTCGAGTTCGCAGAGGATGTAGGCACCGCCGTGATTGCGGGAAATGACTATGAGCGGGCCGAGGTACTGTTTCTTCATCTTCTTACTGAACGACTTCTCGATGGCAGTATTGCGCATCAAGACAAGATTACCGCGCTTGAAATTGTACTCCTAAATGGTCGAGGTGTGGTCGATCTCGAAGCAAGCAGCGGCACGAAGGCGGGTGGCGTAGACATCGGAGTGGAGCTGGAAGAGTTGATCACGGCGCTTCTGGAGCGTAACGGCACGGCATGCGATGAGTTCGGTGGTGGATAGAACAGAATGGGGTGGGGGAAGAAGGTATGTGGCTTCGGAGATGTCGAGGGGAAGTAGGGGATGAGTGCCAGTGACGGCAAAATACGGTGAGCAGCCCATACGGCGGCGGACTGTGACGTGGTCGGCCCAGAACACTGAAAAAGTCGCAGTGTGCCATCGGCTCTGGTCGCCTTCAACTGCCTTGAATATACTCTCGCGGACATCGAAGTGCGGGTGTTCGATAATACTGTTGGTGCGGGAGTTGTAGCCGGAGATGCGAATGTGTCGGATATGGTATTTGGATTTGAGGTAAGCCAGCGCCTTCAAGAATGGAGCCCCATTATCAGTGACGATTTCAAGCAGGGTACCCCAGCGGCAAATGTAATCCTGGAAAATCCAGTCACCAATCGCGTTGGAGGTCTCTCGGCAAAGCATGTGAAACTGGGGGTAATGTGTGACGGAACAGCGGCCATGGACGATGTATTTGAAGCCGCCGCTCATGGGCATGTGCATCGTGTCCATGTAGACCTTTGCGAATATGGGAGCGGGGATAGCAACAGTAGGTGGAATGAGCAATTTCTGAGTTTGGCGAATCTGACAGACGTGGCATGTATTGATCCACCAAGTGATATCGTCTGCCATGTGTGGCCACCAGAAGCGTTCAATGAGGAGGGCGCGAGTTGTGTAGAAGCCTTTGTGTCCAACGTCGTCATGGGCAGAGGTGAGAATGAATAGGCGGCGGTGAGTGGGGACAACGAGCTTGTGGCGGAATTGTGGATCTTTGCGCCAGAGCTGATCGTTCGACAGGTAGAACTCCATGCAATAGCGCACGAAAGTTTTATAATCTTTGTCGGACATGTCGCGAGGACGAAGGAGGTTACTGTGCCAAACGTGGACCAAGTCTACTCGGGAATCGGCGAGGCGAGCGGCGTCGGAGCGGGGAACGATGTCATAGGACAGGGATTGGGGAGGGTCTTGTCCATCGGGTGCGATTTTGGCGGCGAGTGTGGCGATAGTGTATTGCGGGCGGTGGACGTATGGTGAGTGATTTATAAAGTGCATAAAGCCGTGCACCTGATCAATCCAGTCGTCGAAATCGTCTTCAGGTTCGGGATCATCTCCAGGCTGCGGAGGGTGACAGGAGAGGCCATCGGGACCGTGTAGTACGCCGGGGACATGTACGAGGGTGAAGTGGAATGTGAGTATGGCGAGAATCCACCTGTTAATGGCGGCGTTGGGCTGGAGATCGGGGTGCGCAAGCATCCCTTTGATGTAGCGAGCATCAACTTCAACAATAAGGTTGCGTACGCCAATAAGGTAGTGTTTCCACGAGTGAAGGGCGCGGAAAAGCCCGTATAATTCGAGCTTGGGTTGGGAAAAGCGGGCTTTGCGGTCGTTGAGGGTGATGGAGCCGAAGCGTGCGTAATAGCGGCGGGAGAGGTCGTTGGGATCGCACTGGCAGAGGAGAAAGCCGATAGCAATATAGGAAGTGTCAATGCCAAGAATGGCGGGTGCGTTGGAGGTATAATTGATGGGGCAGAGAGCAGGGGAGCAGACGAGGGCGTATTTCAAGTCTTCTTGAGCTGCAATCTGGGCGGGGCCGAATAAGAAAGGCATATCTTTGCGGGTGAGGAGAGTAAGGGCGTGTGCATGGTGTGCGAAATTGCGGATGAACATGCGAACGACACCGACAGTGCCAAGGAATGCGTGAACCTCGGAGAGATCCTTGCAGGGTCCCCAATTGATTATCTTCACGACACGTTTCTTGTCTGGAATGCGGCCTGCAGGGGTACAAACATGGCCGACAACCGTGGTGGATTTGGCACAAAGGACGCTTTTGAAGCCGGAGAAAGTCCCGCTGCAATATTTCATGCGCTGGACTATACGGTTGAGATTGTTGAAGTGCTCCCAAACGAACCGGCGGATGCCGGGGTTCTCGGGGATAGTTTCATATGAGCCATCCTCGAGCTGGTATGAGGAGGCGGGGCCACGGCCAGGAACATCGTCGATGTATGGAATGGTGAACTCGGGGATTTCGGGCTGGAGGATAAAGGTGACGTCGTCGTGGAAAATGGGGACTGAGTTGGTCCATCCCATAGGGAGGGTAACGAGCCGGAGTGCGCCGTAAGGTGTCTGGAATGTGGTGTAGTCACGAGAAGAAGGGGCAAGGAGGCGTTCGTCATAGCCAACATAAAGGTCGAGCATGGCACCGCAAGCGTGCCCTGCGAAATGTTCAGCAAGCTGATCGGTGAAGGGAGTAACACCGGAATGTTGGATGGTAACGGCATTGAGTGGCTCGAGTGCGTGAACGAGTCGAAGGCTGGTGCTGTCCTTCTTGACAACACAAAACCAGCGGGAGCGGTATGAGGAATTGGAGGGCTCGTAGACACCAGCATCGATCTTGGTGCGTATAACTTTGCACACTTCGTCGTAGATACCGGGTGGAATGGGGATATTGCGCTGGACCCATGGGGTGTGCGGCCGGACGGGAATATCAACAGAGGGGAAAAAGTCGGTGCAAAAACTGCCTCGTTTGGAGTCTTGCCATGCGAAGGCCTCGTTCTGCTGACACATAAAATCATGCATCAGCTTCCGTTCCTCTGGCCACAGAAAATCACCAGCATGCGCTGCGTCAATAATGTCGCGTCGTTCAGCAGTATAGCGACCAGTGGGGATGAAGTCTGGGGGATTGGGATTGAGCTGGGGCATGTCGGTGAGGGGATCGCCAATAATGTGATGTTCGATACGGAATTTGTCGGGTAGAGTGCCGAGGACTGGGCAAATTTTCTGCGTGACTGGCTTATACTTCTTCTTGGCGTAGATTTCGGCGAGAGGAGGAAGGTTATATTTGGCGTAAGCTTCGGAAATTGATGGAGGGAGCAAACTGGAGCGAGCGGGAATGGATGTCGAATCAGGCGAGTGAACGGAAAATATGGGAATAGAATTATCACTGCGAGTTGAATCGCAGGACGTGGGAAATGCCGGTTGCACGACTGAATGCGCAAACTGTACGGTGTTGGCATCCTGGCCTAAATTTGTGCAGGCGGAAAGGTAAGCGTGCTGGATATGTGCGAGGTTGTCCGATGCGAGTGCCGATGTAGATTCAATAATAAAATCGCCGGGGTTATTGGGGTCGAGGGTGATGATAACCGCAAGCTCTCCTTGATCAGGGATCAATTCCTCGAGTTGGGAAAACCCTGTGCGCAATGATGAGGAGGGCCGCGTGGGATAGTGGGAACGGTGGCGAGTTTACCGGAGTTGGGATCGCAGATGGTGATGGTCTGGTCTTCATTGGCGAAATTACAGACAATACTTTGGGTCAAAACATTGAAGGGGCCTCCCAGAAGTACGTCGTAAGCAGGATTGCGAACAATATGAACTTGGAGGTAAAGGGTAATATCGCCGATGCGGAATGGGACGTTACGAGCAAGTCCCAGAGACGGACTAACGGAGCCATTGGCGGATTGCATGCGAAGAATGATACGGGGGTCATAGGCAAGTGCGAGTTCGTGGCAAACCGCTTCAGACATAGCAACGATTTGCGAGCCGCCATCCACGATGCTCTCAACCTGCTGCTGGTTGTCGATAACCGGCAGGATGGAGCGAATCGCAGACGATTCCATAGACACTATGAGGTCATCTGGAATTTCGCCGGCGTCATAGAAAACCGCATACGGGTCAGGGATGACAATGCCATCAGCCGGTAAGTTGGCCTGGGCGGAATGGGTGTAAGTTGAAGGAAGTGAATTGAGGAGGGCGGTGTGACGCGTGTCCTTGGTACGTTGTTCCTCGAGGGTTTCGTGTATGGGTGAAAGAGTATTGGAGAAAGGGAGGGGAGTGTCGCTGCGATGAATAAACTGGGCGGCTGGGGCGATGGGATTTTTGTTGTCCTTCGGGGGCGCACGGTGTGATGTAGTGGCTTCCCGTGTGAGAGAGCGCACCTCGGGAGCGATAGAAAGAAGCTGTCGCTGCGTGATGGTAACAGGAGCATTCATGGAGGATTTGAATACTTCAGATGCATCTTTCTCGTTGTAAATTGGCGCGGTAGTGCAATAGGCAGGCCCGGATTTAGTTGTGTCTGGAAGGCCAAGGTTTCGGTCCTTTGGAGGGGCGTATGCAGCGTCGCGGGCGTTCGCAAAGGGATGCTGAGGGCTGTTGGTCGCAGCCTGAGTCGGGGGAGCAGCTGGCGCGTCAGCTGGAGTGGGTGCGGGAGCGGGAGCGGCTGGAGTTTGAGTCGTGGGAGGAATGGTTCGATCCGGCGCGTCATCCGCGTTCTTGTGCTCGAGCGCGCGTTTCGCCTGTGCACGGGTGCGAAGGGCGTTCATTTCGGCCATAAGCGTCTGCATGCGAGCCTCACTGGAGAGTGTGAACATGCGAGTCGTAGGGGGAGAAGAAGAGGAAGGAGCAGTGGTAGGCTTAGAAAGGTGCTCAGCTGCGACATCAACCAAAAGCTGCGCAGCAGCGGCTTGGCCGGGGTTCTGCTCATGCCATTTCTTAACACAGGTGCGGAGGTCTTTCCCAGTGATAGACTTGGGAACGAAGGTGCCACTCGGCAGGACGACACGGTTATCGGTATTACGCCGAACTAAACCTTCTTTAATGTCTTCCAGGACACGGAGGCAGTCGTTGATATAGTGGTCGAGATCGCTGCAATACCCGCAGCCATCGGGGCAAGTGCGCTTCTGTCCATTGCCGTTGCCGCTGGAAGCACCATCCGAAGATTTCTGGGTAGCGAGCACTTTGATGAGCTTGGTCATGGTGCCAAGCAGTGCGGTGATGCCGGGATCAGGCTTCACTTCGACAGTGGTGGCAGCAGGTGGCGCTGAATTGTGAATGTCGAGTGCGAGAGTACCACCAGAGCCAGCGAGCGCATACTCGGCTGCCTCATAGAGGTCGGCTACTGGGCGAGGATCGGCGGGATGGAGATTCGGGTTTTTGATTTTTAAGTGGAGGTGGATTTCGGCTGTGAGCGACGGAGGCTGCATGGCACAGAGGAAAGAGCGGCTCTGCTCTGATTCCGAGAGGTGTTTCTTGTCCAAAAGGTACGTCGTAATGCGGAGGAATTGGCGGTAGAAGGTTTTAAGATCGTCAAGCGAGAGGATGCGGACGCGAGAATATTGGCCAACAAGGGAGTCGAGGTCGCTGAGTTCGAAGCGGCGGTCCTCGTCATTCCCTGCATAAAGCTTCAAGATGTCAGCTTTGAATTGGGCAAATGTTTTCGTAGCGTCTGCAAAACTCGGCAAAGCCTCCCAAATTTCCTGATCCTCAACAGAAAGGAATTGGGTGGCGTGCTTCTTCATCTCTGTGCCAACGGTGACTGTGGCACGGGTCATGAGAAACTCGAGGTCGGTAAAATAGCGGCGGAGCTCATGCGGCTTTGTGGAGTCGAATTGGGGCGCATTACGGTCGCCACAAGCGGGCATGGGAGTGGAAGTCGCCATGGATATAGGGTTCTGAGGTGGAGTGGATGATATTGGTGTCGGTGGGTCGTTAAAAAGCCAAGCTAATGTGGGCGAGGTCGGCGAGTGCGGTGAAAGATTATTGTGATGAGTGAGGTGGGCCGGGATGAGGTCGAAAAAATTCGTCTGAAGCGGAGGGAGAATACGGAGTGGTGTCTAGGAGGTTCGAGGGGTTCTGGAAAGCGGCGATAAATTCGGCACGGAGGTTATGGCGCTCAGCGAGTTGGGAGTTTGGCCGCGGGTTACGAGAGGAATGCTAAATTCGCACATCAGGTTTTTGGAGTTTTTGCCGAGACAGCGCTGGTTTGGCCGGAGGGTTTTTAGTAGAGTTGGGGCGGGACCTCAGTGAATGTCTGAGCATCGGCAGACCCTGGTCCTTCCAAAGGGTGGGTAATTATTTGCCCGGCCTGCCGCAGAGCTTGTCTGGGGACTTTCGTGTGCAAGTCAAGACCCTCCATCGGTGGTGGACAGCGGGGAGTTTTGCCTGGGAGGAGAGGACTCGGACCGGGTTCCCATTGGGTTAATATCCGACTGTCCTGCCAAGCCAATGGCCCACCATGCGATGGATGCTTAAGACCTCTGTGCAAGTAATTCTCGGATAGGATTTGTGGTAGGTAAGGTACTTGGTTGCTTCACATCACACAGGAAGGTCAGTAATGTCGGGTCGGACTGCTGCATCTTACGTGCCGGAGATCTACAGCCTTAAAAGTGGCGAGCTCGTCGACGGTGGGTGAGTTGTGGCGTAGTGATAGTACATTTCAGGCCGATGTACCTTACACTACAACTCGGCACGTTCCGAAAGGGGACCTAGCTGAGCATAATATTTATCCTGAGTCTTATCCAGAAGCAATGATGGAAAACCCCTCGCGGTGGGCTCCAAAATGACGTGCCTGCCGACCGTCCAAGCGTGAGCTAACACCAAAATAGGCAAGCCGACACAAGGGAGGAAGGGAGGAATAAGCGAGGAGTTCCGAACAAGCCTGGTGCCGAGACTGGTCACCGGCGGCTGACTCGAGAGGATGGGATGGAGAACGGAGGCGGCAGCGAGGTCGAAGACGAAGCGTGGGCAAAACGGAGCGTGGGGGAAGCGATACGAGTGCGGGGGCGGAACGTAGGCGTAGGCGGAGCGAGAGTGACTTAAGTGCGCGATCTGGGGGCAAGCTAAAGTGATTTTATTGGAGATAAATCTAGGTATTTATACAAGAATAGAGAGGAGTAAGTGGAGTAGAAATAAATAATAGAGAGACTCAGCAGAAATCAGGAGGTAGAGAGGAGGACGAGGCGATGTGCGGATATATTGTGAAGCAGGGCGGAAATGGTAGAGAGACGTGTCTAAGGCGGAAGAGGCGGTGAACTGAATGGAATAGCGAGGGGTATGGTGGTGCGAGGCGATGCGAAGGCCGGAAGAGGCGAAATACGCGTGAGTCGGGGGTACGGGGCGAGTGAGACGGTGGTGGAAGTAAGGAGACGCCGTTTGTTTGGCTCGACCAAAGTGATCGGACCGTGATCCGTGTGGGCGCTTGTAGGCGTTACGTGCTCAGCGCGCTAGCGTGCACTAAACGCTATTCACCCAACGGTGTGGCGCAACACGTGATCTCGGCGATCACCGGTGTTAGCCCCTCGCGTTCAAACACAAGTCCGTGCCCACCTCTATCGATGTTTTTAGGTACCTAGTGGCATGTAAGACATACCGGGTTGTGAATAAAACACTTTTGAGGGTTTATTACTTGTTTTGAGGCACCAAAGCAGCATTGCCCTGACAGATGAAACTATTTATAATGTATTTTTTTTTGAGCTATCAGACAGCAGGATATTTAAATGACAGGGAGGGTGCATATAGTGTTCTTGGTATTTCCCCAATTGAGGACACCGCCTGAGGTAACCGAGGCATCATACGGCATGAAGTGCATGCGAGCTGCCCCTTTGTCATGAGCGGCAGCTTCGAGTGGGAGAGGGTGAACAGGGAGAGTCGAGATGCCTGTGAGTCGCATGTGGGCCAAAATTAAGTGGAAAACGTGTCCCAAACATCGATAGAGATGGGGAATGAACTTGTGTTTGAGCGCGAGAGGGCTGACACCGGCGATCACCGGGGTCACGTGCTGCGCCACACCGTTGGGTGAATAGCGTTTATTTTCTCTAACTAAAAACATCAATATCTAATGAAGACCTGTCATCGGGCTGTCCGTTGTCGACCGCTACGGGGCGCGAAGGTCGGGCTATCTTGACGATTCGGGTACGGCTCGGAGTTACCATATGATCGTCTAGCGCACGCTTGTGGCCTGTGATTTCCTTTTGAGACTCTGGGGCTGGTTGTGCTGTTTGCGCTGCTTGTGGTACCCCCAATCGACATTCCTCATCGTACGAGACTGTGATCGCTGAAGAAAGCACGGTCCGGGTGTGCGGGGGCATGGTTACCTCCCATGTAGGATGCCGCTCCCGGAGATGCTGCACGAAATTGTACTTCCAGTGTGTTTCCGAGCACAGGCTGCACTTCAAAGGCGCATTTGTGCACGGTTTAGCGCCACTGGACTTGAGGGCTGTCTTGACCTGAAATTGATACTTCTCTGGGCATGACGAGAAGGCCTTTCCGCTAACAATACTGATGGTGCATCCGCCGTCTGACATTTCTGTTCCGCAGAATCCGCAAGGGTACTTCTTTGAAACCTGCGAAGATGTTTCAGTGCGCACTTGATTTATATATTGGGGCTTACCTGGGCAACAATATTTTCTTCCTCCAACCCTCGTTGAGAAAGCAGAATGTGTTTCCCCATGTGATTCTGTCGGTCAGGACCAGCAATGTTCTTTTGACAGATGCGACAGGGACGACGGCTGTCTTTGGCCGGCGCTGCCACAGAACCAAAGGAATGCGAAATTGACTGTGTGATGTTGGTTGCAGCTGCAATTTTAATCTATTAGTAAGACGAAGGACATCCGAAGTACAAGCAGGGACAACTTGCCATCGGTAATGGAGGCTTCGTACGGATATCTGCCGTCCTTGACAGCACCATATACAGGGATTTTCAGTCGTACTTCCTCTTCCTTCACTCTTTCGAGGAGAATGGCACCCATAGCTTCCAGCTGCGAGTTAGAAAACACCCATGTCTTGTCCGACTCTGTGTCAGTGCTCCGAGGAATATTCAAGATTTCCTCCAACGTAACTTGCCTGCGATCGGCAGATGTCAAAGGCAGAACAAGACGCCCATCGACAGTTACGCTCAAATGACGCATACGAGCAGGTGCATCAGCCGCGCTCGCGTGCTTGGATTTAGCAGACTCGAAGGCAACAAATTCTACGACCCAGGCCCAGGAAATATTTCCAGAGGAGTTTTGAGACTCATCAAACGGAACAAGGGATAATATCTGTCCAGATATTTCATACCGGCTTTCTGGAAGGGAAATCTCGCCGGTGGGCGCTGCCTCGAGATACGTGATAGGATGGGTATTGACAATTTTGATACCAGTGCACTGGAGGATGGCCAACGACACCTTGGAGGTGTTGAAACAGATCAAGCTTGCGAAGAGACCTTGGATCTTGAGTAAATGGTCGTCGGCAGTGGATTTGGAATAAACAGTAGATGCTGCTCGATCCCAGCTGTCTCCTCCAATAGAAAAAATATCGGACACGGAGTAGCCGGTCCTTACTCTTTCCGTCATTGATGTCAAATGTCGGGTCCATGAACGTCCGGAGGATGGTTTTTTTATGTGCTTTCTTGTTTCCATCTTCAGTGAGATTGATCCAAATGCTGTGACCCGCGGGGTCTAAACTTGCTTCCAGTTCAGCCCGAGCAGCGTTCTCTGCTGCAAGAGCCGCCTTGGCGTCAAAAGCGAGAATATCAGCAGGCTCGAGACTTTCGTTGCTGGCGGAACTGGGTGGTGATTCGGATGCATTTATCAATGACCTATCGACCTCCTTGGAAAGCCCAGGGTATTTTCCTCCATTGGGTCGCATTAAATCAAAGCCCTCCTGACTGAAGCGGGCAGTGAAATCAATGTCACATCCGAATTTGGCGAAGATGCCCTTTGCGAGAGCGACCCCGGCCAACCAACATGCCCGAATATCACACGACCCAGCGGTAAGTTCACCTTCCCAATTGCGAGGGGAAAGGTGATCCACATCGCGGTTGCGGATCAGCCGAAGACGTCGGGCACGGCGCTCTAGCCAAGGGTATTTCCGGAAGATTTTGTCCATCCGAAGTGCAGATAAAAAGCGCTGGCGTAATTCATCGACGGCGTGATTGGGTGAGTGTCCCCCCTTCATTCTCGACCTCCCAAACAATATCTCCAAAACATCGTCTCCCAAAAGGCAGAGGAAGACTTTGAGCGATGGGTTTAAAACCTTGGAGTGCGCAATTTTAAATATGAAGCTTTTAATCATGCATTGGAGATCGCCGTAGAGCTGGTGCGAGAAAAAGTCACCATCGTGCTTGATGAAGAGGGCGCAGGCCATATGGGCAAATTTAACGAGCTGGATCATTTGTTCGGACAGGGAAAGTGTTGGATTAATGAATGGATCCACGAGGGCATCAAACATCTCTCCGAGGAGACTCAGAGCGCTGTGGGTGATTTTCTCAGATGGAGTGAAGTTGGAAGTATCAAGATGGCCTAACTCCGCTACAAGACATAGAAGTTTTGTGGCCCGCCCGACGTCTTGAGCATCCTTCGGGTATAAAAGAGCATGTATGCTCTCGTCTGACCAATCATGCCCGGGGATTTTTTCCAACCACTGCGCGATGAGAGTCTTGTTGATTACGACTCCGTTAACAAGAATGCCCGCAAGGGAGCAGAGCAGTGTGCAAATTCCTATAATATTAATATTGTCAGTACTGATTCGGAATTTGAGACGTGGTTGAGACTTACGCTTGAACAGATGTTTTGGATCAAAACACATTGTTATACCATCTTCACCGGTATACAAATTTAATCCCTCCAGCTCCGAGAGAAATTGGTATATCGGGTCGTCAGGCCCCAGATGTTTATGCATACAGATCAGGTATAGGGCAGCGCGCCGTCTTCCATCGCCATCGGATGCTATCTCCTTCAGTGGGCCGTGTCTTGCCTCTCCGAATGGAGATAACTTCCAGGCTTGTATCAGCTTCTGCAATATCTGGGCGGAAGATTGCCAGGAGCCTTTCTTGCAGGTAGGCATCAATAGGACCGGCTTTGCGCCATAGTCGTCAGATGCATGTCTGGCAAAGGCCGCCACACTAAATTCCTTTCCAACATGGACATCGCCCGCCCGAACCGCCTTCACCGCTTCTTCGACACACGTAAGGTCGTCACCCATTTTGAAGGTTTTTAACCGGGATGTCGCGTGCTCACATAAACCGCCTATCTCGTCCGTGTCTTCCAAGTAGCATAATCTTCCATCTCCGGCGATTTCATCCTGAGACAGTGTGTGAAGAACGGGGCCCGAATCTCCGGAATCAACATCGCTGAACAAGGCCTCGATGTTCGCGAGAATATCCGAGACCTTGACATCGCCAACAGTGATGCATAGATTGAGTTCGCGACGCGTCTCGGCAATGGTATGACGCGACGGGAGCATGATTGGGGCCTTGTTCAGTGCATACAGAGCAGCTCCGCCACCCAGCTCGTAGATGAGAATAGCGAGGTCCCGGTCAAACTCGGTATAATTCCGGGGATGATATTTTCCGTCAATTGCGAGCTGACTCTTTTCAGCAGTCTTTTTGGTACTCCAGCCCTCCTTCTTCGCGTTGGAAAGCAACCGTGGGAGACCCGGAACATTGTTAATGGAGATTAGATCGACCAGCTGTTTGTATTCCCCCAACTGCTTCTGAGCGGCTTTGAGGGATCTCCAGTGATTGTTTTTCTTAAAATGCTTAGTCAGACAGGTACATGGTCAGTGGTTGAATATGAAAATACCTTAACCTGTTCTGCCTTCAGTTGCCGAGATAGCGCCTTCAGCTTGGCCGCCAACTGAACATGGCTAAGTCGATCAACTGATCGCTTGCCAAAAGACTGCTGGGCCCAGCGTTCAACAATTTTTATAGAAGAGTCTAAATCTCGGCATGCATCGCAAGAACCGCCTGCAGTGGGTAATCCAGACCCGGAGCAAAGTCGGGAGCGGACTCGAATAATAGAGCAAACGAAATCTACGGACAGAAGGGTATAACCGGGGGTAACACGCGTTATCAATGTGGGGTCATGGATAACAAATGGGTATGTTTTGAACAGTGACCCGACATCCCACCGATAGTACGCGCCGATACAATTCTCGTGTGTAGTAGGCGCAGCGGGTATATGGGGGCCAGAAGGACCTGAATTCCTCAATGTAATAGCAGCTATCCTCATGAATCAGTCAAGAAAACCGCGTCGACTACATAGGATCGCCTACCAGCGGTATCTTTACATCGCCTACTGGTCCAATGGCAAACCATGGGCTGTTCTCGAGCATCAAATCCGTGTTTTACATATGTAAGGCACCGAGGGCAGAGGGACTTCGCGCGTCCCAAGGCGCCAGTCTCCTCTCTCCTCTTCCCGCGCCTTTTCACCATTAGGTACAACCGAAGAGAACAAAGGGTAATTATTTATCGAAGGAATTCCATTATTCGACAGAGGAGTATGTGCAACATGTACAGGATTAGGGTTCCATGTTGTTTGCAGAGTGTTCTATGAAGAATCCGAGGTCAGTGAGCGCGAGGAGATGCGAGTGGCACTGAAGAGCGAGACGAGTGGCGCGTTTGATTGACTGATCGACATTCCCCTTCTGGGGGGGGTCGTGGGAAGTATTTGCTGATCCAGAGATCGAGCACCTCTTGGGGTAGTCACAGAGCCCGAACACCTACGAAAGAGTTAATGGGACCTGTTTTGAAGCACGGGCGAGCATCGCGCGCCCCCTTCATAGGGATTTCATCCCGTCTGCCGTGCATCATAGGCACAATAGAAAAGGGCAAGATCATGCGCGGAGTGGCAGTGGCACTTGAGTGGCACTCCACGAATATGTACCCAGACTTCCTGAGGTGCTCCCACGATGAGTGCAGAGGCATGGTGTCGGATAGTCAGAAACCCGCGAGTGCCGAGCCACTAGTGAGCCAGGGTTAGAAAAGGTGAGCGACGGTGATGGCAATGGTGAGGTGGAGAGCAAGTTGTTTGGGCACACTGATTGTATGGAGGGAATCATGTAATTATCATGATATTCAGCGGTTTTTAGGGCTGGTGCAATATCTTTCTCAGTTATGACCTGAGATCATGGCATATACAGGTCTGCTCGCAGGGATGACTGGCGATGAAGCGTTGTTTGTCTGGGGTCCAATTCATCAGGCGTGTTTTGAGAATATTAAAAACATTTGCTGTCGCACGGTGATATTGCGACCGATTGATGCGAAAAGTCCTAAGCCGATCTGGGTTATCTGCGATGCGTCCGTGTCTGGAATTGAAACTATGTACGGACAAGGACCCACCTGGCAGACTTGTTGCCCAGCTGGATTTATGTCGAAGGAATTTACATCGGCACAGCATCATTACCGTGTGTTCGAGCAGAAGACGCTCGCAATACTAGAGGCATTGTTGAAATGGGAAGATAGATTAGTGGGATATCGAGTGCATGTGGTCACAGACCACAAGGCTTTGGAATTTTTCAAAACACACTGGCGAATGAACCACCATCAAACGAGATGGAGAGTATTTGTCTCGGTTTGCTTTTGATATTCGGTATATCAAAGCAAGATAGCCTACAGAGTGGAATGTAACACTACAGACGGCTCATTCAATTCATTGTATGCACACAAAATGGATAGAAAGAAAGCAAAACATATTGTATTATTGAAATGAGGCATAACTACTCAGAATGATCACCGTCCTCGCCCTTTGTTTTGGTCTCCGAGTCTTCCTCGAACTCCCCTGCGTCAAAGACAGCCTTGCTGAGAGCCGACGTGGGAGTGGCAGAGATGGGCTGGGCTCCAGAGCGGAAGCTGAAGGAACAAGTGAAATCAAATGTACGCATACCAAATGAGAACACATACCTCCCAATGTTGTGCATGTGCAGTAGGATCTTGTCGAGGAGTTGATATCTTGCAGTGTGTGCTGCCAACTCCTGCAGCGACTTGATCTGAGTCTCGTAGATGCTCCGGTACCTGTCCGCCGTGAAGGAGATGTCGGTTCTGATTCCCGTCAGGTATTCGTCAATTGTGTTCTCAATCTGAGATGGTATCAGCAGAAAATAAAGACGTAGCAAATTGGACAGGTACACAGGTGAGGAGTGCAGCCAATGTCTCAAGATAGAGTGGGTTGAAATATTCAGGGTGACCTGGGCCTTCGTCCCAGCAGTTGGCAAACCACATGGTGTTACAGCCCTTCTGGAGGATTGGGTGCTTGAATAGACCTTTATTGTTCTTGATGTCCTATTGAGGGTTGATATACTTGCAGTTGCCATAAGTGTTGGCACCTAGTAATTTGTGTATTTGAGACAAGTACATCACATTTTGATTCAAACCAAAATGTCACTAGGATGGATATGACACCTGCAACGGACTCGTCATACTGCACAGCTCAAACTGCAGTGATGCGCCATCAGGATCGGCTCAAATTTGATGTGTAAAATGACACACACTTCCTGGCCCCCATAATCACATGGGTCAAGATCTAATGTGACCAAAATATAGACCTTGACTATTAAACACATCTTCCATGGTAAAATGAACTAAAGTGATACACCAACAGTTGACAGTGTCAGTTAAGGAATTTCCTTATTTGGCTAAAAACAATGGCATATCAGTAATACTTGATGGCATCAGCACTGTCATCATACTTTTTGAACATCTTTGATTATCCTCCTGTGTTTTTCCAAGGTGAATTGTCCTCTCCTCAGCTAAAAACAGTGAAATGAACTCTTATTCACTGTCATACACGAAGACTTTTGGTGAATGCAAGCATGTGAGAATAAACAAGGTGAGTACACACTTTGAAGGCAAATCGGGCTCCCTCCGTGAGATCTTCAGCTAGCTTGCGATTGAAGGTGAGGGCCATGATTGGCGATCTGTTTACAGTGAGATAAGATCAGAAAGACATCAGAACACGTACCTGCCTATATTCTTCCCCCATTTGCTATAGCAAATGGGAGGAGAAATATAATTAGGGTGCTGAACTGGACCAAACCGGACCACAGCAACACTACTGTTGCCACAATAACACAAACAGATGGGTGCCACCTGATTCTCTGATTGAGTTCCTGGGAGCGGCATTCAGAAGCAGAACTGGCTGTGTAATGCTACCTACCTATCTACCTAACTCTCCTACCCTCCCATTATGGTGCCTGGACCCCCTGAGTTCTATGGTGACCAAACTCGGCTTTTTTGCGACCCTCCCAGTGACTGACAGTATCACCGACACAATTGTTCACACCCACTAAAGATTGAATACAAGACTAAAATCTCCTGGATTCAGTTCTTCCACTGCTGCAATGTAAAGGTCAGACCCTGACCATGTCCACAACATAGTTAGGGTCTGATTACAAGGGGCATCAACAGTGTTTCCTTCCAAAGTGCACAGCAGTCTGTTGCACTCTGCATCCACGCTTCCTTGAACTAGGATCACCATTCTCATGAGCATTGCTCTGTTGAAGACAGGCCCAGAGAGAAGTCACCACCTCCAAATGGCTGATTGTTTCTGATGAGACCAGTCATTTCACTCACCATCAGAATAATGTCAGTGTCATTGTCTGTGTGCTGTGCAACACTCATTGCACACCCAGCATTGGTTCTAAGGGGAAGAACACACTAAGGGAAGCAGATGGGGCAACATATTTAGGGTTCTGGTACACAGTACAGGGAACTAGGTCTATTCACACTCTCTACCCATATTTGGCTGACAGCAGGTTGCCACACTCACTCACACTAGGAGACAAATACCTCTTACACACTTACACAAATGGATTTGGGCACTGACCTTCCTCACTGTCATTCAACTATACTTTCCCCTAGAGGACAGATGCAGTCACACTTGAATCCCACTACCTTTCAATAGCAACACCATGGTCCTCATCACAATGCTGGAGATGTGCAAACCATTGACAAAAAATATATATCATTGGCTGTGCCCCCATGTAGGGGGAGCATGAGTGACTTCAACAACCAATGACATGAAATGTAAATTTTGCACACTTGTAACCTCACATCAAGACAATTCTTTCTATTAAGTACTGATATTGCAACCTCACACAGAGGAACCTTGGCTACGCAATGGTAGTGTTGCCACAACTCATGACTCCAACTCCCCAAGTCAACTTAATGAAGTCGACTTGAGTTGAGTTGAGTTGAGTTGCTTGGCCTGACTCTGTCAACTTCAGAGTCAGATGAAGTCGACTTGCTCAACTCAGAGTTGACTTGGAGTTGCTTGAGTCGGCGGCCTCTGTAGACAAGTAGCTAATTTGGGCTATAAGTACCATGGAACAGACCTTTACTACTCCCAAGAGGGAAGAGAAACTCAAAAAATATACAATGTTGTATTTCTGAGTGCAGGGGATATGATTTTGGACATGTTTCAAAATTACATTCATGTCTGTTAATAAACAAAGAAATCTTACCTTTTAGAGTTTGTCAAATGGGGCTCTAATATGTTTTGAAAAAGACCAAGATCTTATCATGCTACCACCCCGAGGTAAACCCAACCCAAATTAACCCCCTCTCCATTGTTAGTAGCCAGGGAATAAATTTCTGAAAAATCTGCAACTCCATTGACTCGAGTCAACTTGGGTGGACTTCGAGTGACTTGGATATGACCAAGTTGAGTCAAGTTGAGTTGAAAATTGTTTGAAGTCAACTTCTTGAGTCATGACTTGACTTTTGGAGTTGAGCAACACTACACAATGGTCTCCATTGATGTCATAGGCTGTGGAATGGCTCTGATTATCAAAGCCATTTAAATCAATCAATAAGTTATTTTTGTGAATAAACAAATAAATACAAGGCAGTTCAGAAGGTATACCAGCTAAAAAAAGTGTCTAAATATGACAATGAAAGCAATTGTTTTGAAAGTTCTAGCAGGATGATTTTGGACATTGCACCGCATTTGAAAGGATAGCTTTGGCTACATCTGTACCAATATCTTCTTTTTCTTCTCTTTCTTCCTCTTCAACTTCCTCAACACTGATCTTGGCTTCATGGGAAATTGAGAGCTGATCCACCAGCTGGACAGGTGGCCATAATCCTGCAATCTTGTCCAGAGTTCCCTGGTAAGCTTTCTCAACAGTCACAAGCCTAGAGTCAATTTGCTCCATATCTTTGGCCTGCAAGGAGCATTCAAACAGAGGTCTAGCAGACTTCCAAAACTCTATAGCTGTTGAAATTTCCCCTCTTTTCTTTGCAAGATCTCCAAGACGCAGCATGCATTGTGCTCGGCTGTGATGAACATCCATGTAGGTGAATCCTTCCAATGCTACTACCCAGAGATTATGTGCTGTGTCTTTATCATTGCAAGAAATGAAAATGTCTCCAAGGAAAAGAAGTGCTTTCAAAAGTCCCAATTTCTGGTTTGTTTTGTATGCACTGCCCAAGTATACCACTGGCCATCTGAATTGGAAACCAATACCTTCCCAAGCCTTGACATTGGAAAGCCTTTCTAGACAGAAGGACACAATCTCATTGTCTGTCCCCCAAGCTGAATGAAGTATTTGCAGAAGTTTGACAGTCTTCCCTACCCTAAATTCCATATATGCCAAAAACATATCACAGCAGGTGATTCCCCTCTGTACATTTATACTTCTGAAAATTTCCTTTGCTTTATGCAAGTTATTGTCCACATACTCTGCAGGCTGCTCAAGAATTATATCAACCTCTGCAATATTGAGCAATGCACAAGCATAGGCATAAACATTTTGTTCGGAGGAAGTGGTTTCAGCCATTTGGCTGTAGAGCCTTTGTGCTTCTGCATATTCAGATTTTATAAGATGTATTTCTGCCTGCTCCATTGTAATTTCATGATCAGTGGTGCCACCAGACATGCCACAAAGCCCAAGAAGCTCTCTAGCCCTGTGAAGGTTGGTCATGCTTTCCTCCCAGTTCCCAATACTCCTTGTGCATGCAGCCAAGGCTTGGCAGGCCTTTGCTTCCTGATATAAATTGCTTGACAATTTTGATAGCTTTTGTGCTTCAATGGCATGTGCTTTGGCATTGTGAAGGTCCCCGGCCTTACATTTTAGCCAAGCAAGCTGTATCATAATATTACTTTGTTGATTGTTGTCTCCACAGAGCTTTGACAATTGAAATGCTTTATCAAATAATTTCATCGCATGAGCTGGATCCAATTCAATCTCTAAAAAAATAAGATCCAGCTGCTTGATAGAATCTACCTTGTTTGGGGGCATTTAGATAAGATCAGCACAAACACTATTTGGGACTCACACTCAAGAACAGGATCAGTAAAATGCTGGAAATGTGACAGAACTTGAGGGATCTCAAGTTCTGGTTTCACCATTTTTGGATGTATCCATGAGCCTATCCATTCTATGAAAAAAACTTGCCTCCAGTCGGTGATCAGTAGGCTGGGGAAAAGACATTGGAATGGTGTTCATTAATGGTGTATGACCCCACCCTGTGAGTCGGTAGAAAGAGTTGAGAGACAATGCACAATAAATTGTGTCTAATAGGTAGGGATCACCCCTTTGGAATCCATGTTGCAAGACTTCTTGTAAATTTCGCAAATTCAAGGTTATTTGATCAATCACTGTATGTAGCTGCTCTCCATTATATTTTTTGTATAGCTTCAGCAGTGAATAAAAGTATTTGCGAAGAGACTGTGTTAGAATGTAGGAAGGGGGTGAGAACTGCTGGATGTGATCTCTGATAGGCATCAATGACCGAAGTCGCTTGTTGGTATCTTGATAGACCAATGAAGTGGCAAGCAACATGGCCTTGCATCCAAGGATATTGGCAATAGGAAGGTCACTTTGGACCAGTTCAACATCTGAGAGCCCATTTGGAAGAATTGAGAGCAGACTCAATAATTCCTTGCTCTCAGATGTGATCCGGGGACTTGAGAGAGAGAGCTGAATAGATATATCTAAATTGGACTTTTGGTCATACCCCATAGAGAGGACTGTTGTCTTTTCAGTGTTCCACCGCACCAAGACATTTGAAAATCCCTCATAGTCAGCCAGATGAGCAATGAGATCAACTGCTAGAGGCATATTGTCTGTGAGTTGCAGAAGTTGAGAAATGTCCTCCCCCTCATAGCAATTGTCTGTGATGTCAACAAAGGTTTGTAGAGCTGCATCGTCTGACAGAGGTTGCAAGGGTGGTAAAAATGGGTGAGTCCATGCAATCTTTCCTGGCCTTTCTGTCCCTCGCATTGTGATCTTAATATCTCATGAGCCATTGGTATCCCTGGATCCAATACACACTTACAATCAAACCAATGTTGGGTATATCTGTTAAAAGGGACAGAAATTCTTCAACTCCTCTTCGAGACTGTGTTGGCTCCCATGGGGTTTCCAGGTTGTCCAACACCAGAAGACATTGTGGCTTCCTGGAGAAGTATTGAACAACTGGGTTTGTTAGATCTTTGCCAGGGGCCAATCCAATATGCAATCCAATGAGTGCAGCAAGTTCCATACTGTTAGTTGCAAATTCTGCACTGACAAAGAATCTATTTTCAAATTTTGCAATTGCGTCTGGATGGTGGAGAACAGCTCTTGCAAGGCTTGTCTTGCCCATTCCTCCCCCACCTAGAATTGCTATTCTGGGTGACTCTTTGCAGAGCATCTTCATAATATGCCCGACTTCGGATTCACGGCCATACAATATCTTTGGCTTTGAGGGCAATATTGAGAATGAATTTGTGCTGACAAATATAAGCCTTAATCGAGCCCTACCCATGAGGTAAACATACCTATTTTGTGAGTTTACTGCTGGATATATCTATCTCCATGTTCAGTAGGTGACCTGAAAATGGTATAAGTATACTTACCAAGGAAGATCTCTCTGAAATTGTTGCATCTGACAAGGTTGAAATCAATTCAAGCAGGTCCTTGTGCATGGCATCAGCCATGTTTTTCATTTCTTCCACATTGTCCAAAACTGAGACTCCAATGTCGATCTACAGACAGGTGTTACTATCATCAAGAACAACTCGATATACCACATACTCTGAAAACTCCCAAAGCTTGATACACTCCTGCTCGACATTCCTTGAGCAGTGCTTTCATTCCATTCTGACGGAATATCTGCTTGATCTTATTCCCTTCCTGTTGTGCTTCAATAAATGTATAGATCTTGTGAAGGGTTCTATGACAAAGTGAGTTGGGACTATGCCTGCAGTAGCACAACTTACTCCAGAAATTTCCCCATATGATACACTAGCAAGGGAGGTAAAGAACCAGGAGTCACAGATTTCATATGAAGATTGAGAATTGAATATAGGACTGTGTGAATGTTTTCCATGAGCTCGGCACATCCATTTTTGTTCTGTTTCACGTTCTATGACATTCATTAGATTTTTGAATGGATAAGAGTACACAGGTGAGAGAAATTACTTGTACCACAGAAATTAATGAGAGAACAGTGTTTGAAATGGGTTGAATGAATGGGGGTCCGAATGCATCATTGAGCTCATTGAGGAGGGTTAGAGCAGGAGTTAGACAGGCTATGATGTTGGTGAGACGAATCTCAGTGACAGTGGGTTGACGGGGCATGCTGAAAGAGTGGGAACAAACTTACCGTCTGCTCGTCTTATTTGCTCTCTCTAGGCTGTGCCCACCGGTTGAACACCCGAGAAACAGGACCATCTTGTTCGCTGATGAATTTCCTGTTCAACAGAAAGAGGCTTGCATACTTATCTATCACTCCTTCTGCCTCTCCCACGAGCTGCTCCTCCCGTGAGAACACTTTCGACTTTGGGCTCCACAGCCATGTGTTCCATACTACCAGTGAAATGATCAGCGCACACTGTCATGATTTCAGGAGAACCATCTTCAGCAAAGATGTAGAACATTGACAGCCCTAATTTAATAATGAAACAGGGAGGAAACTAGATGTCCAGGAGTCTAGTATGGGGAATTGATGTTGGCGTTGATGTGAAAAGAACGAAAAAGCCACAAGGAATTGAAAAGAGGAATCGGGTGCATAACCTGGCCCCGAGTCGAACGGAGACCCTTGGCTTGTATATGTCAACAGAAAGCAGATGCGCACCGCGCGCGATCAGGTCTTCGCGCCCAACTCCTTAGCTCTGGGAAGTGTTCCGTCCATCGAGAATAATAGCGCGGACGTGGGAACAGGGGAAAGATCCGTAGCTTCTGAGAAAGAGAATGATGCGTGCGGACGGGCAAGATAAAGATCTGAAAAAAGGAAAAATTAGCATAGATGGAGCTTGCACGGGGTGTGCATCGAGGTATTTAAAGGGATGTGCGACGAACGAAAAAGACGCCAGGAGAGAATCCAAAAAAAAAAAAGAGATCATCGTGCAAGGGATATGACCTGACCCCGAGTCGAGCGGGACCCTCCGCTTTTACGTTGCCCTTCCCAGAATCAAGGAAGGTGGATGCACACCGCGTGCAATCAGGTGTTCCTGCCCAACTTCCAAGCTTTGGGAAGTGTTCTGTCCAGTGCGGGAAGAGGGAACAGGGAAAAGATCCGTAGCTTCTGGGAACGAGAATGAATCATGATGTGGGCAGGATGATGAGGGAAAGAAGGATTTGGTATGACATGCAACTCACACGAGGGCGGATCTAGGTATTGATATCTTGATTAAAGACCCACGGGTGTGCGAAGAATGAAGAGGACACGAGGAAAGAATAATAAAAAAGAGAGGTACTATCCAAACAACATGACCTGACCCCGAGTTGAACGGGGACCCTCCACTGTATTTATCTTGTCATTTTGACCCAACGGAAAGGGATGAACAATGCGTACGACCAGGTCTTCTTGCCATATTCCGTGCCTCGAAGAAGTGTTTGCGCGCCCACAGAGAATACCCCCCAGTGAGTTGTCGTGGGAAGTAGAGTCCGAGTCCGACAACGACAACGACGAGTCTAGTGGTCACAATGCAACCAGATGGCCTGGACTCGATTTTGTAAGTGGTACACAATGCGGGGAACTCGGTGTTGAGACAAACAAGTGCAGGTCATGCATATGACGGGATCTCGAGGAAGGCCGTCGCTTTGGCCGGCGGGAAATTGATGTTGGCGTCGATGCCATGCGAAGGACGAAAAAGACCCAGCGAAAGAACTAAAAAGGGGCGCGACGCAAGGAATATGACCTGACCCCGAGTCGAACGGGGACCCTCAGCGCTGACATGGAACAACTCAACGTACAGAACGCAGATGCACACCGCGTGCGACCAGGTCTGATTCCCTCACTTCCTACCTCTAGGAAGTTAGTTCTGTGGAGATGAATGGCGCGGGAAGAGGAAACAGATCAGTAGCTTCTGAGAACAAGAATGATGTGTGTGGGTGGGCAGGACGAAGAACAGAAGGATGTTGTACGCACCTCGATACACGCCACTCGGCACCGCGGATAACGCGATATTGACGGAAGGATCCCCAAGAAGCCGGCCGTTGTATTTCACCCGTTCCTGGACTGCGAATAGGATGTTGCGCGAAGAGAGTTGATTTCGAAGGCTTATTTCTGACTTCCAGTATGGGGAAAGGGAGTCGAGTTCCGTGATAGTCAGAACTAGGTGATAGGGAGGTTCGCCGTCCTCCGGGTGTGCGGCTATAATATACCCTGGGATGGGGACGACCTCTGCGGCCTATTTGATGGCTAAATTGGATGCGATACTCGCACGGAGTGTAGAAGATAAATAGTTACCATGGAATTCGAGCCGATCCCGTAGTTCAGAACGACGTATGCCCTTGCACGCAAGTTAACGAGTTCCAGAGTCGTCTCCGCATCTGAGATTTCCGATGGCGGTAAGCAGTAGAGGAAAAAATCTCCAGAAATGCCAAGCAGTGATTTGAATCTCGTGAGGAAATCAACAGCGAATTTCCTCTCAGGTACGCTAATGGTGAGGTCAATTTCTTCGACGTGAAGATTTCTGCAGGTGGTTTAGGGCCGGACGTCGCTGAATTATCAGACGTACCGCCCTAGATTATATGTCTCAACAGCGAGTACTGCCTGTGCCTCAGGCTCTTATTCACAGACACGGGCACAGCGCCGAGTAGCCGAACCTTTGAAAGATGCAGATCAAATCCAAACACATGCAATGTCGCATGAGGTGTAAGCCACTGGCGGTTGTAAGCCAAGTATGAAGATGTAACCAACGTGGGGTGACAACTTCCCTTCCCAGGTGGTATCTTTGCATACGGTTGCATTCAAGTTGGCCGCTCACATCTTCTCAACATTGCGTCGGTTTGGGATTGATACGGATCAGTTCGGGTCTCGGCTGGGTTCGGCATACAGGCAATAATCCTTACGTGGCCCCACCTCCTCAAAAGCCTCCAGATGGTCATGGATCATTCTCAGACTGCTTTCGTTCTTACAAGGACTAATTGCTGAAGTATCATGCCCAAACATGGTTGACATAGCCATGTTGAACTCTGTTTATGTCCGTGAGTCTTATAGAGGTAAAAGGGTCCCCTTTCTTTGGTAAAAACCAAACCATATGCCTCAGAACACAATTTTGTTCTGAAAAAAATGTGTTATGGGTCCACTCTAGTTTTCCAATGCGGAGAATATCTTTCCTTCCATTCATGGAATTTGGCACGAGGCTCGTATCATTGTTCTGATCATGTTAATCAAAAATTCTTGAAGATTTCTGCGAAAAATTCAAAGTTCTACCAAAACCAAGTTCCAAAGCAGACCTTTTCAAGGTGTAATCTCTTGAATAGCTGGTTGCAACTACTAGAAAACAGATGCCCGTAAGACCTTGAGTTGTCAGCCTGTCGCTGGTTTTGTTGTAAGCTGCAAGCCGGAACCCTGTTCCAGTACCTAAATAATTTTTGCACACTATATTTGCCAACTGGGTTATATCAAATTTTAGTTAGACATTCCCAATCTCTCCTACGCAGTCATAAATGTCTTCAGCCTATCTCGTCACATCCTAATTACAAGCTCGCCAAATCCGCACAACTCTTGGGGAATTGGACAGAGTGCTTGATCCGGTTCGCAAGAGCCGTCAGGTTGAAATTGTTGAGATAGTTGACACTTCTCAATCCGGGTGGCATCAGAGCAGCCTGGTAAGGCCTGATGTAGCCATAATATGAAGCTGGAAACACGTTAGGCGGAGTCAGCGTGCAACGGGAGAATATGGGACTTACAGCTGTAGGCTGTGTCAACGTCCACGTAAACTGTGTGCGCAATTCAGCTCGGCCGTCGCCATAGGGCTCTTGAAGACTCACACTCCATCGAGTCTGTCACGATCGCCGGATCAACCATGACCGCAGCCGCCGTCTCATCCCAGAAAGGTAGCTGCGTGACGTAGTACGCATGAACGAGCTCGCTATAGGGATTCTTGACCTCATAGATCTCATCAAGGAAGTCCTGCGTGGCAATGAGCAAGTTGGCCGCATTCCCGACCAGCGTGATTTTGGGAAATGCGGCACCCAGCGCAATCTTCGTAGCTTCGGGGTCCACTACAAAGTTGATATCCGTTACCAAGCTCGCCTGCATGACATCCCCCGTCGTCTGTTGGACCATCCTGTCCACGTAGCCACCCATGATGAACAAGCTCTTGGTATTTTGCGCAAACGCAGGATCCATCCGCACCGCTAGAGCAATGTTTGTCAACGCCCCGGCCGAGTAGATGGTGATTTCCCCTGGATACTTCCTAACCTGCTCCACCATGAACATAGCCGCCGTCGTATCCTCCGCAAACGTGGCGTTGGGGTAGCCATAGTAAGGCTTCTCGAACGCCGCCCTCACAATACGTC
Source organism: Mycena venus (assembly GCA_014462655.1). Classification (NCBI taxonomy): domain Eukaryota; kingdom Fungi; phylum Basidiomycota; class Agaricomycetes; order Agaricales; family Mycenaceae; genus Glaucomycena; species Glaucomycena venus. Next base: position 2,669,412 of record JACAZI010000005.1, on the reverse strand, counting down.
CCGGATCCCCAGATGTGGGGTCTGCGCCTTCCGCCTCGGCGGTGGCGTTTTCCCGCTTGAACACGCCCTCCCATGCCAAGGTGCCAAACATGGCCTCGTAGGTCTGGAATCTGTCAGGCGTCTGCAGAAGCGGGTAGTCGGCGCCCCTGTAAACGGGTATGCAGTCTGATAAACCGCCCCTCTCGAGCGTGGCGAGGGCGTGCAGTCCGGTCTGGAGCGCCCAACTATCGGATGTGTCGCTGACAAGACCGAGGACGTCCCACCCGGCATCGAGAGCGATGAGGTAGGGTATGAACTGGGTGATGCCCCAGTCGTTGTCAAGAATTACTTTAGGCGCGGTCATGTTGGCATTGCGGAGCAGTGGCTGGAAGACGGCTCCATGGGTGCCATGGAGGAGAGTCATGGCGGCGAGAGTGGTGAGGATTTTGGTAGACCGCATCGTGACGGTTGGTTGGGTGGAACAGCGGACGCGCTCGTTTCCTCGAGGGAAGGGGTGCAAAAGTGCTGTAATCAGAAACTGGCACTGACCTATAGCGCAGAAAATATCAGGCCGTGCAGTTATGGGGTCATGTGTTGCGCCATGGCGTTATCAATAGTGTTCTTTATCGGTCCGGACGAGCATCGGCAGAACACATGCCATTCCTTCTGCCGCTTATCTATCTTCTCTGGTTGGCCACTTCAAGAGCGACCTAAAACCTCAGCTTCTATAGAACACAGTGCAACCGTCACCTGGTAGCAGGTTTGTAATAAAAGGGAAAAGAAGGGAAAATGTGCCGACTGGTAAGTATGAAATGTAGGGATTAAGTGGTGCAGGGATGAGATGGAGTAATACAAGTATGCTATTGATCCTGGCACAAATTCAGGGATCAAATGGTTTGACTAAATTCCATCCCGTTGGGCAACCCGCGATTTGTTTCGATTCATTCTAGAATCGCCTGTCCGTATCTGCAATTTTGGTGGATGCGACTCGCTACATTTCGTCTACTTTGGCGGTGTATTGGCGGGCTCAAGAAGATTGAACCCAAAGACAGCGGTTAGAATGTAGCATTCAGTGGAACGAGACATGGCAGCATTAATCATTTTCCGGAGTGTGCAAAACGAAGCTGTCCATTGAGGATAACCTATTGCTTAAAGCGAAAAACCTACTTAAATAACAAGACATGCCGCCGTTTCGCTCCGGCACCTCGGATGATAATAAAATATATATTATTGCAGTCGTGAGTACATGCAATGCTGCAAGTAAGAATGATGACACAGACCAGAGTGTACAACAGGAACGGAAGTGGATAGCTAGATGCCCAATTAGCGAGATCAACGCAAGGTGTCGGAGATCAGATTGTGCAAACAAAAATGAAGGAGTTGATTGCGCTGTCTTGAAGCTGAGCCCGACGCAAGAATTCAGAACCATGTCCAATTTGCAGCGGAGCTCAGTCGAAATTTTGATCCTTTGTGAACTATTGAATGCGACACGAAAGCAGCAAAGCGAATGCAGCAGAAACGGATCAGAACACGACCCGACCCATAGTACGAAGGGTGCCAAGAGATGAAAAACCACGAACACGGGAGAATGAAGAAAGATAGATGGTTTGAAGTACAAAAATAAATTGATACCCAGCGCAATCATTGCCAGGAAATTTGATTGATTCGACCGCAACGAAAAAGGTTCCCAGACTTGAACAGAGCGGTGGCACAGACACCAATTTGTTGCAACCCGAGTTGATCCATAGACCACACAAAAATCCTTGATTGAGGAAACCATAAAGATTGGGGCAGCACCAGAAGAGACCCGAGATTAGGAGCGCTTCAGCAGGGAGACTGTGATTTGACCATGAAATTTGAGTCCAAAAGATAGCCAGCGGTAACCAGAGGCGTTACAGATCAGGTCGTGACTGTTCCTAGAGAAGAACTATACAGGGCAGTGAACTGAAGAGGGCAGACGATTCATAGTCGAATAAAAATATGCACCCACTTTATATGTCCTCAACCGGCAGGATTACGTGGCTCGCCGGCCCAGTGATAAGGATCAAATCTACCTGCGCCGTAGCCAGAAGTCACTGCGTCTTATCAAGAAAGACTGCGCGCAGGTCAGGTGGTCGCTCGGAAATGAAAATGCTGTGTCGAACAGCAAAGAAAGTCGAGGATATAAGGGTTACTCCAAGAGCAAGAGCAGAGGAAACCCAAATGGAGAAGAGATACACGGGGAAAGTAGCACAACAGAAAAGAGACTGTGGAAGCAGGCGGCAGGAGAGAGAGAGCCAAGAGCAGCCAAGCTATATGGAGAAAGAAACCAACAGGTACACATTGATGAGCACTGCCGAATGAGCAAAATCTTAAAGAACGGTTAATGTAGGCGCCAAGGCCGCGTATGCAAAACAACCCATGGTATCAAAGGAGGGATAGGCTGAATGGAACACCGAGATTGGAAGAGTCAAGGATGATATAGATTCGAATTCATAGGTCTGGGTTTCCGATTGACCACATCGTCCCGTCGAGGGAAGTTCGTGAGCACTGAGATCGAGATGCGGACCTAGATGTAGAGCAAAAACCGATGCGCGCTCGCATACTCTGAAAACCGCGTGTTCTCCCCGCTTTGTCGTCAAGAAACACGGGACACATATCGAGGAAAGTCCTGCATGAGTGTTGAGAACAGTCTGAAGAGACCTACATATGATGGTGATGACAACCGGACCGAGATCCGATCGGCGATTCGGATTTGATCGCCGTCTCTCTTTGCTTCTTCCACCGAATACTGCTCGTGAACTGGGGGAGCGCTCTGTCGATACCTAGTGCTCCGTCTTCGTCTCCGTTTTGAATCCCTGCCCTTTCCTATACGGATTTCTACCTTCCGCAGGCCTCCGTAACTTGACGACTAGACCCTACCCCGCGCGGCGGCAGCGCCCAATCCCCGTACCGACCGCGTCGCATGGGTGGGACCCGATCGCACAACAGGCGAGTCCCACTACTTATGGTGGGTCGCACTGTTGTAAAAGTCCGACCAACGAGGCTGATTAATGGGTGACAGCGAGACTGGGCAGAGGGTGAGTTCTACTCCTCGTCATTCCCCCTCCCTCTTCGAGGTGGGCTCGTCTCACCAATTCGGCTTGGGTGAACCATCATTTTAACCCAATGACGACCAACGCATGTACTTATCTCAATTGGTTTCGATGGGGCGAACAATTTATCGACAGCGCCACTGATCCGGTGAAGATCGCTAACACCGGCGTTACTCAACCCGAGCTGCAAATGAAGATAGTGGGAAGTCATACGAGGCTCAGGTGAGCCCGATCTTCAGGGAGCTTCAGGGGGCATTCGTTGCTAATAAATGACCAAAGGAAATTGTTCAAGGTGTAATTGGTTTGAGAACGGCGCCCATCCTGCGAATAAGACACCAAGCGCGGTAACCGATGACAGGTATGAACAACCGCGATGGGTCCTGTGTCAAACCTTCATAATGACCCTGTATATGCCAGTTTTATCTTGGCGCTGATTGCAGGGACGTGGCGCGCCTGACCTCCCTCTGGAGTTTAAGAAGGCTTCCCATCGACCGGAAAGTTCATCGGTCACTTTCCTTCTTCGTTTTCTATCCGATGCGTTCTTTCTTTCTCTTTCTTTCTTCTGCCCTGGTGGCTTTCACGGTCGCAGCCCCATACCCAGCCATCCGTCTCGCTACCCGCGACGTCGGATTCCGCGCGGACCCCGGGACGAAAATCGCCGATATAGTCAAGGTTGCACAAGAGTCGAGCAAGGTCCCGCTGGGGTCGTTTCCTCCGACGGCTGGCGCACCGTCGTCGGTCCAGATAGCGGGCGACTGGCTGAACCTCAAGGGCGTCTCGGCCTTTTATTTCTTTGCGGACATGGACGTTGACTGTGATGGAGTGGTGAGTGAATTCTAATGCTTTTAGAGCGTCAGTGTGGATGATAATTACTCTAGGCTGGGTGCTCAAATGATCCCACCGGTCAGCCGCAAACCTCCTTCGGCCATCTAGACGCCGCGCAAGTCCCCTATTTCGTGCTCCCTGCCGAATTTACGGCGGTGCACGGAGACATAGTGCAGCCCAACGCCATCGGCGCAATTGTATGCAACGGGCAAATGCTCTACGGGATTTTCGGCGACAACAAGTACGTTTACATCTACTCCAAGGACCGACATTGCCAACTGAACCCAATGATTTATTTAGCGGAGCTACCCCAGAGGTAATCGGAGAAGCCTCCCTTCTCCTGGCACAGACATGCTTCCCGAATGACGGCCTCAACGCGAATAATGGCCACTCGGCCTCTGATGTTCTCTGTACGATTTTTTTTTTCTTTAAAGCCTCTTCATGCCTGACCGACTATTTTTCTGGCCAGATATTGTCTTCGGCACTACCGTTGCGCCTGGCGTCGGGGATCAGACGATTGATATACCTGGGCTCAAGGCGAGTGGCGATAAGCTGGTGTTCACACTGCAGGAGGCGTTGGGGCTTTGAGCTTTCGCCCTTTAGCCAAGAGAGGTGTCCGCATTCGTTCCACGTTGGAATTTTGTTAAACTACCATTTTTCTTAATCTTACAATAAATTAATGACGGTCGAGAGAGGGAGGGATAGTGCTGACCAAAAATATGATATGGTAAAATACATTCTGAACATATTCGAATCCATACAAACAGGCCCCATTTGAATATGAATATGTGAGAATATAAATACGAGACGGCAAATGGCGTATCGTATTCATATTTGGCCAGCACTGGATATAATGTTAGAAGCACAATCGTATGGAGGGCAAGTTAAAAGGAGGAGGGCATTTCTACCAGAGAACAACAGCCGTAAGGAGCCAGTAAACAACCGGCCCGAGAAGTAAGGAGCCAACTCTGCAATGCGTGGTAAGAAAAAAGATCGACGTGGTCAGTTGTGATAACCTACCTGCTAGCTTGCGTAGACTTTGCGGCAGCGTTGCTGGGGATGGCGCTCGGCTGTACGGCGGTGCTACTAGCAACATTGCTCGCTTGCACGGCAGAGGTGGGAGCGGCAAGGAGGGCGTTCGCTTGGGCGACGGCGTTGTTGACGATGGTGGCCGCCTTCGTGCCGCCAGGGGTGGTCGGGGTGGTGGAGGAGCCGACCAAGGCTATGCGGGCTGCTCCATTTTCCGCTTTGGCCTCGCCCTCGGCACCTTCACCCTCGCCGCCGCCCTCACCTTCGCCTTCGCCACCCTTGATCAACCCAGCGTCCTTGCACGCTTGAAGGACCTGCTGGCCAACCTCGTCCGATGCCTTCAAAATAACCTGTCCCGAAATCGTCAGCGACTTCGGATGGGCGGTAAGTTGCCTCAGCGCACCGTCAAGGCTTCCACCTGGGCTTTGACGTTCTCCTCGAGCTCGCCACTGGAACAGAGGTGACGTGAGACTCAGGGACAACAACGGAGTGGGATACAAGGAAGGATGGAGGGGAAAAAGTTCACGCACCCCTGGATCTCGCTGAGCAGCGAAATGCCGGACGTGACCAAGCCCCCAGCGACACCGCCGACATCGCACTGAACGCGGGTTATGAGCATAGTTCAAGTTGAAGGAGAATAGGACAGAGTGGCTGACCGCTAACTGGAAGCCAGCATTTCCCCCGCCCTCACCGCCCTCACCCTCGTTACCTTCGGTACCGCCCTCGCCTTCGCCACCCTCAGCGCTCCCATCGCCTTCGCCACCCTCAGCACTCCCCTCGCCTTCGCCACCCTGGGCGCCACCCTCACCTTCGTCGCCCTCACCCTTGCCTTCTCCGCCAGCCATCTCGCCGCCAGCCATCTCGCCCTCGCCCTCACCACCCTGGGCGCCACCCTCACCTTCGCTGCCCTCACCCTCTCCTTTGCCGCCAGCCGTCTCGTCGCCAGCCGTCTCGCCACCGGAAGGCTCGCCTTCCTCAGCGCGGGGCATGACATATCCAGCACGCGCCAGAGCATGAGTGGAGAGCCGTAGCGCGTTTGGAGCCGGAGTTGCGGATGCGGTGAATGCGGACGCCACCAGGACGGCGAGGAGGAGGGAGGCAGAAAAGCGGGGCATTTTTAAAGGTTGTATGCGAAGGAGGGTTATGAACAATCCAATGTATCCTGCCAGAACAAGCTGGAGCGTGGGAAAACAAGCACAAGGTGAAGGGGCGAGGGGAGTGAAGGGAATCAGGAAGTGGACCGAGCCTGTTGGTAAGGATGAAGAAACTGGGCCCGGCTTTTAAGGAGTGCGGGTCAAAAGACGCGTGCGATTTTAGAAGTCGTGCAAACCTTGGCTAACCTTGGTGTAAACGACCAGATCTGCATTCCCGCGTGGTGCGATGCCCTCGCGACGTGGGCCAAGGAGGAGAAGAAGGTTTATTTCTTACCTATGAACATAGTATGAATCCACATTGCCGCCAAGATGAAGCCACTAGAAAGGATTCGCAAAAGTCAGGGATAGACTCGTCCAGATATGGTAACCACTCCACGGCAGCCATCAGAGTTTTCTTCCGACAAGTCAACGCCTAGGAACCAGATTCGTGGTGCAGCCATCTTACCGAAGCCGAACCCTTCGTGCAATAGATTCGTGCGGCCATCTCGGAATTGAATTGCCGGGCTTGGACGGGACGACGTGTCGATCCACCGTGACGGTCGCAAACAATTCCTGGATCAATGACCTCCGACGGCTTGTATACCCCCGTCGACTTGGATATATCTCCTGATCTTGACATGGAAGTTCTTGGAGGCACGGGTTGATGACGAAAATGAATCATATGCCATCTTCCAGGGTGCGCGATCTTTTGGTTGGGAACCTAGGGCGACTTGAGAAGAGAAAAACACTAAGAAGAAAACCGATACTGCCACAAAAGCTGGTTGATCAAGAAGTCGGTGGATTTTTTGCCATTATAAACGACCAGAGGCGTTGAATGCTGGAGGTCGCCCAGGGATCTTGTCCCTAGGGAACGGGTGTAGGCGCAGATCGTGCCAAGATTTCGACGGAGACTGCGGATGCAATTCTGTAATATCCCGAGCCAGCGCAAGCAGTGTAGTTTTTGCCAAGATTTCTTAGAAGACCCAATGTTTCTCTGTGTTACTGTAATAACGAGCTGATGCATGTATTCGCCAAGATTCCGCAGTCAAGGCAGCTAATATCCAGGGATGGTGACATTCTTCACTGCCAGTGAAGACCCTGAAGACTTCAGGGTCGTTCTGGCACAGAGGAAAGTTACTACCAGGAAAAAATCTCCTCTTCTAATTTAGCGTTAATTTTTTTTCTGGATTTCAGATTAGGATAAAGGGAGGAAAAGCTGGTAAAAGTGGGCTAAACCGGCCAAGTTTGCCAGATTTCCCAGGTTGGTGTTCCGGGAAGTATTCCGAAGAGGCAGGAATGGTAAGGCCTATGCCTCATAGGCTGTGAACGGCGGCTTGTGATGCAGACAGTTGACCACGAGGGCGCATGAAGAAAAGTACAAGTGGAAGCATTGCCGAAAGTGCTGTAAGCTCGGCGATAGAAGTCGCCGTTCAGCACGTGGTGTTGGTTGATGTCTGTATTCGGATGACTCGGAACTGTCAACAAATGACAACACCTCTTCTTTCCTTTCCCCCGTCGTCTGCGTACCCTTGTGGTTGTCTGCTCTACATTCTATCTTCGCGTCTCAATGTAAGCTGTCCTCCTTTGATGACGAGAGGATACCGTTGACCGTGATCCGGTGTCGGTACCGTCGCTCAGTGCTTCGCCCCAAGCCCGTCGCGCGGCTCGACCTGGAAGATGCGCTACTGAGCCTGGGATCCTGCGCTTCTCATCGCGAGTCATGTGGCATGCCGCGTCCTTGCTGACCCCCCCACAGGTTATCTGACTTCGTACTTGCCCGGGCCGGGGTTGTGCTGGGATCCGGGGTTCCAGAGGACCTACACATGATGAGAGAATCCCAGAACTGAAAGAAACTAAGGAATTGAGTGACATTTGGCTGAGATATGAACCTCTCTACAACGGGGGGAGGGTATTGTACTTAGCAAATTTATAGGTCCTCCGGGGTGCAATGAACCTCTACGTCTTCTACCTCTTAGCTCTTTCAAGGCTTTTTTCGAGGCTCGGTGGATTTTCTTCTTCGAATTCCTGGAGTTTCGGCGATTTAACAGTCCAGTGCAGATGTCTTACTATTGTTCAGAATCCTCCGTCTAAATGTTCAACCAATAGTATGCCAATCTCCGGCCTACTTCGTGTGAAATCTTTGCTTTTCAGTTACCTCCGGGACCCTTGTACTCCGGCAGACCTCCTAAACTCCCTAGTTCAAACATTTTTGCACTGATCGTCACTCGGGTTTCGCGTTATCGAATATACAAACTCCCTTCGTTCCAATATTCGGTTCAAATCAGTTCGGCGCTAGTTCTGTACTGCTTCTCGGACTCATACCGGCAGTGTCCCTCTCATAACCAATCCTCGCTGACCTTTTTGGCCCCCCGCTGTTTCATTACAACTCCTTTCAGAACGGTTATCTCAAAGCAGGAAATAAGGGAGGTGGATCAATAAATGAACTATCTAGATTGATCTTCATCTCCAACAAGTGCGTCCAGCTCCTCCGCTTTCCGCAGTTTACCTTTGGCACGATACGTCGAGGCAGGCCTGCGAATCTTCGATCTGGTATCCAGATGATCATTTCCCAGAACCTGACGTGTCACGCATAAGTTCAACTGAACGAAGTTCTATGGTGTTCCCACGTGTCTAGGAGCCTGTGTAGCCGCCTACACTCAACTCGCCAGACCTACGCACACCTTGGAAACTGAGTGTAGGTCCGTGTAGGTCTCAGTCCAGGACCTCCTTGAACACAGTGATTGTTATATTGATGAGTCTAGGTGGACTACTCCACTTGAACGATAGGGCAATTGAACTTTGGGCATTGGAAGTAACAAAAGCATCATCATAAGCATGATTCTGCCGGACAAAGGAAGGGCCCTGTCCCCAAGTGAAGAACAAGGGCTCTATGGTTGTGGTGTCTGGGCCTGGCACTTTTTGTGTAAAAGCCTTTTGTTGTTTCTCGAATCTCAAGTTTCAAGATGCATTGCAATTTCCAAGTCCGATAAAAACCAAAATAAAAAAAGAAGACATGATACAGGCCTTCGAATACCGATTGCACTCCTTGACGATCACACGCCCGGGACTGTGAAGTCCGGCAAGTCGGGCCAATTCCCAAGTCCTGCAGGATCGCCGCCGATCCGAACCCAGCTCGAGTGAGACGGAGTGGGTCCATCCAGAATGAATAGTTGATGCCAGCCAGGCGGAGATACAAACGAGTTCGGAGGTGCAGTGATGGTGCAGTTGTTGCCGACACAACTGAAGGCAGGGAAGATTGTTCGGCTACCCATGGTGTTCCCGTGGGTCGACGAGGTCGCTGAGACACATCTCGTTCAGAGAGTTCCAACTTCTTATCAGCAACAGCACTCACCCGCAATGAGAGAGACCTTCATCGTAGAGGTTGTGCCATGATGAAGATCCACAATGATAGTGTGTTCGCTGCCATAAGCCCAATCCGTATCCGTAATAGTGAAGGATGGTTGAATGAAGCCTTGCGCCAAATAGGGCGGAATGTAAACCTGGCGCACTGTCAGTGAAAGTTGAGTTGAGTTGGATGCACAGGTACTTCGATTCTGAACTCCTGCGGATTAGTGGGACTTTGAGGGTCGGATCCTGATACTAATACGCGCCCGTCAGGAAGTAAGATAGCCTGGTAGGTCCCAGAGTTAGTGATTTTTGGCACTCGGAAATGGACAGCAAACCTCGGAATGGTATAAGCGAGCGACAATGGTTGTGTTGAGGATGGAGATTCGCTCGTTGAACGTCAACTTTGGATCATACAAGAGAGCACCCAGATTAGGATCATTTGCTAAACCGAAGCCTGCAACCCCTTGAACTGCTCCGTTGAGGATGAGGAACGTTCCATCCGGAAGAGCGACCATGCACGGCATCACGCGTGGGGAAGGCTAGCAATCCGACATTTCAAAGGGGTGATCATGGTATTTACGAGAACTCACCATCCGTTCCAATGCCCAGGTGGCGTTCTCGACTTCGGGCTGGATAGAAACGCAGTTGTCTAGAGCAATGGCGGGACCAGGAGTGCTCCCTCCGCAGACCATAATCTCCAACGGATCTGTGTATGGTGCATATTGCGGGAACACAACTGCGGCACCCTCCAGGGGGATAGGTTCGCCCACCCAAGACTAGAGGCACCATTCCATCAACAATCCACGGCTAATCAAAGATTCATGGAGAGGCGTACAATTGTTGACTGATGCAGGAAGGTTGGGCAATGTCAGGATTGTGTCGAACGTACCAGCATCGATGATGCGGGCTTCGTTGTAATATACTGAGAGGATAATCAGAACCTACATTTGAACCTGACGGGAATCAACACACCAACAAAGAGGTTGCCGCTGGGAAGGACGAAAACAAACGGATACAGGTTGTTTGGATCGGTACGATTCAACCAGTCCAAGTAAATGACGGTGTCTCCTCCTTCGGGTGTAGGCAATATTTCGACATTGGGTTCGGGTGATGCGTTGCTTCCAGTTTCACCTCCGAGGACCATGACCGTGCCATTTGGAAGCATCGCAGCAGCTATGAGAAGAACCTCTGTGAAAAAACAGAATGCGTTGAAGGAGTGGGGAAACGCACTCGGGTACCATCGCTGTCTTTGGAGACGCAACTCCTCAAAATTTTCCTCCCAATCATTTGTTCCATTCACCCCCGGAGATCCGTCTGGTGTATACAGACGGACTCCTTTGGTCGAATCGAGCGACCAGCCTCCTACGTTGAGCTGTCGGGCACCTTTGTCCGGCAGGATGATACTGCCAGAGCAAAACACGTCCGATTTGACGTGCATTGTGCGCCAGGCGGCAGAGAAGTTGCTGACCAGACTGAGGTCTAGTTCATAAGCTCCGGTAGAATTGAGGAATCTATTTTTTTGTCGTTAGACAATACCAACCGCGGCAGTATTGAGAGGGCAAGCTTACTCCGATGTTCCACCTTTTTCAAGGAAAGTGACCTTATTGTTGATGCCCACCGTTGCTATCAGAGGAACGACGACGCTTAAAACACCTTGATTTATGTTCAAATAAGGAATATATCACTGCCACTCACCCCGGGACTAGTAGAAAAATAGAGCTCAGAGACTGTACAACAGTAGAAAAATTAACCATACCAAGAAACTAGACAGAAAGTCATCAGTGAGGGTTCAGAGAGAATCTCAAGGGTATCTCCTTACTTCATAACGACCAGTAACTTCTGGTGTATGCCAAACATGTGCCGGACCTGTCCAAACGTAGTATTGGATCCTATTTCCACCGCCACATAAATGGACGGGATCGCCGCTGCACGGTAGATTGCAGTCGCCCTCAGGTTGCAGAGAGACACCACTTGCAGTGACATCCGAAACATCACCGCAGACTATAAATAGTGAGATATGGTTGAGAAACTCGAGACTAGGCAACTTACAGCATTGGAATCCTAGGTAAATGCGAGTGCGTCCCGCCAAGATTAGAAAACACGTTGGAAACAGGGAGAGTTCGTGTACCGAATTCCATTCCGCCAGCGGTATATCCAAATGCCGCACATTGACTAAGGCAACCAGACGCAGAATTGTTATTCATATTGTCGATTTCCCAGGGAAAGACGCGCGCGCCGTCGGGTTCACTTTGCAGCGAAGTATGAGAAAGCGGCCAGCATCCAGCAGATTCACGTACGCCAAACAACCCTGGTACGACCACGATCCTGGGATGCTATCGTTCTGCGGAACTGGAATCGGGAGAATGGTAATATTTGGCGTAGTCGAGTATATGGACAGTCGGTTTCCATTGCCGCACTATCAGGTGACAGGTGAAAGTGAGCTTCATCGGGAAACATAAATATTTTTTGCATGCGTACGGCTTGACTAACAATTACCATACGTCAATTACGCGATGCCACAATTACTGATACACGTACGTCGAATTCCCTCCGCAGGCCAGGTTGCAGTCCGATTCTGGGGCGGGTGCTGCCCCTTCGATCAGCTCATTACCGCAGACTGAAAGAATGAGTTAGTAGGCGTCAAGACACGTATAAAGCTATCTTCGTACAACACTGAATCTGATCAAATACATTTATCAGTTACTCTCCTTGGGTCCACGGGAACTGGTGCACTGACCGAAAATTCCCCTCCTGCGATTGTGAAGTTTAGCGCGTCGCAGCTGGCAACACACGACTCCATGGTCAAATTCGCGTTATCTGGTAAGATCTGGGTGGTTAGAACCCGGCCGGTGGCACCATCACTGAAGCGTTTTGAGAGATTGAGGATTCCGTTGATCAACACTGGCTTACACGAAACATCCAACGTATGCCCAAGGACTTGGGAGATCGGTCGCGATAGCTGTTGCACCCCCTGTTGCACCACCACCACCTCCACCCACCGGTGGCGCAGGAAGATCAGTACCGGTGTAATTATACACCGTGAGTCTGTTTGGACCCCCGCAGCTTGACATTCAAGATCAGCGATGTGACCGCCCGGCCTTAAATGTTCAACACATACAATTCTGAGATGTTGCCCACGCATGCCATATTACAGTCGGAGATGGGTTCGGGTGCACCCCCGTTGACGATAGCTGGCCCGCAAACTGCCGAGGAATATTAATTTTACTTCAGTTTTGAAAAATAGAAACTGACAGCATTGGTCAGCGAATTCGGCACCTGTAAGCCGTATCGATTAGAAATGAAAGGAAAAAAGGAATGGTGACGGTCCATTACCTGAGAAGGGCATCCCGGCCTCGAAACATGCCAAAGTGCAAGACTCGAGTGAAACTTGGCCCACAACATTAACTGCATTAACGAGGGCACGTCCCTGACCATCCACATTGTCACTGGATTGATTCCGTTACCGGTGTATTTTTGCCAGATTCAAAACCAAAGATACCTATAACATCCGAGAGATTGCCATTCGCCAATGAAAGGAGGGATGGTGGGAACTGGAGGCGGTTCGGCGCCGCTCCAGAATATATTTAACCGATTGGCTCCGCCGCAAGATTCGGCAGGATCTCCCGTACATGGTAGGTTGCATTCAGCAATGGGGGCACTGACGCCAGAGGGTTCGATAAAATCGTCGCAATCTGCATAGATGTTGTATGAATCACGGAAACGGGAAACGGATGAGAAGAAGAAAATTCGTACAGCATTCTTGCTTCGGAGGTATGAGGTTATGTCAGGATGTGGTTCCTAAGACGGACAGAAGCTAACCATGAATTCGACCCCCGCGAATATAAATTGTTTAGAATCACAGAAGTCGATACAGTTCTGAGGAAGCGGTTGATCAATAGGCTGGTGGGAAGGGCGAGTCCCGTACCTCCACGGTCATGTTCACCAGATCGGCGGTAGCCGCTCCCGTTAGAGTGCGTGTTTCGGCGCTATCACTGAATCGAATCACAGTCAGACTCGCATAGGGGATGTCTGGAATATGGTCTAACGTGTAACATCCTACCGATGACCAGTTTCCGGGAAAGGTAGTCGGAATGGATTGGCGGCGTTGAGGGCTGGAGAGAGCATGAGGAAACAACGTGAACTGCCTCGTGGAGTCAATAATATTGCGCAGAACAAGTTCAAATCGGGCACACATGAGCTAGTCCCAGCGTAAGACGAAACAGGTGTCGAGGGGGACCCATTGAGGTGACTCTTTGGAGGCTCAGTTGGTCTCAGAGTTCTGAGAGTTCCAGGTTATATAGGAAGATAATCCGTTCCTTGCGATGTGATGAGAAACAGGCGTGCGAGCAGCGGATTGAGCGGATCAGGGTAAGTTTGTGCACAAAATGTGCGGTTTTAACTCACAAGGGCTAGGAACAGTGTACCATAACCGCGGTGCGCCATTTTAGAAGCTGACGATAGAATAAAAGCGGCCGAAACAAGCGAGACCTTGTTGGGACTGAGGAGTTCCATTATGATTAAATCAGTATCATCCGCCAGGATTGACTTGAGGGTGCCACACAAGCGGTGGTAGCGAGTCACTAGACGAGCCTAGAGTGCCCAGCCCGGAGGCCACGCAGACGGGACAGGAGGACGTGGCCGTTGGGATCAAGTCAGGATGGGGGTTTGATGCCGCGGCGGTGATTGCCATGGCGATCAATGTTGATTCTAGCCTAAGACTCCAGTCGACCCAAGCCAAGCATTAAACTCAGGCCGCCGACGTCCTCCTCACTGACTCTAGCGACACTGTTTTGATGTTATCATTCTGGATTAAGGTTCTTTATGTTATGCGTCTTATCACCGATGCCCGTGTTCCTAAAGTGAGACATAAGTTTGGACAGCGGAAGGAATATACACCCATATTTGCAACAGAGTCATGGATCATCGTCATGATTCCCCTGGAACCTGGATTGTTACACAACATGGTGGTCCGGGTTCTGTGTCACGTCCAGAACTTCAACTTCTTGCCCTGGCCTGCCATTCTGCGAGTTCAGAGTCAACGTTTGTATTTGAACAGAGTCACCGGGATGCTCACCTGATACGTGAAACAATAGATCTTTTATTTCGGTGTGACTTGGTGTATACGGCCTGTTCCTCGGGTTTCCTTTTCCTATTGATTAAAATCGCCCAAGTCCGCATAATATAATACGACATCTATCACTCCTTATAACCGGGACACATTCTATTAGAGCACATGGTTTTGGCTGTTTTCGCTGTCGAGACGAGCTTTCTCCCGAGCCGCTCGGCCCCTAGCTAATTCTTCTGTTGAACTGAGCGGCATCTGAATCTATCTGCGTATTATTGCACAGGTACCGATGAGTGAAATAATTTTTTATCCCGATTCACATTCAATCTGGTGCATCGAAGGTGAAATTAGAGCGCACGGATGACAGGTCGACGCCAAAACGGAGCATGTAGCTGCCGTTATCAACTTCCCCGTCCCACAGACAAATCCACGTCAGCGACCGCATAAGATGAGTGTAAAGTGCTGGTCCTATGAAGTGGCGAAGGAGTAGCGCTACACTTTAGCTCGTACCTCGTACTGTTTTAGGCGAAGGAGCCCATCCGTGATCGCCCCTGGAGAGTGGTTAATTTTCGGTCGGTTCAACGTCGCCATGCTCATGTGACCCAGTACTGTTCTCATTTCCCTGACCAAGGGGTGTTTGGAACAATGTCACCGTGGGACGCCAAGCTGTGCAGCGTCAGCGCAGTCTCGACGGCGGCGGAGAGCCAATCTCGGGCGAGCGTCCTGGCAGGGAGAGATGTCGAGGGTGGCGAGTCGGTCGGTAGCTGCCAGCCTTAGTGGTGGAAAGACATGAGCCGGGTGAGAGGCAGAAAATCGAGCGATCCACTGTCGCTGTAAATCCATGCACAGGCACTGAATGCGAGGGATTTTTGTGCCAATCAGCCGGAGAGCGGCGTCTAGTGCCTACGGGGCGAAGTCTTGATAGTGGAGATATATGTCGACCGGAAGTGGGTCGGAGTAGAAACTGTAAATCCTATCAAAGGCTGGCGTCCAGCGCGGGCGGATTCTCAACTCCAGACTGGTCCACAGACTGGGCGTGGAACGGGCGAAAGCTCTTCAGCGCCTCGGTACAGTGCAAAGAAGCAGGGTGTTCCCGCGGCCATCCATCTTGGGGCGTAGGGTACCAAAGGCTTCAATATTTGCGTCAGAACCTCCACTAGCAGGTGATTGAATACAGAGAGGAGAGTTGGGATATCTACCTAGCCGAAATTTTGCAGAAAACGCAGTGACCAGCGGTGAGAGGATCATACGGCGCAGCTCCACCAGTGTTGGATCCGTTCGAAGCTGACAGGGAAAGTATTCGAAGGAGAACTGGCGCGAAGGGATGGAACAATGGTTGGTTGGTTATCGCGACAGAGTTGGGGGGAGACAAGAGTGTCACGCTGCGTTACTGATGAAAGTTGTGACTCGGAGTTTGCCGGCCGGCGGCCGTCCTTGCCTTTCACCATGATACCCGCCGCCTCCTGCGTTTCTCTGCTACAGTCCATCTTGGCCCCTATCTGGCCTTCGAGCTGCACTCTATGGTCCCTCTCCGCTGCCTTCCTCGCAATGAACGAGTTCGCCCGAGTCCGTACACAGCGCTTCTTCCAATGGCCCAAATCTGCAAGATTGGCGCGCTGTTGCGCTGGAGACACTGCCCTTGCTCGGCCCTTGCCACGTTTCGTGCTCAACAGACTCCAACTCGACGATCAGCGCTCGTATTACCAGATCCACATCCCCGCAGATATATGCGCCGACGGACATTTCACAATGGCTGGAAGCTCTCGACGAGGTCCTCTCATTTGATATTTTCTCCGCTTGGCCGTCTTCCGCCTCTGAGAACAATTATTTATCTAAGTATCTCTTCGCTTCGATACTATCCCCTTGATTCCACGCTATACTATTCTTGTGCTGAGCGCCAATCTCCTACATAACCCACAACCAATATGAAATCGTCACATGAGCGCCAGAAAGCTCCTTAGGCCTCTTCCACCACCAGCCCCGCCCTGACGAGACGACAAGTTCGAGGACCGCGTCGACCTCAACTTCGATGTTCTCCCCCTCGCCAGAGCTCCGCAAGAGCAAGTCGTGGATGTTTAACTCCCTCCGCGTGAAAAAGTCCAATAAGAATGTCCGCGCGGGCTACGGAGCCAACGATGAGTCCCAGTACCCCTCGCTCCCGCCGCCACCACCAAAGAGTTCGAGTTTGGCGTCTTTCCTCCCCGTTCACTCCCCGCAAAGGACCTCGCGCCAGAAGCAGGAGAGCAGCCAGCAGGACGAGACGCAGCCGTTGCTCTCCATCAAGCCGCGAGACTCAGGAGAGCAGAACTTCGTACTCGACACTGACCTTTCCGAGATGGACGGCATCGTCGACCCCGCCATGCTTTCGAACCACCCGAGCTCGCCGCCCAGCGGCTTCACCGCGCCGGAGAGCTGGAGCGTTGTCGTGGAGGACGGAAAAGACCCCATCGGCGACGACGGCACGGGATGGAACGAGGTCAGCGTTTCACAGCTCGGCGCTAGGGAGGAGGTGGCGGCCCAAGCGAATCGCGCAGGGGCGAGGCGGATGGCGGCGCAGCACAAGATCCGGATCCGGATATACAAGTCGGACAACACGTACCATGACGTATCGGTGTCGGCGAACGCGACCGTTGCGGCGCTCACGCCGAAGCTAGACGAAAAGCTGCTGGCGGGGGAGGCGCACGAGATGCATCAGCTGTATTTGAAGGAGCGCGGGCGGGGGTGAGTTACCTTCCTCCTTTGCGAGTCTGTGGGGGTGTGAGGCGGTATACTAATGCGACTCTTGTAGAGCGGATTTTAGCGCAGACGGAGCGGCCAGCGGACATTGTGCGACGGCGACTGCAGCAGGCGGGTTACAACGAAACTGATGGGCGGGATTTGCTCGGCAGCGCGGGGTTGTCGTTTTTGCTCAAATTTGTGTACAAGAGTTGGTTTCTCGGTCCTGCTGCGCGTATCTGTTCTTCTTTATCTTTACGAGGTACTGATCGCCTGCTCAGGAGGATGACCTGAAATTCGACAATTTCGGCTGCATCGACCTCACCGGCCGCAGTCTTCGTACCATCCCCGTGACCCTATACCAGTATGCTGATTCCATCGTGTCTCTGCGGCTATCGCGCAACCCTATGATCAAAATCCCGCTCGATTTCATCCAGTCATGTACCACCCTCCGCGAGCTGCGGCTATCCCACATGGCGATGAAGCAGGTTCCCCGCAGCCTGCGGCATAGCGCCACCCTCACCAGCCTCGATCTATCTTGCAACCACATTGTCACCCTCGACGAAGCGTAATTCGATGACATCCCCGAGCTGACCACGCTGCACCTGCAGAACAACCGCCTCGAAAGTCTGCCGTGGAGTTTCCGGCGCCTGCGGCTCGCAGCGCTGAATATCTCAAACAATAAGTTCCGTACGTTCCCCGCCTCCGTGAGCCAGCTACTCAACCTGCGCGACCTTGACATCTCGTTCAACATGATCTCGGAGCTTCCTGAGGAGATCGGCGAGCTGAGAAACCTCGAGCGGCTCGTCATCGTCGGCAACCAGGTTTCGCGGCTGCCAGACGAATTTAGTTGGCTAGGGCGGCTGGGCGAGCTTGACTGCAGGAGGAACCAGATCTCGGACCTGACTGTGGCTTGTATGCTACCGCAGATCGAGACGCTGAACGCCGACCACAACGCGCTGCATGAATTCGTGCTGTCGACGGGGCCTTGCTTGACGAAGCTCAATGCTTCGCACAACGAGATAACGCAGCTAACGCTCGTGCCGGGGCCGCTAGGGCGGAGCCCCGTTGCGCTAACGTCGCTGGACATTTCAAACGCGAAGCTTTCTGTTCTGGATGACTACACCCTCTCGCAACTCACGTCCTTGCGGAGGCTGAAGCTTGACAACAACTACTTTCAGGCCTTCCCAGATTCGCTCGGCGACCTCACGTGGCTCGAGGCGTTGTCGTGCGCAGATAACTCGCTCAGTACGCTCCCGCAGAGCATCGGGAAGCTGCAGAGGCTCGAGACCCTAGACGTGCATAGCAACAGTCTCACTGAGCTGCCGGCTTCGCTGTGGAATTGCGCCTCATTGTCCCGGCTCAATGTCACGTCGAACCTGCTGGTGCTGTGGCACGACCCTCCCCCCTTCTGTCCCTCGCAACGAGGCTCTCTCCTTCTCCGATAACACCGTCGTCGTCGGAGACCCGACCTTCCTGGACATCTGCAAACCCTCTACCTCCACCGTATCCGATATTCCACCCCTCGCGTATTCGCTCGAGCTGCTCTACCTCGGCCAGAACTTGTTTACGGACGAGGTTCTGCATCCGCTGATGATTCTCAAGGAGCTGCGCGTGCTCAACCTGTCGTTCAACAACATCCAGAACATGCCCCTTAATTTCTTCCGCCGTCCGACCAAGCTGGAAGAGGTGTACCTGAGTGGAAACGGGCTGACAGATTTCCCCAGCGAAGATCTCCCTAAACTCACGCGACTGTCCACCCTCTTTTTGAACGGGAATCGGCTGCAGACGCTGCCGCAGGAGCTCAGCAAAGTCAAGAGCCTGACAATCCTCGACATTGGGAGCAATTGGCTCGAGTACAACATCAATAATCGGGAGTTTGATTGGAATCGGTGGGTTACCTGTCCTCCTGAATGATCATTGACTCATTTTCGTGTAGGAGCTTTAACAAGAATCTGCGGTATCTTAACTTGTCGGGCAACAAGCGACTCCGGATCAAGTCGGATGTCTCGCCTGTAGTGTTGCCGCGGTCAGGTTCTGAACCGCCAGTGAACTTGAACCGAACCTGAACCGGACCAAAAGTCCGGTTCAGTGGCTGTGAGGTTCACTGAACCGAACCCCAAGTCCAGTTCAAGGTTCGGATATGGTTGAACCTCACTGAACCTTGTCGAACCTGAACCGGACCTGCCCCATCAAAAATAATCAAAACAGCCGTTATAAAAGAATGGTCTCTGTGGTATGTACCCAATTTACATTGGAGTACTTAACCCTGAGACTGGATAATTTTGAGACCTCCTGACAGTCAGAAAGCCAGCGGAGAATAATCACTTCGCCTATTGTGACGGCATCAAATCAGCATCAGGGCGACGAAATTTCTGAGTAGATGGAATTGAGCACTTTGTAAAGGGTTAGAGGGGTCTTTCTGGGTTGCTGAAGGACTATATTGATGTTTCACATGGTTCTCGACAAAAATTTGAATGATTCTGGGGCGTGGGAAGAAAAAATCGGTTCGAACCTAGACTGAACCGCAATGGACCCTGAACCTGGGTCCAGTTCAAAGTTCAGCCAATTGCCCGAACCGAACCTGAGGTCCAGTTCGAGGTTCGGAAAATTTAGGTGCTAAACTGGACCGAACCGGACCGCGGCAACACTACTCGCCTGGGATCGTGAACCGAGAGTCCTTCGCAGGATTCTCGGAGCTCACGCAGCTTCGCATGCTGGGCCTCATGGATGTCACGATCACGACGACGAGCACCGATACGGGCAATCTTCCCGACGAGAACAACGATCGCCGGGTACGCACCTCGTCCTCAGTCGCCAGTGGCATGTCGTACGGCATCGCGGATACGCTCGGGAAGAACGAGCATCTTAACATGCTGGATCTCGTGCACGAGTTCGGCGGCATGAACAAGGACGCAGTGTTCGCCATGTTCGGCCGTGCGTATCCTCCCAAGCAATTGCCCGCAGCGACTGCTTCCAATCACCTCGCCAAGTATTTACAGGAGAACTTTGTCCGCGTGTTCATCTCTCAGATCGACTCGCTCAACCCTGAGCGTCGCGAAAGCGTTCCAGATGCGCTCCGCCGCTCCTTCCTCAAGTTGAATGAGGAGTTCTATGGCACGCTCATTAGCTCCACGCGAAACATGTCGGAGACGAGCATAGGAACGAATCCTGTCATCACCGACCCTTCGATCGTTCGCAGTGATGCGTCGGGCATCGTGGTGTACATATGGGACAAGAAGATATACGTTTCCAATGTGGGCAATGCATTGGCCGTCGTCTCGAAGGGGGGGAGCGCAGTTTTGGTGTCGAGGAAGCATGATCCCTACGACCGCGCAGAGACTGCCCGCATCCGTGCCGCTGAAGGGTGGATCTCGCCCTTGGGCCTGGTCAGCGACGAAATCGATATCTCGCGTTCCTTTGGCTTCTACTACCTCATGCCCATCGTCAATGCTCGTCCTGATATCGTCACGTATGATCTGACTGAGCTCGACCAGTTCGTCATCATCGCCAATCGTGGCCTGTGGGACTTCGTTTCGTACCAGACCACCGTGGACATCGCCCAGCGAACAGAGCCGATGGTCGCTGCCCAGAAGCTGCGCGATTTCGCTATCAGTTGCGGCGCCGACGGGAGCATCATGATCATGGTTATCGGTGTCGCAGATCTCTTCAAAGGCGCGTCTACTGTTCCTGCACCGGAAAAGCAGATGCTCGAGCTGGCCAGGTTGTGCCTACGGCTCGAGATGAGCGCCTCGGGGCATGTGTTACGACCTTATTCTGAGTGGAAGAGGAGTCTACAGGGTCCAGCGGAGGTGTCGAAGGGGTTTCACCTTCCGCTGTCGACGGATAGGATGACTGACGCAGAATTGATGCCGGTGTTGCATTCGCTGATGGAGCGAATCGAGAATGCGGAGGTGTCGTTGAGGGCAATGGCGGGGGCAAAAAAGAGCCAGGTTTCGGAGTTTCAGGAGCTCAAAGCGCAGCTCGAGGCGTCCAACGCCCGTAAGCAAAAGCAGTTCTTCAGTTCCTCTACTAATGCTTCTTACTTCAGACGTGACCCTTTCAGCGCACATTGATCTCCTGAACAATGCTAGCGACAACTACATAGTCCCGAATAAATTCGCTTTTGCTAGTTCTAGCATTAATGGCGATTTTAAGTCACTATCTAGGTTCGTTTCCGATACCAGCTTTCTAATCGAGAAATTGATAGTCGTTCAGAGCGTTGTCAGCTATCGATAACTCGACGAGCTTTTTCAAGCGACCTGCAGTATGGCCCGTAATTCTCTGGATTGCATTCCGGGTCCAGACCAGGGGACTGGTCTCCAGAATCGAAAAACATAGAAGCTTTCCTCGCCATCATCGAATCCAAAGCCGAAAAACATCGGGGTTTATGGCAATGGGATGAGATAGATGACCAGGTGCTCCGCCGAAATCTCGTCCCACAGTCTCATGCACGTTACTCCTGGATCGATTATTATCCTGCCTCGTGGCAAGAATATATCAATCTGCTGGACTATCAAGACTGGGGCCGTATTGAAACTTTGACCCGCCAGTCGTCTCGTCATCGACTGGCCCCCTCGGAATACGATACTGCAATCCGTATTGGAGCAGTCTTACTTTGGACATCATCGAATTCATTTGCCGACCCCTCACGTCTCGACATATTGTTCAACTTGGAAACGTTTCTTCCAGGTGACCGGGCTCTTGGATTTTGGAGATACCTGTTGGAGGATCGGCTTGGTGAACTGACTCACTCTGAGCTTAATTTCCGTAGTGAGGCTGTGGACTGGCATCGTCCACGAATATTTCTAGATTGTAACAAAGCCCAGCTCCGATCACATGCCCTCCACGATTCCAACACCATGTCGTTCATCCACATGGTTGAAAATGCGTATATGGTGTACCACGTGGGGCGAGCCTTACCTCTAGTCAGTTCCTCTGCGCATTGTCTTATGTCAATTATTCACGTTTTCCAGAGCTTGATGTCCTCTGCATTTGCATCGCTTTCGAGGAAATCCGATAACGACAAGTAAGATTTTCGGATTCTCTCTGGTTTATGCTTTCTCATATCTGCCGAACAGCGGATTGGATGAATTTCGGGCATGGATAAACATCTGGAAGACTTGGGATACCACGACGTGCTTGATCAATTTTCGCTCGGTCCTGTCTATCACGTTTGAATTCTTGAAATCGATCGAGGTATTTATTTCCCTTCTCAAAGACGGGCGGAGATAGAATTACCTCGGTCTCTCAGGAACAGGTCCTCCCAAAGTCTTTCATCAATGACATGATGCAAACCGATCTTCACTGTATCTGCGCTCAAGTTGCTGATATCCTGGCCGATCCTATCGCCCGCCAAGATTTTTTGAAAGCTCAGGACGACCAAGCACAACAGCTTCTTGACCTTCTTCAAGATGTGAGTATGTTCATCGAAAAACATCTATGCCGTACTTATTCTGCAACAGCTTTTGCCAGTGGACTACCCGCTTCTCGACGATCGCATTCGCCCCGTGATATTGGAAGCTCTTCGCAAACTTACAGTTTCATCTGGCCGGATCCCTGGGTGTTTTGCTCTCTCGGACCGTCTGCAGCTTGATGGCCCTCACCAAGTAGCAGCAGGGGGGTTTCGGCGACGTTTGGAAAGGCCTGATTCACGGCGAAACAGTGTGTGTGAAAGTAATGCGAGTTTACCAAGAGGCCGATGTCGAAGCACTTTTGAAGGCAAGTCACACATGCATAGAGAAACATCGCAACTCATCGAGATTGTAGGAGTTCTACCACGAGGCTTTGATTTGGCGCCAACTGTCTCATCCTAACTTACTTCCATTTTTCGGGCTCTATCATCTAGAAGATACCAAGTCTCGATTGTGTCTTATATCCCCGTGGATGGAGAACGGGGATATTACCCGCTACCTCAAAAATAATTCTGTGGGTGTCAATCGGTTGACCTTGGTGAGTAACAAGGATGCTTCCACCTTAACTTCGTGCGATGAATTTGATTTCTTCCACAGGTTCTTGACACTGGACTGGGTTTAGAACATCTTCACAGCTTGAAGCTTGTACACGGAGATTTAAAAGCTGTATGGGCGTTTGTTTGATTTGATTTTCATCCTTGCCTCTAAAACGAATACAGATAAATGTCCTTGTTACTCGGTCTGGACGAGCGGTGCTAGCGGATTTCGGGTTGGCATCAGTGGCCGACTCCAAAGTCCTCCTGTCCACCTCCAGTGGCAAACGCGGAGGCACAGTGAGATGGCATGCTCCAGAATTATTTCATGAAGGTCGCAACAGCTTTGCCTCGGATGTGTATGCGTTTTCATGCGTCTGTTACGAGGTCTGTTCGAGGCCTCCTTCTCGTCAACAAGCTGAACAGATATGTCATTTAGATATTCACAGGAGACCTTCCATTTTGCGAATTGGCCAAAGATGGCGCAGTCATATTGAAAGTCATGCAAGGCCAACGACCAAGACGGTCCCTCAGCATTCCCGACAATGTTTGGGATCTGATGGAGGAATGCTGGAAGGCAGACCCGGAGGCGCGTCCGTCCGCCCAACGGATAGTTTCCCGACTCCGTGATCCTCCCATATGCGCGATTCCTACTGACGCAGCCTCCGACTGGGACCCCTGCTACACGTCAAAGTTTCGGTCTTCCTTGGAGGAGCATACATTGTTCCTGTCAACTGGAATGATTTGAGGTCGCTGCAGGTTCGTGCTATTCGTTAGTCGAGTGAATGGAAGGGTGGTTGATTTCAGTTTGTCGGGTTCAATTCATACAGGTAGCCCCAGAGTTCATTCCTCCCCGCTCAGTGTTGTGTCCTTTGTTACAACTCAGATCCAAACCTGATATTGGTGCCCGCCCGAGATACTGGTTTATGACCAACTCGAAGTCCAGGAACTTCATCTCGGAGGACAATGATGACCATATTATGTCGGACGAGATATTGGAGAGGCCGAGGTAGAAATAACAGGCGACGACATTCGGAAGCGTCCTCAAGACCGCCAAGCTCATATGTGATTGGCCGGCGTATGTAGCTAAATTTCTGAATTTATGTCCAGGAAGTTTCGGTATTTGAGTGACTCGGCCATGAAATATGACATCCGTTCACCACGGAGTGACTCGGAAAATCTCAGTTCCTTCCCAGTTACCATTGAGATGAAGTTTTCGAGGTGAGAAAGGTTTCCCGTGGCGGTGGTCAGACATGGGGCCCTCGTACACGATGAAGGTTCATTTGAATTTCCACCAGAATTTACTTAAGGTTGTCCAAAACGCCCATTCTTCGTAGCTGTGGTCGTGCGCAAAGCCTCAAGTTGTCATCGCCATTTCCGAAATACGATTTGACTTTCTGTGCCAGCCACGGCGTGCAGTCCGAGGCCAAGAGCGTACGCAGTACGGTTTGCCTGGTGGATAGACGAAAGTAGGAGGAAAGCCCTCAAAATCACCCCGGAACCATCTGGTGCAGGAGAACAGCAAAGAACCAAAACAAATCGAATATACGGAATCAGACCAAATACATTTGCCAGAAAGTGTGAATCGCAGATGAAGTGCTGAAACTACACCGATCCTATCGTTGAGGGGTCTTCACGACGTTGCAGGCCGAATTTGACCTCAACTAAGAATAGCTACCACTGTACGAGCGTTCCCGATGCGAGTGAAGAAAAGGCTCGAGCCAATCAAGAAAAAGAAAGAAGGATGGGAGCACGGAAGGAGTAAATTGGGCACGAGGAACACTGCGCTCGAAGAGACACGAGCCGTGGATACTGGGTCCAGAGAGCGAGTTTCCCGCTCACCACGGATGAGCATGCTGCGGACGCCATGGCGCGAGCCATACTCCCTCCGGCATATTCCACAGCCGCCCAGCCCAGTTTCCACCAGATATCTGCGAACCGCCTATACAAGGAGGGAAACGTGAGGAACGGAAATAGGAATAGCGAACTTGAAACCGCCAATATCCGCAGCGACGCGTGCGACAGCAGGTGGCGGGGCCCCACTCCCCCGGAAAGTCGAGTAGTCGCATCCACACGAGTCCGTGCACATCTATCGACCTCTCCTGTTGCAATCGCCCACAAGCGAACACGTTGTCCACCGTCGCGCGCGCGACCGCCTAGCACGCAAGTTCCAGCAGAACATCACAGAGCACAACGAGGCGGACCCGCGAGAGATGAAGCACAAGATGATTTTCTGGATAGGAGGAACACGCGAGGATGCTCCTGCGCGCTGTACGCCGCCGACACATGGATTCAGCGGTGCTTAGAAGTGAGGTTTGAGGCAAGCTCACAAGGTATAGAACCACATATATTCAAGAACAGAATGGACAGTCGGCGCGAAGAGAAGACGCAATGGTGATGGGAGTGAGTAACCTGAAAAGTGGAATAGGCACAAGTTTACTGGTGGAGGAGGAACACAGAGCACGCACCCCGGCGTGGACGACGGCCGACCACCGGCTGCACCGTCTCGATGTAGTCTCTTTCACTGACTTCCCACTCGTAACCTCGTTCTGAAGTCTGTTGGTTACCGCGCCCTGATTGCCGTTACCTCGCCTTATTATGTAATCTATACATTTTGGGAACTCACGTGCAGCATCCAGGACGCGACTTCAACGCGTTCCGACCCTCCAAACATATTTGCGTCGCAGATTTATCTTTTAGTCTAGCTCATATGAATGGATTGAGTCCTCTCAACTCTGTTATGGATCCTCAGGATGCGTACACATTATAATGGCCAAATCGACCACATTGATGGGCCAATTTGCTGTATTCAACTTCGAAAATCCAGAGATGGCCTGGAAGGCTTCTTGAGAGACTGTTGGAAGTAGATTCTTTCCAAATTTTCGTTGCAGACATGTCTGATTGGTCGCGACGCGTTCAAGTCGCGTCGGCATCCTTCCCAAAATGGATGCATTACATAATAAGGCGAGGTAACGGCAATCAGGGCGCGGTAACTAACAGACTAGTCTCGATGTGAGTCTGTTTCGAACTCCGCTGCTCGTCTTAGCACACTCTCCTGGCTACCAGGGGCCCACCGGCGCTGGTGAACCCCACAATCCACCAGGGCGGCGATGATATCCACGGGGGACGGGCCTCATTGTCGCGCACGCTAGAATAAACGCTATTCACCCAACGGTGTGGCGCAGCACGTGACCCCGGTGATCGCCGGTGTCAGCCCTCTCGCGCTCAAACACAAGTTCATTCCCCATCTCTATCGATGTTTGGGACACGTTTTCCACTTAATTTTGGCCCACATGCGACTCACAGGCATCTCGACTCTCCCTGTTCACCCTCTTCCACTCGAAGCTGCCGCTCATGACAAAGGGGCAGCTCGCATGCACTTCATGCCGTATGATGCCTCGGTTACCTCAGGCGGTGTCCTCAATTGGGGAAATACCAAGAACACTATATGCACCCTCCCTGTCATTTAAATATCCTGCTGTCTGATAGCTCAAAAAAAAATACATTATAAATAGTTTCATCTGTCAGGGCAATGCTGCTTTGGTGCCTCAAAACAAGTAATAAACCCTCAAAAGTGTTTTATTCACAACCCGGTATGTCTTACATGCCACTAGGTACCTAAAAACATCGATAGAGGTGGGCACGGACTTGTGTTTGAACGCGAGGGGCTAACACCGGTGATCGCCGAGATCACGTGTTGCGCCACACCGTTGGGTGAATAGCGTTTAGTGTTAGAGAAGGCCAAAATGTGAGCAGCAAAGCAGAGGGTTCCATTATCCTGAGGCTTCTTGCAGAGATCACACGCCGCCAGAGAGCAGTTCGTAGAATGAGCGAGCGATTCTGTCGTTCTCAAAAAGGGAAGTGGCAGTGTTCCGGGAGGATCCGGCATCAATCAGCTGTCTCGCTTATTCAACATCAAATTGGACGATCCAGAGATCGAGCACCTCTTGGACTACCCACCCTCTGACCTTGACCGAACGGTAGACCATCGAAGTGTTTTTTTTTTTCTCACGCCGATTGGGCGACCCGCTTTTTGCGCCGCTTTTTATCCCAGCGACGAGCTTACAACGATGTGGAATGTTCTCGAGATGTGTTATCATGGTGCGTGCTTTTTCGTGCTTTCTTTGTATCTCCACTATCCTTCATCTCCCTGTTTCTGTTTCCCACCCCAGTTCTGTCCGCCGCTTGTCTGCCTCTTTGCCCTTGTTAATTTCCATCGTTGGACCGCCGTCCGGTTGGCGGATGTGGCGCGTCGGCATGCTTGAGTACCTTGGGTTCGCCACACGGTGGCTGTCTTAGCCTTTAAAATATCAGTTGGCGGTTCGAGCGGACCTCTAGCTCAAATGGTTCGAGCGGACGTGTGGCTTGAGCGGACGTGTGGCTTGAGCGGACTTGTGGCTGGTAAATTGTGCAGCTCGAGCCAGGATACATATACAAACGCATAGTATATTATTGTGTGTAGATTTTACCGTAGTAAAATACGATGAGCTTGAGCGGCTCGAGCCGACTCGAGCCAAGTGCACATTTATAGTACATAAGCTAGACTCGAGTTTGGGAGGGCAGGTTTCATGATAATTCGAGCATGACTGTTTCTCTTTAGGAGGAGAGACACGAAAGAGGCAAGTCCACATATTGCGTTTCCGGCACATTTTGAGCCCATCTATCGTGCCTCCGAGCGCGTCTCAAAAAACGTGCTTTCGGGGAGGTCTGTGGTGGCGATGCACTCAGTGACCGCGTCCAGAGCTGTCCTGGTGCACTTATCCGTGTATAAAAAGGTCGTCATATTTCCCTCCAGACCCAATACAAGTATTTTGACTCATCGATAGACAAGCTGCTCAGTCTCGAAACAAGATTATCATTCCATTATCATGCTTGGGAATTTAATTTCATAAGGAGAGGTTTGACATTGCGGAGTAGTACTTACCACAACCGCGCCTTTCTTTCAAAGTATTGACCGTGCCGTTACAAATGAAAACCTATACATCTCTTTCCAAGCTCAACGGTCTCGGCATGCATAGTTCCGTCTGCGCGCCTGGTGGGTGGCTCGCATATGACCTCGGGCACTTCATTTTCACGCTTTGGAACTCAGTGAGAGGTTTGATCTAAAATGTGGATGCGGCGTTACTCACCTGGCCAGGGGAGGCACGTATGGTTCCGGCTGTTGCACATAAATAACAGGGCGCAGGATACACGAGAATAGGTTTGGACGCACCACCAACGCTCGTGGCCCCTAGGATAAGTAGTGCAGTAAAAATACGCATGCTCAACATTATTGCTAGTGGGAGGTACCTGCGAAAGCAAGTGGTGGGTTGGTCTACTCGGACGGCGACCCATTTTATGTCTAGGAGACAGCTTTCTCGAAGTTCTTTTGACGTGCTTCCATCTGCCCTGATTACAAGTCTTGCGGACTATCAATGAACCTGAACCCTATTCAGCTGACTTATCAACATGAAAATGCCTGTTCATTTCGGTTTCTCCGACTCCGTCATTCAGCGGATTATAGCGGTGATAGATGTCAGCCGCTTCCCCCATACGGTTGGCATTCTGGGAAGTTCTGCACTTTTGAAGTGTTCTTAGCTTGCGAAGCAACACACCCAGAGCCTTCTCTCCCATGAACGACAGATCCCAATAGACCTTCCTAGCTTTTGGAAGAGAGATGACCATCATTTCGGTGTTCTTGCTGACGAACGTATGAGCTAGCCATCCACCCCAAATCTATGCCGTCCTATTTATGCGAACACGTTTGGCTGAAGGGGTGGCGATAATCCAAGAAGTTTCTCGACTAATCGGCAGAACAAAACTCTCAACAGAGTCCGCAGTTTACCGACGGCGATAGAGGGATGTCTTCCAGGTGTAAAAGAGGTCACCATCCGAGTACACCGCCAACCCATTACGGTTCCTTCCAATGATAATATGCCGGTCTCGGTCACCCAGACCTTCCCGTGGAGATCACAGTGATTAACAGCGGAGTTTCAAAACGGAGTGCGTTCAGAATCCAGATGACAGTTCTGCACTGCATTTTTAAACTCCGACGTTAATCACGGACCAGTGGTCCGAACTGTCATTCTGAACGGATCGGCCACCGACACATGCTATGCGTGACTGCGCAACCCCGGACTGTCACCTCCATCATTTCTCATTCAGATATGCTCGCAAATATCCGCACATTCCCCGTTGAACACTATGCTTGCTCAACTCGAATTAGTCCAACTCAAGGTCCAACTTACAACGATTGGGTAGTATTCAAAGGGTAGCTTTGAATGTCAGTTGAACTCATTCTGATGTCGCCGTGAACTTTCAAAAAGAACCGACCACTGAAAACCAACACCTAACGGGAGAGGGGCCGACCAAGGAACCGCTTGTTGTTTATATCCATGGTTACACCTAAATTAGTTGAAGCCGCGATGATAACGGAACGACATACGGCGCATTAACGGCTAGTTGAGATGCGGGAGACCACGTCGGGGACGGGTTTCCTGCTCGTATAAGGTGGGAAATATGTTTTTGCCGGTGCAATACACTGCCAACCGAATCACCAATGGATTTTACTCACATCTTAAGCAGATGCCCTGAATTAGATTGTACATGTTTGATTCCTTCCTATTTTACACCTTTCTTCCCTTCTATCCATGGGTTCCACCCTGTTCCATTAACTCGGTTGTGTCTAGGCTCTTTCTTTCGATCAGATGATCCACTTTGACTTTGGGGCACCTTCGATGGGCTAGTACAGCAAGCGGATGGCTCGAATTGGTCGGTGTGCGCGTTTTTGCCCTCACCTTGATTTGCCATCTTTATCTCTCCTTCAGTGTTGGCTCCGAGTCCACCACTTTTGGTCAGTTTTTCTCCCATGCTTATTTCTAGACGTCCACCCAAATCACGTTTTAGCTCTGCCGGGTCTACTTCTTGCGTGCCGATTCATCCATGCAGCCTACATTCCGGCGCTCAAGGACCGCTCAAAAGAACCTCTCTGCTGTACCGACCGTCCTTCGATCTTTTCCCCCATCATCATCCCGCCGTCCCTCCACATTTTTCTCTCTCTCGCTTGATACCATATGCTTAGTTTTTGCCTCAAGGCCGCAGCATCCCTAACCATCCAGCACTGAGGCCTGTTCTTGCCCATCTCAAGCCCCGTCATGGTGAACTGGCAACGAAGACTGCAACAATTTTCTATTGCTTTTGACGTCCAACAAACTAAGCCTCAGACCTCTTCTGAAGCTTCATTTATCTCTGACTGGCTCTGTATCAATTCTATTATGGGGGGGGCGTCTCTTCAAGTTCGAGATATGGTTGAACACTGTTTCTGAGTCTTGCATCAATCAAATTCCCTCTAGGCATCGCAATCATCAAGATCCAGGACTTCGCTCAGTGGCTCACTCAACACCATTATTGATTGGCTCCTTGCCGACTTCTTTGAACATCTCAAAACCAGGGCGCACAAGATTCAGACGCTATGCGTTCCTCAAGCCACTCAAATATTTTTACGCAAGGTTTTCCGGACCGATCAGCTGCAATGGGCCACTGGGGCAACTGCCAACTGGTTGTATACCCCAATTCATGACGGACAGCCGAAGCTCCGCATACCTCCCTTTCCCTCATTTTCTCAGATTCTCTCCATTCCGCACAACACCGGTATTCGAGTGAGTCACCGAATAACCATGTTAATGTGGGTCGTATAGTAGCTTGTCACTACGTAGGATGTGCAAGCTCGTCCTTGATGGGACATCCTTGTCGTTTGATAGCGCAAGCTCGGCGTCAGCAGTTAAGTATATGAAAGTTCGTCAGAAGCCTCAGGATCATGCAATTTCGTCAGGACAAGGTCCAGGCGCTGCTTCTTGCTGGAGGGATATGGGCACTGACATGTGAACCGGAAATTAGGGGGAAACTGACCCGAATATTTGTATCTCGAGCATGAAGGTTATGCTGTCTCCTGGGTCCTCCTCCGGCTCGAAGGGGATTCCGGCCTCGACTTGGATTCTGCGGGTGAGCCCATCAAAAAGACGCATGAACGGCTGCCCTTTTGGTCTTCCTGTGTCCATGGGTTGGTCTTAACTATTTGCCGTGCTGTTTCTGACCTCCCAAACAGCGACCAAGGCCACCACTTCCAGCCACTGCGCGCCATTGCCCACGTTCGACACCACGCGCTACACTGACGTCGAGGAAGGTTTACGCCAAACAGCGTCGCCGAGGCCGTGTCAGTATGGCGTTACGGATGTTGCATAAATCATTTCCGAAAAAAAACTTTTTCTTTCCAAAACTTTTTTTCCTCAAAGCTCAGATTCCCTCCATATTACATCACTACATCCTATGTGAGTGTAAGATCACCATCCTCAAAGGAATAGGGCCGTGTTTGAGTCTAACATGCGTCAGACGCAACTGCGGAACAGCGGGCCGACATTACACTGCCGCCGTGTCAATCTGTCTTATAACAACCGAGGTACGAGGTTAATGTTATAGCGTCTGTTTATAAGAGACTAAATCTGTCTGGCATCTGATCAAAAAGGTCGTCGCTGTCACGTCGTCGCTGTCTTCAATCATCCTCATCCACGCTCCATTACGACTCCTCCTCATCGTGCCCGTCCTCCGGCACGTCCACTTCTACTTCGTCGTCGCCGTCTTCGTCTTCATCATCCAAGGCAAGGGCCGTCTCGCCACATGGCTGGCCCGTTTTCGTGAACGCACCCAACGCCTCAGGGAATTTCGCCAGCGCCTGTAGCCCCTTCTCTGTCCCCAGAATATTTAGCAGGGATAGTTCCTCCCACGCCTCGCGTAGCACCCCGCGCTCCATAGGTACGAATTTAGCATAGTACTTACCAATAAACGCGTGGCCTGTTCGGCACTGAACCAGTCGTCCGTATACTTCCCTTTTGGTGTTGACAAAGTGAGGCTTGGGCTTCCATGAAGGGGATCCAGAATTGATTCTGTTATGGCCCAGTGTTTCGGGAACCAAGACGACACCTCAGGCAAAGGCAGAAAATGCCCGTCGTAAGATCCGGCCTTGTCCTCTGCATGCAATAAATGCTAAACATGACCCGTTCAGCACTTTGGATCCCCGAAACACCACTTCCACACCATCTCGTCCCCATTGGCGACCCAAATACCGCAAGCCGCGGGCATGGGCTACGCGCTGCGCCGGTCGCCCGATCGGCGCTCCCGGTCCATCGCGGCGTGTTTCTTCAGCGAGGGCGCCGCGTCTGAAGGAGGTTTGTTTGCTTCTGGCCCTCAACTTTAGTTTGGATTCAGATTTGGTGCATAGACTTCCACACCGGCCTGCTCCTCGCGTCGACGATCCCCTCCCCATCGCTCTTCATCGCGCGCAACAACGGGTTCGCGATCAGCACGCCGAGCACGGAGCAATATTATGGTGATGGTATCGCGAGTTGAGGGCTGGGCCACGGGATTGACACCGTCCGCGCCGGCGGGAACGACATCCTCATTGTCCTCGCCGCGGTCCGCGAAGCTCGCAGGCGCATACTCGAGCAAGGCTATGTCTTACTGAGTCAGCCACCACAACAGCTCCGACGATTCCTTCGTGTACCGCCAGCGCTCCGAGGTCGAGGACCGCAAGCGCGTCGACAACCCCATTGCGCGCTTCCGCCTCTCCATGGAGTCGCA
The DNA here is from genome assembly GCA_014462655.1 of Mycena venus. NCBI lineage: Eukaryota > Fungi > Basidiomycota > Agaricomycetes > Agaricales > Mycenaceae > Glaucomycena > Glaucomycena venus. The sequence goes on along the minus strand of JACAZI010000005.1, from coordinate 2,636,685 downwards.
CAGGCGGTGGGACGCCGTGGCGGAGGAGGAGCTGAAGGTGCACCTGTAAGCAGACGTGATGAAGGCGTTCAAGCGTGCGGAGAGCCTGCCGAGGTGCGAGCTCGGTGAGCTGTTCACGGATGTATGCGGGCGAGGAATCGTGGAATATCGTCAGTGCCTCATTTTTATTTTTGGCAATGATTAGGTCTGAAGCATGGAACAATTGCAGACGGAGCAGCGAAAGGAGCTGACACAGCTTCCGAAGAAATACGGGGAGGTTTGGGAACCGTGGCGGACGGAGCTGGGGGAAGTTTAAGAACGGGGGGAAGGATCTGACGCAGTCGGGTGCCTGAATTTGATTGGCAACGAGAATACAGTGTACACGGAGTTCAACTCAGTATAACTTGAAATTACTCAACTGTATAATATTGTAGTATTGCCTACGATTGCTGAAGTCACTTCAAAGATTTCATATAACTTAGGACGATGAAAGGAAGGAAGCAGGGTCGGCGAAACGCCGGCACCAGAAAGGGCGCCTAGCGAAACATCTTCACAGCAATTGAGGTGCGGATAGTTGGCCACCGTTGCCTCGGGTCAATAAACTATGTTGGGTAAATAAATGGTGGGGTAAAAAATAAAAACCAACGTAGCCCAAGTGCGAGCTCGACAGTTCGTTGGTGTAGTCTGGCACAGAACCAACTCAACAACAGCTGCAATCGACCCCCTCCAAAAGCCAGACCACGTGCCATCAGCTGCACGTGCCAGAGTGACATTTCAAGGCATTTGACGCGTTTCGACGCGTCTCTCGTTAAGTTAGTCTAGATACATTGTATTTGAGTCACTATCGGCCCATGTACGCGGGTTTTCCCTTCTCCTCTTGTCCATCCCAATATCCCCACCTATTTTCTCGATTTTTGCGAAAGCACCTTCGAAAACTGCCGCCAAGTTGGGGTGCACTCCACGTGGATTGTCTATAACACCCATCATCTCCTCCCAACAGCGCTTCAAGTGTATTTTCCGCCCTTCAGTGAATATAACCTGCCATTCGGTATCACATCAGACGCCGAACGCGGAGCTGTCAAAATGCTTCGAATTACTCACGCGACTGTCACCTCCACCACCATCCGATAGCTCCTCCACGTTGTCTCCGTCTTCATCTGGGCTGTCTTCTAGAGTCTCGTTCGTCCCCACGGCACCCCTCCCTTCGCGTGGAGCAGTCTCCCCGTTGCTCGCGCTCGCTGGCCTGTCCTGATAACCATCAGTCGGGGTCGGCTCGCGCGCACTAGGTATTTCCGGCCGCTCTTCGCGAGTTGGTGCCATGGCGCCACGGACACCGAGCACAAGGACCTCCTTGGGCTGCGAGTCTTCTTCGCCCTCTGGCTGTTCCAAGGCATGGATGCCAGGGATGGAGTAATAGGGTGGAAAATGGTTGCGGCGCAAATTAAGGAAAAACCGTAAATCGGTGAGTGGCTTGTTATCGAGCAGTGTGTTGGCTTCGCGGATGAGATGCTTGCACATCAGGAACCTGCTTTTGAAGAAATACTCGCACGGGCAAACCCAATTCTCGGTGTCCGTGGCATAAGTCCCGGCTTCGCGACTCGCCTCTTCTGCAAGCTGCTGCAGACGTTCTGCGCGTCCTTTGGTATTGGAGGCACTCTTGAGGACCTTCAACTCCTTCGCAACGAGGCGGTGCTCGTCCGTCCGGCTTTTTTCTAACCACTCTGCCTTGGCATCTGCCTGCCAACCGGCAAGTGCTTGCGGTCGTCCAATACGACGAAGGCCACGTACGTATTCTAACGTACGCTTCACCCGAGGCAAGAGGCTTTTGAACACGATGTTTACGACTAGGTCTAGTCGGGGCCGATTAAACTGCGCAAGATCCCGGTGCTTCACATGTCTCCACAGACTCTCAACGATCATTGTTGTTTTCAAGCGGGGAATGGCATCGCACGAAGCTCGGGCCCAAAGCGACCATTGCTTTGGCGTGTACCACCGGTTCCAGAGGTACGCCCAGACTTGAGAAAGCCCGTTGGAATAACAGAAGTCATACATCTGCTTGACAGCGCGACGGTGGATGTTTTCTGCTGAGACATACGGTTCGTCCGGATTATTCTGAGGGATTTTGGGGTGCTGATGCATGTGGGTGCGATACATTTCGATAATTTCTGACCGTAATTCTCTGGGACAGAACTCGGGGAGCGCTCCCTTTGTAACTTTGGGGGGATTGGGCCACACGGGAATGCGAACATCTCCATTTTTCAAGACGAATACGGGTGGTTTACATGTCTGCGATGGTTTCTGCAAGGGAGTCAAGTTTGTCCGTTTGGAGTCAGAGGTAAAACTTACCGGCATCTGGGTTGCAGGTTCTTCGCTCTGGGCCTCGTCCTCGTCCACACCCTCGCGCTCCTCGTCCGCATCGGCATATACAGCAGTAACTCCTGGTGCCCAAGTTGGGTCAATGAAATCGAAGATTTTGTGCGCCTTGCGGGGATCATATGGCGCCGGCGGCTTGTTCTCCCCTAGGCGCTCCTCGACTTAATTGATGGCGTGCCAGTAACAGAGTTGGCGTTTTGCCTTTGGGATTTCGGTCCTGCAGGCGGTAATCTCGGATGGCTCCTTGTCGGATAAGGTAAACATAATTTTCGGGCAACGCTTGTTCATGAACTTAGCGACATCGCCAAGCATTCGCGTTTTCGCCCCTTCAGCCGAATCTCCGGTCGACACGGTGAATAGAAACGCAAAAGACATAGCCTGACCATTGGCCTCGGCGACAAATGCATAAAGTTCGTACTGCGCCGCATTTGTTCTCCCTAATAAATTCCTTTTAGCCGATGTCGCTGAAGGACATGTGAAAAAGACGTACATGTCGAGTCCATCGCTAGCTCCTTAGTCTCGTCCGCCCATCCGTCGAGGACCTCCTTAAACGCGAACGCAATCGCATGGATGCCCTTCCACAAGGTCCCGTATATTTTTGCTGAGTGAAATATCGACGTATTCGACATGGGACTGATGATGTTTAAGCTTCAGGCGCAGAGGAAGGTCAAGATTCTCGTCGTCAACGGTGATCTGTAGCGTTCCCTTGCATGGAAATCAGCACATCGTCAGTTGCGCGCGGCGCTTCTGAGGTTCGTCATGTAGTTGTGGTTTTTTGACCTCATCTTCATTCTGCGCGCAGCAATACGAATACGTCCGCACCGAATCCGATGTGGAGCTTTTTTTGCACTTTTTATAACTGTAGTATGTCAGCAAAATTGTGATTCGGCGCAAACAAAATTGACGCACATGAAGCGGTACCCAGAAATCTTCCAGACTAGCCCCGCTATCCTATCGGCGCCGTCTTTCCCAGATTTGAACCCGCCAAACGCCGCAGTAGCACTTTCGCCCTTCACCAAAACAAAAGTTTCAAGCTCGAAGGCGTGATTTTTAGGCACGGGGGAATTCCCACCGCTCCTTAAGCGCCAAACGTCGCTCGCGGAGAGAATGAGTAATCTCATCAGAGGGAGGCTGCGACTGCCTCCCACAGTGGCAGTAGCACACCAGGTACTATTATCCTAAAAGCTCACACCACCATTGTTGCGGGGGCAGTCTGTTGGATGACGTCTCGTATCGGCCAAACGCTCTCCACCGGAGTTGTCCCTGCATTAGATCTGTCTCCAAGAAGGACGTGCTCCCGTGTGAGCGCGGTGAATAATGCGGTGTCTTATTCCCTATTCTAGATCGTGAGTTCCGGTATCTGTGTGTTGATGGTTTTGCTCGGAGCGACGTGTGTCTAGTATAGAGGCAGGATTCTCTGCATCCTCATCGCTGTATCGCGAATCTAATTCTGCTGAACTCTCCGAACCGGATTCTGGATCATGCAAATTCATCAGATGGAAAAGATGGTCCCCGACCTGTAGCTGTCCATCATGGCTGGATACCGATAATTCCCGTGGATCCCGAAGTATGGTGAGAACAAAATGCGTCAAATGACAACCAACTTGAAGCCAGTACTTCGACAGCGGCGCACACCTTGAAGAATGAAAGTCTAGGCTTTGTTGAAACTGTAAAGTCATTAACAAGCCCGGAAAACTATAAATAGGCGACAGCAAGTGCTAGCGAAAGAAGGGAATACAGATATTCGAAAGACAATGGGATGGCAGCGTTTGTTTTCGCACTGTATGCCCGTCAGCGAGGTTCGGAAGGGTAATACAGATTTCGACGCACGGTGGTGAGGCCCCCGAGGCGGTCCCGCCCGAGGAGGATGACGAGTCGGTCAGCGGTAGCGCATAGCCCTCTACGCGCTCGAATTCATACCCCGGCATGTTATCCACCTCCGTCGGACTGATGGTATAAAAGTGGTCTGTTTTATCCAGGTTGTAATACCGGAGGAGGGGCACGCTCCCACACACTTGGGACGAGTAGACGAACATAGGGTCGGTGTTCTCCTGGACGTAGCCGGTGGCCGAGGCGGTGCTTGCAGTCGTTGTGTCGATAGTGTAGAAGTGGTCGGCGTCGCCGCCGTTCCAGAGCCGGAAGAGCTGCACTGTGGAGGAAACCTGAGTGGAAAAAACGCGGAAGTGCGCGCCTTCGCCGAAGTACCCGTTGGCGGTGTTGATTGCGGCGTACTCTGTGTTATTGATCTGAAAGGATGACGATATCAGCCGACGCGAGAAGGCAGGTGCGCTATGGTGACTCACGGTATAAAAGTGATCTCCGATTGCGTTGTGGAAGGCTCTGTACACCGGCACAGCTTGTGAAGGGACGGCGCAGGAATCCGCGAGGACCTGAAATCGAATGCCGTCTCAATCTGGTGCATCGTGGACGTAGAAACCGCACACCTCCGCGACGAAAACACCTCCCAGAGCGAAGAGAAAGTAGAAGAGCATCTTCATTACTTGAATGGACCGCGAAGCCAGGCGGGATTACTGAGAATGAAGCACGAAAAGACGAAGGAATGGAAAACGAAGGAATGGATGGAGCAGGGACGGAGGTGAAAAGTCGCCAGGGCATTGATGGGAATTCCGGTGACTTGTAATCCCCGTGCGTTTTGGGCTTGGCTTCCGGACATGGGGTAATTGGACAACTCAACATGTGAGCAGAACTAGGCTGGAAACCTTTCAGGATCTGAACAGTGAGGCTAACAATGAAATACGAGAGTCGTCTGCCCTGATGTAGTTTACTCGGAATGTGCGAGATCATGCACCCAGACCATCACGATGAGAAGGAGCATAAAACGGTCAGCACTCAATCAAATTGTCTACACATCTATTACACAAGTTCTATATATTTGGCTCTAAGGTACAATTTATGAGCCCTCGCACACCAAAAGCGGGGAAGAAAGGGAGAGCACACCCACCTTCATCCTCTATCTACAATCAATTCCGGACGAGCAGTGAGCGGCCGGTCATTTCTACGTGAGAGAAAGCGCAGGGTCAGTGGATGGATAGCAAACAAATCTGAAAAGTAAACGGGTCATGTACCTTCAGGCTGTGGCAAACCCTATAAAGCCCGATCAGCCCATGCTCTTCGTTTAAAAAAATGGAACAAAACACACCATAATATCCAAAACCGTGGGTGCGACATCGCACAGCGCACCGGGCTCCTCATCCTCACCATCCTTATCCTCCTTCAACGTGTACTTGGGCTTCGCCTTGTCGCCCGGGCCAGCAAGAATGAACGGCACGGGATTGCACGTATGCGCGGTATGCGGCGCGCCCGTCTCGGCGTTGCGCATCTGCTCCGCATTCCCGTGGTCCGCGGTGACAAGCAGGACGTACCTAGAGCGAGGTTATGAGGGAAAGTGGAAGAGAATGAAGACGCAGAACGTACCCCGCGCGCTGGCACGCGTCGTACACGGTCCCCACCGCGGCGTCGGTCGCAGTGATCGCCTTGACGGCAGCGTCGAAGGAGCCGGTGTGTCCGACCTGGGTGGGACGCGCGTAAGGAAGGGAAGACGAGGAAGAGGAAGAACGCCACATACCATATCTGGCGGCGCGAAATTACACATCACAAAATCGTGCTCCTTGCTTTCGACGACGCTCGCTACCTTGTCCGCGACGGCCTGCACACTCATCCCTGGCTGCAGGTCGTAAGTCGCGACCTTGGGCGAGGGCACCATGTGCCGCTCCTCGTGCGCAAACTGCTTCTCGACACCGCCGTTGAAGAAGAAGGTGACGTGCGCGTATTTTTCGGTCTCTGTCCGCAGCAGCGTTAGAATGAGGAAATAATATTGAGAAGAGAAAGAGAGTGGGTGCGTACCAGCAATGTGCGCCTGTTTAACGCCCTTCGCCGCAAGCCACTCCGCGAGCACGTTCGTCATGGCCTGCGGGGGGAACGCGACCGCAAAGGGGAATTCAGAGTTGTAGGTCGACATCGTAGTGATTTGCAGCCCATTCGGAACGGTGACCTCCATTGGCTTGTCGGGCAGCCCGAAGACGGACACGATTTCGCGCATGCGGTCAGAGCGGTAGTTGAAGAAAAAGAGCGTGTCGTCGTCTACGTATGTAGAAATCAACATTCAAGGAATAAAAATGAAAATAGAAGAGAGGACACGTAACGCACCCTTGATGCGTCCCTCGTTGCCATTGACGATGATTGGCTTGAGGAACTCATCCGTTACGTCCTCGTCGTAGCTTTTCTTGATGGCGGTGACAGCGTCCTTGCCCTCCGTGCCCTCGCCCCCCACAAGCCCATCCACGGCGATCTTCACGCGCTCCCAGCGCTTGTCGCGGTCCATCGCATAGTAGCGCCCCACTACAGTCGCGAGCGTCCCGTACTTCTCCTTTGTCATGAAATCGAGCAGGTCCTGGCAGTAGCCCGCGGCAGAACGAGGCGCGGTATCGCGGCCATCGCCGATGAAGTGCACGTAGGTGTGTGGGACACCCTGTTCCTTGGCGGTCTCGAGCAGTGCGTAGAGGTGCGTGATGTGTGAGTGTACGCCGCCGTCGGAGATCTGGGTGGATGGTATTCGTGTAAAAAGCTCTTTTGAAAGGAATATGGGAGAAGAGGACAGACATACCAATCCGATGAGGTGTAAGCGGCCGTTACCATCCTTCGCGCGCTTGAAGCTCTCCAGGATATTCTTGTTCTTGTGGAACTCGCGTTTCTTGATGGACACGTCGATGCGCACAATATCCTGCCAGACAATGCGCCCTGCACCGATGTTAAGATGCCTTCAAGAGTTCCTTCCAGTCAGTTCGCGAATGTGTACTTAGAAGAAGAAATAAAAACAAAAGAATAAAAACGCACCCGACCTCCGAGTTTCCCATAAGCCCGTCGCTGAGACCCACAGCAGTACCGTGAGCCGCTAGCTTGCGCTGACTGTGCTCTGCGCCAATGGTGTCCATGTTCACGGTCGATCCGGCCTCGATGGCGTTTCCCTCAAGTCCAGGCTCCGTGGCAATCCCCCAGCCATCGTGAACGATCAGACAGACTTTTTCCTTGACTTGAGACATTGTATGACCTCTCTAGTTGGTCGAACAAGTCTTGGAACTGGAGTTGACGCGCAGAGGAAACAAGGTAGATGAAAGCAAAAGAAAGGAATGGAAGCGGCTGTACGGAAACAAACACAACCACACATCGTGTCTCTTACTTCTTCGTCAACTCACGGCGCTCGGCACAGTCGGATTTAACTCTCTAAACTGGGCGTAGTACTCAGTGCGCTCGCATATGTGAAACCTAGGTACAGTCATGCAGTAATTGCCAGTGGCTCCGACCAGTCTCCGAGTCGCCGATGGACCGTCCACGGCAATAGTTACTATATAGCGCCGCCGTATACACGACGGCGTTTTTCTTTTCTGCTTTCCTTCCTGCTGATTGAAGAAACAGGACTAACCAGGATGCCGGAAAAGCCTCTTTGAAATTTGATTCGACACCGCGCACCGAATACATGTAAATCGCGAAATCTCGCGGTACAATAGTACGATATGGATGAAAGGCCACGGCGTGGTCTCACTGACTGGCTGAGATTTGCTCCGTTCGTAGCACTAGTTCATTGATTATTTACACCCCAAAGGAAAACACGAAAATAATGGAATGTAGCCAACAAGTTAGATAGGTTACATTCCAGGACAGCAGGAGCTATGTAGCCAAATTCTAAAGTCGGAAGAAAAGTAGGTCATTTTCTCCATTTACTGGCATGGCCTGATTGGCCTGGCTTGGGTTGAGCCAGGGCCAGGGAAACACTACCCGCGAATGCCTCAACGAAGGCAGATTACAGTTTTCAGGGCTGGGGAGAGACGCAGGTTAACGACTATATTTCATACTATGAGTTCGTTTGCTCCGGTAAGATGAAAAGTCACGGACCACTTGAACACCGTTGAAATCGGCCGCAGTGCCGTCGGGGTCAGCTGTGAACAAGACGGAATCTGAAGAAGGAACAAATCAGTATTTCCCTCCTTCACCGAAACGACGCACCAAAAATGTCACTGAATACGAAGAACGTCGACGAATTACCCCCAACGGCGTTGACCCATTGCGCGGCAAGGGCTTGCGCAATGCGAGCCCTGGTTGTATATCCATATTGCGCTTTCGCTTCCTACATCAGAATTGGTTCCAGTCGGGTTTGCGGACCTGGCGTAGGAGGAACGCGGTGTTGCCGAGGGATGAGCAATTCTAGTATGTTACCCAGCCGTTTCGTACCACGAAATTGTGGCTGTGGCACAGGCGACTGGGTCATGGCCCCAGCCCACATTTCGTAGTACAAAATGGCTGGGGAACATAGTAGGAACTACAAGTACATATCGCTGCATCATGAATCTCCCGTGTCCCTCTGACCGTGTTGCCTGGCAGCTCGCAGGGCCTCTAGATGGTCCATTCGACATTGCATACACACTTAATTGTGAAACCATCGAGCGCGCCGACAACAACGCGATCCTACATACCGGCAGTATGTCCCTTCGTTAGGTACAAGCCTCCAAATACTGATTTTACGGTATAGCGACGCTCGTGCTCATTGACGACGTGTCTCGAAGATCCGCAGCGCATTCCTTGAAGGACGCGTTCGTCCCTCTAAGTCACGTCTACTTCCGCCCCATGTTGTTCACTTACATTGGTATAAGGGTCGCAGCTGTGACAGTCGGTCCTATAAAACTTCAATGCAACGAGACAGGCGAGGAACCTGTCCGCAATTCGGCGGGCGCTGCGGCAAACAGCTGATATTCCGATGATGGGCGAGGATTTATTGCAATTTTCAAAAATAATGTCCGATCCTGTTTTGAGAAAATAAAAGTTTCAATTGGCCAGCTCCACGCCGGTTCAAGCGGGGGTGCGGCATCATTTTTTTTTCCCTTCATTTATGGCAACACCGACTGGACAGCTTCGGCTATGCGCCACGGCTGTTCGGCAATCATGATTGGCGATTCGATTTGCCCTTTGGGGTGTAGGGACCCCAGAGACAGGTCCTTTAGGTCAGCGGGTAGTCTGTAGCCATCTCCTGGGCCAGACTTTAGTTTCCCCATTGAAGTACATTGTTTTGTGGCACCCGTTATACTATTCCGACCAACCAACAGTGCATTCCGCATAGGAAGGCTCGAAACGCACAAAGGCATAGATTGACGCAGCACTACTATTTGGGAATGTAGTTGTGTTTTCGACATTCATTCAGCACTCCAATGCCGCGTCTCTGCAACAATTCAGAAAATACATATTAATTGGGATGAAACATGCAGGTAGACAGCTAGGTAGGTATATCCCAGCGCGGTCCCGTATTATGGCATATGTGTTGCAACAGACACAGGCCTCTGCCCTGTATGCATCAACTAATTCGTTGTCATTTATGCACGGATTTTTTATCACTCTGACTCAGTTAACTTTTTGGAACGTTAACTACGAATGATCCCGAAATTGCGGCTCCTTCAGTATTTTCAAAGTTGTGACTTTTCCCTTGAATCCGCCTCTAGGTGACAACTGTCGAGTTTATAGGAGTTGAAGCCTCAGTTGAGGTGCTTCAGGCCGAGGATCAAACATTACTTACTGCCCGTGGTCAAGTTAATTCAATGTCTATTTTGGGAATCGAGCATGCCTGCCTAGTCAGACCATAAATGAATTGAGTTATTTCTTCTTTCACATGAGTGAGAAAGGTAACCTGTTATATGGATTGCCCATGTTGGTGTCGATCGTTTATTTGTCTTTTGTCTAGACTAGTATTCTGGAGAGTCCTTGTTCAATTTACAGTGAATTTCATCATGGAGGCCTTACAATGAGTGCAGAAGAGGAGCCGACACCTCGACAGACCGAATTAATATTCTATGAAATGGAAAGTTTCTATTTGTCGGTGTCAAGTAACTTATGAACTTGAAGAGCGTGAATTCCCACCGTGACCATTTTAAAACCCAAATGGAAAACTCGAATATCCTCTCACCTCAGTGAAAGGAAATCAATAACTCCTTTTGAATGAATAACTCGGCCTGAAGCGGCGCCCTTCCGACAGTGACCTTCAGCAGCATCAGGATTCTGTATATCATAGTATCCAGGTGCGGAAGTATGTAGCAATCAACAATAGAGATCCACGGGCCTGCGTGTGAATGAAGACGCTGTAAGTTACCTCCAAGTTGGTTCATTTAATTTAATTTATTTGTCAGTGCTGAGAATCGCACTGATATTTGACTCAGAGTGAGTGGGAGGGTAGCCATTTACAAGCGGACTCGGAACGGAATTTGGTTGCCATTATATTTACTAGAGCATTCTACAAGTACTAGTATCTGCGAGGGTACCTAAAAAGTCAATGGAGTGCACTAGAAATTTCGGGCAAGTGCATCACAGAAATTCACCAATTAAATTTATTCTAACCGAATGACGCCGAAGAAATTTATGAGAAGAATGTCAAGGGTCTTTGCGGAAGCCGACACTGACAGGAGCCTTTTCTTTCTCTTTTTTTTTTGGCAGAGGATTCCAAGAGTCAAAAGAGAAAGGGTGTACTGTTGTCAACTAGTCACGGCAGCATATTAGATATATAGTGTTCCAAGACAATCCAATCACACTTGACGAATCTACTACTTCCCGGGAAAATTTTGAGGTGATCTCCTTCTCTTCTCTGCGGATATCACTTGAAATTCCGCACAAAATTCGCAATGTTATATACATTTTTTTGACCTTCAGGTAAGAAATTGAAGGCTTAGATGCACATTGATGATATAAATCCATAATCAATCTATGACCAGGTAAACAATATCAATCCGTGCATAGGTCACAACGAATCAATTCATGCATACATGGGAGGCCTGTGTCTGTTGCAACACGTATGCCATAGTACGGGACCGCGCTGGGATATACCTACCTAGCTCTACCTACATGTTTCATCCCGATTAATATGTACTTTCTGAATTGTTGCAGAGACGCGGCATTGGAATGCTGAACGAACGTCGAAAACTCAACCACATTCCTAAATGGTAGCGGCTGTGTTAATCTATGCCTTTCACTCCAGAAAAAGCGATGTTTCGGGGCTCCCGATAATGTTCCTGATAGCTTAAGTATAAGAAACAGAATTGGGGGCTCTGAAGCGTTTGGTTTCTGGAACGGTTTTTTGTCCAGTGAAACCATTCCAGAAACAAAAGGTTTCCGGAGCCGCAGAAACCGTTCCCGAAACAATTGGTTTCAGCGCCTCGGAAATCCTTCCCGAAACCTTGCAACTTCAGGAACGGTTTCGGCACCCCAGAAATGTTTTGTTTCTGGAACAATTGTGGAGGTACCTATTTTGTTCCTGATACTTAAGGTATCAGGAATGTTATCGGGAGCCCCGAACCATCGTTTTTTCTGGAGTGTTTGTGCGTTTCGAGCCTTCCTATGCGGAATGCACTGTTGGTCGATCGGAATAGCATAATGGGTGCCAAAAAACAATATATTTCAATGGGGAGCCTAAATCTGGCCCAGGAGATGGCTACAGACTACCCGCTGACCTAAAGGACCTGTCTCTGGGGTCCCTACACCCCAAAGGGCAAATCGAATCGCCAATCATGATTGCCGAACAGCCGTGGCGCATAACCGAAGCTGTCCAGTCGGTGTTGCCATATTCATTTTACACACAACCAAACAACGCGTCGCGTCCGACAGTTAAGTATTTCACAAGTAGGATGGAGGCCCAAAAATCATGCCTGAATGAAAAGGGTGCCAAAGGCAGCTATCAGCCTAGATCTCTTCCTCCATATGAGCAATTTCCCAGGCATCAGTAAACTCTCCGGTGAAGTGCAGTATGCACGGTTATCAAGGCTGCATAAATCATAGAGGCATATTTAACACCTCTCTTAGTGATATTATGTCATTTTTTGAACAAATTTGGCCACGGATGGGCCAGAAACAAGCGAGGGAGGCAAATAGGACTTGATTTGTCCTTGTTTTGAACGGCAGAAACGAACCTACGCGGACTGGGTCCCTCAAATGAAACTTTTTCTTTGAATGCGACCGGACATTATTTTCGCAAATTTCAATAAAGTAAATAAACCCATCCGTGACTGCGATGACACCAAGCTACGACCATGTCATTTCTGGAAACATGCGCAATCGAACCGGCTCCTGGTCAAACACGCAGCATTCCACAAGAATTGTCAATAGCGCAAACGCGGTCAGACGCTCATTTCTGTCTTTTACCTACTCTATCAATGTTATGTACTGGAATGCCCACCACGATTTCACTCTTAAATTAACGAGCCCGGAGTTCCACAACATTCTTAAACCATACAATATCATGTTTTTAGTCGAGACAGATATGCTTCCAGGAGACGATGAAGCCGCAGACATACCAGAAGGTTATCCGCTGTTATCTCTTCCACGTAAGCCTACACTTGATTCGCAACGACGGGGTGGCGCTATCCGTGCGAGTTCAACCAATCAGTATGTACCCTCCCATTTTGTCAAGCACGTGCACACGGCCCAAAATGATTCGTGTGTTGTCGAGGTGCTTAAAGTTAATATGGCGCAAGGTCAGTCTACGGAGTGAACAATATCATCTTCATGCAGTCCTCCCTACAGTACTGAGAATAGGCCTTCGAAAATCGGCCTAGCCATGTAGAGCACGTAGCTTTAGAGTAGAAACATGTGAACCTACAGTCTTCGAGAGCTTAGACCCAGGGTCAGCGAACTCAGGTACAGGTCGCATCGCGGTCCCTAGTTGCTGGGACCATGTCAACCATGTGAAGTGAAAAGCAGTGAACCGTGTCCGTGGGAAATCGAGAGCAAGACCATCGACCAGTGGCTTCTTCGTGCTTTGACGGATGGAGGGAGCCGAAGCGAGCCGTTCCCGACAAGTTATTTATTCCACTAGTCACAAGCTGTAACGTAGGATCCGCATCCAAAAACATTCTTCGGCACGGGCCTTCAATCAGTGGTCGATTCCAAGAATCTTTGACACGGCCCCGCATGCCGTTGAGGAGGAGGTTTTTAACCGTGCAATACAGTTCATCGACCGGGGAACGGCAACGCAGAACTGAAGTCTTGAGCTTTTGAGCTCCTGGTTCTTAAGGTCTTGAATCATAGGCCAGCGGATAGTAGGGCAAAGAAGGGGTGGGGAGTCCTCTGTTCGAGCATGGTGGGCGAAAGAAAGAGAAGCACGGCGCCTGACTCGGCGGCATCACGTGTGCGATTTTCTTTGATGGCAAATCCGTGCGAACTTAAGAGCATGGTCTTGGCATTGTCTTGGCATTGTCTTGGCTTCAACGGCTTGCTCTTGGCCCGCCTTCGGTTCTGTTCCTGCGCCCGTGGCTGCCCTGATCCCTGGTCCCTGGGCTTCTAGTCTTCCGCCTCCCATGGTTGCGAGTATTAAAGCAGCCTTGCAGGGCGTACCTCCTCCAACTTGTGCCCTTCCTTGAAACAATGACCTTTGCCTCCTTCACAATTTTCGCTGCTCTCCTCGCCGTGCCAGCGGCGCGGCAGCCGAGACCTGCTCGCAGATGGGCACCGTCGTAAGTTACTTCGCGCCTTCCTCCCTTCTCTTTTTCTTTCTCTTTGTTTTGTTTGTTAACCGAGTCTCTCCCTCCCAAGTCGCTCTTCTGGGGCACCACTTCACAAACCAACGACACCGCGACGCCGATCGGGTGGAGCACATCGGCCAGCGCGCCGAACGACACGAGCGGGCACGGCATCCTCGCGGTGCGCTCCTCGACTTCGCCGACACTGTGGGGCGCGTTTGACTGTGCCGGGCTCGGCGGCGGTGCGCCAGGCGGCGTTGTGAACTCGCGCGCCAACGGCGGCACGACGAGCGGGCCGCCCGGCGGCAGCGGCGGAAATTCCGGCGGCGGCGGCGGTAGCGGCGGCCATGGCGGCACCGGTGGCACCAACGGTCTCGTCAATTTCTTTGGGTGGGGTTCACTTCAATCAGTCGACGTAGCACTGACACAGAGAATTACAACCCACTCCAGCGCGATCGGGGACAGCACCTCGAACCTCTGCCTCACCGCGAACTTCAACAACCTGAACAACATGACCATCACGCGTGCAACGTGCATCCAGCCTCTCAACCTTGTGCCCGACCCGACGCAGGCGTGGCAATGGTCGGCGTCCGAGAACCAGCACGTGGTCGTCCCGACTGTGCTCGACTCCCTCGTGTTCATAGGCACGCAGGCAACCTCAGTGCTCGCCATTGGCTCGCTGACAAACTACGTCCCGACGCTCGTGGGGACTGGCGTGGGCGCGTATGTGGCCTTGGAGCATGATGTGGGCGGACTCAACCCGGCGACTGCCGCGACAGAGCCTGGGTTGCTTATTTCGTTTACGCCCGCTGCGTAGGCAAGGTTGAGAGAGTGCATCATCTTTAGTTGGGTATAAAAGTCATAAATGTTTCGAGATATAAAATGTTTCTCTATGTCTTCCTTGCCACGCTGTAGTAATTTATTTATGAAATTGGAAATATGTGGCTTGGATTCATCATCTACGAAAGCCTTAGCGACAGATTAGTTCATTAAGCAGACATTGAAGAGACGGTCGAGGAATTGGAAAATTGGGATGGTCACGTATACTGGGGTTTCGATGTGCGAACGCTTCGAAATTGAATGGTTGGATGCGATGAGATAATGATTATACTCGAGATGCGATATATACAACTGCAAATGTCCGCCGAGATCTAGAGAGCTGTCAGGGAAAGCTAGGTATGTGTTGATTTCGATTCATTTCAACAGTTGGAAGGGAGTGAGCTTGGATGGATAACCCGGGGAGTCGATTATCTGGGGAAGATTAAAGTGATTATATCGGGGAAGATCGCAGTAAAGTAATACATAAACACTTTAAATTTTGGATGCGGATGCAGCCATTTCTACGTAGTCCGTAGTCTTACTGCCAGTGATCTTACCAGACTCTTCCAACCAGGATTATCCCGGGTAGTCACCCGCAGGAATATTCCAGGGCCGGTGACCTACCAAATTCTAGCAGTAGACTTAGACCATTGCCAAATAACCAAACTGTCTTTTAAGCCGTAGTCTACATAAAGACGCGCCAACAAAGCTTTCCCCTGCTAATCATGAGTAATGAAGTTTTTCAATGTTGAGCTCGTTGCCTCCAAAGCTAATATAAACGCCCTCGCCACAACAGTAGCCCCTGCAGGCGACGTGTGCGTGTGGTCGATAGGATAGTACGAATCGACGAGCGTCGCACCCTGCTTCTGGTACAGCGCAGCGGTGAACAGCCCGTGGTCCACGAACGTTGCGCCGGTGGCGGTAGCTGCGTCCTGGCAGTAGGTGACAAACCGGTTCGCCGCGTAAGTGAATGTCCCGGTTTCCCAGGGGTTGTCCGGTGTGGCGGTCGAGATGATCACGTTGGCACCCTTGGCCTGGAAAAGCTTGGCTGCGTTCACGAGGTATGCCTCATATGTCAATACGGTTTCGGTAACACCGCTGCGTTGTCTTGAGCGCAAAGGGTTAAGGGAAAAGACTGGCAAGACGTACCCGAACACACTGGTGCACGTCGTCGCATACCCAGCAGCGCCGACAGGACAATCCGTCCGCCCGTTATCGGTCGGAGTCAGGCTCCCTCCATCGTTGTGTCCAAATTCAATAACGACATAATCGCCTGCCTTGATGTTTGCAGCCATCGCCGTAAAGCGGCCCTCTCGTGTAAAGCTGCGTGCGGACCTGCCCGCGATGGCATTGTTCACGACAGTGAGGCTCTCGTAGTCAGGGAGGAACTTTCCCCATCCTTTGCGGTATCAGAACAGGTCACGAAAACATGAAGGCCCTACCTGCAGTCCCGTCGTTGTTCCCATTCGCAGTCATCGTCGAATCGCCAGCAAGGTAGACTGTGGCAGCAGCAGAAGCTACTTTTGTTGCGACGAGAGTGAGGAAGAGTTGGTGGACAAGCTGACAACGCATGGTGGCGAAGAGATGTTAGGGAACCTTGAAACCAAGAAAGCTCACTTATATAACTAATCTTCCGAACATTAAGCTCATTATCCTATTGAAGGAAGAAGCAGTGCGGAAGCTGAAAGTTCTGGAATACTGGATGATGTTGATGCTTGAACCGATACGTGACCATTGCAGATGACACTGCAGCAACCCCCAAAAAACTAGACGAAGTATAAAAACTCTCGCAGTCGGGCCGCGTGGTGTATCCAAGGAAAACCAGCACAAGACCTAGCAGGAACAGATGACCTAACGGACGAAATCAACCCGGCCCGAGGCATCCCGATACTACTGCAATTTTCTGACGTCTTCAAAATTCCCTATAACTGAATTGAAAAAGAAATGTATCGGGCATCTCGCCGAGTGTAAAAAACCCATATAAATGAACACTTGGTCAAAATGATACAGTACTGGACGCGGAATTTAAAGATGGAGAAACAGAACGTACTGAACTGGAAAGCGTACCTCGATACTAATATCATCTCAATAAATTTCCAGGCTGCGGGACCGACAAATTTGGTGCTGGGCACTAGAGCAGCGACAGAATGGAGGGACACTGTATGCCCCGCCTCAGATGCGTCTTTGAATAACCGAAAAATTAAAATCAGATGAGCGAAAGCACCATACGTGGAGCGGAACACCATAAAGTGCCGAAGTAAGAACATAATTCAAGGCGATGAGATGGATTAAGCATTTATCCTGACGAAACGAGAGCTGTCGCGCGGCCCGCAACACAGGGAGTGAAGTTGGCTGACCAGTTCTCCCTGCCATCTTTCCCGGGGATCCGCCATGGTTCCGCCGCGGTGGCCGACAATCCGCTTTCAGGATATGAACGTCAGAACGCACCCTGGAGGGTGGGACGGCCCCTTCGAGGACCCAGCATGCTTCTCCATAACCATTCCCGTCGGAAAGCACATAAGTGTGAGTCGGAAAAAGTTCGCTTCTTATGGATGTATTTATCACATGGTAAATTGAAAGACTCGGGCCGAGTCATTCGGGTTCTACACTCACCAACCTACCTCCCACCGCCACCGCCTTCAGCACAGCGCACCTTGCTTTCATGGTACGATGTCGGTCAATCGCAATTTCGCTCCCCATTCCCAGGAAACTATACAAAGGAAGAAACCTCCAGCTTGCGACTCTTGCAAGGCACGGCGGGTGCTGTGCCATCCCACAAGGGATAGAACCCCTTGTCCTCGTTGTCTTGAGAAGGGGATAAGGCAAGTACTTCCTATTCTTCATCTGTGCGCTAATTGTAACGATCTTGTATATGTAGATGCACGACAACCCCCGTCGCACGAGGGCGACCACCCAAATCGAACTTGGGAGTAGTTCCGCCCAGAGTCCCCCGTGTACGTTCCGGTCCGACCATGGCTTCCGCTATTTCTCTAGGAGAGGTCAAGGCTCGCCCCTCAGACTCAGTTTCAGCCTCGGTTTCAGACTCGGCTTCAACCTCGAGCTCTTCCCTGGATTTTTCTGGACATCCGGAACTTACCCCAGAGCTAGTCTATCATCTTTTTGAATGTACGTAACAGTCCAACTGTGATTTTGCAGCTCAAATCACCCCTCTATCAGGCTTCACACATCTAAGTCACCACCACCATCCCATGTTTTGCGGAGATGTTCTTCGTAAAAGCCTCGCCTCAGTTTCTTGGAATATCCATCGCATTCCACCTCAGTTAAGAGTGTTGGCGCACTGCGTACTGTGAATATTCTCCATATGCACGTCTCTTTCTTTGTTGATACTAATCACATTATGGCTCAGTGCACTCTCCGCTTCCATTTCGTTTAATAATGCGATCATTGGGCCTGGATCCACGCCGGCGTCCCTCGTAGATCGTTCCGTCTTCACCCGAGGTGCAGATTTAAGAGATTACGGTGTCCGGCGGACTCCCACGTATCGACTCCTATGTGCGGAAGCACTTCGACTGGCCTCTAAGACCGACATTCTTCTCGAGCCAACCGAAGTCAATGCCATATCCTGTTTTCTGCTTCAGCTTCTGGACAATGGTAGGCTGTTGCAATCATCACACTAAGTGAATGTTGAATGAAATCATATCCGCAGAAAAGCCATCTCGGCCTTACTCAGTCGCCTACCTTTCGCACGTCCGTTCCCTTTGCGGGTCTTGGGACGAGGACACAGTATCCCAGAACGCAACCATCTGGACAGGATTCCTGGTACTCAAATTGATGAAGTCGCGGCTCAGTGACCCTGAATGATAAAATGCCTAGGTTATGGAAGTGGTCCACTCGATTCTACGCCGACAACCCATTTTAGTGTTTGTATTACTTCGGACGTATTTCTTTTTACCACACTGACATGAGACCCACCAGCTCGTACTACGATCAGCTTCTCATAACAGGCAGAGAACCTTTATCTTTACATCATCTTTTTCTATCCCTCCAGACCGCAGTGCAAGGGCTCAAAGACAGGGGTATTATCCCTCTCACAGCCACTAGGCCATGTGAGCTCCTTCACTCTATATATACATACACTCTCGATCTGATTTCTACTAGATTTATTCCATATCACACGCCTTGCCCGTGAGCTGTACGAAAACATCACAGGAGGTTCGTACTCAATTTCCTCCCACGTTCAGACTCCCTCAATTATCTAGACTTTCCTCGTCGCAACCCTCTGGACGAAGGATCAGTGACGGAGTTCATTTCCTCCCTAAAATATCTTCGTTCGATCCATTCGCTCATCTTCCAAGAAGATAAGCCCGATCCAGCGGGTGCCTCCTTCGTCTCGTCCACGCACAAGCCGGCCAGAAATTTGAGTCTCCGGTCTTGCGCGTACATCATGACTTTGAGCCACGCTGCGCTGGTGATTGCCCTGCATCGGGAGCTCGTCCATCGTGCAAGCATCCTATCCACGCATGCCAGTGGGACCCCGTCGAACAATTGGGCTGCCGAGCGACTCAACCAGTGGGGTCACCAGGTGAGGGAGATCGCGGACATCACTGTACTCGACGTTGCGCGTGCACTGCGGTCCATGCCCTCGTTGCCACAGGTCGCGCATGGCCACCGCGGCGTTGTCGTAGCGTGGGCGGAGTTCTGTCTCGATGAGGCGGACGCTGCAGGTAGTCTTTCCCCCGAGCGCGCAACAGCGGTGGAAACGTGCGTCGTCCTTACAGTCGTTGGTCTTTTTTTGATGCTTAGTTCGTAGAATCTCTGAGGCGCTCAAGCTAATTGGGTACTCATGGCCGATCCCGACCGGACTCGTTGAGCGTCTGGACGCGTATATCGACATGCGCCGCCCATCGCTCCCGGCCCTTTTGGAAGATCCAATATTTTTTGACCTGTTTCCGGCGGCCCTTGACAATGATTGGGTGATGATGTTCACTGCCGCTCGATAATGACGCCTTTTCGCAAAATTGTTACCTGCGAATCCAAAAAAAACTTGTTCTGCTTGCAGTTCGCGCTAATACTCACTATCACCGAAAGTGGCCGGAATTTCAGTTTTAAGGGCATTTAACCCGAGTTTTTCCCATTCTCGTTGTCGGATTCTCTATCTATGATGAGTTTTGCATAAACTGTGACACTTGAACCTGAGGCGCAGCATCTCATACTGAGTACATTATTAAATTCCAGAATTGATTGGGAATTCATGATATTTCCCTCTTAGTGATTGTCTTGAAGGTATTTCTGGATATATTAGTATCTGATAGTTAGCTTTAGATCTGTTGAAATGTACACACAAACTCTAGGGGCCAAAGCAACTTCCTAAATGCCTCCATGAATAAATTAAAAGAGGGCAAAAGTCACCGCCTCAATCAAAAAATGATTTTGACCCAGATTTTCACAGTAAGGAATGTGCAGTAGATGGTCTTTTTTTGTTGTATATGTAGAGGTATGCACCCTCATGATTTCTAGACGAGGAATCTGCTCAGAGCCGCCGTATGGTCCCGAAGTACACCTATTCCGGTTACTTTCGGTGATAGCGAGTATGTAGCTGCAATAGAGTATCTGATATCATGAATAAGTCGACGTCGGTCGGTTGGTACGAACTCGATCTGTTCTGCCCGTTGTTTGCAAGGAAGGAGTGGGGCAATGACATAGCCAAAAGATATTTTGAAGGAGCGAAAGGAGTGAAGTTATCGGTGGTTGAAATGTTGTGAGAGATCGCGGAACAAGTCGGAAGAACTGCTGCTTTCGCTGGATCAACGGCTCGGTTATTCTGTTCACTGGACCGTTTCAATCCCGATTCCGACAGTGCAACGCGCCACCTCCAAATCCTCCCTCTGGACGGAGGTTGCGATTCCGAATCTCCTCACTTTTCTCGACGCAGGGTGTCTGTTGCTGGTGCTCTGATCCACTCTGGACTCCCCACCTGCTCTGTCTCGAGCCTCAAGACGTCTCTGTCAATTCTACTGGAATTGTGCTGTCGGTTCTCTGGTGGGACGCCTCGGAACTAGACCAATTCACCCGCAAACGAAACGTTCGAGAGCACAGTGGGCTGGAGCTTTTCAGGGAATGACCATCCATCCATCTACAGCGTCTAGTGTCCTCATCTTGGCTTCCAACTCATTGTAGATCCCTGTGTTGTCCAGTTTTTATGCTTGTTTTCTTTTGGGTTGAAAGCTGAAGTATTCTTTAAATGACCACTGACGAAGATCCGCGTCAAGCACGTAACAGTGAAGCAGAGAAAGAATCATCTCTGCCCATAATTCTCACTATCCTCTTGCTAAATTATCTGCGACAGGCAACAGGCACGAAGGAATCGGTTTACACTCCGAACTATACAAAATTTGCAGCTGAAGCGCTACCAAACGCTCCCGCACCCCGCTGCCCCCTACCAAAAGTGCGTATCAGCAGGCGATAGGTCAGGGTTATTCATCCTCAGCATAACAACGCTCGACGTCGAGCTGGAAAGCTGATAACACGTACGTCAGCGGCGAATGCGCTCGAAGAACCGATTGATGAAACTAACCCCATTCGCGATGAACATCTCTGCACGCTGCGCAACATACATGTCCACTGCCTCAGCGACGAACTGGCCCTCCGGCGAGAGCTGCAGGTTGTGGCGTGTCGCGATGCCGTGCGCCCATTCATGGGCTGCGCTCAGGGCGGCCTTGAGCTCATTGAGCCACGGCTGCTCAGCGTCCGACATCACATATACACGCGTGATGTGCTGTGCGTGGCGTACGACAGCGTGGACCTTCCGCACAACTTCTGGGATCGATGGCAGGCAGTATTTGCGCACCATCTCAATCTCAGCGGTACTTTCCGAATGATGATTCAATTTCGGTAACAGGTACTTGTCGGGGAGCTCCCGGAAATTATTGAGTCCGGCAAATGAGTTTGGCTGGGAGTACTCGGGATCGAGATCGTGGCAAGAAGTACCGTAGTCTCCGCGCGGGATGTGGAGCACGAGCAAGCCTCGGAGGGGTGCAGTTGACGTGTCGGTCAAATCTGGTTCGTCCCAGCCCAATGACGATGCGAAATACCCGACGTTCTTGTAGAATTCGTGCAGGACAAGTGGCGACCAGCCGAACCGCGCCAGTATTGGCGACTTTGAAAGGGCCGGGAACACATCGAGAACCCGGTCTGTGTTCATGATTCTGGGCTCGTATCAGTATTTGAAAATCAGCGAAGAGCTGGGGAACGTACTCGTATCCGAACAACGGTGGACTATTCTCTGCCAGTTCGACACACCGCGATTTAATGGAGTGTAGTTCCGTCACCCATCTGTCGATGATTTGGCTGACTGTGGCTTTTGCACCCAGGCTGGCCTGTATCTTTCGCGTGTCGATGACGACCCTATCGGACTCTGGGCATACGCTCTGATAGAATTCTCTGGACACTGCTCTGGGGACGTTTTTGGCATGCATATAGGCGCCGGCGATAGGTCCTGGCCACGGCATCGTCAACAAATGTAGTGAGTTGGGGGCGAGTGAGTACCTGATATGAACGCTGACAGCGGAATGCGCGCAGGTGTGTGATGGCCGTTGGAGGAGATGATTTCTGCACCTTCACGTTCCAAGGTGTAGTTGTCGAAAACGTATCTAGGCGCAGATGATGAGCATTGACGAACGACCAGAATAACGAAAGTCACATACGCCCGTTCTGAAGCGTAGGCGAGGTAGGCATCGAGTATCATCTCCTGCAAGTAGCTCCCCCACTCAGAAACTGGGACATATTGCTCAGAATACAATAGAAATCACAACAAAGCGGTTCGTACCCGACCTGTGGTTGTTCACCCACAGAAATGTTGCGTGGGGCCCGTCGGGGGTATGGCAGAGCGAGGTTCAGATTGTGCTGGGGCAAATTGCGCTCCCGCGAGTGGTACGCTCCGTAAAGAGGTGGGCCTTGAGGGGGGCTGCCGCCCGAGACAGCGTGCCTAGTGTCAATGTCGGTCGTGGCGATAACGGCAGGCGCAGACCGATGCTGGGATGTGGGGCAGGGGATCCATAATCCAGAGGACATTACCCAGAGAATCACGACAGCGGCCAACCAGGGCGCTATCGATGCCCAATGAAATTCCCATTGGCGTGGCTTCTGGCGATCAACCCCACTCCCAGCTGTAGCAGAATCGGGCTGCGAGCTGCTGGGGAGTGTCTTGTGGTTGTCGATGTTAGGGCGTATCGACTGTTTGGAAAGGTTCATGTTGCGAGAGGTGGTTTGGAGAGGACAAAAGGTAGGTGCTAGATTTCCCCACGGATTTGAAACGGGCCCACATCAAGAAGAAAGGAACAGTGCCAGGGAAACCAGCGTGTGCTGTCAGACCGATTGGGGCTGTAAGCCCGGCCTGGTGCCACTATTACGATGCAAAACCGTGAACCTGAAGTTTTTATCGTCACCCATTCACTCTTATGTTTCTTGCGGAGCTGCCTACTGCACGACCGTTTCGTCGGAAGAAATCCACGACATACAACAAGTGGTTGAATTTCTGACTATAGATTATTTTTCGGGATAAACTAATCGCCAGCGGATGGTACACTGAAGCATTGAATCGCCCGTCACCTGAAATCCCACCCGATACTACTAGATCCAATAGATATGGCCGCATGTTGAATGACGGTCGGTAATGGCCGACAACGCCGTGTCTTTGGGTTTGTGCGTGAGACCAGACGGCACACGGGCTGATCAATGATTAATCGAGAATGAACAGCCTTCTCCACAGCTTTTTTTTTCTTTTTCTTTTTCTTCTTCTTCTTTTTATGGCGTTTGAATCCACTCACGTGAGAGGTAGCAGGGGTGGTCCGAACATCCCTGGCGCAC
This sequence comes from Mycena venus, assembly GCA_014462655.1. NCBI lineage: Eukaryota > Fungi > Basidiomycota > Agaricomycetes > Agaricales > Mycenaceae > Glaucomycena > Glaucomycena venus. Next base: position 2,613,184 of record JACAZI010000005.1, on the reverse strand, counting down.
AAGGCTCCGAGAGCCAGTACCTGTCTGCCATTGGCAGTAAGGACTGCTGACTGTCACGGCCCGATTGTCAGAGTCTTCCCAATCCTGTACCGCGGAAAGTGACTTAATGATCAAGTCGAACTCGAGACCGAGTCTCACGGATCCGAATCTACTTACCGCAAATGGAAGATGAAATATGTACGCGGCTGTGGCCGATGAGTGATAAATATCTTCATCCGAGTTCGGTAAACTCTCGAGGAGTCGATTTTCAGGTGGCGATAAGACAGCGAGCAACCTGGAATGCGAATAAGTCTGGTGGGACAGAACTAAAAGATCCCGATGGGATAGTAAAGAAAATGCACCTAGCTCCGGTAAACTGAAAGGCCTGCGGGTTGCCACCATAGAGGTGTCGCTCGATGGTTACCCGCTGCTTCTAGATGAACTGCGGAAAATAAGTGGCGAGATAGCAGCTTGCCGTGAAGCGTCATCAGATGCTCAAGTACGTCTGGCGCCACGCCCAATGATTTAGCAACAGATCTAGAGTGTCAGCCAAGATATCCTTGTGTCCTCGGGGTTAGAATTTGAACCTAGTCTACCATTCTTGGTGTGCGGGATGTCGTGATTGATGTCCAGACGCATTCAAAGAAGTTTCTTCTTGTACAACTAATAAGATTGGCGATTCCAAACGAACGTCCGGGAAATGACACGCCGCTGTACTGTAGTCAAAGCTGGCTCCGAGTCTGCATCTGTGATGCTTTCAGTTTCATGAGCGCATTCCCACTATGTCTTGTTCAATTACGTCCTCAAAGTGGATGAGGGTCTCTATTCCAAACCTTATTTTCTAGATCCTTGTTTCCCTGGGAAATAACAGCCATTCGGGTCCCGTATTTAATTCGCGGTAGTCTAAGGACTGCGGAGATATGTGAGCAACATCGTAAAAACCGTGTGTTCCATGCGGCGTTTTTTCTCCGGTCTAAAATGGGGTTTGGCATGCTGGCGCTGTTGTCGCGAGGGCATCTTGATCTGAAAGATAATCCAAGTGAATAACCAGTGCAAACAAAACCATAGACGAGCCTCCACCTTCTGGCAAAATATACTCACCGAAAATGAATCTCTCAAAATTCGCGTGGTGGCCAAGCCAGGCGAACTATGGCTAATCCCAACCAACCCGAATCCTAGCGACAGGGCTGGCCCTAATGCGACTGAAATCATCGTCAGACGCAGGTGGGGATAGTCACCACGTACCCTAGTGTTCGCCCCCGCTGCTGTAGTAGCTCTCTGGATGGCTTATGAGCTGTGGCCCCGTCGGGACACCCTCCCTGGATCCCAGTCTGGGACTCCCACCGATGATGACGACCCCCCACGTAGTTCGCCGCTCTACGAGGAGTACCACTACCGGGACCGTCACCTCCCCCAACACAATCTATCCCTTTCTTCCCAGACGAGTCCTCCACAAAGTTTTATGGGCTGCAAATCACGGCTCGCGTGAGTGGTTTCTGCCTGCTGTTTTTATGTTTTCATGTTCTTACCGCTCCCTGACAGACATTGAATTCGTTGACGATATGCAGGAGATGATGCTCAACGCTTACCTGACCTATTCAGCGAAGCCGGCGTACGCATCCCACCAGAGCTGTTCATCGTTGGCGCTCATGTCTTTGCAGATACGTCTTCCACAAGTACACGTGGGAACGGGCAGGATACGAAATCAGCTACCGTAGCGGCAAACCCATACCAGCCCATATCCCATTATCGGCGTTAATATCAGGTAGACTGCACCTCTACTTGAAAAGACCTGCTGACAATGCCCAGGACCGATTATTGGGGATCCAATGCCTGACAGGTATGTTTCTCGCTCGGTGTCCCGAGAATATTTCCTGAATGTGTTCGACAACTCGCCTTCGACGATACAGATATCCATCATGCTGATCAAGGGCCTGCCTACAATGTATGTGCCCCGTGGCGACTACGAGGAACGATGCAGCGAGGCATACAGTCGCGCCTAGCCCTTGACGAGATTCAACCCCATCCCAGGGCTTCCCGACAAGTACACTCCCCCCGCATATAGACAGCTCCATCGATACCTCTTAGGTCACCCATAAGACTGCCTGTCGTCTATCTCGGAGATCGTGGAGAAGGTTCTAGCCGTCGACAAGCCGACCATCGCCCGATGAGTGACGGCCCAGAGCGATAGCTGGAACTTAAGGAAGCCCTTCTCGCAGTGCACCACTGGTCTGACAGTATTGCAGCGAGCTGCGACCTGCAGCTCTCATGGGAGTGCAAGTTCGTCGCAGAAGCGGTGGACATGTATGCTGGGCAACGGACAGAGATTGAATGGAAACGGTGTGAGTCGCTTTAGACGCATTTGCAGCGCATCCACCGCTCACCTTTGTGATCCAGTTTTCCATTTTGACATCCAATGTCGTTATGCTGAGGACGCAGAACAGAGACTTGTCTGCGTCAGAGGCGCGCTTTTGGTAGCCTTTGGTGCCATACCCGCTATAGCGACCGTACTACTAGCCTAGCTTCAACGCTGAAATGCGAGGTTCAGAGCACAGACTTTTAGTTAGATGAATCCCCAAAAAATATTCAAATCAGAGTGAAAATCGACATCGCGTGTAGGCATCCGAGTGAAAAACAATCAGAGGTCAAGACTGATCGTTCGGGACAACTCGCATACGGCAAACCTCTGGACCGGTCGTACCCGACTTTCCCCCGTCATCAGATGGTTCCCATGACAACCTCACTAACCGCTACCACCAACTCATTCGACTCATTTAGTGAGTCGACGAAGACTCTGTACAGTTATTATTACCCGTTCTTTAAGATTTTGCTCGTTCGGCTGTGCTATATCCTCATGTAACCATTCTCCTTTTGTTTTTCCTCTGCTCTTGCTCTTAGATTAACCCCTTCTGTGCTCCACTGCCTTTTCAATTTCACTGGAACAGTTGATCTGGGCGCAGTCCTTCCTTGACAGGACGCAGCAGACCGTAGTCGCTGCTGTCTATGCCGCAGCGAGTCAGCCGTGAAGCCACGTAACCCTTCCGGCAAGCTCTTGACATATATAAAGGCAGCCTGCTGTCGTTGGATCCTATTCTTTGCCCACTTCACTCGTCCTCAACATTAATTCTGGCCCCTATGTGATTTTTCAAACATTCTGTCTGCTGGGTACTGGGCTTTGATTTAAATCTGCTGTGCTATTTTCTGGGATTTATCGGTGCACCATCTCTCAAAGCGATTCTTTGCTTTTTCAATATCGCTTGTCACAAAGTTCCCTGTTCTGTGCCTGGGATCGGTGGGAGCCTGATCAATTAACCGTTCTTTAAGATTTCGGTCGTTCGGCGGTGCAGTTGCTCCATGTAGGCATATCTCCATGAGCTCTTCCTCTCCTCTCGGCCTGCGGATCTTGCCTGCCTACCCCATTCGTGAACTCAGTCTATTCCACCATTCAATCCGCGGTTCCTCAGCTGACCAGAATCTCACTGCGCCGCAAGGCTGTCCAATTTTTTCTCACCATGGCCGTATCACCGGGGCGTAGATAAAAGACCCCAACTCGTCGGTTCCCCATCACCGCCTGTGCCTGCCTTTTCCGTTCCTTTTTCCGCCCAGCATTTCACTCGGAATTTTCTGGCATTCTTTACCATTGTATTTTGGCTGTTAATTTATACTTTGTCTCCTTGGATTCAAGCGTTTATGCATGGCTCTCTCAGGACGTGGGTTGGGCAAGATTCCGCAAAGTCTGGATGGGTTGGTGCTGGCGAACATTGGCTACCTCAAGACCTCTTACCCTCGGGTCATCCTGCGTATAAAACCATAGAATTCTGTTTCATTTGAAGGGAATTTCCACCCCACAATTCTCAATTCCGGGCAATGATTCAGTTCTGCCAATAAAAGCTATTCCATTCCCTCCGTGGGCGCTATTGAATTTTTTTGTTTACATTTCCACCTCATTCTGATTCTCTTGCCCAAATGCCATCTCAGCTCTTACTACGCAGTGGGGTGAATCTTGGCCATTTCCTTCCATGTTGCTACGTCCTTCTTGCGATAACATTCTGGCCACAACCGATTCGAAGCTGCGAGTTTTCTGGATTCACGCTCGCCAACCAGCTTAATTCATGGTCTCCTCCTCTTAGTTCTGACGACTCCAATTACGGGGTTGGTCCTCTACTCTATATTCCTTGAAACGTTGTATCTCTTAGATGCAATTTATTTCTCGTCATTTCAACGCCAGCGGAATTTCAGGTTGCCGGAGCGGAGCGGAGGCCCGTCTTGTCTCATTGAAGAAGGATGCGCCGCAGTGGTTCAAACTCCGAACTCTGTGCATACGTCATCGATTTCCTGTATCGGTCTCCGAGTCCGGAGGACTTGAAATCGTGTGCATTGATCTGCTAGAGATTCACTTCGGCAAAGATTTAGTCCCGAGTTAAGTAAATTCATCGAACTAGGAAAACTTCGCCGTGTAGGTGAGTAGGCAAACTCAGCTGTTTCAACTTCAACCGAGATGTGCCATCAACACAGTCTCCGCCCCATAATCAAAATACTGTGACCCAGCAACCAAGGCCGCTCAAGTGGTGCCAGTAGTCATGAGCATGAAGAGATCGGAAGACATTCAAGACTAGACGTGGGCAAGCATACAAGTGTTAAATGAGATGAGGGGTAACCTGAACTTCAAGTGTCATAGAAATGCGACCATCACTCCGATTTGTTCCGACAGTTTGCTCTCGGGATTAGCCGGGTCTGCACCCAAGGCCGTTCGGCTATCACGTCGAGGCTCCGTCGAGCGACCTTGTGAACGTCCTTCGTCCTTGGTCCGTAGGTTGTCTCACACAGCGACTCCCCACTATCGTTACCTCCCATCCCATAATGCGGCTCGTTCAACGCTCGTCTTTGCAAACTCGGGAGTCAGCTTTGGCCTAAGTAGTCTCGACTTTTCACCGCAATTGCAAGTCTCCGAGCCTGGATGAATAGTCGCGCCGAAACATTCTGCGGTCCAAATTGTGTGGAAGGAAAAATGAGAGGAACCTTTCGGAGATCTGGGATGTGGCAAGGAGCCAGGCGGTCCCGCTGCGGTGGCAAATGTGATTCGTCTCTGTAATGAGCTGGTAAGTCGTTAGTCTGTAGTTTACCGCGCCACTGATGTATGGTCGGGTTGTTACACAATTTTCGGAGTTTGAAATTTGCCCTACCTATTTAACACCTTCAGTGGCTTCTACCGCCCAAGTCTTGGAGACAAAATCATTCCAAATCGCATTTCAATGGCATCTGCGCGGTAAGATTATTTTATCTGACCTATTTTGAAGCTGGAATGGCAAGTCGGCTCTTTAAGCAGCCAGCCAATCAAAATTCGGCATTGTGCGTTGTTACTCTTCTCGCAGAGACCTGGCTGGAAGAGTCAACCAAATCCAGTTACTGAACGTCATAGGCCTTCTAAATCCGTCAAAAAAACGTCGTAAAATGCAATTCGAGACCCGAAAAATTTGGGATTATGTAACCCCGCCCTCCAAGCACGGATCAATGGGAGCTGACAGACTACTGTAGCATTTTGTTCAGTTCGTACGTCACGCGTCACAGGGCTTCAAAAATACGAAAATTTTCGTACATGTCACAGGTCACTGGGGTCGAGTACGAAAACCGCCAGAATGTCACGAAATCGCTGAAAATCGCCCAAAAAATCGAAATTTCGGCTTACACGGTTGCGCGCGCCGTGGCGTTCGCACGAGCTGCCATTGTTGACAGCGGAATCGATTCGGCGATCCCACGGCTGCACCTTTCCTCCTTGCGCTTGACCGTCTGATCGATCAGCCCTGCCATTTTGGGCATAGGGGCTCATTGGGATGTTCAATTCAAGTACGATTTCAGCGGTTTGGACAATTCTAAGCTTTTTTAGTGTATCCACTCTTGCACATGCTATTTAGAATTTTCCTGGCACTTTCTGACGAAAGTACGAAAATTCTGGGGATGTCACGATCTCCCGAGGCCAAGTACGAAAAATGACTTTCGTACTTTTGGGTCACAGGTCACAGGCCGGTACGAACTGAATAAAATGCTACAGTACAACATAACGAGGTACGAGTTAAATTGTTGTAGCGTCTGTTTATAAGAGACTAGGTAAGTCATCCTTCTTGCTGCATTCACTTGCTCTTCTCCTTTCTCAGAGCCACCCCTCTCTAACCTACTCACACATTCACAGTACGTGTACCCTCCCCAATCGCGTCGCGTAATCGATACCTGGTTTGGACTCCCCGCACTCTTCGAGATCGCCACCATTCGGGCACACCATGTCACGTCGGTCGGCGCACTCTTCTGTGTCTGCGAAGTCTCTACCCACCCGCACCACTGCAAGCGTCCGCTGTCGCCCGCAGCCTACGACATCCCGTGCGCGCAGCGTAGCCCCGTAGCTATGTTCCCCGGGCGGTCATTCCGTATACGCTCTGCTCCCGGGATTCACGCTGCCATGCCTGTGTCCTTTCCACGGTTCCAACCTAGTTCCTACTGCTGCGATACCACATACCCTCATTGGCCAGCGAACCATCTGCGCATGCCGCCGTCGTACCAAGAAGCATTTCCACATACCCAGCACGCGCGATCACCGCGTCGTGCTGGGGCGGGTATGCGGACCCGTTTTCATTCGCTCCTTCTCCTCTCGCGGATGATGTGGGCGTGGAACATCGCGCTGTACCCTCCATTTTTCGCATCGCTAGCCTCCCCAAAGTCCTTAGTTATGCGCCATCGCCTGCGCTGTGCTGCAGCCGTCCTTCTTCCATCATTTGAAAACGGCGTGCCGCCGACGACGGGCCGCTGACGACGTTTGTGCTGTAGCCACCGGATCGCTCGCCGGTGTCTCGTACACCGGCACACTTCATGCCACGGAGCCCGATACCTTCCTCGCGCCGCGCGTGGCTGTGCGATTTCGTGCTTTGCACTTGTGTGATGCGTAGGGAACGCCTCGTTTCTTGCCCCCGCGGTGGCTCTAATGTAGTACATGCAAGGCGGAAATGGACGAGAAACGTAGATGCACGTGCGGGGAAACATGCAGCTCGGATACTTGGCCCAGACCCCCACCGTTAAACTTGCTGCAGCCGTCAGTATCGCTGGGGTGACGAAACCGTGCTCCAATTCACGCGAGTGGTGGTGGCAGGTGGTCCCACGTATCGCGGTATTCGAGATGAGATGGACATGTTGGGTGTGCGGGAGCTAGCCTCTCGTCCTCTACTCGTACTTGCCTCCAAGGACCACTTTTCCTCGACGTCATATTCTGTTTTTTTTTCACTAATGAAGCTAACTTGGGGGTAACTGACGTAGTGAGGATAATTTCGCGAGATTTCGTCAAGTTTCTTCGAAGTTTGACTGAATTGACTGTGGGCGGTTTTCCTGATGATGATGCAGGGCCTGGCTCCCAAAACAAAAGTCTCGTTTCCTGGCTTCGAGATATACTTTTCGCCGGCAAACACCTTGCCATTCACAGTACTGTCTTGCTATCACCTTTCGTTTCATGACCTGCTGTTGGTCCTTGGAGCGCACGCCGTCCCCTCTCCTTCCCTCAAAGCCTGATCCTGGTAAATTATCGCAGACACGCATCACTCCTGAACTCCCGTTTCTCGCTTCCATAGCTGCAAATCTCGTTTTATGCCCTTAGACCTCAAATAAATTTCCTTGATTGACACACAGGCTGCATGTCGGGCAAGAATATCTACTGGCATAACATTAGACAGGCTTTTTCAGTGCACTTCGATTATGCTTCGATACATTAACCTCAACTACCCGACCTCCTCCTAGAGCCATCCGCCCTCTCTGGTGCAGTTGACCAGCTGATGAACTGCAGATGAGCTACAGCTCAGCTGTACACTAATTCAACTGGGCCAAAATTATTGTTTCGGCCACAGTTTCGGCACGCGCCGAAACAATAAGATTCGGGCAAAACTTCAGGAACCCGAACTGTAGTTGAAACTATTGTTTTCAGGTGTATCCAAAACGGTTCAGGTAGGGGCGAAAGTGTAGCTGACTTCATTTGTTTCAGTGACAATTTTAGCACTGTGGAAAGTACACCCGAAATTGTTACTTCTAACAAGGTTGAAAATGTACTTAATTGGTTGATCTCAGAAATATCTTTAAGCCAGCTGGATTCAGAATTTTAGGGGGTATCTTCAGCCAGTAACTTAAACTCATGGTATCAGAAACGTTTTCACTTAGAGTGAAATTTGTTTTTTTGCCGTGTGACTCTCATTGATGGACGGCTGGTTTCTCTGCTTCTTCAGCTTGCTGCATGTTTGCGTTTGCATATGACACATGCAACGAAGAATGGGTCGAAATGGGTCTGACGAGCAGACAAGTGAGCAGGCGATGTTGCTCGCCATCCAGGTTGAACCCACCACCACTGATTCGCAGATGTCCGCCCACCATATATCATCGTAAGGCGCCTATCGAAGCGGTCTTTGTATCCGTCAACATCGGCGCTTGCAAAATCCCGTCGTATCCTTCTTCGTCACCTTGTTGCTTCGCTTAAATTCATGAAATGTCATTACTTTGACTCTATGGAGCAGTGAAAGTTTGTCATATTGGCGTGTTTCTGTGAAAGTTCGTGAGATGTACAATATCCGGGCAGCTGGCAACAGATCAAAGGCTGCTGTAGGAATCCTGCCATCATTTCCCCGATCTCGAGTCCCTACCCGCTTTTTCATATAGATACCTTACTCAAATATCTTAACTGCTAACCTAACCGCTGACCATCTAACTGGCCAAATTCGGCAGTTCCCCTAGTCATTTCGTGATGTGCCGAGCGTCGCCGTTTGACAAGCCTAGAGCACGAACTCATAGAATACTGTCGAAGTGACCAACTTTCTTTAATTCACATCAAAGTGTCGAGAATATGCGAATTTAAGCGAAGTAGTAACGAAATGGGCGCGGACTCTTACGGAGACTATGGATCACGGAGATGGTCTCTCACCGGGACCGACAGCTCTCAATCACGGTACCTGTTCCTGAATGAACAGCAATGGAACAGCGTGAATGCAACACTAAATTGTGATGACAGGTACCATTCTAGCCGAAAAACTCCCGGTTGTCACTAAGTACGATGTCTCCCACGCTCGAGGACATCTTGAAGTTATTTTGGCCGTCATTGGGTGGGGAAGAGTGGGAAGCCGCCCAAGCCGGCCGCTGATTCGAAACTTGTGGTCTCAGCATCCTCCTTTGGCGCTAAATTGAGAGCGCCAATATCACCATGTTGGCGCTCTATATAAGACCGCCCCGCGTTTCCGGTATGTTATTCCTCTCCCCATGTCCTCCAGCTCGTCCGTTAATTCCCTTCCATTCTTTAGCCATCCGGGATCGAGCTCCGACCTTGTGGACGGGCCGGAAAAGACGTTCACCAGTCTAAATTCCCCACAGACGCCGATTAGAGCACAACATGCACGGTACCTCTGTCCTTGGTCTTCCGTGCAGACACTTACGATGAACAGTGGACGATTCGAGATGCGGAAATTCCTTTTACATCTCATGGGATGGCCCGCTATTGTCATTATCGGTCAAGTCATGCTCCAGCTCTTCGCCTGGGGATTCTTCACCGTTGTGGAGATACGTGGGTTCATCGCGTTGCCGCCGTCGAGCGCTGAGTGGGCTCGTAACCACACTCATCCCGTCACTCTGATATCCACTGTGATCTCAACATGTCTCGCATCCTGCTCGTCCTTGTGCGTGCATCATCCCGAACAACGATCCTTGCTGACACTCCATAAATAGTCTTTTTTCGTGGGGGCTTCGTCACTCTCTCGCCCTTTACATGCACCGGGACGGAATGTCCCTATCCACATTCGTTTCAAGTCTCAAGGTCTCCACCCGATCCTTTGTGTTCGACCCCCGAAAAGCAAAGTGGAGCGCAACCTCCATCGCTCTAGTCATCTTGACCGGTCTCCAGACCACCGGGTTCGTGTTTCTGTTATGGTGATCGCACTGGGTCTGACAGCCTGTAGTTGGACCACCCTGCTAACACCGCTCCCTATTACGATCCCGACACCTTTGACTGGTTCCGAGATCAGCCTCTCGAGCCCTGCGCTCCTTCAAATGCAGACCAGCGGCCAACTGGACAATTGCGTGTATAATGGAAGTAGGTGACTCCAGCTTCCCTGCGCACCGAGTTCTCATGCTCCCCTCCAGCCAGTTTCCCCGCATTCACCGTGGGCCAGACGGAGAGTGGATACGCATTGGTGAAGAACAGGATGTCATTCCCGGCCTCAATCACGCTGATGGATCAGACTTTCAATATCAGTACTGGTACGACTCTGTGCATCTCATGCGCTACCGCGGCTCATCATCCCATCCCACAGCGGGTGTACTTCCGTTGAGTGAGTACGAGATCAATGCGAGCTCGTGGTTCGGGGGAAATACTTCGATCCCGGCGGCGTTGGATCGCACCCACCTTCCCAAGGGTCTGGAGTCGAGCTACACGCTGATGCAGCAGGGTGAGCATTCCTCGTGAACTGTCGTCGATCTGGACGGAGAAGGACTGACGCCTGCCCGACGCAGGATTCACCGCCTATGTCGACTGTCACTTCCAGGAGATCACAGCCGATACGACACCGTCAGGAACACTCTGGACCGACACTGTCAAGGACTGGAGCAGTGGGCAGCAGAGCGTGGCCAACATCACATTCTCACAGTTCACTTCTGATTGCGTGGTTCCACAATCTGCTCGTAAGTGTTGGACGACTGATTGGGCGTGTCGAGGCTGATCGTTCTATGTAGTGAACAACACATACGCGTACACGGATAGCCAAGATTCGAACTATGTGCTGGCGATTGCCTGTATGGGCGACGCAAACTATAGTACGTCGTTCCCGCAGTTGCGATGATACATCTAACACTCGGTCAGCCTTGATGTTCAAGTCCGCCGGCAAATACGATTTCATGAATGACATGGTTTGCCATATAGCTCCCCAAATAACCACGGTGAACGTGAAATATGGGGATATAGAATCGGCCGGTACTATTGGGACGGACGCACTTGACCAGGCCGTCGCGGAGCCTGTTGGCAGACCTGCTGGTCTGTCCGCTATAACAACCATCCTCAACACGGTCTTCTTCTCCCAGGCTATATCTACCAATATCATGGGCGATGAGCTTGATTCGGCCATTGCAGAGTCTGACGGGCTGGATTATCAAGACGAGACAATCTTGGCCTACACGGTACGTGATATGGGCCCTCATACTCTCGTCCGCTCACGGTAGCGCAGGAAGTATATCTCAGCGCAGTGGCAGAATACAGTGGCTCCGTATGGCATTCCCTTTGCAACCGCCTCGCGTGCTTGGATTTGACCCTCACTCCTAGGTTCTACGTGCCTGTCTGTCCGCCACCAACATGGCTTTCGCGGACGGTGTTCCAGCGAATATTACTGTTCCGATCGACGGGCTGTACTCTACCCAGACCGTTGGTTGGCTGCACGCCTCAGCCACCACCTTCTGGGTTCAGGTCCCAGGAACACTTGTCGCCCTCATCACCATCTTCGTCGTTCTCGCGGCCGTCGCTCAATATTACGGAGATTCGATAGATGAGTCTTTCGATCCCTCAAATGCCATGCATCTGCTCGCCGCCTCGGCCGCTGGCGGGTTACATGATGTGTTCCATGGGACAGAGGAGAAGGATATTCAGGCTGTCGAGGACGTCAACATTGTCCTGTCTTCCTTGCCTGGGCGGGGACCTGCCTTGGTTAGAAATACTGTTTAAGCAGCTGTCTTTGTACGCGTCTACCTCTAATTTGTGTCGTAATTGTGTAGTATACATTGTGTTATAATGGGAATATGTTGAAACATCTTACACGGAGAGCTGAAGCTGAACTCTAAGTTGTGTGGTTGCGTCCCGCGCTCTCACTAATACTATAGTTTTTTTTAATTATTCTAGCGGCGGGGGAGACCCCCCGTGGAGCCCCCTTAACGCTCCCCGCTAGGCCCACTGCATGGAGCTCAAAAAATATTTAGAGTCTGGCATTGGATTCAAAGTGGATGCTGAGCCGTGCTCGGAGGTTGAATTTATATGATGGGGCCGAAGAGCCGAGTCTCATTGACAGGCGTGAGTCCACTGTTGCATTCCGCCTCCACGTGCCATCCCAATTGAGCAATTTGATGGCGGCAGCTTTCGGCGAGTTCAAGCTCCGACACATGCCAAACAAGGCACATTAGGGTCAGCCACAATGCTGTTCTCTTTCTCCCCCCATCGACGCTGCCTCGCCGCCTTGCTATGTGTCCCATAGGCCACCCATCACCACAGCAGAGAATCCACCTGCCGTCAGGGACGCCTATGCCTCGCTTTCGAGGGAGTTCCCTAACTCCCGGGTATTTGCCTTGTCGTCCCGCCTCGCCGGTTAGGGTTAGGGATAGGTTAGGGTGGCTGGGGAGGGGGGCGAGGGATAGAGGGAAAGCGTGAACGAGGCTTTAGAGTGCCGACCTGAGAGGCCCGGCTTGGGGGACCCCCCGAGCGCAGCGAGGGAGGGGGAGGGCCTCGAATGGTCAGTCCTCTTTGCGCACCTGAAAGAGCAAGGATGTAAACTTTAGTATTTCAATATATTATATGTTTCCTTTAAAATACTTCACTGATTCGGGGGGTCCCCCAAGCCGGGCCTCTCAGGTCGGTCCTCTTCGCGCACCTGAAAGAGCAAGGATGTAAACTTTAGTATTTCAATATATTATATGTTTCCTTTAAAATACTTCACTGATGAAGCAATGCGAGTCCAAAATGCTTTGCCGAAGGACTTGTGCAACACTTTTTAGCATCATCGGCAGCTTCGGCAAGCTCAGCACTGCCTCCAAAAAATTCCCTAATCGGGATTGCACGTGGAGGCGGAATTGAAACTTCTCACTGGTTGAACATTTCAAGTTTTTCACTGAAAATTTTGGTGAAAAATGTTTTAAATTTTGCAACAATTTTTCACCAGAAAAGTAGGTGAAAAACTTGAAATTTTTTTGTGACTTTTTTGAACCTTGTGAAAAATTTCTGAAAAAGTCCTGAAAAAAGTTTTAAAATTCAAAAAAGTCATAAAGAAGTTTCAAGTTTTTCACTTGTTTTTTTGCTGAAAAATTGCTTTGAAATTTAAAACATTTTTCACTAGTTTTTTCACCAAAAAACTTGAAATGTTCGACCAGTGTCTGTGTGAGTCCCATTAACGGCGTTAGCCGAGATCCCGAGTTGCACTGTTGGCCGGTGGCCGAGAACTAAGCGAGTCCCACTGGCCATCAGTCGCACTCTCCTGATCATTCCTTGGTGGTATATACTCACTTTTCCCTGTCACACCGGAAGTTACACACATTTGGTCAAACTGAATCTTAAACTGAAGGCTAAATTTTCAGGTTAAGATTCGGTCAAACCGAAATTCAAACCAAAATAAGTATTATTGGTTTAAATTTTGGCCTCATGAGGCCAAAAGTCAATGTATTGGTTGATGTTTTGGTTGAGCCGACAGCGAACCAAAACAGAATTTATTGGTTTAAGGATTTGTTGTACCGAAACCTAAACTAAAACTACATATTTCAGTATGTAAAACGGTTCAACTGATACCCCCACCAAAACATAACATATCGGTTGGGTATCAGTTGTGCCAATATGAAAACCAAAATATAAGATGTCGGTTTTCGTTCCGGTCTAACTGAAACTTCTGATCTTGGTTTGAATTTCAGCGCTAGCTGAAACTTGAACCAAAACCACAGGTTTTGGTCGCGCTGAAATTTGGTCCACGGATGATCCGCAGTTCATCCGCTGCTCATCTGCAGACCATCTGCTGCTCGTCTGCGGCACATCTGCTGCTCATCCGCAGGGGGTCCGCAGACAATCTGCAGTTTATCTGGAAAGGGTCGGGGCTTGAGTATTTTGCATACATTAATGATGAGAAGTTCTTTATGGTTGGTTTGAACTCAATAAACTCAATAAATTGCTTTCTCCACTATTGCGTGGTCAGAAACATCCACGGAGAACTTGTCCTCATTGATGTATGCAATAATATTTAAGCCATGACTCTTTACAGATAAACCACAGATTGTCTACGGACCCCCTGCAGATGAGCAGCAGACGAGCAGCGGATGGTCTGCGGATCATCCGCAGACCAAATTTCAGCACAACCGAAACCTGTGGTTTCAGTTCAAGATTTGGCCTGTGCTGAAATGTAAACTGAAATTAGATGTTTCAGCTGGTCCAATTCGAAAACCGATATCTTATGTTTTGGTTTTGGTTTTGGTGGAACTGATACCCAACCGATATGTTATCTTTCGGTGGGGGTATCAGTTGAACCATTTTACATACTGAAATATGTAGTTTTGATTTGGGTTTCGGTACAACAAGTTCTTAAACCGATAAATTATGTTTTGGTTCACTGTCGACTTGACCAGAACCTCAACCAGTACATTGATTTTTAGTGAGGCCAAAATTTGAACCAATAATACTTAGTTTGGTTTGAATTTCGGTTTGACCGAATCTTAAACTGACACTTTAGCCTTCGGTTTAAGATTCAGTTCGACCGAATGTGTGTAATCTTCGGTGTGTGTCTAAACTCTGCACCAGCTTTAACATACATATTTAGAACCTTTCCACGACCGTGTTCAATCAAGCAACTGCCTCGAAAACACACCCTCCGGATCCCACTTTCGTTTCAGCATTCTCAACTTGTCGACCTTCCCCTCACCCCGGAAGCGCAGTTCAATCGGCCCCGTGCGCGTGCCGTTCTGAAAATCCGCGTACTCGGACGAGTGGGTTCCTCGCATAATCGCAATGGACTCGTCGTTGAAGGCGTCGACCTTCTCGCGGTTGGCGGGGTCAGTGTGCCAGATCAGGTTATTCCTGTCGGTGATTTACGGTTCAATGAAATGAAGTGGGTTGGATGAGTGGTGAATCAGAACGAAATTGTGACCGCGGTGCTCACTGCCAATATCGGACATCATGCAGAGACATCGCTGACTCGAACGTAGGTTTCCTCACGGGTCGTGAGTCCCATTGGAAATTGAACGCCGTGTTCAGCGCATCGGGACACTCAGCAACGAGTCTTTTCCAGACCTCCACGGTCCGCACAAACGCATCCTCGTCGAACCGCCGCAGCCCAACGACACCGAAGCGCTTGAAGCCGCCTTTCGCAGCGAGCACCTCGCGGCCGTCGCTGGTGTTCTGAATGGGCACGGAGCCGCCGTTGGCGACGAGGGGGGTTCAAATCGTACAGCGGCTTGTACGCGACGCTGGCGTCGCCCGTGCTTCCCGTGTATCTCGCTGCGACGACCAAGGCGGGCTTGCGGGCGGGCGGCGGCGCCATGACCATCATGAGCCCTGCGGTCGCTTGCGTGCTATCATCCATCAGCACCTTCATGACAGCTGCAACCTCCCTCGCCCGCTCGAGCGGGAAAACGAAACTACCGACCCAGATGGTGCCCTGCGTGTTGCCGAGCTCGCTGAGCGGGTGGGCGCGCACCACGAGCTGGGTAATGAGGCCGAAGAATTGACCCGCGCCGCGGATGGCGTAGAGGAGGTCTGGCTCGGTTTCTTCCGTGACTTCTATGAGTTCGCCTTTGGCGCAAATCATGCGGGCGGAGAGGATCTGGTCGGAGCCGAAGCCCGTAATAGAGGAGGTGATTGAGGCTCCGCCGCCGAGGAAGTAGGGGATGGCGCCGACAGTGTTGCCGTTTCCCAGAGCTATGCGATGCTGTGAGCAATCAATTCTTCTCTTGTGCGCTGGAATTCGCACCGGTGAAGAGTCCAGCCTCCGCTAAAGCAACAGCAACATCCTTGGACAGTATACTTCCCCGTAGCGTCGCTCTCTGTCCCAATGCATCAACCTCAATTCCCGAGTATTTGCTCAAATCAATAATGATGCCCTCCTCGCCGATGGTGGACCACAGACTGTGGCCTCCGCTCTTCGTGACGAACGGCACCGAGGATTGGAGTGCCCATTGGACCTTCAAGGAGAGAAATGGGTGAGTGATGAAAAAACATATACGTGGCTCTACCCACAACCTGTTGAATCTGCTCTTCAGATGCGGGGAGCACGATGGCGGCGGGAATCTTGCGGTCGATGTCAGACCACCGTTTTGTGTGCTCCTGGAATTTGGAGTCGTTCTTGTCGGTCAAGATCTCGAGCTCCGGCAGTCTTGTCAGAAGTTGGGGAACGAAGGCCATGGTGTAGCAATGGGATGTGGTCGAGGGAACCCGGACGGCGGAAAGAAAAGGACTTGAGGTGAGACGAAATTACGCAGCGGATCGTTTCGGCACATCGCTTAAGTGTGATTGCCCCATCCAGGTCTTCCTCACCCCTATCCTTCTCAAATTCCCCAATACCACTCTAGTGCGGGTGGAGACGGACAAGAATTCGGAATATCGTGGCTTGGTCTTCCGAGAGAAGGGCGATTGGGGCTGACTGTCAGACAAGTGGCAAAGATGCAGTACCGCCTGGGATTATATCAAACTGAACGCTACACCTAGCTGTACAAAACATCCACCATTAGCAACACAGATCCCCGCCCTTCGCATATGCGAATTACCCACCTCGACGCAGATGTGCTCTCTGACATATTCCTGCTAAATGACGTGCATAACATTCTCTCCCTCTCCCGAGTACATCTCTCTCGCGGAGAACGCTGATAGGCTGACGTGAGGTTCTATCTATTGCGCATACGAGACATTTGTGGATTGACATCGTCCGCCGGCTGCACTGCCACGGACTGGTCGACACGCCCCCAGACGTAATTCTGGAGACCTTCTCAAAAGATAGGCTTGTCGAGAAGGTTAGACGCACCTTTAGTTGGGCCGCGCACATGGTCCTCGCGGGCCGCTGCTACTCCAACCATTCACCGACACATCACCGTTCCTTTGAGGTGCAACGGCACACGGACTTCGAGTTACTGCTCGGAGGACGGTACCTGGTGTTACGTCCTGCAGGAGACGACCATCGGCGTGGGTAGACATGTGGAATGCTGGGGTGTGTATACAGGGCAACGGGTGTGGGTATGGAAGCGGTCATGCTGCACGGTGAAGTTTTTCGCGTTCAATTTCCTAAAAAAATGGTTCAGAGGCGGTTGTATATGTCGTCTTCCACGACAGTGAGTGCGTGTTCCGAGTCGATTGGAGGTGGGGAGCTGGCCATGGCCATGGTACAGTCTGTGCTGAAACAGTAATATATGAAAAAAAAAAAAATGGGGCAAAATGTTGAGTGCAAGCACAGGACGGTTTCGTTTCGGCAGCGACGTCGAGGTGGTAAGACGAAAGGAGACGTGGCTGTGTTGATGGGATCAAAGATCTCTCGCAATCGGTGTCTTCAATCCCTGCGGTTCCGGCCGAACCCACAGTTCTGGGACCCTGTATTCTCCCCCCCTCTCGAATTTAGATACTTCCCAACTTCATTTCGGGGCAATCCGAGTCCGAGCAGTGCCGACATTCCGCCATGCACTCTTTCAGTCATTTTGATCCTCATTTCTGGCTCACTTCGTTTTCACCTGCGAATCTGATCTCGAAGCAAATCGGAAGCAAGTGTACCAAGAATTCTTCAGGGATTCTCATCTTCGAATAATAATACTCTGGTGTCGTGACTGGTACTTCTTTTTCTAAGTCGTTCCTGACCCGGATGCATGCGTTCCCCACGCAAGTGCGGGCTTGGCAAAACACGCAACGCGCTGACTCCGTAGCATGGGTGCTTATTCGAATGGGTGCTGATGGGTTCAATTAACCGCTGCCCACTTTTCCTGTGGGCATCCATTTTTGATCGGAGTCGAATTAACGGCCTCTAGGCAGACCTTGTTGCTGTGGTAAGTCGTACTACTACGAAATAACATTACCCAAGGCCTCATTCTCGTGCACTACCTTGCCGCTGCTCAGCCGGTATGTTATTCATAGTGTGTCCTTTGTGACTCCCAATCTTCCCTGTCTCACTGTCTTCCACAGTCCTACCGGTGATGCGACATCTGGGGAACATATGTGAGCATGGAATATCATGTTTCCGGCTGCTCAGTGACCGAGTACGTTTTCATTATTCGTTATTAACAGCGGCCAATCATTTGCATTTTCTTCTATTTCAGTTCCAAGTGCTAAGGTGGCCAACTCGGCTTTCGCGATATCCGACGCTGTCAGGCCCAGAATCACTCGTCAATTTATCTGCACTTTGCGGACTAGGAAGCTCCGACTCTGTCGGAAGAGACCTTGCTTGACGAAAGGGCAGATGCTTGTATGTAACTGTGCTGTGCCGAGAATGTCGAGACAGCGTGCCAAGCACTGGCGCCACCGACACTGCGTTGGAGAGTAAAAGAGACGTAAATTTTGATCTCGGGGCATTTAGGATCATCGGGAGAGTCGAAAAGTGGTGCCATTATGAGGGTGGAGAGACCTTGTCAAGCAAGGTAATGTCACCCGGGATTCAGAACGAGTCAACGGCCACTAGTACTAGTTCCCCAACGGCCATCACCCTCCTGGGCGCATGAACACACTATTCTTCGTTGGCCAGTCTGTCCCGTAAATTCGGAACCGCAACGACTTCTGATTGCTTGGCAATGAATTGTGATACGAAACCCATTGACCTGGAACCGCCGCGGTCCACCCCGTTTACACGATCCGTGGGATGGCATCACGCTCAACAAAAATACAAGGCACAAAAATAGCTGTGTGCAAGTATTCATAGAATTTGTTCT
The DNA here is from genome assembly GCA_014462655.1 of Mycena venus. Taxonomy (NCBI): domain Eukaryota; kingdom Fungi; phylum Basidiomycota; class Agaricomycetes; order Agaricales; family Mycenaceae; genus Glaucomycena; species Glaucomycena venus. The sequence continues at coordinate 2,594,572 of JACAZI010000005.1, read as the reverse complement.
CACTGTTGGTTCTTTTCCTCCACTCAGGGTGAGATGGACATGTCAGGAGGCGGACACGGGGTGGGTCAGTCAGGTATCACCAAGACCTCGAAGCGTTGCTAACGCTGTACTGTCCTACAGTGTGTCTCAGCTTTTTCGGTCTCGAGCCACAATGGAGTTGCGCACGAGACCTGTTGGGGGAGAACGCTCTGGGGAGAACACTCGCCTTCCCACCTGTATGCGAAGACTAGACAACTCTATCGAGAGAATCCTCGGCATAATTGGCAAATAGAACTCCTTATAAGCATCCGGCACTGAAAATGGAGACCCGTATTCTGAATCCAGTGCGTTTGTTCGATTCCAGCATTCTGGACATCTAAAACAGGCAGGTAACACAATTTTAGAACGTCGGCCCGTAAAGCCTTGACACTTGTTTACATGGATTATTCGCCGTTGGCCGGCCAACTCTGCGAACACCCATCCCCGAGGCTGATGTCTTTCACCATCGGACACCAAGCGGGTGAAAACTCCTGCGATTCTCACAAGCGCTCCGAGTTTGTGGGACTTTTGGCATTTCTCATTGGTTCAAAGAATCACACGAAGTGCAGAGAGTACAAAGCGCCTCCCCGAACAGAATGCTGATAAGACCCGACGCAAAGGTCTCTTCCCAGATAATAAAATCCATCCTCCACGACTCGACTATCGGGTCGGCAACGCTACTCGGTATCGGTAGGAATTGGATTTTTTCTGCTGCCGAGTTGTGAGAATTAGCCTGGTCTGAAAGATATAAAAGCCTCAGCAGAATCGGCCAAGAGAGGCAGACAACAGTGTCTCCTCTATCCCGCCATGTTCCTGAAGCACCTCTCGGCCATCTTCGTCTCTATCGCAACGATTCGCTCTGCTTACGGTCGGGCTTGTTCTGCTCCCCCGTCCTTATGCGCTTACGATTTAACAGGGGCCTTCACCCCCAAGAAGAGAGCTACCTGCGCAGGCGGCCAGACTGTGCAAAACGAGGCTTGTTGCGCCTGGTTCCCTGTCCTGGAAGATATTTTGCCGAACATGTTTGACAACGAATGTGGTGACGAGGTGGGCCATGTTTCGATTTGAATGAGGTTTTTCTGGTACTTAATTTCTCGCTCTACCAGGCCCATGGCGCTTTGCGTTTGAGTTTCCACGACGCAATTGGTTTCTCTCCCTCGCAAGGTGGAGGAGGCGCGGACGGGTCCATCATTGTCTTCAATGACACCGAACTCCAGTTCCCCGCTAACTCTGGTCTCGATGATCCAGTGGGCCCCAGCTTATGAAATTCATCATTGCCCACTCAATTGATTGTAGGTCAACACTGAGGTTCCGTTCATCCAGGCACACAATGTCACACCTGGAGATTTGTAAGCGATTTTCCATTTTGTATATGACGTGAATTTGATCAAGTGGTTGTCTTCAGTATTCAGTTCGCGGCAGGTGGGTCGCATGTCATTATCATTATCTTAATTATAACTTAATTTCCAACCAACCAGCCGTTTCCCTCAGCTTATGTCCTGGTGCTCCCAAGGTCGACTTCATGATGAGACGCCCAATGCCGCTTGCCCCGGCTCCAGGTCCCGATGGTCTTGTGCCTGAACCATTTGGTGAATCGCTCGTTTTTGGAGAGAGTTGAATTGACGGCTCATCCAGATAACGTCAACGTTATCCTCGCTCGTATGGCCGATGCGGGTGGTTTTACAGCTACCGATGTTGTCGCTCTCCTGGCTAGTCACTCTGTTGCTGGAGCGGATACTGTTGATCCCACCGTGAGTATCTTTTAATTTTCTGGAGTCTATTCCACCGATTGACAAGCTTGTACTGTAGATCCCAGGCACTCCATTCGACTCGACGCCTGCATTGTTCGATACTCAGATATTCATTGAAGTTCAGCTCCGAGGCACTCAGTTCCCGGGGTAAGTTTCTCAATCAAGTTGAGAACTGCGGTCGATGATTGAATATCCAGTCGCCAACCGGGTCAGGGAGAAGTTATGTCTGCTGTGACCGGCGAATTGAGGCTCCAGTCTGACCACTTGGTGAGTGTTACTTTGGGGAGGCTTCGGAGGCCTGGCTCAGTTTCGATCCCGTAGATGGCTCGCGATTCCGCAACCAATTGTGCCTGGCAATCCTTCGCAGGTTCGCCAATATCCGCTTGGAGCTGACGAGTCCTGATCCTTGGATAGGGAATCTGCCCGGTACCCAGTCCGCGTTCGCAACGGCGTTCAACAAGATGGCGATCATTGGGCACAATCCCGCGAATCTTATTGACTGCTCCGATGTTATTCCCGGCGCGCCTCCGCTTCCTGCAAATGCCGGCCCCCACCTACCCGCTGGACAGACTCAGAACGATATAGAGCAGGCGGTGCGTTTCCAGTGCCACGGCCAACTCTCTTTATTGACCCAAATATTGGTCAGTGTGCTACAGCTCCGTTCCCAACTTTCACTGCGCAGCCAGGTCCTGCAACCACTGTCCCCGCAATGTGAGTTATTCATATCCGAAGGGGCCATAATTCTAATCCATCCCTTAGCCCTCAGGTGTAGCTTAGTCTTTCTCGGGTTGGCCAGTGTTCTTTACCTCAATAGTTATGCGTGTGTCAGGAATCCAATTTTGTTCAGTTTCAAATTTCAAACTCGTCCAGTACAACCTCAAGATTGCTCCGCGACTAAACTATTTTCTTTGACGGGTTCAATGGGAAATTCAATCATCCCGACTCGCGAGTGCAACTCAAATCGAACCACGCTCGCCATGGTCTGTAACCCCAACCATCTTTGATATCAATAGAGGGGTGCATGAACCATCACTATCAAACTGAACAAAATTATGCAGTCCAGTCGCAAACTAATAGGAAGCGCAACACAACGTAGAAGCGCAACACTAAGAATTACATACCTTTCAGGGTTCTGACTAAGTCCAAAATTTATACAAGTATAGCAGGGTATCATGTTATCTTGTCTACAAAAGGATTTGTGCAAAGAGCTCCTGTGAAGCCCTCGAAATTGCAATGTTTGTGCCTGCATTTCACAGCCTTTGATCCCAACAACGAGACCTTTCCCTTGTTCTGTGTTCACAGCGCTGACATATGACAATTCTGTTGCATTGTGAGTTTTCAGGGTCCCTGATTACATATATGTAGGTTAAACCACCGAAAAGCATACCCCCAGAACTACAATCGATCATGTTGAAGTGTTGGGCTTCTACGTTATTGGGGCATATTTGGGGTTCCCGAAAGATTTGGATCGTTCTCAAGAACAACTCAACGTTGCTCCCAAAAGTAAATTGTGCCATGGACTAGATATCAAGCTGATCCAGAATACAATTTGGACCAAGTGATTTGCATAGGATTTGACTGAAATATTCATGAAATAGTCTGATCGTTGCGCTTCCTAGTTTGCGACTGTACCCTCCTTTGTCCATCCTTTCTTCAAGAATCACGCTTACTTGTTCTGAGGCAGTTAAAAGTTCAGATTTCGCAATATCCGTGAAATTTATAAATGAACATCATGACCAATAGTATTGTCTTGGTGTGCTCCCAATTCCTTCGCTCTTTGAAGCATCACTCAGCTCCCGTCTAGTAATAAGTCGGATGACTGTCAGGTTCCTAAACCATCGCTGGTATGCCTTGGGAATCAACTTTAAAACCTGAACAAGAAGCAGTAGGACGACGGAGAGGGCCAGAACCTGAGGGTGAGGAGATCATTGTTAATGTTATCAGCCAGACCACAATGACAGGAAGGACAACAAACCTGACTAAAAGAGGGGGCGAATATGTTGTCGGGGGGTATCCCACAACTGTATCTCATTCAGCATGACCCAGTACACCATAGGTACAAGGAACACGCCGCAGAAGTGCAAGAAAGGGTAGCGCTGCTGGAACTGATCCCTGGAATACGGCTTGACTGAGCAATTCATGAGAGAAAGGGAATATTTTGCGAACCATTAAGCCCAGAACATCAACCAGCGAACCTGAAACTTGGATCGATTCTGAATATTCATCATCCGGATCCGCTCGGTCAGATCATATCTTGACTTGATATCAGCGCACGCGAGAGCGATGAACAAAAGAAGAATGGGAGCAATGGTCCCAATCACGACAGCCATCGCAGTGGAATTATTGACCCCAGTGGCCGCGAAGATCTCGAAGAGGCTCAAAATCACCAGCGGAACCCCAAAGTAGGGCACGAAAATGAAGTCGTATAACGTGGCGATACCGACACCCTTGTTGGTCAAAACATCACAAGGACTAGCTGCGGTAAAGTGGCTGTTGTCGGCGTAAGTTGTGAATGTGAGAAATAAAGACGCTGTCAGCGAGAAGATGAGGACGAGTAAACGCAGCAGACGGTTTCCGCGTGGCGCAAGAATTTTTAGCCGGTGAACCCGAAGCCAAGGCCAGGACCCAAGTACAGCGTAGACAACAAGTGTTGAGGACTGTAAAAGAGAACCATCAGGATATTTTGAGTATTTAGTAGTCCTCGGGGAGCCGCGTACCAGAAGGGACATGACTATAAGCCAAGATTTCAGCGAGCTGTTACGAGCTGAGCCTAGTGCTGGGAAGGTTCAGTTCGGCTCGAGTTCAGAACACATTTCTCTGAATGCCAAACCTGAACCCGGCGTTCAGTTCGGCCACTCGCTTGAGCCCCGAACCTGAACGGGCATTCAGGTTCAGTTCAGCGTTCGAACATGTTCAAACCTGTGAAAAAATCGGGCATCTCGGGCAGTATAAACCGGGCAAAGTGAAAGTGCCGCCAAGTGCCGCCACTGACGCCTTTTGCCGCCCTTGGCGGCAGTGGGGGGCGGCAGAGGAGGCGGCAGTCATGTTTTGACCTCCACCATTTCAGAGTGTCGATGTTGCCAGCCCATTGTGAGGTGTTTCACTGTGATAAAGCCTTCATTGCACAGAGAAGGTGCTAGCTGATGGCAGGCGCAAAAAAAAAAAAAAATCTAGGGTGGGGCGGCAATGCCTGAAAAGAGGCGGCAGTGTGACAAAGTACACCACCAATGGGCAGCCATGTGGCTCAGAGCTGGAAGAAAACTGTCGGATACATGCAGCTGCCAGCTGGAGCCAGCCCGCTGAAGGCTGGCCACCAGCCCATTTCCCAATAGGTCCACACTGGAGCCAGCTTCAATGTGACGGCCAGCTGTGCATCAACATTGCAGCCATCTGAGCTGCCATCCATTTATAACTTGATTGCGAACAAGTCCCAATGAATGAACGGTGAAAATAATGGATTGTAATTATATACAAATATGCTACACCTGCAACACTACCGGACATGTCGACGGGCTCTGGGTGCCATCGCCGACATACACCCACACTTCGGCGTCATCCGTCAAGTTCGAACGCAGCGTGGCGGGCGATTTTTCGATCAGGCGATAATCTACAATATCCATCGTAAAGATATTCAGGGTGCAAAGAAAGTACGGCATACACACCGTGATAACCTCGTTCTCCTGCCGCCCTATTTACTCTGGATATTTGTGGTTGTGTTGCTCGATGCTGGCGGCACCCGACCTAGCAGGCATGTGGACAGGGTTTGTGAGGTTGACGTTGAACAGAGTACTGTAGGTCTTGGAATTGGAGGGTTTGAGGATCAAGGCTTGGAGTTTGAGGTCTTGGGGCTTGATGACTGGGGTTTTGAAGCGGTCTTGAAGTTTGGAGACAAAGACTTCGAGCACGAAAGGAGGCGAAGAGCAGAATTACAGTACTCTGGGTGTTTTCAATTGGAAGATTTGGAAACTCTATGAGGAGATTTTGCTGCCTTGGCTGCGACGATGAGTGGCTCGGGCAACGGCAGGCTGCGGACTTGCGAACATTGTTTCTCCTGGACTCTAGAGGATGTCGTATGATGTGAAACCAACTTGCGGCGAACCAGTGGGAGGACGAGGCCAATTGGCTGGGCAAGTTGCTTGAACAGAAGAATTCCAGGGCGTGGCTCAAGGAGCATGGAAAGAATCAGAGGGAGGATTGACTTGCCACCGAGTCCGTGCCGCTTGCAGCCCCAAACTTCGACTCTCCTCTGATTTGAGATGTTAGGTGTTGCTATAGCCATGGCTTCGAGGAGTTCGCAATATGAGAGAGGATTGAGAGCGAATGAAAGGTAAGAGGAAGAAGAGGGAAGAAGACAAGAAGGCGAAACGACCAACATGCACGTGATCAGATACAACAACAAACAGTGCGCACGGACCCTTCTATTTTGTCCGTCTTAAAGTCGGCTTTTGCGTCATGCAGGCATCGATATTTGTGTAACTCGTGGTGTAAAATATGAAGAAAATTGATGATCTCTTCGAAATGAATGTTCTGCATGCCCATCAAGCCGATTCGAGCAGCTCATGCAACCTTGCTCGAATGACCTCTGACATTTTTCCCTTTGTCGACGACTGAGCCGCAAAAAAAAAATAGTTGCATTCAAGCATAGATAACAATCTAAGGCAGGAGAGCTTTCATGAGAGAATGTATTATATTATCAGCAATATGGTTGCAAGGTGTGAAACTGTGTGGGACCTACCTAGCTGTCCAGCTGGTGGATACCTGAAATTTTGGCTGGCGTGTGCCAGCCAGCTCCCAGCTGGAGAAAAGGTTGTGTCCAGTTTCTTGAATCCTGATTTCCAGCTGATCAATCCAGGTAGGGGCGACGTGTCGGCACTTTGGCGGTGTAGGCGGCGGTGTGACAAAACTGCCGCCCCCGAGGGCATCAGAGGGTCGGCAATTTACCATTTTGGGGGCGTCCCATCTGTGCCGCCAAGGGCGGCAAAAGGCGTCAGTGGCGGCACTGGCGGCACTTTCACCGAGCCTGTGTAAACCTGCACAATATTGTGAATAACAATGCTCTGGACATCTAGAAACCAGTATATATGCTTCTTGGTCAATGTAGGCTGTTCAACTACCATTAAAAGCAAGTACACTGCAAAAATACCTTGGTTCACATGCGGATGCACCACGGAATTGAACATAAACACATGTAGAAAACATAGAATTCATGCCAAGGAAACGTCTTGGGTAGGCTACACCCAGAATGTAACGCCACATAGCTGTATCTAGGTGAGAAATGGGTCAGCTATACTTGAAATGATCCAATAATCAGTGAAATGTCTCACTTTCAGGTTCAGTGTTCGATTGGCGTTTGAACACGATCCTCACTGTCTGAATGTTGAACCTGAACCCTGCATTCAGTTCAGGTAGGTACTGAACCTTGAACCTGAACGTCGCGTTCAGTTCAGTCTGGTTCAGGTTCAGACCGATTTCTGAACCGGACCATCCCACCACTAGCTGAGCTGGCCGACTGTCAATCATCTGGACTCTAACCTGACTGCCAGGTGGAACTGGCCCCATGCTGGACCCATTTGTGAAAGAACCTGGAATCCAGGATATGACCAGCTGGTTGCCAGTCTCCACCAATGTCTGGGGTGCATGTCAGTTCCAGGTTGTGATCACACATGTGACATTGGTATGGCACATATATTGTGTAAAAAGTATTTCCATTCAACTTGCGTTCAAACCAACAATTTCTCTCTGCAACTTCCCTGAAAATCAAAGAGTCCTAACAACTTTTATTGCCTTCATGTGAGTACCTGCAACTTCCCAATCTGTTCCTGCAACTTTGCTACATGCAACTACATACTGTTATAACTATTGTACTTGCAACATTTTGCACTCTGCCGCCATTTTCCAACTTCGACTTGAATATTTTGAAGGCGGCCGGCAGTCACGGAACTACAGGTTCTGATCCGAATATTAATATTCCACTGCTGGATTGATGCCAGAAAGGTTTTATCTGTTTGTACAATGGTCCATTCAGTAAATCAACTCTGGTTAATCTACATGAATTACTGTGGAATTCAAAGTTGATATTATCCTATTTTGATATGTGTCCTAGAGTCTCAGGCATTGCATACAAAACTTCAACCATCAAAACATATCAGGTAATTTCAATGAAATCATAGTGGTACCTAAGGGATTTAACCCTCTCAGGAATAATATGGATGTATGTGGACTATTTACACCCATTCTGTTCACAATACAGCACTAGTATGTAAACTCAAGGAAATTCACTGGGAGGAAGGCGTGATAGTGGGACTGATGGAAATCATTGGATCAACAAAATCTAAATTCGGCTGTTTGCTGATCTCTGGACTTGCATGCAGAAGTGTTTGGCAGGCCTCCAACATGCAGGAAACCCTTGAGAACAAATACCCCAGGGTTGCAGGCAAAAAATTGAAGTTGCAAGCACATACCCAAAGTTGTGAGCATGGTTGCAAAGTTGTGGTTGCCTGCAGGAAAAAGAGGTGAAAAAGATGCAAAAAAGGAATTAGTTTTTACACAATATGGCACATATATGGGTGATATATTGTGTAAAAACTACTTCATTTTTTGCATCTTTTTTCACCATTTTTTCCTGCAGGCAACTACAACTTTGCAACCATGCTCACAACTTGAGGTATGTGCTTGCAACTTCAATTTTTGCTTACAACCCTCAGGTATTTCTTCTCAAGGGTTTTCTGCATCTTGGAGGCCTATCCAACACTTCTGCATGCAAGTCAAGAGATGAATGAATGGCCGAATTTAGATTCTGTTGATTGAATGATTTCTATCAGTCCCACTATCATGACTTCCTCCCAGTGAATTTCCTTGAGTTTTCCAGTGCTGTATTGGGGACAGAATGAGTGTAAATAGTCCACAGACATTCATATTATTCCTGAGAGGGTTAAATCCCTTGGGTACCACTATGATCTCATTGAAAATTACCTGATATGTTTCGATGGTTGAAATTTTGTATGCAGTGCCTGAGACTCTAGGACACATCTCGGAGTAGAATAATATCAACTTTGAATTCTGCAGTGTTTCATGTAGACCAACCAGAGTTGATTTACTGAATGGACCATTGTACAAATAGATAAATCCTTTCTGGCATCAATCTGGCAGTGGAATATTAATATTTGGACCAGAACTTGTAGTTCCGTGACTGCCAGCCGCCTTCAAAATATTTAAGTTGAAGTCGGGAAATGGCGGCGGAGTGCAAAATGTTGCAAGTACAATAGTTATAATAATATGTAGTTGCATGTACCAAAATTGTGTGCAACTCACAAGTTCCAGGAACAGTTGCAGGTACTCACATGAAGGCAATAAAAGTTGCTAGGATTCTTGGATTTTCAGGGAAGTTGTAGAGAAAAATTGGTGGTTTGAACACAAGTTGAATGGAAATACTTTTTACACAATATATGTGCCATACAATGAATATGAAAAGTCTGAGCAACCGGAACCATGAATTGTAGGGGCAGGGGGCAACTATTGCTCAAACTGAGAGTGTTTTGGGGCAGATCAGACTCAAGTCAGACTTTATCTAAGCGGAGATGGTCATTAAATAATTTTATTTGAGCAGGAATTGGGCTTAAAAAAATCCGACTTGGGGCCAGCAAGGAGAATCAGAAAGCTAGGGATGACAAACATACCATTAGGGCACCATGAATATAAGTAAATAATACAGGTTGAATGACTTCGCCTACTACTTTATGCTTGCCTCTGCGCTTCAACGCATTCTTCAATTCACCCAACCACTCCAACATTGTACTCGACCTCCTTGTCCACGACGATCTCCATCGTCTGGAAATAGAAATTTCCATTAATAACTCGGATTTGGCTACGGAGTGAGGTTGAAATGGAAGGAAGACGCACCGCGGAGATGTCGATATTCTGCACGCCGATCTTATCCGTCGAGGTGACGTGGCCCATTTGCAAAGCATTTCGTGCAGCTTGTGCCTGTGGATGCGATAGGGTAAACCCCATGGGCCTGTGTCGGTGGCGATACCAGTTCCTCAAGTTTAGCCTGCAGAGATTTTAATCCAGACATGACTGAGGGGAGGAAGTAAGACGCACGTCGTAAGGACAGAGTTGGCGAAGACTAAGAGCCGAAGGAGTCGACGTTCAAGTGCGACAAGTCCAATTGTTAAACCCACCTTTGCTAAGACTGAAGTATATTGCTACCCAGACAAAATTGTGTCGCATCGTCACGACCTACGAAACACTCTCGTTGGAAACATTCCGGAAAAAGCTAAGCGCTGCTTACACATGCGATAATGGCAATAGCCATTGCAGCTATAATGGATTTGTCAATACCTCAGGTCACCACGTCAAAAAAACGGTAGTCGGCACTCACAAGTAAGAAGACCGTCGTTGATCGTGAAGATCACCACGGCGTCTGCCATCTCTTGGGTCCTACACACCAGGATGAGACAGAAGGAGATAAACCATCGAAGGAGAAACATACGTTGTATACCCTTGTTTCAGCTCCCGCAGATAATAGTATCGCGCGGCGGATATGGATATATCCGTAGTTGCGGACACAGAGAACGCGATGATACGGACGACCTGTTTATTAAAATTTATGAGTGAGAGCATGAAGGACAATGAATGCCATCGGAGTGCAGGAGCTTGCAAACCTGGAACTGAGGCAGGATGTTGGCAAATTTCTTGGCTAGCGACCTGAACACCCCAAATCCCGGTGAGTGACCAGCATGATATAGATGGAGTAGATGTACATTTCGCTGGCAAGGGCTGCAGTGGATTTTAGCTAATGGGCGGATGCAACATAGGAGCAGAAAGACCCACAGAACCCCAGAGCTGCATTCACATTGAATATCAAATCTGTTTACGGTAACACCACGGGAACTTCGCACCGGTCCTTGTCAAACTCAACATGCCCTGCCATCAAACATTTAACGCATTGGTTTCAAGTGACGCTGAGAACATAGGACGCACGATGACGCAAGTAAGTAACCACTTGTGCCCGCTTACTGTCGTATAAAACCCGCACCAGTTAGATGAGAGGGAAGGGCTCAGATGAGGCACAAACGGTTGTGTATCCGCCATATGTAGAAGCTGAACATCCATATGAGATACAATGGCCAGAGCGACCATTGGGTCCAGTAGTGTGAGTTAACGTACAGATTGGCATTCAGTGTGGCGATCAACGTTGTCACGATATGGGCCTAAAATACATAGCATCAATGGAAATGAGGGCAAACTTGTGCAGAGAGGATAGTCGATGCGAACCGGGTATGGTCTGTCGACTCGTAAATATTTCCTCGAGATAGCTGACCACGCGGAGCGAAAAGACGCACGGAACGACATCCAACAATCTGTCTGGGTTGCCGAAGTTGATGACGCCGTACTCCCAAATCGTTATACAGACAGAGAGGGTGTGTGCAGTGTCGGTGATCCTGCCGGTTCGTCGGTAAATGGCTTGAGTGAAGTACTGGGTACTGAAGAAGAGGATGCGCACCAAACCCATGCAACCTAATGGCCACGGTCGCAGAATGGAAGTATAAATTGCAAGTAGGTCGCGAAAGGGATGGGATTCCTAGATGGTACACACCAGGATTTTGTAGTGCAGCTTGTCTTTGGGGAACATCTTGAAGTAAAGGAACGTTTGAAAGCCTACTACAGCTGACAGTCTACGAGGCAGGATTAAAATCAGGATTCCGATTTGGGGCGAGTGAGAGGCATATGTACGCAACGCAGGCAAACGCTCCGACAACAAGGGCGCCAAGGGTCGTAAGTATGTTTACAGGCTCTGCCATTGCTCAACGGGGATGGAAGTTTGAAGGGGTAGGGGTGAGGGGTGAGCGTGGCGCGGCACAGCCGCACAGGTATTAAGGCAAAAAAGGCATATAACATCCACCTTGAGATAATTGGAGACTCTGTCACCCTAGAAGCTGATGCTGAGCTGTGGGAGAAGATTCACTCCCGCCCGTAGAGTTCTCGCTGCGCACCCGTGGGACAAAACTCTTATATCAGCTTTAAGCCTGTTTTGAATTCGGAAAACGAGGCAAGACTTCGCATATGCGGAACCCAATATCTATCGAACTGGTTTTGCTGGAGAGGACTTTATGAAGGTCTTTGGTGCTGTTTCGTTAGCTTTGAGGCCTTTCCGCAACTACCGAGATGACCAGAATGATTAGTTGTGCCTAGGTGCAAAACTATAACGAAACTTCACTACTTTTGCTAGTTTACAACGCGGGACACCTATAGTTCGTTACCTTATCGCTTGATCGGGAAGCGATCTCGCACCTGAAAAGACTCAACGACCGTGCTTTTGATTCCACGAAATGAAAGAAACGGATTGGAAGAGAGGAGTCCTGATATTGCAACGTTCAATTTAACCTCCCATGCCATTCGACATCGAGAGACTCTTGTTGCTTGTACTCGGGTGGCATCACCACCAGAATAAAATGACCCTATTTTTCTCACTCTATACTTCTATATCGGTCGTAGTTCTCCCACCAGCAGGTTCTGTTTTGTATGATTGTTTGACATGCTGATAGATACCCGAATATTCGTGCGGTGAGACGGAGGGCCTAGGACTGAAACAGGATGTCACGAGTTCCGGAGACGGTGTTATGCGGTGTATTAAGTTCGGAACCATGATTTGACATCCAACTTCGATCCAACTTCATGCCCCAACTTCAATTTTTCGATTTGGTGGCGTCGTTGTACTTCCCGAAAAGAATCTCAAGTTGGGGACGGAGTGGGGGCTAAGTTGAGGATCAACTTAGGGTCAAATCGGGCCCAAGTTGAAATGTGTGAAACCCCCTAGCTATCACCGGCTAGCAGTCTGCGGCTAGCCAGGGCTGCCTGCTTGGGCTGTGCTATCAAGCCGGATGTTGCCTAGGCTTGCTCTACGGGAGCAAGCCATAATTGTCGAAACTTTCCGGTGTGTAAAGTGCCCCTAGAGTGCTATTTTTAAGCATGCTACGAGACCAGTGCCTAGGCGGCCTTGATGCATCCCATGGGTCCTATATTCGGCATATTTGGGTATCTCCCGAAACCTAAGATATCAGGAATTGAGTCGGTGCTCCCGAAACCGTTCCCGAAACCAAAGGTTTCTGCAGCACAGTATTGACCTCGCCAAAACTGTTCCTGAAACCTTTGGTTTCGGGAACGGTTTCTGCCAACCAGAAACAAAAGGTTTCGGCTCTCCATAAACCGTTCCCGATACTTTTGTTTTCGGGAACGGATTCGGTGTCCCCGAAACAATAAGTATTGGTAACGGTTTTGGTGCGCCAGAAACTGTTCCTGAAACCTAAGGTTTCAGGAGCACTGAAGCCTAACTGCAGCTCAGCTGCAGCTCAGAGGCACCTCAGTTGCAGCGTGTAAAATTTCCAGAGGTGTTTCGGGGACACCAAATCCGTTCCCGAAAACAAAAGTATCGGGAACGGTTTCTGGAGAGCCGAAACCTTTTGTTTCTGGGTGCCATAAACCGTTCCCGAAACCAAAGGTTTCAGGAACAGTTTTGGCGAGGTCGATACTGTTCCCGAAACGGAAGGGAACGTTTTCCGATTTCTGTGCCGCAGAAACCTTTGGTTTCAGGAACGGTTTCGGGAGCACCGACTCAATTCCTGATACCTTAGGTTTCGGGAACGTTTTCAGGGCCCCCGAAACTTCGGATTTTCCGGAGTGTAAATTAGACCGATCCCGGCCCATCTGCGCCTGCCAGCATCATGGGTGATTGTTTTCTGTGCTCACAAGACGCACAGTTTCACAGAGATCTCAAACAAATGCCGAGCGCACGGCTGCTACCATCGGAGCCCACCGAATGAAAATGAGTCAGCAATGATCCAGAGAACCATCCCAGAAGCCTGGTGTCAAATATGGAGATGGTAATCCAGCATCTTCTCGATCCTGACCTGGATGTCGGCTAATCTGCGGCATCGATCAGCACAGCGTTAGCCCTGGAACTCAGACAACTGATCAGCCATGTATCCGGTGGGATGGGAAAGTTGATTTGGAATGACCGTGGGAATTGGGCCATGAAAATTTGAAACTCCACACCGCCTTCTTGGCGCTCTCCCACGACAACACCCTCAATGACTTCACAATAATGGCTGGAGTTAGTGTCTGAAATCGAGCTCAAGTGGAAGAGAAGCTTTCTCACTTCTTCTACCAGGTTGTTGAGCCCAAAAAGCTCCTTGGAAGCTGGAGGATGCACGTCCGCCCACGCACGGTGTTAGATTATAAACTATCACTGACATATAAATGATCCTCTCTTAGAAATGGTTATTCTTGGGTTCTGATACTTTCACTGTCGGATCATGATTGTCAGAAGAGGGCTGGGCGGGAATCAGTCAAGGACTCACCAGATCTGTGATTCTCCACCTGCTGTTGTGAAATCTACATGAATGCAGTATGAACCCACGACATACGCGTGGGGACATTTGAACATCAGAACGTGGTGCTTGAATCTACTGCCCCCCAAAAAACGTTCTCTGTGGACGCGGAGATAGGATGTTCCCTTCCTGCAGCAACAATCATGAGGTGATGGTGATTCATTCTTCACGCCACATTCTGCATAGCAGCGCGGTGATAGCTAGGATTGGATTCCCCTTCGCTTGTCCTTATTGCTGGTACAGTATATTTCTGGTTGAAGGTATACGCCTGTTGAAATATTTAGTGAGTTTTTACTATCTACCTGTGGATGAACAATCTCGACTCAGGAAGGTTACCTTCAAAAAGCAAGACAATTCCGATTTTAGCTGGAGCACTCAAGAGATCAAGCCTTCCGACGCCACTTTCAAGTACTGCTGATAGACAATGTAGAGGCACAGTCTCTACATCGTCAACCGGCAGCAATTAAGGTGCAAGTGCTCCACCATAGTTGCATTTTTTCCATGCAGAACTGAACCACCGACTCAGGGTGCGGTGTTTGCGGTCTCCTGAGTGCTCAGGATTTTGCACCATATTTCCCGTTGCTAACTACCAGCAGCAAGCACTCTAGGGGCATTTTATACACCGGAAATTTTCGAAAATTAGGGCTTGCCATCATAAAGTAAGCACTGCCAAGCCTGGGCAAAGTCCGGCTTGGGACCGCAGCCCAGGCAAGCAGCCCTGGGTGCCGCGCTAACCGGTGACAGTTGATGGCCGCTGCTATGACTCGATGAGGAGGGGCGATGCCATCTAATGACATTTGCGAACTTACTTCACTCACATCGGAAAGGCAAAATATTAGGGGAGTTCACGGTAGGGCCGAATTTCCCGTTTGTGGATAAATATATTCATTTGATGGAATGGATAAAATCGTCGTTTGTGGAATAAATGTGTAATCACCCCATTTGAGTCCCAGGATATTATCCTGTAGCATCAATTCCACCTGCCAGGCACACGCACCTCACAAACCACCTTATGAAAAATACTCCACGCAATGTGCGGAGTATTTTTTTTTTGATGGGAGGACAGGACTGTTGCAGACAATGAGTGGGAGAGGCAGGACGACAGGCAGGAGAGGGGCAGGATGATGGGCGGGACAAGGTGAGACAATGGTGGCGAAGGCAGAATGATGGGCAGGATGAGGCGGGATGATGAGTAGGAGAGGCAGGATGATGGGGGAGAGAGGCAGGCCAATGGGTGGGGGGCAGGACAGTCAGGGGCAGCTTGCTTACTCAAGCAGGTATACTCCACAAAAAAAATTATTCCACAAACGAGATTAAATCTCGTTTGTGGAATATTTTTATTTTGGAAAAATAATCGTCCCATCACACAATTATTTTTATTCATAAACAGGAAAATATTCCCTAGCGCGAACTCCCCTATTATCATAGGTGAAACATGTACCTGAAAGTAATAATATCAGGTGTGATTTCAAGGGTACAAAAAGTACCAATTTCAGTATACATGAAAGCAGAATGGAAAGATTCAATATCAGGGTGCCTTTCAAAACTTGAGAAAGAAGGACTTCAGACCAATACAAAAAACCTTGGGGGTGCTGAAAGTCCTTCTGAACTGTTTAAAGGTGCCCTGATGTTGTATCTTTCTGTTCCACTTTCAGGTACTTTTCTGCCTGATATTGCTACTTTAGGGAGGCTTTTTACTTATAATGATAGATTACCTTTTCTGGGGTGGCTATGTTGCAGAGTCTCCAGAACTCGTGGTGTCCGGCTTCAGTCCTCTGCAGGAATATTCGGGTATCTATTGGCTAGTCAACCAATCATAAAAAACAGAACCTGCTGGTGGAGAACTACAACTGACAAGGAAGTGTTGACCGAGAAAAAATGGGGTCAATCTGTTCTTGTGGTGATGATGCTCGAGTGCAAGTAACAGGAGTTTCTTAATGTCGAATGACATAGGAGGTTAAATTAAAATCAATGTGAGAGTTTTGTCCCACTCACGCATGGAGAACGCTACGGGCGGGAGCAAATCTTCTCCCACAGCTCAACATCAGCTTCCCAGATGACAGAGTCTCCAATTATCTCGAGGTGGATGTTATATGCCTTTTTACTTTCTTGTAACAAAGGTGTGAAGACAGCAATTGAGAACATTTGTGAATGAAAAAGTTCACCGCAGTTCACCGGTGAACTTGGTGGACTCCCGGGTATGTTCCAGTGAACCGAGGTAGGCTCGTTACCAACCTGCCCATGATGAGCAACCATTTTGGCGAGCATGTTGCTATAGGCAGGCTGGTGCAACTCGGGACAAGCAAAAGGCCTGGGCACAGAGTTCAATCACTTTCCTTTTCCCTCATTCTGAGCTGATTTTATATCTGTTGCAAAAACTCTGAAGGGAAGGATAACTTTAACTCCTCTCTTCTCAAATTCTGTCTCTTCAGAATTTTGATTAAGCTTGTTACCAGTGAGTTCTGGAGCCTCAAATTTAGTAGGGAATCGATTGCAGCGTGATGCCAATGATCAGCACCACTCAAAATTTCAAACTCTGGGCTCAGCCCTTTGATGTGTTACGAATTGTACCAGCCTGCCTATGGCAAAGTGCTTGCCACATATTTTTGCCATTTGTAGGCAGGCTGGTCACAAGCCTAGAACTGAGGCAGTGACTTTGTTTGTCCTAGTTGACTACCGCTCTTCTCTTCCACCACCACATTGGTATGTACCTTCTATAGCCCTGTGAGTGCCTGCCTAGCATCAATGATCAAAGTCTCCAATACCGATGTGCTGATGTTAATAAAGCTTTATCACAGCAGCCCCACTAACAACCACAGACATTCCTAGCCCACCAACTACTGGGGTTTTTGATTCAAATTGACAGGGGGTGTGACACATGACCTGATTTCCCTATTTGACATTTCAACAACGGCCGGATTTTTGCGTGACACCCAGTGACCCCCCAAAATTTCAACATTCTCATGAAAATTTTCATCTTTTTACAGTTTTCAGGCAGTTTCAAGACCTGCGTGACAGCTTGGGGGTTAAACAGAGGCTCAAGTGACACGTGACCGCGACCGAATTTCATCATCAACAGAGGGGTGCATGACATGTGACTGTCGATTTGAATGAAAAACCCCAGTTTTCATGGACTTAGGGGGCCACTGCCAATTGGATCTCACCAGAGATCACCGTGGATTCATTGACTGCCCAGGAGAGGGCTGCAATGAACAGATACCATCACTGTTGAGCTGTGGCGGTCACAGGGTTCTGTGGCATGAAGGCCTTCAGTACCAAGCAATGCCTTCCTTTGATTCCTATGTTATATTCCTGGTACCGTTTTAGGTTCCAGGTCTCCCTTCCGTAAATGCGGAAGTTCGATCCCCCTGCCAGATCATGGATTACAAAGAATGTCCCACAATGCGGCAATTCCCGTTCCCTGTGGCTGAAAAAGTGGTAAATGAAGAGGTTCGATCCCCTGCCAGATCATGGATTACAAAGAGTGTCTCACAATGCGGCAATTACTGTTCCCTGTGGCTGAAAAAAGTGTTAAATGGAGAGGTTCAATCCCTGGCTGAAAAAGCGGTAAATCAAGAGGTTTCGGATCCCCTACCAGATCATGGACTACCAAGCATGTCCTAAACTGCATTGGATTTCAATTGAATTTATCGGCCCTTCATTGTCTGAATAGTCTGAGATTGGTGATTGAGGAAAAACATAAAATGAACTTGCTCCTTCCTCTGGGACAGAACCGTTAGTCCCGTTAGCAAGCTAATGGGAGAGTCGAGTCTCACACGGGAAGAGATACAGTCTTAAACTAGGAAACGCAACAATTAGTGCCTTTGGGCCAATTATGGGTCAGAGACACACTTTTTTTCTGGGTTTTTTGTCAAAGGATGACAGATCTGTACCAATACTGCTGGATGAGTTAAAAAACCGTGAAGAAATAGGTTATTTTGAGTGAGTTTGAGGGGCAAAGATCAGTCCGGCCCGTTTTGCCGTAATAACGGCGAAACGCAACACTTCAACGTGATTGATTTTTAGTTCTGAGGGTGGTATTTTTGTGCTTTAACTACATATCTGTAATCAGGGACTCTGAAAACCCCCCAGCACAGCAAAATTTGTGTACCTTATGACCATAAACACAAAAACCGGGAAGGTCCGATTGCCGGGATCAATGGCTCTGGCAAGCGGCCACAAACATCCTCAGTTTGAGGGTTTCACAGGATCTTTTGGGCCAAATCCTTTTGTGGGCAGTATAATATGATCTCCTACTACGTTCCTACAAAATTTTGACCCCGTCACTAATCCCGAAGGTATGGTATTCCTAGTGTTGCGTTTCGCCGTTGCATTGCGTTTCCTAGTTTGGGACTGTATACATAAGTGTATTTCTCCAGGGCGGTTCAATTTTCCTTAGATATTCTAAAATAGCGTGCAATGGGGGCTGATTAGATCAGATTTCAACAAAAAATGAAGAACTAAATATATGAGTGCGGCCAGAGGTCGCAGGATGATGCACAAGGCAACCTGATGATGCCTAGATCAACTCAATAAAATTTCAAGATTGTAGCGTCCAGAGATGCAGGTGTCAGGTACACCTCAGTGTCATTGGTACCAGGGGTGCCCGGAAGACCATTGTGAATTTCAGTGGTACAATTTGTTTTGTATCCATCCCAGGCCCTTGTAATATAATATAGTCTATCATATTTACAGTCAGGTCAGGAATGTAATCCAGCTGCCTCAAGCTTCACCTTTGCCAAGCGGATCTTGTGCATGGTCATTTCATCCAAGTAGCAGTGTCAAGTGGTGACGGCCCATGAACCAACAAGGTTATGCAAGCAGTTCACCAGTTCTGGCGAACTTTCTGACTCAACAATTTTCTGCAACAACTGGTGTGATACATGTATGTTATAAAACGAGGGTTGACAAGAAGGGGGGCCCAGATGAATTTGATGCGAGGCACATAGCTCATGTGTGATATATTAGCTTCAGGTAGAACAAGTGGCACATTCTGAGGTGTACAACACATTCTAATCTGCTGCACTTTGTTTGAACTCACGCCATTTAACTTAGAGCCAGAGCATACTCAATAAATATCACGTTTTGTGACACAAAATACTAAATAGAAACAATAGGGGAATTCACGCTAGGCAATTAATTTCTTTGTTGGAGACAAAGATATTCCAGTGATGGGATGAATAAAATTGTTGTTGGACGAATATATCCATGATCACCCCATTTTCTTTCTACTGAATATATTTCATTTGCCTTATGAAAACAATCAATATTTTTCTCCAACAACGTGTTTATTCCACCAACGAGATTTAATCTCGTTGGTGGAATTTCTTTTGTTGGAGAAAATACTCATCCCATCAGTTGAGTATTTTCGTCTCCAACAGGAAATTAATTGCCTAGCGTGAATTCCCCTAATGAAACAATCAATATTGCATTCACTGTGACTGAAAGAACTCAGCAGTACTATCAGATTCAGAAAATTTGGAACATTGAATGAACCCTTCAGATTCTCCGAGTTGGCTAATCGGAATGACAGGGACAATATCATCTAATGCGACACTATTCAGAAAATTGGTATCCCCCATTGAATCCAAGGAATAAAACACTAGTCACTCTGAGCAAGGGCCAGCAACTTCAAGAGAGGCAGGAAAGGGGTGAGCAGGTGGGGAAGGTGAAAATCAGAGTAGTAGCCAGCTTCGTCACTTAGTTAGTTCGCTTAGGAATGATAAAGTTTGTGAGTTTGATGCCAAACCAGGAAAGCTCGTCATTTCGATGGATATCTGAGAAAGCTCGTCACCTCGACTAAATCCTGGTGAAAGCTCGTCACTTCTGGCTGCGCACATGGTAAGTGTATTGTTTGATCATACTGAATGCTTCTTCCTTCCCTACTACCACCATCCCTCCCTTCATCCACGCATACTCCCACCTGTTTGCCCAACCGGCCACCTCATTTCATCGCTGACGTCGCCCCATGGAAAACAGTAGAGGACAGAAGAAGTAGATGCCGTGGACAAAACTTGAAGTACGTCGGCATTGTGGTCTTTGAGTCGTACTACTGACGAGTCAATGCCATTTACAAGGGCGCACCGACAGTCCATGCCTCCGTGCTGGATTCGTAGCATGGTAAATCCTGCCTCAAACTTGGATTCCACCAGCAGTAAGGTTTAGTATTCTCACGCCTCCGAGATGGATGCGCCGAGCATGGTCATTTTCCAACAGTATCACCGCTGCACCCTGCCGAACCACGTAAAAATTGCGCTAGTGCACCGGGTGCTGTACTCCCCTGTGCGCAACTCGGAAACCGGAGCCACAGGAAGTTCTGTTTCAATTATGCACTTGACAAGCTGATTCTTTTCTTGCATTGAAGGGTGTAAAGTATTATTAAGAGATTTTTTTCAGCAAACATGTTGCTCTCGTGGGGACCTGAGTTCCCACTGGTGTCCTCAGGCCGGGGCAAAGACATAGTAAAATTATTAACACGGGTCTGTAGGATAGCAACTTTAAATTACACACTGTACAGTGGTATCACCTCAATTTAACTCTCGAAAAGTCACTCAATCGCTGTGCGTCGCGAAATCTTGAGGTCACAAAATATACTTTGTGAGGGATCCTGCCCTCAAGCCAGCGAGAGTGAATAAAGTAACTTAAGAGTGCTAACTTTAACTTTGATCGCCCCTTCAGCTTGGCGGGGCTAACTTTACTTTACTTTACTTTACTTTACTTTTCCCACGCTTGACGAAACTAACTTGTTGACAGCTTAACTTATACGGTTTTGATAGGACAATATAAGAACCCTAATAGAGGCTTCCTAACACATCAGGCATACTATATACATCATTAATTATCATTCCCACTGTCACCTGCCTCCTGTAATTGGGGGAAAATCCTCGCGCTGCCGTCAAAAATTCACGGACCTCTTCACATTGGAAATCTTGATTCAGGTGTTCTTCAAGGGTGCATCATGGCCTGCTTTCAAAGTGCTGAGCGAGTTCTAACCAAGATCATTCATACCTGAATCCTTGAGGTTTTCGATGACAGTTCTCCATGCCAGAATATTGCAGGAACATATTGATTCATCAACAAGCATAACCATAACTCACGCTTCATGAATGGCTCAACTTTCAAAGGGAAATCCACTGGCCCAGATTGATTCCAAAACAGGTAACTTATCAAGTTAGAGAAACATATCGAGTCTATGCTCTCGACTGCTCTCAACGGCCACTTGCAGAATTCTCTGTTTATGCCAATAACATTAACGTCCTCCCTCTGCCCATCTACAAACTCTGTGTAATGTTTAATAAATGCTCATCCTGAGGCACTCATTCTCCACGTTAATTTACTTCTTTGTATTCCCTGTAGTTACCACGGCAGCTTGAGAGACTGTGGCCGTGAGCCTGACTATGGGGATATGGAGAAGTCCAGGGACCATAGTGTACAGTACACTCTGTCACTTCCCGGGCCCCTGGGTTCCTAAGCGGAACCATGCCGTGTCATTCCACTTACCTACCTACCTAACTGCCTCTGCATTAGGCAAGTAACGAGTCTGTCATGTTGTATACCAGATCCACGGCATCCATTGATAGATAGCTACGCACCAACTCAATGCGTGCAGTTGTTGATCTCCCTCTTAGTACATCGAACCATGGCAACGAGGATGAATGCTTCCAGGGCACAGCCTGGTATTTGAAATAACTACCTATAGAATTCTGCAGGGTGCGAAAAGCTGGAAGATTCAGATACAAGTGAAGAAACACTCCCTAGACTTGTTTCAATTTACTTATTTACATCAAATTACACATTTATTTACTATTACTTGAAGTTCCTTGAAGTTACTTCAATTAACTTCAAGTTACTTGGAAGTAACTTGGCCCGCCAAGTTAGATCAATGCGATCAGACAAAGTAACTTATGCCATCAGATGACATCAAATACCGCCAAGTTCGTCAAGTTATAGTCGCAAGAACATGAATTGACACCTGTTACGACTCCTAGAGTTGTTAAATTACTCTAGCATGCTGGTACTTATTCTAACTTGAAGTTACTTACAAGTTACTTTTGCTAACTTTACTTTACTTGTCTGCCACAAGTAAAGTAAAGTTAGTTTTGTAAGGCTAAGTTAGTTTGTCTAAGTAACTTTGTTAACCATCCAAGCCAGCACAGCAAATCCCAGAAGCAGGTACATTAGGAATGTGCCGTGTTTCTGCACACAAGCACAGTATATTCTGGGCAAATGTGCCGGGCTTGAACCAATGTATCGTACATCCAGCAGAACATGCCGTGCTTGGAATGTACTCGAGTATCTATGGTTCGAGTTTCGTTGCTCCCGGAGTTACTGGGGTATGCCGCACTTCGGCAAAATGTGCTCAAAGGTGCCGCACATGAAATGCCGCACTTGGCGGCAATCAAGGGGGTGCCAACTTTAAAATTTCGGAACCGGGTGGAATTTGGGCGTAAATGAGGGTGGGGAATCGATATTTGAAGGTTTCAGGTTGATACGAGCTGAAGTTGGGGAGATATAGCAAATTTGATGGTGAAGTTGAATATTTTCTCGGAATTTTTTGACATTTTTTCTGAAATGAACGCATCCATTAGAGCATTTCTTGAATTTTTTTGGCCAGACCCCCCCCACCGTGGGAAACTTCTCAAGAAAAAATCAAAAATCGATTGCCAGCCCCCCTATAACCAACCCGATTTCCATTTTTTGAAAGTTGACATCCCCTTGGCGGCAATGTTCCGTAGTTGCTGCTAGCGCTGCTGTGCCGTACATTTGGCGGGTGTGCTGTGCTCCAAATATGCCGTGTGCGCTGCCTCTAGAGTCTGGATAATCTCAGATTGAATTCTATTGAAAACAGTGTTCGCTGTGTTTGCGATTGGCCGTGCACCTTCCACGTGCAAGGCCGCGGTCATGTGATGCTGTTGCGGCCTAAGTAACGAGGTTCACGGTGGACTGGGGAAGTAACGAAGTTTCACCAAATCCAGGTCAAGTTACGAACTTCCGCAGAAAGCGATCAAACTCGCGCACTTTCATAACGCTAAGCGAAGTAACTCAATGACGAAGATGGCGCGGACTCTGAAAATCATGGTTATGATGGTTAAGTCGGTGCCCAAAAAGGGCGGACATTCCAACACGTTTGTTCAGGAATGTTCATTTCACTCCCTCTATTAGCGCAGGACTCACATCTCACATAGATCCGGGAGGTTTGCTTCATCGAGTTCTTCCCGGAAAACGACCCAATTGTCAATGTCCTCGATGCAATCATGCAAAAAGTCCGAGAGTACCCCAAGGAATCATTTCCTATAGCCGGGATCATCTACAGATCAGTCCTCAGTCACATATATGGCGAAAACACTATCACTCAGGGTCGTTATTTCGGAATTTGTATGTCTGTTTATTTTCATCCAGTGTTTGCTACACTCATATATCTAGACCACCTACGTCGGTACACTATTTTCTGGCATTCCTTCGCCTGCGATACCGCCTCAAAGACCAAACGCTCGTTCAAGTCACGCTGTTGCACTTCTTCAACAAGTCCGAAAGAGCGCCTATTCTCTTCTCCGTATGGCAGTTTCTAGTGCGCACTTTGCTAGAGAGCCGAAGATGATTACTTTTCGTTCTCGGTGCTTCATCCCCATGCAGAATGGATCTCAAGTTGAATTCTCCGAGGCTTCAGGATTCAAAAATATCTCTATTGCTGCTGAATGGAATGACAGACTCAATAAATCCAACAAGGGGGAAGTCTTCCACCACACAGGCTACGTTGGAAACGGTTCTGCGAAACCAGTGATCTAAGTAGGAGGTTGGGAAGAAGAGCGCCACATCACTGGTCGGATCTTTGCTTCGGACCTGACGGCGCTCCTGACAGCGGTTGAATGACCTAAAGAAGGCTATTTGATGGTGGTACAAACTGTGCACACATCTCAAGCAAAAAAAAATGACACTAAGAACATGCGGACACGAGGAACCAGCCATAGATTGGTGACGAGTATCCTCCCGCTGCTTTCAATCTTTGACACTCCGAAAACAGAGGTAACACCAAGGGTAACACCCTTGTAAAAGATCCCGTTGGAGAGCACAGGTTCTGGCTAGTATATATTATTGGTTGTAGGACAAGGTAGGAAGTCAGAGTAATCACGTCAAACTAGCCATCCTTAATGAGATTCAGCGCGCGCGTGCTCCGGGGCTCAACAGAACATTTAAAGGGCAACACATGGCTTTCAGACAGTCCATCAATGTACGGCTGCGTTTTGGGGGAACACGAAACACACCTCACAGTGCCTGCAGTCTGACCTAAGGACGGTTGCACATACTCTCCCGTTCTCACGGGGCCGGGAGATGTTGAAAACTGCTAGAATCGAACTGCATGCCATGAACAGAGCCGTATCTGCCAGAAGTCTGCCTGAAATCCACAATATTTGATGTTTCAGTGGGGTGCTGCGGAGCCAAATGGTTTGCACGTACCAGGACAGATGCTGTGGAAAGTTGGTGGAGACTTCAGAAGTGCATCAATGCAATTTTTGTTCGCAAAGCTCTCACCGACGCCCAAAGCCGAAACAAATCTGAGTGGGATCCAATTCTGCGCCCTTAACGCTCGTTGTAATAAACCTGCTTGGGTCAAATACCATGGGATTCGCGTATCGCTCGAGATCATGGGTCATTTTCCTAGTTGCAAGTTAAATTTTGAAGGTTGCATTAATTGTCTTAGAAGAACCAGATATTCGGAATGACCGCAGCCCCCTTCGGGATCAGTACTGGCTCGTTACCTCCGCCTCGGTCATAAATGAAGTCCTCCCGAGCACAGTGAGGTATGCCTGATGATTTATCAGATCCATCTCATTGAGTGAGAAGCAATGAAAATTACCTGTTGGCAGACAGACGTGCCACCGAAGGACTTCCTTGCACAGCGCATCTATATATGGAAGCTGACTGCGATCAGATATATCTGGAAGGCGCTCGTTGCCGACAACATCATCGAGTTCTTTCTGTGCGGCTAACTGAACATCTGGGTAAAGGCTCATTGCTAACAAAAACCCCTCGAGTTGAGCTGCAGTCTGAAATCTCCTCAATCAGTGGTGTAAGTCAAAGGACGTCAACGGGGATCCACTGTACCGTGTCACTGCCCCCAACCTGAATGGAAGCCGCGGCCCATTTGATCAAGTGGTCGTCGTGGATCTGTTCCTCCAATGAATTGGTGACAAAACAGTTTTCAGCAGTACCGGCGGCCTACGGGAAAATATATAAAGATTGAACAACCTTCCAGTGATCAATAATTACCATCTTGCCCTTGACATAATTGTAAGAGTCGTTGATCGTGTTGTGAAGCTGTTTTGCCCAGGCCTTGGCGGTGATGTGGAACCCTCCGCCTGGGAGCCACTGTGGCCAATAGCGTACTAGAAGGGATTATTCGCCGAGTTCATGATCACTGAATTCAACTCACAAGCAGGGACGATGTCTATCATGAAGGTCCCGGGAGCAGTTGAGGTAGCGAAGTTATTCGCCACGGTTTCAAACATGGCCAAATATGGGTCCTCTTGTGGTCCATCCTCCAATTCGTATCCGTAGGCTATCCGGATGGATATTGCGCCCATTGTTCTGAAACATCGAGGATCAATTCAATATTTATCCGGCCAGGCAGGAGTCCATCTCACCGTCCAATCTGACCGCATGCGTCGCCAGGATTGAGAGTAATTTTTTGCAGCAGTTTTCGTATCTCGGAGGAGACCAGGGGAACAAACTGCTTTATCGCCGACTGGGAACCAAACAGGCGATGAAAAAGCTTGCGCTCTGTCCGCACACGATCCCCATACTGAGATAGAGAAAGGGCATTGTTGAACCCAACCAATTCTCCACCCATCGGTATCACCAAACGGTCGGAAAAGTTGGCGCCACGGACGTCTAGAAGATCCTCTGCCACCTCCAAAGAGTTAACAATGACCATCGTTTGTCCAAACACCGTCAGGGACGAGATATTTCCTACTCCAGGACTTGGTGAAAGAAGACGTGGAGGTTCTGAACGGGACGTACCCCAGGCGTCTCCCATCTGCGAGAATTTGAGCCAAATATCCCCAGAGGGAACGTCCAGTATGTTCCCCACAAGAGGAAGGCCACGAGGACCAGGCGGCAGGGAAGGCCTCCTGCTTTTATGGGTATAGTGAATGAATACAGGGAGTGCTGCCACTGCGAGAAAAAACCCAGCGTGGGTCGATGGAATGGAAAAATCCGTACGACATGGAGGTGTGGATGCCCCGCTGTGGTGTTCGGGGGGTTATAAGTAGTCAGGTACCAGAATCGTGCTTCCTGTCGTACCGTGGGACCAAGTGCGCACACAAGGAGGTTCTAGCGCCCTTGAGTTCCGTGACTCGAGGCAAGCACTCAGAGAACGTAAGAAGAAGGGAACGCCGAAGGACACATGTGATCCGAGCGATTTTTCTGTGTGTTGAGCGCTCCTTGGGGCCGCCCAATCGCATAGATCATGGGAAAAGAGTTTCTTCTGAATCGAACCAGATAACAGTCCGGTAAACTCCGGCGATGAACTTCGACCGGCGACAATCAGAAACCGTCGTGATGCCATCATTAATCGCTGTACTCTTTTCCTCCTGCCACGTCACAGTCCACGACAAAACTATTTCGAACCGGCAATGCATGCGTCACGACACCGGGTAGTACGTACCACTATAAGTCTTTGCCCTTGGCCTATTCCTTCCGCGGAAACAAAACACCAACTCTTCGTTCTTGAAGAATCCGTCTTCGGATGACGAATGAAGTCAGTACCTAGTCTCGCGAGTCTCGCAGCCATAGAGAATCTTTGGCTTGATCGGGATTTTCTTTAATATTATTGATCATACAGCTTCATAAACTCCCTGAGGAAACGTCTATTCAGCTGCAAATCTTTGGCTGCTCTCCGTATTTTATTCTTCAGGCTTAACCAGTAGGCCCAGGTGACATAACCCCGAGAACGAGTGGAAAAGACCCAGTGTTGCACGTCACCAAGGCCGCCCAAGTGGCGTGTACTGAGCCTTAAGTTAACGCAGGAAGAGTTCTATCGGCGACTTTTCCACCCCGCGGCACCAATCGCAACAGCCCAAGGCCAAATATACAGATGACTCCCTCACGGCTATGCCGGAGTTCTTTCTGGGGCTTTCCCTAATCCCACACAGCCAACGGAAGTCAGCCCTGACATCCTTGCGTCGAATATAAAGGACGCATTGTAAATCTGACATCGGTCCCTCCGTCCTCTGCTTACAAGAGCCATGGACTACGAGGTTCATCCTGACGCTCATGAAAGGTATTTGGCCGCTTATGCTGAGACTCTCAGAGGCCAACGGCCAGAATTATCATTAAAGACATGCAGGGGACTTTTTCTATCGGGCACGGCGGTTCATTGTCACCGGCGGAAAATTCAAGAGCATTACAAACATTACGCAGGCCGCCCCGATGACACCCCCCTGGTGAGCGGAATCGCAGTGATTCTTCTGTCCGTATGTCTAACTTTGGACAGGATTTCGAAAGATTCCACTTTGTGACCTCGCTCTACGGAACGAAGTCGGAGAGTTCTCCGTAAAACGTGTACATTCTGCGAGAATCCACGACTCCAAATCCAAAGTTACGGTTGCCATATATCAAGGGGAGAATGCCAAAAAGGCTGGTTAACATTTCACCTTCATCGAAGTTGTCCTGATCGCGTCGTAGGAATGGCAGAGGGATGTTATCAAATATTCAAGGCTTCGGTGAGCATGTCCGCCATTGGGGCATTCTCCATTTATTTCTGTGATAGCCATCCTAGTTTCCTGCAGCTGTATGCTACGGCAAGTTCGTCGGGGATTCACGCCGCTATTTTCCACGACGGTTAGTGTGCATGTTTTCCAAAAGGTCCGATTAACCCACCTATAAATTAGAGTTTACACCTGCCAAGCGGGTGCTGGAGGGTTTCCGTGGTTCTCATTTTCCGACAGTCCATCTCTGGAGATCCATTGTGAGTCGATAATCTCCATTACCGCCGGCTGACGCTAAGCCGTGCCAATAGCATGCCGAATTTAATGTAAGACGATGCAAATAGAGGCATATTGGATGTTCAGTTGAGTAAATTTGTTGCTAGGATGCGGAACGATACATAGGCTCGGTATCGGACAGGTTCCTAGTGAGTATTCGCGTTTGCGATGACCACGTCGCTGACCATACCTGAAAGCACCCATCAGAGTGTATGCTCTGGATACGTTCTTCAACCGGGCGTCTCTGCATCGACCTCACGCCAAGTGAATACCTTGAACTGGGTTTATCTGATCATATGTTCCATAATCTCCAATCCTTACCCACGGCATCACTTTTCCAACAGCCTGAAGACTATGAAATTATAGACTCGATGCCTCTGGACTTGTACCATACCTTTTGCTTCATTTATCTGCGAGAATATCGTTGGCTCCGAATTTCGGAGGATACATTAATACAGCTCGGAGCAGTCCTGTTATGTCCAGTTGACTGTCAGACGATCGAAAATTCGGTGGAGATTGCGTGCAATATGGAGCATGCTATGTATCGCGACGGAAGTTGGCTCGGGTTTGGACTTGAAAGCACGTTGATCATGGAGAATGGCTGGACGCGGTGTGTTTTTCGTCCATTTTGTGACCAAGTCTTGTTGATATTATCTCAAAGGGTGAATTCATCCGAGATCGGAGACGGAGACTTTACGATTGACAAGGAAGTGGCCTGTGATGCAGCTACCACTGAAGGCTGGCTGGCCCAGGCTAATCACATATTCAATCGCCTCGATATCACTTTCAACCACAAGGACTATGGTATGTTCACAGGATAGCGACCATCTACTGGGAAAATGTTCTAATTTTGCCACAAGTTCTGGTGGACTATATCATATGTCACCTCGCCCTGTCTAGCAGAGGCAAAATACCACCAGGATATCTGTTTCTTTGTCCCTTGCTTCAACCCGAATTTCCTGGGCAGGTTCGTTATCCAGAATGCCCAGCTTACTGGTCCTCGGACCCATATGGATCCGAGCGCATTCCAAGAGAGGAGGCGGAACAACGTGGATTTCCTGGTATCCAATTCAGCATAGACATGGCCATGGGTCACTGTTTCGATGAAAGAGTCTACACCGGTATTCGCCAATTCCACAAAGCCAAAGGCTACGATCCCGACCGACAAGACCTCGCACGAGAGCTCGGATATCCGCTTTTTCAGGCTTGGGCTGGACTGCACTGTTCACGTGCACATAGTGAGTTGTCGAACTGTTCGTTCCAGTCGTGTGTGCTGAATTTGACAGTTCAAGAGACTAATGAAACTGGGGAGGACGAAGAACTTCTCGGTGGGATTTCTGTACCAACCTCAGCTCTCAATCGGGGACATTGTGTCACGCTTCAGAACATGGAGACGACCCGCCCATCCAAGGTCTGGCGCCTTGTCATGGGCACTCAGTTCACCTTAATTGCGGCACTGATTTTGGTTGGGCTGTATGAGACGTTCCAGACATCGTTGGTTGTATTTTCGCTAAATTACTTCCCCCACCCAGCGCTGTGGATAGTGGGGTGACATCGAATGCGAGAACCACTCAAAACTTATTGTGCATGGGAATCTGCTTCCGCCGGCTCAGATTTGTTGATTTTGGTCGACCCGTGCCCTCAGGACACGCTGTTCGAATTCCCGGTGGACCGGTGGTTAGTTTACAATTCCCCTGTGTTTATTTCCCTCATCTTTCCTTTCCCATTGATCATTCCGGCTGCGTGCATGGTGGACAGGTAGGGACACAAGATGCCCCTTGGTTGGATTTGTTGTTCTTTCTGTTGGATTTTCCTTGTAGCTGTTCTTTTCTGTTTCCTGTTGGTTGTTCCCGTCTACCCTGCCAGTTGTTTTCTCCCCTTCGCGTGGTGCTAGTTGAGTCCCACTTCGTTCCTTCAAGCTCCCCATTGGCTCATTGCTAGCTTTGTATCTTGCCCTAATATCAATCCCATACCATGCCATGCCATTTGGCATTCTCGATGCTGTTTAGATATTATTTCTTGTTTCGTTGTTCCTCGCTGCACGTTGTCCGGTTGCCAGGTCCCCTAGCATTGTTATATTGCGATGAACCATACGTCGTTGAGCCTTCGGCAAAACTGGCCCAGATGCACGCAGCGATGGAAGACAAAACGTCACCGGTCCCTGCACCAGTCGACCCAAACCATCGCACTACGCGTTAATTCCTCACTTCGTCTCACACTAAGCATATACCGCCTCTCCATCACTCAATATTGTAGTGTCTGGAATGGGTGACACAGATTATGTACTCATTTCTTCGTCTTTCAATGTCAGAACCTTAAACTGACGCTCCCAATCCGCAAGTAGGGCAGCAATTGCCAGGTTCGACCACACCGACACTGCACATACTCCAGTTGGTCAGTCGTCTCAGTAGTCTGATTGTTTGCACTCACCAGTCGAGACATACCACACCTGCACAATTCGGCTTCGGCTTGCAAGTGGGGCAGCATTGGCCAGGCACGGTTACTGCGATGGTATTGGCAGGGCTATTGAAGAGCGTGAGCTACATTTTCCATCCATTGTTGTAAGCTGATGCATACCAGGCGAGACACTGAACAGCCGAGCAATCTGGAGGAGGGACGCAAGTGGGGCAGCAGTTACCAGGCTGCGTAACCGGGGTGGAGCCACCAGCACTGTTAACAATGTTAGCACCTACAATGCCCCCGGAACCAGCTAGACTAACCAAGCTATCAATGGACAGGGGACTACACCGCAGGGGGACGCAGGTCGGGCAGCAAGCGCCGTCCTCAATTCGTGCTGTCTGGCCGAGGGGACTGTCGGGAAAGAAAAGGCGAATTAACTTCACGCGCTGAAAGCCCATATACTGGACTGACCATTCTACTGCAGCACAGCGGACCGCAGAGCAATCGACCTGGGGGACAGCGCTCACTAATTGAGATAGGAAGAGCGCAGAGAGGACGACAGAAAGAGAGGCGAATTTCGCTTGCATGTTTAGGTGGTTACGTGGATCACAAGGCTAATTGTCATTTAGTCTCTAATCCCTCACAATTTATACTTCATCAACGAGAGGCTTTACATTTCGCCGTAGACGCCGAGAGTAAACCCAGTCGCGTCAGACTCAGGAACCCGGTCGGGTGTTACGGAAGGAAGTGTATTAGTACCCTAGTCCCATTTTAATTGACGGCAAGCGGAGAATGGACAGTGACATAGTGTCGTGACTGTGATCTCGGCCACTTAAAATTTTGTGTGTTGCGAAGGAACAGAATATACTTTCGGTTTGAATAGGCATCGCGCCGGCTGTCATCAGAGCAATTCCTTCAAGCCCGGCGTTCCTGAGCGAGACCGTGCCGTGTAATTCTACCTACCTACCTCGCTACATTTCTCTGTACAGCATGTATTCGATGTGGCCCGTATCGGTCTCTGGGACAGTGGAGACTCTTTGGTGTATCATGTCCAGCGTTATTTTTTTCATATTCCCTACATTGGCTACAGTTGCTGTTGACTCTGAATATAGGATTCATACAGTACCATCTGAACAACGATGCAAGCTTATGTTCCTCGTACCTCGTTGTCCTTCTTATGCCTCGATTTGAGTCTTTCGTCGACAATGCGCTGGTCTTTCATTGCTGCCATTGTGATTTGGTTCCTTCAACGTCCACCCTCGCCTTGTGCTACCGTCCATCCCCTCAACGCATTCGGAGCGCGGGTAAACCAAATGAGATTCAGGTACCCCGACGGCGAGTAAAGCTTTAAGCCAAGCCTGTAGCTGCCGCGGCAAACTAGGTAGAGCGGTAACCGATGTTAAACAATGTAATATTCGTCTCCCAAAGAATGCTTAGGTACGGGTACGTCGACGAACCCGAATGAGATAAGTATCGGAGCAGTCGTGAAGTCGTGATAGTCATGAATGAGGACGCCAGGCTAGCATCTTAAATGCGTGAACCCAATCCCGACAAATTTTGAAGAAATTTGCGTTTGGCCTGTGTCAATCACGACAAATTTGACCCTGAAGCGCGGTCAGGCCTGGGCCAAATTCCGACGAAATGACCACGGGCCTGGACGTGGATTTAATCTGGGCAAATACGTCCCTTCGGTGACCCGGCGTTTGGCATGACTATCCGGGGCTCACGGATGCCGCTTGAGTGGCAGGAATCTGAGATGTTTATGATCAGACACAAGTGTTTCATACTACAATTTGTTTCCGTTCCAATTGCACATCACCGCCGATCCCCACGGCTCATTTCCTTACCTTGGCATCCCACTCTGCCTCGGCCCCACCGTTCTGCAAACGTGCCGCCGTCAACGACGCGACGCGTTTGTTTGCGCATGCATGGCACCTGATGCCCGGCGCCGGCCGCCGCCGCCATCAGCGACAGCCTTACACCGATCGTCGACTCCACACACCGGTCGTCACACTCTGTCTAGACCTCCTGTCGGCTTGACCCCAATTCTCGCTTTCTGCTCACAATCCTGCCCAATCCTACGTAATCTTTCGACTCTGCTTACTTCTCGGCCTTCTCCGCACCACGCATGGCTACCTACGACATCCGGTGCTCGTAAGCATAACTCGGACTTAGTCTCCACCCTGCATACCCTCGGCGTATCCGCCGGCCGGCCTCTTCCACCTCATCTTCCCTGCCCCACGACCGACCGGGCAACAACATTCCTACGACATACGCAGTCGGCACCGCCCACTCTGCCCTACTCTCACCATTGCCCTACATCTTGTTTCCCTGGGATCCATGCAGACTTCGATCTGTATGCACATCGCCCCACACCGGCGGGAATAAAACTGTGGATTCATCGTGAGTGCTTTCCGTTCTATAACCCTCCTCAACCCCATCCCTTCCTGTCCACTACCATCGTTATCTATTCCCGTGTAACTCGCCCCGCCACCACGCCGTATGGTGACAGCACTGCCCGCGTACCCTTGCATTTAGGGCCGATATTTTGCACATGGCTTTGCAGACCACAGCTGTATGTCCATTCGTCGTCGTTCCCCGTACCGCACACACTCCGGTCCTTCCTTCTGTGGCGCGCACTCCTTAGGTTCGTCTGGCACATTCAACGCCCCTTCCTCATATTGCTACAATTCCTCGCGTTCACAAATGAGGCGATACACCCGAGCAGCTTCACGGTGCGTCTCTGTCCATCTCTTCCTCTCCATGTCGATCCCTAACCGTTAGCATCCGCTTGGACTGCTCCAACGCTTTGCGCAGCCAACTTCGGGTCCAGCTCACCACACTGAGGTACGTTGGTCTCTGATCACGATCCGTTCATGGCTGTACTATCTACCTCTTCATTCGACCCGAATAATTTGCGATTCCGCTACTCTTTGCACTCCCTAAGCCGTATCAACCGTGACCGACCATGTATCCACCACTCGTCCTCACTAGTACCTCACTGAAACTTCCCTACATAGTTCATTTCATTCTGCCCACCCCACACATTTCAACTGGGCCATCGACGATGAACTCACGTACACCGGCTCCATATGCCTTCCGTGTAATTCTTCCTGACTACCTCCTGAAAACTCGTGGTCTTTTAGTCGCACGCACGCCCTCGAACTCCTGGGGTAGATCCCAGTCGCGACAGTATGTCACTGTCCATTCTATGTTGGCCGTCAATTGAAATGGGACTACCTTCCGTAACGCCTGAACCGGTTCCTGAGTCTGAATGGACCGGGTTTAAACCGCTTCCTCGGCGCCAAGGGTAGGCAAATGCCAAGTCTCTTGTTAATGAAAGCGTTAGAGGTATAAATTGTGAGAGATTGGAGACTCAACGACAGCTCGACCTTTGACCCACCTAACCACCTAAACATGCAAGCAAAATTCGCCTCTCTTTCCGTCGCCCTCTCTGTGCTCTTCCTCTCTCAATTAGTGAGCGCTGTCCCCAAGGTCGATTGCTCTCTCGTCCGCTGTGCTGCACCCGAATGGTAAGTCCAGTATATGGGCTTTCAGCGCGTGAAGTCAATTCACCTTTTCTTTCCGAACAGTCCCCTCGGCCAGACGGCACAAACTAAGCCTGGCACTTGCTGCCCGACCTGCGTCCCCTGCGGTAAAGTGAATTGTCCATTAATACGTTGGTTAGTCTTCGCTTGTTCCGGCGGCAATCGTGGGTGCTAACCTTGTTAATAGTGCTCCTGGTTACATCTCGGTTACGCAACCTGGCGACTGCTGCCCGACTTGCGTTCCCGCCCCGGATTGCTCTGCCGTTCAGTGTCTCGCCTGGTATGCATCAGCTTATGACAATGGATGGAAAATATAGCTCACGTTCTTCAATAGCCCTGCAAACGCCATTGCAACAACCGTGCCTGGCCAATGCTGCCCCACCTGCAAGCTGAAGCCAGAATGTGCGGATGTCCTATGTCTCGAATGGTGAGTATAAAACGATCGGATTCATGAGACGATTTATTGATTGGAGTATGTGCAGTGTCGGTGTGATCGAACCTGGCAATTGCTGCCCTACTTGCGGATTGGGAGCAGTTTAAGGTTCTGAATTGAAAGGGCGAAGAAATGAGTACATAATTGAAGCTGTATGGCTTATTCCAGACACTACAATGTTTACGATGTTTACAATTGAGTACCGCGCCTATGTGAAATACATTACTGAGGAAGACCTGAATCAACCACGGTGGGCGATTGAGATCGCGCGCATTTTCGTTTGATCCATCAAAGCCCCATAATCCATCCCCCAAATTCACCACATCACAGACCCATGAACGACTTCAGCCACCTCTCGTCCTCTTTTACTACGATGAGCAGCTACTCCTTTATCTTCTTCGGCCACAGATGTTGAGTGATGGAGACGTGGCTATACCGACGGCTAGATTCTTTAAATTTTACGTCATTTGCACAATCCCACTAATGGTCCGCAGACAGTCTTCCCATGGAGTATCACTGGAGAATTCCAATGATTGGGTCTGATTCTTGGACGAAGATATTTAGCCCATAAAGATCAACAGAAATGAGTGACGGTGTATTGATTCTGTCCTGCAAGCGACCCGTGCAATCGACCAGCTCTGGCGGTTGACGGTATGAATGACCAAGGATGTAAAGATGAGGGCCTGAAGGATATAGGTTGTTGCCTGGTAAAAGTTGGTAAAAGAGAGTGTATTATTGAGGTGAACAGCGTAGCGCGCATAATTTGAGCAGCGCCACGGGTGAGGGAAAAAGAAACTTGAGTGACACAACGTGCAGCTCGGGGCTGTTAAATACTTGCAGAGAATAACATTTTAGGCTAAAGTACGCTTGTAACACGCTGCTACCGCAAAACGACTCATACCGATATTTTCATGGCAGTGCACAGTGCACCCTCGTCAGTGATCGTTGAAGAGCCTCACATTGCAAAAAACGATTTTTCGGGGCCTCCAATGACCTAGCTGAATTTAAGTGTTAGGAAGGAATTAATTCTTGAGCCCCATGCGTTCGCAGATCCCTTTGCGAGCTCCAATACTCTCAGGCAGGCGTAGGTGCAGTCTGGGCGGTCACTTGGCGAAATGAACAATTATCACGCCAGTGACGGTTTTGGTCGACCTTTGAACACCCGGACCGTACCTGGTGAATAATGGAGGTGATGGACAACACCCCGTGAACCTTGGGTTAAAGCACTACGGTATCAGGGAACCAAACGCGGACACAGCATCTACATCTGGCAACCAAATGAACTCATACCTTCAAGCTCTGTGATGACGGCACAGGTGTAAATACTACACGTAACTACAGAAACTACAGGGACTATGTAGCACTACGTAAAGGGGGACCTTAACTACAGGGCACCCAGGGTTTGCTGATGTAGGAGTGAGCTTAGGCTAGGGCTGCGTGGTGTGGACCATCAGCACCTGGCCCCGTTGTTGTTTCAACAATGAGAGGTAACCGTTCGGGTACCCTGCACTCCATTTTTCTATCTCTTTATTCTTCCCTTGGTCGTGCCCACCGTGTCAGTGACCGTTTTTGTGCCGGGACTTATGTCTCGCCAAATGGTATTAGGTCGCTCCGACCTCTTCCTCTTTTCTCTCGTTTACCATTCGTCTAGCGCTCCTCGGACCCTCCATGACTTCCTTCCCCGTCTACTCTCGCCCCTTAAACGTGCCCGATGTCGCGTGGCGGGGAGCGTGTCGAGTTTCGTGTGATTCTTTTATATTTCTTACGCCTTCTCCTCGGCTTTTCTTCTCTTTGTTTCTCTCCCGCTCCTCTCATCGGCTCTCCTCCATTCCTCCAACACGCCACATTTTCAATGCTCCTTTCTCATTATAATTATCCATATTTTAACCGCTTCATCTTTGCGAGCTTGATTTGACGCGCAAATGAGTGCCGCATCAAGCACAAATGGAGCGCCGTATCAAGCACGGCGTAGTTTTTTCGGAGGTGGTCGGGTGTCCGAGTTCTAGGTAACTTGTCAAATTCAGATTGCCGGCCTCGTATATGACCATCTGGCAATCATAGCACCTCCAAATTTCATAGGGTGGAGCAGCTCAACAAGGTCTATAGTATGTATGAAGAAGAGGTCAAGGCAACCCCAGGGGGGTTGACAGGCAACATAAAATTTCTTGCCATCATTTTTGGCAGTTAGGCGATCAATTTGTCAGGCATGGCATGATCTTTCGGTTCATTCTGAGGGCTACAAAATGGCTATGGCTCTGAATTTTTATATGGCCATTTTTGTGATGTTAAGGTATTTTTTACATGTGTTCATGAAGTAATATGACTCTAAGGAGAGGGTGCTACTATTTACAACCAGGAAGTTGGCCACTTAAGCATTTCTGCCCCAGCCTTCGTCTTCTCCGGGGGCCATCCCCATCCAAACTAGGTCATAATGAGAGCGTACATCTTGCAAAGACTTTGAGTACATGCACCAAAATATTTGAGGATTTGAGTCCGTAGTGAATTTATTTTGACCGGCAGTCCAACATGGCCAAATAACAGGGTAGTTGGCCCCCCCGCCAAATTACGTGTTGTGCTCTCAAGTGGCAGTAGCCTGCACTTGTCATGATAGATAGAGACTATATTCACTATGTGAAATAGTTTTGGTGTAGATATGAGGTATAGAAATGGTCGGAATACCTGCTTCTGACAGAGAGAAAATTCTCAAAAGTGGGGCTGTGAGATGAATGAGGGTCTGCAACTCAGAAAAAAGCCGGGATGGGTCAAATTAAGTTAATGGGAAATATTGAGACGTACCTGGATGCCCAACTCCATTCCAAGATCCTGGGAACTCCTTCAAAAAATCCGACCATTACTGAGACTGAAATTGGATGATTTGAGTTGATGGCCTGCAGAGCAATAAGAAATGAATAAATAAAATCTCAAAATACCTCTCAGAATGAAGTATTGTATAGTAAAAAGTCCTGTGTGTGGTTTCAGACCAATAGCATGAGTGTGTCATGTACCGCGACAGTGGCCAGCATGACTGACTTAAAAAAGCAGTCGTGCATTCCTGAATGCTTTACAAATGGTATTCCAGCCCATTGCCATCGGATAGCATTGCAGAGAGGTGCCCAGCATCGGGGGATCAAAACGAGCCTCAAAGGTCATGGATCAGTGAAGAAATGGTTGAGAAATGGCGATGGCAAGTGAGGCGAGCTGTCTGACGTCAAGAAATTGATATCCCCACGCTTCGGACCCAGATCCGCGATGCCGTAGCTTTCGATCAACCGATCATTTTCGGCTAAAATTTGGTCTGAACATTCGTTAGAAGTCGCGCTTTGTTTGTACATTATGCCCAGTCATAATGATCAATCCCTGACTCTCGAGCTCTCAAGTGGCCAACTAGGTAGGGTGGCCAAGTACCTGGTCCGAATAGTAAGCCTTAAAATACACAAAATCAGCGAAAATTACGGAAGTCGTCAACTTTCCGTGGTAATATATATCCTACGCATGTGGCATAGCAGGAATTTTTGCACTCTATATCTCCAGCGCACCTCTCAACGTCTAATTTAAGCCAGAAATAGTCCAGTACTAGCTGAAAAATCTCTGTTTGTCTGAGACATTCCCGGTTTGTCCAGGATGTTGGGGGATGATATTACACCCCATTGTGTAGGGACCTTTTCCAATCTGGGACTGGACAGCAAATTAATTTGGAGCCATGACAAGGAGGATGACAATTTTGACTTGAGGGTTACCAGGGACTCGAGGACGGTGAGGTCCGCTGCTGCGAGGATGACCACAAGCTAAGGCCCGAGACTACCCGAGGACAGTGAACAGAGGATGGCAAGGAGGCAGCAGTGGAAATCAGGTACAAGATGTAATATTTAAGCAGAGGGACTGATAGATACAGTCAACTATCTCACAATGCATATGGTTTGTTCCCCTGCTGAAGTCACCAAAATGCTATGCATTTCCAGGTATATGCACTATGAGGTGGGATCTACAGTGAGAATCGGGGGTTTGTTCCCACCAGACTCTTATGCATTGTGAGACTTTTTTGGGCCATATGCATTGTCATATCATGCATTTTGAGATACTCAACTGTATTTGAGATTTCCACAACACTCTCTACTCTACTGCAGCTGAGTAATTGACCATGTCAAGATCCCATTGTCCCCCTCCAGTGGAGGAGCAAGTAGTTCCCACAGATAACACTCTTCATGTTTCCTCAAGGCAGCTTCAATGCACACAGTTCCTTCCAGAAATATATCCTCCCACATTGCAGTCCAGGACTCTGGTGAAGGCTGCACCTGCTTGCTGGAATAGCACTGGTGTAGGTTGATAGCCCATGATTTTTCTCCCCACTGGGGAACCAAGCTGTTAGAATAAGCTGTACCAGGCTATATTGATGAGCAAGGGTGGGGCGAAGTCACAGCAACAAAAGGAGCACGTTGGTCCTTGTAATGTACATGGTGGTGGTATAGAGGCAAACGATCAGCTAAACAACACATAAACAGAGCAAATAAATAGGCGGTACATAATTCAGTCCATGCATGCCGATGACATTAGTGAGCTTTGTATGGCTCGCAACCCTGGAATTCCAACACAAGCATCATGGATCCAGGAAGCGGGGAAAGCAGCCCCACAATTGAATGAGATCAATCTGCTGCTGTTCATCAAACTGATGGAAAATGTAGGAGATATAAAGGATGAAGATGTGGCTGGTGAGTGCAGCAGTCAAGGATGTTATCGTTGTCAGGGTTGGGGACAGGGTGGAAGTCGAGGTTTGTTGAGGTGCTGCTGGAGAGAGAAATCCACTGTCAAGCACATCACCTGCAAGGAACATGACTGGGAATGTCTCAGGTTATGAGTAATTATGTTTACATAATTCTCGGTCATAATCATTTGGAGTGAGGATTTTGAAGGCTCGCATTTTGCTTGTCTTTCTAAATTGTGTAATGCTTTATGCTGTAAGGGCCATTAGAAAAGTTCAAGAAGCATTAGATTTTTATGAAGCATTACATTCAATGGCTGTGCTGTTTTGACAATTGATTCCCCCTCACGTGGTTTCGATCCCATCAGGTTGTGTCTTTTTTTTTGGCTGTTTTAATTACACCAGTCTTTTGCTGAGAGGCTCTTCAGGGCATGATTCTCATTGGCGGCTCCCTTGATTTGCAGCCACAATGTGAGGTGATGCTGTGCCCATTTCATCAGGCATTTTTTGAGCTGTCTTAGACACTACTATCAGAA
This sequence comes from Mycena venus, assembly GCA_014462655.1. NCBI lineage: Eukaryota > Fungi > Basidiomycota > Agaricomycetes > Agaricales > Mycenaceae > Glaucomycena > Glaucomycena venus. Next base: position 2,554,819 of record JACAZI010000005.1, on the reverse strand, counting down.
CCTGCTGTTATGGCTGCTACATCTCTTCAATCCTCAATATTAACAGAGCAATGAAGCTCACTTGCCCAATACCAAGTCACAGTTGTATGATTGATCCTGGGGGTTGAATTAATACAGAGTTAAAACCCGGATGCAAAAAAGACCCAGATGCAAAAAATATGTAATTACATGCTTGGTTTTTGATGCATTTGATCCAAACTTTTTTTTGTAGTGCTCTTACAGAGGCTATCAACAGTTCTATCTACTCAGAAAGCCCCAATCCAATTTTAGGCTAACACAAGAAATGAAAACCTGCTGAAAACGGAATTTTGTGGCTGTGCCCAAAGTCGCAAGCAGAGAAGTGTTATTGTGAACGCTTACTACATTTCCCAGACCCAAGAGTGTACATGGGGTAGCTTAAGCAATGGCACTACCCCCTCAGAGCCACAAATTGTGGTAGGGATGCAGTCAAAACACTATGGAACCTGATCTTTCACATCTGACTCCTCCACCAAAACTGAGCATAAAAACAATCAAGCTCATGCTCCACAATGACCAGGACAAAAAACCGAAAATATTTGTGCACATACCTTAGGGTAATGGTGTAATATCCACGTACTTTTAAGGAAGAGACATGGTAATGCCATCAGGGAACATGGGCAAACATAGAATTTTTTCGCATCTGGGTTTCAACTCTGTATTGGGCATGGTCAACTGTGTACTGTATTGGGCATCATGATCAGTTTTGAAGTGTCATTTTTTTTGAACATATCTGGTGGGACTATTTAGTATTGAGTGCCCTCTGAAAAATTCTTGAGATAATATCTAGGTGTGTAGAAAAATCATAGGCAGAACTGCGCGACTTGAAATCAATGGGGTGGCTGTGGTACAAATCTGCTTTTGATGCCCTGTGATCTCCTTCTGGTCCTATAAAATTGGGACTGACAGCAACAATTGGCAGGAACTTGTTTGATTTTTGCTGAATGATCCAAGAGAAAGATTCAGTAGCTCTGTTTTGATCTAGATTCTGGCAATTCTGCAGAAAAGATACTACAGAGGATTTCTTTGGAGATATAACACTCAACTATCTAAGGTTGGCTTCCATTGACATACTTTCCATGCTAATATCTGGATCAATAAGCAGTACATAGGCAGAACCATAGGCTTGTAAACCAACTGGCCTGGTGAAATTTGATGCCATTGCAGAACTCAACAACAACCAGGACCGGCTAGGCCCCCACGTCACCTGTTTCAGTGATGAAGATTTCCCCTGCCATTTCAGAGGGTCTGACTTCAGAAAATGACAAAGCCTTGAAAATTAGGTTTTTAGGTGTTTTAGTGAAAGTGGAGTAGCTTTTGATTCCCTTTCATATGAGCCTAACATGTTTTTGGAGATCAGAAAAAAAAAGTGGAGCTCATTCAATAGAGAATCAAAAGTTGTCCATCCTCAGCTCAAACTTTCCAAGGCCAAATTTTCATGGTTTGGGGGGGAAACGTGTTTTTTCAGAGTCATACCCTCTGAAATGGCAGGGAGAGCAACCATCACAAAAACAGGCGACGTGTGTGTCCAGTCCGTCACGAGGTTACCCTGTGTTTATGTTCTCATCATTAATTGTGCTGATGTTGTCTCTATTTACCCTCCTTCCTATTTCATCATTGCTGTTCTGTCTTGTAACCGAGTAAACATCAACTGGCTTGCGAGTCTAGTAGAACCACGCATCTGAAGTTGGTGAGCTTGTTTATATATGTTTGCAAAGCAATGCACAAGGCCTGTGCATTGCCACCTGCTGTGTGTTCCTCTTGACAACACTTAACAACAATGGTGACAGTTGTGGAGTTCAAGCTCACTGAGACTCAAGTTTTCTTGGCCAACTGCTGGAGATTGAAGCCTCTACAATTATCTACATTTGGTTGAGCATGGGAGAAACTGCAAAAAATACTGGACACAGTGCAACAGAACAACAAGTTCAGTCTCAGACATCTTTGCAGACTAAAAACTTGTCAAAAAATGTTGGTGTACAGTTTTCAGAATGGATTCAAGCTTCCCAAGAAACTCAAAATTGTTCAAGTTTACAGGAGATCCTGAAAATAATGACAATGATCGATTTTTTTTTTGCTCTTCCCAAAAAGGAAATTCCCCCCTCTCCAAAAGCGCGGACCAAATTGGACAAAAGAATGCGGGGAAAGCGTTTTTCCTTTTTGGAAAGCACAAAAAAAATCTGACAATTGTCATTATTTTTAGGAACCCCTGTAAGCAAGAACCAAACCTGAACATGATTCAGATTCAAGGTCTGGCTGTTGTTCAAACTCAATCCCTGGTACATCTGAGTACTAAAGATTAAATAATTAATAAAAATAATTACGAGTACTGCCGTGCAATATGCAACAGCCCATCCTGCAAGTGTGGATATGAATAGTTTGTGGCCAAAGTTCCAAAACTCTGCGAAAGGTGAGGGTGATTGCCGAATCCTGATCCTGGTGCATATCTGGGTGCAGGTCACAGGCAGTGAGATTCTGTATGGGATATCTGTCCCGACTACATTCAGCTTTGGTATACTGTACTATTTCGGCCAAATGTTCAGGTGACACATGACGCAGCCCCTGAACTGAACACTTGGGCTACTGGTGAGGATGTGCGACAATCTACATGAAATGAAAACTTAGAAGCAATACAATTTCATCGACCCGGACCTGATACGCCTTGGCCTGTATGGCCTGAACATGTTTCTTCAATTCATTGGCATCGTACATTTCTGTTTACAATGAGAGAAGTTGGAGTCCTTCACCCCCGACCTGCAATGCAGTTAACCCAGGCAGTGCTGTTTGGATAGCCTGTCGATGCAAACTTGAAAGGCGTCCCATGACTCGGTGTTCTCGTCAAGCGGCGGGATGTTTACGGGGATTCGAGACTTGAAATGTACTGTCTATCATGAGCAGGGCTTTATACCGATGGGGCACGGGGCGGGCTGGAACGGCTAAATGGATCATGTGTGGGTAAAAGGTGACGGAGAAAAGTCGGAGCAACCTTCAAAGGGAGCATCGATTCATACATATATTCACACGTGTCTTCGACGCTGTATACAGAACAGAGTTTAAGTTTAGAATTTTAATGCACACTACTGTACCGACTTGTATGGTAGCAACCATGCCTGAAGCGTTACGAAAATTTTAGTTTACGGTGTAGCAACGGGTTGCCTAAAAAGGCAATTTTGCGCCGCAGGCCCGAAAAATTTCCCAAATTTGGCCCTGAAAGACCCAAATTTTTGCGTTACGCACCAATTTAGGCAACATTTTAAGGCCTGCGTTACGCGTTACGTTGCTACCATACAAGTCGGTACAGTACTCTGACGGAAATGCAATTGTGAATCAATGATGCGTTCCAGTAATATTTATATAGCGTAAACCCTCAGAGAATATTCCGGTTTGAGTATCACCTGTCTCCAACACTTTTCCTTGCCCTTGCAGCTGGTAAATAATATTGGTTCCACGCAACCTCTGCGAGAATCCCTATCTGCCACGGCAATACGGACAGCTATCCCAGCATTCGTACCACCTTCGCGCCGGCTTTGGTCGCTGGTCTAATTCATTGGCGTGCGCTATCCACATGTATAAGCTCAAATTGTTCTGTTCTCATTTTCAACGTTCGGAATTGCTGTAAATATTGTTGAAAAGTCACAGTCACCCTTGAAGCATTTTGTTTGACCACAAGAAGGTTCTATTCGATCGACACCCCCACTTTCAAAAGTAAACCATCGCAGTTTTTCAAACAATGTTTTAAGTAAACGACAGAATGCATGCCCCCGAAAACCTGGGTCAACAACTCAGTATGCGATTCCTCAGCTGGTTGAATTGTACTTAGATTTTTCATTTTTCACATGGGGAGTGAGCTCGGTATACACCTCGTACGTATCAAGTCGCACGCCAACGCCGCGAAGAATTTATCTTTAACAGCCGCCACTTTTGCTCAGGCTCTAGCATTGAATCAGGCCTTCTATTAGCTGATGAACTCTGCAGGATTGGGTGGATGCAGAACAACTCACTGAGGGCTTGACGTCTTGTTGCTCTTCGATTTGAACAGTTTCGCAGCATTATTGGAGACCATGGGAAATTGGACTTTTCAAACATCCTAATAGCTTAGCCAAATAGTTGTATGGGCACAGAATTCTGTATGATATGTGCCGGCCCGTGGGCGGGTGAGACGATTGATATTGACGCTCCTACTGAGAATTCGATTCGGTTGGCCGAATCGGTACCATATTAGGCCCAGAAATTTGTCAAGTAATCCGGATTTGATCAAGGATGGGGATAGTTCAGGATTAGTGAACCATGAGCAAGCTATAGTCAGGGTCAGGGACTCGCCATAGAAGGGGTTAGAGGCTGCCCGGCACCTACCCTTCACGCCGTGGCAAAAACATAGCCACTGCCGCCTCGCAGCCGAGCCAATGCCTTGGGGCAGGGGGGATTGATTATACTCGTGTGGTCCACAATATGAACAACCAGTCTACTGAAGACCAATAGGTAGGAATATACGGGTGATTATCCATACATAAGCCTACAGGATGCTAACAGAACACACACTCATTCCAGGGTGGTGAGCATACCAGATGCTGAGCAACTGTAGTGTCAATGTGCGGCAGTCGCGGCACTTTCACCCCAGTCCCGGAGATGTGTACCGCATTTTGATTGCGCTTAGCGAGCGGTTCAAGAGAAGAAGGTAGCCTGTAGGCCCTTACACTTTTATATCATGCCACCTGCAAGGATGTTACTGTCCGACTGTCGGCCATGCCACAAACGCCGCTGAGGAACGTGAAGTCAAGTGTTTCAACATCACAGATGGTGAATTCAAGGCGGTGGTTCTGAAATAGCGCCGAGTTACTGATTATCCAGGTTGATTGCTGCTGATGCCATTGAACGACCAGCTCAGCCGTTCTCAATTTCGACTCTAACTGTAATCGAACAAAACAAAACAACTGTCGTTGCCGAACTGCTGCCGGGAGTAACTGAGTTGGTGCCCGTGAGGCGTGACACGTCACTCACGACACAATTTGTCCCGAACGGCCATGATGTCATGCGTCTGGACTTGGCTGACCTATTGCTCGGTTTGTCGACACCTCCATCATGGATATTGACATACATCTAAAACACAAGCAGACGGAGACTAAGCGGCCAGGGACAGGGGCACCGGTCATATATTTTGCAGCCAGCCTCGGCCTCCATCCCCGACGGCGATACCGCCTGCCACACTGCTAAGCGCAACAAGACGAATGTCGGGCAATAAAAATACCAGAATTGCCTGTATAAGACAGCGCGCAGCCTCGCTTCCTGTTCGATCCATCCTCCGGCGCAAGATGACCAGGCTCTCTGCTTCTTTCCTCTCAATCGCGGTTGTTGTGGCGAAACTCGCGTCGGCCGTGACAGTCGGTCCAGTGGGCGACATTGTTATTGCTAATGCGTCTGTTACGTTCGATGGTACGACACGCCCTGCTGTCCTTTCTGGCGGCCAGTTCCCGGGCACTACGATCGTCGGGAACAAGGGCGATCGCTTCCAGCTCAACGTCGTCAACAACCAGTTTGACTCCAGAATGCTTCAGTCTACCTCCATCGTGAGTTCATTAGGTTAATTTCCCTCCTCTGACTTATTATCTATTTAGCATTGGCACGGCATCTTCCAGGTAAACGCCTTCTCGGGGTGTTCAACCGGTTCCACGGCGCTGAAAATATATCTAGAAAGGAACTGCTTCGTACGATGGGTAAGCATGCGCTTTGACTTCAGCAGCATCGGCTCATCGATGCGCATTCAGCCCTGCATTCATAACACAGTGCCCAATTGCTCACGGCAACTCATTCCTCTACGATTTCACCGTGAACCAAGCCGGGTAAGTCTAGAACGTTTCCACCGCGCCAATCGTCTCACTCTGTCGGAGTACTTTCTGGTATCACTCCCATCTCTGTGCGTTTTCTTGTCCATTATCCAATTCGTCCGCTGAGATTCAATTTCAATTCAGCGACGCAGTATTGCGATGGCTTGCGCGGACCCATGGTCATCTACGACCCGCAGGATCCGTACCTTGGCCAATACGATGTCGATGACGGTACGTGATCCCGTTCGACAGGCCGATCAGCGGGTGGAGATCCTGACAGCGCTTGCATTTCAGAGACAACAATCTTGACCCTCGCCGATTGGTGTACGTAATGAAGCTAGACGCCGATATCTACCAAAATCCACTGACACCGTTGTGATTAATCGCGCCCAGACCACACTCTCGCCAAGCAGGCGACTGGCACCCCGTGGGTTACATTTACTTTCCGTGTACTGCATCGGTGTGGTTCCCCAGGACTAAAATTCGGCCAGGGCTCCCGACTCCACTTTGATACAGGGGCTTGGACGGACAACCACTACTCGTACGCCGCGCTGTGGCGCTTCATTCCTGAACGCAGCCTCTCATTGACATCACATCGGTGTTTCATATAAATGAACAGTCACCGCCCCGCTCGGCGTCCTCACCGTGCAGCACGGCCTGCGCTACCGCATCCGCCTCGTCAACATCGCCTGCTCACCCAACTACGTCTTTCAGATTGACGGCCACACAAACCTCACGGTCATTGAAGCGGATGGGATCACGACGCAGCCGTATACCGTCGACCAGATCACGATCTTCGCTGGCCAGCGGTATTCGTTCATTTTGAATGCGAACCAGGCCGTGGGGAATTATTGTGCGTTGAACATCAGTTTCCCGTGTGTGCTCTTAGCTAATGGTGCCGTTGATAGGGATCCGTGCCAACCCGAGTGCGGGGACTAAAGGCTTCGCGGGTGGGATCAACTCCGCGATTCTCCGCTGTGGGTGGCCGTGTTTGGGATTCTCTCTTTGTCATTGAGAAATTCATGGACCATTACAGATGTTGGTGCGACGGATGCGGACCCTACGTCCACGCAGGATGTGAGCACCAACGCGTTTGTCGAAGCGAACATGCGCGTGAGTGGTACAATACTTTAGCTCTCCTCGCTGCTCACCACCCTCTCGTCGGTCCAGCCGTTGGACAGCCCCGGCGCAGTATGTGGACCATGTCTGATGTAGCTACCTCAGGCACTGAACTTCGAATTCCAGCCTCTGACACCCGTGTCTTCCGGCAATCCAGCCAAGTCGTTCAACTTCGCCATCTCTGTGGTGGGTATCCTCCCCTCTCCCTTCGTACAAGGAACATCACCTCACACGGTATGCGCACTTGCAGACGGGCGGCAAGTTCGCGATGAACGGTGTCTCCTTCGTCCCACCCACCACCCCGGTACTGCTGCAGATTCTTTCTGGAGCGGAAGACGCGCAGTCGCTTCTGCCCACCGGCTCCGTATTCCCTCTTCCCAAGAACAGCGTGATCCAGGTGTCGATCCCTGGTGGCGGACAGGTGTGTGGCGTCTTCATGGCGCGGCGCAGAAGTTCGGAACTCAGGTTCTTTTTCTTTCTTCCACTGCGCTGCAGCACCCATTCCACCTGCACGGTCACGCATTTGACGTCGTGCGCAGCGCCGGCAGCTCAGTCTATAACTACGCCAATCCCGTCAGTCTTGCCTGTTTTTGCCGTTTTGAACTTTGGTTCTGAGTATTCACTCGCTCGTTAGCCTCGCCGCGACGTGTACGTCTTTGACTCGATTCCTCATGATTTCGACTGACGGTGGTTCTCGTCGCAGGGTGAGCGTAGGCAACGCCGGAGACAATGTTACCATTCGCTTCGTCACAGATAACGATGGACGTGAGTTACTTCCTCGTGCAAGCCGTGGATGATTCTCAATCAACACCGTCGTTACTTTGCAGCATGGTTCCTGCACTGCCATATCGACTGGCACCTCGAGGCGTGCGTCTTCATTCATGCATGCATTCCTTCTTGTGCGCAACTACTGAAATACTGTATGGATCAGCGGGCTCGCCATTGTATTCGCAGAGGATGTGCCGGACTGGAACACCACCATTGCTCATTCGGGTACGTCGAGGGGTTATTCATTGTGCGTCGCTGACTCAGGGATTTACACGTATAGCGGCTTGGGACAACCTCTGTCCGGCCTACGACGCGCTTGGCGCGTCCGATCTCTGAGCAGCTTCGAGTTTAAATTTTATTTTATTTTTCGTATGCTTAGATTGGTCACGTCATATTATTATACACGTTTGAAACCGTGAGCGTGAGCGTGGTCGCCATTAGACTACTCTGGAAAATGACCGATGTCTATTGGTGTCTATCTGGTCTATATAGACAGGGGGAAATCCATGGCAGACCGGATAGACACTGATAGTACAGAGGCGTTTCCAGATGTACTCTTGCCCACTGCCCTAAGAGCCTTGCATAGCGGCTTGTGTAGCTCCCAGTCAAGCTGGCGAACTGCATCAAGGCCCAGAATAAGCAAATACTTCATTAAACCTTGGCGCATCAGTCTAGGACCATGCAGCATCTTTTTCATTTTTAAGGGTCTAGTATTCGAACTTTGAGCTCAATGCAAAGTCTTCCTGTTTATGCGTAGCACAGGCTGTCCATTTCCGAAATCAATCACCTGAAAAAACATTAAACCCATGTAATAAATTTTGCTCATTGTTGTCCATCCATGAGGCGGCCACGAAGAGTCAACCGGAATTTGAAGACGAGCGGTGTTTTTAAATATCATGACAATCGATTGTATTGTTCAAGAAGCATCCAAGTACAGTGTCAAAACCCGGATCCAAAAAATGCCCAGATCCGAAAAATATATATTTTGAGCCGGAACCTCTGGGGTTTTCTGCTTGATTCTTTTTTGTAGAACAACCACAAGGTCAATGAGTAATGTCATGCCCAAAAAATCAGTATAGGGCCAGTGGGGGGCAAGTGAAAAATCGAACAATTGCCAAAAATGGCTAAATTTTGTTGATGGCGGCCGAGAGCTGTATATTTTGAAGACAGTAGTAGCCTATTCACATCTACGGCATTTTCAAGAACGAGTATAGTATCATGGGGTACTATTTGGACGTTTCTGACCATGCTCGGGCAGGGTGGGTGATGGGGATGGGCTCAACAGTATGATGTCTTCTTTGGCATGTTCATAAGTGGATTCAAGTTGTTGTTCAGTTCATTGCGCTCTCTGGTGTCTGTCCCATGAGGATGGCCCAGAGGATTACCTGTGGGAGGCATCTGCGAGAGTGTGGCGACAATAGAGTGAGCGAAATGACGGTTGTGATCTCACATCACCGAGATTTTCGGATCCGGGTCAAACCCCCCAAACCGCCCAAGTGATGGTGCCGTGCAACACAATAACGGCGCCAAAAAATCTGAAAATATTTGTGCATACATTTGAAGGTATGTAATTCATCATAGAGCATTTTGATTGATCAAATTCGCCCTGATGCTTCTATAATATGGGGTCAATCTTTTTTTTTCGGAACCGGGTTTTAACACTGTACTTATGACTCAGATTGACTCACAGAATCAGTATATATACAGTAGTTACAGTGAGGGATTCCTCGTGAGCTTGTACCACCCCGACTTCACCGCCATTATGTAAATCTTACTCTGATTTAACCGAATCATTGCGTGAACCTGAGGATTGAATTAGTTTTAGCAGAAACTTCAACAAGCTGGTTTCACATGAATTCCTTCATTGCGACCACATTTACGCATCGAGATCATACCACATGTTGAAATTTGGCTTATCATTCATAACAGTACTCGGCCCCTTTGATATCTCGACGTCTTCTACAAGTATAGACTACGCGCAAGTTTGTTTCTGGACGACCGCAACAGGGTTAGGACACGCGCCTCCGACGGTGTTGGTGCTTGTCAGATGGCCGTCTGCTTCCTACAAGCCCAGGCGATAATCAATGAATATCTGGGCTCAGCAATCTTGATAGATCAAATAGCTCACCCGGTACGAGCACGTTGGCTGGGAATTTGGATTCAATGGGGATGAGTAGCTGCAGCGGTGTAAATTTCAGACCACACATCTCTATGAATAAATACTAACTGGCAATCCACGACATTTTCGCCCCCCAGGCGAGGCCAACAGCGTCCACGTGATGCCTTGGTAGAACAGGGTGGGTGTGCAGATTGCGCAATTGGTCAGGACCGCTCCAGTGCCAGTGGAAAATGAAACTAGCGCGACAGCGAGGGCGATGGTGAAGGATGCAAGCATTGTGGGGGAGTTCCAAGGGATGGTTCTAGGTGGTTTTGTTGATACTGGATTTTATATTCTGGCATCCAGGGACCGGGAAACTGCAGAGCAGAGCGAAGTTGATATGCATCTGGGCCCATTAGTCGCGAATTCAGGGCCGGTTCGGAGCTTCAGTCCCGGCATGCCCTCGACGTTTGATCCTTGACGTTTGACTTGAGGTATTGAAATTGCGCGTCAAAGTGCGCGTCAATGACATCGCTTGGCTTGAGGCAGTATTAAGAATGCCAGTCAAAGTCGCGCGTACAAGGATGAGTTAGCACTCTGGTTCAGGATGTTCCGCATCTCGGCCACTGTGGGGGGGCGCTCTAGACCTTCCTCGGCACTGCAGTTTCGTAAGAAAACGCTGTTGACATTGGAAAAAAGTTCAAGGAACGGCCAAAGCGAATTCCTTAGCAGGTCACCGAAAGAATGATTGGGAATTGAAGTTCTTGGGTGGGGCTGAGATCGTCGGCGATGAGTACGCGCGGCTATCCCTGAACCCCATTCCTGCAAGTACTTCCGAATTCGAAGGACAACCGCATGAACGTGACTGTTGGCGCATGTCCACCTTGTCCAAGTCGCACAGACAGTCGGCGCGCAGAATTAACCATATTCGCTGACAGTTCTGCCGGCTCTTGAACATGAGATGAGGCACTGGCAGTCGATGCGCAAGCGACGGCCGAGCAATGTGGCAGTTATGAATGATTCTGCCTCTTACAATGCAACTTGCACGGTCGAAACCCAATATTCGACACATCCAAATATAATCTACCGCCCCCTTGACCTCTTCACCCGTGGAGTCCAGCCTGAGTGCTGCCCTTCTTCGTCGGTGAACTTGATGCCATATTCTAACAGAGTATCGGCCAACGGAACCCATTCGCTCTTGGAAATTTCCCGCCTGTGGTCGTGAACGTCGTTAGCGAGGTGCGGATATTTATCAGATGGAGTATGAGTGCGCACTCTGTTATAGGCCAGTATATGTCGGGGATCTAAACCTACTAGTTTGCCGCCCCATTAAAGGTTCAAAACGAATGGACATAGCCGCCGTGGACATAGCCAAGGGACGTAGCCACGGTTTTGATCCTCCAAATGGGGCGGCAAACTAGTAGCAGGAGCGGAATGGACGGCGAGAAATAGGACTACATTACACACCTACTCTATCTCCCACTTTCGAGCAGCTGCACCCTCTTTCCGACATACTGTACCTTTACTCGGCGCTGCTAGATGTAGATACTTCCACGCCTCCATGTCTGCTGTCTTTCTGCTACCTGTGCTTCGTCAATACTAGTGATCCTTTCAATGCAATTTGAACTTTGGATGTCCTTTGACTCAACGATCTTCAATTTCCTTTTTGGGAGGACAGATATTTTGTTTGGCTGTTGTTTGCATCCTGTTTTATTTTGAGTACAACCATCGAATGTTGTTTTGCGGCCTCGTTGCCTCAGGCAATTTTTCAGTTGCTCAGGGTGATACCACGCAATCTCGCGGTCTATACTGTCTCTCGTGGCTCCGGATCCCAGAGACCACCTGAGAGATGAGGAATTTTTCAGATGCTGTTACCGGAAAACGTGATCCGCACTGGCACGCAAAGTATCGCGATCTGACCCCGAACTATTCTCGAACTCTTCGCATCTGTCACCGACGATGCTTCATCATTTTTTCTCGCAATACACTCCTGCATGTATACTGGCGGCGTGCCGAATTTCCCGTTCGAAACAAGTCTTTTTGATATTATTGCGAGTGAATTCAGTAGCGGTCAGCGCTTGTAAGAACCACTAAAAACATAGAATTTACTAGCGTCGTAACAAAACCCTTAACTCGCAGAAAGACCTCAGTTCATGGCCGACCAGTTTCCTGAAACCAGGAGATAACAGACAGCAAGAAATCCATCGGCCAGAACATTTTCGATTTCGCTAGCCCTTTTGGCGGTGGCCCAACTATACGATAAGGTGGCCGTGCGGACAGTGGAGCGCGCTGGCAAGCAACGGGCTACGCAGATGTGCAGTCAATGCAAGATAAGGCTTTACTTCAGCAAAAGAAAATTGGAGATTGCATTACAGTTGCGGACAGATACCCGGAACCAAATAGTTGTAGTGCTTGACGACCACCCTATTAATCAATTCCTCCTTCACGTTGTCCTCCGTGGCGGTTTTGAGCTCATAAACGCTAGTTCTCCCTTTCCGCCAAGCCTCCATGGTCGGGGCGTCGTCGTCAGAGCCGAGAACTATCCCGACACGCTTCAGAACGGACGGTCGGCAAGTGGTACGAGCTTCACGTTGTCGTCCGTCATCACGAAGTAGAAGAGCCTCAGACGAGGGTAGTTCTGTTGATCGATGGGAGGCTGCACGACTCTATCGTCGCGGGGCATATTTAGGGAGATTTCGCGAGAGTAGGTAGGACCGTTCGCCGTGCCCGTCACGGGCACGGCCGTCGTTTCGACGGGAGTATAACGGCCGAATCCGTCCCGTTGCCGTCCCGTCGCGAGGTAAACCAAAGGCTCCACGGAACGGGACGGCCCTCACGGCTGTGACAGTCGCGCGACACATACAAGACAGGAGACCTGGTCTAAATTCACCTGCACATTGAAGTTGAATCCGAGCTTTCCAGCAAGTCGAAATTTACATTCAAATGAAGCTGAACACTGTAAGACAACGAGCGAAATGAGACCCTCTGTGTTTTTCTGCGCGTTTCAAACGCATTAAAATTGTTCGAGGAAGGATTGAACCAAATTGAAGACTGATTTTCGAAGCTGACCCAAAAGGGTAAGCGATGATCTTGCGACCAATTCTAACTTGTGGAAAACGCTGAGGCCATTATTGAAAGAGCTGATGTCATAAGATGTCTACCATCCAACGTTCAGGTTCTCAGGGAGGTAGAGGGACCATTTCCACAGCAAAACGGTCGGGAAATGCGAAGATTTAGGTGTTCAACATCTTCAGATTCCAGAACCGTCGCCCGTTAAGTGACGGTCGACGGCCGTGGTTTCGAGGGCCGTCAGCACAGAAATCCGTCCCGTTACCGTCCCGTCGAAAGTTTCTTCGAGGCCTCGACGGAACGGGTCGGCTACCACCCGTCAAACCGGCGCGACAAGCACGGCGAACAGCCCTAAGAGTAGGTGAGCGCACCTGTGAATTGTGGCTCTGTAATATATGTGTAATATCCGCCTGAAAGGAACTCCATCGCGTCACCAGAATTGATAACCTGAGGCGAACATTAGGCTAGGTGAAAACTGCACATACCAATGCATTCTCAATCTGCATGATCCATAGGGCTCTGAAACCTTTGGTTCTGGAGCCATAGAAACTAACACCGTACAATTATGTTCAATTAGATATGGGGTGTGACGCGTGACACCATATGAGCAATTCAATAATTCGATAGTAGCCGGATCTTGCATTATTGCGTTATTCTGCCTCACTATCTAGCATTGTGTGTACAATAATTGTGGCCCCCTTCCTGTCCTCCTCTAGGTTCCTCTTCCTTGACCACCAATGTCTAAGCATCAACTCACCACAGTATCTTTTCCTTTTATCTCAGCACTCTTCCCTGCAGCAGTCAGAATTCCGCATTTGTCTTTCACTCAGTTCTATTCTGTTATACTGTCTCCAAGCCTCTACTGCCAATTACTGGGCTTTAACACTTCCCTGGACGGTTCTCTGGATTGGAATGCCTGACTTGGAATTGCTCCTCATAGACAATAATCATGAGGCTGCCCATGGGAGCTGCTCAACACCTCTGGCTCAACACATTCATAATCAACAAGTACTTGTCATTCGCACTTGTTTTACTAGGCTGTTCCATTTTGCTTTTGTGAATTCACTGCCCAGTCTCAGGACTTCTGGCGAACTCGAGCCGAACGAAGTTCGGGCAAGTGTGAGCTCGATAATGTTACCCCCAATTGTTCCACAGAAGCCCTGCTCAGCTGCAGCGTGTTAGCACTGCTGTCACCCCCCTTTTGCTATTGATTGAAGTCACTTCTGAGTCTTGGGGTCTCCAGCAGACTCGATGTTCGGGCGAGGGTGATCTCGGAAATTAATCATGCATTCGTGGCGGCTGCCGGTTATCTCAATAGCTGCTAGTACTCAGAGTTGAACACAAAATTGCTTGCTTTCACAAAATTTTGCTCTCCACAGTGTTGCTGCATTAGCTTTAGTACGATAGTGGGCTCTGCCGCACAGGTGCGGGCCTACTGTCATTATATCGATAGAGGGGTGCGTGACGCGTGACAAACGAATTGAACGTAATTGTACGGCAATTGGTTTCAGTGGGTGGACCGACGGTCCGGCCCAGCCAGCACGTAATATGACCCTTGACCCCACGTGCCGCAAATCGCGGCCGCCAACTGATCCTGCAACTATAGACGCCGTCAGACCATTGGTGCTACCTCACTCCTGGATGAACAGTGCAGAAGCATCCTATTGGACGAGTGTCACAAGTTGCCGGCTTCAAGACGCGGTGGCGCCCGTCTGCCCTCCACAATTCAATGTCTAAAGGAGAAACCTGCCACTGCACAAGGCGGAGATAGTAGAGATAAGCGCGAGTTGAAGGCCAAATACGACCCCCCCTTTTTGACCATGCGTCTCACAGGAGGCCCTTTCTCCGTCGCACTCTCCGTCCTGAATGTGGCGGCCGCGTGGAACGTCCCAGCCGAATATGCCATCACGCCAGAGTATATACCAGAATCAAAAATGAATACGACCGGAACGTATGGCCGTAGGATGCCGAACAACGGCACGGAGGGAGTCTGCCGGTCACATTCCGAGTGCCAAGAACTGATGGTAGACCTAAGCGACGAGGATAGACCAGAAACGAAAACGAGAATGATCGGGTGCCGCCCTCGGCTTCCAATGGCAGTCCGTAAAGGGTACTGCCACACTAATGACACAATAAGAAAATAACTGTAGCTATGACTTGACTTGTAGCTCGATATTGATGAGGGAGAAGAAAAGAAATAATACAGTGCGAGGAGGCTTTCGGGGTAGCTTTGGGGTTCTCCACACACCTCTCTACGCTCTGTTTCCGCGATCTCAAAGCTTTCTCGAATCAGGTCAGTGCCAGATCTTCTAATTATTTGTTTATTGAGGAGGAAAGAAAGAGGACAGTCGGAGATGAAGAGGAAATTAAACAAGTTGGCTGTAGTAGTGTAGCAGCAGCAACATATCATTATGTAGGTAGCGAAGTTATAGAATGCGTGGGTAAGGGTCAGAAGAGATTATCTCATCTTCTTCAATTCCTTCAACTGCGTACAAACGTTGTGGGGACTGTGCGAGATCTTGGAGTACAATATCCATGTACGGGGATTGAAGTGCGGCAGCATAGTCAAAATCAGAACGAGGTTCCCGCGGCGGCGTCATTTTCTTGACTCCAGGGAATAGATCCAGCGCTGGTAGTCGAGGACGTGGTTGATGACGCGGTGTGACGGGAGATTGGTGATCGATGTCGATGAGAGAAGGTGGTGAGAATGCTGTGAAATAATGAGCATCGTAAATGCCGTGTTAGGGAGATAAAGATAACTCGTCATGATGCCCCAGTGGAAGGCCCGGCTTCGGTCTGTTTCAGAGCGGAGTGAATGGCGCTTGCTCTGGAGTTCAGTTGAGCACGGAGATTTTGGATCTCTAGCTCCGATGCCTGGAGCTGGCCCTGGAGCCGCTTCTTCTCTGCTCCATCCATCTGCCGTTTCTCACGAGCTTTTGCAGCGCGAGTGGCTTGGGAGGTAAATCGTGTACGCAGAGAATTATTACCATTTGCCCAGATGCCGCTCTCCATGAATTTCTCGAAGACATCCGCTGTCTCTGCATCAGCTTTCCGCTTCCTGCATCCCCATTTCAGCTCATAACCATGGAAGAAAGAGGTAAGAAACTCACTTCAAGATCGCCTCAAGAAAGGTATCGTCCCCTTTGTCAATTCGATTGTCTTCAGCATGCGAGCCCTCAATGGCATTCGTGTCAATGGGAGTCACATCCCAGTGGTTGTTGCTCATCTTGCTGAGATAGCGATTGAGCAACGGCAATAACCACCTATATTTGACCTTGTCTGCCCACCAGTCTGGAAAGAATTGAGTATATTGTGACTCGAGAAAGTAAATTGATGCCGACACAAGAACTTACTTTGGATATGCACGTTGGCGGATTTTGTGCAGAAAGCAATGTACTCTTCAATTTCTTGGTCGTTTTCCAGGTAGGGGAGAGTGTGTAGATATTGAAGAATTTTGTCTTCAACATAAGGTTTCAAGCGGTCCACACCGCTACATGAGAACTCAAGTTATTGCCATGTGTTGGAAAAAAAATAAAGAGAGTACCGGTCAAAATGGACACGACAAGTCTTCCAGATGAATGTGAGGATAGATGTTGTATCCACAGTCGGCACACCATTGACTGTGGGCTTGTTCAAGGTGCGGGAGATTATAACATCACCCAGTACCATGGCATGTGCACCCTCAGCATCCCCAATGGCAGCGAGGAGGTGCGAAGATGGAGAAAAAACCTTGAAATTGAGCGATTTCCCTGTTATAGTGTGGATTGCAGAGAAAAATCCCTGCCAGACCAACTGATACACATGTCGGCTCTGTCCTTTCACCCAGACCCGTGCGACTACAATGCCTATTTCGGATAAGAATGGATGGTTCCAGGCTAAATATTGCACCTACGCCGCTCAGCCACTGCACTCCAAACAAGAAGTTTCCACTCATTAGTTGACCCATGAACAACGGAGAATGTGGAGTCCACCATGATGTAAGATGCATCGAAAACGAGTGGAGCAAGTCGAGGCTTGATGGTCACAATAACATATGTGTCATCCGGATTGATGAGTACTGAATGGATATACCGCTCCTCAAGTTTACGCTTTCTATCCTCTTCAAACTCATGCTGAACACCTATAGAGAAATCAGAATTGACGGATTCAGTCAAGTAAGAAAAAAAGATTGACCCTCTACATGCGAATGGAACTCACCTTTATCCACATGAAGGGTGGTGGCACCAATTGGTCCAAAGGCTTTGGCACACTTCTCGTATTGGATGTCGTAAGTGAACGGTACTTTTGCGGGAAGGCTCAGCAGATGGTTGTGCGGCACACCAGCGACAGGAATAACGACGGCACGCAGGTCAGATGGGTTGGTTGGGATGAAAATGGTGAGCATTGCAGGACATTTGCACTGCACTAGTGTTTCCTGAACGCGTTGACCATTCTCATAGTGCGTGCGAGCTGAAAATTATCAGAATTCTGATTCCATGAAGTGATGAAAATGACTCACGGCATCGATTTTTCTGGGGAAGATGAGCTGGGTGTGCGATCTGCCTACACGGTAGTGAAACATAATCATCATCATCATCCGTGTAAATGGGGTCCCCGTTGAATAGCGCAGATATGGTATGATTTTGGATCCAACTTGCCACCGCACCGTTTATTTATGGCGCTGTCGTGGAATCTAGATACAGCATTCACAATCAATGCAAACTGAAACTACAAGGGGAAGACTCACGCCGTTGCGATTGTGATATAGACAGGATTACAAGACCGTGCTGACGCATGGTTCCCATTTCAGCAGCGTCGGGGACTTTGGGTTGGCGAAGGGTGCCGTCCTTGAAAGGTCAGTCAATGAAGCAAAGGAAGAACCTAGGTCTTACTGAGTAGATCCCACAGGTAAGGAAGACCAGCTTCCCGTATTTGACTTCTTCTCCTTCTGTAGGACGCGATGACTTGTCCTGGTACAAGTTTGTAAGCGATAGTGTCGAGAAAAAAATCATGGAAAGAGGTGGACCTGACTCTTCCCCCCCCTTGTTTGTCTTTTTGGTAGGAGGAGGTTCAGTATCGGTTGTCGAGTCAGACTTGCGTTTCTTGGGATGAAGTGCCGCACTCGTTTCAGCCTCAGCCTCCTCTCGGGAGGCCTTGACAGAACTCGAGGACGACAGACTAAGCTTGCCGGCATCGCGAAATCCCTTGACGAAGGCACCGATGCTGGGCTTGGGCTCGGGATGAGCGCTTTTGATATGGTTACAATTCTTGCAGAGAACACGGTTTGTCTCCTCCTCGGTGTAAGTCTCCTTGGCTCTCATGCAGATGCACTGGTTGCCATCTGCATCTCTTCCGCGACACAAAGTGGGATCGGACATATTTGGAGAGGGGAAAAATAGAGGGCGATGGTGGAAGGTGATTGAAAAATTTCCGACTGTGACAAAGGCTGAAACAGTGACTTAGAGACCGCCATTTTGCTTCCGTCGATGCTCCAGACAGTGAGTTGAGGTTGTTTGACCCCCTCTGAAAACAATTTGAAGAGATAGGATTGTTTTATTTGAATTAGTGAGCTAGTCAGTCCCTATGGGTATTGCCTCTAGTGCCGTAGCTGAGGTACAGCAAAGCTTGCGCTTGGTCGGGCGACGTTGATGGCGGGAAGGCGGCGTTGAGATATCTGGTCAAACAGGCCATATAAGGCAACTCAAGAAAGTGTGCACTGCCAATATATATATATATGCAAAAATATATGTGTGCGCTCATTTTTATATGTGTATGTTTACAGCAGTTTGCAAAAGTAATGGCACTGCCTCTATTTTCAGAAGAAAGAGCAATTTAAAAGCTGCCGGATTGCCAAGCCTGTTTCTCCCTCAGTTCTCGGTCATTTCACTTGGTTCTAGGTGCGTTCGAAAGCGGTTAAGCAGGGCTTTCGACCTATATCCACAATTATTAATTAATTTCGGTTTCCAATTTTTTCGTCACCTGCCTTTAACCTGTGATTTAAACAGCTCGTTCTCGTCCATTTCTGGTCCGATATCCTTGAAACTAAGTGATTCCTGAAGGCAATATTAAGGCAAACATAGTGGTCCAATTGAAATGTGTGGCACAACCCATATGTATGTGAAAAAATGAAATTACTCCGAGATGATGAAAGCAGGTTGCTGAGGGATGATTTGCACACAAAACCAAAAAGTTAGATGCCACACGCCTTTGCCTTCATCTTACCTTCAAAGTGAATCCAGGACCATGTCAATCACTTGAGAATTGATTGAGTTGAATGCATTCCAAGCCCCAGCTGCAAACACCAAATGAGAATTTCGGAAACCGAAATTAATTATAATTACCCCCGGTTAGTGTTGCCGCGCCTCGGCTACGGCTGGCTCGGCTCGGCTTATGACATGAGCCGTTTAAAATAGCTCGGCTCGGCTCAGGGCCGGCTGGCTCCGGCTCAGCTCGCAGCTCGAGCCATGGCTCAGCCTCAATGTTGGAATGAGGACCTTCTGAGGCCCACAGAAGCCTTGTTCATGCTGAGCAAGACTGCTTTAAATTTCACCTATCTCAACTCACCACTTGAGATGTTGTCATGGTCGTCGCACCCTATGCATCGCTTTCAACAACGAGCACGTGGTTTGACAGCTTCTGACGGCTGTGAGAAGAGTTACGTAATTTTCATCTCCCAGGTGTAAATACCTGGAGTGAAATGGTGTGCAACGCTGGATGAGGGTGTTCTGACATCTACACACACATATGAACATAGAAAAAAAGGTTTTATCTAAATTGGTCTGAGCCGTGACTCAAGTCAGAGCCGAGCTAAAGTCAGCCAAAGCCGATGTGGAGCTGAAACAAGCCGTAGGTTCAAATACTTTCAGATCGAAAGAAAAATCATTCTGGCACAGTTTTCAAGTGTTTCTGAGGGATTCTGAGGTCGGCTTGAATCGGCTTATTTTCGGCTCGGCTTTGCGGCTTAGCCAGAGCCGAGCCGGGCTGTGGCAACATTACCCCTGGTTGTGGGTATGGGACGAAAGCCCTGCTTAACCGCTTTCGAACGCACCTAGAACCAAGTGGAACAGTTGAGAATTGAGTGAGAAACTGGCTTGGCAATCCAGTAGCTTTTAAATTGCTCTTTCTTCTGAAAATAGGGGCAGTGCCATTACTTTTGCAAACCGCTGTAAATGTACAGAGTGAACACCATACATCACCCTAGTCTCTTTCACCGACTTCCCACTCGTAACCTCATTCTGAAGTCTGTTGGTTACCGCGCCCTGATTGCCGTTACCAAGGCTTATTATATAATCCATCCCTTTTTGGAAATATTTCCGGGACACCTCGACGCGTTCAACGCGTTTCTCGCCACCTCTAGCCTTAAAATAGTGTGGTGCTGAGTTTAAATTGTCCTTAATATCCTTAACATAGAGGCAGTGAGAAGCGGTAGACCTACAGAATAGGCAAACCAACTAATGATGCATTGAAACATGCCTTTGAGGCACCAACTCCTACGACTGCGCAACTTGCTTCATGTCTCGCCTCGGGGAAACAGGTTGAAGGGTTTAAAATCTATTGTTGATGAGCTGACACGTCTTTCTTGCACAAAAACGTGTCCTTGCAAAATTTGCGCGTTGTTAATGAGTTCCCAAAACGGATAGCTTACATAATAGGGCGTGGTAACGGTAATCAGACCGCGGTAACTAACAGACTAACGTCACCCTCATCATTTACACATTCCTTTCTCTCATTATTTATACTTACTTTACCTTAGACTCTCTGTCTTTTTACTAGGTAGGTAGGTAGGTAGTATTACATGGCACGGTCCCACTCAGGAACGCCGGTAGTTAGTAAAGGCTCTAAGAGACGCCCGCTCGGGAGAATCAATCAAGACATCAGCCTGAAGGCAGGCGGAGGCGAAGGAGGGTCCGAGACATCGCTCACAGTCCCAAGGAGGTCGGCGCGGATGGCGACTTCGGCTAACACGATGTGACGAGGAGTGACTACCTTGGCATGTCATGGCGCGGCCGATGTGCCGGGCGCACCGGCTGAGCCCGCCGTGATGGGGCGTCATTCTCATTTTCGATTCTGGTCAATACCGATCACGCCATCGTCCGACGGTCGGTTCCTTCGCGACGCCAACGGCCGACCGTTCTTCTGGCAGGCCGACACGGCTTGGCTACTGTTTCATCGTCTCAACTACACAGAGGCTGAAATGTATCTGTCCGACCGGGCTAGCAAGGGCTTCACCGTGGTCCTGGCCGTCGGCTTCACTCAGGAGGGCATCACCAGTCCCAACCGGAACGGCGACCTGCCGTTCGTTGGCAAAGACGTGCAGCAGCCTAACGAGCCGTACTGGGCCTATATTGACTCAATTGTCGAGCTGGCTACGGACAAGGGGATCCGGATCTGCATGGTGCCTGCATGGGGGCAATATGTGCATGACAGTGGTAGGGCTTGCGTTCAACGTATGCGTAAGCAGGTGGAAGGACACTGACGGCATCCACAGCCAACAACCCGGGTGTGCTGACCACCAGCACCGCCTCTACCTTTGGGCACTTCATCGGCCAGCGGTATCCCTACCTCCCCAAGACCTTGGTCGCAGACACCAACCCCTGGTGGGAAAACAAGACGGCCGTGAAAGCCGACTACACCGCAGGCGGCGTGCCGCCCACGTACGACGTCATCGACTGGTCACCCGTGTACGATGCTCTCGCCACCGGCATCATCGCCGGTGAGCGAGACGCCATTGCCAACAGCACGACCTGGTCGCCGCTCCTGACAATCCACCCAACGAACCAGTGGTTCAGTGGCGGGCCGCTCGCACTCGCGAGCGCGTTTTTGGGGGACCGATCGTGGCTCACGCTCGATGCCTGCCAGTCGGGCCACGCCGACTTTCCGCCGAACCCGCCGATCCCCTGGTGGAACGCTCGCCGCGGCTGGGAGCCGGTTGAGCAGATGTACGCGGCGGGGGCACAGGATGGCGCTCACGTACGCCCTGTTCTCGATAATGAGCCACACTATGAGAACAGGTACAGCAATGGGAACAACGCGCACCCATGGTGGAATGCGAGCGATGTGCGGACTGGGAGCTGGCAAGCTGTAAGTCTCCGCCTATTGCTTCCTGACTTCCCTGTTGTCTTCCGATACTGCTCTTGACCACTCGCGTTCTCGGCAACCAGGTCTTCTCCGGCGCAGCAGGCTTGACATACGGGGCGAATGCGGTCATGCAATTTTCCATCCCAGGGCTTTATGCTTCTGACGGTACCGGGCCGGGTGACGACTGGCTAGTCGATCTGACGCTGTCAGGATCCGGCCAGATGCAGTGGGTGCAAAAAGCCATCAGGGACCGTGGGGACGCGACCTACTTCCAGCGTGTGCCGGCTCAGGACATCATCATGGGCGACGCAGGGGTCGACGATCAGAGGGTCACCGCGACAAGGGATAGTGCTGGCAGCTGGATCATGGTTTATACGCCCACGGGAGAGCCGTTTGCCATCGACACGACGAGTCTGGTGTCGTGTGATGATGTCCAGGCGAGCTGGTTCGACCCCCTTGGACGGGACGTACAAAATGTTCGAGTTCGTCTGTCAGGGAGGTAATGGAACCTCTGTAATCACGTTCACGCCGCCGGTAGAGGACGGACACGTCGACTGGACGCTTGTCCTAGAGTTGAAGTACTAGCCTTTCATTCGTGTATACGTTGATCTATGTTGTCCGTCTACGCACGCCGGGAACAGACTGTCCAAGGAAACCAGCCGAAGGTCTATGGTGTACAGCAATCCTATGCACAGGGAAATGGCTAACCCGATATAAATTAGATGGGCGCTAAAGCGTGTAGTCAGGCTCGCCCGCCGGAGGAAGGCTCAACGCCCTGCGGGAAGGCAGATAGGAAGCAAGCTGATTCACTGGGAGCAAAGTACAAACTATTCTATCTCGGGAATCCCTACCCAAAATCATCGAATTCCTTCCAAGGCGACTCAGCTTTCAGGTACCCAGCATGAGTATCAAGAAGAGTCTCCATGCTCTGAGATGCTTTGAATCCACGCGTAACGAGGCAAGCGTCCTGAGCGAGGAAAAGTGAGAGGGCACGTGTACGGACATTTATTTTGGCATTTATCCGCTTCATAAAATGTCGGGCCTATAACACTACTTAGCTCTGAGATAATAAGGACAATTTACAGTATTTAATAGGCAGAGAATGCGTATAGCACGATAAACAGAGAAAATTTCTGTCAGCCCTTTTTTTAATTTGTTGCGAAAGAAGGGAGGGTTGCTGTATAGTGGTCTAAGTGCACTTTTATTCGGCCGCAAGATATATTGGTGATTTTGGACTTCCCGTGCAAAAGATAAGGGTTTTGATACCTCCAGTGCTAAACAGATGCCTACTAATGTGAGGTCCACCAATTATAGGAGGTAAGGACCCCGCAAGAATCATCCAGAAGCCAAGTAGTCACGCAAATGAGTGAGTGAGGTGTTGGATTCCAGAAAACTACTGTACAATTACGTTCAATTCGGAAGTCACGCGTCACGCACCCCCTCTATCGGTATCGAAATTCGGTCGGTGTCACGGGTCACGGCGACCGCTGTCGAATCTCCAAAACGTCACGCAGGGCCCAAAATTGCCTTAAAATGGTACAAAAAGGTAAAAAATCCGTCCAAATATCGAATTCTTTTGTGGTGTCACGCAAAAATCCGGTGGTTATCGAAATATCGAATTGGTTGAACCATGTCACGCGTCACGACCGGTATCGAATTGAACGTAATTATACAGTACTGAACTACCTACACACTATCTAATAAATAGCATTATAATGTCCTTGTATTTTACCTGCCTTGTATCTACAAAAGTAAGACCCTTTATATGATATGATCCAATAGAAACTAGACAAGGGTGTAGTAGCGACCTTGTCCACAAATGAACATTCGTTTCCGGGTATCTCGGGCATGGGGGCTGTCGGTCCGGCCCATCCGTTACAACTAACAAGTTAGTTGGTCCTCAGGTGCCCTAATGGTATAGGGTTCTCTGTCAAATGCCTACAAACTTTAGGTAGTGGGTCCTCAGGTGTGATTGGGGAACAGAGTCTCTGCCAAATTCTGTTTTAAATGCCCACTAACTTTAGGTAGTGGGTCCTCAGGTGTGATCGCAGAACAGAGTCTCCGCCAAATTCTGTTTTAAATCCAAAATCTCTGATAATAGAGACATTGCACAAAGCCGCTGTGTCGGCATTTTTCTGGACTTTTCTCAGTACTACTTAAATACCCTAGTCGTGGTATTTAGTGCCTAGAATTTGTATTCTGTAAAGCGCTGTGGTAGCAAGTGTGGGAAAGCCGTGGGTTGACGGCATCAACTGCTGTCTTTGTCTTTCACACCGCGCCACTCGGGATTTTTTCAAAACCGGACGGAATAATACCACTTAAATGGCCTACAGACTATTTCTTTTGATAAAATACATATAAATTGCGTAAACAGCAGCTGACCATCAGAGGTTACCCCTGCCCAGGTGGACTTTCCTCGCAGTCGGAGGCATGAGTCGGCTGCGGGCTGAGTTTCAAGACTTCTCTCACGTTCCTCGAGCCGCTTGCCTTGCAGACGAGTCAAATGACAGGTGCTGGGACAAGAGGAAGGCTTCTTGACATGTTTTTTCTTGTGAGCCATCGCAAAAATCGTCGAGTGGCGTGTTGTGAAAGAGAAAGACGGCAGTTGATGCCGTCAACACATGGCTTTCCCACACGTGCTACCACAGCACATTGCGGAACACAAATTCTAGCCATCAAATACCATGTTTAGGGTACATGAATAGTACTGACAAAATTTCACAAAAAGCCAACACAGCAGCTTTGTCCAATGCACAAAAGCTGCATGCAGCCCATGCGGCTTTTGCGCAATGTCCCTAATACCAATAATTCTTTGATCCTCACAAATGGCATTCTTTTTTTTTTTATGTGCCTTTGCCTTCTTTGACTGCTGACTAATGTCATCATGAGCAGGAGGAAAGAGGACTCCACATGATTCAACAGACTCGTGGCAGCAACAAGATTAGCAGCATGGTTTTTGACATTAATGATCAGCTGAATCTGGCACGTTGGGCAAAGGGATTTCATAAGTCAATATTAAATCCACACCTTGGATAAATGGTAGCACGCAGACCCATTGGGAAGATGCAGGCACATGGAACAGGCACCATTATGAAATGCAAACTCCATTTCATAGGTGATAGGCAGCATATCCTCAGCACATGGAATATGCTCATCGGCTGAGAGGATGGGCTCCTTGAGGCTGGTGGGGACTTCTCGATCAAAGACCCAAGCTTGAAAGCTGCTTTTGGGAGGGATGTGCAGAAGCCGGCCGCCTTGAATCATGTGGTCAGTGTCGGTGAAGGTTATATCATGAAAGCTTTCAGTGGAGAAGAGAGTCTCTGGGGTTGGGGTGCTATAGAGAGCAAAAGACATGGCAGGGTGGAAGGAAAAGGGTGGTCACTGCACTCATGGCCTCCCAAGCCAAGAGGCAACACTTTTGCGAAATCCGCACCCTACCTTGAATTTTTATTTTCAGAGATTTTGGGGACCCCTCCCCCCTCCCAAATGGGAATATCCTTATATGGTAATTTCACGTGATGCATTTTGCTCAAAAAGCACCAGAACCATGCTTTTCTGGCCTCGGAGTGGTCAAGTATGCCAAAGAAGGTTTCTACAAGTGTTCTCCATGATATTGGTGTTGAATTGAGTAGAAACAACTTCCAGAGTCTGGCCATTTGCCGACCTCACGTGAATAATTACTACGTTGGGAAAGGCTGTGCCTAATCAATCTCCCAAATGTAGTAATAATGTATCTTCCTTTAACTCAATTACAACTGAAACCCTCACCTTTTGGTAAGTGAATTCTGACTCAGAATATCAAGGAGATTTGATATTTAAGGTTAGTGAAAATTTCGGGGATCCGGAGCCCCTTGTCCCAAGCCAGATATTTGAAAATTTGCCAGACTGTGATTTTCTGTTTTGTGAGTGCATCAAAGATTCCATTGGAGCAAGTAGTTAGAATCAGAAGACCAAGTATCATCAAGCAACTGAGGCATAACATGTTCAAGTCATCATTCCTTGCTCTTACCTCTTGTCCTTACCTCGGATATATGAAGGCAATTGAGTAATCAAGGCATGTCTATTGAAGTGAAGGTTAAGGATTGGTGGTGCGGGATCACGGCATCAACCCAGATTAGATTGGATGGGTGCCCGGTCTGAAAGATTAGCGCATATGGGGGCTGCCAAATAGAAAATTCTATTCGGCAACCCCAAACTAGCTGGCAGCCGGGCTGCCAAATAGTATTATCCCAAAACTTTTGTCCAAAATTTCAAACCAACTATTGATTATTGATTTCAAATTTGAGCCTGGGTAAGGATGTAATACACAACATTTGGTAAACAATGCCAGCATACTATTATACCCAAATTGTATGACATGGGATTAGGCCTCTGTGAGGTGAGTGGCTGAACCTTCGTGAGGCTGCATAAAGACCTCCAATAATTGAGCAACCAATGAGCAACAGCTTTCCAGACATTGATCTTGGCTCAGCTGTGGGAAATCAGTGGCAGGCGAGCAGCATCGATGGCTCAGGCACATGTGTGTGTCACATATGCTGCAGCTGAGGAAACCTGACCAATATTTGATGTGTTATCAATGTGTCGGCAGGATCGATAATGTATCTTTAAGGCATAAGAGTATTTAGCATCACTTTGGACCCCATTATCCATCAATGCCCACCTGCAGTGCCTGCGGACAAGCCTCAGATGCCCTTGAACAGGCATTTCTGGTACTGCCCCCCACATGTCATGCTGACTTTCTCATTTTCCTTCTTGCCCCTGTCGTGTTTTGACACTTGTTTCTGTTCTTTGGTTCTGGCGATCATGAGGCAGGCCTTCAGAATATCGGTTTTTGAAGCTATCTAGATATATAGGTTAATACAGCAGCATAGTTGATGCGACTTGGATGAGAAGGAAAAGCAAAAAGCCAGTGTTAAAACTCCGTACAATTGCTGAAATCACATCAATTGATTGCCATCTTGTCCACGCTGACCTTGCTGCAAGGAGACAGCAGTCCAATGGAGATGAAGTGATCTCATGGACATGGCAATTGATATGCTGCTTGGACACTAAAGAAAAATGACACATCAACTGAGGGAGATTTTGAGGGATAATAAATTGTACACCCCACCAAAAAATCCAGGAAAATAAGAGGGAGGAGGATCAGAAGGGCTTTTACCACTTGGACTCAAGAAATCTCCTTGGCGCTTCTCTACTACTCTGATTTTCAACAATGACCAATTTCAGGTGACAAATTTTTTGTTTGTACTTGTAGCAAAAGTGGCCGAAATCCAAGTTCTCCAGGGTAGCTAAACCTCCAGTTCAGCCAATAAGTTGGTATGACGAGGATTAGGCCTCTACAAGGCAGGAGCTGAACCTTTAGGAATCTTAATGCCGAGTCAACGGCGATTGTGTCCATGATTCAAGTTTGAGATGGTATTCAAGTTTTGCAGAGCAAAAAGTGGGGGCTCCCAGTTGTGATGGTTTCAACCAGGTCACTCACCTTATCAGAATGGAATCAAAATTTTCTGACCCAAACTGGGAGCTCCGGCTGGTGTTTCTGCCTTCAATCTTTTGGTGAGGTTGTGTCGGAGGTCGTGATTCAGATGATCAGAGACCCAGTTTCTCATAGACACATAGACAGACACTACAACAGGAAGCTCATGCCTCGCATGTTGTATCTGAGATGTATCATTGCTGCCTTGGACATGTTTGGTTGGAAGATACACCACAGAAAAAAATTGTAAAAGATGGGGGCCCTTAGTTTTTGCATTTGAAAATATCTAAAAAACATCATTAAGCCATTTGCTCAATCTACAATTTTTGCATCCCCCTGGAAAATGGTGTAGGAGGCCTCTATCATTTTGTTCCTACAAGCATTTGGCATCTCTCTTAATTTCCCTCCATCTATTAGTGTGAAGTTTGGGTATCAACCGTCAAAGAGGCGCTCGCATCACATGAGCAGCATGCCGAGCCACCTGCAGAAGGTATGCTGGTTGAGCCCCCAGTTGAGGCAGTGCAACCAGCGGCTGTAATGCACCCCCACGACGAGCCAATCGTTGTCGAGCCGGTCATCGGCCCCGAACTAGAAGATATGACACTGCTACATGCTGCTGACAGGACAATACACAGCCGCCATTTGGTCGGTTTGCACCCTGCCAAAGGCCTGTCCCATCCGGCTCTGTAAGCATTCAGTTGAAGCCCTCAGATACGCTTTAATGCCGGCAGAATACCACTCAAATTCATGGTATCTACTTTGGAAGTCCAATGTATCATAAGCTTCTACTCTTGGTATATCTAGAGCTGATCAATAATGCCCTCGTGAAGCCCTTGAACTGTGTTGCATGAAAGATGTGCCAATCTTTCACCGCCGTGATCCCAGGTCCTAATACCGAATCCCTAGTCGTGCTTACATTGCATCCCATCTGCAAGTCCACGGGAATAAAGATGCTCTGCCACTCCTGCTCATGGGTGCTTTCCATCCAAAGGACTTATATCTGATGGTGTGCTGTGATGAAGCTCTTCGCATCGCAACTTTAGTGACTTCGCATTGTGACATCAGGGGAGGAGACAATTGTCCTGAGAACAGAAAAATACTTAAAAGAGTGTTGTGAAAGTTATAACACGCCTGCAGATGATAATAAACGTTCAGCAATTGCTGGAAGAGGAGACCATTGAAAATCGAGTGGCCGGAACTCAAGTGCATGACAATTCCAGATTTAGAGCCAGAGACAACTTACAAACTGAAGCCAGTCAAAGCCAAGCACAAGGTCAGATGGCAAGGAAACAGCCACAGGAATATCATTGATTGAGACCGAAACGACGCCAGTGTTGCTCGGAAGTGACACTACCCAGAAGCTCGAGAGTTCTGGGAATGGATCCCAGCAAGGTCCCCGGGTTCACCACCCAATCCAGAGAAACATAGGAGTCCACAGCACTGATGTCAAACACAGCAGACACGGAAACCTTGCAGAAGGTGGCAAGAAACATGATGGGCAATGTCCTGCAACATAGAGGAAGAAAGGAAGAGACAACTTTGTCAACTTGGTATGGCAACTGATCCCGGAGAAACATCGGTTGCGGAACCGGAGCATGACAGTAACAGAATGACACATTCATAGAATCGGATTTGAATGGTAACAAATTTAGTACCCAAAGAATAAATCCAGAAAAATAGAGATACGACAGAGAATAGAGTTCCTGCGACTGGGATATGTTGGAAACTGGGATTTGCTTCTCTGTGTTGTGATTTTGTACAATGACAAATTTCATATGACAAATTTTTTGTTTGTACTTGTAGCAAAAGTGGGCGAAATCCATGTTCTCCAGGGTAGCCAAACCTAAAGGTTCAGCAATGACATGGGATTAGGCCTCTGTGAGGTGGGTGGCTGAACCCTTGGGAGGCTGCACAAAAACTCTCCAATAACGGAGCAACAGCTTTCCAGACTTCATACAAAGGTGTTGACTCTAGGTAGATTTTCAGGCAACAGATTTTTCGTGACATCAACTAGCTCTCACTGTGCCACATTGCAGTGGAAGTCCAGAGTAAAACAGTGGCCGCTGGTAGCCATCGGCTGATGATGATTGGAGGCAAGTCTTGTCATTATTCAATGGTACTTTGAATTGATCCACCAATTGCCAGAGGTGTTCACTGGTGCAACCACAGCTGAACTCCAGTGGAATTCACCAGAATTCATTGGTGAAGGTTGTTTTTCCTCTAAAAATAATCAACAAAGACTATCCATTTTGACTTCCTTTCATTGTATGGCAAATATAACTGAGCAATGTGTCTCATTCAGACTATGCTCTGTTTGTTAATGGCTTCTGTGTTACTGAAGCCAACCAGCAGGTTATGGATGAGTATCAAAAGCCTTGAATCAAAAATCAAAGATATTGGCATGTTTGAGCTTCTTCCACATGTGAACCCATCAACCATCAATTTCCTTGAAATGAGACTGGCAGAATTGAAAGCAGTGGCCTCAAGGAGTTGGGAAAAAACCACAGATCACACTTGTTTTGGCAGAAACCGGTGAAAACACTGTAATACAGCATGAAAGAATCCAGTGGCCATCACTGAGTGTTTGCGGTACAAATGAGGCATTGATTTCCGGTAGAAACTGTTGAACTGATGGTGCTGGCCAGCATTATAGCCATTTCAAAAATAGTATATGGGTTTTGATGGAGTGGTGCTCCTTCATTTGTGCTTGCCGCTGTTTGCGACGGTGTTGTCGGCTAATGCAGGTTGGGCTCGGCTAAACCCCAGCTCCATATCTGCAAAGTTGTATTGTGCCTCCCTTGTCGCCTTTTGGCCTGCATTCACCGATCATTTTGAATAACCAGAGGTGGGGAGGCTCACGGAAGTGGAAGCCAAAATTTTGGGAGTGCATTAGTGGTTTACAAGGGATGGGCTGGAGATGCAGCCACAAACAGATGTCGGCAAAAAACAAGTGAGCACCACAGCATCAAAACCTGTATACTATTTCTGAAACAGCTGTAACCATTGCCGAATTGTGCTGATCAACCGATTGCCAGATCTGTGTGGAAGGCCGACCGGAGTATTGCTGCCATCAGTTTCAAGATGGCAGCTGAGACTGGAGCGGCATGTTCACTCCACACTGATCTTGCAGCAAGGAGATGGTAGTCCAATGGAGATGAAGTGGTCTCATAGACATGGCAATCAATACGCTGTTTGAACACTAAACAAAAGTGACACATCAACCGAGCACAATTTTGAGGGATAATAAATTGTATGCCACACCAAAAAATCCAGGAAAATGAGGGGGAGGGGGATCAATAGGGCTTTTACCACTTGGACTCAAGAAATCTCCTTGGTACTTCTCTGCTGCTCTGATTTTCAACAATGACCAGTCTCAGATGACGAATTCTTTGTTTGTACTTGTTGCTGAACCTTTAGGTTTGGCTACCCAGGAGAAGATGGATTTTGTTCTATTTTGCTACATGTATAAACAACATTTAGTCATGCAGCATTAGTCATGGAGGAAAAAAAATTCCAAGGAAAGCAGAGGAAGACAAATATCAATCAATAAAATGCAAACATATTTAGTTAGCCTTGTGATTGTTTAGATGCCTGTGTGCCAACCTGTTTCATTTGCAGACCAGAGAGATATTCTCGAAGTTCAATTTTAGCCATTAGTCATTTCGGCTTAATGTTCGGGCTACTATCCGTGAGCATCAAACCAATGTAGTCAGACCAAATTGGTCAAGGAAAACTGCAAGAGCAAAAATTGGAGATTCTCTACTTATTGTTCAAAATGTCAGTCACCAGCCCTTCTTGTCTAAAACTAAGATCCATAGATTCACCACAGTCAGATTTTGGGAGAGCTGATATGGGAGGTTTCCCAGGGCTGTTCGCAGTGCCTGCTGCAACAGTTCCATGGGTCCCGTATGATGCCGGGGCCATGCCATCAAGAATTTTCCACAGCGCTCGACATCACGGCTTTCCATCCCGACGGCCGTTGAACGGCTTGTATTCTTACAGCACCGCAAAGTACATTCCGGGTCACAAAATGTCTTAAGATCTTCAAGACTACTTACTCTCTACGCACTAAACTCCTGAAATTTTCGTTTACTCCTCATTGCACTCCCTTTGCTTGCAGGAATGACATCTTCAGCAGCTACCGGCAATTACCGGCTTGTAATGGACGGGTTTGATCCCATTGTTGTTCACTTTGTGACAAAACTCACTCACTAAGTTTCACGAGCTTCAAAAAAGTCAAGAAAAATGATCACCTTATGGCACCCCAATGAACCATATACTCGATAATAACTGCCTCCAGAAATTTCAGAATGACTGCATACCTGTGATAGCCATCCCGTCGCCTGTCCCGTTCCATCAAGAAATTTTCCGTCTGACGGACCATTGGGCAACGGGCCGTGTGCCCGTCACTCACCCGTCGATTTGATGGCCCTCCCTGTCACGGGCACGGCAAACAGCGCTAAGGTTTCTGTTGATAATACTGAAGGCACTATTGTCACCTAGGCCAAGATTTGGATGGTCTTGTTGTGGTGTGAGTTCTGCTTCTCCTGTCATTGATTTGGTAAAAGCTTTGGGCTCGATACCTGCAACTTCCAGGCATCTGAATCTGACCTTCTGTACATCATATCTTGTGTTTGGCATAGATACATAACATGTTCCCATGATGGCTCTCTTTTCTGGATCCAGTTGTCTGGGACTCTACTTCCATAATTGTTATGCACTTGAGTACTGTCCCCTTGATCTCCATCACCTTTCTCTTCCAACATTGTCCAAAGGTGCATGATGACTTCTATATTGTTATCCACTTGATTATTGATTCTCAAAGCAGGAAAAAAGACTTCTTCTCTCAAGACAGGTTGAGGATCTATAGTGGCTGAAGTACCAGAAAGTCAGGACCCCATGTTTTATGGATTTATTCAGTGAGCACAACCAGAATTACACTTTCCCTTCTTGAGAGGGGTGCTGCTCAAATGAAAATCTAGGCACCTTTGGGCTCTATAAAGCCCAAGTTGCAACTTATCTGAGATGATAATATTAGTAGAAACTTGATCCTCAAGAATTAATATAACAACATCAATACATAAAGGTTCAGCTCCCACCTCAGAGAGGCCCAACTGTCATAGCAAAATAGGCTGAAATCCAAGTTCTCCAGGGTAGCTATCTGGTTCAGCCAACAATAGGTCTGAATTTCGAAGATTTCTCTCATTCCTTCCACTTTGGTCTCGGAATACTAGTTTTCCACAAATGCTCCAAAGTATGGCAGTCAGTCTGCACCTTTATTAATGTTTTACATCTCTGTTTTTTCGTGATACATCTCTCTTTTTTTCATAATATATCTCTGTTTTCATGATATATTTCACATGCTTGAGGAAATTTTCAAAGCCTGGATATACAGAGCCAAACCTGGATCTGAAAAAATAAAGTTGACCCCCTGTTTGACTGCCGTGAGAGGTAATTTCAAAGTTCCAAATGTACTAGGGTACGGTATATAGCCTGAATGTACCCACAAATATTTTCAAGATTTTTGATTGAGCAGTTATATGGCATGGAGCCTGTACTTGTTTGGCTGAATTTCGAGTTTGACCTAGATCTGAAAAATGCCGATGCTGCAAGATCACAGTGATGTCTAATGCACCACGCACCAAACATACATGCACAGATGCCTCCCTCATGCAAATCCAGGGGCCGACCATCTACAAAATATCATAGATATGAATGAGCATGCTTTTTTGGAGGATTGCAGCCTACTAGTACATCTATAAATCCTGGATAATTTTGAGGCCAAAGTGGAAGGAATGAGGCAAAGATTTTCAAAATTCAGACCCATTGTTCATTCCCATTTGGCATAAAAGCATGGCGGCATCGTTTACCAAATGTTGTGAGCATTATATCCTTACCCAGGCCCAAATCAATAATCAATAGTTAGTTTGAAAATTTGGACGAAAGTTTTGCCTGCGACCATAAAAGTGGGGTGGGCAACTTTTGTGTATTTGGAGTGGGAGTTGCCGGGACGTGTGTATCTTGCGTGGAAGTCAGTGATTTCTCCGCAAAACACAGCTGCCAACCAATCTTATCACTTTAGCGCGGAAGGTGCCAAAAGTCCTAGAATTTGGGGAATAAAAGTGCATCCGGACCGCCATAGAAGATATAGTATCATACAGAGTTACAATCAAAAGTAATGAGTTTTACAACAGTTGCAACCAAGAAGCGATTAGTGCACATCTACAACCCAAAGAATATTAGTATTCACAAGATCTACACTGCGTGCAACCGGGAGCGGACAAATAGAGATAATAGAAGATAGTTATTTTCCACGCGGAACACCACGCACTCCCCGAGCGGGCACTGCCTAGACTGTGAATCAGGGGAAGCCATCTAACGCGGCCGGCCCGCTAAGGCAGATGACGCGGTACAGGGCGGCTTCAACCCTGGTAATTCTGGTATGCATTGTGTATTATGTAGTTGGACGTACCACTCTTTCACGCGCTGTGCAACCAACATTAGGTTCGGAATGCCCGCCGGGCTATCGGCAGCACGGAGTTCGAGGATGACTTGCTCAAGTTCTGGAGCAAGACGAGGGTCATCGGCGGTCATGCTGGACCCTAGACGAAAGGCGAGCTGGTGACAAGCTGAGAGATTGAATGCCACATGCATCGGCCTTTTAACAGTTTACTTGCCAGTGCTTGCCGGCGCTTGTACAAGCTTGTATAAGCACGAAAAGCCGACAAGCGCACAAGCTATGTCCAAAGGCCCAATTTATTTTATTTTTGGAACTCACCCCATTGACTTCTAGACATCGTTTCTGTGCTTTTATTTTTATTTTGCACAAGTGCAAAAAGTCGGAAAGCCCCACAAGCATTTTGTCATTTTGCTGAGGTGGCCGTCCAGATGCGGTTGCAACCATCTCCTCGCGCGGCTTCTTGTTTCATTGCAATGCATTGCCTGCTTCCTCATGGATTTAGTAATGCTTGCTCATGGATGTAGTGATCCCAAGGCGGACTCCGTTAATATCCCGTTAGAACTCCGTTCCAGAAGCGGATGCTTTACGAGACGAACCCACCAAGCATGATCGTTGCGCCGCATGCTCGCGAGTTACAGCTGGATCCCACCCGATCGTATTGCAAGAGGCAGGCGCACTTGGGTCAAGAGCGGGTGGGAGAGAGGAAAACAAGGCCCCAAAATGACCATTAGTTGAAGTTATCCCGGCCCCCCAGAAGGAGTAAAACAGGTGAAAGCCCGTCGTACTTGGGAGGACTAATTCGGCAACCTGTAGGAGTACTCTGCCTATTGGGGACAGGCTGATTCAAGGGCTGAGTAACGGTGTATGACTCAGTCTGAGTAACGGTGTGGCCATTAATAAGACCGGAGGTTCGTTTCCTACGGCCTGATCTCAGAAGATCATCACACATATAAAACATCAAATTACCAACCAAGTAGACTCAATATCAATCCCTCCAACTCAAAGTTTAATCCGCTCAAATAGAGAGCCACCAAAGATTTGCTGCACTACTCGGAATGCAGCTCATCCGCACGTTCTCTGTCTTGTCCCTGGCCGCCGGTGGGTTGGCCTGTGGTCACCTGCATGCGCATGATGAGCACGAAGTGGTCGCGCGAGACTCGCTCAAAATTGCACCCGGCCCCAGTGATACACAGATCCAATTTGCGCCTGTTCCTAGCATCGTCGACTCGGTTCCGATTGACCCCACGCTCGGCTACTTTGTTGGAGACCTCGGCGGTGGCGTGCACTGGGTGACGGATGGCGCGTACTCAAACATGTTCCTGGTAAGCACACATGGGGTGATCGTGGTTGAGTGAGTCCCGCCACGCCAGTTTGACAGTTGCCCAACCTCTAACGTTGAACCCTTTTTGCAGCGCGCCGCCGACAATTGGGCACAAACTGCTGTATGCGATTGGCAACACGACACGCCTCCCCGTCACCCATCTCGTGTACTCGCACTTTCATGCGGACCACATCGGTGGTGCTTCGCTCTTCAACGCCTCGCACCCGACTATCATCGCGCACGCGGAGACGCTCAGCCTGCTCGCGTCGCTGTCCCCGCGCGACCCGCTTCGCCCGCTGCCGCACGTCACGTTCCAGGGTAACTATACCTTGCGTGTGGACAACCAGACGCTCGAGTTATCGTACCATGGCCCCAACCACACGCCGGGAAACCTCTTCATGTACGCGCCGGCACAGCGCGTCGCGCTGCTCATCGACGTCGTTTTCCCTGGCTGGGCGCCCTTCTCAGAGCTCGGAATATCGACCTTTATCCCTGGGTGGACCGCCGCGCATGACGTGCTACTTACGTTTGACTTTGACGTGTTTGTGGCTGGCCACGTCGCCCGACTTGGTACCAAGGATGATGTCTTGCTGCAGAAGAAATGTGAGTCCCCGATCCCCATCGATGATCCACATATTTATATTCACTGCCTATAGACATCGAGGACCTGCACGACTCGTGCGCGTCGGCGATCAACGGCGGATTCAATGTGACGGCCGCGATCGGGCCAACCGTCGCGGCGAACCCAGGAAACACCTGGGCCGAGTTCAAGGCATACTTGCGCGTCGCCGCACAGACGTGTGCGGACAACAGCACCTCACGCTGGCTCGGTGTGCTCGGCGCTGTGGATGTGTTTGCGTTCGAGAATGCGTACCGCATGATCGAAGCGCTGCGCGTTGAATACGATGTACTTGGCCCTTTTGGCGTGTCCTAGTCGTGGGTGTAAAGCCATTCTCATAAAAGACCTACCGTATTTCGAACGATTTATTTACCTTTTGTGTACTCTCGACAGGTGTGCGGTAGTTGAAATTGTCATTAAAACAGTACGACAAATCTAACTGATATCATTATCCAGCAGGCATAAAGAGCCGGTAGTGTATTTTCAGGCGCATGCTACTCACTCGTGTTGCATCCAAGCTAGATTACTGCGGAATGTTCGCCAAAGTCATTGCCATTGGCGTCCTGACGATCCTCGTCTTGGGACACATCGCCGTGTCTATACCCTCAACCACTTCCTATGCGTTTCATCAATCTTCACTAGCTTCCCTGTATAGCTCAGTCCGAGTCAGTCGCCGCCCCATAGGTGTACCTATAGCGCCCTCCGCCGCATCTCGTCCCTCTCACCCTGCCCGACCGTTTATTTATAGGACCCACTCTGTACGCACCTTCCCTTCGACCGCTGTAGATAATCCTCACTCATCCTTTGTCCGCGTACAGGTACGGTTGGACACGGGTCCCGGGTCCACCCGCGGGCATACGGGCAGACCTGCGGGTTCTCGGCAACCCCGGCCGACACTCGGCTGAAGCCTGTCCCGATGCTGAGCGGTCGGCTAAACAGAATGCCGTGTGACACGGAGGCATGAACACAGATGCTTCGTGTTTGTTCAGCATGCCAGGCATTGATGTGGGCTCCGACAGATCGTAATTCTCTGTTTATTTGCTGGTTTGGCTGGAGACCCGCGGTTTTATTCGAGGAACCGCGGGTCCCTATCGACCCGCGGGTGACCCGTACGGGTCTGAGGCCCGCGGGTTCATCGGGTACGGTACTTGCGGGTCCGGGTACGGGTAGAACCGTGTCTAACCCTACGTACAGGTCCGCGGGGTACGCGATGCTGTTGCCTCAGCCTCAGTACCCCGTTGGGCGGTAGGTTATGGGTCGTGTCTTATCCTTGTGTGAGCTTTGTTATGGTGTGTTGGCGACAGTTGCGCAGAGGTATTCCTCGGCTAGAACAATCCCGCTGTGGGCTGCGATTGGATATATGTGTGTTGACCCCAACGGTCGCCTAGTCGAATCCCCATCAATCATGCCGATTCTTTTACGTATTTTCCTCTCAATATTTCTTCCGTCAAATCTGCTCTCTACACTTCCGACATCCAGGTGCAATAAACCTCCGGAAACGATGAGTTTTGAGGAGTTTGATGGCGCCGTAATGAAGCTTGAATAATGTACAGAAAGTTCAGAGAAGTGACCGATCCTTGCGTAGAGCGCGTGATTTGTGATCCAGCGCTCTCGACGGATCGCGGGATATAACCGACGCATCAACTGAATCCAGACTACAAAACCTGGATTTTGGGATTGAGGTACTCGGACCAGAAGTTATAGTGTCCAACAGATCTTCGAACGGTTTTGCCGGATAAAATTTCTTAGACGCGACAAATGTACAGCAAGAATATGTACTACGAATGCGAGTCCCGATAATCACCCCTACCTTTAACGAGAACCAACCCTATGTTTAACGATTATACCGCAACCTCCGAAAACTCTCGCTCAAGCGATGAAAGTGTTTAGTTGTCTGACAATTTGCCGCTGACCAGATTTAACTACTGATCTAGATTGAAATATATGCGCTCACCTGGTCGCTGGCAGTTTACGCCTATGGTATGAGTTGAACCACATTGAAGCTATGTTAGTGCTTGAATTAACTCTATGGTCGGTTCGCTCACCCTATCAGCGGACCTTTCGGTACTGCCCTGGATGTTCCCTTCGTCGGCCTTCGATGGCGAAATCAATGGTTGATCAACCCAGATGTGCGTACGCTCACAGGAACACTGGCCGAGTCGTCCCTACGGTATGAGGTGAACCACTTCAAAAGCCATGTTAGTGCTTGAGCTAACTTTATGGTAGGTTCGCTCACCCCATCAGCGAGCCCTTCGGCACCGCCCCGGATGTTCCCTTCGTCGGCCTTCGATGGCGAAATCAATGGTTGATCAACCCAGATGTGCGTACGCTCACAGGAACACTGGCCGAGTCGTCCCTACGGTATGAGGTGAACCACTTAAAAGCCATGTTAGTGCTTGAATTAACTTTATGGTAGGTTCGCTCACCCCATCAGCGAGTCCTTCGGCACCGCCCCGGATGTTCCCTTCGTCGGCCTTCGATGGCGAAATCAATGGTTGATCAACCCAGATGTACGTACGCTCACAGGAACACTGGCCGAGTCGTCCCTACGGTACGAGGTGAACCACTTAAAAGCCATGTTAGTGCTTGAATTAGCTTTATGGTAGGTTCGCTCACCCCATCAGCGAGCCCTTCGGCACCGCCCCGGATGTTCCCTTCGTCGGCCTTCGATGGCGAAATCAATGGTTGATCAAACCAGATGTGCGGGCGCTCACAGGAACACTGGCCCAGTCGTCGCGACGTTGCCACAGAATGTTTATCTCGTCGACATCGACCTTCTAGCAGGTCAACGGTGGAATCAAACCACGTGCATGTGCTCACTGGATCAGCGGTGAGGACGTCTCTCTTCAGCGGCATGAGGAGACTTGGACCCTTGATAGGACTAGCTGTGACGACGGCCGCAAGAGTGATGACAAGGAGAATAGAGAACTTGCTGTTCAACATGGTGTATGAAGATGTCAAGTGGCCTCAGAGGATTCTGAGATATGGCACTGGTTCAGGGGGCTCTTTATACCTCGGATTCTGCCCCAAGAAATGGGAGCAATGGTCAACGCTGATTATAGCAACTGCTGAGAAGATTCTTGTACGCACTTACTCAAGATTGAGGCGGCGGCCGGCGTCTGGTAAATATCGAAACACCGAGTAGTTCTGTTTTTGGGATTAAATTTAGCCTCATTCAGAATTGCCGGAATGAGCCGGAGGGAGGTGTGGTCAACACGAATCCCGTCTAAAGCCCGTTCCGCCCACACGAATCCCGTCTAAAGCCCGTTCGGTGGCTAACACGAATCCCGTCTAAAGCCTATTCCCAATCCTCAGATATACGGCCTTGGTCTCAGGCCCGCCCCCATTCTCCCTTCAAAACTTCACCAGTCCCATGTCAAAAGATCAAGAGTACCACGCGCTCATGAGCGATCCATCCGATGAGCTTGATGGTCACTCCCTAATGGTGAAATTGACCTGGACGTCCATCTCTCATAAGATGCTGGTGGGTCTGCTGACCGCCGAAACTGTTGCACTGGCCATAGCCGTCTTCGCTCTTTTTGGACGTGCTCCTCAAACCACCTGTACTATCCCATTCAACCCCGAGCGTGTTCTGTATTGTGTGTCAATTTGTCGTATTCATATGGTCCCGTTGACCGCTCTCACAGCTCCGGCCCTCGAAGCTGTGGAACATGAGGTGAAGGTATATAATGTTGGATTTGCGAGTCAGTACTGCATCGCTCAGCCGCGCGAGACTAACGGAAGTGAATTAGGTGATTTCTCCGAGTTCCAAATTCCGTCCTCTCCTGCCCTGGATGAAATGTGGAGCGACCTTTACAACTGTTAGTCTGTAGGGAGATATATACATCTCTTCACCGACACAACTAACATAGCTGTATACAACAGTCGGCGTCTCGCGCATTACCAAAAAAGATGCCGCTAGACTTCCAAACAAGACCCACGCAATTCCTGGCGACGATGGTCATTATGTAGGCTGCTTCCTCTTTTCAAGGAGAAATGACCTGAGGACTTCAGATTGCGGCGTTGGATGTCTTTCATAATCTTCATTGTCTGGTATGTCTACCTTGTTCATAAGGCATCAATTTGAACTCATGGCGCATGACGTTAGAACAAAGTCAGAATGGCGGTAGGCAATATCAGTAACCACTCCCCTCCAGAGCCAATTTTTATTGTTAGCTCGATCCGGACTACTATCCAGACTGGCGCATTTCTACCACGAACAACTGGATTCCATCGCAGAAGAATGCCACTCAGCACGTGTGTAAGTCACACTTGGGTATTCACTGTCGCTGGAACACTGAATACCGTACTGCCGGTTCAGCCCACTGCCTCAGCTGGCTTCGACAATCAATAATGTGTAGCAGCGACACCAGCGTAATCGTGTAAGGATGTTCATTTCTTCCGCTCCTGCCCACTGAATATTTTCCCAGTTGGCAATGGGACTCCACTCTCAACGCGAGCGTTTTCAAAGGGAACGTGGCACACACTTGCCGGAAATTCGACAAAATACAAGCGTGGGCAAAGGAACACATGCTCACCAAGGTTTACGATCCCACCATACATATCGAGGATGATATTGTCGTTCCTATCTTTTACAACTAGACAAGACATGCCTTCGCTTCGCTACAGCATAAGCTTACTTAGAAGGCGGCTAATCATCATTTAAAAGAATTCCTGAAGGGCAACAGGGTTTTCTCGATTTCTGGCCGTCGGCAATTGTACAGTGAAATGCATTTCAAAACTTAAGTACAAGTCACAAACCGAAGACGTATTCATCGCTCGCAAATGCGTCTGGGATGTGCTCGCAGTGCGTGGTTGGGAGTTGAGCTGCAGTGTTAGTATGATCATAAAATAGCGTACTGTAGTATTTCGTTCAATTCGTGCCGCCTGTGACCCGTGACACCAACAACCGAACTTCAATATTCGTGGATCGGCATTCAGGAGTGTGACACAAGAAAGAATTCATGTTTTCATGGGAAATAATCAGATTCATTGCCCAGACACACACAGACTACATTCCTCATGCAAAATCGGTCCAGTTGAGCTGTCTTGTTGTATTTCTGGTGCCGCCAAGACAAGTTGCATAAAAAAATGGTGCGACATCAATTGGGTGTCGTAACTCTTTTTTGCGCCCATTGTCCTCGCCACGAGTGGGCTTCCAGACTTCCTCAAGGTCCCGGAAGGGACAGCAAAGCTTTATCTCCTCCCTGCTGACATGCCTGTGTTGAAACTCATCAAGTTCAACGCCGAGGCATCGCACGGGAGAAAAAATTGAAAATTTCCCCTTTTCTGGGGTTTTTTGTGACTTCTTTTGCAAGTTCGCGGTCGGTCTCGGTGACCTGTGACACCCCCGAAAATATTCGTGGATTTGGAGGCCTGTGACGCGTGACCCACGAATTGAGCGAAATACTACAGTACTGGAAACGCGTAGTTGACGCGTCGGTTGGCACATGAACGCGAAATGAATAGATGAGCACTGAATATTGGATGGCTTGGCAAGGCTTGCTGGGTGGGGCGATATTGATGCCTGAAGCGTCGCTGGACTGGTGAGAGGTGGTTAAAAATGCAACATTCGTGAGAAACTCACTATTGCTTGGTGCCTCGCTCGCGGGACCTCTAAAATTAAATCAGCAACCTGTGGTGCGCGGCACGCGCGGAGTTGTGCATTAGCGGGCCGCGTGCGCGACTGGCATTCCGTGAGATAAGATGGATTTGAAGTTTCAGGACGCGCTTGGGCGAAGCAAATCCGACTGGCGTGTTGGAGGTGACAGATGAAATGAGAATCTCACATGTACGGAATGCACTTGCGCACCACAATGGAAGGGTACTACAACTGACAAAATTCATTCAGGCCCTGATTCGCCGAACCCACGAATTACACTCACCGGGTCGTCTGGACGCGAACCATCCCATTGTAGACGGCGTTCTGACCGATTTTCTGGCACCATGGATTATAACAGCTGAAAACCCAAGAGAATGTGGGCAAGACAAAGTCAGGGCGAGGGGGTTACCAAGTCGGAAACGCGGCTCGAACCCGGCGGTCACGTATGTATGCATTGGCTTGCAAAGAGTCCTAGCACAGAAATCCGACGCAAATCATCAGTGACTCGGGCTCCAAAAAGGCAGGTCATTCCCAAAAAAATGGTGAAAGAATGGAGGAACTAATGCTACTGGTGGCTCTGCGCAAGCTCTCTAATGAATTCAAGTTTTTCAAGTTGAGAAGAGAGAAAAAAGAGGGGGAATTTGTTAGACTTACCTGCGCCTGAATCCGAGGTTTTTTTTGCGGTCCGGCTGCTTCAGGGAGCAGAGAAAGAAAGGAAGATCAGAAATCAAGTTGATTGATTGAAGCGCCAGCAAGGCAATTCAAGTTTATTCCTCCCGGGAATAAAGCCGAAACGAGTTAAACGGCCAGCAAATCAGATTCAAGATATTGAGAACCGATCAAAACCGAACATCCGAAAAGTCCGATCTCGGCGGCATTTGTGCCGGGTTTTTGCATTAGAAAGCTTGCGCATGAGCCACCGGTAGCCACCAGGTGGCTCATCAGGCATGCGCAGTCCGGTGGCTCTAAAAACGTGATAGCTGATGGAATCTGATGCATGAGGTCAATGCATATAGCTAATAGAAATATTTTTGCACCTTTGCATCCATCATTATGTAGAAAGCCGTCTCAGAGTACGGCCTTTGCTCCAGTTCCATTCTTAAAGCAGTCTCTGGTGCTTGGGATGAGCTCCCAGAAACATCACGCCTTTGCCCAGGTGTTGTAATTTCTTAAGGAATCAGACAAAGTTTGAGATGTGAGAAACCAAATAATATTAGTGTTTGACTGAGCTCTGCAAACACTTGAAGACTACATAGAAAACCATGCTACTTATATACTAAAATTCCAATGTAACCAGAATGTTCCTCCATATTCTCTCATGTTCCCCAATGTTCTACTGACACTGGTTGAACATTTCAAGTTTTTCAGTGAAAATTCTAGTGAAAAATGTTTTAAATTTTACAGCAATTTTTCAGTGAAAAACCAGGTGAAAAACTTGAAAATTTTTAATGACATTTTTGAACTTCAAAACATTTTCACCACTTTTTCAGAAATTTTTCACAAGGTTCAAAAAATTCACAAAAGTGTTTCAAGTTTTTCACCTGGTTTTTCACTGAAAAATTGCTGTAAAATTCAAAACATTTTTCACCAAAATTTTCAGTGAAAAACTTGAAATGTTCAATCAGTGTGATGACTCCAAAGATCTCATACTTACTAGCTGTGCCTCACAGCCTCGG
This sequence comes from Mycena venus, assembly GCA_014462655.1. Taxonomy (NCBI): domain Eukaryota; kingdom Fungi; phylum Basidiomycota; class Agaricomycetes; order Agaricales; family Mycenaceae; genus Glaucomycena; species Glaucomycena venus. Next base: position 2,511,714 of record JACAZI010000005.1, on the reverse strand, counting down.
CCTGATGCCGGATTGCTCAAACTCCAACACCAGGTAGTCAGATTGAGCGCAACACCCATCAGGATGATCAATGAACAACATGTTGGTACTGCTAAAAAAGGTGTTGTTGCTCACACGCTGTCAATGGAGCCACTGATTTGTGCATGCCAATTTAGCCACCAGTAGCCACCCGGTGGCTACTGGTGGCTCTGCGCAAGCTCTCTATTTTGGGTCGCATTTTGATGGCTTTTTTCCTTTTTGCTCTATCTCACTCAACTTTCCTTCGTTTGCCTCGAAACCGGGTGAAATCGATTCACAGTGTTTTGATACAGTGTATAGACCATTCACTATATTTTCATTGGGCGTGGCCCCATCATTATCCCCAATTGGCTAATTTTCACTCATCTTCTTGCTGTAGGGATTCTGAGCACTCAGAGGCCTCTGTAAATTTCATAAAGTAGTCTTATGGACATATAGTACTACCTTGAATAATTTGATTTTGAGGGAACCGCCGGGAAACCTTGAAATGAGAGCAATAACAGCAGATCAGCCAGGACAAGTGTATAAAACTGTAGACCCTATGACAAAGGAATGCGGAGTCAGATTTTGTTCCAAGCATCTTTAAAGTTCATTAAAATGTACTATATGTTTTCATAGGCCACACCGCGAGATGGTGCCTTGCAATGCGCTGGTCTACAAATCTGCATCAACCCCAGAATCACACTTTTCATACTTATTTTAATCAGGTGCACATGTTTTCCCTTCCTTTTCATTCTTCTCTTGTCCCACTTTTTGGGTACCACTGGGATTTGCAAGCAGACTCAGACTGTTTGATGTATCTTGTACTCAGTGTAATATGAACCAGTTGCATGTTACCCTCTTTGTGGAGTGCCATCCGACGCGTTTTTTGACGCGTTTTCGACATGTTTTCATGGTAAGCAAGAGGTGAAGTACAGTAAATATCCCAAAAGCACATTTCCGGGGTTTCTCTGTGCCAAATCTCGGGTAGTTGTGTACCACATACAATTTAGACAAAAAATGTAAAATATCAAATTCCCTATAAAGACGCCGCAGAAAACACTGGTTAAACATTTCAAGTTTTTCAGTAAAAATTCTAGTGAAAAATGTTTTGAATTTTACAGCAATTTTTCAGTGAAAAACCAGGTGAAAAACTTGAAACTTTTTAATGAAATTTTTGAACTTCAAAACTTTTTCACCACTTTTTCAGAAATTTTTCACAAGGTTCAAAAAATTCACAAAAATGTTTCAAGTTTTTCACCTGGTTTTTCACTGAAAAATTGCTGTAAAATTCAAAACATTTTTCACCAAAATTTTCAGTGAAAAACTTGAAATGTTCAACCAGTGAAAGGCTCTATACAATTGGTTAAAATAGATCCAAGCATGTGTTCCCAAAAATTCTGGCTATTCTAACGAAATTTGAAGTTTCCACGCCAGTTTCACAGTGCTGATGGCCCATACACTAGATGACACTGGTTGAACATTTCAAGTTTTTCAGTGAAAATTCTAGTGAAAAATGTTTTGAATTTTACAGTAATTTTTCAGTGAAAAACCAGGTGAAAAACCTGAAACTTTTTAATGGAATTTTTGAACTTCAAAACATTTTCACCACATTTTCATAAATTTTTCATGAGGTTCAAAAAATTCACAAAAATGTTTCAAGTTTTTTACCTGGTTTTTCACTGAAAAATTGCTGTAAAATTCAAAACATTTTTCACCAAAATTTTCAGTGAAAAACTTGAAATGTTCAACCAGTGTGACCTGAATTCTTTTTGGATTCTTCTGGTTATTTCTGTTGATAATTGCACGTAAATTAGCACAAGAAAATGCACCATCTGACCTCAATCTGTCCAGAATTGACCGAGATACGAGCCATTCATTCCAGGGGATCAAAAAGTGCCCAAAACAGACGAAAATCAATGGGTCCCTTCAGTACTGCAATTCGCTTAATGGAGGACCCATTCTTTGATTTCACTTCTTTTTTTTTTGCTGAGGTTTTACTTATGCTTTTATACCTCCTACCTGCGCGATGCATGGAATATTTACCGCCCCGCTAAAACTTGCTTCTGTGAATGTCGGCCTCACGGCATGTCGCAACTGCCATCATGATTCGGGGATGGCGGCCCGCGTTTAAGTTTTGTTTAACCCAATCGGGTTAAACTTGACACCAGACATGCTCCATAAGCCAATGTGAAGGGACAGCCTGAGTGGAAGATGCGGGAGGCAATGGACTGGAAGAATCAGACGTCGGGTGTTTTGATTTCTAGCATTCGAAGTGAAGCCGACGGCCGGATTGGAGTCAACTTCTAAGTGCTAAAACCGTATCACTCCCAGAAATGAGTACCGATAGAAGGAAGATATTTAGCCCTAATAGTTCATCGTACTGAATTAGTTTCATCGCAGATGGAGACGCCGCACACGGGAACATTCGGTTGCTCCCCGTGCTCCCCGTCAATGCCGGCGCGACACAGAAATATCACCGAATCTTTATAATATAATGGTGAACATAAGTGTCAATCACGGAATCATCCAGACACGCCCACATGACGCAACATGCCGTAGCGGCACAGGCGGCATTTGATGTCAAGACGGGAAGACGGCCCGGCAAATACAAAGTCATACAGAAAATGAACAACGAAAAATGGGGGGGAGGGAAAAGGCAACAAGCAAAGGGAACAAGCAACAGGCAAAGGGGCACAAGCAACAGACAAGGAGCACAGGCAACAGGCAAGAGGGAACACGCCACGGGTTCTGCAATAGGTTGGGTACATTGGACAAGCAACAAATGAACGATGATCCAAAAGCATAGTGCCGTAAATTCATGCACAGGCTGTGACTATAAGTACAATGGAATTCTTATTCCAGAGACAGAACTTTCCAATGGAACATTACATGCAATGACCTGACGGCTACGACGTAGGTGCGGAAACTGCCGTGTTGCACTGGGACTACCAGCTGGTCTAACGAGCCTGATGTAACCACGTACTTGGACCACCAGCCGGGATGGGGACTGGGAACAACCCACCACCATGAGCCCCGTGAATTTATTCACGGGTAGCAGCTAGTACCTCGTATATTAAGCAGATGCCTCGTATCACGATGCATCTGTTTGCCCATCTGATTGACCTGAATTCGGAATTTCTTTCTCAAATACGTTCCCCGCCCTGCCTCCGACTTCTCTCACTTTAGCAGCTCAATTGACATTTGGCTCCGGCTAGCTCCATGCCGTTGGATCGGGTGTACCCGCGGTACTTCGTTTCCGAGTCGTGCGCTCAAGACCCATTCCAAATGGGTGAATCATATGATTTTGCTTCCTTCCTTCGCCCCCTTTATCCCCTCTTAATGCCGCTGTCCTATGGTCCCTTTCTTCCCATCCTTATTTACAGATGACACCCCAATCACGATTTAGCTCTGGTCGACGGTGCTTCATCCGTGCTGCTCCATTCAGGGCCAACTTTCCAGCGCTCAAAGCCCACTCAAAAAGAAGATCGCTCTCTAGACTCCCTTCGATCCTTCTCCCCATCATCACCACCATCATCAGCAAACCCTGGGTCCCCTATGTAGTGCTACATAGTGGCTGTATACCCCATAGTGGCTGTAGTGCCTGTAGTTAGGGTCCCCCTCTACATAGAGCCCTGTAGTTTTGGCTGACTACGTAGTTCACTGTAGTTTTTACTGGCTTACATAGTTCCTGTAGTTTTGCTGTAGTGTCTGTAGTTTTGCAGTAGTTTCTGTAGTTCACCCATAGCTCAACAAAAACAAAAAAAAAATCCACGCCTTCCAATTCCCCCCTCACATGCACGAACAAAACAAAGCACAAATGCAAGAAAAACACATTGAATTAATCAGATGTTACACACATGCCGTCCACGATACGACTTTACCCAAATGTAGAGCGGAGTCTCGACTTGAAGGCGTCTTTATGAGGTTTTGAAATTACGGGTACGCCGGCGTCTCGGTTAAGCTTGCAGCGTGGTCAGTCGAGGGGCCTGGATGTGAATTTTAGAGTCTTGTACTCTTCGAAGCTAAAAAGCAGCGCGTTGCAGGGAATTTGACCGTCTTGCGAAGGCAGAACGGCTCTTGGAGTTATAGGGACTTGAATATTGACAAATCCAACCAGCATAATGGCTAAGTTCTTGCGGCACGATTTGAAGCTAGAAGACCCGAATCTTGACGACGTCTTGCGAAGGCAAAGAGCGAGAACGAGCGCTTGGAGTTTTTGGAACGGGATCTTGACAAGTCCAAACCGGCGTTCTGGTATTGAAGCTTGAGTACAATTTTGCAGTACGATCAGTGGCAAGGCATGGGAGTCTTCGCGTGAGGCGTAACGTCGAGATCGAGATCGGTGAGGAGTCCTGAAATTGGGAACACAGGGGTGACTGGAACTTGACAACAAGCGCAATGTAATATCTCGAAGTATCTTCAAATCTTGAAATTTCGAGGCCAGCGTCTTCGTACTAACTGATCGAAATTGATGTGCGTCCTCCGTTGGCGGAACAACGTGGTTCAAACGAGGGTCGCCAAAGAACGGTGTTCGAGGCGATGCGATGACATACACGCCACAAAACTTCGAAAAACCAGACACAGGAGAGATGTCGTTAGACAGGAAAGGATGATGCAAAAGGAAACATACCTTAGATGGAAAAGTATCCGCGTCTCATCGCGCAACAGCAAAATTATCAGCAACAATATATGAGCCAGTCAGCGCTCAGACGACATGACGGGTCACAGATGAACTCACCGAAAGCAAAGTCATCCAAGCCGAAGATAAAGTCTACATTCCGTCGCCCTGTCGGTTGTGACGATGGTGGCACTCCTGGTAGTGGGCTGCCCACGATGGTGGATGTCCGGGTTACCTCATTTTTAGCGCGGACTGCCAAGGAAGACCCATGTAGGACCTGGGTCCGTTTGTGCACGACGGGTGTTGGCAGTGGCGTTGGCAGGTGTTCGCGATGGTGGCAACAATGGAACACGTGCTGCGACAGTGGTGTTGACAAGAGGTGAGATTAATATAGAAGAAACATAGAGGAGAGCTGGGGCGACGGTGGTGAGATGGTGGTGGTAGAGGAGAGGGAGTGAAGTTCAGGTGCTCCGACGGCGTCCAGTGGGGACAACGTGGTGTCGGATGCAGTGGGCGGCTGTGATAGCTGTCTATCCCACACTTTGACGGCCGGATTCAACGCCGGACCAAGCGGAATAGAAGGCGCATTCATTATGACTGACCCTGGGATAAATAGTAATCATTTCAAAATGGATGATTGGAACAAGTTGATGGATTATGAGGACTCACTGGGACCCTTGCCTATTTTTTCCACATTGGATGGAGGGCGCGACAGGCTGAAATTGAATAGTTGTGAGCCCAACCACAAGGATGGCCCCTAATTCGGTGAGATCAAAATCGAGACCTGGCGTAAAAGTCTCTTGGTCGGAAGAGCAACACAAGCCACGAGAAACTGAAGGAGCGTATTGAGCATGAGACGCACCTTGTCCAGATTGAGAACATCAGTAATTACTCAGGCGGTTGCAAAGGCAACAATTCTCTTGTTCCGAAAGGGACTATGAGTCGAGAGAACTCAGACAAAAGACTAACGGGGAAAAAACGCGCCGTAACTTTAAGCTTGCAGGAGCACGAGCAACTCCAAAGGCAGAATTGTTATTTCAAATGCATGCTTGTTGGCCATGAGAGTGGGCATTGCCCAGAAGGCCAGACCCAGTTGAGAGAGCCAGAGTTGGCTGAGCGATCCCGCGTCAGAAGCCGGATGGGAAACGGTCACAGTGGCAACGACTGCTATTCCCATTGATGGCGCCCTCCACATATCGCAGACAGGAACTTGAACTTTGACTATCAACCTCAGTAACTTTTTGGGAGAAGCTCTTCCGCCAAATTCCTGAAGTGGGTCAACCTTATTAGGGGGTTTCAAAGTTAAAACTTTGTGCCCAACTTGAGGTTCAATTTGACCTCCAACTTGACCTTCAACTTGCAGAGTTGGGAACCCAAGTTGGGGTCGTTGTCTGTGAAACACCTAAGCTGACACGCGAGGACCAACTTCGGAAGTTGAAGTGTTGCGTATCAGAAGTGAGGTGACTGAGGTTGGGGATCCAAATTAGCCGAAGTTGGAGACAAAGTTGGCCATCAAGTCGGGCCCCAAGTTGGATGTCAAGTCAAGCTCTTGTGCACAACTTGACCTCCACCTTCTCTAATGATGTGCATGATATATCCTCATAGTATGCAGGGATATAGTACAGAGGTATTCTGAGGTATCAAAAAAAATAGTTTGCAAACTGAAAAAAAAGTCATTTGATTAAAGTGGCATCAGGAACATCATAAGTGACTGCTTCTGCTTAGGAAGATTTTTTGGGCACCTAGAAAATTGACTTTCTCAGATGACATGAGTGGTCTAGCTGCCATGTAAGGACTTTCAGGTACCTGGACAGCCACCTGTCACCACATAACCAAACAGAATGAGAACAAGTTGAAGATGAGATACTACAAAATATAGTACAACTAGCAGTGTGCCCGTGCTATGCCACGGAGAATCACGAAGTCACTCTAAAAGTCACTGAGTTCGATATTCAAATATTTGAGTTATAATTATACATATCATTTCAGAACAGGAATACATTGGGGTTTCATGTCAGCATATTAGTGTTTGCCAACTGCGCACCGGCCACTGGAAGTACCGTCGCCTTTATCAATCAATTTCTCGAGGGCACGACCATCTCCGGTCCTGCGTTTCTTCGAAGCAGGCTCGTCCAACTTGGTGTCAGATCTGGAAAAACTCATGAATTTAAAACACACAGGAGTGCTGATATCAACTGGAAAGAGTCATTAGCTGGAGTGAAGGAAGAAAATAAAAATCAACACACTAATTTTGGTCAGACTTTGCTCTGCCGTCGGCACAGAATGGGCCTGACAGATGAACGTAAACTTCTGGCGATCAACGATGAAATATTTGACAATGCGATCGGCGTTACTTCCTCCGGCCAAGAGAGGACGGATTACCCGTTCCTTGGTATGACCCCAATTATTCCCTGTTCCCTCTGGTCTGAAAGAGCAAGTGAATTCTCACCCGCCTTTAAAGACGGCAGCAACATGTACTTTGAGGACTTACACTGTGGTTGATCCCGCGTATCAGCACTGCATGACAGCGCCTGTGAGTGAGATTAGATTAGCTTACAAGGCATTGAAGGTGAACACTGACACATGGGAAGAATACAAAATTTGGCTGGTCCAGGGACATTGGCTTGCTGAGACAAAGCTGTCCCAGCATTTAGCAGAAGCTTGTACAGACACAGAACCCGAAGATAGGTATGCACGGGAATCCACATCCATACAATTCTCTGCTTCATCGTGTTCCATTTGTCACCGACTTCACTAAGCTGTCTTGCAGAGGGTGGGCCATCAGCAACTGGCCGTGGCGTTCGTTTGCGTCTAAGCGTGTGTGGTGGTTGTCACTCGTGTTTTTTGCATGCACACTGACGTCACCAGTATTCGAGCACTGCTATACGCGAGAGGAACATGCGTTTGAACTGCTTCTTTGGTAGGAACATTAGATTTGAAGTTCACATCACTTACTGGGGATGTAGGAAGGGTTTACATAGAGATGTATTCAAGTACTGGTATGTAGGTAGAGTTGGTGAATTACAGTGGAGCGCGTGTCAGTGAGCTGTGGAGTGAGTGGGAAGAAGGAAAGTGGCAGTGAATGCCGTGCACGGAGTTTGGCTGTAAGTTCCCGAAAGCCGAAGGGCTTTTCAACATCTTGGCATTTGGGTGGGACATCCAATATGTTGGTGGACCCGAAGCCATAGTGAGTCATTGGAGTCGCTTAAAGTGTCTGACCTGAGAATGTAGGAGTGAAAAAGATATATCCAATTGCTAGTATGTTGGCATAGTCAGTGCAGAGAACGATGGAGCGTGGTGAGCGTGGAGCAAATGGAAAGAAGAAGGAATGTGGCTGTGAATGCCGTGCACGGAGTTCGGCTGCGAGCTCTGGAAAGCCGAGTGGCTTTTCAATATCTCAACATTTAGGTGGGACTTCAAACATCTCAGTGGATCCAAAGCCACAGTGAGTCATTGGAGTTGTTTGTCCAAGACAAAGTGTCCAACAGCCAATCAGGTTGTGTGGTCAAAGTCAAACCATGTTCATTTCTTATATAGATGAGGTGTAATAATATACAGCAGGTTTTATTTAATTTATTTCAATTTTTTGCACATGGGATTTGAATGAAGAAATGGTGTGATGTGACATCAAGGTTTAAAACAGTGATTATTGCGAGGATCGAAGATTGAACCCATACCAGGGGAAAAGAATGAGCAAAGCAAATGCTTAGTCACAATTTTCATCAGCTTTCAAATCTAATGAAAAGTTAAGAAGGCTTTAAAACCTCCAACAATTCTGATCAAAAGGTTAAAGTGATAGATGGTGACTGACTTTTTAAGAGGTCGCAAAATCCTCATCCCAATTTCTTAAATGGACGACTACTTATTACATAAGCATTCATAACAGAGGTACTTGATGTGGCAAACAACGGTAGGTTGAACAGGTTGATGCACTTAAGTGGTGGTCCCAGCAGTCCAAGCAGGCAATCACCAACCATCAGATGAGCCTGGTGCTCTGGTTTCCATACTGAAGTGAAGAGAGGAGTCATCACACTGTTTGAACATTTCAAGTTTTTCACTGACACAAGGAGGATAACCTAATAACTGATGGTCAAACATTGAAAAGATATGGACAAAGTATTTACAATGGCTTTTGTGTCTCTAAACAGGGAACATCTTGAAAGAACTTTCTTAATCAAGAATATCTGTATGGTATGTCCTGCGTATTCACCCGATTAAAAGAATTCCATGAATAACTCTTTGATGTTTCAATGGCCAGACATGCAAAAGTCATTGTAAATATTTTCTCTGTATCTTTTCAATGTTTTGCCACCAGTTATTGGGTTATCCCACTGGTTGAACATTTCAAGTTTTTCAGTGAAAATTTTGGTGAAAAATGTTTTGAATTTTACACCAATTTTTCAGTGAAAAACCAGGTGAAAAACTTGAAACATTTTTGTGAATTTTTTGAACCTTGTGAAAAATTTCTGAAAAGGTGGTGAAAATGTTTTTAAGTTAAAAAATGTTATCAAAAAGTTTCAAGTTTTTCACCTGGTTTTTCACTGAAAAATTGCTGTAAAATTCAAAACATTTTTCACTAGAAGTTTCACTGAAAAACTTGAAATGTTCAACCAGTGTCCTCCTTGTGTGAAAGTTTTGGTGAAAATGTTTTAAATTTTACAACAATTTTTCATCAGAAAACTAGGTGAAAAACTTGAAACTTTTTCATAACTTTTTTGAACCTTGTGAAAAATTTCTGAAAAAATCCTGAAAAAGTTTTGAAATTCAAAAAAAATTCAAAATTTTCACTTGTTTTTTCACTGAAAAATTATTATAGAATTCAAAACATTTTTCACCAGTTTTTTCACCAAAAAACTTGAAATGTTCAACCACACAGGGAGCATAACTAAATAACCTATGCGAAGATGTTGAAAAGACATGCTGAAAATATATACAATAACTTTTGTATATTCTGGGCCTCAGCACACAAGACACATTCAAAATAACTTCTCCATAACTAGGAGTATGAAGAAGATATCCTGATCATCCAGAAGCCAGAAGTTATTTTGAATATCTTCTGAATGTTCCAGCCACCGACATCATAAAATTATTGTAAATATTTTCACCATACCTTTCAAATGTTTTCGCATAAATTATTTGGTTATGCTCCCTGTGCCAGTGTCACTACTGTGGAGTTTCATTCAATTCTTAAATGCATGTGACTTTTAATTTTTTCAAGAAATCTCCAAAATCCACCAAATTCGAGAAAAAAGTATTGCAAGGTTTTCAGAAATCGGGTGTGATTAACCGTTCTTTAAGATTTTGCTCGTTCAGCTGTGCTGCTTCCCCATATAGGACTATCTCCGTTGGCTTTACCTCTGCTCTGGTCCTGCCAGTCCTACATTCCTGCCCCATTTGTACGCCAAAGGTATTCCTGTGGTGTTCGACAGGCATCTCTCAGCTGACCTTAATGAGTACCGCAGTCCGCAGATGCAGTCAGCACAATTCTCACTGTGCTGCGGTCATGGCTGTCCAAGAATTCACTGCGCCGCCATTTTCTCACTGAGGCCGTATCACCGAAGCATCTAGAGAATATCTGTCTTCTGGCGGCAACGACTGCTTGTTTGCATTCTCCCATCAACATCTGCTTGGATTTCCAGAACTGGTTAACTGTTGGTTTTGGCTGTGTTCACCGTGCCAGTGTGCTCCTTCTGCTATGGACTCAACCGTAACATTATTAATTAATTAATCGTTCTATTAAGATTATGTGCCTCATTCGTTGGGGACTGTTTGACCCTATCCCCTTATTCCGTCGCTTCTGCTCTTCAGCTCGATTTGTGCAGCCTTCTGCTGTTCTCTGTGCCATCAAGTTCTCATTCGTTCTTCCATTTCGGATGCAGACGCTGTTGAGCCCTCTAATTGAATTCGGCCGAGGTGACGAATGTTTGCCGCTGTTCCCGTGTTGAACTCTGAGCTGCGGAATTAGTCTGAATTGGGCTGTTCATGCATAACAGACGCGACACGGGACTCAACTGCAGTTGAACACATCCATATTTGGCATGTCCTTCGCACTGCGGCCACGTACCCCTTCGGGATTTCTTTCTGGTATAAAGCCCACACCGCTAGTAGCTCTTCCTCCCCAGCTTCTGTCCCGGGTCGCCGGCGTCAAATCGACAATTCTTCTTCAAAAATGTTGGATCAAGATGAATGTATCAAGGGTTCAATTCTACTGGCCACTCATGTTACCGCTGGATGTCCTGGTTCTTTTCAACTGCCGGCTCAACCTATCCCTGCGACGCCCCAATTCTATGGCACTCCTTGCTTCACTTTCAATGTGGAAATTTATAGAACAAGCAAATTCTATCGGTCACCTAATCTGCTCCAGACTCTTTACCCCACAACCATCTCATGCTTTAAGTTTTCTTTCGCCTCCTTGCCCTGGTTGGAACCGCTATCTTCAGGGCTCCGGTCGCTGGCAATTGCGCCAGGATCAACAATCTCATCAAAAGCGCTCAGTCAACCACGAGAACTTCCCAGGCGATCGCTTCCGCTGGCAGCGACAAGCACCGTCACAATTCGGTGAGTTACGGATTTATTTTTCTCTCTTCAGCTCTGAACTTATCCGGACTCCATATATTCATAGACGGTTCAAGTTCCAGATTCCTGAGGTTTACATCGACGACTCGGTTTAAGTTACCCAAGCCGACAGAGGTGCATGCGTTTGTCACTCACTTCATTATTCCCCGCTTACATTTTCGGCCTCAACAGATGCCGCCCCTCGAGTTCAGTGAGGGTAAGGACAGCGATGACGGCAATGTGGGTTCCCATGTCTTTTGTCTGCCGCATGCATTACTGATGTTCCATCCGAGTCGTGCATAGATTCCTCCCTTCATTTGACGGTTCTCTCCGTCATAAACTTGAAATTTCCCTCCTCTGCCACATGTAAACAATTTGCCACTCCACAGACCTCAGAATCGATGTAGATTTTGTACATTAGTCAATCATATCTGCTTTGAAGTCGAAGATTGGTTAACACAGAGATTGAAAATCACTCCGGTGATCCGCAATCGCATCACGCGTGCTGATTTCGCGTCTATGCACGACGACTTCCTCTCAACAAACTGCAAATACCTGTGCTGAGGTCCTTCACACAGATAGAGCATTCCTCCATGTGTCAACTGCTCACAAGGTCAATCCAAAATCTTCCAGGTTAGGGCTGCACATAGTCCGGTCAACGGCGACAGCCCTAAATGCTTGGGACCGCAATGGTTACGGGCCATCACAAACACGGCCGTCTTTCTACGTTTTTGAACCTTCGACGATACGGGACGGCAAAAAGACGCCCGTCACCCGCGAAATAGCGGGACGGCAGAACGTGCACCATGTTAAGCAGGAACATCATGTTTGCGATGGTTGAAAATTGTTACAATGCCTGGTATATTTCCTTGAGTATTCTCTATTCCATATCTCAGTTCCTTAGGCTTGGACGCCATTTTGAGCCTGTTTGAATGACGCGACAACATCACGTGAGTCGATGAAACTAGAAGAGAATTCACGTACGTCGCTCTGAGCGAAGAATGTAATTCTGCCTACATACCGGTACAAGAGGTGTCGCGTGGCCGATTAGCGCCCACTCTGGACTGTTTCAACATGCTAGCAGGTGAAACGTGTTCACGGCCGTCAGAAGTTGAAGTTTGACGGGACGGACGGTATTTTCGCCACACCGTACCCGCCCCGTATATTTCCAGTGTCAAAAGTCATTGTTTCTTGCTGCCGGAGCGAAGCGAAGGCATATCTTGTGTATGACATTCAAATTGAATGAAACTGTATAGTATGTGCATGCAAATGGCAATGATTAGAATTTCCACAGCCGTCTTGAACGATGTCCAGACGTTTTGCTTACATACAGGGTGGTACATGAAAGATGCCCAACAACAGCAAATTTCCTATGCCGTGATGTCCAAAAACGCGTCCCAAAGCGAGTCGCACGGCCCATCCTTTAATTTAGGCGAAATCAGCAACGTCCACAGAAAAGCGCCGCGGCGAACACACTCACGATCGCACCACTTGGCACAGGGTCCACAAAATTACCTGGCTCGAGGTTGCCACTGTACGCGAGCTTCGCGAGCGTCGCCGCCGGCGGGCCCGGTACGTATTTCTGCCAGTTGAGCGCGGGGGACGTTGTCGGATCCTTGATGAAGTTTGCGATCGCCGTCTGAAAGGTACCGGACCAAGCTGCTTCCGCGGGCGTTGCAGTTGATCTGTTGAAGGTGCCAAACAGTGGACCGACTTCCACCCCCACGGGGCATCGATTAATGCCATGGAATCAGAGAGAAGACCCCACGCACTTTCAGATGAATGCCACGCGCCTGCGCCGGGAAATTTCTGCAAGTCCGCAAATACGGCCCCTGGGGCAGTTGTAATTAATTCTAGTGAATTGGTGTTAATGAGTGCGTGACGCGTACCATACGAATATCGGAAAACACTGCTGACTCCTGTGCCGATCAGGGCAGCGCTCCAGAGTTCGGCTGGGCTATGCATCAGATCGTGAACATACCAATTCGCCCAAAATTCCATGCGTACATATCATCTGAACCCCCGGTCCCGGAATGCATCCGCAATTACGACACTATCGTTTTGGCCAGGGTACAGCGACTGCACGAGCGCGGGGGAGATACGCATGCCAGGACCTCCGCCCCCCAGGAAGGCGGTCAAGTTCGTCTCCCCCACGGTAAATGCGGTCCCGTCGTTCTCCATGTTCCCGATGATAATAGGAACGTTCGCGGTGGCGTTCCCGCGCAGGCGCTCGAGGGGGTCTGCGAATACAGTGACGCTGGACAGCGATAAGCCATATTCATAGCTGGAATTTCAGTAGTAGACCTACGTACTTATCGACGACAGGACCAAACGAGCCACTGAGCGGCCCATTCGTGAAGTTCCGGATGGTCGCTGCTGGGACCTGTTTCAAGCACCCGAGTCTGGATGGCCCGGGGGGCTTGCGGGCACCCAACAGCCACCGCAAACGCGTCAAAGGAAGTGAAGGAGGGTATCGGCGATGCCGAAGTCGGAGCGCCAGACAACATTACGCCCGCACGGAACGGCGTCTTAACGAGATCACGTACTATGGCCAGTCCCACAGAATCCGCGCCCGCGGATTGGCCCTAAAATTGGAATAAACAGAAACTCAGAAGCGATGGACGATATATCGACAAATAGGAACGAACCACGATCGTCACTTTGTCCGGATCGCCACCGAACTGCGCAATATTGAGCTGCACCCACTCCAGTGCTAGCTCCTGGTCGAGGAAGCCGAGGTTATTCTGCGTGATCGGGAAATCCGGGGCTGAGGGGAAGCCGAAGACATTCGTCCGGTAGTTGCTGGTGACGACGACGATATCTTGATTCGCAGCTAGCGAACTCCCGTCGTAGATCGGGTAGGATGCCGTGCCAGCTATAAAATCCCTGAGAGGGCGGTTACCGTGGATCCAGTCCTGTGGTCATTCGGTACGCACCCGCCGTAGATCCAGAACAAAACAGGCTTTTTCTGCTTGGTATTCGTCGACGGGGCCCATACATTCCTGCCCGGACATAAATCCGTTGAGTTTCAGCTGGATCACGAACTAAGGCCTCACAGGAACAGACAGTCCTCGTTTTCGGAGGCGGGAGGGGGATCATTGAACAGGAACTGCGTGAATGCACCGGTGGCGAATGCAAATTGCTGCAGGCATGAAGGACCGAGAACGGTGGCATTTTGAGGCTCCGCAGAAACAAACGGGACTGGCGGTTCCCAGCGGAGCTGGTCAGTGGGAGCTCGAGCAAAACGCTGATGCGAGTCAGCTTGGATGGTCGCTTAGGAGGCGGCAGGCTTACCACTCCTTTGAATGACATAACTGAGGTCGTGTCAATGGATGATTCTCGGAGGACATAGTGGAACCTTGCCTCCGTTCAGCTCTGCGCCATGGAGCTTCCCCGAAGTCGTCGAGATGGCGACGGACGATGTGTGGCTGGAGACACTGAGTATCAGGCAAGAGAAGAGTGGGAATAGGAACTTCATTGTCGAAAGGGAAATCCTGGCGCGCATGTGGGTTGGTTGTGCAGATGCTGTGCCGGGGTAAGTGAGCCGAGAAGAATCTCATGGACTGCGACAGTTACAATAAAAGACCGCCAGCCTAAACGGTAGTAACCTGTCCACGTATGACAGCCGGAATGGTCACATGAGACGCTCATTCCAGTGAAAGAGGCCTTCGTAGAGCGAGTCTAGCCCAGGTCCAAAAAAACTTTCGACCCTATGACCATTTTTCGAAAGCCGATGCCCCCTTGATTAAGCGTTCTCAAATTCCACCTCAATGTTCGGTGGGTTGGGTAAGCCTCGCTTAACCCAATCCATCTCGACTCGACTCGACTCGACTTATCCTACATCTTGCCTGTTCTCCCGTTTTTCACCCCGCCTTGCTATTTCTCCGCATCACGCCTTCTGCTGCGTCTCGAATTTCGGTTCATCCTTTGCAGCTCGCTTTGCCCGCCTGCTGGCTTCGGTTCGGTTCGTTCCGCTCACTTCCGACGAAACCCAATCCAACCCGAGTATATTCGCCGAGAAATGAACACCTAAAGAAATACTACAGTACTAGCTCCGTCTTGGCTGCCTAGCTTCGCATACCTTCGCAAGCTCACTCATAACTCGTATCTAGCAGATGCCTTGAATCAGTATGCATCTGTTTGCAATCATCTTGTTTCGGAATCTTTTTCTCAACCACGTTTCTTCCTTAGCCCCCATTAACCCAATGCGCCATTACTTTCCCTCTGGCTATTTCCGGGCTGCACCAGTTTAGGAACGAAGTCACACGCATGTGCTTAATTCAAGCAATTCACATGAACACGATCCAGCTCTCAAATCCCGCCGAAAAGGAAGGCCACA
Organism: Mycena venus; assembly: GCA_014462655.1. NCBI lineage: Eukaryota > Fungi > Basidiomycota > Agaricomycetes > Agaricales > Mycenaceae > Glaucomycena > Glaucomycena venus. Next base: position 2,496,202 of record JACAZI010000005.1, on the reverse strand, counting down.
TCTGACGCTTTCCCGTCTTTCCCCCGTCATCCAATTGCCTCAGTGCTGAATCCTTACGCTCTCGAAGACGACCCCTAGTAACCAGTTGGATAAAGTCTGTGCAACCATCAACGACCAACTTGGATTCCTCAAGCGTGCAGACTTCGCAATACCCTTCTCAGATGAATCTGATTACGCAAGATCTCGCGGCGCAGCTCCAAATTCAAAGCTAAATTCCATGTCGTCAGACTCAAGAGTGACACTGCCCTAAACTAATTATGTCCAAAAGATCTTGGCTCATGCACTCTGCGGGTGATATGGCATTATTTATCGATCAAACATCGAGCTTTGGGTTGTATTGCGCATGTCCAAGTCCCAAGTATTTCCAGAGGGACAGGCCGGTCTGTGGTGTGAAGTTGCAACTTTGAAGTTCGCACTTTCCTAATCAGGAATGCCGGGTGATGTTTGCGATCCGAGCCGAACACAGTAAGGGCAAACCCAGTGAATTCTAGCTAAGAAGTTCGTTTGAGGCATCGGCACAGGTTGTTCCAAACCAGGGACCTTGGCGGGACTCCTAAATAAGTGAAAGAATATCGTTTTGAAGGCCTAGAGTCAATCTGATAAGTGAATCCCTGTCGCAGGCCAAGGAAATGAAAATTGAACTGGATTTAAATACCAAAATGCATCGCAGACGCATCTCCTGGCTGTATGAGAGTAGATAAAAGAGATTCAATTTATTCACAGGTTAATCGGATCCTTTTGAATACAAATGCCGTCCCACTAGCATGAAGAGCCTCCGCTTATTTATCAAGTATTGGGGCAGCAATAGCAATGACTCTGGCCACCAATTCCCGCATGTGATTTTCCGGTGCAATATCTAATTCTTCCGATAAATGTGGGCCATAAGAAAAAACAGAATTACATCCATTCCTGCTCCCAGGGTCAGCTGATTTTTTTCAGTCCTTCCACTACAGAACAGCTTATTAACTGAGTTAAAGTTTCTAGTTCAAAGTTCAGACTTGAAACCATCAATTAATACACCCTGATTGGCTCAGACCCCATCGTTCGAACTTCTGACTTGTGGAAAAGTTGGAACTACAAAGTATGAAGCACTCAAAAACTATGAACTTCTGACTTGCGAGTGGGCAAAAAGTACCGAGTTCCCGCTACAAAACCAAATAAATCGTGGAAAAAGATCTCATAGGCTGAGGTAGATAATCTGGCTCTGTGACGTCTGAAGACCTGGAACCGGCCAAGATATATGGATCCAGTGCAAGTGGGCCCAGCAGAGCATGCGTCCTTTTCTGTCGCAGCATCCTGGTACTGATTTCATCTGCAGATGGGGGCAAGCGCTCTAGCACTCTTCCTGAAGGCATTCACGCACAGATTGGAGAAGCAGGGCAAGGGCAAGAAGGGGTACTGAATTATTTTGTTCAAATCGACAGGGGGTGTGACACGTGACCCGATTTACCTATTCGACATTTTGACAGGGACCCTGGGGGACCGTGACAGGGACAAAAAATTTCAACAAGCCCCAGAAACAATGAGCAGAGGCTGAAAATTAGTTGGGACACAGTTCGAGAATATTACCAGGCATTCCTAGCACTCGGGAGATAAATTATTGCTCGAGTCTGGCTTTGTTTGCAATTGCATTGACTCTTTTTTTCACCCCTTCACACCTTCGCACAAACACAAGACCGGAACGTTTGCAATGTCAAAAGTCCCAATACCACCTGATATAGAACCAGATATCCTGCCTCTGGAAGACCTTTCAGTCTGGGAATTCGCATCCTTCGAGCTTCCCCGGCTGTAGGCCACAATGCAATTAGCGATGAACTCGGAGCCACTTACCTCCAAGAACAACTCCGCTGCCGCTGAGGATAGCGGTAAGCAAATGACTGAGAAAATGGTGGGGAAATGGATGAGAAAACCAACTACAAGGTATGAGGGTTTCTGGTGCCACAGGAACGATGTCAGTTGGGAGTCAGACGAGGATTTTAGATAAATATCGCATTTTTTGCACCCTAGATACACAGAAACATTGAGAAAGATTTTTTTGAGGGTACATAGGTGTGAAACGGGAGACTCCAAGCATTTCCTCGAACTGGTAAACCAATTTGACAAACGCCTTCGTGACGCGTGACCTCGAGCAATATTCGACATCGACAGAGGGGTCCATGACCCGTGACTGTTGATTTGAATGAAATAATTCAGTACCTGCGAGCCGGGTATCATGGCAATGATTAAGGTGCGCATTTCTTTGTTCCTTGAGCTATACTCCAAAAATAACCGGAAATTCACTTATTAAAGCTAAAATTTGTGGAGTATCTTGGTCTGATTGCCTAGGGATGTTTATCTGGATATATTATTGCCCTTCTGAGTGAATTCGGTATAAAAAATTCTGTGCACACTTTGTGTAGATCAATTGTTTAGGGCCCTGTTCATTTTCGCTACTTGTGTGAAAAATTGAGATGTATCATTTGGTCTGTAAGTAGGTAAACAGTTTTCAGTGGTCAGGACCATGCCTTAGGATATGCTTCATGTGCTTCATAACTTGGAACTCAAGTAAAGACTGTAAAGTGAATGGTTGCTCACTATCAATGCACTTTTTTGTGGCAGGTCATGTCTGTGTGGACCTTACGCAAGCTGCTGTCCAGTTAACCCCCAAAAAATAGAACTGTGAGCAACTCAACTTTGTGCAAGACCAACCTGGAGCATTCCTTAGTAATTTTTGCATACATTCATGATGTTATATATGACCTATTACCATCTGAATCACTCATACACTGAGTAATTCCAAAATATGACAGGTGATGCTGCAGCACAATTTGCAGCATGAATCTGGGGCATAATCACCAACCTAACTGTCCCAGAATCTACCAGAGATGTCGATTCATCTATTACAAGGGACCCCACTTTGTGTTCATGCTCGTGGTATTTTCTTTGCGAGGTTTCTTTCAACTGCTGGATAAAATGGCATAATTTAAACAGGAGTTGGGAATCTTTTCTGGTCCCCACGGAGCAATACTGGAACAATTCCCCCCAAACAAGTTATGTGGTCTGGAGCTAATATCAATAGGTATCTGGTGGTAAGGACTGGTTGAGCCCAGTTCACGTGATCTGTCACAATTGATCAATTTCCGGTTATTTATGTGGATGATGAGTAGCTACTGACTGAGGTGCCCCATTGCAGGGAACACTCCAACAATAGAGACGTTGTGCAAAAGCCACACACAGGAATATCCTTTTTTTGCTCTGGAGCAATACTGGGACTCTCAAATAGCCTCTTTTGACCACCAGAGCAAAGAAAAAAAAACTGCATGCAGTGAGTTTGCACACCAAAAAAGCTGCATGCAGCTTTGCACAATGTCTCTAATGTTCTTGAGCCATGGGATTACAGGAAGTGCTCCTTGTGGGGTGTGTCTCTCTCGTCTTTTGGATGTGATTGTCTGTTCTCTGTATCTCGAGGGTTTTTTGATTAATCTGTCAGAGGTACCCGTGAGATATGCAGTTGAAGATCATTTATGCAGAGGGTCTGAATCATAGGATGAAAGCCCAACCACATCTCATCTTTTGAGAACAGGTTCAACATATGAGGAATTCAGCCACTTGAACCCAAATGGGCCAGAGGAAGTCAGAGTATGTGTGTCACAAATCAAGCTCTTCCCTCAGCATTCTCAATATTCATTCTCAATGTCCGTAAAGGGGAACCATCTGGACCAAATCGGATTGGCCCGCCGTTGCGACACATCATTGGTCATATTAACAACACATCCTTGGCACAGCTGCATCTCCTTCGGCCCCTTCAGAAGGTCACTAATCCTCCACCAAAGAATGGTGGATGCCAATATATCACAATACAGGACCACACAAGCTCAGGGAACTGTTCACCCGGGAAATACAATGGGCACATATATCTTTTGTGAAGTGGGCTCAATACTGACTTGGCCTCAACCGTCCTTGGCCAATACAGGCCACTGGTTTTGCCATGAGTAAATATGCTTGCCACTCAATCATAATCATTTACATCAGAAAATTCAAGGTCCTTGCCAGAGATGCAAGCCTGTATTCTTGAGCTCACTGAACTGTTGCAATATACAGTAGAGTTTCTCATATGGAATATCGTCGGGACAGGCCCCAAGGGTATTCCATATGGCGGATATTCCACAGTAAATAAATGAATATTAAAAAAATTAAATTAAATCGATTTTTGGTACAGAAACAACGGCTAAGTAAAGAACAATGTAATACTGGTCTGAAACTTTGCCCCTTCTACTTCTTGTACCATGGCTGCACATAATTTATGCAAATAGCTGCCCAATGGTAAAGCCACCTCTAAATCTTGCTGGTGTTGGACAATGTTTTGAAGAAGATCAACAGCTGCCATCGTGTTTTTCTTGTTGAAGTTGAATTCAGGTTCCAGCAGCTCTTCCTCATTGTCTTCACCTATGTTGGGCTCCTTTCAAAAATATTCCAGGATCTGGCGTATGCAGTGCTCTTCCCAGTATTTCTAGAGGGTATTGGAAAATGTGCAGCGGTATGAGGTGTGTTTTTAGGCTTGGGACCAGGTTTAGCGCATTCTTTAGTCAGTTTAGGGGGATTCTTGTCCTTGGCATGAACAGCACGACTTCTCTGTGGCTTACTTATTGCCATGGCAGGAGAGGAAAAGCAAGAAATAATTTATTTGTGCGCAATGAGTGAATGTAGTCAGAGTTTGGGTATACTACTGACTGAAAATAGCCATACAAATTCAAAGGAACTTCAAAATCATCTCTTTTGAACACCCGCACAATGGAATATCAGCCCCAAAATGTATTCCACATGCCATATTACGGTGAATGGAATATTCCCCTATCCTGGCATGAGAAGGGCCAAAAAGCGATTCCAGATGGGGGTTATTCCATATGAGATGATTCCACATGAGAAACTCTACTGTACTTCTCTACAACATGGAATGCATCAGATGATTTTCCATTATTACATACTGGAATGTCTTTTGTTTTTACAGGGTTAGGGTTACTAGCAGACCATAGGGTGTAGGTTAACCCTAGATTAGGGTTTGGGCTATACCACTGCTGTACAGCATCCAGCATCTGACAGGTGGGTGAGCTCCAGCAGTGTCCACCTATGGGCATTGACCTGTCTCTAGTGCTAGTGTATAAGCCAGCACCAGCCAGCCTCCAGCAGGCACACTGCTGGGGTGCTGGCTCACCTACACTAGAACTAGTTCCATGCATCTGCTATAGAGTGCAGGCACAATAATGTACAATTACATTCAATTTGTAAGTCACGTGTCACGCTCCCCTCTATCAGTATTGAATTTTGGTCCATGTCACGCGTCATGCAGGATCTTATTGAACCTGTAACCCAAAACTGTCACCCTCTCCCCCCCACCCAGTGGTGAAAAATGTCAAATTTTCAGTGAGATTATCGAAATTTTGGGAGATGTCATTTGGAAATTCAGCAGCTATTGAATTATTGAATTGCTTGGACCATGTCACACATCACACCCCCTATCGATTTGAACGAAATTTTACAGTAATGCTCACTCACTTCCACTAGAACCATAGACATCCAGGACACCCCTGGCACACAGGGAACCTATGGGCCCCACAATACTCATTCACATATACTATAACTTGTTCCAGTTGTGCCAGATGCCCACATCCCATATAGACACAACAGTGCTTGTTCACATACACTAGAACTTATTCCATAGATGTCTTGCTGCACCCATGTGTGCCACCAGCATCCCAGATGCCCATGGGCACAATATGGTGCCTGTATTTTGTAGCCAGATGATGATGGAACCAGTTCTTACATCAGTGTTTTGACAGTTTCCTTGGCAGCATTTTGAGCTTGTCGGCTTGGCAACAAGCTCACAAGCTCAAACTAGGCCAAAAATCAGGATTTTACCCACCTCAAAAATTGTGGAATAACCCTCAAATCTAAGACACCATCCTCTCATCAGCCAACTTCTCCTACAGCCCATTGAGGCACATTCAGTACCTTGAAAGCCAATTAATTTGCAACAAAATCCCGAGCTTGTGAAATTTCGGACATAGGTTGCAAGCTTGTGACCTTGCCGGCTTTCCAGACCTTTTTAGACCTTTTTCAGGCTTGTTTCGGCTTGTACAAGCTCACAAGATATCTGTCAAAAGTCTGATGTATATGATTACTGCTACTTGTGGAATCTAGGGTACGTATCAGTTTTTTCTGATTTTTGATCACTTTCAGTATAACAACTATAACTCATTCAATTCTCACCTGATCAAGGTAATTTCTATATCATTGAAACCGCATAACACTTGTAGTGTGCTTTGCAGCAGAGCCCACTAACTGCCTCAAAGCACATTATTCCAATAATTGCAGTTTGTAAGAATTATTACTTACATATATGGGCTGAAGAAATAAACTGTACATCTTGGCACCCCTAATGTGATGTCAAGCATTATACAGTTGCCAACATTCACAATCAAGACCACAAATAATAAATGTATTTTCCAACTAAATATAATTTAAAAATGAACTGGCACCCAATTCTCACTCAGTCAACGCATAGACCAGCTTGCATTGGGCTTGGGAATCCTGACTGTGTCAGGGTTCATTGCATGAGCAGAGACACATGATGATATGGTAGAATCAGTAGAAAAATTTGGCCAGAGATGCAACGCAGATCTGCAAGGGTATCATGGATTCAAGTCAGGGTTTCAAGTTGAACATCAGTCTGAAAAAAAATTAAAAAATTAAAAAGAACATTGCCCAATTGCAGCTGAGCACATATGAGGTACTTCTATGGCTGAATGACAGAAAGAATCACAAATAGACTCACCAGAGCTCTAAGGACATTTTTTACAAAAGGGCAGCATGTGAGGATTGAACCTGTGACCTCCACATATGCCCAAACAAGACCAAATGTTGCATTTACAGCCAAAAAAAAATAAGCAATCACACCATAGGACCCATACCTAAAGTTAGTGGGCATTTAGAACTTCCTTTGAGTGAATGAGGGCACTTCAGCCTGTAATATATTTTATAGAACATCTTTATATACATGCTGAGATGCAGGAATGGTTTTATATGGGTTTTCTCAAGATCCTCAGCCACACCAGGCTGTCAGATATTGGCCAGTTTTCTTTGTGTCTATTGAGCATGTTAAGACCTGTATATTGTGATGCAAACTACCCTTGCACCTTAGGATGTAAAGATCCTCCTCACAACATATAAGAACTCTCTTGGCTCTTCTGCATCAGCAGTGAGTGTTATACACAAGATGGCATAAATTTCCCAATTTGGTAAATTTTGCAGTGTGTCGCAATTTTGAGAACACAGATGCCTGCAGATTCCAAATGCAGTTTCAACAATATAAAAATTACCTCAATCAAGTGAGAATTGAATGAGTTAAAGTTATACTAAAAGTAATCAAAATCAGAAAAAAAATGATACACACCTCAAGTTCTGCAAATAGCAGTAATGTCAAGACTTACTTTGACCCATGGTGCAGAACTGTAGATATCAGGAATATCTTGTTTACAAGCAAATTCAAATGTACAGATGTCCATGGTGCCAGTTCTACTCAAGTAGTTGTATTGTTGTACTCATGTGTGTAATGGGAGTCCCAGATGCCTGTGGCACACATGGAACCAAATCCAGCATAGGCGAGTGAGCATTGTGATGCTCATGTGTGGTAGGTAGGTAGAATTACACTGCACAGTCCCACTCAGGAATGCTGGTTTGAGGAAGTATCCTGGTGTAATACAGTCTTTTACATACACCATTGTCCCTCACCTCCAATAGCCATCCAAGCCAAGCTCATGCACCCAGTCTCCTATAATGTTATAGAACCCAGATGACTAAAAGAAGCAAAACTCACCCAACACAAGAATACAACCCTCCTCTGTACCTCTTCAAATCTGCTAAACACATCTCCATCCACCAGGTTTGGTAAATAACACCATTGAATTGGTTTAGCAACCTGGGCAGTAGGCTAAAAGCAGCAGGCATAATGACCAACCTGGGATGAATTGCATAAAATATCCATGCATGATTTGTACTGAGAGGTTTCGAATTGGGAGGAGAGATACACTCTCATACCGAGCAAACATGACTCCATCTGACCAGCAGGGCATACAAAGAAGAATGTCACAATGGCACACATTAGATAAATCTTTGCCAGGGTGTGGTAATCCTCATCTGAACAGCCCTAGATTTATTCTGTGTCTGTGGATGGTGTACCAAGATATTGCCCGTCTTCTTAAATATGTGTTGTAGAAACATTGCTTGGATCAAACAGGGAAAGGGAAGAATAAATTTGAATGTTGTATACAAGATACAGAGCCCTTTTTATTCCCTGAGAACAATGGGAATAGGACAATGCACATAGAACAATGTACCCAAGAAACAATAGGATATCATAGCATTTCAGACCAGCTGTACATTTCAACTTCAACCTGAGGCTGTGTATGGCTGTGTGCTCATCACTGAACATATCTGCGCCAGCGCAGTGTAAACGTGGCAGCTTGCCATTCCAACACGTTGAGATGGCACACCGCCAAGTATGCATCATCTAGCTATTTTTGTGCTCACAAACACATATTATAAGAGTTGCAATGTAGTTTCTAGTAGTACTATCACTAGTACTCTGGACTTCTGTTCGGTGATACAAAGGAGAATCAGAGCAAGCTCTGAGCTGCTGATTGTAGTGTATAGATCAAGTCTAGCATATTCTGCGGGCCGCTGGTCATGCCCAAAAAGGAGATAAATACCCAAAAGCCCCAGAAGTCATCATTCAGAAGTTGTATCCTATAATAGAGGACCAACAACTGCACAGAGGAAGTCTTTGGAGACATACAGAGTACTAGCGAGTGGGTTGAAGGCTAAGGGAGTCGGCCGTGGGTGGTTTACATAGGCTGCAGGCCATCCTTCCAGATGGGCATTAGGTCGCAGGGAGCAATGGGATTTATTCCATTGGACTGGAGTTCAGAGTGGGATTGTGTGTACAGACCGACAAGGAACGGACCTGCAGGCTCCCTTTGACAATATCCTAGAGAGCAGATTCAACTGCACAACCAAGAGGTTCTAGGCCTATAGTTGCAGATGGCAGCCCATGGCACCTACCGTATACCCAAATCAGGACATGAGAACCATGTGAAGGGTTTCTCTTGGCCTGTGATGATGCATCAGATACGCACGAACATCTTTTTTTTTTCACTCTCTGTTTTTCACATGTAAATCTATATTCCAGTAGTATAAATAGGGCTCAAGGACCCTGCGGAAAGCCAGTACACCACAGCAGACATTGTTGCAGTTGTTGTCAGGCCAACTCACGGAGAGTAGTATCTACCTCTGTTTGTAGTGTGTCTATAAATTGAAGTTTGGTTGTTGGCTCTAGTTCAGTTCAAGTTAAGAAGTTAAGCTTCACGTTGTTGACCCCACAGGCAGTCTTCACATATAAAAGAGAGGCTTACCTACCTGAGTGGGCTTGTTGCTTTGCATCTGCTTTGCTAGTTGCATCTGCGGTTGAGATTGCCCTTGGTTACCAACAGGAAGAACAGTTTGGTCGCCAGCAAGGTGCTTAAGCCTTGAAGTAGAGCGAAAGGTACCTGTGGCAGGTTAAGCCAAGGCCTACAACGAGAATTGCTTGTTGTGAGAGTGATTGAAAGCCGGATCTGTGACCTCAATTAGAGGATTCACTGTTGAAACCTTACAAACTCTGCCCTGACGTGGACGAAACTATCTATTAGTCTTCCTCTCATCTTGTATCCAACCCAAAACCACATTTATTACTCGTTCATTGAGACTGCAGGGCATTGTTCCGTACAAATCCTGCATAGTTGAAGTGCCACAGGCATTGTTGTCAGTCAGATTAGTGAAGATTTATTATCACATTGGGTTTCAAAACCAGTAGTTGCATACTACGACTCAGACCCAAACTCACCAAGGGAGCGTGCTTGTTCTTTAGGAGTGATAGTAGTTGGTTGTGTGGTTGTTAGTTGTAGTGTTTGTTAGCATCCAACAATAGTCGCATTTCTAGCTTATAGTTAAGCGCACCATTTCAACGTGTCCCACAACACCAATTGGGGTCATGTTTTACCTGATTGAAGGTTATAACAATAGAAACTCAGCAAGAGGGGCAGGGCATAAAGCATCTAGACTCTTGTCCTGTGGCAGCCAGCTCAGAAGAGGATTAAGGAGCAGGATATTGACCACAAATGATCTCAATGATAGCTGTGCACTGCCACATAGTGCTGAGTCAGCATGTAAGCCCAAAAACAGTGGGCGGAGGGTCTTGAAGGCCAGGCATTGCAAGACAGCCTCTCCAAGCCAAACTCAATGTATGGGGAGGAGTCCTAGTCATACCCAAGTCACATGAGAAGTGGAACTAGACAAATTGACCAATATTGAACTGGAAGTAATCATTTGAATCTGGATGTTGATAGAGCAAAAAGATTTTTATCATTTTCATATCTAGTGCATGATCTCAAAGGAATGAGGGTTGGAGCCCAGTGTACAGTCCATGGGTAGAGGCATGGTGTGTTCCATGATGAGCATCAAGATCCAAGTTTTAGGATGATCAATCACCAGACAGCATACATGCTGCAAGCACCTCAGAGCATGGCAAGTTTTAACCAATGCTATTACTGGGTTGCAAGGGGGCTGAACACAAGGGTTTTGATGATGGTGGAAGCAATAAAGTGGAATGGGAGTCCCAGACACCTGTGGCTTGATAGCTACTTGCAGTTTGTTGTGATATGAATATACAATAACAATTGCAGCACAAGTGTTCTTCAGCTTCTTCTTGATAGCATTGCTATGCACAGCTGTCCCAGTTGCATACACTGTGAGGTTTCTGAGCATGCTATGCACTGCTCATTGCCTCATGGGCCCTCCAAACAGCTCTCAATCACAGCGATCACAACTAGAGTTCAGGACAAGTGTATGTGATGCACCTTCCAAATCAAGAATCCAAGTTATTGGAACTAGTCTCACAATGAGAACAATGGTCTTCCACCCTCTGGTCCTCCTACGCTTTCCTCAGCAACACTGTACAATGTGTCTCCCAGCTCCCCTGCACCAAATGACACTCACACAGGATATCTCTCATCTAGCTTCCTCACCTACCTTGAGAACCACACACCCTGTGTACCCCCAATGACCAGAGACAGGCCCTGCAAGTTGGACAGACATTACCCATGCCTGAGGCCAAGCAGACAGATGAGAGGCAGGCTATCCGAGCCACATCCATGCTTGCACTTCACATGATGTACCAACTAACTGAGGGAGACCACTCATCTCCTCCAGACCACTACTTGCTGGATGCTTCAGAATACGACCAAATGGCCATGCCTGAAGCTCAGTCAGTTTCAAGGCTGTCTGGCCTCACCTTACCTCCCACTCAACCAGAGACAATCAGTCTCCTCACAGGGACACATTGTCTCCTGCCAAGTATACACCCCAGAACTCACTGTGACATCTTCTGTGCCCTGGAAATGCCCTTTGACCACATGGCACCTCTGGAAATGTAGGAAGTCACTGAAGAGTATAAAAGGGAGTGCACTCAGGTAGAATAGTCAGTAGCTTCTGTGGCATTTTCCCCACTCATTGTACAAGTCTTGCTCAATCTTAAGGGTACTCCCTTGCCTTCCCTGAACTAGTACTCTCTCATGCACCCTTCTCCCTTGCTACCATAGCTGGAGGCAGGCCACCTCACCCATATTTGCCTGAACCTTAGGTGTCTTACCTCCCACACCTCCTTTGCAGAGTCCTTCCTCACTGGACCTGGTGTCACCATTCCAGGCTTCCTCAATTAGGATCACCATGTTTGCAAGCCCAGCTCTGTTGAAGATAGGCCCAGGAAGAAGCCTATCTTGGCCTTCATTTGAATGATGTTGGTGTTATCATCTGTGCAACATTCATCACACATCCAGTGCTAGTTCTGAGAAGAGTGCATTGAGGAAAGGCAGACAAGGCAACACCATAAGAGGTTCCAGTACATAGTAAAGGGAGCCTGATCAAGTATTTCCACTCCTTCTCTCATTTTGTTGACTGACAACAGACCACACACACTAATCTCACCAAGGAGACAATCTGTCTCTGCAATCCATCCTTCACCTCTTCACCTACCCTCCAAAGTGGATCCCAAAACTGAACTTCCTCTCTATCATTTGACTCCATTTCCCCCTAGAGTACAAATGCAGTTGCTTCAAAACACATTACCTTTCAATAGTGAGACTGTGGCCCTTATCACAACTGGAGCCCACTGTGACCAACGAATTGGCCTTACAGAAAGGCTTGGAGAATGTCCTGTACACTTCAGACAGTGCATGGAGGCTTGTTCTGTGAATATAATTGATTGAAACCTCCTAGACTATCATCAGCCTCACCTCTTTGTCCGACTGGCCTCATCTTTCCAAATAGGGTGGGAGTGTCTAAAAAGCATGTGCAACCTGGTCCAGCATGCTTGATACTATGTCCTTCACTGAATTGGCAGCAGGATCGGAAGCAAGGTGCTTTTAATCCCACAAGCGACAGGCCTTCTGGAGGACCTCCATCAACAGTGGGGTCTTGATATCAAGGACATTGTGCAGCACTTCCTGGCTTGAGGCATCACATTCTGGCTTGCTTATATTAGGGTTGAAATCATGCCAGCATCAGAGCCAGTTGTGCAGGGACTTCATCCTAAAGGCTTTAAGGCAGACACCACTACAGGTTTAGGATTTTGCCCTCAGGAACATCAGTTTGACTGTGAAGAACTACAATGCATACACTGCCCAGCACAATCTCCAGCTCCTCCACACTCTGCAGGGTCGCATTGCCTTGCAGTAGAGCAGGGTAATAGCATGCCTGGTAAGATTAGAAGTCTCTGATGATGACTTCTTCTGCTGGTCTGCTTGTGTGATGAAACGTCACAACATGCCATTAGCATGACTGGCTCTCTGATCATGAAATCAATGTTTTTTGCAGCATTTATCATGTTTGGACTGGTATGTAGCGTTGTCTGTTTTTTTTACTGATTTGTAGCTCCAGACCAAAAGAAGCTAGCGGGAAAAGGCAAAGAAAAACAAGGTATGTATTGTCTGCTCAGTGTGTCTCCTCATGAACATAGGGATTTAGGACATGGCCACCCAGCTGTATCAGAGCAAATTTATACTGACAATCAGACCAGTATTGTCTCATGGTGGCCCAAACCCAATGTGTGTGCATGTGGAAGTCTCTGTGGGGTGTGGTGGATGCCCCAATGCAAAAACAATTTCTTTGCAACACATCTTGGTTACTTTGAGAAGGTGTCTACCTTCCACAACACCAAAATGACTGGAGGCACAACCTCAAGTTCCAGAAGGAGGTCAAGAGCTGCTGGGAAGGTTTTAAGAAGGTTGCTGACAGCATTGTCCAAAGTCTCATTGCTGGCATTGCTCAGTGCTCCTCATGATGTCCACATCATTGCCAGCCTTTGGTCTCTGGCTTGTGTTGTTGCTCTCCTGTTGAGAAACCCATCACTCTCTCATACATATATTATATCCATGTATATTGAAAGTTGCAATGTAATTGAAATGAATGCATTTTTTGTCTGCATTGAGATCAAGAAACTCATATCATGGGTTGTGACAGTGGGACAACAGACTTGACAGTATACCATGATGAGCAACAGTCAATGAGCATAGATCACTGGTTGACCATGTAGCTTACCAAGGTTAATGAATTTATGGTGGAGGGAGCGCCAACATTGTCATGCTCTACTGCTTGTCATGTTGTCGAGCAAGGTCTGGGGAGGAAGAAATGTTCAGGTAGGGACCTTAAATATGAATCCAGTAATGTACAAAATTGGAGGTTGGCTATACATTGCAGAAGGCTCGTCCACAGTCCAGCAAAATAATATGTTCACTTGATGACAAGGATGCTGGATTCATTTGAAGTGCAGTTGAGCGAGAAAATCTATGTATTCCCGGGATAAATGAAAAAGAAAAAAGACCTCAACAAAATCAAACTCTTCATCCAAAGGTAGCATAACCACTAGGGAAAACTAACGGGTGTAGAGTTCACCAATAGATAATATGCGGCCGGAGTACCTACATTGACATTTGATTCCATCAATACCCGATCCGCACTACCGAACACAGCCTCATGGGTCTCTCCAGACATGCCAGAAGAACGATGATGGTGATGAATTGCTAAAATAGACAGAGCACTTCAACGCAGAAGAGCCATATCTGAAAGAAAGTGTGGCAAGACAGAGACTAACCCTGGAGGCCATCCAAATTGGAAGGTCCGCATAGGAGAGCAAATTGTAATAAGTTTGCCGTGAATTGCGTACTGAGGTGGCAGGGCAGTTGTGGAGATACGGAGGCTGTTCGACAGTCAATGAAAGCTTCTGATGTTGATGTAGCGGGGCAATGTCATGGGCGTCAATTAGGTCTCTTGTGAGCTTGATGTGGCGGAAAGAGAAATGTGGCAACATCAAATGGGGGGTCGTGACTAAACACTCCCCAGCAAATTGGAATCTTAATGGAACGGCTAATCCCGCTGATGCCGACATCGACTTGACATCTTCTCACTGTCTTCCGCCGCCGCCGCCGGGTCCTCGGAGAAGTGCAAGAACAACGGCTGGGGTGGGAAAGGCCAGGTGCTGGCCGTCCCCGCAGCACACGCAAAGGCACGGACTCTCGGAGACCCGCTTCGTATGGCGGCTCGTCCTCGGCATGCACAAGGTTTGGAACCAAGTACACAAACCCATGGTCCTTTTTTTGGTCCATACAACACCCATCAACCCATCCCTCTCGGAGATCAAGCAATTCGTCCGACACCCATAAATAGCATCTAATTCAACATCTACCAACTCCATTGAAGGTGGCTTCCATATGGCCGTTCACCGAATTCTTGGCTCGTTGCGAGCTTCCTCCGAGTTGGCGAAGTGCTTGCTTATTAATTGGATTCTCCACCGGAATAAACGGCTGGGTCTACCTATTGTCTTTTCTATTTCTTTTCTATTCATTGAACAGGTTAGTTTTCATAATCACATGGGGAAAAAATACAAAAGGTCACTTGGACCTTGCCCTCAGAGACGAGATCATCGAACTAGCGGTCGCCGCGGGCACAAAGCCTTCATTTCCCATTTCTCATGTGTTATCTACTCGAATTGCAACAACTAAAACACTCGGCTTCTCCCTATCTCCAAATTCCTCGCAGGGAGCCTCAACATCACCACTCTTCCCGGCCACGCATCGTGGGTGTACCTCACCACCGCGTTTCCTAACTCGTCTGTGCACCACGACATCGAACATTTATCGCTATCTTCAGCTGCGACAGAAGGTCCTTTACGTCGTCATTCCCGTTCATACCCACAAGGGATACATTACCTTCAAGAGTCTCATCAATGAAACGTGATTCCGGAAGACTGGAAGGGCAGTTAATCCTCATGAGCACTGGAAAAACATCGACTTCACCAAATTGGCCCACCCGTGGGATGAAATGGTACACTTACGATCGCGGGCAATTACCGACTCCAATCAGCGGCTCCATTACAAGCTGCTGGAGGCACACTAGAAGAAACCAATCTTGTGGAACTCTGAGCGCGCGACCCTTGCGAGCGGCAGTGTCTTTGCCGCTCGCAAAGCACTTCTCGAAATTCTCGAGTCGCCCAATGATGACACCGGCGTTCTCCCTATAATTCCTCTTCCTGAGCCCATTCCAGATGGAAAGCTCGACCTCTCTATTGGAGGTTTGTTTCACGCTTAATTTGTCTTGAAAATTTATTGAGTGCCTTAATTCACAGGCTCGAATGACCCCAGTCACTCAATCCAATAGCCGACCCCCTTCTTGAGGAGAGCAGCGTAACTCCGACTTTGTCGGGCAGGAGGAAAGGGATTATAACCCGACCGATATCCCATCGGTTCACGTCGGCTCAGTTGAAGATCCAATCATTGCTTCCAATCGTTGCTCCCACCACCACGCACTCCCGCTCCATCCCTTCCACGTATCGAGCGCCAGTCAATATTCCCCGGAGCTTCTGCATTAGCACCCCAGACTGGGAAATCCAGAGCAAAAAAGCGCTGCGCGCGGTGTGCAAAACACGATTGCCCACGGCGACATACCTGCAGAGGCAAAGGTGGACAGATGCTCTGCATGTACCCAATGAGAAAATAGGCATCACTGAGGCGTAGATCATCGCGCGCTTGGCTGCGCGGCAAAACTAGGCGCGGTGACCTGAAATTAATATACCTGCATCCTATATAGACTATGAATACATGTTGCGATGCATTGATATGTGGCCAGGTGCAAAACCATCATTAGCCGCACTCGCAGTACAAGGCACGAACTCGCGCCCATAGTACATGTAGCGGCTAGGTTCCCAAAATACTAAGCGGCCGCAAACGCCCCCAATCGCAAGCGGCAGCCGTGCACTTAGTCATATTGAAGCAGAACCACATGCGTGTGCATGGAACAAGCAGTTTTTATTCTACATTGGCACGGCCGCAAATTCCTGCTAGCCGCATACACAGCGAGATGCGAATTCGCGGCTGCGGGGCGTGTGGGGCTCGAATATGACAGGCGTGCGGCTCGAATACGGCGGGTATGCGAAGAAGTACATGGGGCTCGCATGAGTCAAACAAAGTTGGGGGGATGATGTCGTAAATTGGAGGGGAAAAACTGGTCCATTAACTGGATCCTACACTACAGTATTTATACTCCTCCAGAGAACAATGGAATGCTCGAACAATAAGTACGAGAACTATGCGGACTTTGGAAAGTCAAGACTCGGACAATGGTTGTCGAGTTGAACGCGTGGTGACGACGCGTCGTGTCGCGTCTCAAGACGCGTTTCATGGTCCAGTTCCATGACAACGTGACTCGACGCGTCAGCGCAACGCACTCTTCATGTCTACCCTCTACGTGGCTCTGTCGGGCTGACACGTTGCCTTCATCCTACGATTCCAACAGAGGAATCCGAGAAATTTTGACTAGGTTTTGCCGGCTTTCGAACGAGATGAGAGAGAAGAAGAGGCCGAGGCAAGAGAATTGAGCTGCCAATGGATGGCTGGAAGATCTCTATGAGCGAGAGAGTGGATAGACGAGTGCATATCGTGGTAAAGGAGGTTCTTGAGGTGATTATACAGTCTGTAGGGTTCATATCGAGTCAGAACGGACGGCCAGAGAGCAAAGGGGAGAGAATCGAAGGAAACGAGGACGCGAGACGCTGGCAGATGTTAACTTATGACTCAGTCTCGGAGAAGCAACGGAGAAGACTAAAATTAACTTGAATTCCATTGGCTGTGATTATCGACTTATCCCCGAAGTCGATAGGCTTGAATATCGTAACAGTTAACTTACTACATATGGATAGCCTAATCAAAATATCAGTCACGCTGTCCTGAGCGCTACGGCGCGTTTGAGGCAGTGAAGCCTTCGGTACACTTTCGTCAGTAAGTCTCCTGAAGTCTCTTGATTCTTTTTCTTTTTCTCTCGTTTTTGACAACCGGAAATCTTGGTTAAATCGGCAGGTACAGACATAGTACATAAGTCACGAATTTCTGTTTTGCCTCCGGAGTCGTAACGTTGTGGCATTTTTTAGCCGAGTTGTGGGGTTTGACAACAAGACAATCAAAATGTCAAAAGTTTGATGCAGTGACTGAGTGCAATGTTACCACGACCCAGTGGGTTGCCATGGTTGAAAACTCTTCTTGCCCAAGGGTGTCCTCCATCCCCCCGACTCATCCCACATACCCTTGTAAGCTTTCAAATTCAATGTCTAGCTCAACGCCGTCGACAAAATTCACCAACAATAAGACAACAAGTGAAAACGCAAACAATACGGTAATCAAAATGTCAAAAGACTGATGCTGAAGCTGATGCTTTACGAGACGAACCGCCAAGCATGGTCGTTGCGCCGCATGTTCGCGAGTTGCGGCTGGATTCCACCAGACTGTATTGCAAGAGGCAGACAGGCCCCCGGTCACTTGGGTCAAGAGCGCGCGGGAGAGAGTAAAATAAAGCCCCAAATAGACCATTAGTTGAAGTTGTCCCGTCCACCAGAAGGAACAAAACAGGCGAAAGCCCGTCGTACGTGGACTAATAGGGACTAATTCAATAATTCGGCAACCCATAGGAGTACTCTGCCTATTGGGACAGGCTGATTCAAGGGGTGTATGACTCATTCGGAGTGACGGTCCAGCCATTAATAAGACCGGTGGCTCGTTTCCTACGGCCAGATGCAAACATCAAAAGTGTCAATCACCTCTTCGGCACCTTTGCTTTGGCTTTGAATCAGCCCCAGAAACAAAGGTGCCATAAAGGTGATTGATACCTTCGTTCCATGTGTCGACCACCTGTGCACCACATGCACTTGGGTTCCACATGTGTCGGTCTTTTCCTGAGGATTCAGGATAAATTGATAGCTCAGCTATGTCCCCTTTCCGAACATGCCAAATTGTAGTCTACAGTATATTGGCGTAAGAATGCACTGCGCTATGCTACAACCGCCATCCCATCGACGACCCCGTCAGGACCCCTGACAATACCTTTGGACCCTAGGTTCCGTACCGGACAAAAATCTGACATTTTGGCTTGGAAACCAAGGCTCTGATCAGACAAAGACTAGGGCTTGAGGCCAGACAACCTAGGTCCTGTCCAGATAAAAAACTTGGGTCACGTCGACGTTTGTGTCGATGTCCGGGCGAAAATTCTCACCAAATCTAGCTGGAAACGATTTCTTCGCTTCAAAGGGCGTGTTCCGCATAGAAAGTAGAAAGGATATACGAGGAAATTTAGGCATTTTTTGGTCATGACAGCGGAATATTACCCTTTTTGGAAACCTGGGCTAGAGCCTGTCCGGACAAAACGATGCGATCTCGAGGATATCTGCCCGGACCAAAATCCAAGATTTCCGATACTTGGGGGGCTAGCCTAAAAGGGGATATCTAGGGTCCAAAGCTGTAGATCTTCGGGACAGTGGCAACGCCCAGGCATCATTGATTCACTGAGTTGAAGAAGGGAAGTAGTTACGATACCTGTTCAGCTTCCATATCTGGCCAGACCATTGGTGTGCTTTCGAAGAGCTCGAAGACGTGATACGCAAATTTTTGCAAGCGGGCAAACAGTTTCACGGTAGAAGATTAAAGAACACAGTACTATTGTGCCCAAATGGTCTGAATGTGAGCATTTGGTCTGAATTTCGTGTTTCTCTCCTTGTCCCGTACTCCGTGTCGGTTTCTCTCGGGATATATTTATTAGGCTCCTTTGCATGCTCCTGTAGAATATCTCAGGCAGATGTTCCGAGGAAGGTACTCCTCGAAGCGTACCAAAGTCGTATGTCGTTTTGATGGGAATTCATGGTTCTATTTTTGGATCGAGATTTGGCACCTGGTTTTCAACGCCTTCCTCTCTTCACATCCCTTAGTGGATTCGAATATAAACGGAAGACATCTCTGACAATGTATGCCGAAAAAATCCGGAGGGATAGAATTAAAGGGTAAGCAAAGAAAAAAAAAATCAGACCATTGGCACAATAGTAAGACCCGTTACGTTAGCTGTTAGGTTTACTCGGGCCCGCGGATCTTTTTTGTTTGCCCCACCGCCTGTTCAACCGAGATCGCCTGTCAATGGGCTGGGGTTTGAATAGCGCGTGTTCCACGCTCTCCACGCTGTCCCAGCCAAAAGGGCACCGCCGGTTTTCGCGTGGGATGTGAACACGATGGTACCGGTGTGATCAGAAGATCATCACGCATATAAAGCATCAAATTATCAACCAAGTAGACTCTATATCAATCCCGCCAACTCAAAGTTCAATCCCCTCAAAGAGATAGCCACTAACGACTTGCTGCACTGCCCGGAATGCAGCTCATCCGCGTGTTCTCTGTCTTGTCCCTGGCCGCCGGCGGATTGGCCTGTGGTCCCCTGCATGCGCATGATGCTGAGCACGAAGTGGTCGCGCGAGACACGCTCAAAATTGCACCAGGCCCCAGTGATACACAGATCCAATTTGCGCCTGTTCCTAGCATCGTCGACCCGGCCCCGATTGACCCCACGCTCGGCTACTTTGTTGGAGACCTCGGCGGTGGCGTGCACTGGGTGACTGAGGGCGCGTACTCAAACATGTTCTTGGTAAGCACACATGGGGTCATCGTGGTTGAGTGAGTCCCGCCACCCTTGTTTAACAGCTACCCAATGTTTAACGTCGAATCCCGTTTGCAGCGCGCCGCCGACAATTGGGCGCAAGCTGCTATATGCGATTGGCAACACGACGCACCTCCCCGTCACCCATCTCGTGTACTCGCACTTCCATGCGGACCACATCGGTGGCGCGTCACTCTTCAACGCCTCGCACCCGACCATCATAGCGCACGCAGAGACGCTTAGCCTGCTCTCGTCGCTGTCCCCGCGCGACCCGCTGCGCCCGCTGCCGCACGTCACGTTCCAGGGCAACTACACCTTGCGCGTGGGCAACCAGACGCTCGAGTTATCGTACCATGGCCCCAACCACGCGCCGGGCAACCTCTTCATGTACGCGCCGGCACAGCGGGTCGCACTGCTCATCGACGTCGTCTTCCCTGGCTGGGCGCCCTTCTCAGAGCTCGGGATATCGACCTTTATCCCTGGGTGGACCGCCGCGCATGACGTGCTGCTCACGTTCGACTTTGACGTGTTCGTGGCTGGTCACGTCTCTCGACTTGGTACCAAGGATGATGTCTTGCTGCAGAAGAAATGTGAGTTCCCGATCCCCATCGATGATCCACATATTTATATTCACTGCCTATAGACATCGAGGACATGCACGACTCGTGCGCAGCCGCGATCAACGGCGGATTCGATGTGTCGGCTGCGATTGGGCCAACCATCGCGGCGAACCCAGGGAACACCTGGGCCGAGTTCAAGGCGTACCTGCGCGTCGCCGCACAGACGTGTGCGGACAACACTACCTCACGCTGGCTCGGTGTACTCGGCGCTGTGGATGTGTTTGCGTTCGAGAGCGCGTACCGCATGATCGAATCGCTACGCGTTGAGTCCGATGTGCTTGGTCCGTTCGGCGTGTCATAGGCGTGGGTGTACACCATAAAAACCTGCCGTATATTTTCGAACGATTTATTTACCTTTTGTGTACTCGGGCTGTAGCTGGAATTGTCGTTAGCATAGTACAACAAATCTAACTACACTTACAACAACTGTGCCTGCTGCCTTTTTCGTTGGCGTCCCTCATCCGGCTCACGGATTCTGTAATCCAGTCCATAGCGGTTCCACAAGAGCTAATGCATCAGTAAATGCGCAGGTTTGTCGTTGGCTTCTTTGGCGTCTGCGGCATCAGAAAATATTGTGCCAGAGTGGAACGGCGGAGCGGTACGAGACACGAGTTAGCTCAGGCAATTTCGCCTCGGCGGTTGCAGACCTACGATCGAAATAGTACAGCACTATCGGCCAGATAGTCGGTCACCCCTAGGTAGTCGACCGCTAAATTGAATTCAATCGCAGTTTGCCGCCATATGTGATGTTAAAAGCCTTTTTGAATTGCCCCTGGGGAACTACCGCTGGTAAAAAAATAGCCCCCTTTACACGATCTATCCGCCAGTGCGATACGCCGCGTGAAGTTGTTCCAGAGGATGTGTGATCGATCCTGCAACGCTTAGCGAGGCTGAACTTGTAGGCGGACAATGAAGGACAAACGAGGACCAGGAGAATAGCAACCAGTGTACAAGTAACATTGAGAATGTGCAGGACCATGTCGACGCGAGACGCAGGCTGTTTATTGCCAAAACCCCGGGGTTGGATTAGTTGTGGGAGAAACTACAGAATCGAGACAGCCGCTGCGCCGGCTAGGGAATATTGAGGTTTCGTCCGAACCTAGGTTGAAGCTAATGGCAACCACAAAGCTACAGTCGGTGACCTGTCCAGCATCGCGATTCGCAGCACCGCTTGCAATTTGTGAGATTGTCACCAAAGGCAAAGTATATTGGCGGAAGACGTTCCTTGCGACCGGTGCAGAACAGATACGACACACTGCCTACCAAGACCAGGAGCGAGGGGAGATAAGTAGAAGGAAGCACAGACCAGTATTATAGGGTCCACCACAGAGCATATACATGGATCAAAGCCATCTATCGCACAACATACCAATATTCTACGTGCGCGTTGGAAGAAGATCGGACCCATTGCCCATATGCCTGTCTCTGCTAGCTCCCGGACCATGACCTTGGTTTTATCTCACATTGCTGCACGATATCCTCCGGAAGCACTACCTCTTGCCCGTTCGCCGGAGGAACCGCAATCTGGAACAGACCACTGCCTAGCATGTGCCCTTGCGAACGCTACATTGAATATCAAGCAATAGGAGGAGGGGATTAGAAGGCGTACATGCGATGTGGCAGTGGACTTGAGGAAGGGGAATGCGAAAGGGAAGGAAAGGAAAGGAAGAAAAGGATGTCAGCCCGCAATATAGAATAGCGATTCGATGAACGTACACGCCCAACATCCCGCGTTATAGGCCACGATGCGCACCACGACCCATCCACGCGCGGGGACGGTGAACGTGTTGCGTCTGGGAACGAGTATCAGTCGCATGTAGAAAGAGGAAAAAGCTGGATGGAGATCTAGCGCCAAGTAGAGACGCACCGCAATGAATCGCTCGTATAGAGGTTAGCAGTCGTTGGTAAAACGGCCGCACCCCGAGCCGAGGAGCCTGGGACCACGCGTCAAAATATCGATCAGTTTGCGGGAAAACAAGGGGATATACCAATTGCGCGTACGCTGTATCCGTGTCTCAATTTCGGTAAGAAATGCCAGTTAGTAGGCGCTTGAGTTAGCGTAGAGATGATTCGACGCGTACAGATGAAAGGGATGATCTGTCCGCATTGCACACAATTGCAACAATAAATCGGACCAGTGACGCGAAGTCAGAAATGGGTTGAGGGAAGTAACTGATTAGCCCCCGTGAAAGACCTCAGGGAAATAATTCCTCACCCCCATCGTCTAAATCAATAATCACAAAATCAACGACCCGCCCGTGCCTCAAGCTCGCGATGAGCTGGTCCCTACGATCCAACATCCCTTCAACTTCCTCTTCCTCAAGTTTAGAAACGAAACGCACTCAGACCGAACCCACACGCCCTCCTCCCCCTTCTCCATCCTCGCGAAGAGACGCGCGGTATGACCAACGAGCGCCGCCTCCCCCTTTGCGGGCACTTCCCATGCCATCCCGTTGATGAACGAGCGCCAGGTCAGGTCGTGCGTGCGCTGGATGGAGAAGGCGAACGGGAGGGCGATAATGTCGGTTTTTGGGAACTGGGATCGGGGGTTCTGTATTTGGAGAACGAGAGTTTTGGTGTCGGTATCGCTAGACGAAGGAGGGGAAGGAGAAGGGGAAGGGCGGAGAGCCCACTCATTAAACTGCGGCAGCGCGAACCACGCATCAATCTCGTCCTGCGTGCTCCCTGGACCCGGGGGCGCGTAGTGGGGAGCGGTTCTGTATTAAGAAACGGGGTTGTAGGCGAGGTGGTGTATCGCAGGATCGCGCGCGCTTCGGGGTGTATATTCGGGCTGTAAAGAAAATAATATCAATCCCACAGCTTTACAGCGCAACGGGGAAGGAGAAAGGGAGGGGGAAAAAGTAAAAAACGCACTTGTGATACGCAAACTCATCCTCCACGATTCGTGCCTTATCCAGAAGCCCTCTTCCTGCTCCAAATCCTCCTTACCCTCCTCTTTCGCCTTCTCCGCAGTCGCATCCTCCCACATTATGAGCAAGTCGCTGCGCAGGCTGCAGCACCAGATCCCGCATGCGCACATGCGCGAGGCGCGCGCCGTCGGCCTCGACGAGCGTGACGGCGTGCCTATCGATGCAGACACGCAGGGGCGCGAAGGTGCCGGCGTGGATGAGGGGGAGGCGCGTGCTGTATGTGAGAAATGGGCGGTTAGATGCGGTTGTGAGTGAAGAGAAGTGGAAGGAAGGGAGATGGATGAAGAGGATGGTAGGGGGAAGAAGAATGAAGCAGAAAGATATGGAGCAGGAGAGAAGAAAAGCGGGGGAGAAGGTAAAAGGCGCAATGTAAAGAGCAAACAACCTCGAAACTTTACGCATCCTTGCGCACATTCTTACGGTCATCTGCAAGCGGCTCCTCATCATGAGGCCCACCGTCACGGCGAAGGATGGGTTAAGACGGAACGCAGCGGAGGGGGATACAGACAGGGATGTGGATTCAGAGTCGGAGTGAATGGGTTCAGATGTCCTGCTGCGAACGGGAGGACTAGCAGAACGAGGGTGGATATAGCCCAGACACGCCTCCACCGCGAGGGTCCACGCGCCCAACTGTCGGCGTCTAGGCGACTGTCCGGTCTGGTTATGAAAAGTTCTTGCTCATCGGTGTCGGCGTCTTGCATGTCTTGCATGGACTAGGCGAGACTGGAAGAAAACGGAGAAAAGAAGGAGGATCTCTGTGGCCGTGTTCAGAAGACGGAGAAAAGGAAGATATCTGTGGCTGTGTTCAGCCATCAGATGGTGGGTGAAAGTGCTGCGACTGCCGCGGCGTAGGGGAGAAGTGCCGCGCAGCCTCTCTTTCCTTCCACACGGATTGGCGGGTCCCAATTCAACTTGGCCCAAGTATTCACGATCTAAATACATCATTCCCAGTGATCAACCCCTTGAAAACCTCTCATACTCAAATCGCCCTCCGGGCACCCCTGGTACCATGGACTGTAACCTATACCTGTACCACTGGAATTCTGGATTCTGGAATACATGAAAAGCATATTGAGTCACTAATATTGTGTCTCCAGAAACACAATGCATTGCATTCAACCTAGCCTGAGAACATCTTCCAAAACACCTCAATGCGCGTGACTGGTCTACCCAATGGGAAATATTTCTTTTTGGTTATGAAGTAACAACGAAAAGTCAAGTGAGTTCAAATCGAAGATCAAGAAGGCATGTGAACTCACAATTTAGATGGTCCAATATCCACCCATCAAGCAAAGTCTGTGTTAGCGGTATATCTTATCTATCTTATCTTCATACTTACGTTCATTACATACCTCCGTTTCATCCCGTTATTCCGAACTACTCCGATCCTTTATAGTTTACGACACTCGCTTAGACGCCTCAGTTACTTCTCCGTGACTGAGGTGTATGTATTCATATTTCCTGCAGCTTTAATCCAGTACTAATTGTTTCATAGACTATGCTAACAGGTAGATAATAATAATAAGAGTTACTTCTCCATGACTGAGGCACTACGCTAACAGTCTGCATGTGTAAAAAATGGCCCACACCTGGGGTGAAGGAAGGGGTGGTTGACTGTGAGACAGCACCTGCATTGGAATGGCGAGGGAAGTCGTTTGGATGAGTTCGGAAAACGGGCGGTCCCGGAGGCGTCTGCATGCAAACATTCCAGATGTTTGACTTGTCTGTGTGGTCAGAAGTGGAAGGCGGCAACAAGTACAGATTGAGAAGTCGTGCTGAGACCTACAGGCTTGTTGAATAGAGGAGCATTAGCTGGAGAGATCAAATTTCTGTGGAGGAAGATGTTACAGCAGGCAGAAAGCATTAGATTTTAAACAGAGTCTGGCCATCACGCATTTGCAAAGACTTAAATCAGAATATACATAGAGCACAAATGGCAGTGAGGTGCCAGGTTGACGACCCGGAGACAACTTCTGGGCGGCTTGGAAGCAGCAGTTTGGCTTCGGGCCTTCAACGTGCACGGTGCATCAAGATCGGAGCTTCAAAAAGAATCTTGAGAAACAAGTGTTTCAGTCCTGGTTCTGGATCTTTGATCAGAAGATCGAGTGTAAATTTATTATCCATCGAGGAGCAAGACGTGGAGAAGAAAATTGAAACATCGCTTTCTTCCGATCGTCGCAACAGTTTTGATCGTAACAGTCCGGAGTCGGTGTCGGACCATCTCGCTCAAATGATTTCTAATCCACAATCGGGGCGGTCATCAAGGGACGCATTTACGGTTTGGAGACCTGGAACCTAACCGGTACCAGGAACAATGGGTGCGCTCACAGCTATCCCAATTTGTAACTAAACACTGATTATCGTGCCTTTTCCCGCCTAAAAGACGGATGGGATTGACTCACAGACATCTGTTCTCAGTGGGAATCATCTGGAGAGCACTCACTGACCATTCAGGGAGTGCACAAGGCAGGCGGCTATCTGGGGTCCTGGGTGAGCAAACACTTCTTCAACAGGAAATCTCGAGTACACAACCACAGGACGAATTCATGAGTTTTGGACAACCAGATGCCCCCGAGTTGCCACACAGGGTAGTCATTTATTGCAACCCTGTGTAGACCTCACGTGAAATGGGATGAACAGCCCCTGTTGATATCCTCGTCCTTGACCAGGAGAGCAAGAGGGATGTTGATGAGGCGCTTTCCAGGGGCTTGAACTGGGTCCGGAGTGAGAGCATACTTGTGCAGCTCTACAATACACCTTCCTCGTCTGGCGTGTTGCACAGTGGCCTTCTTGTGTTGGAAAACTGTGCTGGCTGACAGTAGATTTCCACACTCAGAACCAGATGCTGCAGGGCCATGGACAGAATCCCGCATGGAATGAGCAAGCGTGGCCTCAAGCTCGATGTTGTGGTCCTCAAACTCAATATTGCAGTCCTCAAGCTCAACATTGCAGTTCTTCAGGTATTGGACTTTGTTCATGAGCTCATCTTGTCTGATAGCCTGTAGTATCTGTGATTGTAGTTGCCAAAATCTAGACTGATTTGGATTGACTCTTGAATTTTTTTGGGTGCTTCCTCTTTTTTAGTTCCCTGTGTACTGCTTGTTCCATTTTCCATACCCATTATATTGTCCTTCTCTTCTGTTATTTATAAGTATGACATCCTTCTCCTCTGTTGTTCCTTAGCATAAATGAAATTAATTTGTGCATGGTCTTGCCACAGATTTTCTGCAGATGGCAAAGGCCGAGATATTGATTTGAATAAAAACAATGAAATTGTGATTCCAAAGAAGCAGTTCACTTGAGAATGAGACTTCAAGAGACTTTCCTTCTCAAAATTTATAGATAGAGTCATTGGAGGTGCTGAATGGCCATGGGAGCGAATCATATATTCGGTGGCATGGTCAACTGTAGACTAGTTTGGGCTGTACTGTATCATTTCGACCAAATGTTCAGGTGACGGGTGACAGGGGGTTGTGAACTGAACAAATTTGACCTCGGTGACAGTGACATTGCAATTTTATGGCAAAAAATGGTGAAAAAACGCGAAATTTTCGTGTCCGGCGAGTGCCGGACTTCCATTTATGGTAATTTTCTCATGATTGCCGAGAAATTAAGTCCAGTGAACATTTGTGGTGACAGGTGACACCCCGTGAACATTTGGTCGAAATGATACAGTAATTTTGGGAGGATGGGCATTTGGCTAAGTGGAAAAAGGTAGTGTACTTATAAGAAAGAACACAGGACAAACAGTTTTTGGGGGATGCTCGGGCTGATTTTTGTTCTGAAACCAGAAAAAAAGAGGCATGTTGTTGGGATCTGTTTAAGGGAACCACAACAAATATAAACAAGGTTGTTGCTGTGGGGGTAGTACTGGCCCTCTAAACCTCAGAGCAACTGGATAATGTCTTGATAGTTGGATCTCCTGGATGCAACAAAGGTGAGTTTTTGGGGGAATAAACTAGCTGTCGCTGATAGTACTCACTTCTGAAATGCTCACCCAGATGATGAAAAGAATGATCATACAAGTTCTCATAAAGAATGTAGGAGTTCACATTTCAACAACCTATTGTACAACTACTTCCAGGCTAAAGTAATGGATAAATGGCACCCAACGTCCAAAGGGAACAGTGGGGTCCTCTCGGAGCTTTGCTACAGCAACATGGAGTGCCTCAGCTGCTTTCTTTGAGTCGGGGACAATGGGAGGATCAGAGTTGGGATCACATCCTCTGAACAAACGTTCATAAAATGTGTCTGCAATCCTTGGACCATCCTGGTCTTGAATACTCCTGCACAACATGAAAACTTAGGTTATTTAAACAGAAGATAACACTTTGATACTTACCACATTGTTGCAACCACCCGATGGAATCCTGTGAACAATACTGTACAATTTCATTCAATTCGGCACGGGTTGTGACCCGTGACCCAAAATACCGATTCGGCACTTCGGCAACCAACGAATTTTGGCGTGACACCTCCAAAAATTCGGGATTTGAGATGAAAAAATTCGAAAATTCTGCCTTTTTGCACCTCCAAGCAAGATTTGGCCCCAATGTCATGCATTTTACATTCGGCACTGGGCGCCGTGACCCGTGACCAAGACCAAAATTCATCGCGGCACAGGGGGTGCGTGACGCGTGACCGCCGAATTGAATGAAATTGTACAGTAGACTGGCTGCAAGATGCATTGCCTCATCTGGTGCATTTTTATCCCCCTTGGTTGTCTCACATGCACTCATAAAGGCAAGGGATGTCCTGTTACTGCTCTCCTCCATATGATCACGATTTTCTGCCCTTTGCATGATTTGAGACACCTTCAAACACCCATCACTGAGCATAAGACCACTATCAATTGGGCTTTTTATGTCTTGAACTCCATGACAAGCAAAGTGCATTATACAAGAATCCCCTAGATGCTGTTTAACTGCAGCCCCAGTGGTATTCAATAGAATAGTAAGCCATTGGGCAGGAACTCTGTGAATAATATTTGTCAACTTGCCAGTACTTCCAGGCAATGCTGAGCAATTTGGTGCATTTGGCTCAATGACTGCTGTCATTTTGAATGTAGCTGTTGTCTGCACATGAGCATCTGAGTCAAGCAATGCTGCAACAGTAGGTGAATAAGATGGGACTATATAATCTGCAACACAAGCAGGCTTATCCATCATGGCTGCATGGCGTGGACATTCTGTGCCATCTCTGCCATATATCCCAGCTGCATGGAGAGGCAGAAAAGTAAACAAGCCTGTAGGACACCACCATAGTCAGTGTGGAGTAGTTGATTTCTATGGCAAGGTAAGGAGCATGTTAAACATCATAAATGAGTTACTTACCTTGTAATTCAGAGCATCAAACACTGGTTTGACAACTGTATTCCAAAGGTCTACCAATAATCCCCAGAACAGGCTATTAGATGATGGTGTACTACAGTCTTCTTGATGGCCACAGAGCTGGGCTTGCTGTGTAGAGAAATGAGTGGCAATTCCCTCAGATCCCTTCTTTGCATTTACAAGGAAGTCATAGCTATTGAAGGAGGGCTTGGAAAGGGCCTGCATAAGTTCTGCTCTAGCCGCTATTCCCTCTTCAGTGGTCTCGGGAAGCTGTGCAGAGCGAACATCTGAGTGCAATAGCACCAATGCAAAGCAATGCGATTTCATAGCCACAAGAATAACAATAGGACCTGTTGAGGCAGCTTTCTGCAATGTGGCTATCCTTCTTGGCTTCATGAAGTCTTTGAATCCATGAAGCCTTTGCACAGATTGAATCATCTCCTCCCACTCCTCATTCAGCTGACGACAGTGAGCTCCTTCATCACCAAAAGCGTCGGATCTCGGTGAGTCCAGGTGACACCGACAATCACACGCCAAGCTGATGGCGTTTTACCTACCTTTACAATCCATTCACCCAGCCTTATCGTGCAAATACCCAGGTTTTAATACTTTGGCAATGGTATCACCGAGCAGGTCTGCAATTACCTCGGGCGGTATTGTATTACCCATTCATTAACTTGACGTTGGTGGTTTGTATGGACTGGTGAGTCTCATTTGGGTAATCGGCGCCGACACCTCACATAAATTCGGAGAACACGGGGAGTTATAAATTTCGTGTGTTGCTGCCACAATTCATCAGTTCTCTTATGGATCATCTCTCTAACCCTCTTCCTATTGCCCATGAGCATCGCTGCCGGCCGAAGACAGCAACGGGCAAGATTGGCTTGCTAGCAAGAACTTGTACCGCAAAAAGAAATAATTAAAGGTCATCGTACCCCATCTGTACAGCAAGGTCGTCAATATTGTTCTCACCATCCTCAGGCCCGAATTGCGGCTCCTCCTCCTCCTCTTCCTCCTCTTCCTCATCAAAATCCCGCCGCCCATTAGCCGGTGCCTCTTCCTCGTCTTCCTCGCCGCCTGAATCCTCGTCGTCGTCGTCGTCCAACCCGTCGGCTAGCGGCGAGGGTAGCGGAGCATCCGCATTCGGGGTATCCTCCATGTCTTCGCCTCCAGGTGGTGCTTCCCCCTCGGGTTCCTCGTCGTAGGTGCGAATTTCCTCTGGATCCTCGTCGGGCACTGGAACCTGATAATGTCCGACGCCGCCGCCTAGGTAGCGCATGAACATATCCCGGTCAACGAAGCTGAAATGTTATTTTTTAAGTAAAGTGAGCACACAGAAACGGACATGACGTACAAATTGACATAATGATAGCGCCAGTCATCGTACTCGTCCTCCTTTCGCGCCAGCGTCGTGTATTCAACAGGTTGAGTGGGGCCGTGAGCGAAGGCAGGAATAAGGTGTGAACCCCGAATGACTTCATCGGGGTCCACAAATCCATATGCGTTGGGATCCGAGTCGGGCAGGAACTCGATGCGGTGAAGACGTTTGCGCTTGAAGCCACCCTTATAACTGTGATCGAGACGGAAGCGACGGACCCAGAGGAAACTGAGAGGGACTGGGTTGGAGTGAGTGCCGTTATCATTTAGAAGCACGTCACAATGAAAGACCCCGAGAATGCGAGCGTAGGAAAATAGATGACCATCTGTCGCGTCTTCAGGAGCAAGCATCATTATATCGGCGCGGGTTCGAGGATTCATGGAGTCCTGGCCACGGCGAATATCGTAAGAAGTGTAATTGATACGCAAAACCTTGTGACGGTAAATGCGATCATTCACAATTAAAAGGCGACTACGCTCCTGCGAGGAATATTCGGTGCCGTCACCCGACCAATTTGGATGAAGAAGGCGACCAAGCAAATGCTCCTGCAGCTTTGAACGGAAATCCTACAGATGCCAAAGTTGAGCGAGCAGAGCGGTACGAACATTGACGTACCTTGACTGCAGGATCTTCGTGATGCTCTCCGAGCCAGTGGGTAAGATTGAAGTGGAACTTGCGATACTGCGAAATATGGTAATGGAATTCGGGTGGGGTAAAAGGTAACGACTCAGAATCGGCGAAATCCAGCGTGGGGAGTGTCTTCTGGGGCGCCTTCCGCTTGCGTTTCTTGGATGAAGCAGACGCAGCGGCATCCTCTGGAATCGCTTCGATAGGAGGAATGTGGGCGGCTTCTTTTTGCTGGCGTGAGATCTTCAGCAAGGCTGTTTCGCGCCGCTCGAGCTGGGTGATCTGCCCAACTGCATTATTCTTGTTGGTGCGGGCGTAATATCGTTTGACACGGCGGTGCTCGAGCTCGCCCTGTTAAATTAAACCCGTTCAGTTTTTTTGAGGAAGGCTAGAGACGCTGACGCACCGGCTGAGTGGAATACGAATCGGTTGTGCCGAAGAACAATATTGTACGGACGTAATTACCCAGAGAATGACCCTTGTACGTGAACATGTTGAATATTTTGCGTTTACTTCCCGGTTCCGGCGCTGGGGGTGGATCCTGGCCAGCAGCCTTCGCAGCGGCTGCCTTCTTGGCGTGACGACGGCCCCTGGCTGCTTCCTCCCTCGGAAGTTCCTTTGTGTCGAAAGCGGCGCAAGTGTACTTCGCAAAATACCGCAATTGCTTGCCCAACTCGGTTGTAACTTCCTTTAACCGCTTGATGGAAAAACTCGTATGAAGGCGCAATTTTGCCAGAGCGTGCCAGTAGGCAAGAGTGAACAGGAGGTCCAGGATGACCCCGTCATGTTCCTCGCCAAACAACTCCTCGAAAACTGGCAAAGCACACTGAACAGCAGAGGTTAGCAATCATTACATCTCTGTGATCCGCGGCACGCACTTGTAGAAGATCCTCGAAGTTGCGGGCGGCCAACTTTTTCATGGCTGATGCGTTATTCGTGAAGCGGCGAATGGTAGCCTGTCCGAAAGTTGGCACTTGGCGGTACCTACGCAAATGTCAACTCATATGTCGAACGTAAATTGAGGGACATACCGGTCGTTCAATGCCTGAATAACATCACCACCATCCGCGACGAGCATGCGAATCAAATGCGTAAAGACAGCCTTCCAGACACCAAGCTCAAACTCATGCATAAAATCAACCACCAACATCGTGAACATGTTAAAGCTATACGATGCGACGTCAGAAAACGCGTTCTGGATTGATGAGAAAGTGAGTGAGCGCAGTGGAGGTGAGGCAGAAAAACTTGCCGTCGTTGGAACCCAGGACTTTGGTTTCAGCAATCGTTCAACTTTAGCTCCTCGGACGGCATGTCCGAGGCGGTAGATCCAATCGCGAGCCTTCTGAACGTATGACTTGCGGTTTTCATTGTCAACACGGTGCAAAGTAACGCGATTTTTATCATCGCGAACGGTGCCAAATTGGTCGAGTTTGTCTTTGGTGACGAAGCATCGCGGACAGGGACATTCCCCGAGGTTGCGAATGGTGGCAAGAAGAACCCTGGTTATACAGACGGTCAGCAAAGCGGAGAAAGAGATAACTAACGCACTTCTCAGGATAATCCGCAGAATATGTGAAGAAACGAAAATAAAAACGGCGCAAAATGCCATCGGGGCACTCGATGACAATGCCATGTTTACATGCCTCCAAGAATTCGCCGTCAAGCAGCTTCTTCCATATGGCATGCATAAGCTCTCGTCGGCAGTGAGTGAGAACATCGGCTGATGGGGAGTGACCTGTCTGGTCTTTGTACCAGTCGAAGAAGTCGTCTGGAAGCTGCCAAAATATCGTAAATAACAGAATATAGAGTCGGGGGGAGAAAGGTACCTTGGGCATGTACGCAACATGATGGCACGCGCCGGCTCGAGGCTTGCCGCGCACCCACTTGGACTGATTCCCGAAGAAGAGATAGAGCGGCCACAGAGAGGGCTGTACCAAAGTTGGCGAGGTGCGTTGAGTCGGACCACCACATGAGGGCAGCAACAACCCGCTCGAGTGTACAATCAGGTTCTGGGGGCTGGCGTTGTAATTTTTCGTAAGCTTCGATATACGCCTCTGAAGAGTAAATCTCATCATAGATGCGCTGCTCTGGTTCGTCTGGAGTGGGCTGCCAAAATTGCCTGAATGGCGTGTAGTGAAAGTGGCGCGCGCTCCGATCTTCGAACGCAGTCTTGATGGTTTGAGTAAGATTTCGAAAATGGAGACCGGGGACAGAGAACGTGGGCAGAGGGTCGCGGGGGCCGTGTTTCTTTCCGTCTGGTACCTGAATCTCCACGTCAACTTCCTGCCATCCGTCTTTCGCTCCGCTAGCTTCCCCCAAAGGTGTCGCCGATCCCGCCGCTCCCTAATAACTTGTCGAATTTAGCTGTTTCCGCTTTGAGGTCAAAATCTTTCAGGTCCTCCTTCTTGAAAGCGTCGGATCTCAAGAAATCAATGAGACGTTGACACTCCGCAATTGATTTCATGATGCTCCCCGACCACATCCAGTTCATAAAGCCCAAGATGGTCGAATTCCTAAACGGGCCGGATGAAGAAGGCTCGGAAACGACGATCGGAGGGGCCGACAAGGGAGAGAGGCGAGAACGATCCGGATTCGTGGTAGCAGGAACGGGGAGATCTGATTGGTCGGCGAGCGAAAGTGTTTGGTCAGGATCGTGAGTGGGCAAAGATGGGTACTCACGAAAGACACCGAAAGAATTCTTGGCGGTTTTGAGAGACTGCCACTTGTATTCAGAGTTCTGCGGGAGCGATGGCGGCTCGTCAGGCTCCGCTTCAGACTCCGGTCGCAGCTCCTCAAGCTGAAGGGGTGGCGGCGGCAGCTGTTGTAACAGTTTCCAGGTGGGTCGTTTGATTCGCTGGCCACGGCCTCGGCCGGAGGAATCAATAGCAGGTGGCGGCGTTTCCTCACGAGGAGGCAGCCCAGGGTCATCGAGCTCGGATGCCATCCGGACATCCTCGTCGTAGGATGGAGTAAATTCGATCTAAGAAAATTCAACATATAGATTCGCCCAGGACAAAAAAAAAGACTTGCATCGGGAATCGAGGTTGAGGCCGCCTGCTGCGAGTTCCCGGCTGCGCTAGCCTCTTTCTTACGCCGTTTTTTCGCCCTGCGGGCTTCGAGGGCGGCATCAAGGCTGGGGTCCGCCGCATTGAAGACAAGACAGGAGTGCTGATGTACAGAGAGCCCGACAGGGGTGTCGAAAGATTCTGGGCACGGGGATGGGCAAGCATACATGAGAGCGAGAGAAAATAAAAACAAGAGACGGTACAGCAGCATGAGAGGAGGGGGGGAATATCTTACTGGCGTTTGGAGCGCTCGGGGCCTATGACTGTTTGTCAGACAGGGGTGCATAAAAATAAAGCATTTAAAATTTCAAGCTAGACATCACATTCGTCATCATCTTCCAGTTCGTTATCTTCCGGGGCCTCCATCGGGTGGTGCCACATATGGGCAGCCGGGAGCGCGAGTGCATTTGTGTCAAACTGGCGAAAGTCAGTGAAAATTTATTGACAGGGCAAGATCAATCTCAAGTCGCCTACCTTTTCCGCCCATGTAAGAAGTTCGTTGGACTGGAGGAGGCTGTGAAACGCTAAACTCCTAGTGAAACTGAGCCTACTATGACATAATTTTCCTGGCGCTGAGCCAAGAGAGCAACACGTCCAATTGCAAAGCTGGCGGATACTGCACGCAATTGGTATCCGTTTCGTTTGTGATACTTGACCCAGAAAGGCTTAGGCTCTGAACTGCCATTGTGCCATGTGCAAAAGACTGCACGGGGGCTAACCGTGCCTGCAATCGCAGGGGCTGCTATCCCGCCAAGCGAAAATTGAAGGTATTGCAGGTATAACTTGTTCGCCTGGAAATTGGTGAGTAACAGGGCTAACCAGAGGTCTGATCAAACGAAACTTTATTGTATTCACAAGAGATCTCTTGCATTGCCTCCGTTTTATTCATTGTGACGGTCCAGTGGTGGAATTTCACGATTCCACGTGGTGATTCAGGTGCTATTTTGGCCGGTGACGGTGTTGCCGAATTAACCAATGTTCGGCTTCCGTGTTGAGGCTGCCAGACGAGTCGTCATTTACAAGAGGAAGGATATTCAAATAAATAAAGGTACCGTCACAGGATTTTCGACATTCGGTGTTGGGCTACCCGGCGGGTCGTACTCGATCAACTCGGTGGTGAAATCCTCGTCCAATCCCTGCAGAAATTAAGAGCAGACCTCCGTTGCAATAAAAATTTACCTACATGTACGGCCTCCGTAAAAAGGGTGCGGTAGAGACTTGGTAGCGGCGCGGCCATGATGGTTAGCACAGAACTCGACGGAACCAAATTTTGCATCAGTTTTGAAGCATGACAACGTGCGCACGTGCTTTGTAGCCTCATGGCAGTGAGAATAACAACGGCTCGCAGAGATCCTAGGTTCCAGAGAGGAGAAAGGGTGTAATGCAGCAACAAAAGGCGGAGTACATGTCTTCAAAATCATTTGGTTTTTCCTGTGCCATGAATTGTGAAAGAAGACATAGAAACGGACCATTGGGCGCGTTCCGAGTCCAGCCACAGTCAAAGTCTTGCTCAGACCTAACCTTTGCCCTCCAAGGAGACGCGTCACGCAGAACTCGAGCAATAATGGTCCGTTTTAGCTCATTCAACCTGGAGGATGTGTCTATTACCTATCCGCATCCATTGCCATGATAAATTATCGAGGGACAGCAGGATTTGCTTGAGGTATCAGCAGTGCATAGAAAGAGCGTGAAATTGGAATTGGAAAATGACTCGGGAACGCACCGCCGTGCTGATTCATGATCACGCACATGTGATGTTGTTGATAAAGGGTGTATAAATACCCGCTGGTTGGTCCTTTCCACCTACATTTCAAACCCCCATGTCGCCTCCCGCTGGTACTGCCGACTCTTCCCAACTCGCCGCAGAAGCTCAGATGGCGGGGCTGGTGGGGGCCCAGTTGACCGCGTCGTTGATGGGCACTGATGGCAGGAAGCGCAAGTGACTCCGACACGTCCAAAGTGGCTTGAGACATCATTCGTTCATTGACACATGTTTGCCAGGGCTGGCGATGATGCCGACGACATTGCCGCTGTGGGAACTTATCGCTGGTTCGGCCGAAACCTTGCACGGCGTGTTGGCCCCCTATGTTCGCGTCTACACCATCGTCCAGCATGGCGTCAAGATGGCCTTGCGGGACAGTGATGACGAGGCTCCGGAAGAGACTATTGAGTAACTTCATTAACTCCTTGCCCTCTCAAGCACCGCTAACTCATTTCACAGGGAGAAACGGCTGTTGCAGAGCTGGCGGATTATGTGCGAGATCATCCCCGACTTTTCTGAGCAGATGATCGGCCTCGGGGTGAATAATAAGCTTCGGAAGCAGGTCTGCACTGAGGTATCGTACTACTCTTTCTCTCTTTTTGTCGTTCGGAGAATTGACGGCCATCATGTATTGTTAAATAGATTCAAGCGGGACTCAACGGCGCTCGTGGTGATGACACCCGCAGCCTCAAGGCTGATATCCTCAACTACCTTGAGCCGCCTCCAGCCCTTCCCGTCCCAAATGCAGAAGGCGACGACCAACCACCTAAGGTCCCCAAGATGGCCGCGAAAGGAACGAAGGCCGATCGCGGGTTCTTCAATCCACTCACCACCAGGCTCTTGATGCCCGTCAAGTATCCAGCTACGGAGGAGTAAGTACATGCACCTGTTTTGTTGTATATCAATTGGTAGTCATCGAAACTAGGACGTTTTCCCAAATCCGCGACGGTGCGAAGCCGATATACGGTACCGAGATCCCATACTTTATGTATCGGGATGGGATGGAAGTCGACCCCGATGATATGGATGAGGGCTTTCTTGAGAGTCACGTCATGTTTGCGGTAAGTTGTCGCGCTTAACATCCAAATTATCTGAAATCTGGTCCAGACGGCAAAGCACATCCATCAGGGTCCCACTGCCGCACTCAAAGGACCCGGGGTCACACGGGGTAAGGCGGGCAACGCTGCGCTCAATGGCATCACTGCGCTCATCGACCGTGATGTCGCCTACGTCGCCTGCCAGGTATGCTCAGCTTCCAGTCACTATGCCATTTGTTGACGAAGTCTCCAGGCCCGCTTTGGCATGTCCTCCCAGCAGAACTGGAACATGCATGATGGTACATTCAACTATTCTGACTTTTATTGGTCTGTTGTCGACGTGCTCCGTGGCGACGAAGGCCAAGACATCATTGATCGCTTCAATTAGTACGTGATTTTTCTCGCTCGCTTGCTAGCACTGACACCCATCCATTTATAGTGCTGTCTTTGGTACTAAGAAATCCACCAAACGGTCTGCCACTGCTGCTGCGGTCGGGCCCAGTGACTTCGACGTCCTCGAGGCCCAGCGCGCTGCCAAACGTGCCCGCAAGATCGAGGCTGCCGCCGCCGCCACCTCTGCTTCCTCCGCTTCCGCTGCTTCATAGATTCTATAGTACAGCCTGCAATATATTTCATTTTTCGCTTTTTGCATCCCATTTTCGTTTCGTGAGCTGTGTTTTGAATGCAAATAAGGCCGGGTAACTGATGACCATCGATAAAATGAAGCTCGAAACCAACAGCTCTGGGGACAGATGTAAGGGAATGCAAGAGCTGATAAAACACATCTAGCAGTTGGAAACCACCGGCGGCCAGGATGGCTGTAAGGGTATGTAAGGGCTGGTAGAACGACAAAAGGTAGGTAGGGTTTATAAACCTGACAAAGTTTGTGAGCTTTGTAGAAAAATAGGTTTCAGATATTGCGGGGTGAAATGTCACCTGCTTTTTAGTGCTTTGTAGTGAATTTTGTCGAGTATGACGTTTACAATGGTATCTAAGACATTGTAACTAATTCCTCTTTTTTGTGATGTTCAGCTTCAATAGACATTGCCTCTTGCTAGTTACCAGTTGATATACTCCGAGCAGAGTTCTGGAAAGATGAGCTCTCCAGTTCTGTTGACAATTCCTTGAGATTTTGAGCAAGATCTGGGTCAACCTTATGTAATTCTTCAAGTGAGCTTTGCAGATGCAGTGCCTGGGCCCAAAAAATTGAATGGCTGGCTTCAAGAAATTCCACACCAAGGTGATGCTGTCCCTGCTTAATAGCACATGTGGCAGCCCTGGAAGCAAGGGTCCTTATTTGCTGTGTAGTTAAGACATGATGGCGAGAGGCAAGATCAGATGGAATGCAGCCACTTGTGGAAGTAATTCAATAGCCATACTATAAGCAGTCAAGGCTGAAATGTGGCCATGATGAGCAGCAACATCAGCCCATTCTGATGTTGCTTGAAATCATGTGAGTGGAGATGAAGACAAGTATTTTGATCCAACAATGGGTCATTTATGCTCTATCTCAGCTATCTCCTGAAGGAAATTCGTGTTGCTTTTGATAAGAAGAACTATATTCATTGCTTCTCTCATATCATTAATTTGTGCTCCCAGGCTGCTATCAAGGTTATGGAGAAGGATGATGTTGATGAAACATATTCCGACTCAGACACAGACCCTGGGACAGACTGACAACTCCTGAATCGCTGTGGAGAGAGGTGACCCTTGGGGATAATGGCACAGAGATTGAAACACTGGTCAATTCTTTTGGTTTCTCTCAGGCAGACACTATAATTGTTCTAACTTGTACCTCATTGACTATAGGTTAATTTGGCATCTGTAACACTTTTAGCTGATGTGAAAACACAGTGGGACTCGGTGTTTTATATGCTGCACCGATTGCGATACTTGCAGCAGGTGAGTTGATCTGCTTTCAGGAATGCTACAATTAATCAGGCAATTTTAGCCTGTAGTTCACTTTTTTGCTTTGAACCGGGATGTGCATCTATTTTTCCATCCACTTGAAAACAAGCACTGGAGTTGCTTGGAATTGATGGAATTGATCCTTCAGGTACCAGTCTGTGAATATTGTGCCATGAGTATTCTGAATTTTGTATTCAGCAACCTCATACTGTCCAAAGCATCATGTCTGCAGAGAATACACCAATGTTAGCCAGTGTGATCCCTGCATTTGAGCTTTTTATGGCTTCCTGGAAGTCCATGCTTGATGATCCTGACTTGCAAGCTGAGAATATTGGGAAATTTATTCAGCCTGGACTTGCAATTGTGACCAAGTACTATGATAAAATGGGAGAAAGTGATGCCTTCATCATTGCGATGTGTGAGTGCACTCTGGTTTCCTACATAGTATATATATATACTGAACTCTGACGGTCATTAACCCTTCAATGCATTTTGAAAGGATTCAGAAGAACTGGACATGCAGCAAACAAGATAAAGCAAGAAAAATAATTCTGGGCAAAGTCAGTCAATCACTTATACTTCTTCACCTTCTTGTTGAATCTGTCTCAAGCTTCAGTCATATGAGGAGATGAATATTGACGATGGGAATTCTGGTTCCAGTTCTCCTGTTGCCAGTGAATCAGGCTCTGATTCACACCCCCCATCCTGATCACAATCTCGATCCCACTCAGCTATACCAGCTTTCACTGCAATAGCACATGCAGCAAAGCAGTATTGTCAGGGCACACAGTCACTTGATTTCTCTACTGCGAGTGGTGCCACTGAAGGCAACCAGTCCCTTGAAGACGAGGTGAACCACTATATCAGCAGTGCTCTACCCCCCAAGGAAGTCAACAGACATGGTCGGGTATTGGATGGTTTGGCTTCATCATAAAACTGTCAGCAAATCACTCATTTGAACTTTACATAGAATCATGGAAACATGACATGGCCCAGGATATTTCGTCTCTTCGCTGATTATGCTCCCATCCAAGCCACCTCTGTGCCTTTGGAGAGAGTATTCTCCTCATCAGCTGAGACCAATACAAAACAACAAAACCGCACCAATGCCCTGCTCATGGAAGCCCTTCAAATGCTCAAGTTTAACTACAAGAAGGCAAGGCTCAACTTCATGTCAGAGTTGCAGTCGGCCACAGTTCCTGATGATGAGGAAGACTGGCTTTGCATTTTGGTATCTGCAACTGATGAACAGAGAAAGGATATTTGGTGGAAATTTTCAGATCATTGTGAGCTGGTAGATGCAGAATACATGGAAATGCCAGAGGAAAACAATGGGTGATATGGTTTTATTACTGTTACTGGCAACCTGGAAGCTTTGACTACTGTTTACCAACTTGAATATATGTACATTGTGTCATGTGTCTGTTTCGAATATATTCAACAAAAAAACATCGACTTCAAGTCACTTCAAGTGACTTGGGTGTGACCAAGTTGAGTTGAGTTGAGTCAAAAGTGACACCAAGTTGACTTAAGAAGTCGCGACTTGACTTGATGAGTCACGGCAACACTACTCATCCCCCTGTTTCTTGGCCCGCTTCTATAGCATAGCTCCCAGCAGATATAGCACAAGTCCCTGGTGTTGCCCATGTCCCCATGCAAGTAGAAGTTCTGCTCTCTGCAGCTTTTAAATCATAGAGTCTAGGTCCAAGATGTTGCCAGACTGTTCAAAAGCTTTGTAGGAGTCATGAGAATGTGCCAGCAAGTCTAGAGCTTCTCTGTTCTTTTGAACCCCTTGTATCATGATTTTGTCAGCCTCGAGAACATGTGCTAATTGCACTTTTCTGTAATCCCCAGTGATAAGTGCAGCAGCAAGGCAGACAGATCGATTGGGTTGCAGCTGTTGTACCTCACGCAGACAAGATACAGCATCGTTTACATGTGTCATATCACCAGTGAGTCGATACTGCATCAGAAGAGCTTCAAAGAGCTCCCAAAGGAGCCTCCATCGCCGTGAACAGTGTGATACTAGCTGTAAGTCCAGTGCTTCGCGGTAGAGTGTCACAGCAGTTTCCAAGAGCCCGAGATCAACAGCACGGTGAAAATTGGTAAGAATGCTCTCAGCAAAACTGAGCATGTCCTGAGGGTTCTCAGAGCAAGAATCCTCTCGAGTACACATTGAGCTTAGTACTGGGAGTTTCAGAATTGAGTTACTTGCCATTTCTGAAATCAGCCTTCATATATTGCCACAGTTTGCAGCTAAGGCAACAGTGGTCACAATATCTTGATGCTCGGCTGTGTAACTAAAGCGAATTACCAAGGCCATAGAGAGATGATACAAACATTCTGGTAATTGTGGAGCTGAGGGAAGCCAGCTGTAGGCAGCAGAGTGGAGTAAATAGATCGCTGTGTTCAAGTCCGAGATGTTCCCAGCCGCTTTACACTCCACTAAAAAACTGTAGGCCATGTTAAAAAAATCCGATAAGGTATCATCAGGGTCCTATCGATGGTCTGAGTGATTTTTTATCAACTATCCACATGAATAATAGACAGACCGTGAATGCCGGGGAAGTCGATGATCCCTTATCATATTCCCGACCCTGTATCCAGTCAATGCTGGTAAGACATTAAGAGGGGAACAATGCAGAATTTGGACAGCGGGCGATGTCATCTTTATGGTTTGATTCGTGCTGGATTGCGCAAGTATTCCGTTTGTTGAAAATTGATTCAAGGGTGAGGGGGCGACGTGCAAGATGATTATTACTCATATCTTAAGCAGATACCCTGATTTTATATGTGCATGTTTACATTCTTCTTTCTCCCACTCCCCGCCCGGCAGCTCCCGTATGTCCATCCCATTTCTGATTATTTCTGGGGTCTCGAAGCTAGCAGGTGCATTAGAAGTACCTTTGATCCAGGGATTTGGACGCTCCACATGGTTATTTTCAACCTGTCCGATCAACCGCTCAATTTCCGTACATAACGCGGGCTTCTTCCACAATCTCTCTTTTTTCAGCCCCTCAAGACGTCCTCCAATTTAGCAGACGCCCTAAATCAGGCTGTAAGTGTTTGTTTCCCTCCTATTTTATATCTTTCCTTCTTCCCTTCCATCCATCGGTTCCACCCTGTTCCATTGACTCCGTTGGGTCTAGGCCCTTTTTGTCGAAAATTTCCGGGCATCACCGATTATCAAATATCAGTGCGCGTCATTTATTTTGGACCTCGCCGATCAACCGCTCAATACTCGTTCATAAGGGACACTCTCCCGTATTGCCTTGTCTTCCCTTCCCCCCACTTCCCAGAAACCAATCTTCCCATCCATCCATTATTTCTCAGTTGTTGCGACTACAAACTAACCTCTCTTCTCCCGTCAGCCATCATGAGATCAGGACGACCATCCAGCCGTCCAAATTAACAGGTGGAGGTATCTTTTGTTGTTGCCATTGGCAGACATTTATAGTAAGAACACCTCATGTTCTCGTTGTAGATCAAGCCAAGGGGGTTTCAACTTTCGAAAATCGGATATCGGGTTGAAAAGATTTTCAACCTTGAGCGGACCCCCCCTCTCCTTCCATATTGGGAAGGTGATTCCCACCCCTAGAGCCGGGCCAGTTTTTCCGAGTCGCAGCGCGGCTTTCCATGGTAAATTCTACCTATTTCCTCTACTTTGAGCAAGCTTATTCATATTCTACATGAGCTACAAGGCCTCATAAGCATCTCTGAGATGTTTCTGATTTTTCAAGAAAAAAACACCCTGGTGCCACCTTTGACTTGAGTGCGGAAGGTGAGGGCCAGAAGCCAGGTACTGTCCTAGATATTTCTTTAAGTATCCAATGACTTGGATTAGGCCTCTCCAAGGTGGTAGCTGAACCTTTAGGTATTTATCAAGCTTAGTTGATTGTAATAGGTGCCAAGCGTGCTTAAATAAAGGCTCCCAATAATCGCAGCCACAAAAAAGGAAGGTGTGATCCAACTAGGCAACAGCAACATATTTGTAAAACATGCGGGGCCTCAATTTCCTATTACTTAAACAGCCATAAATTAACCCATCAGTTAAACTGCATACACCTTTGCTAATACTCACACCAAGGAAATTTTCATCCGGCCTTGGATATGCGTTGAACAATCTTACACTAGTAGTGAAACTGAGCTAGTAGTGAGCATCATGGTAGGCAGCACAATGTACCTAACACAATACTGCGCCCCAAAATCTGTCTTAACTTTATAATAGTAAGCCCTAGCTTGGTAGCGGGCTGTGCCACTTGTCGGCCTTACCAGTTTTATTTTCAACTCGTTTCTTAGTACCCTGTGCCGCCTCGACCTATGTGATGACCAATTTTGTGTGACTGTTCTCGGATCCTAATCCAAATACAAAACAGAAATGACTAATAACCAAAATTGAAATTTGAAAATATCTTACTATTCCGCTGATGAAACGGGCTAGTGCATAGGAATTAAAAAAACAAGGGTTGCCCAAATTCAAGGATCAGCATCTCATTCACTGATTCTTTTGTCCTTCCTGCAATTTTGAAGATGACAAATGGTGTATGACTAAATCTTATTTGTACTTGTAGCAAAAATCAGGCCGAAATCCATCTTCTCCAGGGTAGCCAAACCTAAAAGTTCAGCAATAACCCTCCCTGGTACCTCCTAAAGGCCATATTGGCCATTTTGAAGCGTTTTTGTAACATACACTACAAAATTTTTTCGGCCATCACAAGACCCCCCCCCCCCCCGGCTACAAAATTTTATTCTTGGCACCCCCTTGGATCAAGCCGGTCTACTCGGCCTCGAAATGCAGTGAGGAAGTTGAAGAGGGGCAACATCAGTGCCTTAAGGCACTTCTCGTCATAGTTTCAGAATAGCCGAGAGCAAGTGGATCCAATGTGGATCCGGATGGAGCTGCCTTCCCGTGGCCGCTTACTGTTCGCTTCGAGCTGGTTTTTCTTTACGGGGGATCAAAAATCTTTGCGCGAAGCGCGACATTAAGGTAATATACGGATATCTGAGAGTCCTCGTACTGGGAAGGAATGTATGTGCCAGAGAACATCGAGTCCAAAGCCACTCTTGATCTGACAGCACTGAAACCATGCTCTACTAGGGTAGCGTGTGAGTCAAAGATCGGGATCTGAGCCGATTCTGTCAGAATCAAAGAAAAAAAAAAGTCGCGAGCAAGCCATTTCACTCATAAATGTCCGTCCTCTACTCGAAATATTGTGGTGGTACGTCTTCGCCT
The DNA here is from genome assembly GCA_014462655.1 of Mycena venus. NCBI lineage: Eukaryota > Fungi > Basidiomycota > Agaricomycetes > Agaricales > Mycenaceae > Glaucomycena > Glaucomycena venus. The sequence goes on along the minus strand of JACAZI010000005.1, from coordinate 2,452,227 downwards.
GACCTTGGACTGCGAGGACTCCTCGCGGATGGCCCAGAACGACTAGAATGTGATGATCCAGACGCCGATACACTCTGCTGCGCAGCGCTGCTGCTGCTTGGTGTCAGCGTAGAATGATCGGATTGTGATGAGGAGCCCAGCTGAACAGGGCGTTTATTGTTCGGTACGGCCCCGTACGGCCCTGAAGGGGTCGAATCGCTCCCGGATGATGTAGACGCAGATGCACTCTGTTGCGCATCGCGTTTGCTGCTGATGCTCGGTGTCGGCGTAGAATGGCCGGAATGCGATGATGAGCCCAGCTGAACAGGGAGTTTATTGTTCGGTACTGCCCCGTACGGTCCTGAAGGGGTTGAATCGCTCCCGGACAGTGTGAAATAATTGTGGTCGGAAGTGAATGGTGATCGTAACCCTGAAGCGCTAGAGGCGACGAATTGGGCGAATGGGGTCACAGCCTGGGCGAGGACAGGGGAAGACGGGACTGAAGGACAATGGTGATCAGCTACGACGAAACGGAATCGATGAATCAAAACAACGTACTCTCTTTGACATGGCGTCCCTGATGGCGCTTTTTGCGTCGGACGCAAAGGAAGACAGCCACTGCTATCAGTACGAGGAGTACGAGGAAAACTGCACCACCAACAGCAGCGCCGATGATCACTGCAGTCGGAAGCGTGGCTTTTTGCTGCCGACGGGGTCGACGTCGACGTTAAACCCGAACCCGATGGCGCAACGAGAAAATAGTCTGCCGATACGGTCTGGTCCGTCTCTGCTGTCACGACAAGCGCGTGTTTTCCCGGCGAAAGATCGCCCGAGCTAAATATAAGGAAGTTGGTCGTCTGCGGGGACGGACCGGGGGCCGGGTAGGAGAATGACGGGCCTCCGTCAACAGATATCGAGGCCAGAATCTGCCCTTTTGCCGTCCCGTTGTTAATCGCGCCATAGAAGCTGATGGCCGTCCCTAAAAAAAATTCCCATATAAACAAGTAATAAACCTGCAACAGAGAACGTCGCGCACCCTCGAACGTGAATGACAATGAGTCACCCTTCGTCGAGCTCCCCTGGGAAGTATGCTTGAAGTAGCCTTCCGACTCGAGTTCGCGCCATCCTCCGGTGTACTTTATCCGCGGGTCCCGATCGTCGATGAAATACGCGGCGACGGATGTGGAGGTTGTATTATACAGGAAATAGTCCAAATAGATCACAGCGTTTTGCGCAGTCGTCTGTATGGGAAGGATTCAAGTCACACACAGCTCATGCCAGATTGAATGCGGGAGGTGCAATTATACCTGAGTGATGACGAGAGTGTGTGTGCCGTCGCTCAAAGTCGGGGACGTCCACAGCTCTTGGTGGTGGACGTCCGACTCCAAGTTTCCAGGAGGCGTGTACGTACCGGAAATTGAATTGTCCACGAGGAATGATAAGCTGGATTGAGGAGGATTTATTGCCGCGACCGTCGCGTACACGCCTATCGAGGTTCCTGAGGACTTGGCCGTCAGTTCTTCCCGTGAAGCTCGGGACGCTCCCGACCCGCCCACCTTCGAAAGTGAATGATGCCGTTGACCCGACTGTCGTGCTGGCCGTCGTGCTTAGACTATACTCCGAGGGAGTCCCACCCGGGAACCATATGCCAGCGTAGTGGACGAGCGGGTCCCTGTTATCGACGATGGCTACATTCGTCGTCATTTTGCCTCAGCAAAGAGGGGCGGGGGAGGAGAAATGCCGGTCGCATAGGCCGTGCGCCGACTTTTGGTGTACCGCGGATCCTCCATCATCGATCACAGTAAGTCTACGCGGTGTCAAGTGGGCGAGCCGACGTCTGATAGAGTAGAATATGAATTCGTAAGCCTTTCGGAATACTAGAACGACGAGGGAATTCGCACCTCGAAGAGAATGGACCTATTCATTTGATACACTAGAGGACTGCTGGAGGACTCCTTCGCATATTCCAATTTCCCGAAGCTGCAGTGGAATGAGAATCCAACCGATTTGCGTGATTCTCATGATCGGAGGGGAGGATGTCGACATGGGAGCATTTAAACAGGTCAAAGAAGCTGAGGACTTGGTGAGAAGGTGAGAAGAAGGGTGCTGTTCGTGAGAAGCTACATAAATATAGCCGCCAAGGCCGCTGAGTGCGGCAGTGCAGGGAGGTAGCCGGGGTTGACCCGAAAGAACAGTCCTGCTCCTTACAACTTGCCCACCTCAACGTTTGGTTCGCTGGTTTGGATGACCGTGTACGGTAGACGAGATCGACACGGTTCGATTTCGGGTGACAAATGGCATATATTGATGGTAGTGATGCGAACTTGAGTGGGGTTCTTATTACCTGCCGCAGCAACAGTGTGTAATGCACAGAATGTAAGCACTGCAGAATCATAAGCATATAATTGTTGGACTACATGGCCTCTAGCCTATGAGACATCTCTGAAAATACATCCCAGCAATCTTCCGAAGTTCTTTCAGAGAATGTGAGTGTCTGAAAGATATCTGTCGCAATTTGATCGAACTGGGGGTCACCCAGGACAAATGAGCTTCCCGGGGACCAACTTCTTCGGTTAGCGCAGTTCGAAGGTCTTGCAGGGTCTCTTTCTGAACACAAGTACCGGGGTCAAGGCCACCAAATAGCTTAGGGCGCTTAAGGGTATTAGCTGGAGTATGGCCTGAGAGCATTTCTTTCTCAGGTTACGAACGAATAGTATGCTGATTCAAGTAAGTGCGAAAATCGTCTAGCTGAGCCTTAACAAGGGGAGGAAAGATCCAGTTAAAGAGCTCTCTGGTGATGTTATCCATGCTCAAGTTAACCAAAACATCACAAACAACGCACCGATGGAAGGGGGCCTCTGCGATACGCGCTCGGACTCGCGTTATGCGAACACAGTACATGATGTTACTGTAACAACTGTGACACAGTTGAGAAAAGAACCCTTGCTGTACTTGTTAGTTACTTGTCGATTAATACACCCTGAGGTTTTTTCTTGGCTGCACGCTGTTGTTGGGGCAGGTAATTAAAACGCACTACCATCAACATCTGTCGTCTGTCACCCGAAATCGAACCGTGGCGATCTCGTCTACCGTAGTTGTCAGAGATGTCTTATAGGCTAGAGGCCATGTAGTCCAACAATTACATGCATATGATTCTGTAGTGTTTACATTCCACGCATTGTACGCTGTCGCTGCGGCAGGTAGTAATGACCCCACTGGGGTTAAGCAGGCAGTTTTGCATCATTACCATCAACAACTGCCAGCTGTCGCCCGAAAATGAACCGTGTCGATCTCGTCTACCGTAGACCGTGGTTTAACTTCTTTCGTATTACTATTATGTGAGGAATACAATCAGTAGATATGTCTGCAGACCGTGAAAGTAAGTGTGTCACTGACTCAGCCTGAGGATTCAGGAGTAAGAAAGTAAGTAAGAAAACCAGTCGCACCCAGAATGTGGTAAGAGACTGTCGGCGAGACTCGATGCATGACACGAGCAAGACTATCCCATCCCCACACGCCGCAAAGCGGAAAGTCATCTCCGAGGAGCATGACCCACTCCGCCTTCCGCGTAGACGCCCAGCGCAAGGCCTCCGCAACATGTAGGTGCTGGCCCGAGATAGCATCAGGATGTTGGTCTCTATCAACGTAGAATTCGACTTCTGTATAATGGGCCCGGGCTAATGCGAACGAGGAATGGGTTTCCGCGTGCGTGAAGACAGAAAGAGTTACGGCGGGGTCTTTCGCGAGCGGAATGAAGGACAGGAGGGTTGTGTTGAGGATTGAGGACTCTGGGTTGTCGTGTGGTCGTGGGTATGACAAAACGAGAATGTCGAGCAGGGTGCCAGAATATGAGGGGAATGCGACGTCATGTACGGTGGTCGGTGCCACTCGAGGGACGAGGATGGCGACCAGACAAGCTAGCACGCTGATTGCTATGCCTGAGAAGCGCCTCTCTGGTGTTTGGTGCCCCGTCACCGGCGCAACCAGCAATGCACCCTTTTTCAATCGCAGAAATACCCGTAGAGATGCCACAGGGATCACCAGGAGTATTGCGACAGCATATGTCCACGGTGCTTCATCTAACCAGGTCAAAACACCGCAGATACCTCCTAGAATAAGAGATTCCCCGAAATTGACGCGACTGCGGGGAAGTTCTGGCCAACCGCGTACCCCGGTGACGACCAACAGGGCAATTAGGCAAGGACCAAGCCCAGATGAGGTCTCATAGAGTGAGGAGTGGGAAAAAAAGCGTGGATATGCCCAGCCGACCGCTCGTGTGAGCAGATAGCCGTTCACATCCCTCACTCCCGCCACAGCGAACCAAAAGGCGTAGGCGTGCGCGACTACGAGATTATGTGAGCGGAGGACAATTCCTGCCTGGGTTAATTGAGACAGAAGAGCATAGAACGATCCTCTATGGATCCAGGGAGCTAAAAACAGGGTACGCAGGTCCACTGAATGCAGCACTTGGCGAGGGCTGAACTCGTAGGCGGACAACGAAGGACAAACGAGGACCAGGAATATAGCAATGAGTGTACAAGTAATATTGAGAGTATGGAGGACCATGTCGACGCGGGACGCAGGCTGTTTGTTGCGAAAACCCCGGGGTTGGATTAGTTGCGGGAGAGATTCCAGAATCGAGATAGCCCCTGCGCCAGCCCGGGAATATGAGCGCACAAGTCACATCGAGAGCGCGCGGGATCATGTCAATGCGGGACGCGGTCTATTTGTTGCTAGGAACTGGGATCCGATTAGTTGCGGGAGAAGTTATAGAATCGAGCAGCCACTGCGCCTGCTTGGCAAGATTGACTTTAATCGCAGTGGCCCATCGCTTTGTTTGCCACCATATGTAATGTTAACAGCCTGTTTGAATTGCCTCTGGGGAACTACCGCTGGTAAAAAAAATAGCCCCCCTTCACACAATCTATCAGCCAGCACGATACACCGCGTGAAGTTGTTCCGGAAGATGAGGGGGAGATCAGTAGGAGGAAGCACAGACCAGCATTATCAGGTCCACGACAGGTTTCCACCACAGGGCATATGCATGGATTAAAGCCATCCATCGCACAGCATACCAATATTCTACGTGCCCGTTGGGAGAAGATCGGGCCCATTGCCCACATCCCCGTCTCTTGTTAGCTCCCGGACCGTGGCCTTGATTTTATCTCGCACTGCTGCACGATATCCTCCAGACGCACCACCTCTTCCCCCGTCCGCCGGAGGAATCGCAATCCGGAATAGACCCCCGCCTAGCATGTGCCCCAGCGAACGCTGCATTAGATATCGAACAAAAGAAGGAGGAGATTAGAAGGCGTGCATGCGATGTGGCAGTGGACTCGAGGAAGGGGAATATGAAAGGAAGGAACGCAGAGGAAAGGAAAGGAAAGGAAAGGAAAGGATGGGATGTCAGCCCGCAATACAGAATAGCGATTCGATGGACGTACACGCCCAATGCCCCGCGTTATCAGCCGCGATGTGTACCACGGCCCATTCACGCGCGGGGACGGTGAACGTGTCGCGTCTGGAAACAAGTATCAGGCGTATATGGAGTGAAAAAGATGGATGAAGATCTAGCGTCAAGAAGTAGAGAAAAACGGAACGACGCACCGCAATGGATTGTTTGTATCGAGGTTAGCAGTCGCTGGTTTAAAACGGCCGCGCCCTGAGCCAAGGAGCCAGGGCTGCATGTGTCGAAAGATCGAATCAGTTGGAGAATCACAGAATACAAACTGGCACTGACGCTGTACCCGTGTCTAAATTTCGAAACAGAGATGGCAGTTAGTGCATTGAGACCAGCGGATGGAAAATGGAACGGCGTACAGATGAAAGGGATGATCTGTCCGCATTGCACAGAATTGCAACAATAAATCAGACCAGTGACGCGAGTCAGAAATGGGCTAAGAGTAACTGATTAGTGCCCGTGAAAGACCCCAGAGAAATAATTCCTCACCCCCATCGTCCAAATCAGTAATCACAGAATCAACAACCCGCCCGTGCCTCAAGCTCGCGATGAGCTGGTCCCTACGCGTAGTCAACCTCCCTTCCCCCCAAAAATCAAAAATCAAAACGAAAACGAAACGCACCCAGGCCAAACCCGCACGCCCTCCCCCCTCCCTTTCTTTTCCCTTCGCTTCATCCTTCCCCTCCCCGCGTAGACCCGAAGACGCCCGAAGCCGCCCGGTATCACCAACGAGCGCCGCCTCCCCCTTCGCGGGCACCTCCCACGCCGTCCCGTTGATGGACGAGGGCCAGGTCAGGTCGTGCGTGCGTTGGATGGAGAATGTGAACGAGAGGGTGAGGATGGCGGTATTGGGAATTGGAATTGAGGAGTCTGTATTTTGGAGAGCGAGAGTTTTGGTGTCGATACCGCTAGACGAAGGAGGGGAAGGAGACGGGGAAGGACGGAGAGCCCACTCGTCAAGCTGCGACAGCGCGAGCGACGCATCGACCTCGTCCTACGTGCTCCGTGGGGGCGGACCGGGATGCGTCGTGGGGAGCAGTTCAGTATTAAAGGACAGGGTTGTAGGGGAGGTGGTGTATCGCAGGATCGCGTGCGCTTCGGGGTGCATATTCGTGCTGTAACGAAAACAATGTCAATCCCTCAACTGTACAGCGCAACGGGGAAGAAGGAAGAAAAAAAAAACACGCACTTGTCATACGCGAACTCATCCTCCACCATCCGTGCCCTTATCCAGAAGCCCTCCTCCTGCATCAAATCCTCCTTGCCCTCGTCGCCTTCTCCGCAGTTGCATCCTCCCGCGTAATGGGGAAGCTATACCGCTGTGCAGGCTGCAGCACCAGATCTCGCATGCGTACAGGTGCAAGACGCGCACCGTCGGCCTCGACGAGCGTGAGGGCGTGCGTGTCGATGGAGACGCGCAGGGGGCGCGAAGGTGCCGGCGTGGATGAGGCGGAGGCGGGCTCTGTGTGGGATAGGAGGGAGGGAGGGGAGTGATTGAGCTCAAATTTCCTGCTCCAGGATGTCATCCAGAGGAGGAACGCGAAAGGAAGGACCAGCACTGAGCAGACCGAGGGTGGATATGGCCAGCTTCCAAGTGGCAAGAACGCCTCCACCAGAACGGTCCACGCACCCATTTGTCGGCATCGAGGGGACCGTCGGCGTCCGGACTTGTTATGAGAAGTTCCTGCTCATCGGCGTCGGCGTCTTGCATGGGACTTGAAGCAGACGAAGAAAAGGAGGATCTCGGTGGCGGTGTTCAGCCATCAGATGGTTGATCTCTTGTCCTTCCACGGCCCGTCAACTTCCTGCGGAATATCCCTGGCCGTACCGTTGGAAGTGTACGCAGCAGTATAATGGCAGGGATAAAAACTGGCACGCACAAACCGCGAGGTCGTTGATACGCGCTGCATCTAGCCAGGAGGCATAAGCACACTTGTCCTGGCCTCCTCGCCCTTCGGTGCTTCCATGGAGCCTGCGAGCAGTACTTCCAACTGCCGTCAACCTGTCCTTCTGGACGTTTGCCCACGCACGCCAGTCTAATGAAGTGGAATCTCCTAACGCGGAAATGGGTTGGTCTTTGTGTGAACACGAAGTCCGATTTGGTATGCAGATCATCAATTTGCATTTGTTTCGACTTTGCCTGCCTGCTTGGGTGCGTCAGAGTCTAGATATCCGACCCAAGAAGAGCACAACATAATAGTGCGCCTCAAAACAGCTAATATTGGTGGCGCCGCACGTTCTTGAATTTGATGTCTCTCTCCTCAAGCACCTAGAGAATCCAAGTAAGTGGCTCGAACCAGTGCGGACGGAACAAAGACCAAAATACATACCGACTCGCCCGTTACCTCTCTATCTAGTGCCGCTCAACCTCCTCAGCGCTGAGCACCTCGAAGCGTGTCCGGAACTCGTCCGCCTCCTACCAGTCGCACTACACCCTCTCCAGCGGCTTGAGCCCCCTCCTGCATGCGACCGAGCCCAGCCCATCATGAAGCCGTTGTTAGTGAGCTCGAAGTGCGTGATGGCCTCGTGCTCCTCATCTTGCGCGCAGATCTGGTTCATGACTGCTCTACCCAGGGAGGTCGAGGTCAGTGCAGAAGATCCAGGCAAAGTTCTTGGGCTGGATGAGCCACTCATTTAAGTTCCAGGTGAAACAGTCGCGGATGTGGTGTGTTTCTGTCTCGAACTCGATGCGGATTGGGTGCAGAGTGGTGGCCACCTTCGCATTCCAGACACATGGGCAGTGAGTCACACCACTTTCGCTGTTATAAACCGCGCAGGCGGGACAATACCCAAATAGCTCTGGTTAAGCTCCGCCTTTTCGGGTCTAAGTGGTGGAGGTGGGGGCGCTGATTGGACGGTGGTGACGCCGGTGTTCAAGCTGAAGACGGACATGCTGGGCGCCATGCAGGTGCGCGTAATTCGTTGGCGGTTTTCCAGATGATTCTTGTGTTCGAAATCAGAGTCGTCAGAGTTGAGGGCACCTGTGTCAGGACGATTGTCTCTGGATCCTCCGCGTAGTTTATAGCAGCTAAGTTATTGTTTGACTGAGCCACTGATCAAACATATCTTGCAACAACATAGTGGCAGAATGTGAATCCTCCTGCAACCATCCACATCAGCCGTCGCAATGTTTTGTTGTGGATGCCAATTCACCTCCAAGGTGCACCAAAGTGAAGGTTTCTGAAGTAGGATTATTCCAGACGACGACCCTGCCATATTGACAATGCTTTATGGGTACCTCCTGATCTCCAGAGGCATCGGCAACATCTTGTCAACTCCCATTTCCGCGAAACTATCCAGCCAGCCTCATAACGTGACGGGCAGTCCGGAAAATACCGGCTTTGATGTTGGGAAGACAGGGGCTGGTGTAGCTGCGTTGGATTGGGCAATGGATGCTCGCAAAAGCTGCCAAACTGGTAATCAAGATTCGGAGTGAGTCTCTGGGACTTAGTTTCGTGCATTTTTCTTTCCAACGAAATGGAAAAAAAGAAACACCCCTTAGCCTTATGTATGCACTTGAACTATGGTTAAGTTTTACAGAATCTCTCCTGAACGAATGTTTTGAGGTACTGAGGTATTTCATTCAAATCGACAGTCACACGTCACGCACCCCTCTGTCGAGCACGAATTTTGGTCGCTGTCACGCGTCCCATGTCTTATTGCTCGCCTCTGCGGCGGCGTGCGCGCCCTCACGCGCCTCTTGATGCACTTGCTTCTGGGCTCGTGCTGCTAGGGGATACAGGCGACCAGTCTTGTTCCCTGTAGCCATTATTCGACCATCGGTGCGTCGCACAAACCGTACCTTGCCGTGACTGAATTTGGCTTCCAAACCAGCATCGTCAAGTCGGCTAATGGACACCAGATTGTGTGCGCAACTCGGTGCAAATAGGACATCGAGTAATCTGTGCGTAGTAACCTTCCCACTGACTTCACAATCGAGCAGGACGGTTCCGCGTCCCAGAGCCTGCAGTGGCTTGTCTCCAACGCCATCAACGTGCACATCTGCCGCCCGCAGCTCAATGAACACGCTGCGGTCGTTGCATATGTGAGATGTAGTACCTGAGTCGGCGAGCCAAGTGTAAAGGGAAGACGAATTGAATTGCGCAGCGTACGCAGTTTCAACAAAGTCAGTCTCTGCATCCTCTGCCTTATTCGCCCTCTCCCTCTTCTTTTTATTCCGGCTCGGACCCTTCCCTTCCATCCCACCACCTTTTGACCAGCAATCGGCGGCGATGTGTCCGTTCTTGTGACAATTGTAACATTCCACTCTGTCATTTCTTCCTCCTCTTTCATCACCTTGCTTTGTTCGTCCATACATCGCAGCGCTTCCATCCCCATTTTTCTCTAGCCTGCGACGGTTCTCCTCCAAGACCAGTGAGATGAACTCGTGCGACGAGATGGTTGGAGCATTGCTTGATGCGCCCAAATATGCGGACGTAAAATTATCCCAAGACTCTGGGAGCGAGCTGATAATCAACAGCAGGAAGTCCTCATCTGACACCAAGCTGCCGAGAATCGCGAGCTCCTCTTGAATCCTGCGCAATTCCGTTACGTGTTCCGCGATATCCGTCGCATCGTCGGCAATTGTACGATACAAACGGCGTCGGTGCGACAAAACTCCCAATTTTCCTCCTCTCTCCTTGACCTGCTTCAGCTGCGACCACATTTCGGCTGCCGTCTTGGCGCCCGCGATGTGTACCATCTGCGAGTCACTCAAGGTGAGCTCAATCTGGGTCTGTGCTTTCCCATCTAACTCCTCCCAGCGCTCCATTTGCTTCTTCTCATCTGCTGTTGGCTTTTCCGGATCGGCGGCGACGGGTTTCAGAGTGGTGCCCTCGACGATCTTCAAGAGCACACGCTCACGGAATATGGCGGTAACACGGCGCTTCCATGGAACCCAATTCGTCTCATTGAGTTGTTCGATCCGGAACAACGACGATGGTGTAGCTTCGGTGGTGGTGGTAGTTGACATAGTATTTGTGGTTCAAGTTGTGAGTATGGTGATAGATTTGGGGTAGATTAGTTAAGGGCGGGGCCCATAACCTATAGAATATTGGAGGGGAAAAAAGTATATTCAGCAGTCCTACAAGCACCAGTATTTATACCTACAAGAGAACAATGGTGTCCTAGGGCACTGCCAAGTTTCCCACTACAATAGTAACTATGCTTCAAGAAAAGTAAAACACATTTGGACAATCGTTTCCACGGTTGAACAATGGTTGCCATGCACAGCACTGCATTCCGACGCGTCTCAACTCATAACCAGGAGTCCAGCTCCATGGTAACATCCTCAACGTGTTGATTACACATATCCTCCATACCATTCACCTACGTGGCCTTGTCGGGATGACACGTCTCCTCCAACAACAAGCATTCATTAATATCCTTTATATAAATGACAACACAAGGTTGCCATAAAATCTGCATGTGCCTAAACTTCAAGAGTTTACAAGGCTCTCAGATTTGCAAAAACTGCCTTGTCTCTTGAAGCCTACAAAAAATTGAGATAGTGGCTTGCAGTGAGCTGAGAACTCCTCAAAAACTTCTAAATCAATTTGTAGGCTGAAGAATAGTGTGAATCATTTTACTGCGGTACAGTGTACACTTAAATTTGAGGCCCATCACTCTGAGTTTGATGGCCTCATTGTGAAATTGAGGGCAATTGAGGTCTATTAAGGTATAACGAGGTTTCATCAAGGCTTTTGAAGTAGTTTGAGGGATTTTTCAATTTTTCCACTGCGGCATGATAGGAAATGTAAAAATCTGGTTTATTCGCAGCTACTACCATACATCCAGTGCATTGACTTGCACTGCTGCCCATTGCCCTGAGCTTACACTGCACCCAATGAACCCATCCAACAGCTCATTCACCCATCGATCCAGTTTGTGGGCGGCAAGGCGGCCGGCTTTCACGAGTGTAGGGGGAAGCTAGTGCATTGGCAGCAGAAGCAAGGATGCAATGATCTAAAAGGTGAAAAGGCAGAGTCAGGGGCAACAGAGGGAGGAAGTGACGACATGGTGAGAGAATCTTTATGACACAAAGGGAGGATGGAATCAGCTTGCCCCAAGGACAAAGCCATGGTCTCGTGATCCCTGTACCCATGTGCGGTCCCAACAGAAACAACACACAGACATAGTTGTAGCCTGATGATGACAACGTGTAGGTGGGTTCTTGTGCTGACAAAGGCGACATCCAGGTGGGCTCTGGTGGCAACAAAGGTGACATACAGACAGCCTCCTGTGCCGACAAAGATGATCTGTAGATGGGGCTGAACAGCAACAAAGACATTGAGCACAAAGGGTGACTGGGTCCCAATTAGGAATGCCATGATGGGTGTGGGGCGGTGAAATGGTGCGCTTAACTATAAGCTAGAAATGCGACTATTGTTGGATGCTGACAAACACCACAACTAACAACCACACAACCAACTACTATCACTCCCAAAGAACAAGCACGCTCCCTTGGTGAGTTCGGGTCTGAGTCTTAGTATGCAACTACTGGTTTTGAAACCCAATGTGATAATGAATCTTCCCTAATCCGACTGACAACAATGCCCGCGGCACTTCAACTATGCAGGATTTGTACGGAACAATGCCCCGCGGCCTCGATGAATGAGTAATATATGTGGTTTTGGGTGGATACAAGACGAGAGGAAGACTAATAGATAGTTTCGTCTACGTCAGGGCAGAGTTTGTAAGGTTTCAACAGTGAATCCTCTAATTGAGGTCACAGATCCTGCTTCCAATCACTCTCACAACAAGCAATCCTCATTGTAGACCTTGGCTTAACCTGCCACAGGTACCTTTCGCTCTACTTCAAGGCTTAAGCACCTTGCTGGCGACCAAACTGATCTTCCTGTTGGTTACTGAGGGCAATCTCAACTGCAGATGCAACTAGCGAAGCAGATGCAAAGCAACAAGCCCACTCAGGTAGGTAAACCTCTCTTTTGTATGTGAAGACCGCCTGCAGGGTCGACAACGTGAAGCTTAACTTCTTAACTCAAACTGAACTAGAGCCAACAACCAAACTTCAATTTATAGACACACTACAAACAGAGGTAGATACTACTCTCCGCAAGTTGGCCTGAGAACAACCGCAACAATGTCCGCTGTGGTATACTGGCCTTCCGCAGGGTCCTCGAGCCCTATTTATACTACTGGAATATAGATTTACATGTGAAAAACAGAGAGTGAAAACAAAAGAAAACAAAAGATGTCCATGTGTATCTGATGCATCATCACAGGCCAAGAGAAACCCTTCACATGGTTCTCACGTCCTGATTTGGGTATATGGTAGGTGCCACGGGCTGCCGTCTGCAACCGTGGGCCTAGAACCTCTGGGTGTGGAGTTGAATCCACCCTCTAGGATAATGCTGCTATTGTCAAAGGGAGTCCGCGGGTCTGTTCCTTGTCGGTCTGTACCCACGGTCCTACTCTGACTCCAGTCCAATGGAATAAATCCCATTGCTCCACTCTGTGTGTCTCTGTTTGTCACTAGGGGCGCGACGTGTCTCCCCACGTGTACTCTCTCTACATAGTTCTCCTCTGTAACTGTTCTCCGCTTGCTTCAGCATGGCCTGCGGGCCTTGCATCGACCCTGCAGCCAAATGCTAGTCTGGAAGGATGGCCCATGGCCTATGTAAACCGGCTGCAGCCGACTCCCTTAGCCTTCAACCCACTCGCTAGTACTCTGTAAGTCTCCAAAGACTTCCTCTGTGCAGTTGTTGGTCCTCTATTGTAGGATACAACTTCTGAATGATGACTTCTGGGGCTTTTGGGTATTTATCTCCTCTTTGTGTATGACCATCGGCCCGCAGAGCACGCTAGACTTGATCTATACACTACAATCAGCAGCTTGGAGCTCACTCTGATCCTCCTTTGTATCACTGAACAGAAGTCCAGAGTACTAGTGATAGTACTACTAGAAACTACCTTGCAACTCTTATAATATGTGTTTGTGAGCGCAAAAAATAGCTAGATGACACATACTTGGTGGTGTGCCGTCTCAGTGGGATCCTGCGTGGCACCTGCAGTGTGAATGCAGGGCACAGGGTGGGGTGCTGAGTGGTGTGTGGCATGCTGCTGTGTAGAGCCGTCACATGGGCATGATTCTGCTGTAACTGCATCACGCCATCACTTCGTGGAGCCAAGATGGCATCTGCGGCAGAGTCGCAGCTGACGCAAATATGATCTACATAAAACCCAGCTCCAGCTTGATTATTATTTGTAACTACTTCAAAACTATGTCTTAAATTTGCAGTAACTTATTACATTTTAAGTCATCTTTATTGAATCAATGTCTTAAATTTCACAAAGCCTTTGTCTCCTGTCATGCCCACATGTGGAGCACATGTGAAGTCTACATGCGTCGGTCTTGGCCCCCAGTGTGAAGGATTCACCATCACTTGATGGTGGTGCTGCTATAATCTTTGGCCAACGCAGAAGTCAGCATGTTGCACTGTTGAATTGCAGATCAATTGCACATCCAATTTTTGCAAGTATGACCAGGGCTTGAGTTGAACAGGAACTGTTTTTGAGATTGCAAAGTCTAAAGCTGAAAGCTTATGGATTTTTGATGTTGATATTCCAATGACCGAGACACATCCAAAGCGCAATTTTGTGCCAATGTGAAATTCTTGTCTGCTTTTGTGAGTCCAGTTGTGTGATATTATAATTGACTTGTTATATATCAATTATGGTCCAAGATTGACGGAAGGGCCATCTTTCGTCATTCGTCTTCAGTTTGTTCGTCATCATTGTGTTGGGATGCCAAATATATGCGCAAAGGGAGAAATAAAGATATGTCAGCTACTTGAGATGTGTGGACAAGGAGTGGATTTGAAAGGCAAGACATATTTTATCTTCGGATAGATAAGGGATATGACCCATGCAAGCATTCTCAATGACTTTCACCATTACCTTACTAATTGGGAAACAACTCTGCTAAATGTGGACTCCATCAACTCAGGTGTGCTTTGGACAACTGGAGGACTTTCACACATGACAGGATGACCTTTCAACACTCACTAACCTATGAGAATGGTACCAATGACTAGACTCCAGACACATCCCAATTCAGTGGCTGCTCAAGCAATGAAGAATACCTTTGTGCCCCTGGTGGCAATGAGTGAGCAACCTCTCACAACTATATAGTCCACCTTGCATTCCCAATCACTCCCTAGGACCTTTTCCCTGCCCAGAGAACATGTCCTGCACCACATCAATGTGTTCTTTCATGGACAATAAATAGAGGTTATTTAACTAAGTGAACAGCAATTATTGAAATGAAAACCAATTTTACCAATACCATATAGTTCACCAGAATTTCAAGCTGTTGTTACTTGTACCAGATCCTTTTACAGATCTTCAATATCAGACAGGTCATCTTCTGCCTCTTCCACCATTTCAGCAGGTGCATTGATCTCCACAAGACGAGCTAAATTCACTCTGTGATGCTCCAGCACATCTTTGGCCACACTTGCAAGCCTTTCATCAATGTCTAGCATTTGTTTGGTTTGGGATGATCTTTTAAAGAGCAGCCTTGCTGCATCCCAGGATTCCACTGCCTTGTACAGGTCATCATGCTCTTTAGCAATATCTCCAAGTTGGAGCATGCATTCAGCTCTACTGCGATGAACATCCATAAATGTGAGTCCCTCCAGTGCAACAGTAAACAGGCTGATAGCTGTGCCCTCATCACCCTGAGCAAGGAAGATGTCTCCAAGAAACTGGACAGCCTTGTATATTCCTAACTTTTCTTTGTATTTGAGAGAATGTGCAAGGTAAACTGTTGGCCAGCAGAATCCCTGCCCATATGGACCCCAACGATGGACATCACCCAACTGCTCCAAACAATATGATTTGATTTCAGAATGATTGAAAGCAAGACATTGTTTGAAAAGTATCCCTGCCATGCTAGTGTTGCCTTCCTTCAGGTGCAGATCTGCAAGAATCATATCACACATTGTTACTCCTGTAACCCACTTTTCACAGAAAATTTCCTTGGCTCTCTCAATATCTCTTTGTATCTCATTCTTTGGAGTATCAATAAACAGACCAATTTCAGCAAGATTCAGTAAAGCAAAGGCATGATTAAAGGGATTGATGTGCATTGGGAATTCTTGCAGAATCTGAGTTTGAATACTGTGTGCCTCCTGATATTCTGACTTGCGCAAGTGAATCTCTGCCTTATGATGCATGAGGTCATAGTCTGCACTGCAACTAGACAGACCACATAGAACTAGAATATCTCTTGCTCTGGTACAGAGAGAGACACTTTGTTTGTAGTTGCCAAGTTGTGCACATGCCATTGCCTCTATTTTGAGTGCCATTGCTTCTGCTGCTAAATCTCCAGAAATGCAGGCAAGCCTCTGTGCCTCCTGTGCATGACCTTGGCTTGCAAAGTAGTCACCAAGCTTCCACGCAATCCAAGCAAGCGTTTTGACTGCATTTGAAACTCCTCGAATAGTGCCAGATGATCTTGCCAACATTATAACCAATTGGCAAAAATACCTGGCAGTGGAATAATCAACACATTGTAGATAATAATACCCAACATTGCAGTAGAATTTAGCTGGATTTCACTGATGTCAGCTTCTATGTCCAAGGCAAAATTTTAAAGCCCACATTTGAGATCTAGGTCTTCAAGATGTTCAAAGTGTCCCAATGCCTGGGCCACAAGTGTTTCTGGATTTGGAATTTGAGTGTGGAGAGATGTGCCAAACAGTTCAGCAATGAAGCGGACTTCAAGCTGATGATCCTTGCAGTAGGGAAGGACATTATGAATTTGGCCCAGCAATGGGATGTCCCCTTGCCTAGTAAGCCGGCTGAATGAATTCAGAGCCAATGTACAGAGAATGTTATCCTTGAGGTCCGGGTTGTCTGGTTGGAGACCATTTTGGAGGAGAGTCTGAATGTTGGCCACATTTGAAGAGATTTGGGCAACTGTTTGTGAGCCCATTTGAGTTCCTTTGAACTCCTGATAAACTTCAAGAATCCGGTGATAATACTTCATGAGAGCCTGTATGAGATGGTTTGTAGGCTGATGAGTTTTCTGCATATATTCTCGGATGGGAACCAATGCTTTGAGTCGTTTCTGTTCATCTTGGAATGCCAAAGCAGTTTGAATTAATGCTGCTCTGCAGCTGAGGATATTGTCAATTGGGAGGTTGCTATGATGGAGTTCAACATCTGAAAGACCATCTGGAAGCACTGACAACAGACATAGGGAGGTCCTTTGCCTGAGGGACAGCTTTAACCCTGGGGCTAGACAAAGAGAATGAAATTGACAAATCCAGGTTGGATCTTTTGTCGCATCCATCTGAGATCACAGATGTTCTCTCCTTCTCCCAGCTGGACAGTACATTGGAACATCCCTCTGCATCCACTAAATGTGCAATGAGATTGATTGCTAGAGGCATGTTATCTGTCAGTGCGAGAATTTTGTCCACTGCTTCTGCATCATGATGGTCCTCTGCAATATCGATGAATGTTTGATAAGCAGAATTTTTGTCCAAGGGCTGCAAAGGAAGAAGAAAGGGCTGTGTCCAGTGTACTTTACTTGGCCTTTCTGCTCCACACATGGTAATCTGCATTGCATGAGTAAAACCAAAGAAATGAAACCCTGACACTCACAATAAATGCCAGGTGTTTGATATCAGTCAGAAGGGATAGAAATTCCTCGATCTCACCACGCAGCTCTGTAGGCTCCCAGACTGTCTCCAGATTATCAAGAATCAACAGGCTAGGGGGAGCTGTGATAAAGAATTTGACAATTGCTTGAGTAAGGTCTTTGCTTGGCTTGAGTCCTAGATGGGTTCCAATGAGAGCAGCAAGTTCTACTTTGTTGGTTGCAGAATCACAAGCAACAAAATATCGATGCTGTGCATATTTCACAGAAATTTCTGCATGATGAAGAAGTGCTCTGGCAAGACTGGTCTTCCCCATCCCACCTGGACCTAAAATGAATATACTCGGTTTTTCCCCTCTGAGCAGCTTCAGAATGTCGGACAATTCTGATTCACGACCATGAAATATCTTGGGCTCTGATGGTAACATTGACATTGAGTTGGAGCTTTAAAAGTCTCAATGATGTTGTTGTGGGATTGCAGAGACACATACCTATTGTGAGATAGAGAATAGACCGTGCTCATCTATATTGAAGTTGGAAAAATTGGCAGTGAACTCAAAATTACATACCATAGATGCTCTGTCTGAACTTGCGGAATCACAGAGTACATTGATCATACGAAGTACTTCTTGATGTCTTTGTTTTGCCTCTGCATACATTTTTGAAATGTCGGTCATTATAACTGTGTTCTTGACCTGAATATTTCAGTACATTCCTTTAAACCCTATGGGAAAGCTCACCTGAAAAAAATCAAGTCCTTGTGTCAGCCCATTTTTGCAATCCTTGAGTAGTGTGGTCATCTCTCCCTGGCGGAAGAACTGCTTGACTTTGCTGCCACTTTTTTGGGCCTCAACAAACGCATGGATTTTGTGGAGGGTCCTAGTGGTAATTGTCAACATCAAATCAAACCATTTCACAAGGAAATTACTCTGCGAATTTGCCAATGTGGTGTAATACATTTGGAGGCAGCACACCACCAGCAGTATCTGACCCCACATGCAGAGCAATAATTGCATTGAGCGACTCCTCGACCCGCTCCATTAATTCAATACAAATTTTTTGATTTGATTTCACAGTCTGGTTTGCTTTTGAGATTTTCTGGAGAACTAGTTTCAATAATCACTCACCACCATATTTTTTAACAGTGATTGGATTGTGTTGGAGATTGCCATGGAGAATGGGGTGTTCAGGCCACTGGCAAGAACTTCGAGGGTTCCTGCAGTCACAGTCAAACACGCTATAACATTTTCCTTTCGAGTTTTAATGCTGGTGGATGTGGTAGGCATCTTGACGGTGAAGTGTGTGAGGTGAGCGCCAATGTCTGAGCGATCTCAGTATTTACCATCCGTAGCCTGGGAGTTTTTCCGGTCATTGGTGCCATTCGTCTCTAGATTTCACATACACGGTCGCGGATGCGATGTCCACACGTAAATATCTAACGAGATTCCCACACCCGTGGAACGAGAACACCGTCATAGCGCATTTCCTGGCTTCCCGACCTTCGACCACGCAAAGAAATACCGTCATTCCGAGGCTTGGAATTTTCTAGGAATTATCTGGGGACTTGTTTGGATCGTGGTTATTGTATCCAGGGAGTATCTGGGCCAGCTGTGTCGTAAGTATCAGTAGTTGGGAGTACGCAAATGATGTAGGATTGTGGAAGTGTACGAGTACAAATGGAACATCACCCACGGGAACTCAAGTTGACATGACAGTCGAGAGATTGGGGTTCATGATACGGCTGCGGGAGAAGGATGAGAATGTGAATTTCGGTGTTGACATATTTGATAGATTCCCGCCAATGTCTGACTTGGATACCGAGGACAGTTGCTATCTGTTTATCGAAGTCACAAAAGTTGTACTAACAAGGCTTGGCAACCCCGTAGTACACAATGCCTAGCCAGTGGAATTCAAATTGACTTCGCGCACTGTATGTGCTCCATAACGCCAATCCAAGGTGTCGTCCGCGACGTTGATCAAGAGAACGGATACATTGAACTGTTCATTAATACCGCTTCTTTCCCAACGCTTCCCATTGGCGGCACGAAGGGCAATTTATTGGGTACAAATTCTGGTTCAGCTGTGTTTGTTAGGAAGTATCGGGAACTCGGCTTGATTCGGTAGTTGTGTCAAGCGAGCATCTGGGCCCATTATGTCATATGAGTGGTTGGGAGTCCTAATGGCTGCTCACGTTCACAAGACAGTTGGGGTATAGACTCGCTCAGCTCCCTGATACGACTGCGGGAGAAAGACAGGGTGTTAACACGTCAATAGATTCCCGTCAACGGTATCTTAGATACGTCGTGCAGAGGACCGAGGACCGCTTCTAGTTGGATATAGAAGTCGCAAAACTTTCACTCACGATCGGCCCACGGCTTAATCAGCCCCACAACCTCGGAAGTGGCGCTGATTTTGCCAGGATACGGAGAACCTGATCTCCGGTAGGGCTTACCCAGAGACTGCAACGGGACTGCTGCACGAGGTCTGCGCGATGATGAGCAGAAGTAAGTTATTTTTGAACAACCAGAGGGAATTCGATAAAAATGGCACGAAACTGTGTGGTGCATAAGAGCAGAGGGAAGCGGATTTACAGGGCGAACAGTCCGCAAAAATGAAAGTAAAAGCGGTGAACGATAAGGATCCGCATGATATCCGAGCTTCAGTGGCGTTGATGTCAGTGAGCGGAAGCAATGGGAAGAAGAAACGGCATGCATCTTCTGCAGCGTGCGCTGGAAACCAGATCATCATCTGTCCTCCCCGCCGCAGCTCGAGTGAGACCTTCACGACTGCAACGTGGGGTAGCCACAGCGCATCACACGGACGATGAAATGAAAAAGAAGAGGTAATGGGATAGCGGAAGCACATCTCAGCCCTGCAACGGCCATACGCATCCACAAACCCAGCGACAAATGGCATCTGCGTCCTTGTGTAACAGTCACCTAAGGCCTCGGGAACAGGGATGGAATACGGGACGACCGCGAGGACATATAGAGACTCTCACACTGAGAAAGTAAAAGAGAGGTGCGCCGAGGTATAAGTCACTATGCAGCTGTCTCGTGCGCCAACTAACATTGAGCTGGAGCGCACAATCTCCTCTTCTCCGGACAATCACTCACTGCGAGCGCTCGGAATGCGCACTCCGCCGCCGCTTTCGTCCTCGTGCATCAGCGATTAGACATTTTGATTACGCCTTTTCTCGGCTTTTTGGATTGGCAACGCCAGCCGACAAGCTCACAAGTTAACAAGTGAAAGAAACATCGCATTTAAAATCACAAACTGACCGTGGTAAGGAGAGCTGATCACTGTGCTGGTTAACACTTCTCCCAGCACACTCACATTTGCTGCAGAAAAGCAGAAAACACAATTATTTTTAGCCAGATCTTGAAGCTTGCGATATCCGGACATAAGCTTATCCGCCAGCGTGATACGCCGCGTGAAGCTGTTTCAGAAGATGTGTGGTCAATCCAACGGTGCTTGGCGAGGGCTGAACTTGTAAGCGGACAATGAAGGACAAAAGAGGACCAGGAGAATAGTAATGAGCGTACAAGTAACATTGAGAATGTGCAGGACCGTGTCGATGCGGGAGGCAGGCTGTTTATTGCCAGTCTAAGGACCCCGCGGGCGGATTAGTTGCGGGAGAAGATACAAAATCGAGATAGTCGCTGCGCCACCTTGGGAATATCAACTTTCATCTGATAATTTCAAGTGGGGTTTGGGACGAGTCTGAACCTAGGTTGAAGCTAATGGCAACCACAGAGCTACAGTCAGTGACCTGTCCAGGCTAGGCAGATCCGAAAGTCGTGCGTTGTCGCCAGTCACGTCACCTGAACATTTTGAAGTAGTACGCCGGTGTTCCTCGCGACCGGTGCAGAACAGATACGACACACTGCCTACCAAGCCCAGGAGTGAGGGGAGATAAGTAGAAAGAAGCACAGACCAGTATTATAGGGTCCACCACAGGGCATATACATGGATCAAAGCCATCCATCGCACAGCATACCAATATTCTACGTGCGCGTTGGAAGAAGATTGGGCCCATTGCCCACATGCCTGTCTTTGCTAGCTCCCGGACCATGACCTTGGTTTTATCTCACATTGCTGCACGATATCCTCCGGAAGCACCACTTCTTCCCCGTCCGCCGGAGGAACCGCAATCTGGACAAGCCCACCACCGAGCATGTGCCCTAGCGAACGCTGCATTGAATATCGAACAAAAGAAGGAGGAGAGTAGAAGGCATACATGCGATGTGGCAGTGGACTCGAGGAAGGGGAATGTGAAAGGAAGGAATGCAGAGGAAAGAAAAGGAAAGGAAAGGAAAGGAAAAGAAAGGATTTCAGCCCGCAATACAGAATATTCGATGAACGTACACGCCCAATACCCCGCGTTATCAGCCGCGATGTGCACCACGGCCCATCCGCGCGCGGGGACGGTGAACGTGTCGCATATGGGAACAAGTATCAGTCATATATAGAGAGCGGTAAAAGATGGATAGAGATGTTAAAGAAGAACAGAATGACGCACCGTAATGCATTGTTCGTATCGAGGTCAGCAGTCGTTGGCTTAAAAACGGCAGCGCCACGAGCCGAGGAGCTAGGGCTGCATGTGTCAGAATATTGAATTAGTTGGAAAAATCACAGATGACAAACTGATACTGACGCTGTACCCGTGTCTAAATTTCAAAACAGAGATGGCAGTTAGTGGATTGAGACCAGCGGATGAGAAATGGAACGGCGTACAGGTGAAAGGGATGATCTGCCCGCACTGCACAGAATGTCAACAATAAATCGGACCAGTGATGCGAGTCAGAAATGGGTTAAGGAGAGTAACTGATTAGCGCCCGTGAAAGATCCCAGGGAAAATAATTCCTCACCCCCATCGTCCAAATTAGTAATCACAAAATCAACGACCCGCCCGTTCCTCAAGCTCGCGAAGAGCTGGTCCCTACGCGTAATCAACCTCCTTTCCCCCAAAAAATCAAAACAAAAATGAAACGCACCCAGGCCGAACCCGCACGCCCTCCCCCCTCCCTTTCTTTTTCCCTTCACTTCATCCCTCCCCTCCCGCGCGTAGACCCGAAGATGCCCGGTATCACCGACGAGCGCCGCCTCCCCCTTCGCGGGCACCTCCCACGCCGTCCTGTTGATGAACGAGCGCCAGCTCAGGTCGTGCGTGCGTTGGATGGAGAAGGTGAACGAGAGGGTGAGGATGGCAGTATTGGGAATTGGGATCGGAGGTCTGTATTTTGGAGAGCGAGAGCTTTGGTGTCGATACCGCTAGACAAAGGAGGGGAAGGAGACGGGGAAGGACGGAGAGCCCACTCGTCAAACTGAGGCAGCGCGAACCACGCATCGATCTCGTCCTGCGTGCTCCCCAGACCCGGGGGCCGGTCGGGGCGCGTTGTAGGGAGCGGTTCAGTATTGAGAGACGGGATGGTAGTGGACGAGGTGTATCGCAGGATGGCGCATGCTTCGGGGTGCGTGTTCGGACTATAACGAAAAAAAAACAATATCGATCCTACAGCTTTACAGCGCAACGGGGAAGGAGGAAGGAAGGGGAAAAAAAAAAAAAAGACAAAAACGCACTTATCCAGAAGCCCTCCTTCTGCTACAAATCCCCCTGGCCCTCCTCTATCGCCTTCTCCGCAGTCGCATCCTCCCGCGTAATGAGGATGCTATACGGCTGCGCAGGCTTAGGCGCACATGCATAAGGCGCGCGCCGTCGGCCTCGATGGGCGTGAGGGCGAGCTCATCGATGGAGACACGCAGGGGCGCGAGGGTGCCGGCGTGAATGGGGCGGAGGCACGTGTTGTATGTGAGAAATGGGTGGTCAGCTCCGGTGGTGAGTGAAGAGAAGTGGGGGGAAGTGAGATGGATGAAGAGGATGGAAGGGATTCGGAAGGAGAATGAAGCAGAAAGATAATGTAGCAGGAGAGAAGAGAATCGAGAGAAGGTAAAAGGCACAATGTAAAGAGCAAACACGCACGTTGTCCCAGCCTGCACCTTAACCTCGAAATACTGATCCTTGTGCACATTCTTACGGGTATCCGCAAGCGGCTCATCATGAGGCCCACCGCCACGGCGAAGGATGGAACGCAGCGGAGGCAGATACAGACAGAGATGTGCATTCAGAGTCGGAGTGAGCGGATTCAGACGTCTTGCCCCAGGATGTCATCCAGAGGAGGTACGTGAACGGGAGGACTAGCAGCATGACGGTGGATATGGCCGAAACACGCATCTGCCGCGAATGTTCATGCGTTCATCGTCGGCGTCCGATCTGGTCATGAGGAATTCCTGCTCATCGGTGTCAGAGAAGGAAGGATGATCTCGGTGGCTGTGTTCAGCCATCTGATGGGTGATGGTTGATCTTTGGGCTCATGGAGCATGTCTGTTGTCAAGTTTAACCCGATTGGGTTAAACGACACTTAAGCGCGGGCCGCGATACCCGGCAGTTCCGTAGTGCCGTGATGGCCCTTGATTAATTCCGATAATCTTGATTAAACGGCGATTGCCGCTGTTGGTAAAGTTATGTAAATACAGAGCATTTAATACTGGTCCTCTTGTCATGCTCATTGTGAGCTCAATTCTTGACCGATTCATTTGAAACTAAGTGCGTTAGAAAGCGTTTTGAAGGCGCTTTCCTGCTGTTATGGTCTCAGGACCTAACCCTACGATTTATTTTCTAACATTTGCCGGCTTCTGAAGTTCCGTGAATCCGTGATGGCACTTGATTCTGTTAATCTTGATTAATCGTGATTAACGATTAATGGCACGCAACCCTTGCCTTCCCTTTTGCCTTCCCCCCTCTCAACCCTCAGTCCCTCCCTGTCGAATGAGCAACAAAACTCAAGGCAAAACCCGAAATCCGAACTGGGGCGGTGCCCGCCAGGGGGCTGGTCGACGAAAGCACACTCTCAAAAGAACATTTACAGAGTTACAGAATTCTGACTCAGACAGCCAGCTGGCACCGGTTCCTAGTGGCTCTGGGAGCACAACTCATAGCTCATTTGAGCCTGCAACTGGCAGTTCTAATGTTATCCAACGCACTACAAAGAAACTGGCTAGCAAAGTTACAGGTTTTTTTGGTTCACGAGCTTCACAGCAACCCAGTGCCATTGGACCTGCCAGTAATGATTCCGTATTTTTTCTGAGTACCGCTATTTCCTGACCAGGTTTTTTTTAAAAGTTCTGTCCCATCACACAGAGCTGGAAAACACCAATTCAATTGCACAGCTCAATAAAGATCTGGCTGCTGCAGCTGCTCTCGAGGATGAACCTCAAGATCTGAGTGAGCGTATTTTTGACGAGGGTTTAGGAGACACAGAAGCAGAGAATGATGATTCAGCAAATGCTGAGCTGGCACAAACAGAGGCAGAGGAAGCTGAAGTCAAGGCCCTTTCTGCAAACCACCAATGGCTCAAGGCAAACTTGGCTAAGATTATTAAAGAAACTGATGGCCCTGGGAAGCCTAGACCAAATTGCTATAAAAATGGAGAGCTTTGGATCCGCCCCATTGACCCTGTCTTTGCACTTGAACAAGCTGGAACTAGCGGGCTAACACCTGTTGATCTTTACCTTCTACCAATCTTTGTATGGCTGCCATTCTGTTTACCTGGCCATCCAGAGGTATTCAAGTGTGAATGTGGTATGAAACTTATTCGACATGGTGCGCTTCCCATAATTTTTCAGGGACTTCATTCATTTGTTAATATGTAGGATACAATGAAAATCCAATTGCTCGGCGGGTCAGCACTCTTAATGGGCAGGATTACTTCCTCCTGACCAACCGGTTTCTCTGCCCATTACGCCGTGAAAATGACCAGGGCTGTGGCCACAGCTATCAGGGCAGTGATCCATGGATCTTGGGTCAGCTGCCGGAATTTGTGCAAAAGGCATTCCCTGGTATGTTGTGTGCTTCATTGTTTGCTCTTCATTCTCACAGTCAGTAGCATGTCTCAGCCCTCGTGGTGCCCTTGACAATAATGAATTAGATGTTATGAAAGCTACCTTCTCTGGACGCTTTGGTGCAGATCCATTCTCGAAAATGGTGCGAGAACTCAAAGTGCTTCATCACAATCGTTTGGAGACTATGTATTACTGCGCAGCATTCCACCATGGCTTTCGTGGTCCTGAACAGGTTCCGCAGTTTTCAATGTTCAATGATCCCCAGGGCTATGCGGGACATGCACCTTCCACTCGATATTTCAAGTCAATGTTTACTACTTGGTTTTCAGCACACCGGATTCTCATGGATCGAGTTATGTCATCACAGTCTGCCACTATTATCAAAGCTGATCATACATACAAGGTATTATTATTCATATTCTTCTGAGTCTGACAGCTAATATTTCACAGACCATTGATCACCAAAGTTGCCTACCAGGTGGTGAACCTATCAATGCAGCCATGTACTCAATTGTCAATTCGGATGAAGAAGTTCGAGCCTATGCATTCACCCTCACCCAAAGCTTCCCACCACTGCGTGAGGTCTATGAGCGCATGCAAACTGAGCTCCAGCGACATGGATACCCACCCACTCGCCTGCTTTACACAGATAATCCGAGAAGTTGATTGTTATTTCATTATATCATGCAGCTACTAATACTGTTCTACAGGTGAACGAAACTTCCATGAGAGTGTGAATTCATCCCTTTGCAAGAATGTGCAGCATATTGTCCTTGATCCCTTCTGTGATCTTCCACCCTTCAAAGCTTCTGATCTACCCACCAGTTATTTCAGTTCACAAGCACTTATAGACTCAGCATGTGATGAGATACTTGAAGCTCTAGTGTCGTCTCCTCTTACAGAGCCAATTGTTATCTCACTCTCTGTCAAATGTGCAGGCGATACACCTGCTATCATTCAATTGTGTTGCCCAAAGAAAATCTGTATATTCCGAGTAAGTTTTAATTTCTTTTATTCAGCTATGTGACCTTGATTTTTTACTATGAGGTATTGCATATAAAATCTGAGGCTCACATTCCACCTTGTCTCCGTGCACTGCTCACAAACAAACGTATTGTGAAAATTGGCCACCAGATTCGACAGTCCATGTGAAGCTTAAGCACTGCATGGTCTATTCCCAGTCTAGCTGCCACAGACTCAAGCAGTGTCATTGATCTTGCTCACATTGCAAAGATCAAGGGAGCTGTCTCAGATGCTACAAGTTCACTCCCAACTCTTGCTGGCACTGTTCTCAAGAAATCAATTCCTGATCTTCTTGAGCTGTCAACTTTAGACTGGTCAGGCGAGACACAGGAGGACAAGGTCAAGAAGCTGGCACAGGAGGTTGACTGTGTTTCACAGATATACAAGCACTTGATGAAGATGGATTCAGTTGGTCTTCCTCTTCAACCTGCCCAGATTTGTGCAGGTCAGCCTGTAATGCTTGTTATTGGCAAAGTACCTCTTGCAGAGGGTGAACTTGTTGCTCACAATGGGTCCTGGTCATCTCCATTGGATGGTGTACAGATGAAAATCACCAGTGCCTATGCAGTTATTAAGTTGACAAAACTCCTTGTTCCTGGTCACTCTATAGCCAAGCATTCACAAACTCTTCAATGGTTACTAGACCATGGCGGACATGCTATTGTCCAAATTCGCACTCTTCGAAGCCGTGCTCTGATAGCGCCTCATCCATCAGACAATGACACATCCCTTGGCACCCCAGCACCTATGAACCCACCCACTGAATTTCCATCCTGCTCATCACAATCATTACTGCCTCTGGATACATTACCTAGTCAGGCAAGCTCTAATGATGATCCTGGGTCTGACAATGACTCAGAAGCATCCAACCCTGAAGACATGGTATGTCCAATATTGACCTAGTGTATATATTTCTTTTTCATGTCTATTATTTCAGGATGATGAGCTTCTTGACTCACACAATGGTGAAAATGATGCAGCTGCAACTGAGAAGATAGTTCTTGAGGCTCTTCGCCATGTACAAGATATCATTCGTCAACCTGAAGTTGAAGGAACCCTCCCCTCTCGTGTTCTTGATGATGCATATCATTTTATGGATCGTCTACTCCGCCTTCTCTCCAAAAAGCACTCAGCATTTAAGGAATTTGCTCATCAATTTAGCAAGACTTTGTTTATTCGGGATAAGGATGATGAAGCCAATGTGCGACGGGTTTTAGAAGCAAAAAATATCCAGTGGGAGTATGCTATCCGTGCAATGAAGGCTGCACTGAATCGCAGAATTCGCCGATATATTCCACCACCTGAAAGACTTGCAGCAGATCTTGAGATACTATTCAATGGCTTCCAGGACATTCAAGATTCTGTTGACCGAGCCAATGGTCGTGGCCGCTTCTTCTCAAAGGAGGCTCGGAAGACTGCTGATGCTCTTCTGGAGACAGTTCGCCTTGGCTATATCTCTGACCCCTCTGGAATACCTCTTTACTACATCAGAGGCAAGGACCGTGATGGATTAACACTATTCCGCAAAATTGCAGGCACCAACTCAGTGGAAGGTTCAGTTCACATGCTGATTCGACGCATCTTTGGTTCACTTCGTGCTTCTCCAGAGCTCACAGAAGCTATTATGGGGAATTGGATGCTCAGACGCAACTGTCAGGTAAAAATCTATCTACTTACATGTTTGTCAATGTTACTTACCAGTCTCGTTTTGAAGATTGGACATTATAATCGCACTGGGAAAAAATGGTTAAGCCATTATGACATATGGCTATTGGATGAGCTTGTTGAGAAGGCTCTGCTCCTTGGCATAGAGCCATCCATCCCAACTCCTAGACTGCTTGCTACTCGCATAGCAACATCAGAGTCCTTTGGTATTATACCTATTGGATCCAGCATTGCAAAAGAGGCTGAAATACCTCTACTCCCATCCCTCAGTCTTCATACTGTCCCACATCACAATGACTTACCATCACAGACCCTTACTCGGCTCTCAACAAAGCCGTGCAACATCTACCGCTATATTCAGCTCCGCCAACAAACTCCAGTCCCTGTCATTCCTGTGCACAATTTTGCAGAGTATAAATTCTTCAAGAGCAATGTTGATGCTTTCCGCATTAATATGCCAGCAGGTAGAGCAGAGCGGTCTCCTGAGCAGGTTTGGAAAGCAACAGACTATATCAAATTTGCAGTCTTCTGGAATCAGGCCGTAATGTCGCAATCACCACAAATTCTTGAAGCTCACCTCCGGCTTTACTTCAAACTTCCTGAACAGTTACTTCGTCACCACAAGAAGACACTGCAATGGAAATCATCCCGTGCAACACTTTATATGGGCCCCAATCCTGAATTGCTAAAGCCAATACAAGAAATCCTTGGTGATGCTAACCGGCTGGCCATTGTACTGCCAGCCATACCTCTTGAACCTGAACAGGTTGATTTTCTGAATGACAGTATGTTGATTTCCTCTTTCATTAATTTGGTCCTAATTTTGTTTCAGACACTGTTGGTGTCGACTTGGAATCTTTTAATCCTATGGCCATTCGCCGGCGTGTTGCTGAAGAACTTAGATCAGATGCATATGTCAACCCCTCACCCTCATCAGATTTTGATACCCAGTCTCAAAATTCTCTGTCAACAACACCATTGCCCACACTAGATGTTTCCCCTTCTATCAAGTTGATTCCTGCTCCTGAACAAACTATATTCCGATTCCAGGGGGGTCCAACCCTTCATTAACTATTGAGCGCCCTTCCAAGAAACCACGGCTTGACAGCTCAGAAGGTTCAGGCAAGGAAAGAAGGGGGCGTCGATGTGCCTGATGTGTAACTGCTGGTTGTCCAAAGGCAACAGAATGCAAAGGGAAAGGTGGACGTAATCGTTGCAGTTGTACATCAAATGCACATGAAATTGGTGATAAACATTTCTATGGCCAATTTTATACTTCATGAACAGTACTTTTGGTTCTCGAACTGTAACAGATATTGAGTCACTGCTCTCAAACGCCCCATTCAACTGGGGCAGCACCTCCATTCAACTGGGGGTTGTACACTATATTAATCTTGTTTTTCTCTCTATTATGAAGTACTTATGACGATCTCGTGGCATGCTATTTGCACACCTGTATTCATTTATGTACATCATGTCATTCTGTCGATAGCATAGATTCACGGGCTATACCTGAATAGAATCATCTTTCCTACCATGACCCTCTCACAACGAAAGCCATTGAGCTTACTGGACCCTTTTAACGGCCAATAAGCTTGGAGGCTCTGCCATGAAGGTAAGTTTTTTGCTATTAAATCTGCTGATACATTCTTGTTAGTCTATCATCACACTAGCCTTCACTTTGAGAGGAAGTTCTCACAAAGTAGGGATTCACGAACCTAAGGAAGTCCTCAGGTATTGGGTCTCCCATGAAGGCTACCGTGTTTAGCACACCATTCAGATGACTCCATTATTCTAACGGCTCGCCAGTCTCAACTCTTGGTGGTTCACCCAACTAAAACAAGTATTTGGTAGCGACTTACTCAATGTGTCCTACAGGAACTTGATGAGCCCAAAGACACATCTCCCTAGTGCATGCATCTCCTACTCAATCTGGACTCGTTTGCTTTGTAAGAGTGCTCTATGCTGTGTTTTACTGCTCAGGAAATTTCAAGGGATGTAAAAAGAGGGTATGTAATCAAAAAGGTATGGAAAGTGTGATTCCAGGGATGATGCGGGTTTGTAGGCCACATTCCAAGGTCTCATCTCACAGTGTGACCTATAAAACTATACAGTGCATCTCTATAAGCCTTGAATATTCTTGGAACAAGATACTGGCCCTTCCTGACTGCACGTGTATTTTTCATGGGGTCTACAGTTTTGTACATTTTTCCTGGCTGATCCACAGCTTTTGCCTTTGTTTCAAGGTTTCTTGGTGGTTTTCCCCAAATTAAATTATTCAGTGCAGTATTATATATCTATGCAACTACTTCATCAAACTCACAAAGGTCCATAAGCACTCACAATCCCTACAGCAAGAGGATGGGTGAAATCAGCTAATTAAAAATATCGATCAGTAAACACTCAATAAAAATATATTGAAGGAATATAACACTGCAGTCACACATTGCGAATCGATTGCATCTGGTTTCGAGGCAAACGAACGAGAATTGAGGAAGATAGAGGGAAAGGAAAAAAAGCTATCAAAATGCGACCCAAATGGAAAGCACGGCACAAATGCCGCGGAGGCCGGACTTCTCCGATGATCGGTTTCAGTCGGATCTCTATATCTTGAATTTGATTCGCTGGCCGTTTAACTCGATTCGGGTTTATTCCCGAGAGGAATAAACTTGAATCGCCGTGCCGGCGCTTCAATCAATCAACTTGATTTCTTATCTTCTTTTCTTTTTCTGCTGACTGGAGCCGGCGGACCGCAAAAAAAACCTCGGATTCAGGTGCAGGTAAGTCTAATAAAGTCCCTCTCTTTTTCCCTCTTTTTTCCTCTTTTCTCAACTTGAAAAACTTGAATTCATTGCCGTAACAACAGACATAAACCATAAGCCGATCTTTGTCCTCTCCCCACCGTTCGCCGGGCCTGAAGGACTCACCATCACTCGATGGTGGTGCTGCTATAATCTTTGGCTAATGCAGAAGCCAGCACGTCGTACTGTTGAATTTAAGGTTCACCAGGGGTAAAGGTAGAGGTACCAAAAGGCCTACCTTTACCCCTGTTAGAAACTAGACCGTAGTTAATTATATATACACTCAGTACGTCGTGGAAGTACTGGACAGTACCTAGACCGTAGTTAATTATATATACACTAAAGTAAAATGTCAGTCCTTGTACTGTCCGAAGACTCAGCGAGCGGCTCACCTCAGTACGTCGTGGAAGTACTGAGGAAAGCCTTTGTCGCGTCGCGTTCTTTCATATCACCACCGCTCCGATCACTCCGTTGACAGTTGACAGCTGTCTCCGACATTGCTGTGCTGCTTCTGTCTCTCTGATCCAACACTCCTCCTCAATTAGGAGACGGCTGTTAACCTCTCAGCCCGAGCGAAGCTTCACGCCCATCTCCTCGCGGAACCTTTCGAATGTTGGTGCCGGCAACGCCTTGGTAAATACGTCTGCCAGATTATCCTTCGTGGGAACGTCGACGAAACGAACGATACCACGCTCGCTGCACTCTCGGCTGTAATGGTGCTGAACTTCTATGTGTTTGGCACGTTGATGGAAGGAGGGATCTTCGGTAAGGATTCGGGCACCGCGGTTGTCGATGAAAATGACCGTAGGATTTGTTTGCTCGTGGTCTAGACCTTGGAGAACGCTGCGGATCCATACCGCCTCCTTGGTTGCAGATGCGGCTGCCATATATTCGGCTTCCGTCGACGAGGTAGCGGTTGTTGCCTGCTTCTTCGACATCCAAGATACGAGGCCTGATCCAAGCGAGAAGCAGTACCCTGATATGGAACGCCTCGTGTCCGGACAATTTGCATAATCCGAGTCGGTATAGCCTAAGGCAAGTGCAGCTCTTTCCCCTCCAAGTTCCAGCTCGTAATCACGCGTTCCCTTGAGGTATTTAACCACGTGTAGGGCCGATTTCCAGTGCGCTTCGCCATGGCCGCTATTAAAACGACTTAGGGTGCTCACTGCTTGCATGATGTCAGGGCGCGTTGAGATCGCGAGGTACATCAATTCTCCCACAAGCCGTCGGTATGGCTGCTGTGCTGCTCGTCTTCCCTCCTCCTCGGAATGTGGGAGATCGCGTTTGGTGAGTCTCGTGTTTGGCGGCAGGGGCGTTCGTACCGGGTTTGCATCTTTGCAGTTATATTCATCAAGAATGCGGTCGATGAGGGCCTTCTGTGAAAGGTAAATTTTACGGTTCTTTCGGTCCCTGCATATTGCCCAGCCGATGATAAAATTCGCATCCGCCCGTGAGATCTGCCATTCTGCGCCTAGCTCCTCCTCAAATCGCTGCTCCTCCTCAACGCTGCTTGCAGCCACTGTGAAGTCGTCAACATGTACTGTTGCAAACACTGTGCCAGAGGTTTGTTTGCGGTAATAGATGCAGTGCTCTGCGCTGAGTTGCGTGAAGCCAATCGCTTTCATACGTGCGTCCATGTGCTTGTTCCACAGCCGCCCACCTTGTTTCATGCCGTATAAGCCCTTTTTCAGTTCCCAAACCCAGTCCTCCTTACCGGGTTCTTCGAAACCCTTGGGCTGCTCCATCCAGGTGGTTTCGTCGATGTCACCATAGAGGTATGCGGTTTTGACATCGATTTGGGTAAGTTCAAGATCCAGGGCAGCAGCTAGGTGAAATAGGATGCGGAGGGACTCGGCACGGGCCGTTGGGGACGTAGTTTTAGTGTAGTCTTTGCCATAAATCATTTGGTGACCCATGAGAACGTAGCGCGCCTTGTAGCGCGTCACCGCACCCATAAAATCGCGTTTTGTCCGAAAGACGAATTTTCCTCGCATGACCTTTCGTCCCTTTGGAACTGCTGAGCGGGGGACAAGAATGTAGACGCCCATGTCTTTAATTGACTTCAACTCGTCCTGTATTGCCGCCAACCACTCGTCGGCCTGAGGCGTACTTAAGGCTTCTGCAGGGGATTTCGGATCGTCGGGACTTTCGAGGTTAACCTGCGTGTCGTCGTGAAGTAGGGCGTTGAGCACAATTTTGTCTATAGCTGAGAGAGCGTCATCATCGTTTGAGGTATTATTACGGCGTCTCGTCTCTCTGTTAGCTTTGATGCGCTCGCCGGCTTCCTGCGACTCCTGGACAGCCCGGCGCACTCTTTCCCCGGCTGTTTCTCCAGGGGTGCGAGTACTGCGGCGTGGGGCGGGTTGTTCAGCAGGGAGTGGGTCTTGGTTTTCGACCATGGGCTCCTCCTGAACGCTATCGTCGTCATCATCCTCCTCCACTATAAAAGGTGAGTGACTGCTTTTATTGTTGTCAGCATTCACGATGCGTCCTGGCTGGAGCGGTTTCGGTACAGCTTGGAACGACTCAATAAATTCGACATTGTAGGAGGTAAGGATGCGACGTGATTTGCGGTCGTAGCAGATGTATGCCTTTGAGTTGGGAGCATAGCCAATTAAAATACATTCAATGGAGCGGTCGAAGATTTTGGGATTGTGCCGATTTTGAATGAGGACAAAGGCATTGCAACCTAGTTCACGCATGTGGGAGAGGTCTGGTTGTTCGTCGTACCATGCCTCATAGGGAGTTTTACGGCTTTGGTAAGTCGTTGGCCGCCTCTGAGCTATGTAGCCAGCAGTTTCAACGAAGTAGTCCCAGAGGTTGTCAGGTGCTGCACAGGCAGAACGCATGCTCCTGGCGAGCTCAAATACAGTCCGGTGGCGTCGTTCAACCATACCTATGTGTGCGGACGTGTACGGCGCCGTAAGTTGATGCTTTGTGCCATGGCTCGCTAGCCAGTCCCGCATCTTTTCGCTGTTTAGCTCTCCACGGTCTGTGCGGTAAATGCCAATGAATTCCCCACATTCCTGTTTACGCTCGTTCTCCCAACGCTTTAACTCTTGGAAAGCACGGTCTTTGGATGGTAAAGGTAGGCACCAGGTCATGTCCGTGTATTCGTCGACCAATTCCATAGAGTAATAATTTCCACGACTAGATTTTACCGCCTCCGGCCCTGTCAGATCAACATACACTACCCCAAGTTTCCTTGTCGACCTCGAATGCTCCCTCATTTTAGGTACGGGTTTGCAGGTCTGTTTTCCGAGAATGCAATGTTTGCAAACAGGGGGCAGTTCCGAGAGATCAACTGGCATACCTTTTGCCATGCCGCGGTCAGCCATGCGACGTATGGTGGAGACTCCAATATGCCCAAGGCGGTTGTGCCAGACCTGTAAATTCACGGCTGTCGGCTTGGAGATGGCAAGGTTCGCGGAGCAAGGAACGGTAGCTTTAGAGGGAGGGAGAATGGTGCCGTCAAGCGAATAAAGCTTCTTGCTATGGCGGGTTCCGCTCGCAATGACGGTTTGGGTTTTCGTGTTGATAACAGAGAACCCTTCACTCGTGAACATAGCCTGATGGCCATGGTCAGTAATACGGCCGATGGAGCACAAACGCATAGTGGCATGAGGCACATATAGAGCATCGTGAAGAACAAAAATGGCGCCGCTGCTGTGGCGAATGTGAATGTTCCCCTTTGCGGTCGCTTCGATGTAGTTGCCACCAACGCCCCAGATTTTCTGTGGTGGGATGGCCTGGAGTGTGTGGAAGTCGGCTTTCACAGGGGAGATGTGTACTGTGGCGCCAGTATCGGCTGCGAACGGCGGGCAGTCCTTAGCAGTAAGTGCGCTGTGTTCAACCCCAGCAAATAAGGAGTATTCGGACGCATTGGAATCGCGCCGTGCGTGGTAAGTGGAGTAGATCTCCTCGAGTTCCTGATTGGAGGTAACTTCTGAGATGGCAGAGGCAGCTACGTTAGACTCCTCGTCGACCATAGTGAAATAAACTGTTTTCCCGCTTGAATCCTTCATTGCGAAGCGGGGTTTCGAAGCTGCGGTCGATGTGGTCGAGGGCTTTTCCGTCTGGGATTTGGACTCCTTGTCCTTACGACGCGCCGCCCTCCTCTCGAGCACTTCGTCGCGTTTGCCTTCCATGGCACCGCCCTCGGCCCAGCAATCCTCGGTACGGTGCTTACCATTGCAGGTGCCGCAGTTCTTTGAGCCCTTGGCCGATTGGGCACCTTTCACGGTGGTACGCGCTGCGTTGGCCCTCTCGTCTGCCTCGCGATCCTTCTTTGTCTCCTCCTCCCAGCGTATCTTCGCCTTTTCAAGTGACCGAACAATGTCCGCAGAAGTGGAAGCATCATTATCTTCGTGCTTGTCGCGTATGTAACGAAGTTCGGAGGAGAGTGCGTGTAGAAGAATGGTGCGTGAGAGCTTCTCTTCGTCGAGCTGCCCAATTTCGAAGATATGCTTGCAGATGTCGCGAATTCGCGCTGCGTTGGTGACCATGTCGGCGTTGCGATCTATGGGGATGGAAAGAACATCATCTAAAAGGGAGGTCTGTGTGGAGGCTTTCTGGCGGTGACGCTTTTTCAGCTCGTCCCAGATATCCTTCGCGGATTTGATAGTGAAGCCACGCAGATAATCCTTCTCCGAATCCGCAATGTGCATGCGGATGCCAGCCTGGGCAAGATTATCGTTCTTTTTCCAAATGGGGAGGTCCGAGCTGCCACTCGCTGGTTCCGGCACTTCTCCAAGCACGTATTCGCGGATGCCGGCAAAGAGGAAGGCATCTAGAGCGTTCTCAGCCCAACGGACATAGTTTCTCTTCTCGAAGTCAAGAGTATCAAGGTTGGTTATGGTTTTGGGTTTGATTGTTTCGAGTGGCATGGTCGTAGTTTGGGCTATAGACAAAGACAATCCTGGGTCTTGGGCGTCGAAAAGCAAAGGTAGATGTCTAGGAGCAGTTTAGGTGTATTCTGGGTCCAGTCTTCAGCAGCAATGGCCCATAACCTGTTAGAAACTAGACCGTAGTTAATTATATATACACTCAGTACGTCGTGGAAGTACTGGACAGTACCTAGACCGTAGTTAATTATATATACACTAAAGTAAAATGTCAGTCCTTGTACTGTCCGAAGACTCAGCGAGCGGCTCACCTCAGTACGTCGTGGAAGTACTGAGGAAAGCCTTTGTCGCGTCGCGTTCTTTCATATCACCACCGCTCCGATCACTCCGTTGACAGTTGACAGCTGTCTCCGACATTGCTGTGCTGCTTCTGTCTCTCTGATCCAACAACCCCTACCTCCAAAACCTCTGACCTCTGGGGGGTCAACCTCTACCTTACCTCCAAAACCTTGGAGGTTGATCCCTGTGGCCTCCATCCAGACCTCCAAGGCAAAACCTTGGAGGTTTCTCACTCAAAATGACACAAGATTCATCAAAACATCATTGAATTATATGCAAAGTAGTTAATTCAATCATCATGATGACCATCTGTACTGTCTTTTTCCCTTCATATTTTCCTGCACAGCTGATTGAAACTCAGTAATAATAATAATTGTAGGCATCACAACTCAAAAATCAACCACAGTAAAAGTTGGTTTATGGTCATTTCACTGCAACAATTCTGACTTTCTGCAGACTGTAATCACTCTCTTTATGAAATCATGTGTCTGTCTGAAGCCTTTTTAAACTCCGTCAATCTTGGACCATAATTGATATACAACAAGTCAATTATAATATCGCACAACTGGACTCACAAAAGCAGACAAGAATTCCACATTGGCACAAAATTGTGCTTTCGATGTGTCTCGGTCATCGGAATATCGACATCAAAAATCCATAAGCTTTCAACTTTGACTTTGCAATCTCGAAAACAGTTCATGTTCAACTCAAGCCCTGGTCGTACTTGCAAAAAATCGGATGTGCAATCGATCTGCAATTCAACTAAGGATCACCAGGGGTAGAGGTAAACCTCTGGAGGTCAGAGGTAAGGTATGGAGAGGTAGGGGTAGAGGTTGGGTCATCTCTGTACCTCCCAAAACCTCTACCTTACCTTGGGAGTTCAAGAGATATTGAGAGGTACAGCATAGGGTTGTGATGCCTGTGCTTTTCCATATACTATATTGCTTCTTTAGCATACTTTGTACTGTTGTATCCTCTCAAAAGCTGTGAAATATTGATAACATCAAACTACCCTATTGCTATTATCACAAGCAGTCACTGGTGCAAAGTGCCAGCTCCTACTTGCTGGATGTAACTAAAATAAGAGCATTGATCCAAGCTGCCGAAATGATACATTAAAAGTGGAAGGGCCATCTTCCGTCATTGGTCTTCAGCTTGTTCATCATCATCGTGTTGGGATGCCAAATACATGCGCAAAGGGAGAAGTAGAGATACGTCAGCTACTTGAGATGTGCGGCCAAGGAGTGGATTTGAAAGGCAAGACATGTTTCATCTTCGGACACGGCTCTGATGAGTATTTCAGATATCCCCATCCAGTTGGAACCTGTTGACAAGGATTTGGAACCCACTCCCGGGCTTGCCCTTGTCATTCACCTAGCCAGAATTGGGCCTGATGCTGCAGAGAACAGTGCAATACTTGGGAGCAGGTTGACCTCTTCTGTTCTACTCGTGGATTTTGCGAAACAAAATAGTAATTCAGATCTCAGTACCTTCTTAGGAGGCTTACTGAAAAGCCTGACTTCAAGCCTTGATGTGGCCATGAATATTGGAGTAATACTTGCTAAACTC
The DNA here is from genome assembly GCA_014462655.1 of Mycena venus. Classification (NCBI taxonomy): domain Eukaryota; kingdom Fungi; phylum Basidiomycota; class Agaricomycetes; order Agaricales; family Mycenaceae; genus Glaucomycena; species Glaucomycena venus. Next base: position 2,415,015 of record JACAZI010000005.1, on the reverse strand, counting down.
CGGAATTGTTGCTTCACGAACACCCCAATGTGCTGATACAAGGCCAAGTTCAGATCCACTCTATTGCAGAGTGGCCTACATCACTTTGACTTCAGTATACAACATATTTATCACATAGTTTTCAAGCAAGACAAATGTTGACTGTGAATTTAGGCTATCATGAAACAAAGGCAGACGGATCAATCAATCGTGCAGCTTGTCCAGATGATGGTTGTTGTGTATTCATTCACAAAGAACATGAAATTACTGCTGAAAAGCGAGGACATCCAAGACATTATCACGCCACTGTCAACAGAACAGCACAATGTGCCATTATTATTAGGGAATGCACAGCACACCTGTTCAGTGGTAGATATCTCAGTAATTCACTGCTGGATTTTTTGCCAATGTCATCAATAGGGTTGTTCACAGTAGTCCTTTTTCATGCCCTTGTTTGCCCTTCTTGTCATTCTCTTCGTTGTTTGCCTGGTTTTCTTTTTCCCTTTTTCAACTAGAAGTGCAAAAAGGGGTGAAAAACGGGGTCCTACATGCAATTCTGGGGGAAGTGGGAAAAAAAGGACATGAAAAAGGGTGCAAAAAAGGGCTACTGTGAAACCCCTAGTCTGAAGCTCCCTTTTTCCACCCTTTTTTTTCCATCCTTTTTGACTCCCTTTTTTCCATTTCATGCAGCCTGGGTGCTCCTATTGTTCCTCAAAGGTCGGATACCACTGTGGTGAATTTTTCTGGATTTTATAGCTCAATATCTACCAAACATGAAAAGGGGAGCAAAAAGGGCGCAAAAAAGGGCGCAAAAAGGGTGCAAAAAGGGCGCAAAAAAGGCCAACCGTGAACAACCCTAATGGCTAGATTGGGTAGCCAAATCATATCTGGGGACACTCAGAAGATTCAAGATTTCATGGGTGCATTTGATATGCACAAGGTCTTGCTCAACTTGACACTGGGTTTATACACTTATAGCATACTACCGCCTCAAAATGACTCATGCCGATATTTTGATGAGAATGCACACTGCACTCCCATCAGTGATGGCTGAAGAGTTCGGAATGATCCTTGCCTTCACACTGCAAAAAAAGATTTTTCAGGGCCGCCAGTGACCCAATAAATTTGAGTATCAGAAAGGAATTACTTCCTGACCCCCATGCATTTGTAGATTGTCTTTCATGATCTCCAATACACTCAGGTAAGAATGGGCACAATCTGGGTGATCACTTGGCAAAATGAACCAATCGTCAAGCCAGTGATGACCTCAGTCAACCTTTGAACACCATACCTAGTGAACAATTGAGGTGATCAGTGTCACCCCATGAACCTTTGGTGAAAACACCATGGTACAAGGGGATCAGACGCAGGTGCAGCATCTACATCTGGTAACTTGATGAGTTCTTACCTTCCAAAGCTCTATGATGAAGGCACAGGTGCTACAGCTCATATGTCTTTGTGTTAGTATCTAACCATGAATGCAAGACAAACCAAAGGTACTATAAAGGCTTCAGTCTTATGCTTACAGTTTGGCATACTAGAGTCATTGAGCACTGAGAGTAGAAATACCAGAAATAAGTACAAAGCTGTTGTGCAGAAATAAAGTTGTACATAGCATAATGCAAGGTCAACTCGGGCCATGTAGAGCACAACGACATCAAGGTCTTTTTCTTCCTGCCACTCTGCCCCTACAATTTCTCTGCATCAGAATTGTCCCCCAGTTCTTCATCTGAAGTCTCACAAGGTGCAGGGCAATCCAGCCACTGCTTCCTATGTTGCTCCACAACAGCTGTGCCAACACTACTGAGCCTTTCATCAATATGGGCAATCTGTTTCAATTGCGATGACCTTTCAAAGAGTGGCCGTGCTGTTTGCCAATATTCCACAGCCTTTAGAAGCTGATCATGACCCATGCAGATATCCCCAAGTCGGAGCATACATTGTGCTCTGCTGCAATGGACACCCATTTTGGTAAACCCCTCAACAGCAATGGTGAACAAACTAATAGCAGTGTCCTCATCACCCTGAGCATAGAAGATATCACCCAGAAAACACAGAGCTTTGTAGGTGCCCAGCCTTTGTTTTGACTTGAGGCAATGAATCAGGAACATTATTGTGTAGGAATGCAATACTTTTGGATTGAACATGTATGCATCCCAGCAACTGAAATCACCAAGCCTTTCCAAACATTGGTATCGGACTTCTGTGTGTGATGATAGAAGACATTTTTCAAACATTGTCCTTGCAGTGACCATGTCTCCATCTCTCAAGTACAGAGCAGCAAGTGTGGTGTCACAGAATATGATTTCCTCTGCAAGATTTGTTTTCTGAAATATTGTTCTGGCACTTTCAATATTCCGTTGCACATCATCCTTTAGAGTACCAGTGGACAAACCAATTTCAGCAATATTCAGTAAAGCATATGCATGAGTATTTGCATCTTGGTCTATAGGATTTTCATCAAGAATCTGAAGTTGAATATTATGTGCCTCAGTGTATTCTGATTTTAATTTATGGATCTCTGCCTGTTCATTCATGAGGGAATGGTCCAAGTCACTTCCAGACATTCCACAAAGACTGAGGGAGATTTCTTCCCCTTTTGCACAAAGAGATGCTTTGCTTGTAGCTACCAAATAGTGTGCAACATCTTGCCTCAGTATGTAATGCTTGTGCTTCTCTGAATAAATCTCCAGATATCCTCGCCAACCTCTGGGCCTGAGAAGCATATGCTTGAATCCGAGATAAATCACCACTGATCTGCCACTCAATCCAAGCAAGTGTATACAGAGCATCTGAATGTCTTTTGCTATTCCTTGTTGAAATTGCCACAGAGAGCGCAGTTCTACAATGATTTATTGCTACCCCAGGCCCCTCCACATGCTGCTGCTGACAAAACCATGCAATAGTGAGGTATAGTCTGCCTGAAGGAAATCTCTTGTCAGACCTAAAAATATTAATTATTAGAAAGCCTACATTTCAGGTCTGGGTCATTGAAGTGCTGAAGGTGCTCCAATGCTTGAGAAACCAGTGTGTCTCCATGTGAAAGAGAAAGATGAAACCGGGATCGTGTACTGAGCAATTCTGTAATGAAATAGGCCTCCAGTTCATGATCAATTGGCTGGGGAAGAATGCAGTTTATACTGTGTATCAAAGGAATAAATCCACGGCCAATGGATCGGCTGAATTGGTTTATATGACATGTGCCATAAATACTGGCCTTGAGGTCTGGATGCCCTTTCTGGAGTCCATGTTGGAGCACATTCTGGATGTTTGTGAAATTGGACAAGATTGTGTGCACTGTGGAAGAGGTTGATTGCTTTCCACGGTATTCCACATACAATTCAAGCAACTTTTGAAAATGTTGGAGGAGAGGCCGAATTATGTGATCTTCAGGGGGATGATACTGAGACATATACTCTCTGATAGGAACCCATGCTTTTAGTCGATTTTGTGGATCTTTGTATGCCAAAGCAGTTTGAAGTAGAACAGCTTTGCATTGCAAGACATTATGGATGGGAAGCTTGCTTTGCAGGAGTTCAACATCTGAGAGCCCTTCAGGAAGCATAGATAATAAGCTCAAAAGCTCTTGAGAATCAGGCATTGATTTGATTCTGGGGGATGATAGAGATACTAGGATAGACAAGTGTAAACTAGATCTTTTGTCGTATCCATCTGAGATCAGGGATGTTTTCTCCTCTGCCCAGCGGGTTAGTACACCAGAACAGCCTTCCAAGTCAACCAAATGAGCAAGAAGACTGATTGCAAGGGGCATGTTGTCTGTCAACTGGAGCACTTTGTCAACCTCATCTTGGTTGTGACTGTCCTCAGCAATGTCAATGAATGTTTGTCGAGCAGCATCTTGATCCAGGGGTCTCAGGGGTTGTAAAAAGGGCCTGCTCCAGCGTACTTTTCTTGGTCTTTCTGTTCCACGCATGGTGATCTGGTACTTGTGAAAAAAAACAGTCGCAAATAGGAAATATATACCCACCATCAGTGCAAGATGACCAACATCTGTGAGCCGGGAAAGAAATTCCTCAATATCATCACGGGACTCTGTATGTTCCCACAACGTCTCCAGATTATCCAGAATTAAGAAACTGGGTGGAATGCTAGAGAAATGCTGAATGATTGCTTCTGTAAGATCTTTTCCACGTCTGAGTCCTAGGTGTTCTCCAACTAGTGCTGCAAGTTCTGCCTTGTTTTTTGTGGAATCACAAGCAACAAAGAACCGACGTTGCTCATAACAGGCAATAATTGCTTGATGATGAACTGTTGCTCTTGCAAGGCTAGTTTTACCCATCCCCCCAGCTCCTAAAATTGCTATCCTGGGATTTCCTTCCTTGAAAAGTTTCAGGATATCAGAGAGTTCTGATGTCCGGCCATGGAATATTTTAGGCTCTGATGGTAGCATTGAGATGGAGTTAGAACTTGAAGTCACTGTGAGTCATCATATCATGACACTGCTGGAAACACCCACCTGTTGTATGATCTTGAATAGATGCCAGTTCTCTGAGAAAAAATCAGTATGCTGCAAAGACTCAGTCAAAAATCTCCACACCATGGATGTACTATCAGACGTAGTGTCTGAGAGTTCTTCAATCATACTAAGCACTTCCTGGTGTCTCTGTTCTGCGGCTCGCTGCATGTTGGTAATATTTATCATCATATCACTGGTTCTAATCTGCATTTTCCTGATTAATATTTCACGTGGAATAAAATGGGACATGCCAGAAAAAAGATTACGTCCTTCCTTTAACCCATCCTTGCAATCCTGGAGGAGTGAGCTAATCTCCCCTTGAAAGAAAAATCTCCTGATTTTGTAGCCCTTCTGTTGTGCTTCAACAAAAGTATGAATTTTGTACAGGGTCCTACATAGTAGTTAGTTATGAGAGGAATATGATAAGACAAGGGGTATACTGTGTTATCCACCCTATATGTTTCAACACATCTGGGGGTAATTCTCCCTGGGTATCTGACTTGAGGTGAACAATTATGATGGCGTCAAGCAACTCATGAGTTTGCTCCAGCAGCTGGAGACAGGTGTCTTTGTTTTGGTTGACATGCTTAAACAGCTGATTCAGATTTACGGCAAAAAATGGAAACTTAGACCAATTTACCCGAATATTGTTGAGAAGAGAGATAGTCGTGTTTGAAATAGCCATCAAGAAGGGCGTGTTAATGCTTTCAGCAAGGACTTTCAATGTGTTTGCAGCCAAGGTCAAGCATACTGCAATGCTGTCGAGACGACTCTCAATGCCTGTATGTGAGGGCGTCATTGGGTCGGAAGAGGAGTGATGAGTGCGGGTGGAGTGGGTATTTTATACTCTGACAGCTTGAGAATCGCCACTGCCATTGGCTTGATTTGTACCACCTCCGCTCCCACACTTCGTCTGTTCATAGCCTCATCAGACATATATATCCGCAGCGGTTCCCTCCGGTGCATACAGAACAAGCATTTACAGGACCATATTGTGCTTTTGTATCCCCTCTCAAACCTCAGCTTCCCAACTCAAAATGCCACGGCTCCCTATCAAAGTCTCCTTTTCGAACATACTCTGTCTGAATTTCCCCTCACCCCCGGTTACTAGTGACAAATCTAAGTTCTAAAGATAGGCCATCTTTGGAACTTTCCAAAGATGCCACGAACGCCCCACATCAAGTTCCGGAAGCCATCGTGGGTTGTACCCTCAGGGCTCACATGCAACGACGCCTGGGGCTGCGGCATAAATACGCCAGAATCTGACCCTAAGAGATTGATCAAGCGGACAAGATGGAGGATGACTCATGGAAGCAGAACCGTCAGAAGGGTCTGCGCTGAGAGCCACCAGCGAGTGAGAAGGAGTAGGATGTTAGAACATGTCCGCAGGATGCGGAGCGCATATAAAAACGTAGAACACGGCATTGACAAGGCAGTAACTATGGGGCGGCTCACCCCTCACCCTCTCCCATAATACAGCCGCGCTCGATCGCAAGTAAGTGGCAGGGAAGCTTTGCTGAAACAAAATCACAGAGCAGGACAGAGTGTTAGCAAAAAAAATATTCCTCGGATCGACGTGGACAAAGTAACAACCATATCACGGACCCCACGGCCTTTTAGGCTTCAATGGTGAGCTGAAACAATTCTTCTCGATTTTTCTTGCGCAAGTAGAATCTGCTGACCGGTACTCGAACAAGCGACCCGGCAAAGAACCAACTCCATGCAGCTTCTTGCACACTCGGCTCTTTCGCGTTTCAAAATCTCTTCATCAGCATTAATCAATTCTGTGCTCCTGAAACCAAAGGTTTCTGGAATAGAATTGAATACATCCAGTGTCGATATGATCTGTGTAGACGGGCCGGTGGAAACCAATTGCTTCGGGAACAGAATCCGCACCTTGGTTTGTCAGTAAACACAGCCAGAGGTGCGAAAGAAAGCTCTACCGTGATTTAAAAGAAAGAGACGCAACAGGAGCCTTCCAACTACGGTCGAGGGACAAAAAAATACTTCGTATATTAAGCAGATGCCTCGTATCACATTGCACCTGTTTGTGAACTTCTATTTCCCACTTTCTGCTGGCGCTTCCCGTGTGTGCATCCGATTGCCTGTTTTATTTTCGGGATTCTCCGGTGCATCAGAACTTAGCTTCGTTCCACGGAACTGGCCGCTCCAAAATTTATTTTCAACCTCCCCAATCAGCGCTCAATTTCCGTTCAAAAGAAAGGTTCTTTGTTTGTTCTCTGTCGCCCTCTTACTATATTTATTCTCTGTTTTCAAGGCCGGTCACCATTCAACTTTGAAGATCTTCGGCATATTCCACGCCGCTCCATCCACATCAGTCAGACGACCCATCGTCGAGTGCTCAAGATCCGCTCATAAAGGAAGCCTTTCGGGATCTTCCTTCGCTCTTTCCCTCAACCATCATCTTACTATTCTGAAGCGTGCTTTACGACTCAAATCGTATTGTTAAGCAAATGCCCTGATTCAGTATGTATCTGTTTGCTGTTACCTCAATTTTCAAAAATTTCCCCATCCCCCAGCTAGGCCCAGCCTTCGGTCCCGCCCACTTAATTTGGCCTGTTGTTTTCTCACGGCTATTCACGGACGACAACCTAAATCACAGCTCAGCTCCGCTATTACCCGCCGTTCCATTCTGAGTAAACATGCGGCCAATTGTCCGGCGCTCAAGATCCACTGAAATAAGGGTGCCTGCATAACCTTATTTCTATCCTCTTTTGCTCCGTCCCATCATCCCCTCGTCGCATCCCCACACTCCTAAGTCTTCAATATGTATTTCAAACCCATTCGGTATAGAAAGCGCCGACTTCGTCGACATCAACCTTGCCTGCGCAGAATCACACGTTGGATTTCAATATGGCGTGGTCGGACCGAGGGCATAAGGACATAAACTCACACCGGAGTTTGCCGGATTTCAGGCCTGATGATGCATAAATTGAAATTCCAAGTTTCGAATTACACTTCAGCTGAGCAGAAAGTCAAGCTGATTCTGGTAGTTTCAGTGAGGCTGATGTTGAATGTGAAATCAGTTGAAAACAATTCTACTTTCAGCTGCATTGAAACTAATCTGAAATGCTAAATATCAGGTTACAAATCAGCCCAGCTGAAACCAGAACTGAAACTATTTGGTTTCACTACTAGAATAAGCTCAGTTGATACTCAGCATATCAGGTGCACTGAAATCAGAATTGGAATTTTAAGTATCCATTCTAATTTCAGTCTATCTGAAATACTTAGTTTCTGCTTTAATTTCAGCTTAGCTGAAATTCAAACTGAAATTTCTACTTTCAGGTGCACTGAAATTTGGTTGGCAGATGATCTGCAGAACATCCGTTCCTCGTCCGCCGGCCATCCGCCCCTCGTCCGCCAACCATCTGCGCCTTATCCGCAGACAAGAGGTCGGATGAGGAGCAGAGAGGATGGATTCAGGATACAGAGGAGGGATGAAAAATAGAGAACAGAGAAGGAGCAGGGGAGCAGAGGAATGTGACGAAGCAGAGGAATACAGAGAAGAAAGTGAGAGGAGAACGCACTATTCGGATCGTTGGTGTAGTTAGAGACCGCCAGGCGTGCGGGGTTCGAGTCGCTGATGTGGCGTTCAGACGCCCATGAAAGACAGTGTTGTGTTTTTTCAAATCATGGACGAGTACAGCAACCCCGACCAGGAGGATCACGCCTTCACAGCCAAGGACAAGAAAGCCGTCGTCGTGGCGGATGACAAGGATGAGCTTGATGCCAAAGAGGGACAAGCGGCGCTGATGCAGGCTGAGGAATGGAATACCAGTACAATCATCTTTGAGACTTCTTCAAAGTATCTCAAGTTTGCGGGCGGACTGGTCTGGACTCCGATTATACTGCTCCTGCTTACACTTTCAATCTTTTCAAGGCGAGTCTTTACAGTGATCTTGTCAGAGCATTCACGATGTATCTGTTCCTCAGTTTTTGGACTTTCAATACCATCCACGGGTTTGTACGAGGTCGTCGTGTGCTTGAGAAGGCAGCATAAAATGACAGTAGATGATATTCTCAGGAAGCTTTATTACTTTGTTCCTCATAGAATCATCCTATCAACAGTTTTATTCTGCTCATACTTTGAATCATATCTTTTCCATGGTAATTTCCTGTTCAGAATCATTGTATGATAAGGACTTCTCGTCTGCGGATAAGTCGCAGATGCCCGGCGGACGAGGAGCAGATGCCCGGCAGATGAGGAGTGGATGGCCGGCAGATGAAGAGCAGATGTTCTGCGGATCATCCGCCGACCAAATTTCAGTGCGCCTGAAAGTGGTAATTTCAGTTCAGATTTCAGCTAAGCTGAAATTAAAGCAGAAACTAAGTATTTCAGACAGACTGAAATTAGAATGGATATTTAAAATTCCAGTTCTGATTTCAGTTCACCTGATATGCTGAGTATCAACTGAGCTTTTTCTAGTAGTGAAACCAAATAGTTTCAGTTCTGGTTTCAGCTGGGCTGATTTGTAACCTGATATTTAGCATTTCAGATTAGTTTCAGTGCAGCTGAATATAGAACTGTTTTTAACAAATTTAAGTTTCAATATCAGTCTCACTGAAACTACTAGAATAAGCTTGAGTTTCTGCTCAGCTGAAGTGTAATTCAAAACTTGGCATTTCAATTTATGCATCATCAGGTCTGAAATCTGGCAATCTCCGGTGTGACTTGAACTTGTGTTGACTAATCGGAAGAATACGGGCGGATCAAGCCGGGTGGCTCCCCATCAGGCCTCAATTTTGTGGGGTGGAGAGACCTTGACAGACAAGGTAACCTCCAGCAGCCCTTACACTTCTGCAACATCGACGGATTGAATGCCCGCTCCTTTTCTGTATTAAGGCCCCCAAATTCAGGCCATCATCGACGCTTAACGTGACGAAGGGACCATGTCAATGATGAAAACTCCACTTCACAGATCAAACCTTCAAGTTTTTGGCCAGCTTGACTGTCGATGTTGTCATACTTCATGCTGGATTCTTGACCCATGGCAAGACCCCCGACGATACGGTGCACCCAGCTGTTCAAAATTCGGGGCCTCCGTCAAATGTAGCTTTCTTTTGACCCCAATCTCTCCCCACCGTGCATTGCGTTCAAAAGCTCCGTTCGTCCGAGTACTCTTGCCTAGGGAATCTCAGCACAAGACACCAAGTCACGATTCTCAACAGTGCATTGCGAAACCATTGAACATTCATCCTCTATCTTTGCCTTTATCGTCGCTTTGGATTCGTGTCGGACTCGATCGTTTCCTCAATGGAAGGTTGCCTGGTACGCCGTTTTCTCTATCTTTCCCCCATCGATTCATCCCATCTGAGCTAATGAGACTGGTCATGCTCTTGCCATCCAACGTTATTCTCTACCAACTTCTCAGTGACATCCGCACTTCTATGTTTGTTTTCTATCGCTCCTGGCAAGTCGCCTCGACTTTCGAACGTCTGAGTTTCTATATCGTCAAGCTGTCTCCCAGTCTTGCCTCTTTTCTCCCCAGATACGATATCATCTCGCATCCCATGTACATGGCCTTGATCTTGCGAACTCGCAATCATTTATTTCATTTTCCTTTATAAGCGCAGGCTCAGCTCAAGCAATAACACTCACGCTAACATTCCCAAGGCTGTACCCACGTCAGCCTGCATTGGTGACCACACGCAAATTTTTCTATGCAATTTCTCGCATTCCTAGCAGCCCTCCAAGTTTCCGGTACATTACCTGTAAGCTCTAGCTCACTGTAACTCATCCCTCACCCCCTCTAATCTGCTGCTCAAATCTTCTTTAACGTAGCTTCGCGCACCTTCGCATTCAAATCCCCCCTCCCGTGCTCACTGCCTCACTCACAATATCGCTTTGACCTGTTCGTGTCACGTAGCTGATAGTGAGTTTCGTTCATCACCTTCGTGCTTCCGACACCGCTGATCCAATCCTACAAGGCGTATGACGATTTAGTCAGCTCAATATCTGCCGCCACTGTTCCGTGCCACCCAGACCCCGATACATCTGAGGACCGCCAACGCCCTCATCGAAGCTCCGGACAACTTGCGAGTAACGGAGTGACTTTCGTGCGTTTTCCTCTCATGTTTGAATCGCTTTTGGCTGCTGCGTGGGAGGCATCTTAGTTATCATTCGAGTTTCTGACGCTTACGGCGCCTTGGACTCAACCGCTCTGCACTCCTGCATTCATTCTGTAGTCACTCACCAATCCATGCAGGGTGTCCTATGGTCGCGGCTGCTTTGAGTGCGGCTGGCGCCGCCGAGTCGGCGGGTGCAGTCGCGCATTTTTACAGCACAACTGTTTGTATTCAGTGCTTGCGTGAACAAATTACTTTTTGATACTATCGTCAACTACTTAGTCAGCAACTATACAGGTCGGGGGACTGAAATACCTGGGAATTGTATGTTGGGCGATGGAGTAGGACCTGTAAGGCTGGTCCAGACCGAATTTTGAGAGAAAGTGATGTACCGATCAAAAGTTATGGCATTTTAATCACCGTTCCGGGGCGCGGGAGCATCAATTCCTTGTCATCATTCAGCGCCCACCGCTTGCCATCGCGCGTTCTGGGTCAAATCTTCACCGATCCGGGACTTTCTGGGCTCGTTTTTGCTCTTCTGATTAGGAGTATTGGGTCTAATGGCTACTGACCTTAAACGACAACAATCCGCACGCGTCAGACCCTCAAGAAGAACTGGCTCTGAGAGTCGGATCCTGGGGCCACAACTCCGCCGCCTTCGTATCATATTACCCATTGGCCGTCTGGGTTCAGATCTTTGTAAGGTCCTTCTGAATTGTTGTGACATTTGTTTACGCTGTATAAAAACATTTTAGCTCATTGCTTCCTCACAGAGTACTGTCCGGAACCTGAAATCAGCTAAATCAGTGTCCAAAAGTTCGGGATTTTTTCGAGGAGATGATGGGCTCTGGGGTGTTCATATGTTGGGTCAAATATATTGATATCCCTGTCGGTAAGCCATATGTACTGAACTCCAGGCAATCATGAGTATGTTATGGTGTGCAACACTCAGATAGTTAAAAGCGTTCATTTTCAGCATGTAACTGCCTCGCAAACAGATAGTCTGATAGCTTCCCTGACAGTCTCATGTATAGCCAAAGTATGTCAAATCCTTCCTCTGTGACCACTCTATAATATATAGTGCATTGGAGCCCCACCATCTCACAGCAACCATACAGCAAAGCGGGTGGCCGACTAAGCCATCAACTGTCATTTTCGGAATGTCGCCCGAAAGAAATTAACTGTGACTTCAAATTGTCAAGTAAATTCGGGAAACTCGGATTCAACTGATCATAGGACGTCTGACATATAGTGGATACATTTTGAGGGTGCTAGGAGCTGTCTTAGCTATATAGATTTATGCTGAATGCTTAGGTGGCCGACTAAGCAGTTGACAATAGTACCCGCATTTGCCCTTCGTCAAATCCTGAATTGCAGTTTACATTCTGCACTTTTGCCGGACTGGAGCGAAGGCATGTCTTGCTAGCAGATAAGAAAGCCACGCAACGGTGGGACGGAGGACCTGCCGAAGTCTCGATGCATGCCATACATTCCTCGGAAGAACCATTCGCACCAACACATAGTACGTATGTCCAGCGCATCTAAGAAGAGTCAAGGGCCCGATCTACCACCGTTAGACGAAGGAGGGAAAGCAGACGGGGAAGGACGGAGCTCCGAGAGCCCACTCGTCGAACTGAGGCAGCGCGAACCACGCATCGATCTCGTCCTGCGTGCTCCCTGGACCCGGGGGCGGGCCGGGACGCGTAGTGGGGAGCGGTTCCGCATTAAGAGACGGGGTTGTAGGGGAGGTGGTGTATCGCAGGATCGCGCGCGCTTTGGGGTGCATATTCGGGCTGTAACGAAAATAATATCAATCGCACAGCTTTACAGCGCAACGGGGGAGGAGAAAGGAAGGAGAGTAAAAAAAAAAAGACGCACTCGTCATACGCGAACTCATCCTCCACCATCTGTGCCTTTATCCAGAAGCCCTCCTCGTGCTCCAAATCCCCCTTGCCCTCCTCTTTCGCCTTCTCCGCCCACGCATCCTCCCGTGTAATGAGCACGTTCTACCGCTGCGCACATGCATGAGGCGCGCACCGTCGGCCTCGATGAGCGTGAGGGCGAGCTCGTCGATGGAGACGCGCAGGGGCGCAAGGGTGCCGGCGTGAATGAGGCGGAGGTACGTGCTGTATGTGAGAAATGGGTGGTCAGCTCCGGTGAATGAAGAGAAGTGGGGGAAGTGAGATGGATGAAGAGGATGGGACGGGAAGGAGAAGGAGAATGAAGCAGAAAGATATGGAGCAGGAGAGAAGAGAAGCGAGAGAAGGTAAAAGGCACAATGTAAAGAGAAAACACGCATGTTGTCCCAACCCGCACCTTAACCTCGAAATACCCATCCCTGCGCACATTCTTACGGTCAGGCGCATACGGTTCCTCATCATGAGGCCCACCGCCACGGCGAAGGATGGGTTGAGACGGAACGCAGCGGGGGCGGATATGGACAGAGATGTCGAGTTAGAGTCGGAGTGAGTGGGCCCAGACGTCCTGCTCGAGGATGTCATCCAGAGGAGGAACGCGAATGGGAGGACCAGCAGAACGAGGGTGGATATGGTCCAGACACGCCTCCGCCGTGAAGAACCGCGCGCCCATCTGTCGGCGTCGAGGCGACTGTCCGGTCTGGTTATGAGGAGTTCCTGCTCATCGGCTTCGGTGTCTTGCATGGAAGAAGACGGAGAAAAAGAAGGATGTTCTGGGTGGCTGTGTCCAGCCATCAGATGGGTGATGGTTGGTCTCTTTGTCCTCTCCTCTTGCCTCTCCTGCCATTCGCCGGGCCTGAAGGACTCACCATCATTCGATGGAGGCGTTGCTATCATCTTTGGCCAACCAATAAGCCAGCACGTCTCACCGTTGAGTCGCAGATCGATTGCACATCCGGTTTTTGCAAGTACAACCGGGGCTCGACTTTAACAGGAATCATTTTCGAGGTTGCAAAGTCTAAATTTGAAAGCTTATGTATTTTTCGCACTTCCGAGTTGTATTCAACGGAATTGTCACGCGACAGACCGGTAGCATCTAGTCTCTTTTAAACAGAAGCTATAACTAGAACCTCGTACCTCGGTTGTTATATACAAGTTTTCCCTAAAATTGAAGTTGCACCTTTGCAAGTTGTCAAAATTCTTATCATTTCTGAGGAGAAGGTTGAAAAATCTTTTTGCGCACTATCTGTGCCTTATACATGTTAGAAATCCGGGATTACGAGCCGTACGAAGCTCGTTAACGTCATCGGCATGCACGGACCGAATTACGTACCGCCTCCATATTCCGATCATTTACGTTGTAGTTAGCTGACCGTTTGCCTCTGTACCACCACCATGTACATTAGAGGACAAACGCATCCCTCTTTGTTGCCGTGACTTCGCCCCGCCCTCGCTCGCCAACTAGCCTGGTAAGGCTTATTCTAACAATACATATAATGGCCACATTGCTCATTCAAAATTTCCGCAAAGATCAAACTCAACTACCTATTGCTTATGCATTTACGATAAAGAACAACTTGCGTACTTGGGCCTCTCCTCAACCGTGGTGGACCTGTATGGTATTACGGATGTTGCATAATTCATTTCCAAAAAACTTTTGCTTTCCAAAACTTTTTCTCTTCAAAGCTCAGAATACCCTGATATTGGAATCCTAGATACCTTATTAAGCTGCAAGTAATCAATAAGATGTATATGGACATATCTATCTCAATTTCTCCACCCCTAGTGCACAAAAACTCCTCCCAAAAGCTCAGATTTCTCTGACACCAAAATCAGGTGGTTTTGATTAATATTCATCGGTGAAAGGCAAGGAAGATAGGTAAAAAAATTGATTAATGCTTTAAGAGGAACAAAAAATGACCAAAAAGTCCTATACAATGTACAAACCCTGTATATTGAATGGATCTTGAGATATGAGGTCGCTTGTTGGAGCCAGTCAGAAAAGCAACTAAATATTCTTTAGTGATCTACGCAGCTTGATCTTGTTTAGCCCTAGGATACAGTATTAGAGGTTGCTGGCCTGCATCAGGGCAGCATAACAAGCCCAAGAAGTCGCAAAGCGGTGGAGAATTGGTAGAGAAAGAGCCCTGACAACCGGATGAAGTTAAGAAATGATGGCTCTCAACCTTCGGATTCCGATCCGACATCGCGTAACTTTTGATCGGAGCATCAACTTGACCTGAAATTTGTGATGGGACGTCTTCCAAGTTCATACTTGTTCCCTCAATGCCAAAATACAATATTCCTCAACTCATTCGGGGTATATTGGCAAGTGGCCCACTACCCAGTCACTGATCAGTACTTCCACAAGTGAGCCAATAGGATTGGGATGGACACCCTACAGAATGTCAAAATCCTTCAAGAATGTCCAGCTTGTGCTGATGCCAATTCTCTGTGTATCTCAGCTCACTTGAATGGCAAACACTAGTACTGAGCCTGTTGCAGTCAAGTCTCTTTGCCCTTACGAGCAGATGTGATTCTGATTTCATTTAGCGAGCTTGCCAGGACCCCAGAATAGCCATAGTGTGAGATCGTAAATATGTAGAGGCCAGCTTCAAATGTAAAAAAAAAGATGCACTAGTTCAGAATGTGGAAAAAAACTCGGCAAGAGTATTAGGGGAATTCACACTAGGGAATTAATATCTAGTTGGAGACGAGAAATACTCAACTGATGGGATGAGTAAAACCCTCATTGGAGGAATATATCCGTGATCACCCCATTTCTCTTCTGCTGAATATATTTTATTCACCTTACCAAAGCAATAGATATTTTTCTCCAACAAAGTGTTTATTCCACCAACAAGATTAAATCTCATTGGTGGAATTTCTTTTGTTGGAGAAAATACTCATCCCATCACTTGAGTATTTTTGTCTCCAACAAGAAATTAATTCCCTAGTGTGAATTCCCCTATTCTCCTGATTTCAGACTTCCAGTGGAGATCGACGGCGATTCTGGCCCGAAAAACATAACAGCTCTTTAATCGTAAAAGCAAACACGAAAAGTTGAAAGTCAGAAACCATACAGTAAATCAAATATGGGACTTACCCTAAATTTTAAAGACACTTCAAATTCCAGCGAGAAAGTAGTTGTTGGGTAAATGTCAACCGCTGGTCAAGCTGTATTCCAGCCAAGTTTGCCTAAGACTGTAGATAGCTTGCCTTTGACAATTTTAATCTGACATAGGTTACTTGTCTGGCATTGTCAATATCATTTTTTTGTGTTGTCTCCATTCATTCTTGGTTCTTTGATATTATGCAGGTCAAATTGCAAGGAGATGAGGGGTAAGTGGGAGAGGGACAAGTGACATCTTCCTAGAACAATTCACATTTGCAATATGGGCCTTGCACAATGTAGACAGATACCGAGTCAATACTGTAGGCGGAGTTTTTCTAAATTTGAAGGAACTTGGAGTAGGAGCAACACAAACCAACCATTTGTTCCATAGAACAGATCATTGATGTTTTTCCTTCTTTATTCTTCTCCTGCTTTTGAAGCCCATGTGCCGTAACTATCATGATCAGCGTGCAGGACCTGGCTATGGAATAAGTAAAATGAATAGAAACGAATTGAGAAGTTCCCATACCTCAGGGCCTGACACGCTGAAAGTTGGGGTCTGAATTTGGAGCTATGAATGCTCGTTTTGAGGAAATTGAAATGATCAGGGATGTCCGGGACATCTCAAGAGAAATTCAAACATTGCATGTGTGCCTCAAGAGAGGTAGAATCAGCATGATGTTGGCCCGACACAGTGAAATCAGATAGTACTGGAGGGTGCACAAGCTGAGAACCCAGGGAAATGAGACCAAGATGGCGTAAACATATCCAGCAGTGCAAGGAAAGCACACAGAGGCTTGAAGGGCTCAGGTCTTGTGTCAGAGCAGATGTTAATTCTCTGAATGGGTTGACTCACGCACACCAATATGTTGGTGATTAAGAGTAAAACTTCAAGAGAGCAGGGACTGCAAGAGGGTCTGTAATCTTAGGACAACCAGAGATAAGGAAATTATGCACTACAATTCCACAGGGCTGCACAAAATCTGGTTTGTATGGCGCAAAACATACAGTGGCCGGTGAAGATTGGGGAAAACAAGATCCTCAGGGGATGCGGCACCACTTGAATCATTGACCAGCTCCATGTCAGAGAAAGAATCAGAAGTTAGAAAGAGTGCAACACACATTGGAATGACCCATGAATGACCCGCAGTCCTGTGGACCTAAACAGAAAAGCCTTAGTGCTCAAGAAACTGGTGGGAATACATGTGAACTGTATGCTTGCGTAGAAAGAGGAGGAATGGATGCTGACTCCGGCTTTGAAGGAAATAGTGCTCCATATCAATCTGGAGACCATTGAATGACTGCATGGGATGAGTCTGCTGCATCTGTCAGCAGTGATTGCAAATCACTGAAGGTCCAGCTCCTTCGAGTGAAAAACTGCACACTGATTCGGGAGAAGTTGAGTTTGCTGTGCAGATGTGGGAAGAATGTCAGTAGGAATCGTAATTAATGGCCAGATGCAATTACAGGGTGTGAGTTCAAATCAGAAGGGTTGAAGAGCATTCAGCAACAGAACCGTCAAATTGAAGGCACTGAGAGGAGCTGAACATTGGATACATGGGTTTTCACCCTGTTATTGAGCCAAGAGATAGGCCTCATATGGGACAGATTAGTGGCAGGGGTTGCACACTGCAGTCAAGTTGAAAGCTGCGTAAGTCCAGTTTCAGTTCTGAGCTGCGAGATTCTTTGCCAGAGTACAATAAAGCAGCACTTGTAGGCAGCGCAGAGCTAGTGGTAGCCAAAGAATCTGAGGATGGATGAGTTTGACAAAGGCAACACTACAACCATTTTTGAAGGTAAGGTCGCACGCTGTGCAGACCAAGGAGAAGTGGTGGGTAGGCTCAGATACCAGGCAGCAAAGGCACCAGTGTAGTATGAATGAAGTGCAAGGTGCATGGTTATCTTGGCTGGGCAGAGGAGTGCAAGCAAGTCCAGGACATGGCAGCCATTGGCAGGAGAGGCAAAGAGCAGAAGCTTGATCCGTAATTTGATCGGAGTGTTGATCAGGGTGGCTATGCTTCTCCCTTGCCAACAACCATTGGGTAGCTTCTTGATAGGTTGGGAAAATACCTCAGGAACTTGAAGAAATTGGGGAACACATTTTACAACTCTTTCTCTTTTCAACTTAGGCTGGGGCTGGCCACTGGATACAGGCAGCCAACCTATGTAGTACAAACAAATGAGCCACCATTTTTTGCTGCACAGCGTCTGCCAGTAAGCTAATTCTTTGGACCCTTCAGAGACAAGATTCCACTGTTGCATTAAATAATATCAACACCATTCTTGAGAAAAGGCATAGCCACAGCTTCGCCCTCCTGGAGACTCCGCTGAGAATATCTTCGCCTTTTTCGAGGAGGTGCATGGTCTCGGCTTTGACCTTCTGGAGACTCTGCATTGATGTTGGCACCCTTCTCAAGAAGGGCACTGACAATCTCTGTATGGCCTTGAGCAGCAGCAGCCTGCAATGCACTCCCATATCTTCCCCCTGCTGCATTGGGGTCAGCACCCTTCTCAAGAAGGGCGCTGATGATATCTATGTGGGCTCGAGCAGCAGCAGCCTGCAATGCACTCCCATATCTTCCCCCTGCTGCATTGGGGTCAGCACCCTTCTCAAGAAGGGCACTGACGATCTCTATGTGGCCTCGAGCAGCTGCAGCCTGCAATGCACTCCCATATCTTCCCCCTGCTGCATTGGCATTGGCACTCTTCTCAAGAAGGGCACTGATCATCTCTGTGTGGCCTCGAGCAGCTGCAGCCTGCAATGCACTCCCATATCTTCCTCCTGCTGCATTGGCATTGGCACCCTTCTCAAGAAGGGCACTGACAATCTCTGCATGGCCTTTATCAACAGCAATCTGCAATGCACTCCCATAGGACCCCCCTGCTGCATTGATGTTGGCACCCTTCTCAAGAAGGGTGCTGACAATCTCTGTGTGGCCTTGAGCAGCAGCAGCCTGCAATGCGCTTCCATCTTCTCCTCCTGCTGCATTGATGTTGGCACCCTTCTCAAGAAGGGTGCTGACGATCTCTGTGTGGCCTCGAGCAGCAGCAGCCTGCAATGCACTCCCATAGAATCCCCCTGCTGCATTGACATTGGCACCCTTCTTGAGAAGAGCACTGACAATCTCTGGGTGACCTCGAGCAGCAGCAGCCTGCAATGCACTCCCATAGAATCCCCCTGCTGCATTGACATCAGCACCCTTCTCAAGAAGGGCGATGACAATCTCTGTATGGCCTTTATGAACAGCAATCTGCAATGAGCTCCCATAGAATCCCCTTGCTGCATTGACATCGGCACCCTTCTTGAGAAGGGTGCTGACAATCTCTGTGTGGCCTTTATCAACAGCAATCAGCAATGCACTCCCATATCTTCCTCCTGCTGCATTGACATCAGCACCCTTCTCAAGAAGGGTGCTGACAATCTCTGTGTGGCCTTTATCAACAGCAATCTGTAATGTGCTCCCATATCCTTCCCCCACTGCATTGATGTTGGCACCCTTCTCAAGAAGGGCACCAACAATCTCTGTGTGGCCTTTATCAACAGCAATCTGCAATGCATTCCTATCTTTTCCCCCTGCTACATTGACATTGGCACCCTTCTCAAGAAGGGTGCCAACAATCTCTGTGTGGCCTTTATCAACAGCAATCTGCAATGCACTCCCATATCCTCCCCCTGCTGCATTGATGTTGGCACCCTTCTCGAGAAGGGCACTGACAACCTCTGTGTAGCCTTGAGCAATAGCAGCCTGCAATGCGCTCCCATAGAATCCCCCTGCTGCATCGACATTGGCACCCTTCTCAAGAAGGGCACCAACAATCTCTGTGTGGCCTTTATCAACAGCAATCTGCAATGCACTCCCATATATTCCCCCTGCTGCATCGACATTGGCACCCTTCTCGAGAAGGGTGCTGACGATCTCTGTGTAGCCTTTATCAACAGCAATCTGCAATGCACTCCCATAGGATCCCCCTGCTGCATTGACATCGGCCCCCTTCTCAAGAAGGGCACTGACAATCTCTGTGTGGCCTTGAGCAATAGCAGCCTGCAATGTGCTCCCATATCCTCCCCCTGCTGTGTTGACATCGGCACCCTTCTTGAGAAGGGCACTGACAATCTCTGTGTGGCCTTTATCAACAGCAATCTGCAATGCACTCCCATAGGGTCCCCCTGCTGCATTGACATCGGCACCCTTCTCAAGAAGGGTGCTGACAATCTCTATGTGGGCTTGAGCAGCAGCAGCCTGCAATGCGCTCCCATAGAATCCCCCTGCTGCATTGATGTTGGCACCCTTCTCAAGAAGGGCATTGACAATCTCTGTATGGCCATAGTATGATGCCACAATGAGCTCTTGATGCTCTGAATGCTGCAGCAATGGAGCCCCCTCTAGCAAAAACTTTGTAGTTTCCACAAGGTTTGCAGCTGCTGCAATCCACAATGCAGAGGGTTCTGATGGCCGATATGAATAATTCCATGGTGGGGAATTCCACTTATCCTTAACACTATATTTGTCATTCATTGCTTCGATCCATTGAATGGCCTGACCAAGAAATCTGGTAAGGATTTCTCTGAGTCGAATTTCAGGCTGTCCAGCAGCATGTGCAAGGCAATACTGTGAATACTCAACCAGAGGGGGGTAGATTCTTCAACTCCCAGGATGAGTCTGGATATCCATCAAAGGCAAGGAATGTAAGCAGAGTGTGTGTTATCTCTGTTTGTGCATTGGGGAATAGCTGAACCTGAATGCTGTCTAGATATTCCTGTGTGGTGAAGTGGACCAGTCGCACCACAGAAGACTCCTTGTCCACAATGACAAGCCCAGCACATACAGAGAGAATTGTCTCTATATCCATAACATTGTCCTCATCAAGCTCTTGTGAATCTGGCTCAATGGCCAGTGCTGTCTGTATTTCTGGGACAGTCAATGGCCTTTTGGCATTCACAACCCAAGTAAGAGCTGAGTAAGCAATCTCCTTATTTTTGTCACCCTGGTCTTTAATTCGCTTCATTGCCCCATCATAAGTTGCATTCAAGCTCTTTGGTAGATGTTTGAGTGCCTTTCGAACTGCTGTTATGGTGGCCTCGGAGCTGAGGGATTCAATGTGGAGCCTGGCAAGTAGGAACCTGGTGATATGTGTGAGCCACTTCTGGGTACTCAATGATTGCAACTTACATTCCAGCCACAGCATCAGTGATCTTTTCATGGATCTCCTCCTGTAACATAGGTTTCTTCTGAATGTGCTTGGACAGGCGTGGAGATGACTTGATCTGTGCATTGATATATCCTCGAATATCCTCTGGGGCTGCCTGAAAATCCAGTGTTTTAACATTGGGAAAGGAGGAGGGCTTGGGAGTAATATGTGGCCTTGAAGTGAACATCAAGTTCACATTGCTACCAATTGCTGCTAGTTCTTGGAGTAGAATTCCCCGTTGAAACTCAGGATATTCATCCATGGCATCAATGATGATGAAGACCTTTGACAACTCTGTGATGCTGGACCTGAGTATGGTGACAACTTCTTCCAGAGATGGTGAAGTGCCCTTCTCTTGGTGCTGCTTGTATAGATCCTCTGCAGTGGAGCCAATTTTCCTGTCAAGTACAAGCTGTCTCCAGAGACCTGCGAGAAGCCTAGATGGTGTTTGGTTCTCCACTTCCTTGTGGTTCAGATAGATGCAAGCTACACCAATATCCTTGTTGTTTTTGCATGCAGCACTGAGATGATCCACAACCATTGATCTAGGATTGTCATAATTAGTGGTGGCCACTTAATGTGGAGAATGAATGTACACAAGGACTGTTTTGCCAGCGCCAGCTGTAAATTTCAATTTGCTTAGTCAGAGGGCCATATGAGAGGAATGAATTACATACGAATTCCACGGCACCAAAGGGTGCTTCCAGAACCAGATTCCCATTTTTTGTAGAGAGGATGTTCAAGCAGCCATCTACCAGTTCCCTTTGCTCGCAACTGTGAAACATCTGCCTGTCGTAAAAAGAAATTGAGAGGTGACAGCCAGTCAAGGAAGGCTTGGCGTGTGATATCTATTTTTTCTTCCTTTTCACCACGGTGGATCACAATGTGCATGATGTCAGCATCCAAATGCACTTTGGGACCCTCTCCAACACCTCCTTGACCACCCTGCCCCTGTCCAGTGCCCGCTCCACCAGTACCCCCTGTACCTCCTGGGTAAATTGAATACTGATGTTGGTATTCCAATCAATTTATCTCGCACCATACAAGTTAATTGTGCGGGGTTCACCGGGTTGGTGAGGCGTCGCCATTCTGTGTAAGTGTGGATCTCATATATGAGAAACAGCACTATATCAGCCAGTGCTGAAGGTCACATGGGAGACAGAACCGACTGAAGAGAATAGATTGCTGCAGTAGACTTGGGGAGCACGAAGAATGTATTGGGAAAAGACAAGTATAAGAGGAAGGGTAGAAGCACAGAGCACGTTGCACTTTAAATTAGACAGATGGCTGTGACGGGAGAACCGGGGAAGTGGTCGGCGTCATTGTTCTGGCCCAGTACATTACACGAACGCTGAACTTAGATTGATGTGGCACTTGAACAATGACAGCCAGCTGACAGCGACGCTTCCACCTCGGGTTCCTGAATGAACTGCTCCAGTCCCGCTCGTAATGTAGATCAGTTGATTTTTCAGCTCAAGGGCAATGCACGGGAGGATTGTAGCTGCGGTGCCCAGAGTGAGCACTTGAGGGTGTTGCATGGTTGCCGTATTGTTCAGGTGCAGTACTTCCGTGGGTGCCAAACTTGGATTGACAGGGGTGCTTCTGCAATGACAGCAGGCTTTCATCTCGCACTGACAGCGGAAAATCAATATTGAGCTCCGATTCACAGATAGAAAAGAAAACTCGGGGAATGCAGGTAATGAACTGGGGTACTCTTGTTGGAAATGGAGGCTAACCTGTGAGACAAGGAGGTGCCAACAACTCCCTTTTCAACTGGATCGGTGCCGTAGCGTCAATAATGCCGTCTTCAACTCCGACATTGATCGGAATCCGATCAAATCTAGCACATGTATTCCCCATCTCGGTCCCTGCCATCGCTGCGCTCGCCCGGGTTCACGTCCACGGCCATGAGGACCACAACGGCGATGTGTACCGGCCATTCCTCGAGCACTGAGCTTTCAGCACTGTGCTGGCAGACTGGCCATTCCATGTTTGCACCCTTATTGATATGCGTGTTTCCAGCCATTTCACTTCGGTGCATATTTCTCGCCAACCCTTATCGCCGATGTGCTTACTTATTCGAGAGCGTTGAGCAGACTGTGGACGTGCTCCCCAAGCTTCTTGCTTTGTTCTATGCCTTAGGATAATTGCTGAACCTTTAGGTTTGGCTACCCAGGAGAAGATAGATTTCGTTCTATTTTTGTTACATGTACAAACAACATTTAGTCATGCAGCATTGGTCATGGAGGAAAAAAATTGCAAGGAAAGCAGAGAAAGACATCAATCAATAAACTGCAAACTTATTTAGTTAGCCTTGTGATTGTTTAGATGCCTGTGTGCCAACCCGTTTCATTTGCAGACCAGAGAGATATTCTCGAAATTCAATTTTAGCCATTAGTCATTTCGGCTTAATGTTCGGGCTACTATCCGTGAGCATCAAACCAATGTAGTCAGACCAAATTGGTCAAGGAAAACTGCAAGAGCAAAAATTGGAAATTCTCTACTTATTGTTCAAAATTTCAGTCACCAGCTCTTCTCGTCTAAAACTAAGATCCACAGATTCACCACAGTCAGGTTTTGGGAGAGATGATACGGGAGGTTTCCCAGGACTGTTCGCAGTGCCCGTTGCGACAGTTCCATGGGTCCCGTACGATGCCGTGGCCATGCCATCAAGAATTTTCCCCAGCGCTCGACATCACGGCTTTCCATCCCGACGGCCCGGTCAAAGACGGATGTTACGGCCGTCGAATGACTTGTATTCTTACGGCACCGCAAAGTACATTCCGGGTCACAAAATGTCTTAAGATCTTCAAGACTACTTACTCTCTACGCACTAAACTCCTGAAATTTTCATTTACTCCTCGTTGCACTTCCTTTGCTTGCAGGAATGACATCTTCGGCAGCTACCGGCAATTACCGGCTTGTGATGCACGGGTTTGATCCCGTTGTTGTTCACTTTGTGACAAAACTCACTCAGTTTCATGAGCTTCAAAAAGTCAAGAAAAATGATCAGGTTATGGCACCCCAATGAACCATATACTCGATAATAACTGCCTCTGGAAATTCCAGAATGACTGCATACCTGTGATAGCCATCCCGTAGCCTGTCCCGTTCCATCAAGAAATTTTCCGTCCGACGGACCATTGGGCAACGGGCCGTGTGCCCGTCACTCACCCGTCGATTCGATGGCCCTGCCTGTCACGGGCACGGCAAACAGCGCTAAGGTTTCTATTGATAATACTGAAGGCACTATTTTCACCTAGGTAAAGATTTGGATGGTCTTGCTGTGGTGTGAGTTCTGCTTCTCTTGTCATTGATTTGGTAAAAGCTTTGGGCTCGATACCTGCAACTTCCAGGCATCTGAATCTGACCTTCTGTGCATCATATCTTGTGCTTGGCATAGATACATAACATGTTCCCATGATGGCTCTCTTTTCTGGATCCAGTTGTTTAGGACTCTACTTCCGTAATTGTTATGCACTTGAGTACTGTCCCCTTGATCCCCATCACCTTTCTCTTCCAACATTGTCCAAAGGTGCATGATGACTTCTATATTGTTATCCACTTGATTATTGATTCTCAAAGCAGGAAAAAAGACTTCTTCTCTCAAGACAGGTTGTTGAGGATCTATAGTGGTTGAAGTACCAGAAAGTCAGGACCCCATGTTTTATGGATTTATTCAGTGAGCACAAACAGAATTACACTTTCCCTTCTTGAGGAGAGGGGTGCTGCTCAAATGAAAATCTAGGCACCTTTGGGCTCTATAGAGCCCAAGTTGCAATTTATCTGAGATGATAATAGAGAGTTTGCGGTGAGCCACCGGAAGCCACAAGGAGCCACCCAGTGGCTCTGATAGCATGCGGTGCAGAGTGGCTACCACATTTGGTGGCTCCACTGGTGGCTAAACTTATGACATCAAATATCTTGTTTTCCTTCACCTTCATCCATCTAACAACCATGCCGATGCAGATGCACTCTAGGCGACCGAAGCGACGAGTACAGACCCTCCAAGCCCTTCTAAGGAGCTCGAAACCCATGATGCTGACTCCGAGTATGTAGCCAGTGAAAATGAGCCTGAATGATGTGAGAGTAGTGTACAGAATGCGCCAAGAACATGTGTGATGAAGCCACCAGCCGGTGCGGTAGCCACTCCACACCGCATGCCAGCAGAGCCACCAGGTGGCTCCCGGTGGCTCGCCACAAACTCTCTAATATTAGTAGAAACTTGATCCTCAAGAATTAATATAACAACATCAATACATAAAGGTTCAGCTCCCACCTTGGAGAGGCCCAACCCCATGTCATGGAATACTGTTATTATCTGGGTTATTTCTAAGTGACAATATCTGAAGTAGTATTCAGTGAATTCAGTGAACAGCCTCCACGGTGTTGGGTGTCAACAGTGTCATGATGGTCGGGCTGTTTTAACAACTCGGGCAGAGAATTCAACTGTTTGGATCTTGTCACGCCAGTCTTCTGTCTCTTTGGGAGGCTCGAGATTCACGGTACTAGCTATAGGTACAGCCGAAAAAGAAATGGGTATGTGTTGAAAGAATAAGTAGCATTAGTTGACTTTTTATAAGCCTAGAAAATTCCCGGGGGACATTTTCAGTCATTTAGCTGAGATGCCGTGACAGCTGTCAGGACCCCATTAGGCTCAGATCTCAGTTGGATTATCTTCGACCCTTATACAAACCGTAATCAATTTTTATTCTGGAGGGGGGTCGCTACCCCTTATTCAGATTATGTGCCTGTTGAATAAACACATCCGTGCTCTTCTCGTCTGTTTAGGCTGCCTCTTTGCACTGCATATCATTGATATAACATCTGTCATAGACATCGTCCCATCCTTCTACCTTGTCATCAACCACATACCTTGTCTGCACACGTGACCCACACCCATTAGCTCACAGTAATGACAGTGGCAATTGTTATCATGGTCAACTGGTCCCCTCAGTTCCTCCCCATCTTGCCCTGTATATATCCACCACAAAATCACCGATGTTGCCAAAATTGTACACAGATCCAGTTACCACCGACCAAGAAAGCTAAAAGGATGGCCTAAGTGGGCAGGGCTGCACAGTATATCCCTCTTTTGTTGCTCTACCCTGGCATCTGTAACAACACTCCCTTAGCGCAACTTTAATTTGTCTGCACCCAAATGTCTTGCAATGGTAAACATGAGTCATCCTTGTTGGTCGGGGTGTTTGGAGGGTATAAAAGGTCATGAAGCATTTCATGTTACCTTGTCTGAGGTCTTCCCCCTCATTCTCCACATTCGTGATTGTCTTTATATCTCTTTTGTGATGTCAGACCCAGCTCCAACTCCTTTCACCCAAAAGGCTTTCACTCTGCCGGCTTCTTCTCAGTTGACCCAGCCTCCTGCCAATGTTCCTGGGATCCAGTAGAATGCCAACAGGTTCTCCTGGCTCTGTGATCCTGATGGAAATTGGGTTATTGCCTCACACTTCATACATTGGTCTTGCTTAATTTTATTCATGCCTTTGACATTGAGTAGCTGCCTCAGGAGGCCCATGCGCTGTGAGGCTGGTGTTCGTGCTACGCACTCCCATCAGCAAGCACGGAATCTGCAACACAGATCAACGCCAAGAAACTGTAGCCCAATCGTTGATCCGGTCGATCCTTTTTGATTTGCGCTGGCCACGGTAGTGCTCCATAGCACCGGGTAGCAGTGACACAGGAGGCCGGTAGTGCAATCGCTTCTGCGGAATCCTTTGCCGTGTGCAATGCTAGTCCAGTGCGCCTGAATGCTTCAAGTGTATGATAAGTATGGGTTATATTGGGTCATATTTGAGGATGTTCAAAGAATGTTTGTAGGTGGAGTCCAGACCTGAGCCAGACATGCATGGCATGGATATGGATAGATTGGTGGGCCAGGCAAAGTTGATGGGAGTGCAAGTCAAGTTGCCAAGTCCTCGGAGCTTCAGCTCTGGCGGCAGGCTGAAACGTGATGGCTCGCTTGATGCGGGTATTTTATAAAATGCCTCGCACGGCTGACAGCAGCTGCCAGCTCGCCGCTTTCTTCCTTTTCCCCAGCCTTCCCCCAACCACCATCTCTCCCAGTGCCCTCGTACCAGTGCCTGGCGCCCCTGCCTCATATCAAGCGGCTGAAGGCAACCCATTTGTTCATTCCAAGAAACTCCCATGTCTCCTTCCGCCGTCGATGAGGCCACATCACTACATCACCACTCCTCCCTTGCACTGGTCTTTGTAGCACCAATCTCTTGCCCTAGCGGACTCACCATTCACAAGCCTCAAGCCCACTGAAAGCACTTCCCAAGCCCACACCGCCCATCTCCACGTATGTGAGCTCAAGCCCCGTTCTCAAGCCGGTGCACCCCCAACATCTTCATCTCAATGTATCAAGTTCTCGTCAAGCCATTGCATCAAGTCCTTGTCAGCCCAAGTCCCCGAAACAAGTCTTAAACTCAAAAATCTGGTCAGCCAAGGCCTCGCAACAAGTCTTTACTCAAATCTGTATGTCAAAACAACCTTGTGAAGTTCTCGTGATTGACAAGGTTTGTTGGCTGTACCATATATTGTATCTTTGTTGTATCGTTGTTAGCTGTGCAATCTATCATTTCTTTCCAAATTCATTCTGTCATACTCTATCTGAGCTGGGCTGGAGAAGCAGGGGAGCGGATGGAAAGCAAAGAATGTGGCTGCAAACCGCCCTGCTATCAACAGCTAGGTAGCATCGCATAGCACAGTAGCCATGTAGATCACGTAGTTACGTCAGATGCTACCGAGTGCTATGCGGACTACGACCTGCTATGCCGCGCTATATATTTGGCAACCAATCTACCATGCTACCAGTGCAATGTAGCCTATGTAGCACTACCTAGGAATTTCTGTGCTTGTTGATGCCACACCGCCACATGGCCCCTCCAAATGAAGGCCGGGAATCAATAATGCTCATCTCCACCCGAGGACGACAACTGACAATGCGCTTCCCATTGCCTGATCACAGATGATGACCATCTTCGCCTGTATCGCTCCTTCGACCAGCATTGCACAAACGATTTCCACTGCCGCTGCACCCCCCATAGGATCTTCTCGACGTCGTCTCTGAGCCTCCCTATGCCCTAGAACGTTCCCAAGAGGGCTCTCAACGATCCTCATCAACATCTTCCCAATTAGGAAACGACCCTCGAAATGGCACCCATGATGGTCGGCGGTTTCAAGGAGAAGGGAAACGACTCGTGACAGGTCTGGAAAGGGTATAAAAGGGAGAAGGATTTGTAGGAAGTAGACAGACATCTCTCAGGGTTCAGCTCTCAGAAAGAGCGGTTCTCGCGGCCTTACCATCTCTGTTGTTTACTTGTATAAACTCGGGACTAATGTTGCCGCAACTCAAAAAGTCGAGTCACAACTTGGCGAGTCAACTTCGGCTGATATTCAACTCGACTCGACTCGACTCGACTCGACTTCATCACATTGAAGTCACTTGAAGTCGACTTGAGTCGACTTGAGTCACTTGAGTCGTGAGGTTTTGGTGCATATTTTAGGCTACTGAAGATACCTTCAGTACTCCCCGTCTAGAATTACCTCAGACACCCAACAACTGGTGTTATTCAGGTTATCTTTGATGGATGATGGCTGATGTGGTCATCCAAAGATACCCCAGCACTAATTTACCTCCAGCCAATGGGTGCATGAAAACGTAATAGAGGCCTTTCGACCCATCCTAACTTCGATTTTCCCTTACCAGAATTCCCTCAAAAACCGGACAACTGGTGTTATTCAGGTCAATGTTGATGGTGTGGCTGATGCGGTCATCTGGAAAATACCCTAGTACCAACTTACCTCTAGCGCAGTGGGAAGCATGGAAAGTGAATAAAGACCTTTCCACCTATCCTATCTTCGATTAGCCCTTGCCAGGATTACCTCAAACGACTGACAACAGGCTATTCAACCCAGTTTTATTGGCATTCTGAAATAGCACCACATTTGATCTGCTAGTAGCCAGTGCATCGGCTCACTTCATAGCAGCCTATCATTTAGGTTACCATTTGACATCTGACCTATCAGTTTTACTCGTTCAACGGTTTTGTTCAATCATTTGTGACTCATTCAATCCTTGATCCCAATTAGGAAAGCTTGTTCTAAAGATGCGGCTCTGCAAACGGCAAATCAATACCGAATTAATGTTGCCGAGACTTTGAGGTCAAGTCAAACCAAGTCAAGTATATGAAAGTCGCCACAAAGTTGACTTAAGTTCACTTTTTAGGTGAAACTTCTGACCTCAAGTCAACTTAGGTCAACCTGAGTCATTGAAGTCAGATGGTATTTTTCAAAAACAAATGAAATTGCATAAAATTTGAGTCTCATCTCGTTACAGTTCATAACCTCAGAAATATTAAATAGGTCACAGGAACTGCTATTCAAGCCCCATGATCCTCCAGCATTTTGAAGTACTGCCTGTCAAGCAGATCCCAATCAAAGCAGGTAAGTTCTGCTGTTGCTCTGCATTTTTGTCAGTCACCAGTTTGCACAAGCAGTCCTCCTTGGCATCTGGGATGGGAGCACACTGCCACTCTGTCTTGTCATTTTAAAGTTGAACTTTTAACATCTGTAAAGCCCCTACACAATTGTAATGTCAGCGCTGCATCAGGAGAAAACTATGTGGAGTGGGAAATGTACCTGCATGCAGACATTCAGTGGTGAGGGAATGACATTGCCATTGGGTCTGCTCACATATGGGAGGCAAAGTTGTTTGGAAAGAAACAAAAATTGGTGGCAACAGGGGATTCATCAGCTAAGGAAATCTGAGTGTTCAGACCACTTCCCTTCATGTTGTAGCATGTCTCCACCATGCCAGAAGTAGTCTCTAAGTGCAAATTGTGCACCAGAATCCACATATCATTTGTGCATGCTTGTACCACATGTTCGGAAAGAAACAAAAATTTGTAGTGACAGGGGATTCATCAGCTAAGGAAATTGGAGTGTTGAGACCACTTCCACTCATGTTGTAGCATGTCTCTAAAATGCCAAAAGTAGTCTCTGAGTGCAAATTGTGCACCAGAATCCACATGTTATTTGTGCGTGCTTGCACCACATGTTCAGAAAGAAACAAAAATTGGCAGCAACAAGGGATTCATCAGCTAAGGAAATCTGAGTGTTCAGACCATTTCCCTTCATGTTTTAGCATGGCTCCAACATGCGAGAAGCATGTTTGTAAATGTGTGCCTTTCACACACCCAGCTTTGGGTGTGCTGTTCTTTTCCGCCTGTATTAGGTTTGGATGGGAAAATCAAGCAAGTGACTAGCCTATTTGCGAAGGAAGCCATGTAAATCACTTCCAGCAAAAATAGCCTGCAGTTCTAAGCTGGGTACCAACTATTTCAGTGCTGAGGCAAACCCAAACAAACACAATAGTAGAGCCAGTGCTTTTCAGCCACCGGCCACCTGAACTGTCTACACATCAGGCGGGTGACAAGCCTACATGTTAAAGAAGCCATGTAAATTATTTCCAGCCAAAAAAGCCTGTGAGTCTAGGCTGGGTATCAGCCATTTCAGTGCCGAGGCACACCCAAACAAACACAATGGTGAAGCCAGTGCTTTTCAACCACCATCCACCTGAAATGTCCAAAAGTCAAGCAGGTGACTAGCCTAGGTCATCTCGGGGTTTGTGAAATTCGAACCAAATATAGTCTCGCCGCCTGAATCCATTGTCGAAGATACACTGGGAAATCTTTCACCTCGTCACCAATGTTTCAGGGCAATGTTCAACTTTCTGAACCCCGAGGTGACTCGGAAATTATGCATTATGCATGTCAGGTGAAGTTCTGACTTCATATCTGTCTTCTCATTAATGGTCTAGCCTTGTTCTAGGCGCACTTCAAACTGTCCCGACTCTGGATTCAACTTCTTGAGATCAAGGGATCAGAAGTGTCGATTTGTGTATACTCTGCTGCGAGCAGATGATCAAAGCAACAGGATACCTTTAAAGACTCGGATGAGCCACTTTGCAATGGCAATTGCAGTCATGTCTGACCTTGATCCTCTCCTGAATTCTCTGGTTCCACACCCAGAGCATGTTGCCTCCCCTTTGCCCAATATATGGGGGAACATCCATCTTGATCCCTGGACATCAAATGTGCGCATCTTCTGGGTATGTTGCTTACACAGTTCTCTCTCTGACTGGTACTTATTATAGCCCATAGATCGCTCTTACTGTCAATTGGAGTCCACAGGTATTAGTCATTTAATTGCCCATACACCATTCTCCAATATTTACACCTCAGTGCACCATGCAATTGCATGGAACTTTCACTGACAATTCTGATAATATTCTCCGGTCCTTTTCCTCAATCCCTTCTGCCTTGTCAACCTCATGTCTGAGGGGCCCTGCCTATTACAAAAATCTACGAATTGAAGCGCATCTGCGAGGTTAAACTAATGTATGTATTTATTTGCACTCTTATCAAATATCACGATCTCAAGCCTGGTATTAGCATACAACTGAGCAAACCAGAGCTCATTTTTGAACAGGATGAGTCCCTTCAACCGTTCAACTACCCCATGTCAACTAATTTGCCAGTGAAGACTGTTAAACATGGTCAATTGTCCATAATAGTCCATTTCCTTTGTTTTGTGCTTCCAATCACAATTAAACAATTTGTGAACCTTACATATAGCTCGGAACAACTGCTGGAGTGTTGTGAAATGCAAAATGGAAGAAATTGGTATGAGGGTACCGACTCAAATCACTCCGAGTCACTCTGAGTCGACTCAGCTCGACTCGGAAGTCGGGCAGAGTCACGCAGATGACTCGACTCAACTCAGCTCAAGTCGACTCCACAAAGTTGACTTGGAGAGGTGAAGTCTGGAGTCGCAGCAACATTACTCGGGACACACACACTCTCTCTCGTTCTCTCCTCCTCTCTCTCTCTCTATCGCCAAGGGTCAGGGCAGGCACAGTCTAAACCGTCTTTATCGTGCTCTCAGGAGTGTCAAGGATTCCCTTTGCTGTGCACCACCTATCGTGAACGATGTCTGAAGAAGCGTCCTCACGAATAGAGCAAAGCGTCCACAAGGTATTTCTCCTCTCTCTGTCTCTTGGCTCACGACAGGTACACCCACTGGGTGGAGATCATTGTCACCTCACTCTACCTGCTCTCCATGTTGCACTCTACGGCGCACATCTATCCCCTGCATATCCTCGTTACCTTCCAGCTCTATTACCCCCTAGAGGCTGAACAGTGTTGCCCTTCGGACCACATATCCTCCAATAGCGACACCGCCCGCAGTCATCATCACAGTGCTTCCGGCCTCTAGCGCAATGGCTCAGTCTGCAGCCCAGGTATGAGTTCATACCATTTTCTCACTGACACATTTTAATTATGTCTACAGCCTGCATCATTCAATTTTCCACGAACCTTATCTGGTTATCCTCTCATGTCAGGCCCCAACAATGCATACCCCCCCCCCCATTGATCCCAGGCTTCTTCCCCAGCTCCCCGATGGTGACAACCTGGATCTGACCAACCTGCACACCATCACCAAGGCCCGTCTTGGTAATCCGGCACCAAAGGTCAAGTGGTCTTGTCAGAAAAGCAAGGACCCCAGGGGGAAGAAGCACCAGTATTCTTTTTACTCTGTCAATGGTGCCAGCACTGGAGAGCATGCCCCCAAGCATGGTCACTGCAAGGGGCCTTCCAACTTCTCCATGGAGGATGTCACCAAGCTCCTTGATTGCATCGAGAAGCATCTCCCCCTTGACCAGAAGGGCTGGAAGGCCATTCAGTCAGACTTCAGCAAGTGGGGATCTGGGTCAGGGTGTCCAGAGCAGGACATGAAGTCTCTTGAGACCAAGTACAAACTGGTGTGTCTTTATATGTCTTTTATTTCTGCTTTGGTCTAATTATCTTACATCATCCTCCACAGCTCCTCAAGACCAAGAAGCCCACTGGTGATGCGCACTGCCCCCCTGAGATCAAATGTGTGCATAACATTGAGGACTTGATCAACCATCATGCTGACACCTGAGAGCTCGGAGTTCAACAACGAGGCCCTCAACCCTCCTGCCGCTGTGCACACTGCTGTTGCCCATCATGCTCCCTCTCTGCCTTTGCATCATAAGTCCTGCATGAATGCACCTGAGCTCATCAACAAGCTCTCACATGCTTTTGATCCCAATGCACTCAAGTCCTGGAATGACAAGTGTGCACAGCAGTCATTCCAGACCATGCAGTTCACTCTCTTGCAACAGCTTCATGATGTGCAGACCACCATTGAGGCTTTGCATGCTCAAATCACTATCTTGCAGAACCACTCCCATGTTGTTGAGTGTGCCTGCAACTGTGCAGAGATGTAGCTCAAGATGCGTGGGGGTGGGTATGCAGATCACACAAAAGCCTGTCTATCCTTCGCAGTTCAAGGGGAGGTTGGATGTCCAGTGTGGCAATGGGCAAGTTCACTGTGAGCACGTTTATTCTGATGGCAGCACATACACTTATTGGATCTTAGACCCCTCTACTGACAGTGACAACAAGTCCAACAAGGAGAATCAGAACCCCTCCCACATGCACTTCTGTCCCTCTTCCCCCTTGCTGGCCCCTGATAATGCTATTGCAGGTCCTTCAACTGTCACTGGTGGGTTGGCAACTGGTGACAAGGCTTTGCTGGAGATCTAGATACCCCTTCTAATAATTCTAGCTAGCCTTTGTCATGCAAACTTCAATCAGGTCTCTGCGCTCCTTGTGATGGCCAATCTCAAGTGGGATTTGGAGTCATCCAAATGAACCCTGCAACCCATGCATTCCCCACTCAGCAGTCTGCCTATATGAAAGCAGCTGTCGGTCAAAAGCAAGCCACTCCTCAATCCCTATTGTCCCCTGCATGTGTTGGCCAGTTTTGATTGGGGCTCAAATTTTGCCTTTAATTTGCTTGGCACCATGAGAAAATGCTGTGTCAGCAACAAGGCAAAATGCATCAGGTGTTTGGGTTTGAAGTTTTTCATAAATGGGCTGACCAATGCCAGAGCCATGCCAGCTTCCAGGTGCATTGATTTTGGCAGTGATCACATTACCTAAACATTGGTTAAATGATTTACTTGAATGCAACACACTGTTGAGGGGTCGGACGACCAGGATGTGGAAATCCTTCCACATTCCATTTTTGATATGCTGGTAATTTACCTTACATCAGTTTTTTGTGTCATAAACAGCACCACATCATTCAATTTCACACTCTTACCACGACATTTGCAGCCAGTGCAGGGCTCTCGCCCAGAGGTACAGTCAGAGGACCTTGCCCCCTACTCTTGTAAAGCTGCCAGTGGGCATCATAGCCACCTAAACCCCTCAAATCTCGCATTATGGCCTCACCCTCAACACACGACATTTTCCCACTCTCATACTCTGTTTTTATGCTCTTTTTGCACCCTATGGCTTGGGACCAATTCATTATTTTTATTCCTTGCATTCTCTCACAAGTAATTTATTAGCGTGACTTGAGTTCCATCTGGTTGGGACCGAATCAGGTCTTAAGTCAGACAGATCTTAAGTTGCAAGCATAGCATACTTAAGTCTTGTAAACATAGCAGACGGCCTTCCCATTGCCATAGTAGGTGGGGTGCGCCTAGAACTTAAGTTCGCAATCTTAAGTTTTTCATGCATCTCAAGTTTCCCCACAAAGAAAAAAAAAAATTGAAAAAGAAAAAATCTTATTAGTTACAGCTTTGGCAAGAACTAAAGTCCCTCGAAACTGAAATCCTGTGTGGATCTTAAGTCCCTTAGAACTGCGGTCCTGCACAGTCTCTTGAGTTCAGTACAACTTGAGTCCTGTCAAACCACTTGAGTTCTACAGCAACTTAAGTTCTGTTGATGGACTTGAGTTCCGGCACGACTTGAGTTCTAAGGTGATTTCAGTTCCATGTCAAACATCCAGATGTCTGAGACACAATGCCACCGCACCTGATATGAGCGAGCCGGAGATCATATGTAGTGGTGATAGCATGATGAGGGCCGGGTGACATTGGAAGGTGGATATTGATGGCGTGAAGAGAGAGGGTGAGCGGGTGGAGGGAAAAGTGGCCTCAGAAGGGGAAGGACCTAGGACTGAGGGCCCACACATTGCGCCAGAGGTTGAAACATTGGGTGCCGCACTTATGAGGATGCTTTTGAGCATGTGGAACAAGTCCTTGAAGGAAGTGGGAGGCTGGCAACAGCATCCTGAAGGGAGGCAGCATCTGGAAGGCGGGAGATGGGAGGCGAGAGATGAGAGAAAGAGCGAAGAATCACTGATCACCCATCAATGGCATGCCATCTGTCATCTTGGCCTGGTGCATCATCACTGATCGCTCAATTGTATGACAAAAGTGTGGATCAATGCCTTCTTGCTCTTGACTTCCACCATTGTCCACACCACCGCAATGCCACCCTCACTCCCTACCTTGACATACTCCATGGACTGCCTGGGACTGTGTGTCCAAAGTTCACTTCGACTTTGTGTCGGTGCTGACGTGTTCAGCAGCAGCTTGCTTGGGACTTCAACTTTGCGTTAGTCCATGACTCAGTGCTCAGAGAAAAGAAGTGGACTTTGTGTTCCTATGCCAATCTTCGTTGCAAAGCGCCGGTAAATCCCCTCCCAGAGAGATCTAGAGACAGTGTACACCCTCTGACTTTGAAGGCCCCTTGCATCCTTCATCCGTGTTATTATCAGGAAAGTTGTGAGGTCCGCCAATAATATGAGGTAAGGACACCACTAGAGTCGTCCAGAAGCCAATTAGTTCACACAAGCTGAGTGGGTAAGGTGTTGGATTCCAGAAAACTAAAGAACTACCTACTCAGTGTGTAATTAAATACTATTCTAATGTTCTTGTATTTTACTACCTTGTATCTACAAATGCCAGTCCCTTTATATGATATAGATCTAATGGAAACCAGACACGGGTGCGGTAGTGACCTTGTCTGCAAATGAACACTTGTTTCTGGGTATCTCATGCACAGGTGCTGTCAGTCCGGCCCATCCGTTACACAAGTGCCACCTTTGACAAATTTCGTTTCAGCTAACTACTTTCATTCTGTCTAACTACTGTACCCCTCTAATTTGTATCTACATTACATCTGTTGCTCTTTTCGGGCATACTTGAGCTGTGGACAGAACTTAAGTTGTGGGTGGAGCTTGAGTTCTGAATGGAACTTAAGTTTCTGGATGGAACCTAAATTCGACAATGGTGGGGGGGAGGGGGAATAGATCACCCACGCAGACGCGCCACACAGGGTCACAGAGAACTTAAGTCGCTCGGCGGTCTCGACTGACGAAACTTAAGTTCAGGTAATTTTATTTCATTCTCTCGACCTCTACATGGACTACTGACCCATTATGAGGACCTATGCGCTGGGCACATTATCCTTCCACAGCTGTGGAGGGGTCGGATGGCCAGCGTGTCGAAATCCATCTACACGCTGGTTCCGGCTTTATTGCGTTGCTATTTTTATATTCAGTCGTTCATTTATTTGTGTAGTAAATACTGCAAAATCGTGCAATCTTACCTTTACACCACGACATCTGCAGCCAGTGCAGGGCTCTTGCCCAGAAGCAGCATTGAAGCTCCTTGCCCATTACTTCCATAAAGCCACCAACACCCCTGAATTTGCACCAAACAACCACACACTTTTCACACGGCATTTTTCGACATCCTTACTCTCTTTTGATCGCATTTTTGTACTCTACGGGCCAGGACTTAATTGTATATTCATCCCCCATTGTTCATTTGACCTCTACACAGACTATCAACCCATTCCGAGAACCTACACTTTGGGTGTTCTCCCCTTCCACAACAATTGAAAATTTACCTTTGGGGGCAAACAAAATGACAGACCTGATATAATGCTCAGAAAGCCAACCATTGAAGGTAGCATTCTCAATTTCCATGTCATCCAAGGTCTGGCAAAGAAGATTGAGTCCATCAAGACTCGCAAAGGCACCGTCTAATAGGGGATGATGTGTATGTTACAGTACGAGTCGAGACACTCCGGTCCAATGTTATGATTTAGTTACGACATGTATAGCCACATCAACTTCTTTGTCTTTTGCACTCATCTCACTGCTTGCTCCTGTGCTACTCGACTTCCGGGATATCGTGATGATCAACACATTGTATTTGGCAAAGTCATCGTGTTCGTCATTCTGTTGGGGCCATTCAATGCATGCCTGGGGCATCCGATCGAGGACTTGAAGGAGAAGGCCCAGTCCAAATGTGATATAGTGAGAGATGGGACTAGGAATCAGTGCAAAGATCTGCTGTAGGCTGATCTCATACATTGTTGAGTTGAGATAGTGGAGAAGTAGCCCCAAAGCTCCTGATGAGGGAGCATGCACCTGGACGCATTTTTCCGGTGCCACGTGCGTCTTCACTAGGAATTAGGGTAGTGTTCCACGCATCATCAAACCCGGCAGCTAGGATGATATCAAAAGTCGCGACATCAAAGCCCATTGTCAGGATAAATGCTGTCATTGCAACTCCCATAGAGTATCTGCCAGGAAGTAGTCCCTCAAGGATTTCGAGGTAACTGAGGACGACACAAATATAACCAACTGGGTTGTCCTCGTTCGGTCCGCAATCTGTGTGCCTCGATTGCCCCCAGCATCATGATGGCCATTACAGTTCCTGGCACGAGTTGTTCATCCATTTCATCATCCTGGATGTCCTCAAGGTATTGGCACATGAAAAATGCGTCAATATCTATTGTCGAATGCGGGACGCATTGTTGACGGAGGAGACGCGTTGTTGGGAGGTGTTTTACACGTAAACAGGTATTTATATTGAGAAAAAAACATGGTTATGGCTTGTGGGAAGCAGGAAGGAATAGATTTATGGAATATCTGGACATGCCAGCAGCTCTGGCACCTCTCAGATAATCTTAGATATCCCGCCAGTATTTTCTAGGCTTATAGAAAGAATCTGAAAGATACCGCTCCATATCGATCGCAAAATTAACCGATTCATGGTGCATTCAAACAACCACGACCTCTACCTCATTCATACCATGAAACGGGTGCCTCCAGCCGCACCTCCACTGGTCTTTCCCATATGCGCGCCCTGGAGTCGTTGATGCTACGGCGCCTATGTGGTCGATTATGAGACGAGACGTGATGACCAAGTTCCCCCCGGGAAGGGTTCGCGCAGACGTGGGGGGTGCGTGCATGTTTATGACTTCTGCACGGCGGGGACAAAGAGAATCGGTGCCTGAGAGGCAATCCTGCATGATGAGGTCCGCAGGTCGATGGAGCACGTCGACTGGCAAGATGGGCTGTGTGCCTGTGTGAATTTTGAGGACGGTGGAAACAATGGGAAGGAGGCTCCGATGAAATATGAGGCCGCTGAGGAGGTATATAAGAATCACGAACGGAAGCAAATCGTGTGGAAAGAAGACGAACCTTCCACCGGTCCCGACGAACGCGCCCCTTCTTTCCAGATAGTCTGGGTGACGTCCCCGCTCAAGCTCATGCATGACACGAGCGAGACTATCCCGTCCCCACACGCCGCAAAGCGGAAAGTCATCCTCGAGGAGCATGACCCACTCCGCCTTCCGCGTAGACGCCCAGCGCAAGGCCTCCGCAACATGTAGATGCTGTCCCGAGATAGCATCAGGATGTTGGTCTCTATCAACGTAGAATTCGACTTCTGTATAATGGGCCCTGGCTAATGCGAACGAGGAATGGGTTTCCGCGTGCGTGAAGACAGAAAGAGTTACGGCGGGGTCTTTCGTGAGCGGAATGAAGGACAGGAGGGTTGTGTTGAGGATTGAGGACTCTGGGTTGTCGTGTGGTCGTGGGTATGACAAAACGAGAATGTCGAGCAGGGTGCCAGAATATGAGGGGAATGCGACGTCGTGTACGGTGGTGGGTGCCAATCGAGGGACGACGATGGCGACCAGACAAGCCAGCACGCTGATCGCTATGCCTGAGAAGCGCCTCTCTGGTGTTTGGTGCCCCGTCACCGGCGCAACCAGCAATGCACCCTTTTTCAATCGCAGAAACACTCGTAGAGATGCCACAGGGATCACCAGGAGTATTGCGACAGCATATGTCCACGGTGCTTCATCTAACCAAGTCAAAACACCGCAGATACCTCCTAGAATAAGAGGTTCCCCGAATTTGACGCGACTGCGGGGAAGTTCTGGCCAACCGCGTACCCCGGTGACGACCAACAGGGCAATTAGGGAAGGACCGAGCCCAGATGAGGTCTCATAGAGTGAGGAGTGGGAAAAAAGGCGTGGACATGCCCAGCCGACCGCTCGTGTGAGCAGATAGCCGTTCACAACCCTCACTCCCGCCACAGCGAACCAAAAGGCGTAGGCGTGCGCGACGACGAGATTATGTGAGCGGAGGACAATTCCTGCCTGGGTTAATCGAGACAAAAGGGCATAGAAGGAGCCTCCATAGATCCAGGGAGCAAAGAATAGGGTACGCAGGTCCATTGAATGCAGCACTTGGCGAGGGCTGAACTCGTAGGCGGACAACGAAGGACAGACGAGGACCAGGAGTATAGCAATGAGTGTACAAATAGCATTGAGGGTGTGGAGGACCATGTCGACGCGGGACGCAGGCTGTTTGTTGCGAAAATCCCGGGGTTAGATTAGTTGCGGGAGAAATTACAGAATCAACATAGCCGCTGCGCCAGCCTAGGAATGTACAAGTAACATTAAGAGTGTGCGGGACAACGTAAATGCGGGACGCGGTCTGTTTGTTGCCGGGACTCAGGTCGAATTAGTTGCGGGAGAAGTTATAGAACCGAAACAGCCGCTGCGCCGGCTTGGGAAGATTGAAATCAATCGCAGTCATCAATCGCTTTGTTTGCCGCCATATATGATGTTAACAGCCTTTTTGAATTGCCCCTGAGGAACTACCGCTGGTAAAAAAATAGCCCCCTTCATACGATCTATCCGCCAGCGCGATACACCACGTGGAGTTGTTTCAGAGGATATGTGGTCGATCCTGCAGCGCTTGGCGAGGGCTGAACTCGTAGGCGGACAATGAAGGACAAACGAGAACCAGGAGAATAGCAACGAGTGTATAGGTAACATTGAGAGTGTGCGGGACCATGTCGCCGTAGGACGCAAACTGTTTGTTGCCAGGACCCCGCGGTCGGATTACTAGTTGCGGGAGAAGTTACAGAGTTGAGATAGCCACTGCGCCGGCTTGGGAATATCAACTTCCATCTGATAATTTTAAGTGAGGTTTGGGACGAGTCCGAACCTAGGTTGAAGCTAATGGCAATCACAAAGCTACAGTCAGTGACCTGTTCAGGCTAGGCAGATTCGAAAGTCGTGCTTTGCCGCCAGTCACGTCACCTGAACATTCTGAAATAGTACATCGTAATACCGCTGGCAGTTTATAAGATTGCTACCAAGGGCAAAGTGTATTGGCGGAAGGCGTTCCTCGCGACCGGTGAAGAACAGATACGACACATTGCCTACCAAGCCCAGGAGTGAGGGGAGATAAGTAGAAGGAAGCACAGACCAGTATTATAGGGTCTACCACAGGGCATATACATGGATTAAAGCCATCCATCCATCGCACAGCATACCAATATTCTACGTGCCCGTCGGGAGAAGATCAGGCCCATTGCCCACATCCCCGTCTCTTGTTAGCTCCCGGACTATGACCTTGATTTTATCCCGCATTGCTGCACGATATCCTCCGGAAGCATTACCTCTTCCCCATCCGCCGAAGGAACCGCAATCTGGAATAGACCACCGCCTAGCATGTGCCCTAGCGAACGCTACATTGAATATCGAGTAAAAGAAGGGGACGAGAAGGCGTACATGCGATGTGGCAATGGACTTGAAGAAGGAAGTGCGGGACGGGAATTCGAAAGGTGGTAACGCAGAGGATAGGAGATCAGATCGTTAGCACCCACAATACAGAATAGCGACTCGATGAACGTACACGCCCAATATCCCGCGTTATCGGCCACGATGCGCACCACGGCCCATCCGCGCGCGGGGACGGTGAACGTGTCGCGTCTGGGGAAAAGCATTAGTCGGATATATAGAGCAGGAAAAGATGGAGGTATGGCGCCAAGTAGAGACGCACCGCAATGGATTGCTTGTATCGAGGTTAGCAGTCGTTGGCTTGAAACGGCCGCGCCCCGAGCCGAGGAGCCAGGGCTGCATGTGCCGAAATATCAAATCAGTTGGAAAAATCACAGATGACAAACTGGCACTGACGCTGTATCCGTGTCTAAATTTCGATAAGATATGGCAGTTAGTGGATTGAGCCCAGCGGATGGGAAATGGAACAGCGTACAGGTGAAAGGGATGATCTGTCCGCATTGCACAGAATTGCAAAAATAAATCGGACCAGTCAGAAATGGGTTGAGGGGAGTAACTGATTAGCGCCCGTGAAAGACCTCAGAGAAATAATTCCTCACCCCCATCGTCTAAATTAGTAATCACAAAATCAACAACCCGCCCGTGCCTCAAGCTCGCGATGAGCTGGTCCCTACGAGCCAACATCCCTTCAACTTCCTCTTCCTCAAGTTTAGAAACGAAACGCACCCAGGCCAAACCCGCACGCCCTCCCCCTCTTTCCCCTCCCCATCCGCGAAGAGACGCGCGGTATCGCCAACGAGCGCCGCCTCCCCCTTCGTGGGCACCTCCCACGCCGTCCTGTTGATGAACGAGCGCCAGGTCAGGTCGTGCGTGCGCTGGATGGAGAAGGTGAACGGGAGAGTGAGGATGTCGGTGTTGGGAATTGGGATCGGGGGCTCTGTATTTTGGAGAGTGGTGTTGGCGTTGGTATCGTTAGACGAAGACGAAGAAGGAGGAGAAGGCTGAGGCCGTAGCGCCCACTCGTCAAACTGCGGCAGCGCGAACCACTCCTCGACGTCGTCCTGCGCGCTACCCGGAGGCGGGCCGGGACGCGTCGTAGGCAGCGGTTCGGTATCAAGAGACGGGGTGGTAGGGGACAAGGTGTATCGCAGGATGGCGCGCGCTTCGGGGCGCATGTTCGGGCTGGAAGACAGATAAGATTACGTGCAACCAGGAAGAAGGACAAAAACAAAGACGTACTTGTCATACGCAAACTTATCCTCTACCATCCTTGCCCTTATCCAAAACTCTTCGCTCTTGTTATCAGGATCACGCTCAACGAGAACGCTATACCGCTGTGCAGGCTGCAGTACCAGATCCCGCGCGCACAGGCGCGAGGCGCGAGCCGTCGGCCTCGACGAGTGTGAGGGCGTGCCCGTCGATGGAGATGCGCAGGGGGCGCGAAGGTGCCGGCGTGGATGAGGCGGAGGCGGGTTCTGTGTGG
The DNA here is from genome assembly GCA_014462655.1 of Mycena venus. NCBI lineage: Eukaryota > Fungi > Basidiomycota > Agaricomycetes > Agaricales > Mycenaceae > Glaucomycena > Glaucomycena venus. The sequence goes on along the minus strand of JACAZI010000005.1, from coordinate 2,372,957 downwards.
TGGGAGGTGCGAAGGGTGTCAGATGGGATCATTTTCATTTTGGGGGAGGAGAGGAAGGATGGAATGGAAAGGGAATGGGAAAAGATTAAACACGCACGTTGTACCCGCCAGTACCTTAACCTCAAAATAGCCATCACTCCTGCCATCCCTCTGTACCGTCTTTCGTCCATCCGTCAGCGGCTTGTCGTCATGCGGTCCGCCACCACGGCCGTTGATCGCAGCACCGTCTGGCACAGGCTCGGGCGCGGTTTCCATCGTCTTGGCCTGCGCATTGAAGGTGAGATGACTGGGTGGATGATAGCGGGGACGGAGGACGTACGGAGAGATACGTCTCGAGCAGCTCATTCGCGGGGATCGTGTAGGTGTCGGAGAGGGTGAGGACGTGGTCGGCGGCGTATTCGTGGCGTTCGTCAGGGGAGTGGACGACGATGGGACCGAAGAGGCCGTCACTGGGTGGGGTGGTGAGTTTCAATATAGGGAGGCTGACTGAGAAACGTACGTGTGTTGCATGCCGGTATGTCCACTGAGCGGAGAAAAGAGCGATCGGCGTTGGAACCTTGGAATCTGAATTGAAGGAGAAGGGGGAACTCACTGCCACCACGTCGTCCCTGTCCAGCCGCCGAATGTGAAGTTGTAGAGGAGAGTCGCGCCGGGTGGGATGGGGCACTGCGATATGCCGGAGGCGCCGTCGTAGAAAGGCGTTTGCGGTTGGGGTAGGCCATGCCTGAGAGGGATCAACGAGGGGCTGAAGAGAGTAGAGGATTACGCACCAGTGTATTGAGCTATAATCTTTGAGAGTCAATGTTGGATTCAACGGGGAGTTCAGAGCACGTACGTTCCTTCCTTCTCCAACCCATTCGTAACATAAACGAGTATGCGGTCGTGCGCATTAGCCTCGATGAGGGGACCGGGCGAACGCCCAGCGACTACGATACGCGTTCGATTTTCGCCGGGGATAGGAACCTCGGATACGTTCCAGTAGTGGACGAGTGTGCGAGGCGGGGCGGTGATGTCGAAGGATGGGTTGAGATGGAACGCAACGGAAGCAGAGACGGATAAAGATGTCGAGTCAGATTCGAGGTGATTGGGTTCAGAAGTCCTGCTCCAAGATGTCATCCAGAGGAGGAATGCGAACGGGAGGACCAGCAGAACGAGGGTGGATATGGCCGAGACACGCCTCCGCCGCGAGGGTCCACGCGCCCATCTGTCGGCGTCCGGGCTTGTTATGAGAAGTTCCTGCTCATCGGCGTCGGCGTCTTGCATGGACTAGGCGAGACTGGAAGAAGACGGAGAAAAGGAGGATCTCTGTGGCCGTGTTCACCCAAAATGGGTGATGGTTGATCTCCGCAATTCGCTGACAACGTGACAATCAAAATGTCGTCCTCCGTCATTCTCAACGTCCTCTCCCTACCACGTACCCTCTGCCCAGTAAGTAGCCGCGGTTTTCTTTCGTCGAGCCTAAAGGACCTATGGTTGCTCAATGGCGGGGCTGCTATAATCTTTGGCCAACCCACGAAATCAGCACATCGCACCGTTGAGTTTACCGCTTAAGCCCGAGTCGTAAATCCAATTTTTTGCAAGTACGACCGGGATTCGAGACGAACGTTCATGGAAAATGCTCTGACGCTGTTAATCCCTCCCCCGGTAGCTGAAGCAATGCTGCAAAACGCGGACGCGACAGCTACCCCCCACAAATATATGAAATTGTTACCAATTGTCTTGGCGTATTCGCTGGCACTGATCCCCGCGTACCTGAATGTCAACAGTCCAGATGTTCAAGCCAGATGAGACCAATCGGAGCACGCACGTTCTACGCTGTCCACTACGCCCGTCTCGACTCTTAAGCCAGTACTACCCCCGAGATGCGTCGAGTTTCCTTCCTTCTACTTTCACCGTACGATGGCGAGACTCGCCCGCGCCCTCCTCCTCGCATCCTCCGCGCGCTTCGCCTTCGCCGCCACAGCGCAGGTCTTCGCACAGCCCTCAAAAAACCCGCTCGTGCAGACGGCCAACTATACCTCCTTCTCGAACAACACGCTCCACGACAAGGTGGAATGCAAGGGCAAGGCATTTAACCGGATTATCCATATATGGCTGGAGAACACGGACTTTGAGGTGCGCCTCGTCCCTTTTCCTCTCACTCTCCGGCTTCCTTCCGATTTGCGATTTGAACCATGGTGATTTAATTTAACAGACCACGGCGTCCACGCCGATATTCGAGTCCCTCGCCGAACAGGGTATTCTCCTGACAAACTACCACTCCGTCACCCACCCGTCCGAGCCCAACTGTGAGTGTTCTCCCTCCTCCGCACCGGCTGGCTGACAGTGGAGGATGGATGAATTGAAACAGACATCGCCGCAATCGGAGGCGACTTCTTCGGGAACCACGACGACAACATGTACCACATCCCGTCCAACATCTCCACCGTCGTCGATCTGCTCGAGGACAAGAAAATCTCATGGGCGACGTATCAGGAGAACATGCCCACGGACGCGTTTTATGGGTTCCTGTGCGTCCCTCCTCTTTCCACTCGTCCTTACTCCATGGCCAATCCTTATTTTTCGAAATCAGCTACAACTCCCCCAACTACGCCGACCCCGCCTCGGGCACGTACCCGTACTACGTCCGCAAGCACAACCCACTCGTCATCTTCGACTCGGTGTCGCAGGACCCCGTCCGCGCGAAGCGCATCCGCAACTTTAACGACTTTGCGAATGATGTGGTCAATGGGACGCTGCCGCAGTGGGTGTTCGTTACGCCGAATATGGTACTTCCTCTCTCTCTCTCATTCCTCCGTCATATTTCGCATCCACGAGCACCCTTTAATTAACATGACTTTGACAGGTCAACGACGCACACGACACCACGATCGACTTCGCCGCGTCCTTCCTCGAGTACTGGCTCCTCCCCCTCCTCACCGACCCGCGTGTCAACGGACCGGACACGCTCATCGTCCTGACCTTCGACGAGAACGAGACCAAGACGGTGCAGAATCGCGTGTGGGCGCTGGCGATTGGTACGTCCTTGTCACTTTATCCAATACAATGCCCTGCTGTTCATGTCCATGAAATAAGATGCGGGACTGACACTGTTCAATTCCACTTTTACAGGCAACGCCGTCCCGCTCAAGCTCCGCGGCACGACCGACGACACGCTCTACACGCACTACTCCGGCCTCAGCACCGTACAGGCCAACTGGGACCTCAAGAGCCTCGGGCGACAGGATACGAATGCGTACGTCCCTTCCTGCCTCCTTCTTCTGAACTTCCATGGACATACTGATACTGATCCGCAACGCAGCTCCCTGAGCAACGTCTTCTCCTTCGTCGCCAAAAAGACAGGCTACAAGAACGTGCAGGTCCCCGCAAGCCAGGTCCCGCAGTTCAACCTCACCGGCGTCGTCCCCGGCGCGCTTAGTACGTTCTTGCTCTTCCCATTCTCCCTTCCTCTCTGTCTTAACCTCCTCCGCAGCCTCCGCCGCCTTCGTCCCCTTCGCCGCGCCGAACCTTCATGCCCGCGGCGCCGGCAGCGGCGGCGTCCTCACCCGCCCGGGGCTCAACACGAAGCTCACCCAATCCGCGCTCCCGCCGCCCGTTAATATGCTCCTACTGAACAAGACGACGCCGTGGCAGATGAGCCCCGAGACGACGAGCGGCGGGAGTATCATTCCGTGTAAGGATGCGGTTTGTGCGTAGTCGAACAAGTCAAGAAGTGAAGAGGGTTTGTTGGCGGTGGGACGCACTTTTGCAGAAAGAAAAGAAAAAAACAACACGGTCATTCCTCGCGTTCGATCATTGTTATCTGAAATCTCGCTGTTAATTCCTGATACATAATAGAGCGGCCGCAATGGGCTTGCTCGATGATGATGTGTTATCGCGAGTATGAGTTACAGTAATAATGGTTCAACAAGAAGTAATCCACCACTGCAACTGGTCCCTTCTATTCTTTCCAGTCTAGACTGACCCACAGATGCCCCGCCTTTCCTTGAGCCAATGCGCATAGGGATGTTGGTGGATAATGCGCACACGCCTCAGACCAAAGATACTAATAGTTGCCACAAGATGGACCGCCGATTTGCTTCGGCAAATGGAGGTGAAAGTAAATCACATTCAAGGAAGACATCGTTGCGAGGCATACTTCACGATGGAAAATACAGAATTTTCCTGGGGTGTGCTCGCGATCAGCATATGTAGTTGAATAAAGTGAGTAAAGCACAAAAGAAATTTCATATCGCACATGTAACTGCTGGCAGTGCACATGTTGACTCGTTCGGATGGGCAAGGGATTGTCCTGTATGGCCAAAAATCAGCCGTGAATCGTACGAAACAGTAAAGCAAAAAGGGACCGGGATAAATTCAAAAAGAAGGAAATTGAGATCTGATTGAGAAAGTCAGCGGAAAACAGCCAGAACAACAACAATTTCCAAGAACTGGGGAGAGCGCTGGAATGGAATTTCGTGCACCATGCTGAGACAATATTGGGCTGCTGACGAGCCTACCAGCCGACTAAGCGCGAGCTAAACAATGTAGTATAAGCTGCACGAAGTAGGGTAGTAGGAATAATAATAAAAATGGAGTATTATACAGATTCGTATGATAGTAGGATTGTAACAGGCGCGAGATCAGCGTAGGATTCCCACGCCAAGTGTATAGGATCCAGATGGGGATGCAGGTCACTCGTAGGATTGGTAGGCGAGAAATGATTTTCGTAGGATTGATTGCAGACAGTTGATGTTCGTAGGATTGAGCTCGAGAGTCGCATCAATGTGAATCCGTGTGATCGTGACAAAAATCTTTTTGCTTCCCGCCACCATCCCCGCACCACCCCTGCACGTCGACGAAAGTGTTCGGCGCTGCTATCCTGGGTAAGCTGTCACCCGCAACCTCGATATTAACTCACCCCGACACTGCAGCTCATCAATGTCACAATATTGGGCCGGGGGCGACGCGTGGACAAATCCAGCATCACAGGCTTTGCCGCTGCGGCGCGAGGGGGGCAATGGCGGGGGTTTCGAGTATGGCAGCGGCGCGTTTGATGCAATGAGGTATGTGGCTGTGGGCAGCATGACCGTGAAATGGCTCACATTCAGTTGATCCAGCCAATCGTGGCCATATCTGACAGGATCGGACACTCTCGACGGCTTTTTCGGCTCCGCACAACTCCCCGCTTCCGTTGATTTATCGCACGTCCAAGCCAACGCCCTCACATCAGTTCAGACCATTCCTCCGACGGAATCGCTCACCGTGTTCCATCAAGCCTCAAACTCTGCTCCCGTAGGCTCCATTAACGACGAGTTACAGGACATCTTTAATCAGCTGGGCCCTAACGAACTTGCTGGCAACGGAACCGTTGGTGACATCTCGTGAGCGTCAATGACTTGACACGGCCCGCGTCCTAAATATTCAGCAGGAATGCGGATCAATTTGATTTTGACAGTATCTCTGCCGTCCCATCTCGCCCACCCTCAAGCGCCAGTGATTATAGTATGTTCGAGATGCATCCAGAGTGAGTATCATCTCTGCGTTACCACCAGATCCTGGGCCAACGATGGATCGCCCCTTCTCATCAGAGAGTTACGGCGATCCATCGTCGGCTCTCATTAGAAGGAGGCTGATCCATCGCATTAGAACACTGACCATTTATAGTCAGACAACGGCAGCCCTATTACACACGATGAGCTCGCGCGCGTCGTCGCTGTGATGTCAATATCCGCATTTGGCACACAGCCATCAATTGCTCTGGACGTCGTCCTCGACGACGAGCTCAAAAAACCTTGAATAAAATCACGAAAAAAATCTCAATTGTGAGGACGACAACTACGATACATATTGCAAATTAGCTAAGCAGAATGAGCCAATTACACACCGTAAATTTGAAGTTCTGTCCTACTTTACCAAGACAAAAAAATTCGCGCACGATGCTAGTCAGCCCTCGTGCAGTACCGCCGCTACCTGGGATGACGGAACCCGCAGCGGGCTCCGTCAGCGCTCCTCTCCCTATCGCTTTCGTCTCGCCGCAGCCTTACTCAAACAATCCCGGTTCCATAGGCGGTGAACCGGCTTATTCGGTACTGGGCTGTCAGCGCACCATTGCTGCTTCTGCACCAGCATCACTAGCCGTGGGTCAGGCATCCCAAACCGACCCAGTGACACACCGCGGACGCTGTTGCTTCGTGCTGCGCGTGGGACGTGTGGGTGTGTCGTCGGAGTGCTCAGTGCCGTACCAGGCAGCGCGGGTGCGTCCGTGGGCTTCTGCGGGTCGAAGGCGATGCATGTTCATCTGGGCGCAGCACGGACAGCGTATCACCAGGCAGGAATGCGCAGGTGTGTAGTTGCACGGGTCCACCACCCGTAGCCTGGCTCGGATGCAGGCTAGCCCCCTGCGTATGACCAAAGCGGCTCAGCGGGTGAGAAGAGATGTTCATGGAGTGGCGAATCATCTCCAGCGGCGTGGGCCCCTCCTCGTATGATACGAGAATCGAAAATTGGCCCATTTCAGCGATATACCACCAAATACTCGAGAAAAACGAGAGGATTGCGCACAAAAGACACCCCAAACCCGACGCTTCATGTCCACCTCTTTTTTTTGCTCCACAGTTCCCCACGGACGTGATTATTTACCTACTCGAGGCGCATTCGGATATGCGTGTGGTGGGTGGAATTGGCTAGTGGAAAACATAGCAAACCATGAGAATAGTATTGAGAATGAAGATAATGTACCCCCTAGAACGTTACAGAGCTTTCAGGGGCCAGGAGAGCAGATACGCAGGCCACAGTGACCGAGGAAGACATCCAAAATAAAGCCATGTATGAACCGCCCGAGGAGGTATTTCCGGAGCCAGACAGATGATAAGGTATGTTAGTTTGTTACCGAGCAAAGAGAAACCAGTGAGAGCGAGTGTTGCACCTCTTTTGGGGTCGAGCCGTCCGACGTGGTGGAGCGAAAGGAGGAAAGTCACAGCTGTGACACAGTGACACACAGCGATCAACGCCGAAAGTTCGACGTCGTGCGACGAGCAGAGAAACTCCATATAAAATTCAACATTGCAGAAGGTTTTAGGAGCTCTCAACGAGTCTAATGACACCGAAAAAGACCCAAAATAACCAATGCAGAAAATCAGCCTACAATGAAATGGCGCCGATCGAGTGCAAGAAATTGTTTTGGGTGCCGTGGTCCTTTTTGGGGATGGTCAGGAGGTTTAAACCGTTCCCAAAAATATATAGGTTAAGGTACCGACATGGTGTGGTGAACAGATATTCAACTTGATGTCCATTTTGGTGATGAATGTCAAAAGTTCAAGGTCGTGAGGCACTTGGAATGACATCTAACACTGCGGCAGGTCATATATTTGTTCCATGAGTCCACTGATAGTAAAAAGGACCCAAAATGACATAGGTAAAAAATCAGCCTACGGCAAAATGACGCCGATCGAGGCCAAGGAATTGTGTTATGGTTCATTTCCCGTCGCCGGGGAGGTTAGGGAGCCGAACCGGTTCCGAGAATATATAGTTCGAGTTTCCGACATCTTGTAATAGATGGCTTTTCAAACCAATGTCCGGTTTGGTGATAAATGTCCACAGTCCAACGTCGTAGGGTGTTTGAAATGACATCTAACACTGCCACAGGTCGTAGAATTCCTCAGCGAGTCCAATGGTGGCAAAAAACATCCAAAACAACATATGCAAAAAATCAGCCTACGGCAAAATGACAACGATAGAGGCCAAGAAGTTGTGTTATGGTTCATTTCTCATTGCTAGAGAGGTTAGGGAGTCGTACCGTTTCCGAAAATATGTAGGTCGAGGTACCCAAGTGCCGTGATAAGAAAGTTTAAAAGACGACATCCATTTTGAAGCCGCAACCATACTGAATTCCATACTGTGGCTCACCGCGGTTCCAGCTCATCCAAAGTTCAAACCTATTAACTTCCTTTCACCGAAGAATTTTGATTAAACCTAGTTTACGACATCCCATGGAGTGTATCTACGTAGTTCCTCGGCATTTATCTCACTTCTGGAATATTAGAAACGGTGGTATAAAGTGAGATCACGGCACAAACAATCAAAGTGCAAGTGTGACTCATTTTCGGTTTGCAGCCTCTCGGATTACCTTGATGTTGGGAATGTGGCAAATACACTTCTTCTAATTTGTTACACATAAGAAATATATTGATCGGGCGTCTGTTTCGCGTGGAGAACACCCATGATTCTGTGATGGGTAAATTCCGCATTTTGCTCCATTACGATGCATATTATAGATTGAGCCTCTAGACCTATATACTTCCGGAACCGGTTCGCACGACTGTTCTTTACTGTTCCTACAAACCCAAGATAAAAATACCTCTTGTGGTCGGTCGGTGCTCATTTCCCGTAGGCTGATTTTTCAGGTACCTTAATTTCGCAGTTTTTTTAATGTGCCCCATTGGTTTCATCTTTTTTAAGGCTTCTGAGGTGTCAGATCAGTTTAAAATTTGTCCAGAACATTAAACGAGTGCAAACTCTGATCAGTCGAATTTCTCAGAGTATCGAATTAGGCAAGTCCCCTGCTGCGAGACAGCGACAAAATAGGGAAAAGTGTGGTATTAAATTCAACTACACCAGAGAAAATATTCCTGGATCCCGCAGAATGCGTGCTGGTACATTTTGCAGCCCGCACCCGGGGAATCATTTTTGAATGTTCCGGGGCCATTGTCGCACAGGCGGCCACTGCAACGCTTCAATAGAAGACTCATGAAGATTTTTGTTCTTTAATAGGTTTTCTGGGGGCTGCTATGAGCGGTAAAGCGCGCGATACAGGACCCGGAAAAAGCCGAGCCATGCCAAAGCCCAGGAATTAAAGGGTCAGAATGTGAGGGAATTGCATTAGAGGCACGTTACGAAGTTAAATTTCACTCTGGGGTTTTATTCTGAGGCCGGTTAATGTGGGGGAACGGGAAGGCGAGCAGCAAAATGCGCTGATAGGGGCTCATCAATTTGTGATGTAAACATGCGCACACAAATCAGCCTGCCAAATTTGTGCACTTTCGAACGTTTGTTCTGGCATCGGGACGGCCCCAGCGGGTCTGCGGAAGGGGTTACGACCAAAACTTCGTCTCTCTTGCATGTATGGACCTCAATTGCCCCGCCGGAGCCTCAGGCGGCAAGTACCCAAAAAGGCAGGGGGCACCGCCACCCGACGGCGCCCGGCCAGTGCCCGCCCACAAAACGACGGGGCAACGCCGCCGCCTGATCGCATGCGCCCGCATGACATGCTCAACCGAAAAAGGAAGGCTTCTAGATGATGCATCGCAAATCCCTCTGATTAGAACCCACGATGGATCGCCCTTCTTCTCTGCTTAGAGCCTCGCGATGGATCGTTGCCCCAGATAGCCCTGGCGTTACATACTGTCTTGATACGAATATCCAGTTCCTGGAGCAATCCGGATGCCGCAAGTCTCGGCCATCATTACTCCGGCCCGCCTTCGAGTGGAAGTGAGTGGGAAATGTACAGGTAAGGCACGCGATTCAGTTAGCGCACTCCTGATCATCCTACAGTGATTATCAGTCGAACCTATCTCGCCCCGCCTCTGCATCCTCATTCCCCGGTGATTTTGATTGGCACGACGAGTGAGCTTGAAGCCGTGATTTTTGCCGAGCTGATGTGTTGCAGTAGTCTCGGAGCTTTTCAAGAATCCATTTCCGCATTCGCACCCCCGGTTTCAAGTGATCTAGAGCAGCATGAAAAGTAAGTTTCGTGTCCGCTGATTTTCACCGACTTACATATTCGTTGCAGCGATTTTGGGACATTTGCGGAGTCTAATTCCAATCACTCCGCTCTCGACTGGGACTCGGATCTCGTCGGAACAAAGTAGGCAGAATAATTTTGCGATGATTTTAGTGCATTCGTTCATTCATCCATTAGTTCCCCGGAATCATCACTTCGACCTGAATTCGACGTCAATCGCTCGAGCCCGGATGATGCGAACACTCCGCACGAGTTGACCCCAGATGAGATCGATGTGGTCATTGGTCCGACCACCGCCACCATCAACCCCAGCTCCGCACGCGACTCTTGGCCCTGGCGCGACTCTGCGACTGTATGGACAGATCCGGGAGTGTCATCCAGGATCGTTGATTTTCCGAACGTGTTTCCGATCACCACGAAAACAAAGGTGTTTCACATCGAGCTCGTGAACGGCATACCCTCCCAATTTCCTATTCCCGAAGAACCGACCGCGTTTATTGTCTGCGCAGATAGTCTGGCTGCCGAGGACAAGATGAACACGATTGACGCTATTCTCAAAGACTATGTATGTATCTTCTACTTGTGTTTCTGACTTTAACTCAAGAATCATTTTAGGACCCTCATTCCTACACGGGATCGACCGGCTCGCGCCGCCAGCCCGATGCGTCTGTAACGGATGGGATTAGTTCACCATCAAACTCCGACTGATACCGCATCACTTTTAGTTGGAAACCTTGTCGCGCCGACAGAAGGTCGTCACGACACACTTGGACTTCCCTTTATGCCTTATGTTATGTATGAGATTCCCTTTATGACCTATATGTAGATAAGTATGAGTAGATATGTATTTAAGCAAGTATAGTTTAGTTAGATAGTTAGCTTCTCTTGAATCGAGACCCTTACTACGTATTTGGATCAGCAAGACTCTTTTCAACAGCTCAAGTGTTCCGCTTTGAGTTCCTGTTGCCGCAGAAGCGCTCGGGAACCTCGGCGGCGTCACAGCGTCCCTCCCCGGCTCCCTATTTGGACTCGACCCAGCTATTGAGGTTGCGTGCAGACGAGCGGAGTCAAAGTGTACCGGGGTCGTTGCGTGTGAATCTCTTGATGCTGCGTTCCTCAGCGCACCGCGTCGCTTTCCTGATCCTGTGCATCGTCAAAGGCTGATTGAAGCCGAGGTGCGCACTCGGGAGCTTCAAGACACATCGGCGGTGGGACGGGCCTTAACGTGAGTTCTGTTTGCACTCTGTTTGCCCATCGAACTGTGTCATTCCTTATTTGGCAGGTTCGAGCGATCCCTCCAGTCATTCAGCTGTAAGGCTATACTCGCCGATGGCACATCCTGCAAGGGAAAAGCGCTAATGGTGCGCGTGCAGAAGGTGAGTCGATAAAAGTTTATGCTGCTCTCTACTCAATGGTGCAACTAGCGGATTCGCAACAAGGACTACGTAATTGTCTGCTCTTAACAAGATCAGCCTTGCGCGCAAGGCTCCGGGCGCCATACTGTCCTCGCCATTCTCGACCACATCGATCAAGATATCCTTTTTAAAGTTCTCAATGGTCAACCAATTGTCGAGGAGCACGATGCTCGGGAGTTGTGCTGTCGAGTGATGTCAGGGCGGCAAGGATTCAGGGGGTAAAGCAGTCTGTCGTGGGTCTAATTTCGAGATTAATTGAACACAAAAGTTACGCAACCTGATTGGCTTCTGATTTCAACAGCGTACAACCACATGAAGAACGGACTTTCCTTCAAGGCCAAAATTGTTGCTCTCGGATGCAAGGCGATTTACCACGCCTACTGCCCTTGGGAGGCTCGTTATCCCGCCCTTGCACATACTGCTGTAGTCATTCCTACACACACACCGCATACGCACCCGCCACCTCCGGAAAACAAGATCAATCAACCCGTAGCGCGGCTATACCTGGAATGTGCTCGCAAACTAGGGAGTTCTGCAACGCCCCCGAGAGTGGATAGAGGTACGCTTATCTCTCTTTTTTACGCTCGTTCTCAGACCTCCTCGAGCTCCTACTACAATTGCATTACTTGGAACAACACCTGCATTATTCCACCCTGCTCTCGCAAACCGGGATATCCGACTACGGCTAATTAAACATGTGAAGGAGGAACTGGATGGTCCCGAACGCACTGGCGATGTCAGAACTCGTAAGTTCTTTTTTCTCCTTTCTCAGTATCGGAGAGCTGCATCTATAATTCACAGAGGTTGCTGTATATCTCGCCCAGCAGCAGGCCCTGCCTCCTGCCGAGCGTTACCTCCAGAGTTCCATTACTCGGGACGGCCGTACCATAATCTTCGGTATTCACCCGGAGCTTATCAAAAACATCCATCGCGTGCGAACTCTGGACTGCGACACAACGTTTAAGCCTGTTGTAGGTAGCATGGAGATCTTTGAGATAAATGCATGGCTTGCTGCGATCAATGAGGGTGCGTATCAACCTGCACCGAATTTCTGATTATTCATTGCTTACAGTGGTGACGTTGGGCCGTGTATGGATGGAGGCTCACGATCGAACCATCTTCAAGCAAGTATGGGAGGAACTGCAACGCCTCGTTGTTGTTCTCACTGGACGCCCACTTCTATTTAAGGGGCTCCATGTGCGTGGTACAATTCTTGGCCTTAATGCTGATATGGAAGTCGCGCCACTCCTCGGATTTGCCGACGCCTTTCTGCCGACCATTGACCGCGAGGAGCTTCGTGGAGTGGTTACTGATGCTGGAACCCTGTTGCTGTTTGTTCTCCGCCTCTGCTACACCCATATTTTTCGGTACGTTATTACTTGTCCTTTATGTCCCGTTGTGTCGTACTAAGCGTCCGCAGAGGTGTCCCCTGACGCTCCGCACCTGTCCAAAGACGACCATAATCGCATCAAAGGCTTCGTTCATCCAGAAACCCCACAGGCTGTCGAAGACTTCAAAGTCTGGATCGCAACCATTCCGGACCCTGATGGGGCAATCACGAGTTTGTCCCGCTTCAATTTTACCTCGTATTTCGCGTGATTCATGTTCTTTAGGATGGTGGAAACAGAAAATTACACACTTCTGGCTCCTTCCTGCGGCAATCCAGTGCCTCTCTCGCATTCCGCTCAACGACTGGCACACGATGCCTGCAACAACCAATCTGGGTGAGGCACAGCATGCACGCAACAATGCGGAGACGGGTACACAAATGGGTATCATAGAATCGTTCAAAAAAAGTACGTGTTTAACTCTCGCTTCCACACGCGCACCCAACCACTACAGATATGCTGAATACGATGCACGCCGGGCCGCCGAGATCAAAGTGAAGCTCGCGACCGGCAACTTGAACCACAACCAAAACGAGCTTGTTCATCGCTACGCCAGCTCCAATAGACGCCATGCGGCTGCCGCAGATAAGGGTATGCGGGCTCGGGACGCTGATGAACACGTCATCGCTTTGAGACAAGCAAAGTTGCAGGTGGAGGCTGAGCTCAAGCAAGCCGTAGCGGAATCCAAAGTGCGTCATTTCCTCAATCGCTTTCAAAGCTAAGTACGGATCAGTCAAATTCTTCTGGCCGAGTTCCCGCAAGGTGTTCATCAAAGGACAAGAAGGCGGAGGAAATTGCTCAGGGAATGGTATGTTCATCATTCAAGGTGGGTTTCCTCATTCTTACTTCCATTCAGCCGAATGTGGAACAGGTTCCCCGCGTGAGTCCTTTTTACAATTGTAATCTTACTGCTCATCACCAAAAATCACAGCGTTCATCCGGACGTGTCGCATCTCGCAGCACGGAGCCTGAACGAAATGCCCATCAGGAAGATGAGCTCCAGGATCCGCAGCCCGAGAAAGACGGACAAGTGTTCCAAACGAGCGATGAACCAAGCGGACCGGTGCGTAGAGTCGTCCTTTGCTGTTCGTACACCCACTTACACGTAAGCAGCGACACCTGCGCTCGCGCGGGGCTATGGTTTCGCCCACAGAACCCCCTACTTCGGCTAGAGGCGGTGGCCCATCCAACACCAAACGCAAGTCGACCTCAAGTGCAACCGCGCCAGCGCCTAAACCCAAACGGCGCAAAGCGGGGGACCCGCTTTCTGGCTGGGCCATCGAACTGGTTCCAGGTGATAAGACGACGGCGGTCACCCCTCGAGAGTATGCTCAAAAGGAGCCGGAGGAGTTTGCGGCACAGTATCCACAATATCTTAAATTTTTGTAATATTTTACATTGCGACGTAATCCTACGAGGAATACATGTCCACATCCGGATCCTATGGTCCTAATTCGGATCCTATGAAGATAGAATGAGTCTCGTAATCCTACAATCCTACGAATCTGTCTCGGGCTCATAAAAATGCGAGTTTTCAATATAGTCCGGTGCCGTGACACGAGACCAATGGGTCCGAGAGGTGCGATAACTGATACGGGGACGTAAGGCGGGTACGGAAGCGATATCGGAGGCGATTGCGAGACGGCAGGAGCGAAACGAGAGCGAGAGCGAGTGCGAGGGCGTAGGCAATGTGAACTTAAGCAGTGCACAATGTGGGCAATCAAAAGCTGAGTTATATTCGAAGAAAATTAGGTATTTATACAGGTAGATAGGGAAGTGAAAGGAGTAAAGTACAGTAATAATCATAGTAACAGGAACAAGGAACCAGGGCGTAGTAGCCACAAATCCGAAGAATAATAGTAGAGATATGAATATTAACCAAAATCGAACATTACGGCGAGATTGAGACTGGAAACAGTGGAATTGGAGCGTTAAATGAGGTACATATTAAGGGGGAGTATGTGTCACAAGAAAATAAGAAGGCCAGATGTCCGGACAGACCAAAAGTCGGCAGGTACAGAGTGGCTGAGACCGATGTCGAATGTAACGGAAGTTGCCGATCATTGACAAGGTATTCGTTGACAGCTTACCCGTTGATCCGATAGTCGCTTGGTTCGGGCTTGGCGCGCGAGCGAGCGCGACACCGCCAAAAGTATGGACCATCGTGTTGAACATCTCTGGCGGGGAAACGTCACGGCTGGTGGTGGTGGTTACATACAGTCCGGCACTAATGGAGAAGCGAGCCCAAGAGTACTGCATCAGAATGTACTTACTGTGAAACCGAAAATGATTATCAGATAAGGCTGTTGTGTGGCCATCATCTTACATAATTTAGAAATTTTATGGCCTTGAATGCAGGATGAGCTGACAGTTAGGAAAACAATCCAGAGTTTGTAGCGGGACTAGGCGATACAATAACTGTTGAATCCAGGAGCAAAAGAGCAGAATGGTTGCAGTAAATTGATAGTGAACAGTTGAAGAAAGCCAGAAAATTAGAGACCAGGTGGTAGTGGAAGGGGAGCGGAAAAGGAAGTGGATGGAATGAGTGAGGATATACTGTTCTTTTTATCTATGCCGAGTAATTCAGCTGCAGTGAGAAATATCGAGCAAACCAAACCAAGAGAATAACCACGGCATGGTGAGACATCCCTGGTGCTGGATGAAGTTGCATGGGATCACCTGAGGAATTGTGCGTAAATCACAGTGCAAATGGAAAATGGGGCGACGTGGCTGTCTCTGCAGGATGAGAAGAGAAGGAAAGGCACAAGGGATACGGCTTCGAGGAGCGATTGCACTGCCGAACAAGCAAAATCTTAAAGAATGCATTCTCACGTGGACTTTGTCTAAATTAGAACCCATGGTGTACAGCTCAATTAGGTCTTCTTTTTGAAAGGAGAGATCAGGGATCTGTCTGACAAGTTTGGACAAGCCAATCACTGATCGTGGAAAGGCGCTGCACAACGGTGAACACATTAGAGAGTTTGCGGCAAGCCACCGGGAGCCACCTGGTGGCTCTGCCGGCATGCGGTGCGGAGTGGCTGCTGCGCGGGCTAGTGGCTTCATCAAGCGTGTTCTTGGCGTGTTCTGTACACCACTCTTGCATCGTCCGGGCTCATTTTCACTGGCTACATACTCGGAGTCAGCATCATAGGTTTCAAGCTCCTTAGAAGGGCTTGGAGGGTCTGTACTCATCTATTCTGCTCGCCTAGAGTGCGTCCACATTGGCATGGTTGTTAGATGGATGAAGGTGAAGAAAAACAAGATGTTTGGTGTCATAAGTTTAGTCACCAGCAGAGCCACCAAATGCGGTAGCCACTCCGCACCGCATGCCGTTAGAGCCACTGGGTGGCTCCTGGTGGCTCCCGGTGGCTCGCCGCAAACTCTCTATTCTTGGACTGTTCCGGTTATTGACCAGTGAAGTGAGGTTCTCAACAGTGACACCATGTCTGGCGGAAATAGAGAGATGGTTCTTTGACGTGCGACTCAGGGATAGAACCACTCTCTTGGGAAGTTGATATGTGCACGGAAGTCATAAATACACTCATGCTGTGTGTCCATTTTCAAGATGCCCCCCTGCTCCACTGTCACACAGGCCCGGCTCAACAGGCCCACAACGTCTTTGACGATAGCTGGAGATGTGTTCAAAAGGCTTGCCGAAAACTTCAATACACCGTTTTTGGAGGCCATAATTAACACAATGCGGTCGCTGATAGATCGTATCCAGGTAGATTCCTTAGACCAGATTTCTGGACATTTACCTCACCAAATTTTGTAGATAGTCAAACAAAATAAAGACAATTGTGCGGACTTGATTGAACAAACTTGCGTGGTGCTCGATGCAATTATGATGGTTCACTTGGAGTCAGCAACTGATGGAGAGCTCCCACCAGTTGTGTTGAAGTATATTGGAAAATTCACAGAGTGCGTCCTTCCCAATGAAAAAAGATATATTTTATTTGATACTAACCACCATGGTCTAGAACCCTCTACAAAATCCATACCTTTGTTGAGGCCCAACAGCACGGTAGCAAAATGAAGAAGGTTTTTCATCATGGCGAGATGAGCACTACTCAAGGATTGCAGAGCAGGACTGCAACAAGACATTGAGTTTTTTCAGGTAGGGTGCTTACTTGACATCAGAGAATCTATTGATATTTTGAGCAGATCAAGAATGCTGACATCATGCCAGATATCACAAAGTTGCAGCGGGGGGCAGAACAACAAGAAGAAGAAGTCCTTGCCTTGATTGAAGCGCTCTCTGATAAATCTAAATCAATCAGAGCATCCACGGTATGAACACTTGGAGTGCATCTCGGACATCTGACTAACTTTTGCAGATCACCACAGTATATTCTAGGTCTCGGAATAGGTCTGGGCTCTACGATTTTCTTACACCAAGATAGCTCACCTTTGATGTCCAGTTCCAACTCAATCTTGATGCTGCCATCAGAACCCAAGATATTCCACGGCCGAGAGTCCGAAGTGTCAGACACCCCTCAACTCTTCAGTAATCAAGAGACACCGCATATAGCCATTTTGGGTGCAGGCAGGATGGGAAAAAGCAGGCTAGCAAAGGCTATTTTGCATCATCCACAAGTTACTGAGAGATATGACCAGCATCGTTACTTTGTTGGTTGCGACTCTGCAACAAATATAGTGGAACTTGTAGCACTTATTGGGGGACATCTAGGACTTAAACCTCAAAAGGACCTTTCCATCTCTGTCATTCAACATTTTTCTGACAATCCACCTAGTCTCTTGGTTCTAGACAGTCATGAGATAGTGTGGGGGCCCACAGAGTCTCATGGAGCCACTGAAGACTTTTTGGCACTACTTGCAGATGTTGATCCTCTTGCATTGATTGTGGGTGCCGACTTCACTGTGTCTCCCATCTCACAAAAACAACATCAGGTTACAATGCAGGGAGCAGAAAGACCAGCCAACATAAAGTGGACTCAACTGTTCTTGCCGCCTCTGCAGCCCTTGTCACAAGAATCTGCTTGTCAGACATTCATGGACATTGCTGATGACATGCATAATCCAGCAGAAGTTGACAAATTGCTTCTCCTAACCAATAACATGCCACTTGCAATCAATCTTGTGGCTCATCTAGCTGACTCAGAAGGCTGCTCCAGCATATTGTCTCGCTGGGTAGAGGAGAAGACATCTTTGCTCTCGGAAGGTCATGACCAAAGATCAAACTTGGATTTATCAATATCACTATCTCTGTCATCTCCTAGAGTCAAATCCCAACCTCATGCACAGGATCTCCTCAGTCTTTTATCAATTCTCCCAGATGGTCTTTCAGATGCAGAGTTAGTGCAGAGCAAGTTACCAATTACTAACATCCTTGCATGCAAAGCAGTATTGCTGCGTACTGTGCTGGCCTACACTGATGAACACAAACATCTGAAAGCATTGGTTCCAATTAGGGAGTACATGCACAAAAATAGTAAACCAGGAGATCATCTGGTCCGACCTCTTTGCAGACACTTCCAGGAGCTGCTGGAATTCTTCCAAGAGTTCTGGGGAACCAGTGCGTGCAGTCCACAATTGCCTAAGTACTAGGCCTCCTACATATGATTAATCCCTAAAGTCTAGGGGCCCCGAAATCCGCTGGAATCTCGGCCAAAGCCTAGACTCTAGGGCAGAAATAATATTTTTATAATATTATTTGGCCTAGTGTTCAGGATTGAGCCCTTCATGCAGTGTGAGCACAAAACATGATTGGTGGCTCAGCAGCCATAATATTACTCTGCTTAGCCACCTGGGCTGGGCTGATTGAGGGAAATAATATTCTACAGCCTGGAAAGCTGGTTTCAGCCACACAGTGGAGAAATATTATTGGTCCTAGATATATGGGTTCAGCTGAACAACCTTGCAGGAAGAAAAATATTATTTTGCCTGGCCACTTGGGTGCAGCTGCTCAGCAACAACAATATTGTACAGCCTGGAAAGCTGGTTTCAGCTGCACAGTGGAAGAATATTATTTGCCCTAGATGCATGGGTTTGGCCGAACAACCTTGCAGGAAGAAAAATATTATGTTGCCTGGCCACATGGGTGCAGTCCATCAGTAACAACAATATTGTACAGCCTGGAAAGCTGGTTTCAGCTGCACAGTGGAAGAATATTATTTGCCCTAGATGCATGGGTTCAGTTGAACAACCTTGCAGGAAGTAAAATATTATTTTGCCTAGCCACTTGGGTGTGGCCCATTAGTAACAACAATATTGTACAGCCTGGAAAGCTGGTTTCAGCTGCACAGTGGAAAAATATTATTTGCTCTACATGCATGGGCTCAGCTGAACCAGCTTTCAGTGGCCATAATATTATTTGGCCTAGCCACCTGGCTTCAGCCAATCCACTGGAATAATATTCTACAGCCTAGATGCTTGGGTTTGGCTGCATGCTGAAAAAAATATTATTTGCCCCAAAGTCTAGGGCCTGGCCTGTCAGCCAAAATATTATTTTGCCAAAACTGCTGGGTTTTGCTGATCACCCCCTAATATACAACAGCCTGAAAAAAAAAAAAAAACACTTCATTAAGGATTGAACCCAAGAACACCAGATGAACATGACATCAGCATCAGAGAGTTATTTACCACTACACCACATCACCATTATATATTTTCCCATTTATGGTGCCACATATCAGACCAACATCTCTCATCAATCCTGTCTATTTTACATGCCTGTCAAATTAACCATCATTTATCACCAGCTGTGGGAATTTATTTTGCATTTTGTGCAACAACCAGGGGCTTGTTCCCAGAACTGTCAATACAGTCAGAGAGCCCTCGGTAAACTCTATAACTTTGATTTTGACCATATTTTTAGATATGAACCACCAACTTCCTTTTTTGGCCACTACGCCTTTTGCCCAAAAAGGAAATTACAGCGTTTTTCCCTTCCTTTGGTCAGAATTCAAACATTTTGGATGGTCTAACACATTGGGTGGGATGAAATTCACCATAGAACATGATGTGAAGCATACCCAGAAGCACTACACCTCTGGTGAGAGGCAGATAATGGGGATGCAGGAGAAGATTGATTGCTTTCAGTGCAGCCTTAGCCTCATCAATGCTGGGTACCATGAAAATGTATTCCCTTGTGTCATCCTCCAGATCTACTTCCTCGGGTTCCTCATCCACAGAGTCATAACATGCATCATAGGGAACTGATTCCTGGTCATCCAATGCAAATTCTTCTAGATATTGACCATCAAAGTCTACAGAAAAATCAAAGCGCCAGGGATCACCAGCAGGGGCTGGAGCAGGCTGGTTGGTCGACCTCAATGGATCTGTAGCAGCCATAGTGGACTGCACTCAGGGATTTGCAAATGCATTGTGATTTGAGAGGCATTGGTGTGGAAGGGATGTGGGAGAGGTGGTGAGTGTTTCAGACTGTCTGTGCTGGCTATGGCCCTCAAGATTTGTCTGGGACTTCTCATATGGCTCAAAAAAATGGTTAACAAAGTTACTTGGCAAAACTAACTTTATTTTACTTGTGGCAGACAAGTAAAATAAGCAAAAAGTAACTTGTAATTAACTTCAAATAACTTCAAGTTAGAAAAAGTACCAGCATGCTAGAGTAATTTAACAACTCTAGGGGTCATAACAAGTGTCAATTCACGCTCTTGTGACTCCATCAAAATTCAAGAATTTTTTTTTTTTTGTGTGCTGTAAATAACTCACCACATCTTTCAGGAATTGGGAACATCAAGTCGACTTGAGGTCACTCAAGTTGACTTGGAAGTCAACCCGAGTCGCAGCATTGACTCGACTTAAGTTGGCTGCGACTTCAACTTCGAATGACTTGGAGTCGGAAGTTGCGGCAACATTAGTCTGATTGCATTGATCTAACTTGGCAGGCCAAGTTACTTCCAAGTAACTTGAAGTTACTGAAGTAATTTGAAGTAATTTGAAGTTACCCAAAGTAAATTTGATTAACTTTATTTGCAGTGAACTAAAAAGGGTGCCTTTGAATGGCAACACACTCGATTTGGGTCCTTACAACAGTAGTACGGTTACAGTACCACCTGTATACCATAATAACCATAAAAAATACAGTCTGTATACAGTATCCCACCACTGTAAAGTACTGTATGATGACCAACAAAAGTAACTTACCATATATTATTTGAAGAGACTACACAGACCCAGAACTCTTGCAGTATCTCAAGGACCAGAAGCAAGCATCTTGTGTTTACTTTGACGAGCGCTTTCCAGCCACTGAGTCTATGACACCTTCAGCTCATGCAGCTGCCAATTTGGCAAATAGAGAGCTTGCGCAGAGCCACTAGTAGCCACCAGGTGGCTACCAGTGGCTAATCAGGCATGCGCAACTTAGTGGCTCTTAATTTGCGTGCCCTTTGCATAATTCTTACTCTTGGGGGATGAGGTCAGCAAGGAACTCTCTCTACACCTCTGGCTGCATGTCTGGACGGCAGACAGGTGTCAAATAACGTTATCTAAGGTAATATTGCGGTCCGTGATGTCATACATGAGCCACTGGATAGCCACCAAATCCGACGAGTCACTGTGGAGCCACTCGCTTGCGCATGCCTGTGGAGCCACTGGGTGGCTACTAGTGGCTCTTGCGCAAGCTCTCTAATATTAATGAGACTCACTGCGGGCCAATCAACTTTGCTGCCTTTGACCAGGCCCAGATGACGACACAAACATGGAAAAAACTTGATACTTATTTTGAGGTACTACATATCCTCTACCTTGCAGATCCTGTTCAATGGTAGTATGCCCGCAGAGCTGAGTATCTGCATCTATACCAGTTCGCATGTGTTATCTTGTCAATCCCAGGTAATTTTTTCCTCTCTTGATGTACAAATCGAGGATCATGGATTTTACCATGCTCTGCAGTTGCTGTGGAATGTGTATTCTCTGGTGGAAGAGACACCATCTCATTGCGGTGTGCTAGTTTGAAGCTGGAAACTATCTGGACTTTGATGTTGCTGAAGCATTGGATTTGTTTGAAATGCAAGAGCCTTGAGAACCTTCTCCAGACCGTTCAGGAGGTGTAGATACATGTTCTATACCTTTGTTTGATTTTATTTCAATTTTATGGCTGTATATGGGTCCTAATATCCGTAAATATATGGTACCGTAACCATAAGAGCTCCCAGAAGCATCCTTATGGTTATGGGTATGGTACAGTGAGCACCCGTAAACACCTGTATTTCTTACAGCTGTAACCATATACAATACAGTGGGGACCCCTAAAGGCTACTAAAGTTGTCACGTCTCAACAAAGAATATGGTTGAAGTTTGAGAAAACAACAATTAAAGTATTTGCAGACACTCTGGTAGAGTGGGAATGATAATCAATGGTGTGTATAGTATGCTTGAGGTGTTGGGAAGCATCTACTGGGGTCCTTGCATTGTCTTATCAGAACTGTATGAGTTACCTGTCAACAAATTAGTTTTGTCAAGTGTGGGAAAAGTAAAGTAAAGTAAAGTTAGCCCACCAAGCCAAAGGGGGATCAAAGTTAAGGTTACCTTGCACAAGTTACTTTTTTCACTCTCGCTCAAAAGGCATCTCCTGGTCTTCATCGGCAACAGCAGTAGGTCCAGCAGTAGGTCCCAGAGGAGTAGAATACCGCATACACTGGTTATGGAAAGCCTCTGCATATGCTCAGTCGTCTCAAAGCCCAATAATGTCATCCAGATTGTCGAGGTCATCATCGGCACCATTGTCGCCTTCGTCGGCCTGCACATTCTGGTCGTCCTCATCTTCGTCATCCGAAACAGCCTTGAGGTTCGGCAAGATGTCATCCATGTCAGTGTAAGAAGGACGTAATGAAGGGGCCACGGTCTTGGTCCTCGGTCCTGCGGGAACAGAGTGGTATCAGCACGAACACCATGCACCGGAAGTGAAGAGAAAGTGTTGCTGAGGCCGTCCTCCAAGTCAGAAGAAAGGGTAGCGATGCATATGGTAAACTGCAATTGAGGTGAATACCTCCAGTCGCGTCACACTAGTCCAGACTTACATTCTCCTTATTAGCTTTCTGTGAGTTACTTTTTGATCTCTTGGAACCAGACATAAAGTTTCCTCCTCCCCTGTTGAGTCCGGAAGGTTGTTCCTTGCATTTTGGCAGGGACGCGAATGAGATGAGGAAAGAATATGTCAGATGATCGTGTCAAATCTTGATACAGTGCGACTTGCAGTTAGTTTCTCTTACTGTAGCTCATTAAATCAGGGCTATCTGGGGCAACAATCCATTGTGAGGCTCTAAGCAGAGAAGAAAGGCGATCCATTGTGGGTTCTAATCAGAGGGATTTGCGATGCATCATCTAGAAGCCTTCCTTTTTCGGTTGAGCATGTCATGCAGGCGCATGTGATCAAGCAGCGGCATTGCCCCGTCGTTTCGTGGGCAGGCACTGGCCGGGCGCCGTTGGGTGGCAGTGCCCCTGCCTTTTTGGGTACTTGCCGCCTGAGGCTCCGGCAGGGCAATTGAGGTCCAAAAAATGCAAGAGAGACGAAATTTTGGTCATACCCCCTTCCACAGACCCGCTGGGGCCGTCCCTATGCCAGAACAAACGTTCGAAAGCACAAATTACCTAATACATGATATTTTTATAAATCGCGTTACATCACTAATTGCGCATGAATTAGCCCGCCAAATCTACCTAGGTTTCATCCAAATCGGTGCAGGACTCATTGAGTTACAAACAATTCTTCGAAAACTTACAAAAACAAGAAAATTTCGTTTGCGCCTTCTGTTCCGACATTAGCTGTAAAGAAAAAAAAATCTTCATGAGTCTTCTATTGAAGCGTTGCAGTGGCCGCCTGTGCTACGATGGCCCCGGAACATTCAAAAATGATTCCCCGGGTGCAGGCTGCAAAATGTACCAGCCCGCATTCTGCAGGATCCAGGAATATTTTCTCTGGTGCAGTTGACTTTGATACCACGCTTTTCCCCATTTCCTTGCTGTCTTGAAGCAGGGGACCCACCTAATTCAATACTCTGAGAAATTCGACAGATCAGAGTTTGCACTCGTTTAATGTTCTGGACAAATTTTAAACTGATCTGACACCTCAGAAGCCTTAAAAAAAGATGAAACCAATGTGGCACATTAAAAAAACTGCGAAATTGAGGTACCTGAAAAATCAGCCTACGGGAAATGAGCACCGACCGACCCCAAGAAGTATTTTTATCTTGGGTTTGTAGGGACAGTAAAGAACACTCATGCAAACCTGTTCTGAAAGTATATAGGTCTAGAGGCTCAATCTATAATATGCATCGTAATGGAACAAAATGCGGAATTTACCCATCACAGAATCATGGGTGTTCCCCACGCAAAACAGACACCCGGTCAATACATTTCTTATGTGTAACAAATTAGAAGAAGTGCTATTTGCCACATTCCCAATATTAGAGAGCTTGCACAGGAGCCACCAGTAGCCACCCAGTGGCTCCACAGGCATGTGCAAATCAGTGGCTCCACAGTGACTCAGCCGATTTGGTGGCTAGCTGGTGGCTCAGGCATGACATCATGGACCGCAAAATTTCCTTATTTAAGTTATTGTGACACCTGTCCGCCGTTCAGACATGCAGCCGGAAGTGTAAAGAGGACTACTTGGTGACCTCACCCAATAAGAATAAGCGGTATGCCAAGGGCATGTGATTAAACAGCCACTTGATTGTGCATGCCTGATAAGCCACCAGTAGCCACCAGGTGGCTACTGGTGGCTCTGCGCAAGCTCTCTATTGATATTCAGACGTCATAAAAACTGCGTGCAGGATTCAGAATCAGTGACTGTATCATTAGGGTTGTTCACACCCAGCCTTTTTCACACCCTTTTTCCGCCCTTGTTGTCAATTTCTTCATTTTTTGCCCGGTTTTTTTCCGCTTTTTCAATTAGAAGTACAAAAAGGGTAGAGCAATGAAAAAAACGAGGTCCTACATGCAGATATGGGGAAATTGAAAAAAAAAAAGGGCATGAAAAAGGCCAGGTGAACATCCTGGTCTGAAACTCCCCTTTCCCACCCTTTTTCCACCCTTTTTTCTACCCTTTTTTCTATTTCATGTAGCCTGATTGCTCCTTTTGTTCATCAAAGGTCAAATACCAACATGAATGTTCAAAAAAGACTAGGGTGAATGTTTCTAGATTTTATAGTGCACTAGCGTCAAAAAGGGTGCAAAAAGGGTGTCAAAAAGTGTAGGCGTGAACAACCCTATTATACTAAGTTGCGATTCTTCATTTTGAATCTCTCCAGAACCCACAAACCACAGGCATAGATACATATCATCTCGACAGACGTTCCTCGTCTTGCCTTTTGAAAATACCACCATACCAAACACAAAAACAACCAAAAAAAGAAAAATCATACTATGTGTCATAGCCAACCTTTCAGTCCAACTTCCTAGTTTCATTCAAAAAGTCCATTCCAGTGGAAATTTTCTCCTTGTCTCTGTCATGGCCAATATCAAAATAATAATCCATAGACATTTGGTCAAGTAGAATGCTACAAGTCTGAGATCGACACATGTTTCTGTTCTTTGCCATCCATGGCCAGACCAGTTGGCAACCCCAAATTGGGTATGTCCTGCAACTTTTGTGCTACACTGAGTGTTTGAAGCTTTTCATCAATCCTCGCAACTTCCTTCTTCTGCTCCGAGCGCTCAAACAGTGGCCGTGCAGTCTCCCACATTTCTTGAGCCTTCCTAAGATCTCCACGCTGTGCATACACCTCACCCATTGTGCGCATGCATTCAGCTCTGCCCTGATGCACATCCATCCTAGTGAATCCCTCCAGTGCAACTGTCAAAACACTTAGTGCTGTTTCATCTGTGCCTTGCCCCATCAGCACATCTCCCAGGCACCGCAATGCCTGGTGTACCATCAGCCGACTCTGCACCTGTGAACGTAATGTGAATGCAAGGAAAACCCCGGCCCATCGCACAGATTCCATGGCTGCATGCACAAGGTTTTTTGGGTCGGCCAGCCTCACAAGACAAAAGTATGCAAGTTCATTATCATTGTTGTGTGTGGCAGCAAAAAGCCGCATGTACTCAGCTCTGGCCCCAATCATGTCTCTCTCACGATACAGCAGGTCCACATAGAGGAACTCACACCAAGAGACACCACGTGGATTGTGGGTATTTTTAAAGAGGGTCATTGCAGCATCAATGTTCTTGGACACAGCATCCACACTGGCACCAGTCACCACATCAAGGAATGCAATGTTGACAAGGGCATATGCATGCCTCTGTGGGGAAATTATGGCAGAGCTGTGGTGTAGTATTGCCTCTTGGATATGCCGTGCCTTGGAATACTCAGTCTTGAACTGGTACAATACTGCCTCAAGGTTCATTAGTGTACTTTCCAGCTCTCCACCTTGCAAACCTGCTTGGACAATCAGCTCCTTCCCTTCTTTCACAAACATCAAGCACTGTTTAAAATCTCCCATTGATGAATAGCACAGAGCATGCAATTCAATTCCACTCAACTCGCCTCTGATGTTCCCTGATACACGGGCAATTCTGTATGTTTCCTGGGCCAGCTGTATAGCCCCAGAGTAATTTCCATGAAACCATTTCATCCAGGCCAGGCCATATAATGGTCTGATCTTGGCCATGTCAGAGCTGAATTGTGATGCTACAGAGAGGCCAAGCTGATAAAAGTCCTCTGCCTTTTTTTAGATCTCCAACACCCCCACCATAATATGCCGCTATTGCACAATAGAGTTGAACTGGAGGTATATGCAATTTAAAGGTTTGTTGATCCACAAAGGACATGGTCCATACTCACCTTCCCCATCATGGTCTTGGATCACACGGAAATCCTCTATAGCCTTGCCTAAGGCCAATTCTGGATTGGGGAGCATATAGGAATAGGAATGATTAACCATGGCCCTAAAGGCGCCAATGATAAATCGACCATGAATTTCATAGTCTTCCATTTGGGACAATATTTCTGGTATGCACAGCATAAGTGGGGTGATTCCCCGATTCATTACCAAATTGAGGTGGTTGAGCATAATTATGCCAAGGATAGATTCCCTGCAGTCACTACGATCTGAGTTCAATCCCTGTAGCAGTACATTGTGCAGATTTCCAAGATTTAAGAGGAGGCGTGGAACCAGATCATCTGCAAAAGAAGAAGTATCCCACAAAGCCATGAAGAGCTTGAGAATGTCAATATAATATTTTCGCAAAGGTTGCACCAACTGCTGAGAAGCTGGACTGGAAAGGTGAATATACTCCCGAATTGGTGCCAGTACTTTCAATTGTCCGACATTGTCAACATATGCCAGTGAAGTGCGGACCAGTGTTGTTTTGCAATCAGAAATGTTTGGGATTGGGACACTGCTTTGAACCAGGTCAAGGTCAGAAATTCCATCAGAAAGGAGTGACAAGAGACTGAGAAGCTTCACTGCATGAGGTGAGGAGAGCATACGGGGACTTGAAAGAGAAAGTCTGATAGAAATGTCCAGGTTTGACTGCTTATCATAACCTTCAGAGAGAAGGGCAGTCCTCTCAAGGTTCCAATGCTCTAGGGTATCCTGGGAACCAACAGAGGCTGCAACTCCAGCAACTAGCTGAACTGCAAGAGGTATGTTGTCTGTGATTTCCAAGAGCTGGTCAACTTCTGATCTATCATGAATTTCATCTGCAATTTCAAGGAAGATTTGGCGGGCAGCAGCTTGATCCAAAGGCATTAAGGGACGTAGGAATGGATGGGTCCACTGGACCTTCCCAGGTCTCTCTGTTCCACGCATTGTGAGCTGAGAGGGCATAGTGAGTAAGAGTAAATCATGTTAAACAGGGGGCATACCAAAAGTGCTACATGTGGGATATCAGCCAGAAGTGCAAGGAATTCCTCCACTTTTCCTCGACCACCCATAGCTTCCCATGGTGTCTCAAAATTGTCCAAAATCATCAAGCATGGCTGTCCGGCTGATAAAAGAGCAATCACAGCTCTCTCTGATGTCCTGGAGGTCTCCACACCAAGATGGGAAGCAATAATCGCAACTAGAGAATCCCTGGTGTTCACAGACTCACAGGAGATGAAGTGACGAGTTTGGTATTTATTGGCAACTTTTGGATGATGAAGAGTGGCCATAGCTAATGTTGTCTTCCCCATTCCACCTGGGCCTAATATTGTGACCCGTGCAGGATCTATGAGAAGGGTTTCAACGACATGATCCAGCTCGGAATCACGGCCATGAAAGATTTTTGGGGAAGCAGGCATCAAGGAAAATGACCCAGAGCTATGTGGCACACAAATAAGTAAAGTATTTACTTTTATTTGAGAAGTATCCACCTGGCATTTGAAACACTTTGTCCAATCTTATTGATGATGTCAGAAAGCATCATTTCCATGTACCATGCTTACCGAAGATGCAGTGTCAAATGAACTACTCTGGGATGAGATCATTTCAAGCAGCTCTTGATGGCGTGCCTCTGTATCAACATTAAATTCAACAATAGCAGTAGCAAGACCAGCTTCTTGTTTTGCCTTACATAAAATTTGTTAGATGTTGCTGCTGCCGCAGGAATTGAAAACTAACCGTGAAGATGGTCAACAAAGCTCTTAATTCTGTCTCACAAGTATCCAATTGGGCAATTATTTCTCCTTGCTTGAACAGGCGCTTGATTGGTCCCAGCTTCTGCTGGGATCTCAAACATGAGTCCAATTTCTGGAGAGTACTGCAAAACAGAAAATGAACAACCACTGACAAAGCCAGAGACTAATAGGAACTCGCCCAGCATAATGTGCAATTTGTTCAAGCATTTTCGGGGCCTGAATGTTGTCCGAGTAAATTGATAGACTGGTGAGTGCGCACAGTGAGTGGTGAATTTCTTCCACAATGCGAAGACATTTTTCTCGTTGGAACCTGGCATTCTGCATTTCCGATTCACCAGCTGACAGCAAAAATGCATGAATGGCATACCTCCACCATGGGGATGATTGTCAAAGTGAGTGTGCAGACCCTGGTGAGGAAAGGTATCTGAGATGCAATTGCAACATCACGCAATGCATTTGCTGCGACTGCCGTATAGGCGAGAATCTGGTCAACTGTAGCAGGGGAGTTGGGGGGCATTGCAGACGGTGGGAAAATTTTAGGCAAGAAGCCAGTCATATATCTGCCGCCGTGATGTTCTGGATGTAGTGCGGACCTCAAGTGTGATCCTTCGAGCCACTGTTACAACAGCTGAATGCTCTTCTCCCGTCGCCACAGCATTAATCAACCGAACGGGATCTCGGTCTTGAGAATGTCACCAGGGAACCGCGAGATCCAGGGACGGCATGACGGGCGCCAGATAAATATCACACGGTCGTGAGATGAAGTTCGACTGCGATCCTAAACAAGAAAGCTGCACATACTAGGGCTGAAGCGTCCGTCAAATGTAATTGATCAAGTTTTAAGATCAATCCACAATTCGGGCTGAAAACTCGGGGTCTATGATAATTTCATTGGTGCACCAGGTCGACATTGAACTGTAGGAGACTCCTGATGTATGGGAACAGTTCCTGGATAACGGTAGTAAAGAATAAGCAAAAATCATGATTGCGGGCCAGAACATGATTGCAGGAAGATGACTATGGGATTTCATGTACCTGGTAGATGTACTTGTGTGGCGCATCCAGTTCTCTTCCCACACACACACCGACGTAAATCGGTTGAGCCTTCTCATGAGCCGAGGAAATGGCCGCAGTTGTAAAAAAAGAACCTGTGGAAAAACTAACAATTGCCGTTTGTCGGACCAATACGTTTGGGTGCTACGCCGACTTTGTGCTCTTGAGTCTTGATTTCCTCACATTTCGTCTTTCTTGAATCAGATGATCGTTCATTTCTACGATGATTCGGGAGCGGGAGAAAGACCTTGCTAATCTGATTGGTTAACAATAGCTCCGGCATGCATCGCCAGGCGACTATAAAAAGAATGGGTGCCGCGATGGTGGAAAGCTGGGAAGCAGCACTATTATTATTAAGGTTATCCGAGAGGTTGCAAACCGAAAATGAGTCATATTTGCACTTTGATTACTTGTGCCGTGATCTCACTTTATACCACCGTTTCTAATATTCCAGAAGTGAGATAAATGCCGAGGAACCTCGTAGATACACTCCATGGGATGTCGTAAACTAGGTTTAATCAAAATTCTTCTGTGAAAGGAAGTTTATAGGTTTGAACATTAGGGGAATTCATGCTAGGCAATTAATTTCCTGTTGGAGACAAAAATACTCAACTGATGGGATGCGTATTTTCTCCAACAAAAGAAATTCCACCAACGAGATTAAACCTCATTGGTGGAATAAACACTTTGTTGGAGAAAAATATTGTTTGTTTTCATAAGGCAAATGAAATATATTCAGTAGAAAGAAAATGGGGTGATCATGGATATATTCATCTAACAACAATTTTATTCATCCCATCACTGGAATATCTTTGTCTCCAACAAAGAAATTAATTGCCTAGCGTGAATTCCCCTATTGGATGAGCTGGAACCACAGTGAGCCACAGTATGAAATTCAGTATGGTTGCGGCTTCAAAATGGATGTCATCTTTTAAACTTTTTTGTCACGGCACTTGAGTACCTCGACCCATATATTTTCGGAAATGGTACAACTCCCTAATCTCTCTAGCAATGAGAAGTGAACCATAACAAAACTTCTTGCCTCTATCATTGTCATTTTGCCGTAGGCTGATTTTTTGCATATGTTGTTTTGGGTGTTTTTTGCCACCATTGGACTCGCTGAGGAATTCTACGACCTGTGGCAGTGTTAGATGTCATTTCAAACATACGACATTGGACTGTGGACATTTATCACCAAACCGGACATTGGTTTGAAAAGCCATCTATTACAAGATGTCGGAAACTCGACCTATATATTCTCGGAACCGGTTCGACTCCCTAAACTCCCCGGTGATGGGAAATGAACCATAACACAATTCCTTGGCCTCGATTGGCGTCATTTTGCCATAGGCTGATTTTTTATCTATGTCATTTTGGGTCCTTTTTGCTATCAGTGGACTCATGGAACAAATATATGACCTGCCGTAGTGTTAGATGTCATTCCAAGTGCCTCACGACCTTGAACTTTTGACATTCATCACCAAAATGGACATCAAGTTGGATATCTGTTCACCACACCATGTCGGTACCTTAACCTATATATTTTTGGAAACGGTTTGACCTCCTGACCATCCCCAGAAAGGACCACGGCACCCAAAACAATTTCTTGCACTCGATCAGCGCCATTTCATTGTAGGCTGATTTTCTGCATTGGTTATTTTGGGTCTTTTTCGGTGTCATTAGACTCGTTGAGAGCTCCTAAAACCTTCTGCAATGTTTAATTTTATATAGTGTCTCTGCTCGTCGCACGACATCGAACTTTCGGCGTTAATCGCTGTGTGTCACTGTGTCACAGCTGTGACTTTCCTCACCACGTCGGACGGCTCGACCCCAAAAGAGGTGCAACTTGGGTGCAACACTCACTCTCAGTTGGTTTCTTTTTGCTCAGTAACAAACTAACATACCTTATCATCTATCTGTCTCCGGAAATACCTCCTCGGGCGGTCGGACGTCCATATATGGCTTTATTTTGGATGTCTTCCTCGGTCACTGTGGCCTGCGTATCTGCTCTCCTGGCCCCTGAAAGCTCTGTAACGTTCTAGGGGGTACATTATCTTCATTCTCAGTACTATTCTCATGGTTTGCTATGTTTTCCACTGGCCAATTTTACCCACCACACGCATATCCGAATGCGCCTCGAGTAGGCAAATAATCACGTCCGTGGGGAACTGTGGAGCAAAGAAAAAGAGGTGGACATGAAGGGTCGGGTTTGGGGTGTCTTCTGTGCGCAATCCTCTCGTTTTTCTCGATTATTTGGTGGTATATCGCTGAAATGGGTCAATTTTCGATTCTCATATCATACGAGGGGCCCACGCCGCTGGAGATGATTCGCCACTCCATGAACATCTCTTCTCACCCGCTGAGCCGCTTTGGTCATATGCAGGGGGCTAGCCTGCATCCGAGCCAGGCTACAGGTGGTGAACCCACGCAACTACACACCTGCGAATTCCTGCCTGGTAATACGCTGTCCATGCTGCGCCCAGATGAACATGCATCGCCTTTGACCCGCAGAGGCCCACGGCCGCACCCGTGCTGCCTGATACGTCACTGAGCGCTCTCCGACGATGCACCCACACGTCCCACGTGCAGCACGAAGCAACAGCGTCCGCGGTGCGTCATTGGGTCGGTTTAGGATGCCTGACCCACGGCTAGTGATGCTGGTGCAGAAGCAGCAATGGGGCAGGGGTAAAGTGACGCTGTGACGTTGCAAGCGGCGCAGATCGGCGCTGCAGTTTTTTCAACTGACGCTGATTGACGCTTGATTGACGCAGCGCTTTGCCGCTTCGTCACACCGGCGCAGTGTCACGTATACCTTGACGCACGCACACTTTTCTTTGACGCACCCTTCGGCGCACCCAGCGCAACATGCACGACGCCGTTGACGTCAATTGCCTTTCATTCAACGGAATGAGCACCACAGTTTGTCGTTGCAGCCACTGCCGGTGACCGACTGTCAAACAGGCGGCGCTTCCTTGATACAACTGTCGCGCAAACTAATTCTTGACCTGTCTCTATGCCGCTTGGTTGTTGCTCTTTGCTGTTGCCACTATGTTGATCACGGCTCTTCATCCTGCAACTCTGAAAGTTTACTCGATGTTCGACAATTGATCAACGAGAGAAGTTATAACGTTTTGTCGCATCAGTTAACATACAGATTCAATCATGGAGAACAGAATAAAAGAAACTAAACTGCCTTGCTCGAACGTAGACGTCGTGAAGAAGCAGACTTCGGCGACGCCTTCCGCGTGGACTTCAGCTTCGGTTCCGCCTTTTCCCTCGCCGCTTTTTTTGCTACATCACCCTTCGCGCGCTTCATTGGTGGTTCGCTCTCGATCTCCTTGTCGCTCTTCCGCTTTACAGCTACCGGAATCGGTGCAGTGGGTGCGGATCGGGAGGGCTCATCACGGCGAAAGGTTGGTGGCCTGAAGTCTTCGTCCCAAATCGAGTGTTCTGACTTGAATTTCAACATGCGATCTGCCGAGGCGGCCGACGAGGGTCCCCCATTCACTGACGCAAACATGGCCTCCAGGGCTCTGTCGCCGTCGTAGGGGTAAGGGACGACCCGGTCGTCCAAGATGTCGGCCAGCAAGTCGCCATTCAGATTCAATGGCTCATTGAGTTCTTGCTGAACCGCCAAGAATTGAAGAAGTGCGGAGCCCACCCCAAGTGCTCGCTCGCTCTTCTCGACATCACGGAGACCGGTAAGCTTGACATGCCTCATGAGCTTCTCCAGCGCAGGCTCTAGGAGGGCTTCAAGTTCGGGGGTTGGAACCAAACCGAAGCTGCGCATCCATCGGTCCGCATCCCGACTTGGATTCAACTTCTTCTTCCCACCCTTCACAACGATTGGTTTGAAGTAAGCATTGAAGTTCTCGACCACCGGATGGCTGTCGTCGAACTTTTCCAAGATTTTTGCGATCGCGGGGATGGCTGCTTCAAAAATGGCCGCAAGCATGGGATTTTCATGGTGTTTGAAGCTAGGGTCCATGTAACGCGGCATGCGAATCTTTCCCGCCTATATTAACTTGTGAATGCAACGCGCTTGATCAATTAAAAATCCCTCACCTGATTTTCAGTAAGCTGTACCTCGTCTATCTCCTGGCAGAATTTCCGCGCCCGGAAAAATGTCCGCTGCATCATGAGCGGCAGGTCCGAGGTCACCGAGTTGTAAGTCGAGCCATCAGTGCACTCCAGCCATAGAAACTCATACTCATCCTTCTGCCCTGCGCGGCTGTCGTGGCGTTGAATAAATATGGCTGGGTACCAGAGCACGCCAGCGGCCTTCCAGTTTGGGACGCGAGGTGATGGAACCAACACAATTTGATTCGGGCGGAAGCTAGCGGATACGATTAGCTTGGGCGTGAATGTTTAAATCAACGGATCATACAGGTCAACAAGGGGATCGTAGCATCTCCTGCAGATAAACTCGACCTCAGGATCGTTCCAATCCACATCAGCGGCCAAACATTTGATATGTGCCCAGAGTTTGCACTGCTGGCACTGCACTTCCTCCGGGTCGTCATCGCCATCAGGTTCTTGCATGCCGCAACCTTGACACCAAATTGGAGAGGGTGACGAGGAACGAGAACCGGTGGCGCTCTGGATGTCGTTCTTGGGGGCTGAGTGGCCCAGTGAGTGTTGCGGTTTGCGAACCCGCTGTCTCTTCGCTGGGGACATAAGTGTGTCCAGCAACATTTGGTCGATCTCATCGTCGCGAGAAAACGAAGGTGTCGCGGAATGTGGAGGCAGATCTCCCATATCAAACTCGTTTCCATCATCATCTGGAGACGGTCGCACAATTGTTTGTGCCGCGGCCTTCTTCGGAGATGCTTTCTTTGGAGATCGGAGGCGAGAGGTGGAGATGTAGTCGAGAGTTGTAGGAGAAGGGGTAACAAGCCAAAATTTGTCGGCATCGGCGACGCGAACCATGTTTGGGCGGTGTAAATGGCATGTTGAAGGCAGACCGGTCTTGCTTGTAGGGTCGAGGGTGAAATTCAACCCAAGTTTTTCCGCCTGCACAAGCTGCTCCCTCCGAAAGAACTGTTGAGCATGTTCGCCGCCCTCCAGATGATAGACCACCGCATAGAGAGCATATCCTTCTGGCACTCCTTCGATCGATTGGGAGGGGCCAGTGAGTGAACCTCGCGTGGTTGTTGTCCGAAGCCGAATGGCATGTCCCTCGTGTTTCCGCCCGTCGTAGTCGAAAATCCTTTTCTTTGACGCTGAGATCGATAGGTAGCGCACAATAAAGTGCTGCGCCAGTGTGCTGGAGTAAATGTGGCCCACAATGTTGTACTTCACCCCGGCTACGGAAGCAGCCGGATTGCTCGCGTATGGAGAAAGAATTCCAGGAATATTCCACTGGAACGCTTTTGTCTCGCCCATCTCGATAATCAGCACCACAGGAAGATTGAGGATAACCTCCTGCTCGCTCGCATTGCCATCGCACAGCGGGACGCCTTCGTGA
This sequence comes from Mycena venus, assembly GCA_014462655.1. Lineage (NCBI taxonomy): Eukaryota > Fungi > Basidiomycota > Agaricomycetes > Agaricales > Mycenaceae > Glaucomycena > Glaucomycena venus. The sequence goes on along the minus strand of JACAZI010000005.1, from coordinate 2,338,363 downwards.
GTCTGCCAACATCCCGCGAGAGGCTCTGATTTGGTCACGCGAACGAGGTCTTGAAACCATTTCCGCATGTCACCCCCATATTTCTCGCAGAGGGTGTAGCCCAGTTGACATTCAGCTCGAAATGTGATCGGTGTGAGCTGCCAGTGATCCTGGCCTGCGCCCGTGCAGGACTTGAGCTTCACCGACATCATCCTGAAGTAAGAACATGCCCGTTCTATTGCCGGATCCAACCGCTGCTGAGCCACGCGGCGGCGCTGAAAATAGTCCGGGATATAATAGCGATAATTGGTGATATGATGAAGCCACCCCTATGAAGCAATCCGCGGTCAGCCGGTTGCGCTCGCAATTGGGCGCAACATCCACTCACAAACATCGTGTTAAACCCCATCATCGATCCTGCTTGTATTCCACGAACGCCTTGAAGGGTAGATCGAAAGCCGTCTCGCTGAGTGTTCAGCAAAGTGCAACCACCAATCTCATAACCAGCCAGTTCAACTGTGAAGAGGCGGGTGTATACCATCTGGTGGAGATGGCCGAGCAGATTGTTTGGGGGAAGGTCTGAAAAAATAGGCTCCATGCTTTGCGAGTAGTCCCGCGCTGCTGCCACAGAGATGATGGTGAGACTGGAATCGAGCCAGCAAGAGTTGTCCTTCCAGCGGTAAGACTTTTCATACTCCGCCTCCTGTTCCCGCCGCTTTCCGGTGCCCAGCAGCGCCCTGCCTGTATCAGGGGGTCGTCCATCGTTCTTGGTCTTCCCGAGCAAGCGTCGCGGACCATGGTGGCGCGTGTATTTTGTATAGCCAAAGTTTGCCGCCGCGCGCTTCCAACTTTGTCTGTCGCGACCGTAGAATATTTTTACCCCATCTAAAGCGCGATGTTAGATCCAATTTGGGTCAAATGACTATCAGAACTCACGCGCCGCAGCAGAGGAGAGCTCTTGATAATGTTGTGCAAACTTGTAAAGCCCCCGAAGTCCTTCAAACAAGGGCAGCAAACGGCCGATAGCTGAGTATAATTTCCAGTGCATTGCCTCTTCTGGATTAGTCGTGTCGGGAATTGACTTCCAGAGCTCCGGGTTCATGAGACGAAAGCTGGGGAATAGCATGATGGCGTGCTGTGGGAGCATCCACCAGCGGATCCAAGATTCGGCACGCGGAAAGGCCTTGATGAATTGGTTCGCGTGATCGAGGAAATCTTCCATTGTCTTGGGCTCAAGGAGCTTTCTAGCGTAGTTCTCGAAGATGTCCGTTTTCGAAGGATCCACGACGCCACTGATTTTCTTGACACGGGTTATTTGATTTCGAAAATGCTGCCCGCAACCCTTCAATAATGACTCGGCAACGGCTATTAATTCCTCGATTGTGCGTTGGCCGGGCGCAAATGCAAGCCAGAAATCGACCAAGCCAAGAATAAATCCATTGCGCTGGGCACCGTTGAAATCTACCACCTGCATCGACATCAGATCCAGTCGAAAGCGGAAAGAAAGACTCACATTGGCAAAAAGGGCATCGGTTACTTCGATACCTTGGCTCGTGCATTCCCGTGCCATCCCATTAAACAAGTGGAAGTAGTGGATCCGATAGTGCTCCGCAGTACCGCCATTTGCGTAGCTCATTATCCCTGGGACCCAGCACTTGAGGCGTTGGGGCTCAAATGTCGAACTGACAATGAGCAAACTGTTCCTCTCGCGCCAGACTCCGTGAGCAGTGTCCGAAACGATCCCATTGACGGCCTCCATATCCACCGTTGATTTGACAAGTTTTGAAGCCATGAAAGGCGTCTGCATGACGATGACGGAGACTTCACCAAACCGCGCCTCGAGGATAAAATCTGGATGTTTCTGTTCGAACTTGGCGAATTCCTTGACAAAGTTATCTCCCCGTGGATTGTGCGAGCCCTTCAGAACTTTTCGGCGCTCGTACTTGATCCGTTCAGCATTAAACAAAACAGGAGTGATGTTGGCCACAGATTCGCCGGGCCCGTCAACGCCTGGGCGACCAACTAACAGTTTCAAGGGTCCTGCGGACGGATTTTGCTCCACTATCTTGCCGAATTGCTTCTTCTCCTTTGGTAACATATGAAGACGAACCGTTGGGCGTTCGTGCAGATGGAAACCACCGTTTTGGTAGTAAACTCCGTGCTTGAATGTGTGAAGAATGGAAATGACACCGCAGCGCTCGTGGGCAAGGACTCCGCCGCAACTGCTGCACGGTGTTTCTAGCTGCTTCCGGATCCCCGCCGTCCGGGTCTGAGGCCGGACTATCAAAGTGCACGTCCGACTCGTGCACGCAATGACTCCCTGGCATTTGCGGCGAGTGACTTTGCCCTCGGGCCAGCTATCCGCCTCGGCCGAGCCGCCACCAGAACCACCCATAGGCTCAGACGCCCAATGAACCCTCAAATTATCGAGGGCCTCGGCCTCTTCAAGGGAAAAAAGGCGGGAAAAATCACCGTCGGGCCACCCGTCCCATTCTGCACCATCGAAATGCTCTTGGCCCGGATGCAAGGGTCGAGAGGAGGAGCTGCGCCGCTGTTGCGTCTCCCGATGCCGTAGGACAGGTTGATTGGCCCGACGCGTCGGAGGGTGGGTCAAGCCCGTCGGTCTGGCATACGGAGTGGTACGAACGGTACGTCGTTCGGACCGTTGAACTAGCGTGGACGTGGTATCCTTTCCTAAAATAAATGTCAGCATTCAAACATCAAGTGTCAGTCATCAGGTCAGGACGCACGAATTGCGCTCCTCTGACGCGGCAGTACACCGTCGGATGCTAGATAGCCAGATATCCCACCACTTTCATTGTAAAGGGGCACCGAACCAGGCCCGAGGTCGTCAAGTTCATCTGAAAAACAAAATGAGATGCATAGGGGAGAGAGGCACTCAATGCAACTCACACACCGGAAGGCCTTCATCTTCGTCCGCTCGAAGGCCAAAGAGATAGCGGGTGATCGTTCTGAAGAAAGCCTGTGATATTCATTCAACGGATGTATGGCTTTCCAAAAAATTGACAGCGCCCACCAGAGCCATGGGAGCTCAATTCAATCCATGCAGACAGTCAGAGAGGGCAAGGAGGGCAAGGACGGATTTTCAAAGAGCGAATTTCAAAGATGTGATGCTGATTGATCAATCACATGTCTAATCTAATCGGAGTCATTCGCCTGAGGATCTGCTTCCAGCTCCTCGAATTCAGCTGCATCCAGAGATTCATTATCTTGACCGTCTTCCTTCTCATCTAATTTAGCCAGTCATTTCCGGTTGGAATAAAAAAAGTGAAGAGAGAAAGGTCTTACCCTCCTCATCCTGACTTCCGCTCTGCGTCCCCTCGTCTGATAACATGCATTCAGCGGACATGGCTAGGGATATCTCGGTTACTCTACCTTCATTGTCGTCTCCATTGGAATGCGTGTCTTGAATTGATTCAACTAACGCTTGACAATCAGCGGGTGTTCAGGATCTGTCACAAATGAACTCACCCCCCGCGCCCTGGATTCCATGCCAGCTCTCCTCGCTATCGGATGAGGTAGAAGAAGACATATTTGTGCCCTGAAACTAATGATCAATCCGGGAGGAAAATGGCGAGGAGCCACCAACCTCAGTTCGGGACTCGAGTGCTACTGGGTGTGTCGCAATGTACTCGGTGAATTCGTATGGTTCGTTTGCGTGATATATCAGCGAGTGTGTAAATTTGGGATGGGTGTGGTCGCCGGAATTACTGAATAATGCTCCATCACGGAATAGGGACACCGCAGACTCGATGCCGCACTCGCGCAATCGCAATTTCTCACCGCACAAACACGGTGTGCGAAGCTGTCTGTGACGGTCGATACCACGGGCAGCAGGAGCGATGCGCATGTTGGCGGTGCATGCCCGGGAAGTGCACTCCAAGATACCAATGCATTTACGGCGTATTTCTTTACCCTTCTTCGATGTTCGCGCTGCCACTGATCCTCGCCTACCTTTCAAAGCCTCGCAAACCCAGTTCATTTCGAGTTGGTTTGTGTCAGCTATATTCTGGGGTGAGAACGAGCACTGGAACCGTCCGTCAGGCCAGCCGTCCCAAGTTGTAGGAGTTGCAATCGTGTTTGGGGGCGACATGGAAGACGGGTCTGCAAGACGATGCGATGCTACAGTCCGTGAGCTTGATACCGCAATATAGAAAATAAAGAAAAACGAAAAGAATTACTTCGAGCGGTAGGTCGGCTATCTTGTCTGTCACTGGGCTCGGCACCTATAAATTGTTGCAGCGCTTGATAACTCACCTCAAATGAAACAGAACGGGACCTACTTCCACTGTTAACCTGAGCTGGACTGTCTCTAGTATTCTGAGGAACAAGCCTAACCATTCCAATCAATTGTCCTATGCACTTTCGGTGAATTCTTAGCATACAGGAGACGGGAAGCCATCCAACCTTGGGTATTAAAATAAGGGACTAGATTGCGGTTGCGGCGGCGTAGAATCAGGCGTGACAGCCAACAGATGATTGCCCAAAGTCTTGAAAAGTTCGTGGCCACAAGACAGAGGATTAGAGCGAGGTAAGTAATGTCGATCATGACGGTAAGAGACAAGATGATTAGTCACCTCGCAAAGCCGGCCAAACACAATCTCACAGGCCAGAAGCGGCAAATTCTCGGTTCAAAATTTTCGCAAATTGTCTGCGGAATCCAGCACTCGGGGGCAAGATGGTATCTATCTCATAGCAGCGTGTTGGCATGGGAAATCGACAAAACAAACACCCTAACGATGACGCAAAGGGATTCCAAGTAGTAGGGAAAATGCGTCTACTTGAAATCCCTTCGCGACATCAAGAGTCCTCGGGACTCAATCTTGGCCACGGGTTACTATACCCAAGACTGGAACCGAGAAGCGGGAAACTTCCTTTTGCGGAAGAAAAGGTGGTGCTTGCGGATTTGTATGGAGAGGTTGGGAACAGTCTTGGATTCTTTCCTTTTGTGTAGTGATTCACTCACACGATGATGCCGTGCCGCAATCCAAAAGAACTTTGCAGCACGGCATCATCGATGTATATTGAGTAGACCCCGTAACTTGAACATACGTGATTATTGTCGAATGAAGTTTCTGATTTTTGAACGTCCTTCCGATGTCTGTCATTTTTCTTTGCCCTCTGTGCATTTTTCCCGGTTCCAGAAGGCTCAATGTGGAAACCAGCTCCCAGTGCGGTTGAATTCAACATCCATGTGCGCTAAAAAGCCAAATTGAGCTGAAGACTATTTTGTAAATAACTTGGTCAATGTCCAAAATGAAGGGCTCTTGGACTTACCATGCGATGCGGGATATATATGAGAGTCGCTTCACCCTTCATCCCAAAATTCATCGGTGGATGCGTCAGTCAACGTCAATCCAACCCTGACGTTGGTGGCTGTGTATTGACGCAGACCGGCGCGCGCGTGTTGACGCACGACCGGCGCATTCCTTCTTTCAGAGTTATGACTTACTATCTATGCTGGGCTTACACAGCTTTGTTGACAATTTTTTTCTGATTTTTGAACCAACTTTTTCCGTGCTCATTGTCATCAACGACGCCGAAGGACTTTGATCGCTGTGTTCCAAATGCGGTTATCTGGGATCACAGCTCACTGGTGACAGCGATGGAAGCGGAATTCTGTCATAGGAAGTAGTTGAAAGGAACCAGTGCCAAGCACAACCGGGAAGTTGAACCAGTGAACTCTCACAGGCCACAAGATGTTGAGCAGGTGTGAATGACGGGTAGAGCGATGTTGAGCGTTGTAAGGGAGTAAATCCGACAATGGTATCCTATTTCACAACGAAGAGCAGAGTGCGTGAACACAAGAGTTGTCCAGATGCGAAGAATACCGGCGCAGAGTGATGAACGACTGCCAACGCATAGAGGCGCATGAGCGGCGCAGATCAATGTTGCAACTGACGCTGGACTGACGCGGAGTTGTCACACTGACGCTGCGTCACGGCGCTTGACTGGCGCGGACTGACGCTAACTGAGATGGAGATTGACGCTGCAAGCACCAGGGTTGACGCTGTAAGGCGCAAAATTGACGTGAACAATTGACGCAGATTGACGCAGATTGACGCTGTGACGCTTGTGACGCAGTCGCATTGACGCTGATTGACGCTGTACAACCCTTCGTTCGATGCTTTTAACATCCTCGACAGCGCCTATTCGCAGAGATTATGGTTCTAAACAACGTACCAATTACCACTGTAGTTGCCTGTGGAAGATGGGGGGTTAAGGAGAGCAGTGAAGGTGAGATCACCACCTGACGCAAAATCGAACTGACGCTAACTGACGTTGCATGCGTCAAGCGTCAGTGCAGCGCCGAAATCCCTTTGCCCGCAGCAATGGTGCGCTGACAGCCCAGTACCGAATAAGCCGCTTTGCCGCCTATGGAACCAGGATTGTTTGAGTAAGGCTGCAGCGAGCGCGGGACGAAAGCAATGAGGAGAGGAGCGCTGAGGGAGCCCGCTGCGGGTTCCGTCATTCCAGGTAGCGGCGGCAGTGCACGAGGGCTGATTAGCATCGTGCGTGAATTTTTTTGCTTTGGTAAAGACAGAACTTCAAATTTACAGTGTGTAATTGGCTCATTTTGCTTAGCTAATTTGCAACATGTATCGTAGTTGTCGTCCTCACATATGAGATTTTTTTCGTGATTTTATTCAAGGTTTTTTGAGCTCGTCGTCGAGGACGATGTCCAGAGCAATTGATGGCTGTGTGCCAAATATGGATATTGACATCACAGCGACGACGTGCAAGAGCTCATCGTGTGTAATAGGGCTGCCCGTTGTCTGACTATAAATGGTCAGTGTTCTAATGCGATGGATCAGCCTCCTTCTAATGAGAGCCAATGATGGATCGCCGTAACTCTCTGATGAGAAGGGGCGATCCATCATTGGCCCAGGACCTGGTGATTAAATTGTAGGATACTGTTCAATTACACAAATGTTTAATTATCGTCCTTCAAGCCTTTCTTTTTACCTCATTCACCGCAAAAGTCCCACCCCGAACTGTATTTATGGTGTTCTTCGGCACGATAAAACTATCTCCTCTTCCAATTTTGCTCCGATTGCTCTAAAGATTTGGGAGCATATTCCCTCCCATGGCCTTACTGGGACAGATTTCCCAATTTCTGCTTTGTTCAGTTGTTATTAAATTTTCGGTCGTGGAAAGACTTATCATTCAGTGGCGGTGCTCCTTGCATGAATATGGATGTGGCCTATTTTGGATAATGCTGGACTGAGTTGCTCTGAGAAGCGGTATAGTATGACACCAGTGAGCAAAACAATGGAAAAACCACAAGCCCTGGACAGAGACACTCATTAGACATGTGGGTGTCACTCGGATCAAGTATATAGTTTGCAGCGGTTGAGAAATGCGTGCAAGCCGGTGTCATATTTTGCTAAGCGAGCAAATAGGCTTGCCAAGCCAACAAACAGGCTTGCAAGCCGAAAATGTCGCTCTCTGGCAAAGCTGATACCAAAAGACAACACAAAAAGTCACAGGCCTTAATCCAATTGAAAAATACCAGGATCCTTCCAAAAAAGTGTTTAAATTATCGACAAGCCCAACACAAGCCCGTTTGTCTGATGACATCAGACAAACGGGCTTGTGTTCAGCTTAGTCGGGCTTGCGTGTCTGTCAACTCAAGGTTTCATAGCCTACACCCCACCAGCCTCCAAATCAGGTATGGCACCAGCTTTTGAGTATTCCTACTCAAAAATGGCTTAGAAAGAGTTTTGGAAGCTCATTACGTTCTGTGTTCAGTCTGTTTTTTCTCTTTTGAAATGGCTTGAAGACAGCACATGGATATCTCTGCATGACAGTATGGCAGAGACTCATTGAAGTTCATACCTGGAGTTGTCTTAATGGAATATTTTTGAGTCATTTCAACAACTTATACTAACACCCTTTGGTTGCAAGTGATGTATAGAGACGATGTTGACAGTTTTGCCCGGTATTGTCCTCGGCGGCGATGGCGTATCATCACATCAGTGAGCAAACAATTATCAAAAAATGCAGCCTCTAGATGTATGTACTTACTGCACATAGTGTATTCACTCAGATGGAGAAATTAGTCTGATAGGGATGAGAAATGCATGCAAGCCCGCTTCTCGGCTAAGCGAGCAAACGGGCTTGGGCTTTGATCTACATCCAAATCCAGGCCCAAGCCCAAACAAGCCCGTTGACGCGGGCACAAGCCCGTTTGGCAAGCCGAAAATGCCACTCTCTTCAGCCACATGTTGTTTGCTAAGCCGTGATTAGGCAGACGATCGAGGTCGACCATTTAACGGTTTGCTTCGGCCATAGGATGGCAGAAAGCCGAAAACCCGAGGCCGAAAGGAACTTGATTATTACTAATCCATGATCAAATTGAATATCAACTCAACAAGGACAAAATTGGAAATTTTGTTCCATCAGATCCTTTGAAGCTGTTCTAGGAGTATACCCCCAAATTCTTGTCTGAATTGGGGGCGAATTGAAGGATGAAATAGTTTTCTAGTGGATCTGATACGAGTAAACACACAGATCGCACCGTGTGAAAGGACATCCAAGATGATCAGTCGCCCAGTTACTGTGAACATTGAATTTCAAGTTCGAGTTAATTTTCAACCTTCGTGTGTGCAATATACATTCAGTCTACATACCTAGGCATTGAACTACCCGATTGCACATGATGTACTGCACTGTAAATAGTAAAGGTACTTTATTTTAGTGCCTAGGTACTAATTTATGGATTTTGACACTGATTTGAAGTGCTTTGGGAAGTAGTGCTTTTCAGATCACTGTAAATTAGTGCCTCCAAGGCACTAATCCTCAAAGCACTTCAGATTAGTGCGCGACCCATATTTACCATCTTATCTTGGGCTTATCAGGTCGGTGATCCCCGGGGGTGGCGCTGCAACGGCGATCAATCTGTGTAAGGCCTTACTTGGTCAATACTCTTTGCATCCACTTTCACCTTGCTTTCACCTTCATTCGCGGTCTTGTGCGCCGCAGTTGCCTCTTCTGCAACCAAAACACAAGAAAGAGCAACCTGCACTTCTGTAAACACCACCTGTGCCACCAGGCGAGTAACCAATTCTTTCTCTTTGACGATCCTGCTGCATTGTATCTTGGTTCTGCCTTGAAAATCTTTTTCTCTCCATGGTATTGCAAGGAGGCTTCATAGATTTCATGAAGTTATCTGCGCGCATCTCAAGCGGGAAAGCGAAATTTGCAGGCTTTGGACAGCTAGCTGACGCTCATAGATGACCGGTTCTCGAATTGAAACAAAAACTGGCAGACCTCATTCTATCTGATTATATTACCATTGCATCGCTTGGGACGACTTCTTGGAAGCTAGTGATTACAACATACACGAAGCTCGCCGCCTCTAAGTTGCCCTGGACAGTCTTTGTCGGAGCCGCGGGGCTTGGTGCGTATAACCGCTCAGTCGGTGCACACTGGGTGAATGAACAGAGTTTCCAGGGAAGACCCCATATTTCGGCTGGAAAGAATTCTCAAACGCACAAAAAGGTCGGCGTTGACATCGGCATTTATACCTCAGCAAACTCACCTCGTTATTTCAGGTGAAACGGCGTACAGCAACACCGGCGCAGGTACTACATTCAACTGCACATTTCGTTGCTTCAACACTGACATTCGCGTTTGGGTCTGGTCGGCTTTTACGCCTTCATGTCCATTCGTTTATGACTGATAATCTCGGACCCATAGGATGGTAATCCAAATGGCCAAGCGTGACCGGCTCAAAGTCGTCGCTTCTGCCGGGTCCGTCGAGAAGGTCAAATTCATGAAGGAGATTGGCGCGGACGATGCATTACATACAAAACAACGAACACCCGCGAGGTGTTGGAGCGCCAGGGACCGATCAATATGTAGGGCTTTCGAGAATCGACACTCAGTTCCTTCGTTCATATGCTCCGGCTTGCGCGTTTGATTCAGATACTGGGACAACGTGGGCGGTAGTAAGATTTGATCCCTTTTTGACCTCTGATTCATTGCCTTCAATGTTGTAGCCCACGTTAAAGGGGAGGTCACCGACGCTACTCCCGCCACGGTACATCTCATAGACCGGTGTGGAAGGGCGACTTGACCCGCTCGTCGCCTTCCCATTTATGGTCGATCCGAGCTGTCAACCGAATTAGGAGACGCCGCGGCGCTTCTTTTTGTTTTACCTTCCCACTACTATTTTTTGCCTGTTTGCAACTCTACTCATGAATTGTTCTTCTCTCCTACCTCTAGACTCCACTGTCCTTCAAGACTCCCTTTTTCTCGGCCTCAATCCCTGCGCTGAATCGACGGCGATCAATGGTCACGTAATTACCTCAGGCCTCGAGGTCGGGTTTGGTGCTCGATTGGGACTCCCGGCAAATTCTTGTTACGTCTTTCTGTTCGGCTTTCCCTCTCTTTTCATACATTTCACAGTAGCAATCCTTACGCGAAGATCAGCGCCAATGCGACTGCTCACTCGGATCGCGCTGGGGATCGACGTGAGACGGATTGGGCACCCGTACTCAATGCTGAGCGGCGCAGCGTGTCTCCCTATTCGTAGTTGCGCGTCTCCCGGTGTGCAGTTTGCCGAGGAGTTGGTTTAGCCGAAGGATTTACAACGGCCATTTTACATACGTTACATAAATGTTTTAATTTCGCTTGCGGGCTCTGGTGCCGCGAGAGAACGCGGGCAGCCATCCCCGTCATGTATTCTCCTTCTCTACCTCTTACCACGACCACCTAATTGTCTCTGACTCGGATTTTCCCTGCGCACGCCTGAGTTTTTACACGAGCCGAGTTAAGTTTTACATTATTCTTGTGCTATTGACACTCCACCCCTAGAGCTCATATCTCGCTTGCGTGAGGGGAATCCAGCTCCACGGCTGGGCGTCATTCCGGCACGACCTAGACACGACCTCGGTCTACCAGCAGACCGCTTTTTCCTTCCTCACCGGTTTACTGATATTCCTAACACTGGCTGTGCATTGATCAAGGAATTTAAGTTCACAGATTCCTGAGTACGATGCACAGCTCAATTATCTACAGCAAACAAGAACAGCACCGCTACACTTAGTTGCCGTACTGCATGCGAGATGCGGATAGTGTGATTATTTCGCTTAAATCCGGTGTCTTATTCACCTCTTTCTAGCCTACAAGGCACTCCATTGATTCACTCCGCCGTATGTAGAATTCTTCACCTCACCATTCTTTCGTTCCGCCGGGTCCTCACAAAGACAGTTCAGCATTTGGATCAATGAAAGACCTTAAGATTCCACTCACCCACTCCAGATCTGAACACCCGCCCTTGGTATATCCTTCCAATTGATTCCTTCATTGAATTCGTTCAGGTTCCATCGCAACGCTGCCACCTACTTTATCTCGCAGGACATAGGTGTTTTCTCCCACCAAAGCAATCGGGAAAAAGAATAAAAGTGCAGCATATGGCAAATGTTTCCTTGGGATGACAATGAAGCTTTCCCCGAGAGCAGAAGGAGAAGTTCGCTGTGAAGTAAGTTCATCTGAATTGCAATGAACCCGTTGCCCATGCTGATGGTTCCCCTTGAGAGTTCACTTTTCGACTTGCAAAACGGGCTTGCGCCTGCGCCAACGGGCTCGTTCGGGCTTGGGCTTGGATTTGGGTGTAGATCAAAGCCCAAGCCCGGCAGATCGGCTTGCAAGCCCGTTTGTCGGCTTGGCAAGCCCGTTTGCTCGCTTAGCCGAGAAACGGGCTTGCGCGTATTTCTCATCCCCCTGGGACAAATTCCTCAATCTGAGTGACTACAATGCGTGCAGTAAGTACATCCTTCTAGGGCTTGCGATTTTTTGTGTCATTTTGCTCACTGATGTGATGATACGCCATCGCCGCCGAGGACGACACTGGACAAAATTGTCAATTCACTTCGGAAACACGGGCTTGTTGCACTGAGTATACTCTCATGGTCTCTATAGATCTTTTGAGACCTAAGACTTTCTTACAACTTGAATCCCCGGTCTACAAGAACCAATATTTTCGTGACATGTTCGTATAAGCTATTAAAATGAATAGGAAATATTCCATTATGCCAATGCCAACTCCTGGTACAGAATTCTGTCAGTCTTTATCATACTAGCTTGCAGGAATAATTACATGCTGTCTCCAAGCCATTTCAGAAGAGTTAATGCAGATTCAACACAGAATATACTGAGGTTTCAAGCTCTTTCCGAGCCATTTTTAAGCAGTAATACTCGATGCCCGATGCCCCAACCAAATTGGAGGCTGCTCAGATGCAGGCGATGAAATCTTGAGATGATGGACGCGCAAGTCCGACTAAGTTGAACACAAGCCCGTTTGTCTGATGGCATCAGACAAACGGGCTTGGGCTTGATCTTGGCCGCAACAAAGTTCATTGGGGAATGAGCTTGAGGGGCATAGATTAGTATGCAAACTTAACGCTTCAGTTGATTCAAATGGATCTGACACATAATTCCGTTCTATAGGCTTGAAAATCTGGTTGATTTCGACTTCTAAGTTGGACGCAAGCCCGTTTGTCTGATGCCATCAGACAAACGGGCTTGGGCTTTGATCCTGGCTGAACAACGGGCTTGCGCGGATTTCTTACCGGCCAGAAACTATCTACTCAATCTGAGTCCCTTCAATGCATCTATCAAGTGTTTAAATTCAGGGCTTGTGAAATATTTCTACCATTTTGCTCACTGGTTCAATACTATACCATCGCCGCCCGTGACGACTCAGTCCAACATGGTCCATTCGCCTCAAAACTATGGGCCTGCCCAGTGCATTCCACCGCTATCCATTCATTGTTGAAGAGTAAGAATTGTGAGCTTATTCAGTTTTCTCGGTTTGTCGGCCACGATTTCTTGTACAGTTGACTTGCTCATAATGCATTAGGTCATTATGCATAATGCTCATTTTGCATTGGATTCTGCGATCCACCGACTTGGTGGGCGTGGGTTTTATGCATCTTTCTCATAATGCATGTTGCATAGGCTTTGGACGATTTTTTTATGCATTTTTGCTGGCCGTGGAAGAGTTTTAGTGGCCTTTTAAGCGAACAATAATCTATGTTTCTCGACTCAAAGTGAAAGTGAACTGAACAGAAACGCGGTCACGCTTTACCGGTCGCTTTTGAGCTCGTGGGAATGCATTGTTTACAATCAACCTCTGAATGCAACATGTCAAAAATTTTCACGCGCCCTGCATTATGGCTCCCAAGGTCAAGACACGGAAACCTCGACCCCCACCTGCTAAACCATATACGCGAGGCCCCAACAAGCCTAAACCAGCCAAGGATGCTTCACGTACTTCTGCGAGGCCAGCAAATGATACGCGACGGAAACAACTCACGCTCCATGATTGGATGATGGTCTTCGCATTTTGCGACAATCATCGCGACATGTCACAGCAGGACGTTTCAGAGCATTTCAAGGGCTTGAAAAATGGTGCTCTTCTTTTTTCACAAGAAACTCTCTCGCGAAAACTTGCGATGCGCTCAGAGCTCGAGAACCACGTGAATTCAAACCTGAATGCTCTCTCCATGAAGCGAGAGCGTGTCATTACGAGGCCAGATGTCGAAAGGGCACTCGTTCTGTGGGTGGAGCACATGGTAGAGGAGAAAGGGGAAACTGTGACGGGCGAGATGTTGATGGAGAAACAGGCTCGATTTGAAGAGCAGTTTGATGTGCCTGAGGAGCAGAGACTGAAGAATAAGGGCTGGGTAGCATCATTCCAGAAGACGTGAGTTCCACAGTTGACCTTGTGTGTGAAAAGAAATTAACCGAACGCTATGCATCGGCAGCTACAAAATCAAAGAAATCCGGCGGCATGGAGAAGCTGCATCTTGTGATCCTGTCGCGATTGCGAAAGAACGTGAACGCATGCAGGAAATTCTGGCGGAATATGATCCCTGGGACCGTTTCAATGCTGATGAAATGGGCTTTTGTTGGCGCGCAACCCCGGATGGTGGATTGTCGACAAAGCAGATGAGCGGCAAGAAGGCCAATAAACAACGGATCAGTATTTTGCTCACATGTAGCGAAACCGGTGAAAAGCTCCCGCCCTTGTACATTGGCCACGCCAAGTGTCCTCGGGCTTTCAAAAAGAAATCAGGCAAAGCTCTGGGTCTTCAGTACTACAGCAACAAGACAGCGTGGATGACAAAAAAGATTTTTCAGCCGTAAGTCCCTGATATTCAATGGTTTGCAGTCTTCTCATTTTTTCAACAGGTATCTCATTGAATTAGACGCGAAAATGCGATGGGTAAACAGGCATATCGTCCTCACGGTCGATAATTTCAAGGGCCATCTTGTTAAATATCAGCCAACGAATATCCACATTGAGTTTTTCCACCCGAATCTCACCCCATTTGTACAACCATGCGATGCCGGAATCATCCGCACTTTCAAGGCAAAGCATCGGAAGGCATTCTGTGCCTGTGCTATTGACATGGATGAGGCCGGTGAGCCTGATGTTTATAAAATTGACATTCTTGAAGCAATGCTAATGGCGAAACAAGCCTGGGCAGAGGTTACAACTGAGACGATCACGCACTGTTGGAGACACACGGGGATTGTTCCGTAAGTCAAGTTCGAATTCCCTTCATATTTTTTTTCTGACGCATTTTTAGGTCTACAGCACCACCGCCTCCCATGTCCCATGAAGAAAAAGCCTGGCGTGTGCTCGAGCTTTATGCTACAGACGAAATGAAACTGCCCATCGCCGAAGAGTCCCTCAAGCAGTTCCTTGGCGATCAATTCCCTCAGTCAGTGTGGGATGCCGGATTGAAACAACTTGTCGAGTTTGAAGGTGATGGTGATGGGGCGCTTAAAATTATTGCCGACCTTCGAAGCGCTCCAAACACTGCACCAGCAGTCGAGAACACTTCCCCTATCCCTCCACCTGCGCAGCTTGTATCTCTGGAGAACGAGTTGATGGCACAAGTTGCAGATTTATGAGCCCGAAGGCAAATCTCGGCTGCAGGTATGCCATCACTCGACGACCTGCTTGATCCGCTGGAGGAGCGCTATGTCGAGGAAGGCTGTAAATTTTCCGAGGATGCTGACATTGTTGCTTTTGTTCAGCATGAAGAGGCGGGCGTGAAGGGAGAGATAATCGAGGTTGATTCGGATGACAAAGATGAGGTGGAGGATGACCCTGCCCCAGAGATGGGAACGGCCGATGTTCTGAAGTTGTGTCAAACCCTTGAGAAGGTTTGTTTAACAAAGGGCGATCCAACACAAAGCTTTGAGCTTTTGCAAGCACTTCGGCTGTTCCGTGGCCATGTTCAATGGGAGGTGGTTCTCAATGCGAGACAAACAACCTTGGAGGAGAGTTGGGGTAGCTAAATCTTGTCTATAACCGCTGTATCTACTGTATTTGCCACCGTACAACATTTATTTCTTGAAATTTGTCGCCGCATCACGATGTCACAGTGGCGTCACATAGTGTGACGAAATCTCGGAATGCATATCGCTCATAATGCATAGCATTCAGAGGTCCACGGGCCTTATGCATTATGAGCAATTCAACTGTATCACGATTCTCCTGTCAACTGCTGAAAATTGTAACACTTTAAATTGCACAACTATACTACTATGAGCCCTTACCATAGTGGAAACATCGTAAAGAGATGTTATAGATCAAAAAATTGCCTTTTATACCCGCCCCCATGACTGCCGACAGGTTGAACAACGGGAGGTGACCCGAGCAGAGCGGCTTGAGTGACTTGCCAGAAGCCGTTCTACATTGCCAACGGGCTTGAGTGCGACTTACAGTAAATGATTCGAGCAGACTGGCTTGTTTCACGTGCTGTCAATAAGGAAACGGGCTTGAGCACGGCTTGTAATGAACAAGATCAGTAGGCAACCATTCGCTATCTCGTTTGTATTTTCATCGTAAACGGTGACCACTACACCTGGAATAATACATAAAAATCAATCAGGTAAGCACTCCAACCTGGCTGGGACGGGCTTGGACAGAATGATTGAGTGGTTTTTTCGGGGATAGCTCACCAGAAACTAGGTGTACTTCGAACTTGCTTCGAACAGCGGCCTCGGGGTTGAAATTGGGAGCTTGGCTTGGCTTGTTTTGGTGCGTTAGTTGTGGACTCGCTGGGGAGAAGAGTTGAGCATCAAATCCGGACTCCCTGGGAATATAGCAGTCTTGGGCTAGGGCTTGTGCACTTTGAGTTGGTCGTGTTCAACAAACATTTGCTGGAGAATATGGTAGTTGAAAAATTAAATCCCCGTCAAAGTCGCAATGGTACATGAATAGTGACAAAGTGGGTGTCCGAAAAGCATTTAATGTATGTCTTCAGAGAAGCAGGTAAGGTATAATTCCCCCATTTCAAGCCGGGGCTTGCGCTGCAGCCCGACTTTTTCCGGCTCAACTTGATTTAATTGGCATTGTCGATTGCTCGACGTCCCACGTAGCAATGTCAGCTGTCCAAATAACTCTGTGACATAAGACAACGAAGCAAAGAGGTGAATTACTTGCCGTGAAAATGCGGGAATGAGAGCAAATACGAAGTGCCGGAATATTTCTGATTGTTTGAATATCGAAAGACTTGGCGTAACTCAAAGTACGGGTGGTGCGAGGAAATCCAAGGTGGTTGTATATATATCTGCAAGACCTAGGCGAACACTTGAATGAAATTCTACAGTGTGCATGCTTGGTGTAAGGGAGGACAAGCCCAAGGCCACACAAGCCCAAGCCATCAACGCCCGCATAGCCAAATTCTAGCTCTGCTGAGCGGGGTAAGCCGTTTAGCGAAGGCCATGAAAGAGGTCTGTACATAGAGGTATCAAGGAATCTGATTGAGTTGTTAGTGTGTTTGTGTTTCACGCGTTCCTGGTCATATCGGCGGGTATCAGTTGAACTGTACGTTACGAGAAAGTATTGATCGACGGTGGTGGCACCAGGAAGCAGCGGGGAGGCCCAGGGCATCAGGTATTAAGGACTTACTTATAGTGGTAAAGCTTGGTGTAAGCGAGCACAAGTCAAGCCCAGCCACAAGCCAGGCCATCCAAGCCCGCACAGCCAAATTCAAACTCCGCTAAGCGGGACAAGCCATTTTGGCAAGCCCGTCGGATAAGTCTGGTGCCATGTCTCAGGGTACTAGCATTCAACCGTGGCAACGCGATTTTTTTTTGTACGTCCAAACGTAACAAACCTTGAATTTGGAATGGAAGCAGTTATACGACACATTTTCTTCCATGAACAATTTTTTCTGAGTGAACCGGGCCCATTTGCCGCTGCGGAGTAATTTCCTTGACCGTGTCACGCAATGTTTGTTCTTGTTTGACTGTGGCTGTGACACGACGCGTCTCTTTCTTACCACCATCCTCTGGCGCTCCTCACTCTTAACCCGGTCGATTTTAGGAGTCAATGCCAATTCAAACGATTCTTTTGACCTCACGACACGTCTCATCACACTTTTGATCGCCATCCAACTCCTCATCGACTCGTCAACGCCGAAACACGCGATTTTTGCTTTTTCCACCAACAAGGATGCGCGCCTGCACGGATTCCGGCTCAAACGGCTTGAAAACGTTCCAAAGCAATATTAAGTCATCCATTCTTGTCCTCGTGTTCTCTTCTCGTGCCCGTATGCCGTGATTGGTTTGGCTAGTGACCCCGGTGGGCGGGTGGAGGAGATGAGCCATGGCCTCGATTCTCCTGTACAATAAACTAGACTAACGACCCCTTGAGCCTTCCCAGGCATCCCCAGAATGTGTTCCCCTCGACTAGCAGGCGCCATTGGCATGGTGGAGTGGGACTACGGTGCATGCAAGTGAGTACTTCCCCCTCCCGTCACCCAACTTCCTTCGGCTGGCTGGGGATATGAGACCCTGACTCGGGATCAGCAGCCGTCCAACAGGGAAAATGCTTCCGTCTTTCTACGGTCCGTTGTCTGCTAATAACATCCTATTCCTTCAGCTCTCGTCACAGTCGGGCGCTGTGGAGAGGTGACTGGCAGGTGAGTGAGTCAGCCCCATCCTATTTCTGTTCGTTTGTTTTCATCTTCCATCTATCCTCCCCAATGCCTGCTTTTATTCAATGCATCCCTCGCTCGCTCCCTCCTTCTGATTACCCCTATACTCACTATTTCTCCCTTGCTGGCTTCTTCTGCCTCTTCGATCCCCTTTTCTTTTCCCCTTCCACATTGCTTGCTAACGAAGGCATCTCCGTTCAGGACTTACAATTAAAGTCCACCAGCAAGCCCGGACTTGATATCTACTGCCACTTCACTGCGAGCTGCGCTGCCGTGCGTCATTTTAGCTAACTTTCCAGAATGTTAAAACTGACTGTGTTCCAGGGCACCGTCGCGATCGCCTGCGGACGTGCTCGAGGTCTATATCCATCATTCCATTCAATCTCCTCTCATGTCGAAATCCTTTCCTCCCAGAGCCGCATCATGAACGTGTATACAATGTATGTCCTGTCTCCCTTTCTTTCCTTCTCGTCTTCATTCCACTCATTTCTTGTGTTTTTCTGCATCTCTTTCGTCTTTGATCTGTCAATATAAGCTGTGCGAGAGCACCCAGACCTGCTTTCCTCGCTCCTCTCTCGCCGTTCTATTATTCTCTAGTGATCCGTTGCTTTGCTTTTCTTTCGGCTCGATGCATGCTTAATTCACGCGCAAATTCTCGTCCTATATCGCCGAGACTGGACCATGGCACACAACATAGACACCTCGATGTTGCTATGCCTTCTGGTTCGACGCGTATTAGATTCCTGGTGTGTCGATTATTCTAATTGATTTGCTATGATTCCAACCCCATTTCTTTCCAGACTCTTCTCTTGATTGACGCAATTTGGTTGGACTTTGATCCTGCACGCGACTACCACGTTCGTTTTAATTATGCTTACTGAGGCCAGGTTTCCTTTCTCACCTATTCTTCCAAAGCCCTCGAATCACTCTACCAATATCTCCCACACCGTCAACATGTAAGCTCAGCGCTGCTTACAATCTGCTCATCAAAGACTATCCGCAATGTTACTTGTCGCGACCGGTTTTCAAGAGGTTCACGGCCATAAAGCTGTTGCTGCTTCCAGGAGTTTTTTTTTTCACTCTTAAATTGTTATTACATAAATGACCGCTTCCAGGTATGCCTCACCTTCCGCTCTGAAGCTAGTCAGTCTCGCCTTCTCAAGTCAACGCCGGTGAGCTCTCAACCAACTTCTTCATTGGTCTTGATTCGAATGCTCCGTTTATTCCAGCGTCTCACCGTTACGCAACAAAAATTCAAAGGTTCGGGACGTTGTGTTTTTTTGTACAAGCAGACAATAACTGACTCGGCATTGATTCAGATATTCTCACGCACTTGATGGTCGTATGGTTTCATGGCGGCAGTGTTGGTAAGTCGATCCCTCCGTATTATACTACTGTACCGTAGCATAAATAAATATATTACCTGATTCGACCCAAAACCTGAACCGGTACCAAAAAAAAAGTACCTCCAAGTGCTGGAAAGTAGTGCCTTGAAGCACTGCAGATTAGTACCTTGAGGTACTAATTTGTGTCCGAAAGCACTGCAAAAAGAGTGAAAAAACGATCACAAGCACTGCAGATTAGTGCTTTTAGGTACTACTAAATAGTGCGTGGGGTACTTATATTAAGTGCTTTGGGTACTATTTTTCGGTTGCACCTGGGTACTATTTTGAAGTACCTTCCCTATCCGCAGTGACTGGTCCTAACTTCCCTTCCCCCATTGTGGTAAAAACCCCGGACTTTATCTAAAACACAAGCTCGACTCAAAACTACATATATATCTGGGGCTGAAATTCCGACAGCTGCCGGGCGCTAAGCACAGCGGTAGGTCGGCACGATGTTACACTGAGAGCCCTCGGAGTAGCTCTCGCAGTTCGCGTAGAAATAATCGTCGCGGTCCACCCACAGCGACCCTCCACATCCATTGAAGACAAAGTCGCCGGGTCGACCTATAAGGGCGAAATGGATGCCACAGAAGTTTCCGCTCTGAAGAGGACGACCGTGAGTTATGCTTCACATTGGATTGATAGTGCAGAAACCATACCCCAACCTGGACCTCGGAGGCGTCGCAAGCGTTGGTGCCTTCGGTCCACGCAAAGGTCGACCCGTCGAAGGTCGGGGACGTCCCGATTATGATTGGCTGGGCGACGTCGCGGGAGATCGCTTTAGAGCGAGTTTCCATTGGCGAGGCCAATACGTGCATGGTGCACGCGATGGCAACGAGGTGAACGATTTTGAGAAGTTGCATGATCAAAAGAATTAGGTTAGATCTCAACCTGGAAAGGTCAGATATAGCGCGGTGGTCCAACCTGTAACTCACAGAGAGGGAAAGTGAACAACAGTGAAGTCTCCTATTTTCATGAGGCCTTTTATGTTGCTCAATTTAAAATTAAACTGGTCGGCAAACCACGTTCTCCCGGATTCGCGCCCGAAACGTGTATATGGAAACCGAACATGAATATATTTCTAGGTGAACACGATGCTACAGAAATAGTGCTGACCTTGAACGTGAAACCCGAATTTGCATCTCATTCCGATGATCGGACACGAAGTAGCCCCGCCAGGCGCGCATACCCGACTCTGCACGGCATTCTACACATGGCTTGGCCCATTAATCCGCTTTTCGGGCCTCCGCACACGAACAAAACCATTGGAGCCTTATTTCTTTGAATGCCGTCGGACGCTTTGCATGCAAACGAAATATACCGGCACTATGCTTTTATTTGCGCGTAGCTAGATCCGATGCTCAATATGATTTATTCATCTATATCCGATGTCAAGTTGGACGAATGTCCCTCCTCTTGTGCGCTTTTACTGTGCCTGTTGCATCTTTGGCCAAAGTCGAGGGACGCGTAATTGCAGGGGAGACATCTCAGAATAATTGGAGATGTAAGTTCACCTTAATTGCTTGCGGAAACACCCACAGGCTGGCGCAAGACATTTGGGTAAGATATTGAGGAAACCAATGTTCAGTGCTCGAGTGCGCGCGCCGTAACGATGGTACCCCATGAAGCGAAAGTGCCTTAGGGATTCCCTCCAAAGCGTTTCGAGAAACCAAGGATCGTGGTCCACCCGCTATTATCTCAAGGGAGTCCCATTAATGGCCCCGGCCGGGCCTTCTAACCGTTCAACCGAGGAATCAAAGCAAATAATTCGCCGGTCGTTGTTGAAATATAAGATGGCAGATACGGCTCCGGCGTCCGCCGATGCATACGGCAGGCCGACGGCAGCGCCTACCATATGTGCGGCCGTGTTGTAGGTAACCACTATTTCTCTATCTTTAAGATTTTGCTCGTTTGACAGTGCAACCCATGGTATAAAAATAAAGTCTTAAGGCATGCCAGACCATCTAGTCCATTAAAAAAGTTTCTCGCGCTCCGGCGATTTGCTCTATGGCCGACAGAGCTCGCCCGTTTACGCGCTGTTCTACTCTATAAGCCGGCCCGAGGTAGGGCGATTTTTCGTCCTTGATTCATTCTATGATCAAGGTCAGCCGAGAGTGTATAAATTCACGTGGCACCGTGGAATGCAATAACTGCGATCCGCTGCGGCCTGCCAGAAAGAACTACGCATGGGTCAGCTGCTTCGTCGGAGATCAAAGACCGTACTGCGAAATACAAAGGCAGCACAGAAAGAGTTAGATTGAGAGGGCGAGCAGAGGAAAACAAAAGAGGATAATCAGTTTGCGAACGGCAGGAGACAGAGGAGGAGGCTATATGGAGAAAGGAGCAAACTGGTACAAATTGATGAGCACTGAATAGTGGACCGGGCCGCGAAGCGCGTATCAATGCAAAAAGCCGTTGAAAGGTGAGATTTTGCCCCGGTCCATTTTTACACCTAACATTTAAACTCCGGCCTTCAGTAAAATGACGGAATACTATGCAATGCGGGCCGTATTTCTTCATCCTCAAATCATAATAGACAACCTAAACTTCTCCGATCCTGGCTCCAAGCGCCGGAATTAGAATGAGCACGAAAGCTGCATTCAATCGGGGAGAAACCAAAATAGCAGGAAACCCCAATTTATCTGGGCGTCAATACAAAGATAGTCACCTATCATGCATCCGCTGAACCGGAAAACCGTCTAGCCGAAACCCAAAAATTGACCTCTCACATAGATAGCAGATAGTCTAGGGATATACCGGCGACTGACGCTGAGTCGTCCGATGCATCGGTGCGCAGCGCACCAGAGGGGTCTGGGTCTGGTTCAAATTTGAACTCCTTGTTTTCTGTTGTCATGTGACCTAGTGGGGATTTTCCAGAATAGTCACGATGTCAGTTTGGGATAGTATCCCAAACAAGAGGCTGGGACCATGTAACGTAGTAGGGATTTTCCCGAGTAGTCACGATGTCATTTATCCCAAACAAGAGGCCGGGACCAGCGCCGGAGTCGGAGGAGCCAGTGGTATAAATTCAAGCGGGTTTCAACGACTTTCACAGCCCATCAGACTTCGCAACACCAGCCTTCTCAACACATCGCAGTACATTCAGTAAGCCCTCGTGTCATGCCATGGATTTGCAGGTTCACCGGTGCATACAGAATCTTACAATGAAGTTCGCCTTCGTAGCAGCCGTCCTACCCCTTCTCCTCAGCGCCGAAATGGCTTTTTCTAAACCATGTGACGGGGGAGCATTCGACGATGAATGTGTCACCATCTGGGAAGCAGAGAATTGCCCTGGGGGAACGGGCGGAGGGGACTGGACCCTCGACTACACGCCCACCTGCGCTGGTAACTGCTTCCAGTACAGCAGCTTCGACAGCATTACGGTCCAGGGCAATGGGATCGATGGCACAAATTGCTATGTTTACTCGGATATCAACTGCCAGGATCTCATCGTCGAAACGGGGGACCACAAGGGAAGCGCCTGCTATAACACCTTTGGGGCACAGAGCATGATATGCTACTTTGGTTGCTGAAGGAGTCTGATGGAAGTAGCGTTCTCGGTACATTGTTTGGAAAACAAGGAGGATTGGAATAAGTGAAGAGAGGAAAATGATATATAATGTTTCTGAGTGGCGGCACATTATTTATGAGCCCATCATTGCAACTGACAGGGAGCCTCCTTGAGTTCAGTAGCGAAGAGGTCCCACCTCATTCTATCTTCAGCTGCGTACACGAGGTGGCATTAGTGGTTATGGCTAAATGGGTGTGGCTAACTCCCAGGACCATGCGGGAGCATATCGGGGTACATATGAAGCCAGGAGTCCTGAGGAGGATTAAAATGCGCTGTGGACATTGGTGTGGAGTCAATGCACCCGACAGTCCAACGATGAGCAAAAATTGCATCCTCTTGAGCATGCTGCACATCGCAGTCGGGTGCCAGCAGATCCTGTGACTATGCAAATGATGACGAGCAGTGCTGCACAAGAGAAGAGCAGAAGCAAATGAAAAAAGACAGGTATCAAATCGACGAGAAACTCCGAAGATTGAATTGATTCCAGCAACACTTATCTTGAAATGTGTCTCCTCAGATTTTTGCAAAGCATCTCAGGATGCGCAAATCAGAACCTCAAATTTGACTGAAAATTGATGGTACTATGCCGCCACAATGATGCCGATGATTGACATCTGCCAAAGATTTCAAACTCCGGGCTCAGCCCTTTTGTTTGTCCCGAGTTGTACCAGCCTGCCTACGGCAAAGTGCTCGCCACAATTTTTGTCACTTGTAGGCAGGCTGGTCACGAGCCTACATACAGCCACCCTTCGAGCCAAGTGTCAAAGAACTGTGCGTGACGCTGGCACCACACCGTTACCCACCTTCTTGCTCTTGACATCCACCTTATCTTAGTGTTGTGCTGGCTTGGCTTGGCCCAGTAACCATGGCTTTGGCTTGGTAAATCTCAAGCCAAAGCCAGGATCAAGCCAAACCAGACCAAAGCCACTGGCTTGAGCCATGGCTTGCGCAGAAAAAATATTACAGGCAACTTCGGACCTTCTGGAGCTATTGTGAGTCCAGTTTGACTGATAGGTCATTGCGAAAAGATTGAAAAAGACAAGAGAAATGAATTTACAGGCTCGAGTCATGGATTTCAACTTGCGCATTCCAAAGCAGTCGTTCCGATATGGGCGGATAATTGCAACAATGTGTGGTTTGGACCAGAATTGATACTGGCGAGCTCAGAGTCAGTTTTTGGGCGATTTCACAAAGTTTTGAACCAGTCTAGTGCCCAGATACACCTACAGACAGCACATTCTTTGATACCAATCGAAGCCATGGCTTGACTGGCCTGGCTTGGCTTCAACAATCCCAAGCCAGAAGCCAGAGCCAGGTGAAGCCAGGTGAAGCCAGCAAGATGGCTTGGCCTGGCTTGTTGAAACCATGGCTTGGCTTGGCTGGCTTCTGGCTTGAAGCCAGGGCCAGCACAACACTACAGGCTTATCTATGCCACTCACCGTTCCCCGCCTCTCTATCATTCCTCACCATACCAACTCATTGTCTAGGACCTTTTATCCAAGACTTGCTCTGACTTTGCGCCAGTACATCTATCTTGTAAATTTTGTGTCAGTCCCCAATAATGTTGCCATGACTTCAAAAGTCGAGTTTCGACTTGGAAAGTCGCGACAAGTCAAGTCAAGTCATTCAAGTTGACTCAAGTCGACTTTTTGGTGCTCATTTAAACCCCTATACTATATGTGCTGTGCAGGCATTCTTTTTTAGATCATCATGAACTGATGAGACTTCCCATTGAGGTTTGGAGAATTTATGCCTCTCCCTGTGGCTACGAGTGGTATGACATTTTGTTTTTGGATGTACATTGTTTTTTTGTGACCTCAATTTGTTGCAGACCAACCCCAGTGCCAGGACACTGGACTTTTCCTTTCAATTCGACAGTCACACATCACGAACCCCTCTGTCGATGTCAAAATTTGGTTAGGGTCACGCATCACAGAGGCCTCTGTTGAACCCCTGGAGCGTGACACCAGGCCCAATATTGCCTGGGAGTCGCAAAAAAGACAAAATTTTCACACTGTATGTCGAAATTTTGGAGGGTGTCATGCAAATTTTCAGAGGCTGTCGAAATGTCGAACTCGTAAAAAAGGTCACACGTCACCCTCCTGTCAATTTGAACGGAAAAATCCAGCACTTGCAAAAGACCTACCAACCGCCTAGCATATCTCTTGCCGCTGAGAAGGCTGATGATGAGCAGCTTATTGCCCCTCATGCCCCTTGCACTTGTACAATCACCACCACACTGTACCAAGTTTGTTCCTGGGTTGCTCAGTGAGGAAGACGAGGACTACAATGACCTCTCTGAACTCCAGAATGTGTTGCATTTGTCTGATGAGGTTGAATCTGACTTCAAGCTGCTCTACAACAAAGAGGTAAGTTTGTGTTATATTCTCTGCGCTCCTGCATTTGACTTATGGTTTGTTTTAAATCTTGAATATCACTCTTTGTCTGATTATCTGAGCGCAGCCATTTCTGTGGAGTGCATTTTCCCTGGTGGCCATGACACCATTTCCCTCACACCCCAGCTTCAAGCCCGATACAATCAGAGCTCTCATGATCATTAAGCAGCAGCTCCACCTCACTTGGAACACTGTTCAGGAGATGATGGGGTAGTTGTACTTCAATTTATGATCTTAAATCAATTTTATTGTGTGCATAATTACCCATATCACTGTCAGTGGCCGTGTATGCGTGCCTGAGAGGGCATCAATTGCCTTGCAGTCCATAAATGCAACCCACAAGCATGGTGTTCACTATGAAGACGTAGTTTAACTACTTTGAAATACCCATGAGACTGGACATTTATTAATGATACTCCAGCAAGTAAGGCTTTGTTCAACTGTGCTCCCTTTGCCATTTGAACTGAAAAACTTCCCAATAACTTGAAAACACAGGTGCAAAGCGCTAGGGAGAGAGAACTGGGTAGGAATGCTGAACCAAAAACATCTTGTGGTTCAAACTGAAGAAAGTGAGGTAAACTTTCAAACCCTATAAGGCAGACCAATGAAGGACTACTTCCGATCGTTCAAACAGATTACCATCAGGAAGTAAAAATATCATCAGCATTAGTAGAGAAATGAGCTAAGGTACAGGCTATACACAACACAGTCCATGAGGGTATACTGCACTAAGTATTGGTTAACAATCTGTTTGAATGATCGGAAGTAGTCCTTCATTGGTCTGCCTTATATGGTTTGAAAGTTTACCTCACTTTCTTCAGTTTGAACCACAAGATGTTCTTGGTCCAAATGGGCTTTTAACTTTGACCATTCTTGGTTGAACTATTTTTTTCTTTGCAGTTTCAACTTTTTTTTGGTTCAAATTGTTGGCTCAATCTTGACTTTTTGTGGTTTGGACATTTTCTCTTCACCTTCGACTTGTTTGGTTCGAATGAGGGTAAATATGGATATACTGCATCTGTGATTCTTTTATGCACAGTGTCAATGATGTTATGCATGGTGCTACCAAGCTGCTCAAGCTATGGGACCGGGCTCTCTGTGAGTGAGGCACGCGGATGCCACTTCCCGTGGAATCCGAATACCAAGACTCAAGGGTGCGGTGGGTGGGTCGCAAGTTGGCTGGAGAGCGTAGGAGACAAGATATTTCAATCACCGATTGCTTTCTCCACGCTCTCTTAGTCAGCCGGCTTTGCGCTCTTGCTCGCAGGCTCACTAGAGCTCAAGCTGTTAGCTAACTAAGTCGCTAGAAAGGCAATAGAATGAAAGAGGTCTATGGGAAGAGGAGGCCAGGTACCAAGATCTGGGACCGGGCTCTCTGTGAGTGAGGCACGCGGATGCCACTTCCCAACAAACTGAGTGAACAAAGTGAGCGGACAGTTGGCATCCAAGTAGACGACTCCCCACTAAATGGATTTAGCTAAACGAGAGACAGAGTCTTTAAGAGAAGTGAAAGTATCCAAGGAATCTCCGATGAAAAGAGGTAAAATCTCCTCCACATTGCAGCAGTACAAAAGAAAGGCCGCCGAGCTCCAGCGGCCCTGCTTCATCACAATCCAGGGGTCCATACCTTGGAGGAGAAGGTGAGTAGTGCCGCCAATATGAAAGCCGTGCCCATTGAGTGCCTCCAACCCGGCGGCCCACCAGATCGCATTGCAGCGCGCAATGAAGTCGGATCGCGTGAGGTGAGCCCAACCCAAATGTGTCGCATACGTGAACAAAGGAGCAGAGTCGGGCACTGAAGCATTCACCACGAGGTGATGTTCGAGGGCTGAGACGGCATCAACGTCGTTGAATGTCTCTGTCGAGGTAATCTGGTCCCCCAAAGAAAGGCGAGTCTTCGTCCAGGGCACCGTCCGGAAGTCAGAAATAGTATGAGCAAAAGTCAGTGTGAAAAACACCTGAAATTGCTTCACTGGCAGGCATGTGATCCTGCTCGGGTATGTTGTTGAGATCGCAAAAATGGTTGAAGCGCAGTAAGCCCGCGGCATATGAACCATGAGTGCCGGGTTCAACAGAAGCTGCAAGAACCGTCTGCCAGTGCAAAATCAATTCAGGAGAAAATGAAGAAGAGAGTGAACGGATAGAGTGGAAAGAGTAAGGAGTACGCCACGACAAGATCCGGTCCCTTGCGAGAACCGAGGGGCGTAAAGGTGAAGGTTTGAAACGATTGTAAGGGTTAGCCGAGGTTCGAGGTCCCGCAGGTTTGCGCACAGTTTGCGGCCGGGAAGGATTGACCAAGGGTCCATTCCTGACTGTGCGCAAACGGTCAGCATCAGCTGACTTTGCTAAGATTATCCTGCAAGAAGAAATAAATATGTGCGTAAAGATGGCATGGATAATTGGCAAAAGACCTATGCATTCAACAAGAAATTGAGTGAGCTCGCCTGGGAGCCTGAATGGAATGTTCAATCGGAGACTCAAAGGCCCAAAGTTGCCGTGGGAAATTGGGCCAGCGAGGTTATCGGCGGATGGGACGTATTGAGGGCAGATGGACAGGTTGCGGGGAATAAGCATCTTCGAGATGCGACGAATGGACAAGTTGCGAGGAATGTTGCGGGAACGCCCACGTTTATAAGCATTGATGACCGCAGTATTGTTGCCATGAATGATCACGTCAGAGTCCAGAAGGTCGGGCGCACAGCGTGAGCAAAGCCACATGCACGCGAGCTCAACTGCAACTGACTCAGCCCAACCGATGTCGCGGCCGTCTGTGCGCCAACCAGGTAAAAAACCCAATGCCAAAATCAGTGGACGCGTCAACCCAAATGTCCAAATCAAGTGTCGAGCGCACCAAGAGTGACCTAGAGACCCCAGGAATACTGAAAGTCCGCTCCCACCAAAGCAAGTCATTTCGTGCTGCACTAAACAAGCTGTGCGAAACAAACTTGTTAGGGAAACCGGAAATCTGCTTGGTGAGCGATGGGAGAAAGGAACGGCCATCACGATACACGAATGTGATGTGCTGAAGGGTCCCATGGATGGAGCGGACCGCTGGCAGTTTGACTTTACCGGAAGACGTGGATGCGAGGAAGCGAGTCACCTTCCCGCGATATTTGAGCCATTTCTTCTCACTGAGAGACGCGCTTTTTGGAGATGTCAAAGGTGAAGCCCGTGTATTCCGTCACGTATCCGAAGTTGTGGCCCTTCTCTGTGAGGTCGTTCCACATGATTCCGAGTGGTTTACTGATTGAGAGAATAGTGTCCAGGTCGTAAGCATAGGAATATTCGACCGACCCATTGTGCAGTGCACAGGAAAAGATGGGATACCGAAAGAATTCGTAATCATCCACCCAGTTCTGAGAATCGATGATCCCTCTGGCAGCGAGAATGTCAATGAACGCGTCAGCAATTGTGCCTTGTACGTTGCCAGAAGTACGAAGACCAAATGGGAAGGCGTGATCCACCCAAATCGAACCCCGCCAGGAAACGGGGAGTGCCCATTTATGTTTGGGCGAGACAGGCAAGCAGTGAAAAGCATGGGCTTGGTCTAAGCTCTCAACTTGCGTCCCAGGAGGTGCCTTAGCAATCTGCAAAGGTATTACAAATAAGCATCCAATTCCCGCTCAGAAAATTGGGCAGAAAGAAGCTGAATAAACGGCATGACAACAGGAAATAATTAGGTGCAAAGGCCAAAGGGATGAAACAATGCAGCACAAAGGCACGAATTATGCAGCACAAAAGCACAGAATAATGCGGCACAAAGGCACAGAATAATGCGGCACAAAGGCACAAAATAATGCGGCACAAAGTGTGACGGAGGAGAGTCGGCTAGAGAGTCGGCTAACAGTTCCGGCACACGAGTTCACGAGAGCTGGGTAGTCGTCCCAGCGG
The DNA here is from genome assembly GCA_014462655.1 of Mycena venus. Taxonomy (NCBI): domain Eukaryota; kingdom Fungi; phylum Basidiomycota; class Agaricomycetes; order Agaricales; family Mycenaceae; genus Glaucomycena; species Glaucomycena venus. The sequence goes on along the minus strand of JACAZI010000005.1, from coordinate 2,309,151 downwards.
AAGGTAAGTGGCGTAAGGTTTAGATTGACTAAGGACCTAACTACGGACATTGACAGTTTATATACGATAGAATAATAGGAGTATAGGATGAAACACGGAGAGTGATGGGGTAAAGGTATATGACGCGAGGCGTCGGTAGTAACGAGTGTAGTGGTAAAGTGAAAATAGAGAAATAGTAAGGAAGGAATGTGTGTGTGATAAGATAGAGACAAGCGCGGGAGCGCACCGTTACATCCGCCCTCCAGGCCGACGCATATGGCGGACTCGTTCACGATCCCGAAGCCTGTGCGTTGTCGACCTGCATAATTTCCCCCTCCTCGGGGCCCGACTTCTTCTGCTTCTTAGCAGCGGTGACGTCCTTGGCGTTCTTCGCCAACATCCGCCGCTTCTTTGTGAAGCTCTCCATCGACACGACGAGCTTCCCGGCCTCTGCTTCTTTCTTCTCCTTCTCGTCCACCCGCGCCCTTGTCCACTTGATGTTACGCTTCGTCTCCTGCCGCTTGAGGCGCTCGTAGTCCTCGAATTCGATTCGGGACACGGCGACCTCGTCGTTGCGTAGGAAACGGCGAGAATCCAACTCGTGGTCGAGAAGACAGAAGGCGTCGGCGTCGGCAGGGACGAGACCGTTGTCCCAAACGATGGTGCCAGACTCGTCGTCGAGGTGAGCCCAGCCGAACCCGGAATTGTCGTGCTCATTCATGAGCTGCGCAAAATTCGAGTAGTACGCAGGGGCAAGCCCAGGAAGGTCGTCGTCGGCACATAGAGCAACATGATACTCCAGGAATTGGCGGGAGGAGGTAGCGCGGATGAGTTCAGTGGGAAGCCCGGGGATGTCGAAGCGGAATGTGTCAATATTAATCCGCTTCAGGGCATGGTGGAGTTCGTTGTAGTCGTGCATGCAGTCGGAGAGGGTGTCGAGGGATTCAGTGAGTGCGCCAAGACGGAAGGGATAGCGCGGAGAGGGTTGTTTGGGCATGGTGAAAGCGGGAACGGGGGTTAGAAACTCCTCGAGCGGCTCACCAGATTTATATGCCCAAAAATGAGACATAATTGAATTAACCATCAGCTCCTCTCCCTCGACAGGGGGTTTCCCCGAGCCGTAGGGCAGCTCCTTAATGTCGGAGACGCCCACAGCCTCAAGGTACTCCACAAGCGCCTGTAAGCGCTTCGCCTGGTCATAGGGCATCCAGCTTTTGTCGCCGGATTTCCAAAGGACTTCAAAAAGTGCCTTTGACCGACGGCCGTAGTGGTTGACGATGCGGTCAACCGCCCATTCGTTGGTCTCATCGTCCAACGATATGCCAAGCTGACATTCGAGACGTCCGGGGAATCGGCGGTCGTCGTTCGGGACGTGGATCCGCAACAGGGAGGAATGAAATACGTCGTGTACACCCCTTTGTTTCATGTTAGCGGGTAAATCAAGCTGGAACGAGCCGTTACCGAAGTCCCGTACAATCGAGTAAGGCCCGATGAACTTGGGAATAAGCTTGCGCGCTAATCCCTTCTCGAAGGTAAGGTTCTTGGAAGAGAGATACACGAGATCTCCTTCCTCAAATGGCGCCGGCTGGCGCTTGCGATTCGCATTCCGAGTCTGTTTAACTCGAGCAGCTATCATACTATCATGAGCAGCCATGATAGCGATACGGCGTTGTAAAGCGAAGTTGGCAACGCCGGGATACTCACGCGTGCGGTCCGAGTTCCACAATAGAGAGGGGCATGCGCCCTGTGTTCAGGAAAAAAGGCGAGTATCCGGTAGTTTCAGAGCGGGCGGAGTTCATGGCGAACTCGATTGCAGGGAGTTTCGAGACCCAATCCTTTTGCTTGGGACCAATGCACTGACGGAGCATCTGGGTGACCGTGCGGTTAGTGCGTTCTGTACTCCCGTCAGTCTCAGGATGGTAAGCGCTGGACATACGGAGTTTGACCCCAATCAACTCGTGCAGTCGCTTCCAGAATATGCTGGTGAACAGCGAGTCTCGGTCGCTGACAATAGACCTTGGCAGGCCATGAAGCTTGTAAATGTGTTCGAACATAAGTTCGGCCATCTGTCGCGCCGTGTAGTTGATACGAGCCGGAATTAAATGCACCATTCCTGTACACAGGTCAATGACGACTGCAAGTGAGTTGAAAACTCCGTCTCGGTTCCTGGACTCGGGTAGAGGTCCCACGAAATCCACTCCCACTGAGTCCCAGGGCTCAGAGGGCGGATTTAGTGAATGCAGTAGCCCATAGGGCTTCTGATTACTCGGCTTGCTTCGCTTGCAAGTGGGGCAGGACTCACAAAAACTACGTGTATCTTCAACGATTTCTTTCCACCAGAAATGATCCCGAAGATAGTCCAGAGTTTTCTTCAGTCCCAAGTGAGCCAAGATGGAATGAGCCTCGGAGATGATAATCTCACGAAGGTTACGATTCCGGTATGTCAACATTGGAACACAAAGGACTTGATGGTCGGAATCTTTGAGATAGATAAGACCTTCTTCAACCTCGAAATTGCGGAATGCTTTTGGATTCTCCAGGATTTTACTGAAGAAAGAATCTTCACCATAGTTGCCGGCGATAAGGCGAACGACATCCAGTCCTTGCCAGCCCGAATTCACGACGTTGAGGAGCGAGTCATCCAGGTGTTCGAAGTCGTTGCCGAATTCAGTTGTAGGTCCAGAAGTATCAGGATCCACGGTAAGCGAGTCACTTGAGTGATTTGGTTCCGCGGAGGAAGAAGGATCGTCACGAGGTGACGGATCAGAGTCGTTGACAGGTGACAGGGACACCTGTCCCTTTCTTCCTCTGCTACCTCGAGTCCGAGTCTCATTGGCGTTATACGCCGATGATGCGTGGGGATCACTAACGACGTGGTCGGCTGGCGATGCAGACTCCTCGATGCGTTGCGTCGGGGAGTTCTTTGGCTTAGGATTTCCGCTGACGACGGAGTTCGTCGGCGGTGGACTGGGATTCCCGCTGGCGACGGGGTTTGTTGGCGGTGTACTCGACTTTTTGGCACGCGACGTCGAAAAGTCGGGCTTTTTGATACCCTCGCCCTCCTTTGGGGACGTACGGGGTTCGGACTCAAACCTGACACGCTTGGCAACGCTCTGAGTCTTGGCAACGTTCTGAGTAGCTCGAGTCATCGAGCGTGTCACTCTATCGCTTGATAGAGCCATTGCCTCTAGACCAGCAAAAACCGGCATTGTAATTGAATCAATATCCAATTCGTTATTGTTAATAATATCATGGTAGGTGTATTCTGATCGCGCGCGAACAGTCCCAGGGGCCTCGTTCGAATAGATACGAGACAAAGCATCTGCCAGGACGTTCTCTGTCCCCGGTATGTATTTTATCTCGAAGTCAAAACCAGATATTTTCTCAATCCAGCGTGCTTGGCGTCCCGACAGGTTCTTTTGGTTGACGAGGTGAATTAACCCCTTGTGGTCTGTAACCCAAATGAACTTACATCCTTGAAGGATGTCGCGATGGCGTAGCATAGCCTCCACCCCAGCCAACATCTCAATTTCATGGACGGGATAATTTTGCTGAGCCGAGTTTAGCTTTGCCGAGAAAAAGGCAGCGACCTTGGCGTTCTTCCAGTCCTCTCCCTGGCAGACAACACCAGAGACTCCGGAACTGGAGCCGTCCGTGACTAACCAAATCTGGGGCGCACTTGGCTTATAATCCAGCGGCATCCGACGATGATCCCTGGCTTGCTCTACCAAGCGTTTGACATCCTCGAACGCACGTTGATGAGTAAACCCCCATCGATATGGGACCGAGTCACTTGTTAACTCATGAAGTATCCCCATAGGAATGTGAATGTCTGGAACATCCCCACCAAGGTAGGTGACTGAACCGAGGAAGCCGCGAAGTAATTCACGGTTCGTCGGTGTTTTCCAGTTTAACACCATATCAACCTTGTGAGGGTCCATCCGAATCCCTCTGTCATCAACAACGCGACCCAGGACGCTCAGTTCCGACTTGAGAAGCTGCATTTTGCTAGCGCTTAAATAAAGCTTCTCGCGCTCCAGTATGTCAATGATTTTCTTCACATGTCCGATGTGTTCCTCAAGAGTGTTTGAGTAGATGATGATGTCATCAAGATACACGTCCATGAATCGGCCAATATATTCACCGAAGAGATAATTCATTAACGACTGGTAAGTCGCTGGTGCATTACAATCTCCTTGCTGCAGCACTAAGCTAACCATGTTACCGTCAGGTGTACTAACGGCCGTCCGTGGGACATGTTCGGGTATAACGCGGATCTGCTCGTACGCGTCCTGCCCGTCTATCAGCGAGCGGAATTTACAACGCGAGACGCGCCGTAATATTCCCTCCATGTCCGGCAACGGAGAAGTCATCTTCTTCGTGTTGGCATTACGTGCGCGCCAGGGTCTACAACCACGCGCAGGCCAGGCGGATTTGTTTTTACCTTCGGGATCAACAGCATCGGAGCAGTGTTACCCGAGTTGGTGACTTGCCAGCGGCCAGCCTTAAGGTATGTTTTTCCTTTTTAGATCCCATTGCTCTCTCAAGGCCTCAGGGCAGCGCGAAGGTCTCCACGGAAGAATTTTATTCTCATCAATAAGCGGGATAGTATGGTTAATAGCTCGCAAAGGCGGTAAGCCAGTCTCGGCCGCCGTTTTGCATATGGGTTTAGCGTATTCCAGGATCTCATCCCGCGCCGCTTGGAGACGGTCCTCGCCTAATCCAACTGCTCCAGCGAAAACTCGAGCAGTTGCAACGCCTTCAAGAGGTAAGGAGTTAGCGCTTCCAACGCAAACTCGAGCAGGATTAAGACCAATGCTTACCTTGTGTTGGAATAGCCACGCAGTCCCCAAGATCATATCGTACCCACTCAGGTTAGCGACAAGAAAATTCCGGTCTTCCGCAATATCTTGATAGCTGAATTTTACATTCACAGAGTGGTTAATCTTGGAACGCGAGCCTTGTACAGCCAACTGCAAGGTAATCGGGTCCTTTAGCTCCCTGCGTTTGAGGCGCAACTGATCCGCCAATGAGGTAGAAACCAAGTCTCCGAGGGATCCCGAATCTACCAAGGCTCGAACTGGTTCACCGTTAACGCGAACCACGATAACAAGCGGCCGCGCGACTATGCGGTCCGTGACACGCGGCATGGAAGCAGTACGTGTAATTCCTTTAACACTGTCTGCGGGGATCTGAACTCCCCCGCAGTGTAGGGAAAAAACTCGCCCTCCACTTCGGGTTCCGGCTCATTGAATAACGCGCCAAGGTAACCAGGACGGCGGGCGTAGTCCCAGCCATTCCTTGCGTTATTTTCACGAAGTAGACACTTCAGCTGACGCTTGAGAACCCAGTTTGCCAGATCCAGGCGCGGGTTTAATAATGCTCCTTCGGAAATGGACTCGTGCAGATTGCTCACCCCGAGTGGGATCATCACTATGAAGGTATCCGGCCCTTCCAGGTTGTCTGGTTCGCGGAGCACCCTTTCTATCCTCACACCTTCAAATTCTGGTGCGTTCCGACTCACGTCACGGAAATATTGCTGAACAGCGTCGGCCAGAATCTCCTCGATGGGGAAGTGATGAATGGGAGAGGCCTTGAGGTATTCAATCTCCAGGGCCGTAGCTCGCAATTGGGCGTACCATTCCACCAGATAGAAGCAAGGTACTCGAAGATATTCAAGAGGTAAGGTCATTACCTCGTCAAAATACGAGTCTTCTATGGTATAGATTTCCTCACTCACCCGTAGGACACGGAACCGAGTAGCATCTCGGCGCTCGTCAGACCATCGGATTTGCTCGTCTCCAGGGTACGGCTGGAAAAATTCCAGCAGCGCCGCCACAGTGTTTCCGAGAACATCCCCCAAGCGGCGCGACCTTGGCAAAGGCCCCATTGGGTTCTCATCACGGCAAATCTTTTCCGAGACGTGCGCCCACAACTTCAGGCGATCTTCGAAGGTCTCGCCCTCCTCTCCCGGCATTACCAGGTGAGTAGAGTCACTGCCCTCTGAGCCATTATCTGACGAGTCACTCACAGACTGTAGGTTCGGCATTCCAGAATCAGAATCCTGGTCCGAGCTATGCTCAGGCTCAGAGTCACTCACAGTGATTAAGGTCGGCATCGAGGATACACATTCGGAAACCGTGTCGCTTACTGTGCGCAGTGGGGGCATGGACGCGAAGTCTTCATGGGAAGAGTTCTCAAAGAAAACAAGCTCGGGTTCCGAATCCGATGTTTCCAGGAGATCGTAGGTATTAACTCCCGTGTCCAGTTCCAACAAAGCTCGTTCATACCATTCTAGTAGGTCGAACTTCGTGTCGAGAAGACTTTCTCGGGACAGGCGCACGCAGTTTGCATCCACCCGGTCAGAAATAACGAGGATATCATCCTCGGGGTGGATCTCAAACCGGTCTGCAGGTGCGTCAACATGACTACCATCCCATTTGCTTTGCTCAAGTAAGAGTTGGACAGCCCCGGCTTGAACGTCACCTATCTCCTCGAGATAGCGTTCCTCCTGCAGGGCATCTTCTGGATCAAGACCCAGTTCCACTGAACGCATCTGCGCGTACCAAAGCGCTGGCATAAATTCGGGGTTATGCAGTAGTTCAGCCTCGAGGGTGAGTTCCTTCGAATCATTCTCATGGTCCATAACAATATATTCAGTATCTGAGATTAGGTACATGAAGAATCGCTTTTCATCAAAGCATTCGTCTGGGGTTCGTGAATCTCCAGGGTAGGGCTGCGCAGCCTGAAGCATCATTGCCGCATAAAATGCGTACAAGTCCCCAATGGGCCGCGAAGGTGAGTCTTCATCCACGGAGTCGATTCCGAAATCCGAGCTCTGGTCAGAAACTAATTCAAATTCGTTTCCAGAATCAGAAAATGTTTGAAGGGGTTCCCCGCCCTCCTCGACTCCGCTAAGATCACCAAAACGAATGGCACCGACGTCCAACGTCTCAAGCACCTCTGTACTCTCGTACAACGCATCGCGTGAAGATGATCCAGACGGTATGTGCACTGCATGCGTATTAAGGCCCGGTGGTTTACCCTTCTTTTTAGAAGGCATTGTCTGGTTCTTCGGACAATTGCGAGACAAATGTCCAGGCTCGCCGCAGTTAAAGCACAAGCCTTTGGCAAGCATCTCGTTACGCTTCTGTGCTGACATTTGCTCACCCGCCTTATCACCTTTTCCAGGTACGCTGACCGCTGAAGTCCGTAAGACTTCCTCACGAGGTCGGCCCGAGTTGGCGGGCCCTCCACGACCACGGCCACGGCCACGGTAACCTCCACGCGAGGTCTTGCCCGAAGTCTGCGAGCGAGTCTCGCCTGACTTCGGCTGCGGTTGGGCTGCACGTTTGGAAGACCCGCCACCGGGCTCCCGATTGGCAAGTTTTAATAGCACCTCAGCTTGCTCCGCGGCCTTAACAACTTCATCCCAGGTATTCACCTCGGGATCGATGTTTTTTGCGGTATATTTCGGTCTGAACAGCAAAGGTAAAGCTATTGAATAACTTCATGATCTTCTCTTGGGTGTCTTCTAACCCAATCGTATTCCAGATATGCGACCATTCAGCAACGTGCGCAGCGACGGTTTTGGTTCCTTGGAAGCAACGATTAAGCTGTTTACGCTGCGCATTCCGGAAGTCAACGGGAAAACAGAACTCGAATAGCTCAATAAAGAACCGCTTCAAGTCCCAGTTCCTCTCATCTTTGCAAACCACTTGATTGTAAAAATCAAGGGCCTTTCCGTCAAGATAGTAGGAGACGTAATACACCTGCTGTTCTCTAGGTACGCGTCCCATTTTGACGTAGGTCGTCGCTTCCCGAGCAAAGCGTTGAATCGCATTTGCATCAGGCTCGCCGTCATACCGTGTAGGAGGAATCGGCTTCAACAGCATTTTCCTCTTGCGGTCGTGACCGCGCTTGCGCTTAGACGACAAGCGAGGGCTTGACGCACCTCGTCGCTCAGATCCAGAATCGCTGCAACCCGAGTGGTGAGAACTTTCGTCCGAATCCGAACTCGAGTCGTCTGACGGATCATCAGGCGAGGAGGGAGAAGCGCCTCGAAGGGCCTTCTCAAAGAAATTCTCTGCTGCAACTCTTCCCGGGGTTACACCCCGTGGGACGGTAGCTTCACGCGCCCGAGGCACGGAAGCATCTACGTTGGGAGGTAAGTTGACCTTGGCCTTGGGCAACTTTGCCTCTGCCCCCTGCCTCTTTTGTAACTCAATTACCTTTGCAGTAACAAGAGCCACAATTTCCTCAGTGGAAAGTCCGGACTTGGTGTCATGCGCGTTATTCGCGTCGCGATCAATGGCAGGTAAGGGTACTTCAGTAGTCTGAAGCTCGGGGATCATAAACTCAACTTTCGCAGCTGGTTTAGCAGGCGGCTCAACCACGACAGGTTCGTCAACCTTCATTGCGGGCTGGAATGCCTCTTTCTGAGCTTTAGCCTTCTTGGCTTTAGGGCTCTTCGAGCGCTTATGGGGAGCTTTCACCTTTGGCGAGGAGGTTTTAACCGGCGAAAAATCCACAAGAAAATTGGTAGGCATTGACTGCTCCTCTTGTTTAATTACACGGTTAATCTCCTCATAATTTGCCAGCATTTCCCGCTGCGCACGGAGATCGGCCTCTGAAAAATTCTCCAGGCCTGATACGTCTCCCCAGTTCCCGGGGTCAGGACCCTTCCCTCGGCTGCGGGAGAAACCCGCCACGGGGCTGGCGGAAGACGTAGTACTCCAATTGATGAGGTCGTCCTCATCATCGACTTCCTCTACGGTCGCACGGTACGACTTAGGCGCGACAGTAGATACAGTCTTAGGCTCAACCTGAGAGCCAGTGAGTTCGGGGATTAAAATCCCGACGCTCGGTATGTTCCCCTCATTGTCGGTAGACCGACTGTTCTGAGTTGCTTCAGGAGATATTTCACGCGCACGCAAAGCGGCACGATACTGGGCGGTTATTGCCTCGTGACGACAAACTAGAGCATCGAGTTCATCCTTGCTCATTTCATTAGTCGCACGGGCAACGGTAGACTCAGACTCCGCATCAGAAGCGCTCGAATCAGAAGCAGAATTAAAGGTATATTCACTTCTACCTGAACCAGTGCGATGCTCATGATGAGTACGTGAAGTCTTGCGCGTGACGGGAGTCCAGCCCCCGTCAATAACCACCGAGGACGCTGGCGCAACGCCGGGGCCGCCCTCATTCTCCTTGCTCGGCGTGAGCAAGGGCAACTCCGAAGAGTAATCACCAGCACTCGAGGCACTGGGGGTTCCCGCCGAAGCAAGGAACGGTCTCGCCGCCGTGGACACGGCGACGGATGTGCCCGCCGAGGCGGACACAGGTCTCACCGACACCGAAGCGTCAACAGAGGGGTTCGCAGCACCCCCGGTCCCAACGGACCCGGAACGAATAGGAGACGGCAGGACTGAATAGGGGAGGGGGAGCAGGGTGGATGCCGGCGCGAGTGGCGGCACGGGTATGGGGGTATGTCGGTGTTCTTCTTGTTGTCCATAGCGAGGTTCTTAGTACTTGTTGGTGTCGGCAGCAGGCGGTAGACTCGGTTGATCAGACCAGGGGTAACCAGCAAAGCAGCGACGAAAGCGAGCACTTAAAAAGATGTGACGGAGGAGAGTCGGCTAGAGAGTCGGCTAACAGTTCCGGCACACGAGTTCACGAGAGCTGGGTAGTCGTCCCAGCGGAAGGTAAGTGGCGTAAGGTTTAGATTGACTAAGGACCTAACTACGGACATTGACAGTTTATATACGATAGAATAATAGGAGTATAGGATGAAACACGGAGAGTGATGGGGTAAAGGTATATGACGCGAGGCGTCGGTAGTAACGAGTGTAGTGGTAAAGTGAAAATAGAGAAATAGTAAGGAAGGAATGTGTGTGTGATAAGATAGAGACAAGCGCGGGAGCGCACCGTTACACAAAGGCACAAAATAATGCGGCACAAAGGCACGGAATAATGTGGCACAGAGGCACAGAATAATGCGGCACAAAGGCACAGAATAATGTGGCACGGAGGCACGAAATAATGAGCCCACAAGACGCGGAATAATGCAGCCCGAAGGCTTGAAATAATAGACCAAGATGGCATGAAATAACACGCGGCAAGGCGTGGGTGGCGGCCCGAACTGAAACCAAGGAACGACGGCAGAACAAGGTAACACCAGAAAGAAGGAAACACTCATGAGATTAGCCATGTCAGTGCAAGTGTGCCATTTGATCAAGATGTCCTTCGCATCCAACCACGAGTTAGTAGAGTCTCCAGTGCCGTCGACAGCTGAGTTATTCTGAATCATGTGCCACTTCCCGAGGCCAGGATCCTTCTCGACCAGGCCAAGAGGAGCGGTCCGGAAATGACCGCCAAGGAAGCAGTGAGCTTCCTCCACAGTGTATGGCCTGCTCATACGACCGGCAGCGACCTCGCCCGTGAGGTAATTATCAATAAAGGAAGGGTTGAGATCAGTGGTGGACATATTAGGGGGGATGAAAGTCGAGGATGGAGTGGGGGGATTGCCGATGAGCGAGCCAAATGAAATATCGTGAACAAGGTTCAGGTATCGTTGGAGCAGGTTGCAGTCACATAAAGCCTCGTACCACCCTGCAGCAAGTTAGGGCGTGACAATCCTCGCTCTGTCAATTGCGAGTGCAGTCGACCGCTCCATGGCGATTGTCGGCGCACAGGGAGCAAATGTGGAGGGCGTGGTTACGGGAGGAAGACTCGCACCTTCCGTGGCTGCAGTTGAACCCCATGCATACTGGTCACCGGTCTGAGGCCCGAAAAAGCCCTTTGCAGTTTGCAAAGATAACATGTCTGCTTGGATTCGACTCGTCGCAGCCCAACACGCTGTGGCCCGTCCTGCCACACCGAAAGCACAAGACATTCTTCTTCTGTGCAGAGCTATCCCTATTGTAGGGTTTCGAATGCTCGCCTTTCTCCCTGACGGAACCGCCCTTGGAACCAGAGCTGCTAGGAGGTCGATTGGACATGAGAAAGGAATCTTTAGCAGATTGCAATGCAGCTCGATATTCATTATCCTGGACGTTGATGATGAACGGCTTGGTAAAGAACTGAGCCCGAAGCTGCTGATCAAAGTCTCGGTAGGCGGAGAACCATTGGGCGAGGCTGGGGCTTGTGAGGATGTGGTTGTAGTACACGGCAAATCCTTCGCAGATTTGTGGACCTGCAGCCATCTCCATGAAAGTGAGAAATGTGTTATAACAAGTCAACCACGTAGCCTGATCAAGGCTGTCCTCGTCTGGAAAGTCCATCAAGTCAATGACTGTGACCTTGTTAGACTCGCCAGTCCCGTGCTTGACCGTCTTGATGTTGCTCGAACGGATTCGCGCCAACGAGGCAGGTAGGAACAAGGTGAGAGGTGGAGAGATGTTGTTCTTCGCAAGGAAGAAAATAGTGGACGGAATGGAGTTGTCGTTGGCCTGAAACGTGTTCTGAACCGCCTCTGAGTCGTCGAAGAGGAGTGTCGAAATGGCCGAGGTAGCTGCCAGGATAGCAGGGTTCCCATTCGAACTGGGAATCTCCCCGGAGGGCACGACCATGATAAAGGGTGTGAATGCGTCTTCCTCATCATCTGAGACGTTCTCCTCCCCCCGCCTTCCTTCTTTCCTCCCTCTTCTCGTTCCTCTCCAACCGAAGAATGTCCATCTTCTTCAGTTTCTGTATAGCCTCCTTCGAGAGCACTATATCGCCCTCCTTGAGAGGTGTACCAGAGATAGGGGCTACCTCGCCCCCACCGGAATTCGGGATGAACCTGCTGGAAAGTCCAGAGATACCAGATTGGGCCATTGTTGGTAAAACCGTGGGAATAAGAAGCAAAGACAACGAAGTTAAATAGTCGCAAGTTGGCTGGAGAGCGTAGGAGACAAGATATTTCGATCGCCGATCGCTTTCTCCACGCTCTCTTAGTCAGCCGGCTTTGCGCTCTTGCTCGCAGGCTCACTAGAGCTCAAGCTGTTATCAAGCCTCTTTTCTCCTTGGGAAAAACCCACCAGAGCCAAGTGTTTGACATTGCACTCCTGAGTATCAGTGTGGATGGCATTTCATTCAACCCTTTTCCCAGACCCATAGGGTCTAACTGTTTCCAGTACATAATGGGTCCTATGGGGGCAAAGTTGACTTGAGTTCTCACAATTAGAGGGAAGGACCATAGTAGCTGTGGGAACTATGTGGGATGCCCAGGTGTGTATATCTGGGCTTCCCATATTGTCAATTTGGGCTTCCCACATTTGATGTGGTATGTCCCAGAGGGTCACATCACAGATGCCAAATAAATTGTGATACTGCAGGCATTTCTGCATCTGTTGGGGTGCAAGTAGGTGGTTCTGGAAGCCCTTGCATGCCATGGTGTTCCGACTGTTTCCAAGGCTTGGAGCTACCAGAACAGAGTTTGATGTGGGTTACCTTGTGATCCCCAGATGATCAGCACTTGAGAATCACAGGTTTCACCCTTCTGGGGTTAGTAAACCTTGTTTCTTAAGAACCCATTCTAGGACATCCTTCAAAGTTGGGTATCTTTTGAAAGCTACAGGTCCAGACTTTATAGTTCTGATCTGGTTGTCTGAGGGATACTTCCAAGACGCAAGGAATACCTCAAGGAGTACATGATTGATGCTGACTGAGACACTCATCATGCCATCATGTGCAAATCACTACAAAGGATGGTTGGAATATATCCAGAACAACTCAGTCAACCTCATCGACCAATTGGATTCATTATATTTTAGTTGCCAAGATGGATACATGGACTCTGGAGCAGCTAAAAGGCTATTTTACTCATTTCTGTTATTGTCATAGTCATATCTCTGTTTGTATAAGTAGTTTCAGGTGTTCCTGGAAACAATACAGGATCTTCCCCCACTAGTAAGCCTTGTGCTTGCACCCAAGGGAAGATTCTTGTTGATCTTCAGATCACCTACAAGCCTAGTTTGTAGTGAATTGGAATATCATTGGTTGTGAAGGAATCTGAAGTTGTCTCCTTAACTGGAGCACATGGAGTGTCTGAGCATGCATGGTCTTGAATTGTATTGAATCACTGGCCTTGGGTCTTGAATTGTATCAAATCACTGGTCTTGGACCTTGAATCATCTGTATCCTATTGAATCACTGATCTTGGACCTTGACTCATATCAAATCACCAGCCTTGGGTCTTGAATTGTATTGTATTATCATCTGGAATCTTTGGAACTGTTGGAATTGTCATGGATCTTTGGGATACACATTAAAAGTTCTCCAGAACATCTGCAACTTAGGGAACCTTTGTGTTTCTTATGTTCCAACCACACCTTGGCCTTGCCATCTCACGATTTTTGGGTGTTTGAAGCAAGCCATCCCTCTGGGACCTCTTGTTTCATGCATATCAAACACAACTGTTTGCCCATAACTTCTTAAATATAAAACTTTCCCTTTCAACCTTTACAAGGCTCTGAACTAGGGACTGACACTCACTGGGTACCTCTGGGACATACAGGACACCACTCTAACTGCTTTGCTTTGTTGGTTTGGGATAGATTTATCTGTTCTCAGGCTATACATTGGTTGTAGTGTTTTAGTGTTGGTTGTTTCAAGTGTTTCCACCCCAGGTTCCAAGCTCACAAATCAGCATGCTGGATACTAGTGCACATGGAATGATGGAAAGGAGATTCAGCAGGTGTATAACAGTTTAGGCATTCTGTGCAGAAATGGGAAGCACAGGATGGTGGAAGGAAGAGATATAATGAAATATCAGGCTGACCATGTGCCTAGTGTGCTCCAAATATTTCTACTAATATGCCTGCCCATGTTCTTGCTTGGAAAGATGAGGAAGAAATGGGAGGGCAGCCATTTGGAGGTGCTCATAATCCAAGTGGAAGTTGAAGTTCTTGGGTATGAAAGGAGGAGCTTGAAGAGCATTTTGGCACTATTACATGTCAAGTTTCAGTTGCTGTGAGGCTGATTCCTGGTGCAGTACTCTAAAGTGCACTCACAGAACAGAGACAGTGTAGTAGCATTGAATACACATGCAGAATAGAATAATTGACAATGGAGATAACACAGCAAGAGGGGCAAATTGGACCTAGCCCCCAATGTCAAGGTTCCACCAAGATGGAGAGTGAGAAGATAAAGTGGAAAGGTCAAGCCAGCACTGCAGTAAACTTGGGCATTGAGCAGCCATAGAGGGCACTCAAATGCCATCACTGTACCTCTAGCAGCCTGCAAAAGCGCTTGGAGGTCACTGCAGTGTGATGGGAGAAGGGAAAGAGCCATGTCATGGATGGTGACCACTGGGATGATGCCACATCTAATTTGATGTGGCTGTCAGCACTCACATTGGTGAACAAGGCAGGGTGCAATGCTGCCAGCACATAAATGCACTGGGGTGTCAACAAAGGAGCCGGACAATTAAGTCCAGCTATTTCTACTCCTGCACATTTGGACATGTCAGTCATGGACTAGATGTTGCAGGGAGAGAAAGCAACACAGAAGCAGCTGTTTAATAATAAAAAGAAAGGCAGCCAGTTGAGCATTGCAAAGGAGAGTACGACACCATATTTGAGCATTCACAAGAATCCCAGTACCATCCTTCATCCAGCTTCAAGTCATGTGAAGCCCTCATGGTGGTCTCCATTGTGATGTGACACAGGTTTGCCAAGGCTTCACAGTGACTGAAGCTGAACCTTCACAAAGCCAGCTGCCTGTAGGTGCTTGCTATGTAGAAGGGCTTTGAAGAGGTGTGCCGCCAACTCAGGCATGTCAGCCTGTAACCATGAACTAGGGATCTGTTACCCTTGATAGGGTCCTGTAACCTGGAGAATGGAAGCAGTTACAGATACTCAGCCATTCCCAGGGTCTAACACATGGAGGTGGTTTGTCTGTGGTGACCTTGCCCTTCACTAGATCATGGTAGACAGCAAAGTAAGATAATATTAGGTAATATCTACATAAAGAAAGTATAAGGCATTGGCCATGTAAAGTAAGTAAAAGATGTCTGCATCACACAAAAAAAATCCTTCATGGGAAGTCCCATTTTTGTCTAGGAATTCCTAGATTTTGGCTCACTTGGGAATGACCACACCTACCATATAAGGTAAGCATGCATGGTCACTGTGGTCATTCCCAGTTGCATGTGGGAATGATCACACCTAACATATATGGTAGGCACATGAGGGAAGAGTGGTCATTCCCAGTTGCAAGGTCATTCCCAGTTGCACACACCTGCCATTTATGGTAGTACCTGGGAGAGGACTGCAGCAGGTGCATGTAGGTGACAAAGACCCAATGTAGATAGTGACTTACCATGACAAAGAAGGAAACTATGCTAGAGGCTACCAGCCCCACTACATCATGTCCAGTGTCGCAGCTACTAGCTGTCTGCTGGTAGACAGAAATGTAGGGTCTGTCATCTGGATATAGGATGCACGGGTGAAGCGGAAAATAGGTGGATGGCCCCGAGAATGTCGTGGAAGCGTTGAGCAGAAATCAGGTGAGATATAAGGAATGTGTCATGTGGGCGTAGGCTAAAGCTCAGGCTTGAAATGACTTGTTGGGGGTGATAATTTGGTGTAAGGGTAGAATGTGTTCACTGGTGGCGTGCCCCCGGTGGAGCGCTCAGTTCACTGGCCACATCATAGATGGTGGTTCAGAGGAGAAGAGGTGGTATTATGACATCTGTACGTACAAAACAAATAGACGGTCCAAAGACCGGTGTACTGTACGCTACAAGGGGAAATAGGAGAAAAGAGGAAATCGACGAGCGGGTCATCCCACCCTTCCATACCGGCCTTTCAAGCCCTTTCAAGCTCTTGGGACCTTTCAAAGCTCCGATCTGCACTTCCTCAAGCCTGGTATTTATGTCAAGCTTACTCAATATTAACACATACACCCAGTGTATGGATCACGCACCCGCTCACGACATCAAACCCGCGATCACTGCGGCTTCACTGCGGCTTACTGTGCCGGAGCCCACAACTACTGTGCCGTAGTTGCGCAACCCTGCGCCCACAGTCATTTACTCACTTGTACTCATAGTTTCGGTTCCTTATGTACTTGTAGCTAGGTATAAATAGTCCAGTTTGTATTCCGAGTAGTCAGTTCCGTACAACACGCGGATTTGCTCGACTCACTTTTGTCTGACGTCTAACAACTCCGCCAATCAAGAACTCTTGTGTCTACGACTTTCCATCAAGAAACTCCGTAGCATCACACCCAGAAGACTCAGTTTAAGCCTGCATTTTTGAGTCGGCCCTATTGTATTGTGAACTTTGGATGTTCTTTGGGTAGCGTGGTGTGTGCTATACCGTTACCTACAAAGATGTGTAGCATCAAAGACTTCTGTCTTGTCGGAGACGAAGGGTCCTGCTTAGCTAAAGATGTCTGCCTTCTAGAAAAATCCGTCTTTGGCGCCTCTGACGTCTGCCGAAAGACGTCAAAGATTCAAAACGACGAAGCTGTTGTTTTGCTGATGGATGTCCTCTGCTGGTCTTGAACTCTTCATCAGCATTATGTACGCTACTACTCCAGTTGCTAGTTACATTGTCATGTCCTTTTTGAATTCAATTTCAACTTTATTTTTCAGTGCTCAAGCCCCAACGTCCACCGTCATTTGCACCGTCGCAAACCTGAGCGTCTCCATCTCTATCGTGGTCGGCAACTCCCTTGTCATCCCCACAGCTGCCGCCTCGTGCAGATTGAGCATCAGCCGCGCGAGGAGCGTGATGGAGAGACTGCACGCCGCAATCAGTGAATGCATTGGTAAATTGAGTATGACAAGAAATACCTCGTGATGAACCACGACAAAAATCCTGTGATGAAGATCTGAGAACGTCAGCAGAGACGGATGTATCGAGGCAGGAACATACATCGCCCAACTGTTGATCATGACCAAATTTAGCCCATCTGTCATTAATGTTGACGTGGAAAAGGAACAGCACGCACATAAAACGTCACGAGATTTGCTGCGTTGGCGATGATGATTATGCTACGTACATGAGTACAGTCTGGTCAAATGGACGATCGTAAACTGACCCGAAATACCAAGCCCCGTCGGTAGTCATCCGCCACAATAATGTTCCCGCGTACCTAGGATATGCCTCTCGCTGAACGTAGGCGCGCCGGACGGTCAACAGGAAGACAAGTATGTCGCAGGCAATTCTAGATAGATGAGCTGGAATTGAGCGGGGCCGGGTAGACCTTGTTCATCATAAATGCCGGAATACTGACTGTGATTCCCAGGCTCCCGCAAGTCCTGTGTATAATCGGTTGATGGCGGTGATCAACAATGGATACGAGGAGACTCACGAAAGGTCCTGTGCGGCGTAAGACTTCAAGTAAAGCCAGACAATCATGTTGCTCACGCTATTCGCGGACCTATTACCGTAGCACACCCGCTGATCCCCGGCCCGGAGAATATCTGCGGTTGCCCCTCTTTGATAACGTCCCACTACCCCGTGTCAATCAACTGGAAAAGTAAATCCTTGAGGCCAACGCACGAGAGCGAGTGCAGGCCAAGGGGGAGAGCACCGCCAGGAGGCAAATGAGGATCCACCGATTACGGTCGTACATCACGTAGACTCGCATGATGAGGGTGCCTTCGAATCCAACACGAATGAGCGCTCGGTTGTGATCTGATTGATGATGGGGCTTGGCGCACATTCGACTAGCAACTCCTGGCTAACGATGAGCGCTTTCCACATGAGTTGCATTTTGACGCAGCTAGAATGGGGCAATTTGAGTAAGAAGGAAGAGATGTCGATTCGGATAGATACCTCTGAGCAAAGATCGTTGAGAGTTTGAACCGAAGAAAACAGAGACACGCGCACCTCATGGTTGAGCTCGGCGAAGTAGAGCACGCAATTCGCGATGTTCGCTACCAACCCAATGTACCGCAGCGCGAGGAACCAGTAGATACTCGGCCGAAGCTTGGCTGTCCAGATGAACTTCACCTCTGTGGCGAGCGTCAAGGTGTGGTCGTAGACCAGAAGAGCTGCAGCGAGCCATGCATAAGTAGATTACGGCGATGATGAGAAGGAAAGTAGCGCGCCGAGGCCGGCGAGGACGACTGAGCGGTATAATCGCCTGGAAACACATCAATGCCGAGATCTTCATCAGCGAGGATACGAGGATACACACAGATCCCAGTTAAATGTAACAGGATCCAGCAGGAGGGCCTCATCCACGGAGGCTATGGAGTAATGCGACATTGGAGGACTGCGGTCAGCGGGAAATCAGAGATGAGGGAGTGAAGAGACGTACTATATACATTCAACGCAAAAATAGGCCAATGCTGTATATGCGAGGTTGATGTTCGTTGATCATATGCATAATGAGTGGTTCGGAGATTTGACAGTTGGCTCCCGGGACCATGGGAGTGACAATTCCATAGACAGACAGATAATTGGTTCCTATCCAAGCTTGTTGATTGTCTGGGTCCCATGGCTGAAACAAATCAGGTTGAACAGTAAGAAAGATATCCGATCATGCACGATATAATAAGTAAAAGTGCGGAATCCGTCGGCTCTCTGGCTCGGCAGTCGTTATGAGTCGATTCCGAGTTGGCGAATAATTAGTCTCTCCAGTGCACTTTCATCACTTTGAGAAGGGAAACACCCAGACTGTGGGTTTTTAAGAGGCAGAGGAAACTACTTCCCGGGACTCGGATATTGTGATCCGGGAGGAACCCCAACCTGTGTAATAACTAAATTCCGCTTCGAGGACTCGCGGCATCCCCGCGCCCTTCGCACGCCTTTCCCCTCCGCGCTTCATCGCAACGAACAGGCGGACGATGCTCGATAGCGGCACGTATGTGCGGCTCGCCTCGTGCGCCGCAGACGGCTCGCAACCGCAGTCACGGTCGAGTGGCCGCTTCTCGAATTCCGGATGTATACCTTACTCGTCGGTTGGTACTTCGTCCTCACATCTCCCACCTTTTTCCTCACTGCATTCCCAGCCCTTCTAGTCAGGGCCTTCGTCTAGGTTGCAAGGCAGACCTAGGCAGGTCGGGACCTAGACACAGTCTGCCTCCATAGACCTAGGTTTGCCTTGAACACGTTTTGAATTTCAAGATGAAAATTGACCTCGAAAACGTTTGAGGCAACGATTTCATTTGTTCCGACGGAGTGTATCTTTGCACACAGCGTTGATTGAGCTACTAGTATTGTGTACAATGTAAGCATTGATCCGCTGTCACCACTCGATCTACCTTTGAATCAGTGCTTAGCCTTTGTCCCAAAGTTGCAAGATCCATTATGACTCCCAATTGAGCCTGAAAGTCCGCAGCATGAAGTAAATTGACAGGTGGACAGGGATACGAGGTTGGAGCCGGAACCGGGACCGGACTGGGACGCGGAGAGGACTATGCTGCGTCGGGGCCGTATTGGCCTGCGAGTTGTCTGGGGAGGGGTTAGAAGGATGTGGATGGGGATACGGTATTGAGAACATGAGAACGAGCGAGCGAGCGATGTAGCAGTAAGGAGTATGAGATGGAGGGAGGGATGGGATGGGATGAGAAGACAAGACACCGAAAAAGCTAATGAAAGCAATCCTGCGATGCCATCCAAAAAAATTTTAAAAACCGAACACTCACGCAGCATATTTCTCAACGATCACCGCCATCACCGCCCTGCTCAGCCTATACGCCTTGGGCATCCCCTTGCCGAAGCGGTACGTGATGTGGTTCGAGAAGAGGAGCGCCGAGATGATAATTGCTGCATAATGCTTTCATCAGTCTTGTGTTATCAGGAAAATGGACGGGAGGAAGGAGCGGAAAACGAAACACGACCACGCCGGCGCCACAAGATAGGCGTGTGAAGGAAAAAACGTGGGGAACGAAGGTAAGGCGAGTAGATAAGTGGGACGAATGCCGTAGTAGAGAAGACAGCACGACAAGAAGAACGAAAGCAAAGGACAGAGCACGCCAACATGGAATAAGGCATTGCATAAAAACCATAACGAAGATGGACAGACAAGAACACTGGCAAATGGAAGAATGCACCGATATGAACCGGCACGAGCCCAAAAGACACCATGTAACACCTCGTGAAGGCCTTCTGGAACGACAGGTAGGCCGCTTTGCATCCCGACAGACGCACCGTTGCCTCGACGAACAGACTGAAATACCCCCTAGCACCCCAACAGATTCTGAATCGTGAGGCGCCACTGGGTGCCGAGCTCACTGCTGTTCGATCTAAAGCTGACGCCGCATTGAATACATTGAATACGCGGCCAACGTGGGGAGCGCGAGCTCAGTTTGGTTCGCAACAAGGAGGATAGATGCGTTCTTGAGAGTGAGGAGATACGTCAGGAGGGTAAAGGCAAGGGCGCAGAGAGGGTAAAGGAGTGTGCTGTTGGCGATGAACAGCGCGAAAAATCCTGCTGCGAGGGTCTGGGTGTCTTTGGACTTGTATTCGCGCCTCCTGAAGATCTTCACATGGGAAACCTGCTGGTAGTCGACGGTGAGTGAGTGCTGTCTGCGCGGGGCAAGGGCGCAGATGGACGAGATTGAATGTGCTGCTATTGGGCGACGTGAACAGGCTGTGTGGGAGGCGTTGGGATGATGGTGCTCATGGGGTGTGATGTGAGGGAGTGGGCGAAGGATACGTCCTGATGAGAACTGAGATGCGCTGTGAGAACTTCCGGTCTTTCCGGGCCGGATATACCGCCAACCCCTGAACGTTGATCGAGATTGACAAAAGTCTGATTCATCGGTACAAGCCAAATTTGAATCCCGATGAGAACACGGGCGGGCCTGGGATCGCCGGGTATCGGCTTGGCCTTGCCTGGTCTCGAGAAACCTCGAATTACCGCCGTTGATGATGGTATCGGCAGTGAATAGTGAAATATGTCACGCCAATTATCGAAAAAACGAATCGGTCAGAGCTGGAGAAAAGAATCATAATCATTCCAGGGTCAACGTTCAAATCTTCAATACTACATCACAATTCGAATAGCTCGCATAAATGGACCTGCTGATGAAAATCCAACATGTCCGAAAATCCGGGCCAATGGATCATACGCCAGGAAAACAAATATAAAATAAGGTATCAAAGAACTCGAGTTGTCTAAATGGCTATCAAATCATCTGTAACGATCTTGACCACTCCATCGCTAGACTCCTTGACCGCAGCACTGTTAGGAACCAGATCTGGATGGTAAATCCCTTGAGTAGCAGCCAGCCGAGCAAAGCGCGATTCGGGATTGGAGAGCAGAGCTCTAGGGTCGCCAAACTCGGCCACAGAACCGTTGTCCAAGACGAGTATCTGGATGGATGCAAGGTGAGGCGAGCGGATGACTATAAGTACTCTTACCTTGTCATAGTTGACGATTGTCACTGAGGATGTTCAGAAGGGTACTGAATAGGAGCTCAAAAACTCACATAGACGATGAGCTATGGCCAGGACAGTGAGGCCTTGCATTTGGGTGTTGACAACGTGACGTATCTTCTCATCCGTAATGTGATCCATGCTAGTCGACGTCAGTACTGTCCCAATGGAAATCAAGCCCACTAACCTCGAAGTAGATTCATCAAGGACGATAATCTTCTTCTTTCGCAACAGTGCCCGCGCGAGACAGAGCAGCTGCCGTTGACCTTTTGAGAAGCTTTCTTCGTCAACGACGAGATGATCAAGTTTATCGTCCTAGTTAACAACTTCCAGTCAGCCACGGAAAAGATTGGAATGGTGAAGAGCGATGTACCAGAGCAGACACCGCGTCATACATTTCGACAAGTTTGAGAGCTTGCCAAATTTCGGAATCGGTGCATGCATTGGTGACATCCAAATTCTCGCGAATAGATCCATGCCACAAGAATGGGTCTTGGGTGACGATGCTGAAAAATAGGTCATTTAGTGGGCGACATTGCAGGCAATCGGCGCACCTCATTGATTCACGAAGCTGTTTTAGAGGGACCGTCGCAATATCGACACCATCGATGGCAATCTTTCCTGTGACGAGATGCTGATCGATACCTCGGAATAGAGCAAGTACAGTCGATGATTTTCCCGACCCAGTGCTGTCATCAGGTCGCAAATTAGCAACTAATTGCAGAAATACAGGGATGATTACCGGCCGCAGATTCCAATTTTAAGTCCACCTTGTAGGTCAAACGAGAGATTCTTAAGCGCAAGTGGAAGATCGTCGCTAGAGAATGTACGTGTTAGACCCTTAATGATGGACTAATATATAGAAAATATACCGATATCTCATAGAAAAGTCCGAGAAGGTCAAGCTTCCTGCAGACGGCCAGGCTGCTTGGTCCTCAATGCCAATCTCACCCATCTTTAAGGTGTTCTCTTCCTGGGGCAACTTGGCAAACTCCTCGATCCTGTCAATGGCAACGCTCCCATTCTCGACCGAGGCGTAAGCGGTCAGGAGATGGGTCAAAGACATCCCCAGCGACACCAGTCTGAAAAATCGTGCAGGACAAGCGATGGATGAACGACGAGTGGTACAAACCTGGAGAGGGCGATACCTAGGAGAGCCGCGGAAGTCGTATCTCTGAGCCATACAGTGAGGAGTGCGACGCTACATGCAAGGATCATCTGGAACCATAACAAGAACACGTAAAGGAAGATCTGGCCACTGAGTCGGTGATGAAGGGCTCCTTGGGATTCGTCGACCACCGCCGCATTTTGTGACCAGAAAAAGCCCTGCGCGCGATACGCCCTCACCGTGATGAGACCAGACACTGTGGTTCCGAATAGCGTATAAAGCTGCGAGGCATATCAGCAGTATCTCGTAAACTGATTTTCAGAACAAACCGGAGATTTTGATGCGGACTCCAGTCTACGAAATTGCTGAAATCCAAGTGAGAGAGAACCAAGAGCCCAGAGCCGAGAGATGTACCTTGCTTGTGGAGAGATAGAATCTCAAAAAGTATGCACCAAGGATTACCAGAAAAGGAAGGGCGAGAGCGAGCCATGGCGTCGCGATGGTTATGAATACAAAGGTACCCAGTATGTCGAGAACATTGGTTCCAAAATTCAGGAAAGCAAACGGAAACTCCTGCAGGGAAAAAAATCAACTCCCTTCATTTTTATTTTTCGAGTCTGGCATAGGGAGACTACCTGATCCGCTACTTGTATGTCTTGAGAGAATCTTGTATCATTTCTCTCAGTATCGTCGGCGATGACAGGACACAGCATACCGATTTAAGACCTTTCCAACAGGATTTTTGGTAATCCACGAAATCGGAGACCCCATCACTCCCGAAAGTTCGGCCTGGAGGAAAAGACCTCAGCACGGCTGAGAAAGATAAGATAAGCACAACGTACACTGTGGATATGAGGTGCAGTAAACGTTGAGAGGATGTATCCAAAATAAAGGATGGTCATTGCCAGAAACAAAAGACTGCGCATAAAGTTAGTCGACTTGAACGGTGGAGCACAGGACAGATATTTTACTGAGTGGAGACGAGACAGGCATATCCGGCGACCCAAAGCCCAAGTCGGTCGCTTGAGGCGAATGCCAGCCCTGCGTGTATGTATGTATGATGATAGCTCAAGTTTCTAGGGAAGTACGCACGGGACAAGTAAGCTGTAGCAAAGATCCCCACCAAGCTCAACATTGTGATGAGCGCGAACAGGCCGCAAGCCTGTACTACGCCTGTGCACTTGATGTAGAATGCGTACGCAGCCGTTCGGGATGAATTATCGTGCGCCCAGTTCAGCTCTTCATCCTCCTCTTCGTCAATGTCGGTAGCTGCGGTTCCCCTCTCTTTGACTTCTAGTTGACTACTCCCAGCCTCGACGTCTGTTGTACCAGAAGCCAATGCGAACGTCGCGCCAGCATCGCGCAATTCTTCGAACGAGCCAAAGTGTGTAATCGTACCAGCATCCATAATTGCTATCTTGTCGGCGTTCGGGAGATGGTGGACTCCGTGCGTTACGAGCATTGTAGTCTGATAGACGCGTAAGCGACTGTGCCTTCGACAGTTGGATACCAACCTTTCCCTTGAGCATTCCATCCGGCCCAAACAAGGACGCAAAGACTATGGACACGGTGAGTTTACGTCTAATGCGATGATTGTCCTTACCGTGTGCCTCGGTCTCGCCGTCCAAAGCGCTAAACACATCATCGAGCAAGACGAGATCGGCTCGGGCATAAACAGCACGCGCGATAGCCTGAATGTCAAGAATGAGCTCCATACAAGTGACCATATAAACGACCCACCAGTCTCTGTCGTTGTCCGCCGGACAGCGTGGATCCTACGCATGCTTTAGAGGTGTCCAAAATGATTACGTGGTCGCACCTTTGTCGCCCAGTTGGGTCAGATCTCGGCGCGGTAGCGTTTCAATGTCTTGACGCAGACTGCAGGCGTGTATGACTTGGTCATAGAAGACCTCGTCGTAAGCGTTATCGAGCAGGATGTCTACTGAGGAGTGAGCATATACAGCGAGAGAAATTGGGCAACTTAACTGGCGCGCAGGGTTCCCGGATAGATGAAAGGTGTTTGGCCGGCAAGAGCGATCTGCACGGAGTGAAATGGACTGGAAAAAAGAGTTACGATTCAGGTGTACCTTAGGCGCCTTGACCCTGACTGTACCTTCCACCAACATCGTCTCTTCCAGTATCGACATAAGAAGACTCGATTTACCCTGCGGCACATCAGTAACATTGCGGGACTCCAGAAAAAATATTATAAATCATACGCTGGCGACCGATCCAACTACCATATGTAATTCTCCCGGCGTAAGGTCGAGCGTGATGTCTCGCAGGACGTGTGTCTTTTCCTCCCAGGCAAACGTGCATCCCTTTAGGGACACCTCGAAAGTGGAGTCCTGGATATCGCCGATGGCACCAAGATTGGTCAGGTCACCCCGTACCGATTCGGCCTTTTCGGGAAGCTGTAAGAAGCTCTGAATACGCCCGAGGGATGCAAACGACGCGAACAGCTGAGGAAGCATCTGTCCGATCATATTCAACGGTCCTAGGGCACAGTCAGACGAAGGAGTGTGAGGAGTAATTACGAGGTGTACCATTGAGCAGGTTGACGATCGTGAATAACCTACACAGAAGCCGATTAGTTAACCCCCAAAGAATGCAGCATGTAACCTGACTGACGTGAAAATCTGGCTGACATCGAGCGGCGGAAGGTTTCCCCATCCATTCTTGAGCACGACTGAGTACGCTGCGAGGGTGACTAGGAACGAAGCACTGCTGCCGATGTTGGATAAGGTAACTGCCACGGAGAGGTAGTACAGGAAAGATTTGAGAGCATCTGTCTCGAGCTTGCGAAGCGCATTGATTTTACCCTCGAGTGCGACCTCGTATGCCCCGAGTTTTATGGGAAGGAGTTGACCGAGAACAGATGTCTAGAATCAAGCTCAATGACTTCTCGCTGCAAGGAAAATGCTGGACGTACGAGGATCTTGATCCGTACATCGACAGCTTTGAGCCAAGCGCCCTGGGCGGCGCCCACGAAACGACTGATCGAACCTGAGGGCAAACTTTATGAGCAAAGATAAATCAATATAGCAAAACATACTCGTCGATCCAAGGAGTGCAACAATGAAGAGCAGCGGAGCAAACATAACGTAGCCCGCCTTGTACCACAACATAGCACAGGCAATGAGGATGGTCACCACGGCGGACCAGAGCTCTTGGAAGATTAGGAAACCAAGGGTGACCTTCTCGACGTCCACCGACATGTATGTCGTAGCGGCTCCCCTGCAAGGTGACTCAGCACGGTTTGCTACTAGTATCCGCAGACGCGAATACCCACCTGGCCAAGCTCGCGCGCTGCCATGGAGGTCAGACGAAGCGTTTTGGTGTACAGTGCGCCGGTGAGCGCCGAACGATAGAGGACCATGAATGCGTTGACCTTCGCCACGTTCATAGTCTGTACTGCAAATTCAAAAGATAAATGATCATCACCTTTTCCGCGGAGACGTAATTTGAGATGGCCAACGACGCTGAGATTGAGGTTAACGCAATTTTGAGAACCTTTGACAAAGGAGATGCATACCATAGACCACAAAGTACGTCGCGATAAGCCAAGTTCCACGTTCCTTGGGGATAGACTTGTCGGACACGTACAGGATCATCTGCTCTACGAGAGCGACTTGGGCTTCAAAACGGTCATTAGGTCATCCACTGGTTGACCTTGTGAAACGGACCAAATGTTCCAGCAATGACGAGCAGCCGTGGAAGGATTGGGCTCAAGAATGCACCACCAAATGCCCTAAGCGTGCTCTGAGGCAGATTCAGAGTCCGTCGCCATGAAATTTACGGACTCACCTTAGTAAGATACCGGCTGCTGCTCTTATCCTCAAGCGCGAGAGCAGCGAGAAGCTTCTCCGTCGCGGGTCCCGATCTAAGGTCAAGGGGGATATCCCGTAGCTCGGGGAGGGTAATGCGCCGAAGATATCCAGTGTATAATATCGGAACAATGTGCGGGAAGAACGGCTTGGCAAAGATGGAGAGCGTCGATTCGTAGGCAGGTGGCTGGAATGCGTTAGAAAGCAAACACCAGACTGATAAGGAGACATACTGGATCCATCGCTATCAGTAAGATGCGCTTGCTCTTGCTCTCGAGGAAGATGAGGAAAAATAGAGACACCGCTACGGCGGCATCAGCATAGAGATACACGGGGAATGAGCGTATCTCGCGGAGGCTCAGAAGTAGATACGCATAGAACCCGGTGCCAATGACGGCGAAAAGGGAGGTTGGGGTGCTAGGCGCGATAGAGTGGTAGTGTTCAGAAATCGATGCGGCGACGAAGGTGATCTAAGGATGGACGTGAGCTGGTTCTAGATGAAACGAATCCATTCTCACTGCCGTCGCAACTCCTGTGCCCAACAACACCCACTCAGCTTGGTCTTTCTTGGCGCAAACCAGCATTGTTATGGTTCCAGCAATATATACGACGCCGAAAACTGTTTTTGAGCCTACAAGGATGTCCAGTCGTGGCGGGAGACATGGAGGAACCTTCCAGTTGGCCAAGACACGCGACAAGAGTGTAGTGAGAGCTATAAGAAAGGTGCCAACAACGAGGATTTCTGGCACCATAAATGGTCGAGGGGTGGAAGTGGAAAAGAGAGGGGAAACAGACACAGGTGACGCGTACTCCTGGGGTGACGCGTACTCTTGCTGATAAGACCTAGCTTGATGGTATAGACGAACCGCCGGTAGCCAAGAGGAACTACGGAAATGGAGTCCCATGACCGACGGATGTAAGCGTCAAGATACCCCGAGAGCTCAGAAACTGAAGGCACGCGGGTCGAGGGAGAAGTGGGCAAGGAGAGATTAGGGACCCATCATTTTCTGATGAGTCCGCAGTCCCGGGCCAGACTCCCGTTATCACAAGAGTCCCACGATGTTGGTTCATAGTGCCCCATGTGTAAGGGGTTCCAGCACCCTATTCGATGAGTCAGACTCTAATTTGCAGGTTCCGCAGCCAGAGATTCAAAGAATGAAAAAGCAAAATCGACGAAGTCTAACTCACTGCGGGGTGTTGATGTCCGATAGAGCCGGGCACTTGTCTGAAATGCAGCGAGGCTGTACTTTAGGGGATTGTTGTAGCGGATGTATCAAAACAGCGAAAAAGAACGGCGACAGCACTACAAAATGTGCACCGGTTTCGAGTTGCTAGCTCCAAGTCAGTTGTTCTCACTGTGCTCCAGGCGACACTGAAAGCACCGGTATACCGTGATAGAGAGTTGGGAAGCAAAAAGTTTGGGGTTGACTGTCTTTTCCATCAGTGGGTTCGTACGACTCGGAGACGCGATAGACACACCAGCAAGAACTATCCACGCGAAATACAAAGCCAAAGATGAAAAAAAAAACACGGGCGTTTGGTTCTGCAGTTGATCATCAGTTGCCGTAGCCTATGCAGTTCGATTGTGTATTATTTGAAGCCAACGGGTGGGAGCACTACCTGTCGAAAGGGACTGTCCAAAGAACATTACTACCGGGTTGGCCACACGCGAAAGGATCGAGCTGTCCCTTTTGAGGTTCTTATATTGATTTGAAAATAAAGCATGATCAGAGAACAAGATATTTGCTTCTAAGAACTTTCGTCCCAAGCCAAAGGTGAATTGAAAAGGCAAAAAGGAGGCCCCAAAAAGTGTGTGCATGGGACGCTCGAGGAGCCACAGGAGCGCTGGCCAGAGAAAACGGCAGAGGACATGTTTCGACTTCGAGCCTGTCAATGCCAAGCTCTAAAACTGTAACAATGAAACCGGCCAGGGGGTGACGTAGAGGGTGGGAGTCTAAACGAGCTTGTGCGGCAGAGAACAGAGTGATGGCCGTGGGAGAGGGTAAGGAGGTCGGGAGTTTGATCCGACGTTGCGATCAACACAGCCACCCCGGTCTCATCGTGCCTTTAGTCAGACGATTTCTTGGAAGATTTAGAACAGCATCTATCATTGCCCGCGTGTACCCAGAAGCTTGGTATACATTGGGAATATCCAGAGGAAAAGCCGGCAATCGACTTTGGACCGCCGAATCTGGAATACTTACGACGCCCGAGATGCTCTACTAGGCTCTGTTTGTTGAGCACTTCTCAGTGGAATTCTCTTCCTTGGAAGTGGTGTCGCCATTGTCCTGGTATGTTCCAACTTCCTCATTCCGAAATGGTGAATGCATAGATATACGTATCGAGCTCAATTACAATGATCACAAGACCGCTGCGCATTGCAATCGAGACATTTATTGGCTCAGAAATCGCTACAAGTCAAACTGCTTTGGAATGACTGGAACCACAATGTCGTCCAAGATCCGAACACTCGTGTCGTAGTGTGTGCGGATCGCGTGGCTCTTTCCCCATTCTCTGAGCTTGTCAAAGTTTCTGCACGTATGCACGACGTCGCCCTGGAAGGTCGTGATGTTCTGGGCGGCATCCCATTGCCACCTATGCACCAGATTAACCTAGAGAGGACCTGAGTGGTGAATGCTCTGCTTACACGATTACACTTGTGTCTCCGGCGCACATCAGTGCCTGCCGAATCCAATCTTGACAATGCAGCATTGAATACTGGATGACACGACCTAGATTTACTCACCTATGCAATGGTCTAGATGCCCGATTTCCATGGCTTCCGAGTCAAGATA
Organism: Mycena venus; assembly: GCA_014462655.1. Lineage (NCBI taxonomy): Eukaryota > Fungi > Basidiomycota > Agaricomycetes > Agaricales > Mycenaceae > Glaucomycena > Glaucomycena venus. The sequence continues at coordinate 2,280,119 of JACAZI010000005.1, read as the reverse complement.
ATAGTCTGGAACAACCATGAGAGGATATCGGCAACTGGACAGGCCATCCATGGTCTTACCAGAATGCACGCGCATCCGAATCATGTTCTATCGAGGGTCATCAGAGATAGATTATAGATGAAGGGGGTTCCATGACGCACCAAGCAGTGAAGGTTATGGAAGACATCAAGTTCAACGATCTGCACCGTCACATTTCAATCAACTTCAAGCGACAAACAGGTAACCCACATAATTTTTCTCGTCTCCCGGGATAGGGTGCGTCTTATTTGGAAGGAGCGTAGCCTGACTCTTAGGAATTTGCGAGATGCCAACTTGGATGGAAATCAGGACGTGGTTCGGATAGGACACGATGAATGGGATATCACAATTGTACAGATTGTCCCAGGCCTTGTCGAGCGCAGGGGAAGGCGGTATGCGAAACTTCTCGTTTCTGCCAATAGCGTATGAAGTTATTCCATACTCAACTGCCTCCTGCGCGGGAGCTGGAGAGGTCGATTTTCACGAGTAGAATTCAGCCGGAAGTTGCTCACTCACAATAGACCATGGCGGGCCCAGAGTATTTAGGGTTTGCTGTACGTAGTATTGACCACAGAAGCGCCACGGTTTCCAGGAAAATAACTACGAGGAGAATGCGGCGAGATTGGGAAGGACGGGGCTCCGGGAAGGGGTCCGGCTGCTCGGTATCTTCAACAGAGAGGCGATGATAGGGAATTGTGTGCTTGGCCATAGCAAAAGTGGGCGGAAAGTTTGAGCACTGGGACATTGCGCTACCGCTTCAAATCCTCATTCTAAGGCCGCGGTGCCAGATCGGTACCATCGTTCCGCGACTAAATTGACTTCCATCAGGACATACTTCTGGAAATCCGAATGCCCGCAGGGGAGCCGACTGAGAAAATAACCGAAGAAGAGCATCACAAAAATCGCTCTTGAACTACAGATTACACCGACCGGTTGAAATCTCCCTTGTTTCCATGGGGCATTCGGCCAGAATCCCGAACACCTACTTCTGTCATGAACGCCTATTCTCGGGACCGTTCACCCACGACCTGCACGGTCATGATTGACCATTTCTCTCACGATCACCTTAATGTGACCGCTAGCCGCCCGTTGCGTAATTTCTACGAAGTTCACTGCTTGATCGTCCCTCTTGATGCCAACTATTTCATCCCAGATGTCCGGCTTCTCTTGGTTTACTGTGGAGATAAAACTGCTTGCCAACCCAGCAACTTTGCGAATGCTCACCACTGGATTCCTAGGCCGTACAGATATTCCAGGGTCAATTCATACTTCTGGAGTCTGGACATCCGAATGCCCGCCGAGGAGCCGCCGATTGAGACGATAACAACGTAGAAGAGCATTAGGAAAATAGCTCTCGAACTACAGGTTACACCGACAGGTTGAAATTTCCCCTGTTTCAGTTCGGCATTCGGCCAGACCACCGAACGCCTACTTCCTTAAACACCTATTCCTCGAGTCTTTCACCCACGACTTGCACGGTCGTGGTTGACCATTAATAGGCCCCGGCGTTCCTAAGCCGGACCGTGCCGTGTAATTCTAACCTACCTACTTCTCACGATTGCCGTAAGGTGACCGCTCGCCACCTGTTGCGTAATTTCTATGAACGCAAGTTCACTGCTTACTGCGGGGATAGATAAAATTTTCACGCTGGAAAGGCCCGTTTCAAAAGGTGAGATTTTACCATGCGAGATTTTTTTGACATGGAAAATATAATGGAAAAGTATGCCCTTTGTAGCGGGTTTCTTCCGCAGAAAATTGCCAGTTTTCCCCACACGACAGACGTACGGAAAATGTTCAATTCTCCGTTCCCTGTTCTTTAAAGGAAATTAGAGAGCACCGGAAGCTCCTTGGTCTCCAACTTTTCCAACCATGAAAACCCGTCCCTGAGATGGAAAAACATCGGAAAAATATCCTTTTACCTACTGGGGGAAACAGGGGTTTCTGGGTGCAAAAAAACATACGAAAAAGGAATACTTTCCCTCTCAATTTTCCAATCTCAAGATCACCGAGGGACCACCGGCTCATCGCATAGCTCACCCATCTGTTATTGCGTGATCACAATCTCAGCGTGGAATGAGGTCGGTGGAGGGCAGGCTCCTTAATTCTCACTTTTTCTCGTTTACTCCGCTCATTTTGTGAGAAGGGTGTGGTCATTGACTGACATTCTCGTATCGATTGGGTTGGGTATTATTTCTGTAGTATACGTCGTAGGTACACAGCCCGCATGTTCCTTTTAGGACCCAGCGCTGTTGACACGTTCCTTCCTTCCTTCTTTCCGATCAAAACAGCCAATTTGGAGAGTGCTTCTAAGAGTCTGTGGGAGAGCGACAGTCAGAAATCCTCGTCAAGGTCGTCTGATATTCCATGAGCGGTGCTGAGAGACACGAACATCCGAGGCAATCTGAAGAAATTTCCGGACTCTAGGATCATTCAAATTCAATTCTTCCATGGTTCCTAAGTTTAAGAACCTTATTTAGATTACATAAACAAGGCAAAATCACACCCATTCATTGAACAAGTTACATCATGGCAGCTCGCTGTAGAAGACAGGAACAACGATATCGTCCTCGATGTGCACGGTAGGATCGTAGGCCTTTCGCAGTGTGCGGTTCTTCGCCCAAGTCTGCAGTTTGTCAAATTTCCGGCAAGTGTGGGCGACGTTTCCTTTGACAACGCTAGCGTTTAGGTAGTCCTCCCACTGCCAACTGTTGCAGATAATCAATGGACTGGAACTCAAGTAGTCCAAAGTCCTTACACAATCACACTGGTGTCGCTATTACACATTATGGATTGACGAATCCAGTCCACGCAGTGAGCTGGCGGGCACCGGACTTTTCAGTTTCAAACAAGCGTCAAAGTTGGATGAGCGGCTTACAGACATGCTGTGTCGCATTTTTCTGCGAGGGAATCCAATTGTTGGTGGTAGAAATTCGCCAATCGGGGTAGTAGTCCGGGTCCAACTAATAAACACCGTCGATATTAGGCATAGATAAGTAAAGTTATCGCCTACCGCCATTCTGACTTTGTTCTATAACGAGTCAGTTTATTGAATTGTGGGTCAAGGTCACATTGAACCTACCAGGCAATGAAGATTATGGAAGACATCCAGTTCTGCAATCTGAACATCGTCGGGTCATATTGCATTGAGAAAGAGATGGCCGCCTACATAATAGCCATCGTCGCCCGGGATCGCGTGAGTCTTGTTAGGAAGTTTAGCTGCCTCTTCCTTGGTAATGCGAGAGATTCCAACTAGTTAACCAGTGTCAGCCGCTCGTATGAACAGGTGTATGGCTCGCCGCACAGTTGTAAAGGTCGCTCCACATCTTGTCAAGCTCAGGAGACGAAGGGATCTGGAACGGAGAAAAATCGCCTAATCCTTGTTATTAGTTTTCGATTGGCAGAGAATCCATACTGACTCGAAAATCCAACATTATAGACCTGAACCTCTTGCTCAACGGCCTCGAGGGCCGGAGCTTTGTGGAATGCAATCAGCAGCCCTCTCCGAAGAAGCGGATGTTTGGACTCACAATATAGAGCATGCTGAGAGTGTAAGGGGACAGTACAGGCCGTTTGCGATGCCCTCGAAAAAAGAGCGAAGACAGCTATCCCCAACGCCAGGGTCTCAGCGGCCAGGAGTACGGCCAGAACGGTGTGAGAAAACTTGGATCTCCATGTTGATTTCGCTGGTGGCTCAACATCCTCGACGTCCCCCGAAGGGTCGTCAATGAGTGGATGATACTCCTGATCCTTCGACATGACACTGGGTAAGGTATGGAAAGTGGAAGAGCTGAAGGGTGAGGGAGTGAAATCGACCGTGATATTTCTGATGGTTGGACACTAGGTGTGCATCACCACCGGGGTTCAATTCGAAGCGGAATCTTATTCTTCCTTGATCAAGAACTACTCGGATCCCTTTCCACAGATATTGTTCGGCTGATCAGGGAAGAGCTCGAATATGAATCTTTGAATAACATGTACCACGCAGGCCTGGTCCAGGGTAACTCATCAGAAAAATCAGAAAGCGGAAGAACAGAGGGGTGCGGGATTCAGAAATCGACTGTACGGACACTTTGCGGACATGGTGATCCGCAAAATCGCCTTTCATATTTAATTGGACACTAATATGATCACCGGCGGAGTTTGTATCGTTTCTCCATTAATAACTACCGATCCCACCCTGTCTATTTGCAGAGGAATTTGTATTCTTCCTTGATCAAGAACTACTCGGATCCCTTTTTACGGCATGTTGAGGTCGATCACAGAAGGTGAACCTTGTCTTTGAATAACCTGTACCATGCCGGCCTAGCCTAGGGTAACTCATCAGAAAAAATCTGAGAGCGAAGGAACTAACGGCCGCGGGATTCCGAAATCCACCGTGATATTTCGAGGCAGGGGAGGCGCCCCTTGTGTTATCGGCGGACTAGTATTTCTGGGTTGAGCAACTGAGGTATAAAAGCCCACTGTAGACGAGAAGAGGACTTTAGAATCATCCGAGCCCACTTTCCCGCCGATTCTACATCCCTTTTCAGCATGTTCAACAACAAATTCTCTGCTTTTCTTGCCTTGACGCTCGCAGCCATTACAGTCGCTACAGCTGTTGCACTTCCTATCCCGGTTGTGCGAGAGGTCTCTCCCGCCGATGTGGTGAGCCAAAGATATTTAGTCAAATTCAGGTGTTAACCTTTTGCACGCAGGTCGATGGCGACAACATCAAGTGGGTCCGCGATGAAGTCGCTGCTGCTGATCAAGTAACAGCAAATGTGCTTGTTCAAATTCACCTGTCTGATCACTTGCACGCAGGTTGATGGCGACAATATCAAGTGGATCCGCGATGAAGCCCCTGGTGACACCAAATGTGTTTGTTCAAATTTACTCGGCCGTCAACTTTCCACACAGGTTGATGAAGAAAACATCAAGTGGGTCCGCGCTGAAGTCGCTGCTGCTGATCAAGTAAAATAAAATGGGTTTGTTCAAGTTCGCCTGTCTAATAACTTGCACGCAGGTTGATGGCGACAACATCAAGTGGGTTCGCGATGAGGCCCTGGTGACACCAAATGTGTTTGTTCAAATTTACTTGGCCGTTAACTTGCACGCAGGTTGATGAAGAAAACATCAAGTGGGTCCGCGATGAAGTCGCTGCTGCTGATCAAGTAACACAAAATGTGTTTGTTCAAATTCATCTGTCTGATAACTTGCACGCAGGTTGATGGCGACAATATCAAATGGGTCCGCGATGAAGCCCTGGTGACATCAGATGTGTTTGTTCAAATTTACTTGGCTGTTAACTTGCACGCAGGTTGATGAAGAAAACATCAAGTGGGTCCGCGATGAAGTCGCTGCTGCAGATCAAGTAACAACAAATGTGCTTGTTCAAATTCACCTGTCTGATCACTTGCACGCAGGTTGATGGCGATAATATCAAGTGGATCCACGATGAAGCCCTGGTGACACCAAACGTGTTTGTTCAAATTTACTTGGCTGTTAACTTGCACGCAGGTTGATGAAGAAAACATCAAGTGGGTCCGTGCTGAAGCCCCTGTGGCTGATCTGGTGAGCCTCTCTCCCTGCGAATTGAACTACAGATAACCGAGACATTTGCCTCGAAGTAATCACTTGAGCCGGGGCTTTCGAACGTTGGTTGCTATTGTATTTGTCAAAGCTTGGGTTTCTGGCCACTCTGCGGAATACACATTCTGTTGTCCTCCGTTTTTTGTTTCTTCTCCAAAGAAGCTAGATGACGATGATGCCACTTTTGTGATTTGCTGGGGGTGTTGTGCAATATGAATTCTTCTCTCCATTCCCGCGTCATCCCAACGGTTTCCCTGCCCGTGCACCGCAACTCTTAGAATAATTCAATGGCCTGATGAAATTTCGAGGTACTGGCATGCAACTTGAAATCCAGTGAGGAATTGACGAGCCGATCAAGCCTCCCACTGGCGCCCCGTGACGAATTGATTCTAGGCTGCTTTGAGAACACTGGATTGTGCGAGCCACGTTCTTTGGCGAATCTAGTACTTACAACAGTCATCTTGTGCTCGCTTCGCTCAACCTTCCGTGTGGCGGATCTCGCGGCCTCGCTCATCCGTCACAGCGGGGGTTGGATTGAGGAGCGGATTCCTCGTTGTCTCCAGCGCTAGTCGTCACTCGGGCGTGGGGAGGAGGAGGAGACGTGTAGCTTGCGTATAGCACGAGACTAACAGCAATCATGTTGTCACAATATTGGATTAAGAACGCAAATAGACCCTGAGAGAACGATTTTCGGGTTGAGGTTCGTTCTCCAGCATATGCAGAATACGGTGAAGAATATTTCTGGGAGAGCGACAACAAAGGGAAAAAACAGAATAAAATTCCGAGCGACTCCGGGTAGCACTGAGGGAATTTCCATGGGAACATGATTGCTGTAAGGCAGATAAAGAAATTCATTATAACAGCTGTAGAATAACGCAGGAGAGTATAGGAAGACAGACAGAAACCTTACCTCAAAAACGCATAATGGGAGTTGGAGGGTAGGAAATTTGGCAGCACCAGAAATCGACAGGAAGCGGCTTCACTGCTGGATTCAGTGAGTAATGAAGGTGGAACGATGAAAGGAGGGACAAGGGAAAGTACAAGGATGCCCGCCGAACGCCTGAGCATCGGTACGAGCGCGGTCAACTCCGGCGTCGCCGATACTGTTGCTCCAATGCGCTACGAATGACACGAAATACGAAGGGAGTTGCGCCGGGGAAAACACAAAGGCTGAAGCAAGTGCGGACTGGAGAAAGCAACGGAGCGCGTCCAGTTCGCGCCATCGGCGGATGGGCAGATGGTACTCATGTGCGAGGACCTGGCCGACTCCCGGAATTCGGTGCCGGCAGGGAACGAGCCAGGCGTAGAAAACATCGCGCTGGATGCAAATGAAGGTCAAAACCAAGCGGGAAGGAGTCCGCTCACGCGGGCAACGACCAGGACGCACGCAGCCTGCGAATAGATGCCATCAGTTTAGCAACGAAGCGAGAACTTTCAAGTTGAGAGACACCAGGAAAAAAGGGGAACGTAATAGGAATGAAGAGCAGACGCGGCGAGGCCGTCATGCATCCGAGGTGTTTGGATGCATATTGAACGAAAGGTAGGGATGCTGGCTATGGGAGACAGCGGAATTATCTCGTCGTGCCCGTACGTTGGCAATACATTGAAGAAGGCGAGTGTGATACTCATTACAAGAGGCAGCCACAGGGGAGGGACCAAGACCCGCAGGCATTGGCAAAGGACCGACGTGGCACCCTCAGCGGAAGCACCTGATCACGGGTGTCGGAACGAGGACCCGCGCGTCTGAGGAGACCGTGTCGGTGTCGGGGAACAGAGGGCGAGCAGGCGACTAAAGAGTGGCGGCGAGCGATGAAGGCAGTCCCATCGCTCTCGCACCTAGCGCACGGGGGATTTGCACTGCCAAATTGGTGGTGTAGAAAATCGAGAGAGGGGTGTAGGCCGTGTCACGCGCTGCAGAATGGATCGAATCGGTTAAAGAGGATAGGAGGGGAGCGGGAGGAAGAGGGAATGTGCAAGGAGAGCCTGTGCTTACCTTAGGCATCTGCGTGCGAGAAGAATCAAGGAGGCAGCGGAGCCCATTGAATCCATGTCATTAACGGGTGTGTGGCATATGGTGCCGGCGAGAGGATGACGAACTCAGGAAGCCGCGGGGGGCAGCCAGAGGAATACAAAGCGAGAACGACCGCAATGGCGCACGCAGCCATGATCATGAAGCGGAGGACATCAAGACCGTTCCAGGCGCGTTACGTCCATGGTAGAGGCAAAGGCGGAGCACAGGAGGGTCCATCGCGAGCGCGGAGCGTGGATGGCACCGGTACAAGTAGGGACGAGGAGTGAAAGGCGGCTCGAGTGAGGAGTGTAGGCCGTCGGCATACGGTGACCGGTGACGACACGATCGGAGAGTATTCCCCTCAAATACAGGATGGTGGGGCGAGGTAACAGGCGGGAAGCCGCTCTTGCGCTGCGTCCTAAAGCGTTTTGAATTTCTTCGTGCTGCTGAAGAGCTGAAGGTGCGCTGGTCATTGCGATGTGCTATAACCTGAGCGATTTAGATATCCTAGAGCGAAAAAAAGTATATTGCCGCATGTGGCTTTGAAAGCCACATACAGCTTTTGCGCATCCTCTCTAATATATAGAGATACAAAAGTTGCGGGTGCAACTTGTCTTTGTGTTGCAGCCGACACATTTGTATCTTGCGGGTGACACATCTATTTATATCTTGCAGGAATCTCTGATTTCCCCGCCAACCGCCTTGATTATCCTTATCTCTTATGCAGGGACGGTATCTAATCGCTTATCTTTGGCGCGGTAAGTCCGAAATCACCAGTTTATCTTGCGGCCGATAAATGTGCACTTAGACCGCCATACATATGCTCATCTGCTGAGGGAGAGTGATCAAAAGTCAGGTGGGCACCAAATTTTGGGACATCTGAAATGCAAATACCAAACTTCAAGTTTTGAATGGATTTTGGTTGGGCTGAAACAAGAGCTGAGTCCAGAATCGAAACTATTTGAATCGACTTTGATTTCAGGCTAATTTTTTCCTGACTCCAAATTTTGGGTGCACAATTGCACTTCAAGCTTTGCAAAATTTAAGAAATGCCGATGTGCCAATTTAATACTTTGGGTTTCGAATCATCTGCCACCCTTACGTATACATCTGTTCATGGTGAGTAAAGTTTGTGCAGATGACTAGACAGCAGGTCACATGTAGAGCTGTTTAGCAGTTAGCAGTTAGCGATAAGATATTCGATCTTTGCTTGAAGGCGGCCCTCTCAATCGGATGCGCCGGCCGATTTTCACGGTCTCCCGTATGTCCCGCCCTGGTGTCTTTCATTCGTTTTCTCATTGGCTTGGGCCCAATTCTGAAGAAAATAACCTCCCCGAAGCTTGCCCGAAGCCTAAAAATAACTTCTAATCAGGGATATCTCTCTTCCCAATTCTTCCCTCTCTGGCGAAATTGCTTCGGAACTTTTGTGAGATGCCGCGCCCCACTAAAACCGCCAACTCCCAGAACCTTTCCGGGCCCCACTTGCTCCTGGTGCCCGCAACGACATACCAGCACTCGCATGACGACGACACCGTTCGACGAGAAGGCATCTACTGACGTCAGTCTCACCCTCAGCTATGGCTCCGGCCTCGATGTCGCCGTCGGCCTTGCTGCGGGGCAGATAGACCACCAGCCCGTGAGCGCGGAAGAGTCGAGGCGGATGCGGGTCAAGCTCGACTGGCATCTGGTGTGTGTCTCAGACTCTCAGGTCTGGAACGAGGCGCGGAAGATTGATGACTGTCCTAGCTTCCGCTGCTGTTCTGCATGTACACCGTGCAGTTTATTGACAAGTCAGTCCCCTTCTTTTGTGTAGCCCTCCGCTATTCCCGCTTCATTTCCAGTTCGATGAGGGTGAATCGCTCATTGTGACCTTCACAGGTCAACATTGAATTCGGCTGCGGTCCTCGGTATAATCAAGGATTCCAACCTCTCAATCGACGACTTTAACACGCTGGGAAGTGCTTTCTATATTGGTATTGCCCTCTTGCCAGTCTGCGATGCGACAGAATTATTCAGCATGGGACAGGTTACCTTGTGTTCCAATACCCTCAAAATCTTGCCCTTCAATATTTTCCCGTCGGCAAGTGGGTGACCTTTAATCTCTTCTTATGGTATTTTTTCATCTGCTGTATCCCTGGACTATCTCACCCGTTACGTTCAGGGCCCTCTTCCCTCGGCCTCCACTGTGTATGCCATAGCTTTAGCAGCCTTTGTTCGTGTTCTACTCCTTCGCCAGCTCTTTATCTTTGCTGACTTACAAGCTAGTCGCACTTCGCTTCTTCCTCGGTGCTGCCGAAGGCTGCACTACGGCCGGTCCGTTACCGACATCCCATTTTTCCGACACTCGGCTCACATTCTTCTTTTCACAGGCCTCATGCTCATCACATCCATGTTCTATACCCGCACCGAGATTGGTGAGCGTATCGGCTGGACGCAGCAGTGCAATGGCTTTGGGACAATCATCGGCGGGTTCCTCGCGTTCGGTGCCGCGCACGTCGCATCGACCTCCAAGCCAAACCAGTGGCGAACGCTGTATCTCATCACCTGTCTCATGACACTCGTCATGTGCATCGTTTTCGCGCTCGCGATGCCGGACAACCCGACTACGGCGCGATTTTTAAGTGCAGAGGAGAAGGCGAGTGTGTGCCCATGCTTTACAAGGCGTTCTCACTGGTTGACAGGTTATCGCGGTACGGAGGGTTCAAGACAATCAGAATGGGATAGAAACGAAGACATGGAAGAAGGATCAGTTTGTGGAGTGTTTGAAGGACTATAAGACGTGGATGTGGTTCTTCTGGTGTGCAATTGCGTGAGTGATTCTCTTAATTATCTCAGAGTATTTTAGGTGCTGAGTGTATGCCCCAATATGTAGAAATCTTCAGAATGGACTTGGCACGGAGGCGTCACGCGTCATCCAACTGTTCGGTTTCACTCCGTTACAGACTACGCTCCTCAACGTTCCATCCGGTTTTTCAGTGAGTTCACTTTTGTAAGAATTTAGTCCAACTGATTATCTTCAGCAAATTATTGGTATCACGTCCGGGTGCTACCTGCTGCGCAAGTTCCCTGTGAGTAATCTTGGGCATCTGTGCAGTCTACTCGGACTTATTCTTATGTAGAATGGACGCGCCTGGATCCACAACATCTTCTGGTTACCCTCCATTATTTCCGCATTTATTCTTATTTTCCTACCGTACAGCAACAGGGTCGGACACCTCTGCGCCATCTACACCCTCAACGGTACGTTGCCTGATCGCGTCGGCCTTGAACGTAGTGTTACGTAAGTTCAACTACAGGAACTACGAAAACTACGTACATAGTACCCTTTGACCCAGGTTTTGCTGATGCGGACCATACCAGGTCTCGGCGGCGCAGCTTGTTACGTGATGATGCTGTCTTGGGTGACGTCCGCGACGGCGGGGCACACAAAGAAGCTCGCCACGAACGGGATCTTCCTCATTGGCTATGCGCTTGGCCAGACCCTGTGCACCCAGTTCTGGAAGACGCAGTACGAGCCCAGGTTCGTCGTCCCATGGACGATCTGCCTCGCAACGTACGCTGCGAACCTCACGATTGTGACCACGTTGTGGTTCCTGCTGCGCGCGGAGAACAGGCGCAGGGATAGGCTCGCGGCAGAGAAGGGCGGCGAGGCGACAGCGGACTTTGGATATCTGAACGCCGTGGACGCGAGTGGACGGGAGGTGAAGATGAAAGTTGAGAAGGGCTTCTTGGATTTGACGGATCGGTAAGTGCTTCTCGTCGAGGTCAAGCTGTGGTGCTGATAAGTATGCGTACTCAGACAAAACTTGGCGTTCCGGTATGTGCTATAGGGTATTGCTGATGGTAGTGTTACTCTAGCCGCGGAATCTTTCTTGTTAGCAGGTCGAGATCAGGGGCAAAAGCAGGATTAGATAGATAGTAGGAAAATACAGGCTAGGTATTTAAGCGCGGGCAAATGACGCCGAACACTAGATATATCAGCATCAGTAAGCAGCGCAGCAGGTACAGGCCGCGCGTCGCCGGGCATGATGTCCGTCCATGACGTGCGCCAAGTTCTACTTCCAACATTTCTAGCTCAGACTAAGAAACTCGGTTCGTCATGCAGGTGGATGCATTGCAATGCTGTAAGTTTGAATTTGAAAGTTCCTCTCGACTCTGTGGTCAGCCTGAGGGAAAGGCCCTTTTCAGCTTGTTCGCAGCTAACAGGCTCGTGCGCCCGACTTCAAACACGTGCGCATCCTGAACGTTCCTTATAGATGTATTTTACTCTCGCAGAGTATGCTTCAAATTAGTCCCGCTTATTTTCTGCTCGAATAGCCCAATCACTGCATTCCGGGGTTGGTAGACAGACCCTGTGTTGAGGTTACCTCAACAGAGGTAGACAGACTACTCTGTCTACATGTGTGGATAGAGTCTGTCTACGTTACCGGAGTAGTGTTGTGCTGGCTTGGCTTGGCCCAGAAACCATGGCTTCGGCTTGGCTTCGTCTGGCCTAGGCTTGGTAAATCTCAAGCCAAAGCCAAAGCCAGGATCAAGCCAAGCCAGACCAAAGCCACTGGCTTGAGCCATGGCTTGCGCAGCAAAATATTACAGGCAATTTCGGACCTTCTGGAGCTATTGTGAGTCCAGTTTGACTGATAGGTCATTGCGAAAACATTGAAAAAAGACAAGAGAAATGAATTTACGGGCTCGAGTCATGGATTTCAACTTGCGCATTCCAAAGCAGTCGTTCCGATTTGGGCGGATAATTGCAACAATGTGTGGTTTGGACCAGAATTGATAGTGGTGGGCTTAGAGTCAGTTTTTGGGCGATTTCACAAAGTTTTGAACCAGTCTAGTGGCCAGATACACCTATAGACAGCACGTTCTTTGATACCAATCGAAGCCATGCCTTGACTGGCCTGGCTTGGCTTCGACAATCCCAAGCCAGAAGCCAGAGCCAGGTGAAGCCAGGTGAAGCCAGCAAGATGGCTTGGCCTGGCTTGTCAAAACCATGGCTTGGCTTGGCTGGCTTCTGGCTTGAAGCCAGGGCCAGCACAACACTATACCGGAGGTCTGCTGAAATCTGCTGAAGTCTTTCTAACTCTGTAGAGGTCTGGGTATGTCTGCCTAGCTAAGTCTACCGATGTAGACAAACCTGTGAAGAACTTTCCCAACCCATTCAGTGTTGCGTATGTGTACTTGAACTCAGTACAGCTCACAGAGGTCAGAAAAGGTAGGTTGATGTATACTAGGTGCCATGTTGAGGAACCTCAATACACCTCAACACAGGTCGCCAAAGGGTAGACTACTGTACTATTTCAACCATAGATTCAGGTCACAGGTCACAGCAGTAACTGAATTGAATCTGTTTAATGTTGGTCACGGGTCACGAAGGGGTCTGAATGAAGTGACATGTGCATGCCCGACAACAAAAAATTCAATGCGCATCTATTCGGCCGCCCAATATTTCGCTCTTTTCGGACTTTGAATAGGCATTTTGACAGCTTCCGCCCTATAAACGGAGGAATCAGTTAGTTAGTTTCAGGCACACAGCTCACGATTGCTTTTTACGTCCCAGAACTCAATCTGCTGAATTTCAGATGCAGGAAGAGGGCTGGTGAACTTGCGTTCCCAGCTCGACCGTGCTTTTGGTACATTTCAGAAGAATCATTGGCGGCTCCGTCATTCACGGCGAGAGCACCAAAAAAAACCATCGTCGTCTAAGTCTGAAAAAATGACAGGAGTTTGAGAGCGTGATCCCGATGAGTCCTTGGCGTCACTGGTCGGCCACTGAAAGTTAGCAAAGGAAAGCCTAGCATCATCAGAATTGGTGTGCAGTTCAAAGTGATCATCATGATCGCTGTCCAGGCGAGGAGATGATGAAATGGACGAGTCCTCGATGAAATGAGACTCAGATTGTTATATCGAAGGATGGGGTCCAGAAACAGAGCATGGATGACTCGGTACAGAGCCTGAAGAGGATGCATTCTGTAGTGCGCATTTGACATCAAGTGCCTGGTGGTCTTGCTCCGTTCGGGTGGTCTGCGGCGCTCCATTTGGTCCCTGTAGGATACAGATGCTGCATGTACACCAAGTCAGGCTGGTTCTGGAGGACATTCGGAGTGGCGGATGTCTGGTGCTCAAGCTAGGTGGCCGTCGCTGGCAGCAGTAGAAACGTTGTAATTGTGTGCATCGTTTACGTACCCAAATGAATAAACAATTTCGAGTTCGTGGATGGTGGCAGTGTCTGAAGCAAGAAATATTACCTCAAGGCCTTGATTTACCCGTACAGCACATTCCAAAGCTGGGCGGAGACAAGTGGTCGAAGAATCATCGAGATTAGGAAATTCGGAGAATTCAAAGTGTCAAAGGAACGTCTGTATTTTTCCGAATATACTCATTGATAGACTGTTCATTGCCTTGCACCCAAGCCCCCACATCGATAAGAGACCAATGAATCTCTACAGCCATTTTGACCCAGCCGACACGCAAGATGATATAGAAAGAACTTGAAGTGCCTGAAAGACGAGTTTTTGAGGCAAAAACTATCAGCGGGTAGCAGAACTGGAATATATAACATGCATTTAAAGGGTAACTTGCATGTTCGTGATGTAAAGTGGACGCTGGTGGGAGTAGTAGAGAAAGAGACGTCAACGAAACATTCCATCAAGTGACGGTTGCGACGGGCCCGGCGGCCGCAGTACGGAGTTGTACGGTCCGTGAGTGGGAGAAGCGCGACGAATTCACACAAGCACACGGAGATTAGCAAGATTTCGACCTACTCGAAGTTAGTTACGGAATGTGGCTCGGAACGGGGGAGGTCAGCGGCACCAGAACTGCCACCGATATGTCCGATTTCGGGGGAAATATCGGTGTTTGCTGAAATGCAACTCGAAACTTCGTGTTCCAGTTGACCCGAAGCATTTCGGTGCAGCTGAAACTCCAAATTTCGGCTTGAACGACACGGAAGTCGATTTTTGGCCGAAATTGGACATATCGGCGGCAATCCCGGTGCCGCTGATATTGCGGGTTCCGAGTCACGTTCTGTAACTAACTTCGGGTAGGCCGAAATTTCGCTAATTTCCGTATGAAGTCCGAGGGCTGATATTTTACCAATATGTGGCCAAAACATGTTGTTTAATCGAAATAATCCCTGTCCAATATGTTGGCCAATATTCCGCCAATATTTCGTCAAAACATTACCTTGCTTGACAAGGTCTCTCCACCCTCATAATGGCACCACTTTTCGTGTCACCTGCTGATCCTAAACGCTCCGAGATCAAAAATTACGTCTCGTTTACTCTCCGATGGAATGCCGGTGGCGCCAGTCTCTCGGCAACCATCTCGGCATAGTCGGTACGGTGTTACCTCTCTCAGCTTCTTGCCAAGCCGAGCGCGCCTCTCAGTGTATGGCGGGACCTCAAATGTCTCTTGATTCTCTCAAATTCTCATATCTACTATACTTTACAGATTCACAGGAAGGAAGACTCAGCATCTCCCGGCATCTTCATGGTTCAACTTCACACTATAGGATTGAAACCCGGCGACTTACTCCTCTTTCGCGTCTGGTTTACCCAACGAATTCATTCATACCATGAATTAATGAGCTATGCTGTCGACAAGCAACAAGAAACAAAATCGGCCTGATTGCGAGGTGATTAAACCCGACTCAAACCTTGATGAAGAGCATCGACAAGATGTTCTTGAACAGACAACCACAAAAACATACACATAAGTTGAGAGAAACGTCCCTTTGTCAAGCAAGGTCTCTTTTGACGGAGTCAGAGCTTCCTAGTCCTGTATTCGCCAAATACTGATCGCTAAAAATTCGGACCAAACTGCAGTGGTGGCAGGAGAGTCGGTGGGCAATCGTCATGAGTCGCGATCTGGTTGAACATCGCTTTCCTGCAGCACAGTACAGGAACACACCACATGGATCTGAGATATTCGAGAGAAGTCTGTAATGATGATCACATTGTTTTCCATGACCATAGCTGCAAGTATATTGATCTTGTAGATAGTTTTTTTTTTTCTTGCATGCACCAGTCTCGAGAAATTTTGACGGCAGAACAAACAAACGCAGGCGTTCAGCCTTTGCAGCGTTCTCGTTGTTTCCAGGAACACCGGAAGCGACCATCTCATCGAATTCTGACCGCTTCATGGTCCGGATATTGCCCTCGAGGCCAAAGTGGCACGCGAGTGCATGCTGCAATAAAGTGTCAATGATATTAAGTCAGCAAAAAAAACATATACTCACATGGCCAGCCGCAATTGCAAGACATTTACCACGCACAGCAACGTGTACTGGACCAGCTTTGAGCTCTTGGCTCAAAAGATACCTCCCTGTGTATCCTCGGGAAGCCGCTTATTATCGTGCTCATTTATGAACGGCCGGGTAGGTTCTAAACACGGGATGTAATCACCAACATCGATAGAAAAAGTGTCATGAGCTTTGCCAGCTGTTCCCTCCGCCCAAGTGCGAGGAATGTTTCGGATTACACCTATTCCAGAGTATCAATCACTCTAGAAACATCCGCGCCCAACTTACAGTACGTCGTAACGTACCTGTGGGCCAAACCCCAGCACTCTTATGCCTATCCCCCAGGGTGCAACGAATCCTGTGAGCGAAAGCGTTAACAACTTGTGCCTCAAGCATGGCTGAACAGGTTGCAGCTGGCTTTGCTGTGAATGTAGAGTCGCAGGCCAGATATCTATCAATGGTGACTTGTTAAGTACTTAGTCGGATTCAAGCATGGAATGGGCGTATATAAAAAGGCCGAAGGCCCAGCCATGACCCTCAAATTTCAAGGATTGGTATCTTTCCTTCAACCGTTGAATTGGCACTGAATCAATTTAAGTTCATGTGCGAGCGATTCGGGAAGGAGTTAATTGTTTTTACAATGCGGAAACACTCGAGGATCGAGTATTTAGTGGCGTCTGACAAGAAGTTCAACATTGAACGGATTGATGTGATCTGGCTGGTTCCAGCCGAATTTGTCCGCGTGTGTCCGAGCCCTGAAGAATTGCAGGCGGCAGCGATGGAATAAGATTTTTCCAGCCCTCCAAAGGCTATTAGAACACTATACATATGCCAACAGAGCTTCCTACGCGAAAGGGGGCAGTCCCGATAAAGAATGGACAAAGCCGCGATGTCGGAGACAAAGCCGCAATGTCCGGGACATAAAAGGAATCTCACATGACAATGCCTATTTTTGCAGATATGATGTATCGGAACCCCACATAGGCTTGAAAAACCCTACATCAGGCTTGGCGTTCTTGGCTGATTTTGATGGGCACTTGTCTTCCTCCCACCATCACCATCCTCGACTTCCCTTCCTTGACGCTCCTCCCTCCCCTTCTCTCGTGCCCGCGAGGAAAACTCTCCTTTCAGGATGCTCCTCATATAGGCCACCATACTTCAAAAAGCCAGCGGTGCTGCTAAGACCTTCTGGCTCTTTGTTCCTCTCGTGCTTGAACCTCTTCAAGCTTCAAAACTTCAAGCCTCAGGTTTCAACATCTCAACCTTCAAGCCTTCAAGCCATCAAATATTGGGTCCTCAAGTCGTCAAGTATCAAATCTTACAAGGTATCAAGCATGTACACAATCCCCGCATTCAAGATTCGCTAGTTGCATCTTTCGCCACCACAAGATCTCTACTCGAAGCCATTATGTCAATATTCTTTTCTGTCTCTTCTGGCCATGCTTGAATCTTGAGCATCTTCTGCAGGTTACCGTTACTTTCATGTGGGCATTGTGGGTCAGGTTAGGTTCCAGGTGTGTTGGTTTTCTTGTTTTTACTATCGTTTAATGATAATTTATTGAAGTCATCAATTGGCGTCGTGGTGCACGGCGTGGCTATCAAGGACAGGTAGGCGGTGTCAAAAGTGGCCTCGGCAGATAGCTTAGTGGGTCGTATGGCCGTTGGAGTACAGACCTTCATGTTGTAGCTACTTTCCACTACGAATACAGCATATTTTTTATATTTATGATCAATACAATCTGGATTGTTACTGTTCTGCGCCATTAATGGGCGTGTCATTATGCCGCCGTGGTCTGGTGTCAGATCAGCCAGAGATGTTCAGTTTTGCTAATGGAGGCATCTTGTTTTATTCAGAGCTATTGCATTTCACGCCTACACTGTCTCGGCACCGGTACCTTGATAACTACGGCTAGCCTGCTCTATCCATTCTTTGCATGCTGAAAACAAGCCCTGGAATGTTCGGTTGAACGAAAATCACGGAAATTCCAGTATTTGGATTAGTGTGTTTGGTGAGGGACTAATTCATCTTACGGCAGAAACGGACATCGCACGTAGCATGGAATGAAGCGACGATCTTCCCGGGACGCTTGATGACCAACAGCCACCAACTTGGTATTAGCTGACGCGGGACTCGGGCTTGGAGTAACTTTTGTGAGGCTCAGAGCTCTCAGGGTATCCACGGTGATCCGACTCCACTATAAGCTATGATAATTCAGGCTCGATTCTCAGGTCCCCGGCTTATCGAATGTAGGGCATCGATTGAACCGTAACCCATGCAGCATAGTACGGATAATCAAAGTATGCCGGACCCTGCCTGTGTATTTAAAGGGGAGCAAGCCTCGCACTCAAGTCTATACCGGAACATGATTGCCCCAGCCCCCGACCCAATTTATTCCCTCTTAACGCTGATCAACGGGGCTGCGAAAACTCTGCAGGCCGTGTATATGAATGGGAGTGACTATGTGCCTTCCCTCGACGACACTGCGCCTCATCCTCTCGACGGGAAACTATCTGCGCCGGACATGAAGGAGGCCGTTCAGGTTCTTGAAGGTGCCTGTGCTCAACTTTGCGCAACCTTGGCACGTCCAAACCATACCGTACTTAACGTGAGCCCGGAGTCAATGGTATTTTTGAAACGCTAATCTTTATGCGACCAGAATTTTTTTTTTGGCGGTTCATCATGTTTTTCTTTCTGTGGGGCCAACTTAATTCTGATAATGTGGAATCACATACAGGCCCTCGAACCAAACTGCTTACGTCTGACCCTCATGTGCAAGATCCCCGACATTCTCCAAGAGAAGCCTTCCGGAATGCACGTCTCCCAAATTAGCAAAAGATGTGGTGTCGAGCCTTCGAAGCTTGCTCGGATATTGCGTCTGCTGTCTGCCAAACACTGCTTTCGTGAAGGTATTCATCATGACTCATCAATCGCCGGAAAAGAACTGTGATTTGTGTTTCAGTTGAACAAGATACATTCGCGAACAATCGGCTGAGCGTGCAGCTTCTGACTTCAAATCCTCTTTATAGTCTTGGCCTACACCTGTGAGCTGACGCTACCTACTTTGGTCAGCAGAATGATGATCTGTATACATAGGACAGGAGACACGACAGCAGGAGCTTCCAAGCTTGCAGAAACTCTAACCGATCCAGAGTGGGGACCTTCTTCCCTCCCAATGCACTCGGCGTGGAACAAGCTCACTGGCCAACCGATGGCGATGTTCGATTTCTGGGCTCAGGTGCTTGAGTTTCTGCTCGCGTATTTTTGGATATATTTTTCTAAATAGACCCATAGACCCCCGAAATGCACGAGCATGGCGAGCGTTTTGGAATTGGCATGCTAGGGTGGGGCACTGCTGTTGAGGCAGCAACAATTGTAACTGGTGCATTCCAATACCTTATCTCGAGTTCGTTGGCAGCTCTATTCATTAACACTTCTTGCAATAGCGTACCCCTGGTCGGACCTGGGGCCCGGCGCGACTGTCTGTGATCTGGGCGGAGGCGTTGGGGCTATGGCCATCGAGCTCGCCCGCGCATATCCGAGGCTGCAGCTAAAGCTACAGGATCTACCTGATCGAATGGTGCAGGCCGAGAACGTCGTCTGGCCCGCGGAGTGCCCCCGAGGCGATAGCGGAAAACTGTATCGAATTCAGGGCGATAGATTTTTTGGTCGAGCCGCCGATTGCTGGGTGTAATGTGTACTATGTGAGTACATGCCTACTTTGGTTGAGTTCGGGTGCTGGCTCACCGAACTTCGTGTACAGCTGAAAAACATATTGCATGGATTCTCGAACTCTAATTGCCTCATCATTCTGAAGAGCATCCGCAAGGCTATGAAACCTGGCAGTCGTGTTCTCATCCGTGAGTGCTCCATTTTCTGAGTCGAGTCGTCGACCCGGCTAAGCGTAGAGCCGCAGACGAATACGTACTGCAGACCGCAGGCAGCAGCAATCAATCTGCGGACCGTCAACTCAAGAAAGCTCCGGCCCCTTTGCTCGCGAATTACGGGGAAGGACGGATCCGCCAGTACTATCTGGACGTCACCTTGATGGTGCTGATGAATGGTCAGGAGCGAAGTCTGGACGAGTATGTGAAGCTCGGGGAGGAAGCTGGGTTGAAATTCATGAAGGTCTGGGAGTTTGGTGACATGAGCGGGGTGGAGCTGTGTGCAAGTGAAGATGCGTGAGTCCTCGCATATGTAGCGCACTGATACTGGAATTTTTATCTCGGAACTGTACATCTACAATGAAAGTATCACCTGTCTCGAACCGAACAAGCGTGGCGATGCTGCTGATTTCTTCGGAGATCGAAAGAAATTAGCGGTTAAAATGGGCCTATCTTATTTTATAGGGGTGTGGAAGGAAATAGAGGCTGCGCGGCACTTCACCCCGCGCTGCTGCAAAAGCACAGCCACCGCCGTGTCAATGCCGCGTCAACGCGCGTCAGTGCGCGTCAGTGCCGCGGCAGTCGCGGCATTTTTTACCCAGCTCCGTAGGGCAGTCCTAGCGAACGGTGAGGAGACGATCGGAGAGAATTCCCCTCAAATGCAGGATGGTGGGGCGACACAACAGGCGGGAAGCCGCTCTTGCGCTGCGGCTTCAGGTGCTGTAACCAACGGCGCCAACAGCAGGCGCCTTAGGCGGGGTGAGTGTGAGCACGGCCTGGTCCGTGTGTGCTCCCGGAGTGTATTGCCCAAGCGCAACGGCAGAAAAGGATCACAGAGACTGCGCCGGGCATCTGCGGAAAGATGGACGCAACGAAGAATGAAGACGTACGGAATCAATGACCTGCTATGCTCCCCCGGCTCCGGTTGGCGCATATCCGCCCCTGGCTGCTGCTGTCGATGAAGCACCAGGCGCGTTGGTGGAGTTGAGAAGAATGCGCGGAAAAGCGAAAGACAGGGCAATGTCGTCGGCTACATGTTTCCTGCATTCAATCTGCGAGGAAAAATAAAAGCAACGGATGTGGAGGTGCTCAAAAAGTTTGAGAGACGCACGGATGAGATATGCATACTAGGAAACGACACGGCCTAAAGCGCTTTGGATTTCTTCGTGCCGGTGAAGGCGCGTTGGTGAATTCGAAGTGGTACAATCTGAGCTGTTTAGTCGTTCGCCAGTGTCACCGCTCTACTTGTCGTACATATACACATCGCTCTCTGCGCTCCTTGTGGGTTCATTCCGGCTTCCCAAATTGCCGGTCGTACTCTTAACCGTTTATCGTTGGCGTCCAGCGATGCATGCCCGGTAGAGTGAAGAGTCGCCACCACCGAGAGACGAGGTCAGAGCAGCAGAACCGCGTACTGTAGCATTTTATTCAGTTCGTACCGGCCTGTGACCTGTGACCCAAAAGTACGAAAGTCAGTTTTCGTACTTGGCCTCGGGAGACCGTGACATCCCCAAAATTTTCGTACTTCCGTTGAAAAGCGCCAGGAAATTTCTAAATAGCATGTACAAGAGTGGATGTAAAAATTCCGTAGGATCGCCGAATTGGTTCCGCTGTCAAGAATGGCAGCTCATGCGAACACCACGACACCCACAACCGTATAAGCCGAAATTTCGATTTTTTGGGCGATTTTGGGCGATTTCGTGACATTCTGGCGGTTTTCGTACTTGACCCCGGTGACCCGTGACATGTACGAAAATTTTCGTATTTTTGAAGCCCTGTGACGCGTGACGTACGAACTGAATAAAATGCTACAGTATAGGTCAATGGCGTCGTGGTCGAAATCAATGACGAGATCATTGAAGTTTCGGGTGCTGTGGGACCGGCCCGATCTTGCCGCGGCTTTCGCAGGATGTCACAAACGCTCATGTCGGCATTCCACTCGCGACTGAGCTGCGTCTTCAAACACGTTCCAATAGGATTTTTCTGGCTCAAACGATACCTGACTTCGAGACGTTTTCTGTTCTGCAAAGATAGCACCGGATATCCCAAGAAATTATCGAGAAGCACCTCTGGGAGGTCCAGCAGCATATAGCTTCAAGGCTTTGGGCGACTCTACTTACTTGTCTGATTCGCAGCCGCCGACTTCCATTTCTGTACCACTGCGCTTTTCACTCAAAGATTTGAAACAATTCATCTCGTCGCCATCGTTGTCGGGCCATGGACCACGTCAATACTATTTCACCATTGGACTGGCCATTCGTGACGGATCTTCTCTTCTACAGGACTAATACACCCTAACACCGGATTCCTACCTTGCCCGACCCGATATCACGTTCAACTGAATCGGCTCCAGCGCGAGGTCAACACACTTCTCCCATTGTTCTGTCGCCATAGCTTTTTGTCAGAATCCAAAATCCTCGAGAGATTTGTGCGGCCGAAGTTGCGCTCCACCACTTGAATCGCCTGCATACCTCGCAATAGGTTATATCGTGCTTTGAGTACGGTGAGCCTCTCTCAACAATTCTGTACGAGAGAGGTTCAGTACTTACATTAGGGGAAGAAAACAATGCAGATCAGCTTGGTGGTGGTTGTTCCATGGCATCCATTTGCGACATGGACATTATCTACGGGAAACGCCCGTTCGACTCGGGCCTGAACCATCCGCTTGTTCGTTAATGGTGTTTTCTTTTTGCTCTCGTCTCTTTTCCGTGTCAGGTTCTCTCAGGCGATTCTTTTTTGCAGGTGATACGACCCATGCTCGTATTCAACTCATGCTTTCCAACAAAGCTTGAACTGTCATGCCAGCGAGTCGTACCACGCTCGGGAACTCGAATCAATATCTGTTTGCCTCGGCCCCGGAATTTAAACCTTGAATTCTCGTCACAGCGCCGGCGTCCCGTGGGTCCAGCTCTCAGATTTCAACTCGCCCATGGTTTCAGTCACTCCTTCCTGCCCGGGTATGGCATACACAAATTTACGCCATTTGATATTGAATCGCACTCAAAGTATGGACTGTTCGCACGTCTTTCTCAGCAGCTACTCTTGAGTCTTTTTACGGCGAGCGTAAACCTTACGCACTATAGCCATTCCTAATTTGATGACCCGTATTTGGGAACAAAAGATATCGGCTCGGTGGTCCAGGCCCACGCCCACACTAAAATGATGTTGGACTCAAGTCTCTTACGGAGACGCCCGTTCGACTCATATTCTTCTTTTCTGCTCGCAGTTCGAGTTCCATTTCATTTTCCTTGCTGCAAGCTGCCTGCTGTTTGTTGGTGCTTCTACACAAGACTGGTATTCCTGCTACTTTCGAACGCGGCACGGCAGGACCACCGAGAGCCCAATTCCACTGCAGTCTATCCCTTTCTTTCTGCCTCTGAAAGTTGAATCCTGCTAAGCAGCGTCGAATCTGTGAATTCAGCTTTCAGATTTCAAGATTTTAATCTCCTTCGCATTCAGGGCTGCCACATCAGCTGAATCGAAATGGATCCCACGCGCCGGGCTGGGACGGGTCATCCCCAGCAGCTATACGCCGGAGAGCCGTTTGTGAGAGCCCATTCATAACCCAAATCCAGGGACAGTCTTCAAAGATTTTCGATATCCGCTCGGTGATGGACGGTCTATCCCGGCAACTCGTGAGAAGGGGGGTAGCGGTTCAAACGTACTTGCTGAAGACACCCGTTCCATTCGGGCCCGAGCTATGGATCTTTCTGAGTCAGTATTCCTTTCGTTCTGCTTCTAAAATTTGACCGTCAATCATGCTCATAAATAGCGCTGAATTTAGAGGATTCGGCTTTCATCAATTGCGACAGTTGAATAATCATAATGAATCCCAATCCACTGTAAGCACTGGCTGCCGGTTCTCGAGAACATTTGGACGGCAGGAAATTCGTCCTCCCTTCTTCGGTTGTCGACCGATCCGCCTCCTCGATGGAGATATTAATGCTACCCCGATCTGTTAACGCCTTCCAGGACCTGAGGGAGTTGGACTCAACCTAAGTCTAGGCGGATGTGAAACACAGTGACTTTCATGGAGGATGTCCATGACCGATGTTAACAGGTTTGGCAGTCAGCTATGCAAGTGGACTGATTGCACACATTCGTGAGAGGTCCGTTGCTTCTTTCTGGCGGTACATAGATTTTCGCAGCGACTGGGCTGTTGACAACTATAACGTACAATGTGGACGTAGGTACAGTACCTGCTTGTTCCTTTTTGGGACCTCGACCGTAATCAATCCTTCCCTCCTTCCTTCTTTCCTTCCTTCCTTTCACAGGAGAGGCCCCTTGGCTTATAGAACTCATTCAAGATAGAGGCACTTTTCTTGTTTGATAAAAACCGCTTCCCTGGACGGACGGGAGGACTTGTGTTTATAGGATGTAAGTCTTTGGGAGAACGCGATTCGCGATCTAGCAACAATATGGTAATAACTGCGAAAAAAGAAGACAGGCATAAGGTATAATGTGTGGATTTTCTCGTCATATGCTTTTGTATTTGATTTTCTCCCCATTTATCGGAATCCAAGTTCCACTATCTATGAAAGGCTTGGGCATCCGTGAGCCATCACTCGACTTTTGTAAGTAAATTCTTGCTCACCATTTGCACCTAGAAGGTGTGGAGGTAGTCGCCAACGAAGCACTTGAGCTGGCCCATTATTTGGTCGCCGGCAGCTCCGACACCAAAGGCCTTGGCCATCTCCGCAGCCTTTCCTGCCGTAGCGGAACCAACGGCGGTCTCAATGAAACGGTGCTGATCCTTTCCGTAAGTCTCTCGCCTCTGGATCGATTACAACACTTACCTGGTACGGTTTACGCTCCTTATCGTGGTAGACAACGAAACGAAGCTCGCCTTGAGCATTCTTCTGGCCATACTGCAGCCTGTCGTCCACTTTCAATTTGTAGCCCTCTTTTGGACAATTGGTGAGAACAGCAGGACGAGTGAAGTATGAAGCTGACTTACCGCCCGCAACGAGTTCTCCAACATTGGCAATGTGATTTGGGTTCGCCTTCATGCTGCTCTTGTAGTATTCGGCGGCGATGAAGAAAGGAACCTGCTCGCCTGTAACGAGGTAAGGTCAACGAATCAGGATTGAACTCAGGACAGCAACTAACCAGTGGTGATGTTGTCTGCAGTAAGTGCATAGTAGTCTGCCTTGCGCTGAGACAGGTTCTGCTGCCAGTTGACATGCACTAAGGCTCCAGCACTTTCGGCATCGAAAAACGGGACCATGATCTCATGAGCAGATTGAACGGGAGAAGGCATATCGATGAAGTGGTAGGGATGGGATGCTTTGAAGGATGACTGGGTGTTTGTAGGTGGGAGCTGATGAGTCGAGTTATAAAACTGGTGCACCTTTTATACACTAGAGACTGATCATCTAGACCGAAATGACCGTATAGTTGAACCCCCAGGGGAAAGAAAACTGGTCCGGCAGGCTTCCAATCCGGCCCTCAGTCACACACTACACTGTCTCGCCGTAATGACATGCGACGCAGGAGGTTCATTCCCGCCGCTCAGTGTCCCTGTCCCACTGTATTTTATTGATATTATACGCATAAGGTGAGCCGATCCACAAAGGAGACCATTGCTTCTGCTGAGTTCCCGTTTGATCGAAAGATAGAGTGCAGGGAGAACTGGTGCGTTCATCCGCGGCACCGGCTTCAAGGTCCATGTCAAGCTGGAAAATCGCCCTACCCCTGGCCTAGACACCGCAGGAGTTAATCACCACAGAAAATGTGATAATTTCCCCCTCAACGGTCACTACAATTACCTTTCGTCTCTTGTTTGGAAAAGCCCAATTTGGGTAGAAAGAGGAACGGGGCAGGCAGGCTGTCTAAGCTGGATACGTGCGGATCATCCCGGTTGTCGTTGCAACTTCTGACCCACTCCCAATGCGTAACACGCAGTGACAGGTCGAACTAGTTGAAGAACGTGTTCAAAAGTATCATCGTCGCATGAATATTTGACTTGACTCCACGTTCAAACCCAATAGCCATGGAACTCGGGAGTAACTCTCGTTGCTTACAGCCATGTCGCCCGCGACGTACGTGGTCCCTGGCCCTGATTCCTAGTGATCCACGTGTCCTTCCAATGAATACCCCTGGAATGTGCACCCGACAGAGGCTTGTTGTGCTGCCTCCAGGTTGGCGTGAAGAGTCACATCTACTTATCCAGACGCCGAATGAGGGTTTGGCTGCGGACATTCCATAGCAGAGGGTCGGCCCAATTGTTCACGGTATAGATATACTCAAAAATCGTTTCCAGATTATAGTGGGTCCGTCAGACGGGATCCCGGGCCATTTTTAGCCATTTTACTATCAGAGATTTACTTTGGCTCGGGCATTTCAGGGATCAGTGTTCACAAGTCAACTACGCCGCGATTCTGCTACTAGGATTCAGCACATCCTCATCCATGTCTTCGAGACTTTCCAAACATGCAACCGAGGTTTTTTCAGTCGTTAGAGTCCGCTCTGGATCGTTTCTGAGAGATTACGCCGACGTTAGGACCTTGGGCATCTCGGGCACGCGCCAAAGTTCCTGTTTTTCCTTCCCATTTTCAACCGCGATCCAATATGAACGCGACTCGATCTCATGCCATTTTTTATGGGTTTACTGTTGAAGAAGAGACATGAATCATGCTTAAAGAAAACCAGGTGCGGATGCGAGACGAGCCTTCGGACTGGAAGCGAGGAAGACCAGTTCCAGAGTTTCATCGCCAAACCGGTCAATGATGGATCAAAAGACAGGAAGAAGAGTTTCACTGAGCCTGAACCGCAAGTTCGGTTCAGCATTCATGTCGTGGGGGTCGCGTTCGAACGCTGAACCTCAAAAACAAGCACTCAAGATAATCACCCGGTTTGCGCCAACGATTCCATATATCTACATTCGTCGAGTTTCTGGGAACATGCGGTTCCAGTTCGCAAGTTTATACCCAAAAGGCTTGACTAACTTTCGGTATAGCTCGCGCTGAACCCAATTGGCTTCCAGATCCCTGGCGTCCCAGGCTCTCATCCAGGGGCATTGCCAATGTTGATACATGGACAACTCTCACGGCACGGATGTTCACGTAGATTGTTGCAGTCATTGATTAACTCAAACTCCCTTTAGTATTATGGACCCTTAAGGTTCAAATGGGCGACATATCTCTGCAATTCCGCTTCAACACAACTAGCATCTTCAACTGAGTCTTGCACATTCCATTTGATGCCCCTTAAATTCCAAGCCGAAAATATATACCGAAATATTTACCCAGAGTCCCTCACTTCGACGCATTCTATTTGAGTCAATTTGCGCTGCTGATACTGAAATGGCCAACTTAAGGTCGGCACGGGATCCCCTCTAACGAGATCTAACAATGACTTTGTCTGTATTCCATACTGTAAACAATTAGGCCGACCTTCTGCTGTGGAGGCCGACATGGTTGACAACGTCTGCTCACGGTCAAGCGCTGACACAGGGCGACGAATAGACATTCACTGTATGAACACCTGGATCACTCGGACTCAGGGCCAGGACCACGTACGTCGCGGGCGACATGGCTGTAAGCAACGAGAGTTACCTCCGAGTTCCATGGTTACTGGTTTTGAATGTAGAGTCAAGTAAAATATTTATGCGACAAGAATACTTTGAACACCAAACTGATTCTTCAGCTAGTTCGACCTGTCACTGCGTGTTACGCATTGGGAGTTCGTCGGAAGTTGCAACGACAACCGGGATGATCCGCACGTATCCACCTTAGACAGCCTGCCAGCTCCGTTCCTCTTTCTACCCAAATTGGGTTTTTCCAAACAAGGGACGAAAGGTAGTTGTAGTGACCGTTGAGAGGGAAATTATCATATTTCCTGTGGTGATATAACTCCTGCGGTGTCTAGGCCAGGAGTAGAACAATTTTCTGACGTTAAAGCCGGTGCCGCGGATGAACGCACCCGTTCTCCATGCACTGTCTTTCGATCAAACGGGAACTCAGCAGAAGCAACAGTCTCATTTGTGGATCGGCTCACCTCATGCGTATAGTACCAATACAATACAATGCGACAGGGACACTGAGCGGCGGGAATGGACCTCCTGCGTCGCATGTCATTACGGCGAGACGGTGTGGTGCGAGGGCCAGATTGGAAGCTTGCCGGACCGGTTTTCTTTCCCCTGGGGGTTTGACTATACAGTCATTCCGGTCTAGATGATCAGTCTCTAGTGTATAAAAGGCGCACCAATTTTCTCACTCAACTCATCAGCTCCCACCTACAAACACCTACTCATCCTTCAAAGCATCCCATCCCTACCACTTCATCAATATGCCTTCTCCCGTTCAATCTGCTCATGAGATCATGGTCCCGTTTTTCGATGCCGAAAGTGCTGGAGCCCTGGTGCATGTCAACTGGCAGCAGAATCTGTCTCAGCACAAGGCAGACTACTATGCACTTACCGCAGACAACATCACCACCGGTTAGTTGCTGTCCTGAGTTCAATCCTGATTCGTTGACCTTACCTCGTTACAGGCGAGCAGGTTGCTTTCTTCATCGCCACCGAATACTACAAGAGCAGCATGAAGGCGAACCCAAATCACATTGCCAATGTTGGAGAACTCGTTGCTGGCGGTAAGCTAGCTTCATACTTTACTCGTCCTGCTGTTCTCACCAATTGTTCAAAAGAGGGCTACAAATTGAAAGTCGACAACAGGCTGCAGTATGGCCAGAAGAATGCTCAAGGCGAGCTTCGTTTCATCGTCTTCCATGATAAGGAGCGTAAACCGTACCAGGTAAGTGTTGTAATTGATCCAGAGGCGAGAGACTTACGGAAAGCATCAGCACCGTTTCATTGAGGCCGTTGGTTCCGCTACGGCAGGAAAGGCTGCGGAGATGGCCAAGGCCTTTGTCGGAGCTGCCGGCGACCAAATAATGGGCCAGGTCAAGTGCATCGTCGGCGACTACCTCCACACCTTCTAGGTGCAAATGGTGAGCGAGGATCTGCTTTCACAAGGTCAATTGATAACTCACAGACGCCTAAGCATTTAATATATGGTAAAACTTTGGCTCTGATAAATGGGAAGAAAATCAAATACAAAAGCATATAACGAGAAAATCCACATATTATACCTTATGCCTGTCTTCTGTTTTCTCAGTTATCACCGTCTTGTTGCTAGATCGCGAATCGAGTTCTTCTTGCGTCCTATAAGCCAAAAAAATCTGTCCGCCCCAGCGGCCCTTCCACCATTGAGCGGAATCAAAAATCTTTCGAGTCTGTCCATGGCTGTAGGTCATGAACGGGTTCTCACAAACGGCTCTCCGCATATGACTGCTACCAACTCAGGGAATCAGAAAAGTAGCGTGTGCAGCCATGAACTAAATTTGGCCGAGAGACAAGTGGGAACGCAAACAGAAAGCCCGACAGAAACAGCGGTAGCTGAGTGTGTGATGAAGTTCTCTCCCCCGCCAAACATGAAGGTCTAATCCAAGCCTCGCCGCTCAAGGGACATAGCGAGGGTGTGCGCGATAAGCTGGTCACTACAACTATGA
Source organism: Mycena venus (assembly GCA_014462655.1). Lineage (NCBI taxonomy): Eukaryota > Fungi > Basidiomycota > Agaricomycetes > Agaricales > Mycenaceae > Glaucomycena > Glaucomycena venus. Next base: position 2,250,888 of record JACAZI010000005.1, on the reverse strand, counting down.
TTCTATGAAGATAAATGAGCGGGGTAAGTCCGGGGATGTGAAAACAGAAGGGAGAAGTGTGCAGGGAGGAAGAAACACGCGTAAATCATCTCCACAAAACACGGACGAGAGGACCAGAGGTATAATGCGTCGAGTCCTGCAAATATCTTCCGTTGCGTTGGAGGCGGACGAGTAAACGAGGACGGAGAAAGTTTCAAAGCCAGACGCCGTGCAACGACGGCTAGAGCTTTTGAGGGAGCCTTCCAGTGGGGCTTGGCAGAACACTCCACAAGAATATCCTTGAGAGAGCGTTGTCACTCGGGCAATCCAGCTCGTTCGGCGTGAGGCGGAGACCTCAAGGCTAGACAGATTTGGTGTTTTCTAGCGTTTTTTGCTGAGTTGTGGTGGACGTTCAAATGTTTGATAGATATCCATAGCGCCTGGAGTCGTACACGAAGCTTCGTGCGAGTGCAGCGCACTGCGAGGCTAGGCGAGTGATTTTAGTAGCAAGGGTGGGGCCTAAAATCTGAAGACACTCAAAGGAAGGCGAGTTTTGACTCGCAGGAAGGTCGCTGTAGAAGCGGGGCAAAAAGAAATGTGAAATGAGATCGTTGGACATACAGAGAGGTCGGAGATAGGGATGAGAAAGCAGCGGCAGGGAAGCGTGGACATATTGCCAGGTAAAAGAGGTTCCACAAAATTACCTACACAAAAGGCGGGCTGCGTAGCATGTACCGGCAGCACACCGCCGTTCGAATCAGCCACGATCCAGACGCGTACACGTCCACACCAGCGCATTAACGAGGACATCGTGCATCTGCAAAGGAGGCTGGAGGTAGTAACAACGCAAATATATCCAAGTGAATAGCTACACACACCATGCACTGAGCGTAACGAGCGAATCCATTTGCACTCCGCGATGTTGCGGAAAATTGAAAGAGGCTACGATTCCGCCCATGTAACGTGGATCAGCAAATGGAATAGAGGTCAAACTCATCTCGTTGGGGAGTTTTCTTGGGGATGGCTGAGTTCACTAAGCCAGTCAAATTTAGACGCGCAGCGTCCGCTAGGTGCTTGCAAGATCTGGCAATAGAGGCGATTGAGCGGATACGACAGGAGGTAAATCTTATACCATACCAGTAGGACTGGCCGGGAAGAGTAGAGAAGATAGTGTTCGAAGTGCCAAATCTTTTGCATGCCAGTGGAAGCTACCAGTTGACCTGTGCACAGGTTTCAGAGATGCAGGAGAGATAAAAAGCGGGGCAAGGGAATGCATGTGGAGCCTCGAACATCTTTCCACCCTAGACCAGGGAGTCGACGGCGGACGCACGCGGGCGTGGTCCAGAGCATCGCCGATAGGAGTGGAAGGACTGTAACGCGTGACATGTTCCACAAAGTCTAGGCGATGGCTATGCGCCTATCCCCGTGGGGGTATAGTCGGCCACACCTGCCGAGGCGTCTCGGCATATGGGCTGTCTAGAAGGGCCTTGAGTTGCCTTGAACGTAGTGATTCTATATATATAAGCTTGGTCGGACCCGTTTCCTCCGAGTCTTTCCATCTTAACCTCTCCTCACTGAACAATATGACCATCGCATTCCCCGCCGCTGTCGAAGCCCCGCGTCCCAAGGACGTCGGTATTCTCGCAATGGAGATCTACTTCCCTCTTCGTGTGCGTTGTCAGCATGCGGGTCTGTGCTGTCTGTATTGACCGTCCTATAGTGCATCTCCGAAGTGGACCTCGAAGAGTACGACGGCGTGTCCAAAGGCAAATACACCACCGGTCTCGGCCAGCAATACATGGCGTGGGCCGATGACCGTGAGGACATCAATTCCTTCGCACTGAACGGTTCGTGTCTCTGGTCGGCGAGAATTTAAACGTCGTTCTTACCATAACCGTGCAATAGCCGTATCCGGCCTCCTGGAAAAGTACAACATCGACCCCAAATCCATTGGCCGCATTGATGTCGGGACGGAGACTCTCGTTGACAAGTCCAAGTCGGTCAAGACGACGCTCATGAGCCTCTTTGCCGAGTCTGGTAACTTTGATATCGAGGGTGTCGACTCTAAGAATGCGTGCTATGGTTCGACCGCCGCGCTTTACAACGCGATCAATTGGGTTGAGTCCAGCTCTTGGGACGGCCGGAACGCGATTGTCGTCGCGGGCGATATTGCTATCTACGCCAGAGGTGCCGCCCGTCCGGCAGGCGGTGCGGGTGCCTGTGCTATGCTTATTGGCCCCAACGCTCCGGTTGTCTTCGAACGTGAGCCTCGCTTTTTATTTCGACTTGTGATATTCTGGCTTTGCTTTCGTCTCAACTGGCCCCGCAGATGGGTCCGAAAGCCACGACTTGAAACGCCAAGGGTGGCGACAATTTCTGGCCTAGTTTGGGAAGCCAGAGCCAGAACCTCACGATTTGGGGAAATCGAGAAAGAATACTGACTTGCTAAATAGCCATCCACGGAACGTACATGGCCGACACCTACGACTTCTACAAGCCCAATCTTTCCTCCGAGTACCCGGAAGTTGATGGGCCTCTGTCTGTTGTGACCTACATTCAAGCCCTCGACGAGTCGTACAAGGCGTACAAGGCCAAAGCCGCAAAAGCCTCGAAGAATGTGCACCTTAATGGCGACGGCCGCGCCAACGGTCATGTAAATGGCGACTCTGCAACGCCGTTCAACCTCGAGAGCGTCGACTACGCGCTCTTCCACAGCCCGTACGGCAAGCTAGCCGTCAAAGGCCACGCTCGCATGCTCTACAACGACTTCCGCTCCGCTCCCTCCGCACCGCAGTTCGCAGCCATCCCCGAAGCAGAGCGCGAGGCGTTTTTTGCCGCGACACCGAAGGCGTCCCTCACTGACAAGAACGTCGAGAAAACTTTTATCGCCGCCGGCAGAAAGAGCTTCGCGGCCAAGGTCGACCCGACGATGGCGTGCTCGCGGCGGCTGGGGAACATGTACACCGCGTCGCTGTACGGCTGTCTCGCATCGCTGCTGTCGACCGTCCCGAGCACGGAGCTGAAGAGCAAACGCGCGAGCATGTATGCGTTCGGGGGTGGATGCGTGGGCAGCTTCTGGACGCTGCGCATCAGGGGCGACACGTCGGAGATTGCGGAGAAAATGGATCTGCTGAACCGGCTGAAGAAGATGAAGGTCGTGTCCTGTCAGGAGTTTGTGGATGCCCTTGCGGTACGCCCGTTCTCCATCTTCGTTCTTTGTTCTGACGACAATGATAACAGCTCCGCAAGAAACATCTCCATGCTGTCGGTTTCACACCCGAAGGCTCCGTGGACAACATATGGCCCGGCTCGTACTACCTCGACTCTGTTGACGACAAGTACAGGCGGAAGTATCTCAAAGCGCCGCTCGCTCAGTAAATCCGCCCCTTGTGTTGAAATTGGGCTGTAGCGCCGACCGTGGTGTATTGGGGCCGCGAACCTTTTCTTTACTGATGTGTGAGCCGCGCAGTGCGTTTGATGCCTCCCTATTTAGATTCATTGTAACAACTAATTGCAATAACTAGTAATTTGTAAACTATAGACTGCTTTCGAGGCATTGCGATGTTCGAGTGAATATACATAGAATCTAGCAGCTAGCAAGTAGTACAACGGGTGTTCTGGTATGTATTCATAGCCTTTAAGTGACCCAAGCAGTCCTGCTGCTCCTTGGGCTCATCCTCGAACACAAACTCCATCATGATATAGCTCGACACCCTCGAGCCCGTCGGCCCCCAGAACGACCCCCAGAACGACCCCGTCATTCCGGCTCTGCCTCCTGCCCAGAGTCGGCGACACACTCGGAATCACACTCGACGCACCACTTGCCAATCGGACACGGACCCATACACCGCCGACGCCGTGTGCAAACGAAGCCGCACCCTACGATCTTCGACGAAGGTCGCCGCCCGCGCTCTGTAGCTACACAAAAGTCTTTGGTGTCCTTCAGCTAAGGCTTCAACCTTTTCCTGTACAAAATTTTTACACACTTTTAATTGTTTCTGTTTCCTTTATTGCGTTGGTGGGTTCAAACGGTTCACAAACTGTTCCTACAAGATTTAAACAATTGGAAGAATTGAATGACCTCCAGAGGAGTTCTCAGTAGAAAATTTGCAATGCAAATACCTCTGAACCATTTACCAATTCTCACAAACCAGAAATACGGAGGTACTGACCATGCAGCTCTCGACTGGCGGGATCAATTCATATGGAAACTGTTCTTACTGATGGCGCTGCATTGATGCGCCGTCCGGCCTGTTGATAGCCTGTGCTGCGGGCTCTCTTCAGCGACCACAATCTAAGAATCATCTGAACTTCTATTCTTTGGACGCCCTTTGGCTTCATTATTACCATACAATGAATCACATAGCTGTGGCCGTCCGCTAATTGAAGTTGAACAGTTCAACTTAGCTCAAGTTGCAAAAGTGTAGTACTTTGCACTGTCGCAGGATGCGCTGTTTCTGAACCGAAACTGATTGAGACAGTAAAGCACAACACATGACCCAATATTGGAGAGGACCAACACCTGGAAAACCAACACGCGCTTGAGTACCCTGGAAATTACCTGTATAAACGGTATTAAACATTTTCTCATCTTTTATGTTTGTTGTGCCCAGATCCATACCTGGAAAACAAAAGTTTGAGCCTCAGGTCTCCACCTCTCCGTCCTTTCATCGTCCCCCAAACCGAATTCCATTGCTCTGTTTGTCGCATTTTCCTCTCGGTGGCTACCATACTAACTTCGCTCCTCCCAAGAAATAGGTAGATCATGATCAACTATAGCAGTAGGATAGTTTTCGGCCATCTTATTCCCTGCTTCGCTAGGGATCCTATATGCTCCTCACAGGCGATATTGGACCTCAAGTCGGTACCAACGTAATTGCAAGTGAGCTTACTGTTCCTGCCGGAATTCAACATTAGAAATCATGGGTTGCAGCGTCCACCAGTGGTTAATACAAAAGTACGTGCTCTTACAGAACATCATTTCTGCTCGCCGAGAACTTATTCGGCCACTGCAAGTCTGTCTGGCTCACGATAATTTCCCTCATCCATCATTAGTGCTCAATTGCGGCCCAAGATTCCTCCGGTGTGGGTCTATTCTTCCTCACTGTGATTGTTCAACTCATTGGTATCATCGGTTTGCACCTTGCGCAAAGGGTAAATCTCTTTGATGAACTCCGTTAGCAACAACGAACTTCACCTGTAAGATCAATGTCGGGATAAATGAATGTTGAATTTTATTTTCAATGTCTCCGGAGCGAAGCGAAAGTACATCTCGTTTGAATATATTTGGACGTTGAACAATATTTGTACACGAGAAACACGGGCAACTTCCAACACTACTTTCGAGCATCATGGCACAGACAGAAAGGACTAAAAAGATTCCAGGAGAAGGAGAAGCTTCTTTAGTGAGTGTGCGTGAGCACGATTTACTGAATTCTTCACGGCCCGCCGGGAGTGCAGAAGCTCGCACCGTTGGATCCACGGCAGCAGCGGACGTCTATTCCAATAATATCAGCATCGCTGGAGATGGTGAGAGAAAGTCTTACTCGAAGGACCAGGGCATAAGCCGGCGACGTAGGGCACAGAGCAGGAAACATGGTTGACATCATTGCAGAAACCATCGCCTCCGCTGCAGTGTTGAACGACGGTGCAGCACCGGATCTGAAAACGTAGGATCACATGAGAACGAGCCAGCGAGCACATACCCACATTAGATCCACCAGGACAGAAACCGACGCTGTAGAAACCATTGCAGCAGGTAGTGTCGGCGTTGAGGCATGTGCCAGTTACACTGGAGAAAGATTAGTGTAACCAGCCACAGGTAAAAATTAAGAGACATACTCAGCACCAGTAACTGGACCACACGTAGTGCCGACTTGACGACGTCCAAGGGAAGGCTCAAGAAGCCCGGAAAGAACGAGACCAGGCTTGGAGGCCAACTCTTTGAAGTCAATGTCCGTAGTCGGGGAAGCGACGGCAGAGAGAGAAAACAGTGTAAAAATAACACCGAAGAGGCAGAGGAAATTGAAGGCTTGAGCACGCATTTTTGAAATGTGGTAGGGTCTTCAAGTCGGGAGGTGTGGAGGGGTTTTATACGTCTTTCTGGTTCGTCTAACCTCCAAAAGTCATCAGTGGTATAAAATTACCACTACATTCTGATTATTATCCAATGTCGGTGGAGCAGATGGTTAACAATAGACGCGCGACATCCTGGCAGGAGCCTCCCCTCAGAGTTTAAACTTAACTGATACACATCCATCAACGAACCATCCTGTCCCAAGATCACAGGATCCCTGATTCCCAGCCATATGCATGTCAGTGAAAGGAATTTAATAAAGTGCGTGAATGGATAAATAGTTAGAGTTGCCGCCTTGTAAGACCGCTGAACCAAATTGAACAGTACTCTCCATTCCTGGAGGAAGTCTGAACCGGTCCACTAGCGTTCTTTCCGCCCAATCTATTGGGAGTCGATTCTGAGTGAGTCGAGAATCCAACGAGAATCGATCCAGAATAGTTATAGACCTTCAATGGAGGAGTCTAAACCCAAACTAACTGAATAGCCCGTAATTTAGGCAAGCGGTCAGCTGTTGAAGTCCACAGATACAAAGTGATTTCCGCGGCTGCGTTTGCCTTCCGCTTCTTGGAGGAACCCCAGAGTTCACTCCGTTTCTGGAGGAATTTTGAACGGGTCCATGAGAGTTCTATTCGGCCCGATCCATTGGGAGTCGACTCTGAGTGAGTCGCGAATCTAACGAAAATCTATTCAGAATAGTTGTAGACCATCAATAGAAGAGCCTCAATACAAATTAACTGAATAGCTTGCAGTTTAGTCAAGCAGTCGGCTGTTAAAGTCCGCCAATACAACGCGACTCCAGCGGCTGGGCATGCCTTACGCTTCTTGGAGGAGCTCCGGACCATGCAGTGCGCATTTAGCCATACACACTCGTAGAAGTCAGCTGTTCAAGTCCACCAATACAAGGCGACTCCAGCGGCTAGGAGTGCTTTACGCTTTCTGGGGAACTCTGGAACCCCGTATTTCGTAATTTCCCGTACATCTTAGTGAGGAAATTGATACTTGCAAGTCACCTTCTTTATCACCCTTTTTAGTATTCTTGCCGGGAGAACTACTCCATGAGGGCAGTGTATTCGTTGGAATAACTCGAACAAGCCCACAAACGAAAACAGTTTTTATCTGTATTGAGGAATATTCACAAGCCGTGCCTTCGCTTCGCTCCGGCCTAGGCCGTTGACACTTTACAGAGGCAAAAGACGGTTCATTGGAGAAGCAGTCTTCCATAATTCAAAGTATACATCACTATCTTCAGATCTCTGTATTATCTTTCCATAGCAGCTACCTGTCCGCAATACGCCCATCACGAGGAACGGAAAATGGGAAAGAAATACCCAGTTCACTTCTGAACAGGAAATCTAGTCAGGGCTCAACGACGTCGGCGGCGATGGAATAAATAGAGCGTACAATTGTTGTGGTAATGCTGCGCAACAACGCCAATTACGGGCTCATGGGAACTACGACAGGCGAACAACGGCCCGCGCAGGCCAATGTAAAGAGATCGCATCTAGGAATTGTTTCTAGGATATAAGGCATAGCTAGAACCTACGTCGATGATATCTTGAATATGTTATGGCAAACCGTATCAGCAAGATGTGAAAAGAAATGGGAGAGACAGCGTACTTCTCGTGGGCACGTGAATCAAATTTGCGGCCGAAATAGCAGAATGTAAAGAAGGTTGCATAGGAGAAGCTGTGTGAGAGAATGAGACGATACGAATATTCAGATTCCAGCATCAGCGACCCTGCACAACCCAGCTAAAAGATCGTTCTGGGAAATATCAGAAAAGGGAGCCACGGATATAATAGTAGAGCGGCGGGAGAGACGGGGCAGTGAGAACGGAAGGGGGAGGCGAAGAGATGCGTTCGAGGCGTTGATTGCTGGTATAACTTTGAAGCAGGTTGCGACCGAGCACTGCATATTCTTAACTCAGACTCATCGATCTTGACACTCGACAGATATTGCGGATATCCGAATGGCATCATTTGCGCAAAGATGGCAGCGCAGGATGAGGAGGGGGAACAGAGCTGCTGGATGCAGTGATAATGGAATAAAGACAGCGGCAAGCTTTGAGCGATGAGACCAAAAAATACACCGTTCTGTAGTCCTTGAAGTTGCCGCGAGTCGCCGTGTCTTGCTCAGAGCTTGATGCATCCGACGAATGTAATTCAGCAGCTTATTGAGAGCAGAGGACAGCTTGATGCTTGCCATTTCTTGCAAAGGAAGATATGGCTGAAAAGAGCGACAGAATCCGGTGCGGCGGAGGGAGATGGTGGGAGAAGTGAAGGATGAGACAGAAAACAAATGCCCTTTGTTAACGGAAGTTGAGCGGCTGATCGGGGAGGTCGAAAATAAGTGAGTCGTGCATCCACCAACTTGGACAGAAGCTAATCCCTGATGCACCGGTTAGCTGGAGAACACCGAAAATAAATGGGGAAACGTGAAGCACACAAGGAAGCGGCCAGCAGACTCGGAGAGTGGGAAGAAAGGAAGAACATAAACAGATGCAATCTGATTCGTGATATCCGCTTATGATATGAGTAATACCATTTACTCTCTCTCTAGTTGCCGTCTGAGCCCTAAAACACTTGTTTCTAAGCTAGTACTCAACCCCGTACTCAGGCCAGGCCTTGGGCTTGACGCCGTGCTGAAGAGCTTGGGCTTGGGCGGCCTGGGCCTAGCGAATCTCAAGCTTAGCTAAGCCAGGTGGTCCGGGCCCTGATGCCTTAATCATGATTCGAGAGACTCATGCCACAGTCAGCCGCTCCCGTACAGTCGGCCTTATGATCTTGAAAGTGCGGAATTTCCGCGCTGAACCTACTGAATCTCCCCTTATGCTAGCGATCTCCGACCAACGTTTATTATCCTGAGCCCCTTATCTTACCAGGCCTTTGAAATATGACCATCTTCGACCACAGAACAAGCATCCCTCACAGTCGAATGCAAGATTGTCGCCGTGAAATTTTGGCGTCGTCATGATTTGAGAGTGTCATGCCGCAGTCTGCCGCTCCCGCACAATCCACCTTTCTTATCTTGAAAGTGCGGAATTTCCACGCTGAACCTACTGAATCCCCTCCCATGTTAGCGATCTCCGCGGAAAGCTTGGGCCATGAATAACACAGACCAACGTTTATTATCTTGAGCCCCTCATCTTGACACGCCTGTGAAACATGGCCAGCTTCGACCATGGAGCAAGCATCCCTCACAGTCGGCTGGAAGCATTGTCGTCGTGGAATGCTGGCTTCGCTCACTCTGAACCGACCGCGCCGACATTGCAGCTCCAAATCGAGGAACATTATCAGCATCATTATCCCTCTCCCGCCAACCTCATGGGTCTTCCCCACCACTTTGATAAAGGACAATTTTCTGGACAGACGCTCCGTGCGGAATTGCACGAAATCCAGAGACCGAAGTATGGACGAAAGTGAGTGGTACACTGGTATCTTCTTGGACTGGACTGCAATTATGGATTGGCAATAATTTAGGTTCGGTACAGTCGATAGACGTGCTCTCGACGATCCCCCAGGTAACAGTCACTGTCGTGTCCTGAGTTTGTATATGATGTTCGTCTTCAGTCGTCTTACTTCGCCTCTTTCATGTTTACAACGCCGGAACGAACCAGCAGTGGGAAAAAGAGGTCCAAAATTACGAGTATGATTGCCGTAGTCCCCCGTTATCTGTTGCTTGGGCTCATATGGGTTTCTTAGCGACATATCTTTAGCTGGTCTGATATGCATGGCAGATCTGTTCGAATTTCCCAGAAGCATCCGCCCGAATTTAAACCTGCAGCACCCGCTTTCCACGAACTGTAATCACAATTTGTACTCGATCGCAATGGCCCCGGATCGTCAGTATCCGATTCGCGGTGCAGAGTCTAGACTTCCTCCCGATACCCTGGTGCTCATGAATGGCTACCCTGTAACCGAGAGCTCAAAGCGCACCGCGTCCTTATTTGGAACGAAATTCGTCGAACCCCACAGAATCGGATGGACTGGAAACAATCAAAATCAGATTCTGTTCACGTTCAGTGTCAGTGCTCGCCCTTTCGAGATTAATAGTCACTGAACCGAAGATATGATAGGACCTGGCCGTTAGGCTTGAAGGCTATTTTATGCTGAGGTTAGAAGCAGCAAAATCCTTCAGAGTCAACTTAACACCCTCCAGATACCGATTTTTTGATATTTTTGCCGAATCTAACGCAGCATCTTCCCCGATCCTTGCGGAATGTTATGGGGATCCGTTCAAAATATACTCCTCGAAGGAAACTCCCGCTCTAAAGGAATCAACCATGCTCACGAAGGTACGTCTAAATATCTGCTCAGTTTTAGGTCCTGATTTGCTCAGCTTTTAGCAAATCACGGCATTCCCGTCAATGTCCGCGAAAAGGCCAGATCGCCCCGGAAATACAAACCTTGATATACCAGTACACGACATGGATTGTCTTCGGCCGACGATCCCGAAGTTTTGAATTTGGACCCTTTCTTTCATATCCACCCGCGATGAAGAACTCGATATCTGTACATTCTTGGTGCACAGTTGTATTTGCATGCTTGAACCGTTCAAACCTTTTTAATCTTTTCGCGTGGATGCTCCCTCCTCATCCTCAGGCTCTCAGATCACTGCTCTGAAGTCAACGTCACACCTCCCTACTCGGTTCGAGACTTTCAAGAGCCCTACCACGACACCAACACCAGCCCCGTTCAGAACAGCCATCCCAAATTGCAGCCGTTTATTCAAGGTTCTCGCCACTGGGGTAAGAATCCAAAATGTCCGTATCTGCGATGCCAGCGAAAGACCAGCATATCTGGGACAGAAGAAAAACGCCAGACGAAGAGTCGCAGCACAGACGTCACTTGAATAAGAAATAACGCACATATAGTCATGGTAAAAGCCATTGAAGACGTGCCTCGATAGCCGCGATGACTGTGGTATAAGTTATAATTGGCTGCCTTCGACTATCGCAACCCGAAGAGGACTGGAAATAAGCTCCACCCTTGAGCCGCAAAGAACGCAAGCATTCCACTTCTGGATTTCGAGTCCCGGCACGTCGATGTGCGATGTGACCCGAACTTATAAACTGCACTGTGTACTCATAATCCAAGAATCATCGAGACTTGCAGATCCAGAGGAGATAGTTGTAGTATAAAAGCAAGAGGCGGTCCAACAGATGCGGATCACAACTACAACAAAGCCAAACGGCCATTCAGTGCATCAGCACCACCAAATTTCGCGTTTTCTCTCCTTGTTCGCATTCCCTGCTCTATCTTCATCCTTTGCATTATGCAAGAGGAAGCAATCCAGAGTGCAGAGCTGACTATGAAATATTCGTCTTCGCATTTTACGGCGCTGGAGTCCTTGTCTCGACTCTCAGGCTCGGGCTCTGCCAGTGTTCCACATCCTCTATTGCATCTATGCTAATGTGTGGTTTTGATTCTGTGAGCTCTCATCCGTTAAATGGCTGTTTGTCTTCGAGATATCGCCGTTACACTCTACTCCACCGTTTTGCCTTGATGCGCTACTCGACCGTACAATGAACGTCCCGAACAACGAAAGAAGATCTGGAACGTCTCTTGGCTTATTCGCACATTGGACTTCGACTCGAACTCTCCTTCTTTCTCTGTCCTCGGCAGCCCATTGGCTATTCATTCTAGACGTGTCCACGCACTATGGTTCTGCTCTTACCAATGAGTGACCACTGGCAGCGCTACCGCGAATGTTCTAGTATTCACATTCATCACTCAGCACTTGCTTGCAATCTGTACTCTTGGATATCCAGCAGTCTGAATATTGTCCATGGTTCTGTCCTTGGTCGCGAGTGTTGCTGAATCTGCTTTATCGCATTGTCTGGTCGCGTTCCCTTGACACGATAAATCACTTTCGATATCAGAAGGCTTACGGGAGTCACGATTTTTGCCTCCCGCAATGTGCTAGTTTTCACAATGATTTTGTCGTTTTCACGCTTGATGCCAACTCTAGATTCCCGGAAATTTCACCGACGACTCAACGGCAAGAGACTTCCTAAAGTTTCGATTTTATTTTTATTTTTATTTTTTGCCACTATATGTCGACCTGCGCGACAAGCCTGGATTGCGGCTCTTCCGCCGTTGCTTGTGCCTTGAGAAAATTAACAAAATGGTGCTTTGTATTCCTCGTCTGTACGTCGGCAAGGAGAAATTGCTGCGCCTCCGAGATCGACTCAACTGTTTTACTGTGTCCTGTTAATCGACCCCGACGACATATCCCAGTGTTTCCGTGTCATTCTGCAGGTCGAAGAGACACCGTTCAACCTCCCCTTCCTATCTGCTGTCCTGCTTGCCTCCCCTTACTTCATACTTGACTCTATGTAGACTCCAGATATTCTTTCTCATTATTTTCTCTCCTTCGTGCACTGGTTTCACGTCACAAGAAGGAGGTGAGGCACACCAAAAATGGTAACATATCATTTGGGTCAAAAACTATACCTGATATTACCAGAATCATATGTAATTTCAGTTAGGGCTGAAATGTCCTATTTCAGTGTAATCTGGTTAAACCAGAACAGAAATTTGCTAAATCAGGGTGCATTTCAGAGGATTTTTGCCACTGGTTCCATTGTTTTGGTTACCAATAGCACAAATCCCTTGCAGATATCAGCTTATCTGAAAGGTATGCTGAAAGCACCATTATCTGCTCACCTTTGTAATATTCTGATTATTCTGCTTTCAGAGCATCTGAAATGCACCCTGATTTAGCAAATTTCTGTTCCAGTTTCAGATTACACTGAAATTGGACTTTTCAGCCCTAACTGAAAGCACATATGATTCTAATACTCTCAGGTAGAATTTTTTGACCCGAATGATATATTGCCTTTTTTGATGTGACAGATCGCGCAGAGCCCCGCCAACTTTCACAAGTATGGAGACAGCTAATCCCCGAAGGACGAAGGAAACGAAATCGTCTTCTATAGGCATTGTGGCTCAGTGCCTGTTTTTACCGGACCTGGACGAGTATCGCCCTCAAGGACTGCGCAATGAAGATCCTGAGAAAAAATAAAGTAGACTATGAAACACATTCTATGCTTGCCACCTGGCAGTGCCGAGTCAATACGTATACAACTATCGCTGAATTAAATTGAATTTATTGCGGGGTTAGAGTAATGTGCCACCCAATATCTGTACTCGGAACCGGGTGCAGTCATCCGATGAAATCGGAGAGTGGCTGGTCCCAGGTTAAATAGCTGCCAATGAGGACAAGGTCTGCCAATACGCACCTCATCCTCGTCTGGAGATGAAGATTCACTTTTCCTTCGTCCCTGTGGCTCTCTGTCTCTTCAGCAGCACCCGCGCCATGGTCATCCCGACCACAAATTTAAACACACACGGCCCCGAAGCCAACCGTGTCCCGCCGAATTTACAGGCCCGCGCCGGTACAGTCGGAATCCCTGAACCAGACTGGACACCGCCCAATGTACACCGTGCCATAGCAGATGTGGATGACGCCTCATTTGCATTCAAAGGGGTCGATAATGGCATTGATCAGAACGTGGGTGGCTTCTTCCATATATCCTCTTTTGCTTCCCAGATCCTTGGTGCTCATTGCGGTTTGTAGTAGCGTGCGCGTGAAGAACGTTAATCTTTAGCTACTTGATGGATTCAAATCGAATTTCATTCAATATTCTGTGTCGCAATTCTTTGAACGCCTACTCGGGAAGTGGGTAATAGATATGCTGGAATAAACTAGCACTTATCGGTCAACGAACTACATATAAATGCGAGAAATTTTCCCCCTCGAACGACATCCAGGTATCTGCGTGCTTGAAAGTTACGACTCATAGGATATGCAATATGCACCTGATTTCCATATATTCCTGGATCCATAATCTGAATAACAAATTTAACCGTCGACTACAATGATAGGAGAACATGCTTAGTCCAGTAGTTAGAATCATAGAAGTACCGAGGACCAAATAACATTTCCAACAGTACCTGAGGGGATGATATATCACGGACTCAGGAGAGATAGTCCGTGTTATATCCAGAACTCTGGCCCAGAGACGCCACCGAATTGAGAAATGCTTCCCATTTGGCTACGTAGTGGCAACCAATAGGCCTGCACCATCAGCACATGCGAGCTCGCGTTCACGACGATGTATGTTCTGGTTTGCCTAGGCGAGGATTATAGGAATATTGGTCTGGTACATTAAAATCGCCCTCTGGGCACCCCTGGTACCATGGACTGTAACCTATACCTGTACCACTGGAATTCTGGATTCTGGACTACAGGAAAAGCATATTGAGTTACTAATATTGTTTCTCCAGAAACACACTGCATTGCATTCAACCTGGCCTGAGAACATCTTCCTAAACACCTCGATATGCGTGACTGGTCTACCCACTGGGAAACATTTCTTTTTGGTTGTGAAGTAACAACGGAAAAGTCAAGTGAGTTCAAATCAAAGATCAAGAAGGCATGCGAACTCACAATTTAGATGGTCCAATATACGCCCATCAAGCAAAGTCTGCATGTGTAAAAAATAGCCCACACCTGGGGCGAAGGAAGGGGTGATTGACTGTGAGATAGCACCTGCATTGGAATGGCGAGAGAAGTCGTTTGGATGACTTCGGAAAACGGGCGGTCCCGGAGGCGTCCGCATGCAAACATTCCAGATGTTTGACTTGTCTGTGTGGTCAAAAGTGGAAGGCGGCAACAGTGCAGGTTGAGAAGTCGTGCTGAGACCCACAGGCTTGTTGAATAGGGGAGCATTAGCTGGGGAGATCAGATTTCTGTAGAGGAAGATGTTACAGCAGGCAGAAAGCATTGGATTTTAAACAGAGTCTGGCCATCACGCCTTTGCAAAGACTTAAATAGAGCACATGGTCCATGAGAGCAATCTCAAATGGCAGTGAGGTGCCGGGTTGACGTAGTCTGTTGGTTACCACGCCCGGTTAGTAGGCAGCCTGCGTTATTATGTAAGATTCCGTTTTGGGAACTCATGTGTGTACGCAAGAACGCGACTCGGCTAACTAAAGGACGCGTCGCGGGCTCTTTCGGCTCAGCAAACTGTATTTTCACGCGTCAAATACTGAACAATGTTGAGTCAGCCTCGTAGCACTTGGGCTTTTGCTTCTAGGTAAGTAAAGTGGACTGATTCCGAGAAGAGAAGGCCGAAATCAAGCCGAAATTCCCACAAGATGGCCACAGGATATTCGGATGGAGACTAACTATGCTTGAAAGAGCGCTGAATAAATTTTCAAGCTTTCAAAGGTGTTTAACTAAGCTTGAAGCGTGCCACAGGCTCACAACCCGTCCCTGACGCGTCCAATTCGCGTCGAGGGCATGTCCACGTGAGTTCCGGAAAAGGAAACTTACATAATAACGCAGGCTACCGGGTAATTTACGCGGTAACCAACAGACTTCATATCGAACGAGGCACGAGTTGAACACGATACTGAAGCGTCTGTCAAGAGAGACTAGGGTTGACGACCCGGAGACAACTTCTGGGCGGCTTGGAAGCGGCGGTTTGGCTTCGGGCCTTTAACATGCACGTTAGACTCGTAACCAGTCTGCCTACAATGAGCAACAAATGTGGCAAGCACATTGCCGTAGGCAGGCTGGTACAACTCGGGACAAATAAAAGGGCTGAATCCGGAGTTTGAAATCTTTGGCAGGTGCCGATCATCGGCATCGTTGTGGCTGCGCAGTCCCATCATTTCTCAGTCAAATTTGAGGTTCTGGTTTGCGCATCCTGGAATGCTTTGCAAAAATCTGAGGAGACAGATTTCAAGATAAGTGTGGCTGGAGTCAATTTGATCTTTGGAGTTGTGTAATACAATGAAAATTGAGCTCAGGCTAACAGAAAAGGAAATCCTTAAACTCTGGGCTCAGCCCTTTTGTTTGTCCGGAGTTGTACCAGTCTGTCTACGGCAACGTGCTTGCCACATTTGTTGCTCATTGTAGGCAGACTGGTTACGAGTCTAACGTGCACGGTGCATCAAGATCGGAGCTTCGAAAAGAATCTTGAGAAACAAGTGTTTCAGTCCTGGTTCTGGATCTTTGATCAGAAGATTGAGTGTAAATTTATTATCCATCGAGGAGCAAGACGTGGAGGAGAAGAAAATTGAAACATCGCTTTCTTCCGATCGTCGCAACAGTTTTGATCGTAACAGTCCGGAGTCGGTGTTGGACTTGCTCAAATGATTTCTAATCCACGATCGCGGCGGTCATCGAGGGACGCATTTACGGTTTGGAGACCTGGAACCTAACCGGTACCAGGAATACAGGTGTTGAACATTACCGAGCTTATTTGGGTCTGCAAAGGATTTTGATGATTGTGCGGGTCTGCAATGGTATGCATACCATTACAATTACTTCCCGCTAAGTTTGGTGATGCCAGGGGTAGGCTCGTCTCAGCCTCTCTAGTGAAATCTGAAGATAGTCGTTCAGATCACGTATACTAGAGGGGCGGGCTGACATTGTCATAACACCCCAATTTGGCATTTTGCGATTGCGCGCCGCAAAAGCACCAGCGCTACTCGGCGCGAATTGCACTGGAACTTCGTGTGGGCATGCATATGATATTTACCAAATTTAAGTTACCAGAAATGTACAAAGGACGCAATACGCAGGAAAGAATATTTAATGCTGAATTTACGGTAAAAAATCGGGCCGCCCACATTTCCGCCCGCATTCACGCAGTGCGTCGGAACGACTGTGGTCCTTCGACCTTGCTCCTGACCTCGGCGCCATAGCGCACACACCCATCACCCTCACGATCGTTTCCGAGCGCTGGCCTAGCCCGACCTCCCCATAGCCTTTGGCTCTTGGCGATGCCGCCGATCTCAACGCCGGCCGTACTGGGGCAGTCAGCGACGGAAAGGATAAGGCGTAATGCGTCGAGATGAGGGACGAAGGTGTAACCATTGAGGTGTTCGCTGTTCAATTACCACGGTTGCGGTGAGAAGTCCATCGGCGGAGGGGAATACTTCTACGTTGCCCGTTGGTTATCCGGGCGGCTGCGATGTACGAGCCATAGCAAATACTTATCCGAGCGATATGTACTTGAACAAATCCCTCATACATGTTCATTGATCTGAAATCCTTTACACCGACTCGACCGAGATCGAGCATATGGAAAAATCGTCCGCTGTGGTTCCCGCAAGGAACTACCGCCGCATTCTCGCAATCCCTTTCGAAACTCTATCCCCTCCTCTCAGCGCATAACGGAAGTCCCGGTTAAACGAGCCCCCCAGCGTCCTTGGCCCAAACTCCTTCGCATCCAGCATATCCGGCACTTCCACACTATTTACCGTGAGTGGGATGACTGTGTAATTTCCGCTCTGCTTCCACTGTTTGATCGTCACCCACACGAGGCGGATGCACCGAAGGCCGGGGTTGTGTTCGAGGAGGAGGAGCGCGGCGGAGAGCATCGTTCCATCTGTGATGCGGTACGTTTTTGTGATGGTTAGGGTATATAGGAACTGCAGTCGGCTCAGCACCACCGAGATGGCTTTGAGCCGTTTCTGGGCGGACCGCGTACGATTAGAGGATTCGGGGCTTCAAGTAAGGAAACTGAGCGTACCATAGTGCACGGCGAGTGGTATGTGATGTTGACGGACTCGAGGTTCGAACAGGTGACGGTAATGTCGCAGAGGGTGGATATGGTATCTGCGCTATCCGCATTTCCGAAAGCCATCGTGAGACTTGTGAGGGATATGACATGCGGAAGGACTGCCAGCAGAATCGCCGCGTCTCTTGCGACGTCTCTATCCTGAAGAACCAGCTCCCGTAACGAGCCGACATGAGGAAGCGCATACAGCTGCTGGGAGACGCCGCTGAAATATTCAAGGCAGGGAAGTGCGTCGACATCAAGCTGCAAAGGAGAAGTATCGGGCAGATGGGGAAAGATACTCAGTGAAGTTATTTGGGGGTGCGCCGCAAGGAATGGGGCAAGTTCGCTGCGTGCCGGGTGATCGATGCACAGTTCGATGTGGAAGGATGATAGATTTTTCCACGTTCCCTGGAACAATGGTAAAAGGGGCACGAGATTATTTTGAGATGCGCAAAGTCGAAGACTCAGGTGCTCCAGAACGGGATTCTCCAGAAGCATGTCACCGAGTTGCGGTGGGAGGTTCGGTCGGATTAGTGGGGCTGCTGAAGAAGCCCTAATTAGCTGAAAGGGTATACTTCGGAATATTCTAGAGTACCTTCCGCCTTGTCCTTATCCTTGACCCAGAGCGTGAATTCGAGTAGGTTCCGGAATTTGAATAACTGAGAGTTATCAGTGAGAGTTGAAGGATTCAGTCAGTGTCAAACCACCTGGCTTTCGGGTTCAAACTCTCGTATTTCTGTCATGTAGGATAGATTTCTGAGCCTGGGACATCTGGGTTGTGATTAGTTAGGCACCACTCCGAGATTCAAGTGGGTACTGACGACTTTCGGAGAGCTCCCCAGACATTATCCGGTAGAGGATGTATACCACACCAGGTGAACGTTTCCAGGTTTGTCAAACCTGAGGACATCTTTCCGATGACTGACGCGACCTCCAACTCGACCGATGCTTCAATTGGCCACGAAAGCCAGTCGGGTCCTACATCCAAAGTTCGTATAAACCCGCACAGCTTCGGAGATTGCGAGAGGATCTCGAGTTTCGATGAGCACGCTTTGCTGCCACACAACAACGATACTGCAGCATAGATTTTGGGAAGCAGAAGCGTCCGTAGCTCAGTAGACTGGACAACGTCAAGGAAAGTTAGTATTTGAGTGCGCGTTTCTGCGTCGACGTACGCAGCTACTCAAGGCGAGGGTATCTGGCTCGGGTAAATGATCCGCGATCTCATGGAGGAGGTCCATTGGCAGTGCAATCACTGCCCGGGAAGGTTCTGTAATCAGTGCTGGGAGTTTTGAAGACCATAATCCAGAGATGCGCTTGCTGATTGAGCGGGATCGAGTAACTGTTTTCCGGGACATCTTATGCTGCGGAATGAACAAAAATTGGTGTCAAAAGCTTGATTAAGGCAGGGAAGACGAACAGGGACACGATGTGAGGGAATTCGAGACGCCAGCCGCGGACAGCTCTGAGTATTTGAGTCGAAGTGGACGCTGAGTGTAACTGTGTGAGAGAGAACCACAGCAGACCACAGCCTCCTCATAGCGCTGAGCGCCCACAGGCGCCAATCGAGTCAGCAACAAAAATGTGGGCCGCTCAAGCGCTAAAGCGCTAAAGCCGGACCTTGAAGTGACGCGGATCTTACCGGATTCCAGAGCGAGTGATGGGATCAAACGCTCCTTGCCTCAAACCTCCACCACGTTTTTGCAAGTGTCGAGCGAACATTGGAGCTGAATGGCCGCTTGTTACGATAATACGATGGTCCTGACATCGTCGCCTCTACTTCCGCCTGAACTTGAACGCACAATCTTCGAAATCCGGGCGCTTGCGCGTCCAGCATCAATTCCTGTTCTCATGCTCGTGGCGGCGCGGGTGAAAGAGTGGTAAGAAACCATTTCATTATCAACCCGCATTCGACACATAATTAATGTGTCTCTTTTCTCCCAGGGTGGAACCTCTCCTCTATCGGGTCGTATACTGTGTCCATGCCACCCCGCTGCTTCCTCCGGCACAATTGTGTGGCTTCCCCATCTTCTCTGCCGAGCTCCTGCTGCGGATAATCGAGGATAAACCACACGACTTCCTCCAGCGCTCCGTGCGGCATCTCTTCGTAGAAAACATCCCTCCAACGGCGGTGGAGTCTATCCTTCGGGCATGCAATCACGTCACCAACGTATTCGAATATTTCACACCGACTCCGCACCCACGTACCCTACGTGCCCTCCAGCATCTTCGACGCCTGACAATTGGGCTGCCCCAGTTTCTACAGAGGTTTACCCTTGACGACAATGCCGCCGAGGTCTTCCAAAAAATCACGCACCTCGAACTCATGGATACCTACAACGATGCCACTATAGAGGATCTTTGTGTAAGGCTGCGGTTCATGCAACATCTCACACATGTCGCGGTCAACAGCTTTTCGAACGACGTTCTGTTGTACAACACCTTCCGATCTCAGCAAAACCTCCAATGTATCGTGATTTTGATACAAAATCCCGTCAAGACGGTGGACACCCATGCGCTCACCGATGACGATCGTTTCGTGTGTATCCACCAGCAAACCTCGTATCGTGTCGATTGGCTACGTGGCGCGGATACGGGTGAAGACTCCTGGGCCCTCGCGGATGCGTTTATCGCAGCCAGGCGTGCGGGGAAAGTCGATGGTGAAGCGTTCCCGGCATCGTTGCCTTGACGTTACTGACCATTGTGGTGCTTTCCAGCCTCGCGGTACATTATCTCAAACACAGATTTAGACGAATCGTGGAGTACTTGATAAGCCCTTTAGCCTTTGTTTCGTGACATGGCCCCATTCTCAAACATTTGCCAAAATTGCATGCATTTCCCTCATTTGGATTTGGTAGTCTGTTATCATGTTGTTTCTTTCCGGCCGAGCCTCCAGCGTCATTACTTCTGGAGCGATCTAATCTTCAAGGCCTCTCCGATGGCCTATTTGGTGACTCTGACATAACCTCATTCTAGAGTGCGAGAACTTCGTACCCAACTTCCCAGCTCTTGCAGGCAAGGCTGTGTGCAGTGTTTCTGCTTCTTAATTACTTTTGATATCGATTGGCCCTGACATTCTGGCAGGTCACGGACACCCCCTGAGACAGGCTTTCCATTAAATGTTCGAGGCTGTCACCGACCTGTTCACTGTGCGAAAAATAGTTGCCGACCGCCTGTATCATTGCAGGTGTGAGGGTTCGGAGCGATTTACCTGACGAAGCTGACGATGAGCGAATGCAGATATCGTCGGTGTTGGTTTTCTATTCGCTTGGTCTGCAATGCCGTCGTCCGTGCTTCACGGCCACGATCACGGATACTCCCCCTTCAGGATCAGGCAGCCTCCCGAGACGATATCGCGATTGAGACCACGCCTCACTGAATTGCTCTGACCATTCGGAATGCCGTGCTCTTCAAAAGCCGCCTGTCGTGTCGGAAACTGTGCATGTGAGATTCTGCCGGTAGCCATACTCAATAGCCTCTGATTGCAGAACTAAAGCGGCAGAGAAAAAAAAGCTCCGGACCGACTTGCTTCACCAGGCTGACAAGGGGAGATCAGCGGCATTTACATGTTTTCACCCAGTTTGCAATTTCGTCCGTGATGTAGAGTGCTTGCTGACGCCATGGGACTTCGTGGACACGCTGATACCCACTGGAAAAAAATCCGGCCCGGGAGAAGTCGACTCTCTCCACCATGCCACCATGGTTTTCTCAAGCCTCCTAGTGTGCATCATGCATGATCGCCGAGAACTTCTTCAAATTCTCGATGTGTATGGCGTCCAGATGTACATTTATTCCCGCGCCCTAAATATATATGGCGGTCCGGATGCACTTTTATTCCCGCCCCGTATATATCGGTGATTTCGGAGTTCCCGCCTCAAACACAAGTGTTTTGGCGTCTTCCGCGCTAAATAGATAAGATTGATCAGCGCCTGTGTTTTGTGGGGAAATTACTGATTTCCGCACAAGATAGATAAGTTCCGGCAACTGCCGCCCCAAATACACAGAAATCGCTCGCCCCACTTTTATGGTCGCGCCAAAAACTTTTGTCCAAAATCTCGCCCAATAAATTTGGGTGTGTTCATCACTTCGAGTCAACTATTGATATGAGCCTGAGCAAGGAGAAGCTCGTTACATTAGTGTTGAGGGCGAGTCAATCACATTGGCCTCTGCTGCAATTCACGCACGTCATTCGACGTTTTAAGTGATGCTGATCCTCATGATCAGATGTAGTGAGCATACTCAGTACCCCGGTACGTTTGACTCCCGGTACCACGTTTCTTAGACATTTCCCAGAAATTATCAAGAATTACCAGCACCTGTACTTGATTTCCAATTACCGAGAGAAAACCCAAAGATTTACCGTAAATTACCACTGAAATATCGGAATTTGGACAATGTTTCGGACTCGCCACTAGCTCGCTTTCACAAACATCGGGAAGTTTCAATATATCCCCAGTCAAATATGGGAGGAGAGCAGGATTAATCCAGATCTATCTACGGTACAAATAATGTGGTAAAAGATAGAAGACGACTATTATCGCTTATGTCAACATTTCAGTCTGAAACCGGCGCCTCGACGAGTTTGATAACCTTGTGCGAAGTCGTCAAGGCTACTTTTGTCTTCCAGTGCTACCAAAATGATGAGCATCAACGGGAAGGATGGAAAGTTTGAACATATTGCATGCTTTTTGGCGTGGATGATCGGAGTGTCTTCCGATTCATCCTCGCTGGAAACTACAACCGAAGGCTGAAAAAACCCTTGAATGAGAATTATTAAATAATACACACATAACAACGTCGTCGCCCGTGTCTGGGACTGCTGTTCCAGGTCTAAATGAAAAGGAGCACATGCTGAAGGTGAAAGATGCTCAACGATGTTCAACAAATTTCTGGATCTATTCGTGCATTGAATTTGGCAGGGGATTATGACTTCTTGAAGTTAACACCCACCTCAACTTCGATCCCTCCTCAAAGATCCATGCCAACGGGATCCACGATTTCAATCATTTCGAGGGGGTCAGATAAGATTGTGCAAAGCTCTGCTACATAAATTAACACACCTGAATGTTTCGGATTTTGTGTCCTCGGCAGGGTTTTGTGACCCAGCAGACGCCTGGAGAAATAAGACGAGCGTAAGAAAAGAAGGATGTACATTTATGCACCGCCTTTCTGAATCACCGATAGCCGCTGGAAGGTGTGCTAGATGAAGGGCATGGGTGACACTGACTTGTGAGATGATGCCGAACACTACTTACCGCGACTTGTCTAAGCTGGGGAGGCATCGTCTGGCAGGTCCTCGGTTACTGTAACTAATATACTCGACTGATCCTGAATGTCGACGTTGTCGTCCATGATGGACTAAAGGGACGGTGGGTGACGAGCAAGTCGACTTGTCAATACGAGGAGGACGGGATGGCCGCAAAATGAGACGGCCTCAGAACAACAAGGCTGACTACAGAAGCTACAGATGACTATGTACAGAAATATCCCCTTGGCTACAGAGGATTTACTTTTTCCTGATGGAGAGTTAGTCGGAAGCAACTCAGAAGCGAGTCGGAAGCGAACAAAGTTATCAGTTCCTCATCATCCGTTGTGTCATCATCCTGATAGTCATCGTTGTCGTCCACAATGGACTAGAAGGCATGGTGGAACAAGTTGACCCGTCAATACAAGGAGGATGCAAAAGCCACAAAATGAGACGGCCTGAGAGCAACAAGAAGTGGTACAAAAAGTTTGCACGCGACCATAACTTACAGGGGCGGGCGACTTCTGTGTATTTGGGGCGGGAGTTGCCGGAACTTGTCTATCTCGCGCGGAAATCAGTCATTTCCCTGCAAAACACAAGCGCTGATCAATCTTATCTAGTTAGTGCAGAAGACGTCAAAACACTTATCTTTGGGGCGGTAACTCCGAAATCGATATATATGGGGCAGAAGTGCATCCGTATCGCCATACAGGAATGTCTTGGGAGTGTCGCCTCCTCCCTGCTATTGCGCTTCGAGCGCAACGAGCTTCAATGGCGAGTATTCCCGGACGTTGTACGAAATCACCATGGCGCGGACCAAGGCAGAGTAGACTGTGAGCACAATCGCCCAATTGTTGCAAGCTGGTCACGAGCTTAAGCCAATATGAGCTATCGCCGAATTTCTGATTCGCAATCGTACTCAGATGCCCAACAATTGGAAGCGGATGATAGATATGCTGGAATAAACTAGCACTTATCGGTCAACGAACTACATATAAAAGCGAGGAATTTTTTTCTCCCTCGAACGACATCCACCGGGTATCGACTCATGGGATACGCAACATGTACCTGATTTCCACATATTCCTGGATCAACAAATCTGAACAGTAAATTTAACGGTCACCTACGATGGTTGGGGAAGATACTAGAATCAAACAAGCACCCGGGGTCAGATGACATTTCACCTGTCAGTCATGATTTCAACCAGTGAGTTTGCGGCAAAAGCTAAGTATCGGACCCACACAAACCCGCCCGCGGTCCTGACACATCGAATGGCGCCCATCATCTTCGCGCAACCTCATTTCCACATATCCTTTTGACGATCTCAGGCCTCGGGTTGCGCATTGAAACACAACTTCATTCCGAAACTCGCGGAGATATACGGAATGTCTAGAGTGGTTCATCCAAATATCATTGCTGCGCGCGATCCACAACACTTGGCATTTGCAAATCTGACCACATGCGCCCCGTAGACACAGGGAATCACATAATGCGTCCAGAAAATTCACGAATTCGCCAGCGACTCTGAACAATTTGTGCTGATACATAACTCAACTTCATGACTGACGAAATGACACATGATCGGCCGCAGATTCGAGCTGACACCGGCAATTGCGGCATGCGCAGTAAACATCACAGTGCCGTATTTTCCGAACGCACCCGACATCAGGCTGCTTGATGGCCGAAGGCTCACATCCACCATTCCGTACGTCTCCAGCTCCCAGAAATTTTGGAATCAACCCAATTCTTCCTAATACTGTTCTGCTTGGATAGGAAACCTGATACAGGCGTATTTGTTTTTTGGAGGAGCCGTGAAATATGAGCGCCATTCGACGTGTCAACGCCGTGGCGGATAGCCTTGGCGATAGGACAATGGTTGAAAGTAGGAACATATATAAAGGCGAGGAAACCTTCCTTCTTGCTGCAGACATCTACCAGTCGAACAGCACTCGTCACATTCTGAACATTACCTTCATCTGCATAGCAAATGGCTACGTGAGTCCATGATCCTGGATATCAATTCTCGACCTTTCTTCTGACACTCATTTCACTAGCATTGACGCGACAAAAGTTGTCAGTAAGGAGCAGTTTGACGCGAAGGTGTCCGCTACCTTCGAGAAAGCTACACGCCTCGAGACGCCGGCCGAGGATACTCAGAAATTGGCCGACTTGCTCGGCGTGTCGACCGCCACAGTCGGCGAAACCGCTGTGGGCTTCCCCAAGGGCGGAGAAACCTGCGCGAGTTGCGGCCGCGCCTTCACCTTCCTCGATATCACGGAGACCGCACTTAAGGCCCACAGCAAAGAGTTTTTGGTTGACGCTATCACCGGCAAACATGGGTATATCGTGAATCCCGGCAGCCAGCCGTTCAATTGCCACAGCTGCGGCGCGAAGTCCTTCGGCGGAGGGGAATACTTCTACGTTGCCTTTGGTTATCTGTGCGGCTGAGATGTACGAGTCATAGCAGATGCTTACTTATTCTCGCGATATGTACTTGACCAAAGCCCATGTATTGCTTGATCTGGAGTCATTAGGCCGAGCTCGCACATTGGAAAGATCGTCCCCTATATCTTACGTGCAATGGGGTCCCGCCTTTGCGAGAGTTTTGAGCCCTCTCAGCGAGGGTCTTCGAGAACTCAATAGACGCCGGCCGAGGACAAGCTCTGAAACCTGAGATCTGAGTATTTGAGTTGACGTTCCGGGCACTGCAACGCCCCTGAATGTGAAAGAACTTTGGCCACAGGAGCGGCCCGCCATAAATGAAGCAAGACCCTGTGGGCCGGTCGGGCCGGGACCTTGACGTTCAGCGGATCTTACCGAATACAGTCCCGCGCTCCTCTCTTCTTTGGTAACCACACTCTCGCCCGCTAGATCCCTGCTTGGACACAAGAGAACGCTCAAAACCCCTCGCAGTTAAGTTTCCGACCGTCCCAGACTCTGCCACAAGTGGCCTAGAACAGCTGAGAGGCTGCCTTCGAAATTTCAAAAATCAGGATGCCACTTTGTAGATGACGTGTCCTGCGAAGCAAAGACGCGTCGTTCAGTGCGCCTTCCACTGTGCATGTACAAGCCATTGTTATCGTCCTCGAAAAAGCAGCTCACTTACCTGTAATTGGCCGAAGACGGCAAGCGCTGGCGGGCGTCTAAGTCACTCAGTGCGTGATTGGTTTTCTGTTTCCTCCTATCTGCGCGCACAGTATTCATCCTTATCTGCATTGGTCACCTACTGGGACCTCGCCCAGTTACTTCTTTATTCAAAGACCGCTGTTTTCGGCCTTGTATCCACCCGCGCACCATATTGCATTCTCAGCCTGCATCGCTGTCGAGATTCTACTTCCCGTTATTCTTCAGGCGATTTCTAACGACTGTTTGTCCGTTTTCCCTTTCTACGAGGCTCTCCAGGCACCGAGAAGTCCACAAGATGCCACTTCCAGCTGTTTATTTTAGAGGGATACGTCCTTCTGTACCTCTGGGGTACCTTCTACTTTCTATAATGCAGGTCGATAGGTGCTTGTGGGCGCCTAAGTCACTTTGTGCGTTTTTCATGTTTTCTTCTTTTCTTCCTGTTCATGTCCATACACTGAACAATCCCCCAGTAATTCTTGACCTTTGCGCTATGTTCCGTAGTTGTATGCCACCACGCTCTCCGGTTTCTCGTTCCACAAGCTTAGCGTCAGACGACCAATAATGCGCGCTTCACTTGGAGTCACGGATTCAAGACCTACATCTGCTGGACCTGAAAAGCGGCTTAGTTTCCGTTCTCCTACACCTTCGCAGGTTGAGGGATCGTTCATAGGTAATTCTAGTTTTCTTCTTTCCTCCCACGATTTCTAGTAGAATTCCTTTTGTCCTCAGTCTATTCTCCTCTGTATGCGCCGGAATCCACATCGAGCTCGGACTTCATGCCCCGGTGGAATTGCACACTCACTGGCATAAAATCTCGCCTCAACAACTCACGAACTGTTACGATGCCATTCGGCGAATACTCAATCCCGGTTCCAGATGCACTCGATAAATCCACGGTTTGTCGTCCATGAGTCCAGACCCACGGCTGTCATCTTTCAAAATTTCTTCTCACTTGCACTCTCCCGCTCCAATGTCTCCTTGAGTCCTAGTCCTTCACGCAGGTTCTCCAGAAGATCTTCAAGATGTTCGAAGGTTCTCTTACGTCTGCCTATTCCCCTCCGCGCCTCTTCCGCCCCTTCTGCTATATTCCTGACTTGCCACTCGCTGGGTTTCCGCTTCCCATCTTTCCACAGAATTTTTTATCAACCCGTCTCCCGGGAGCCGGTGTTCCGGGCGACCTTTCCCGATCAATAAACATGTCGCTCGGCTGCACGCACTCTCATGCCTCTTGCGGCTGCCGGCACAGGCGGTGTCGGACGTCGCAGCATATTCCCGAACATTTTCTCCTTGCCGCCGCTAAAAGTTGTGGATCCCCTCCTTGTTCTTCCGTTCTATTTTGGATCTGCTGTTGCTTGTCCCGTTGGAACAACAGAAGGATCCATCGTCGGCCGCCATAATTCTTCTGAGCTGTTTATTAGCGCGGTCGGCCGGATCAATAGTATTTTCCGACTGTGCACTGCTGCAGCGATCCATACAGCTCTGCGCACGCTGTGTCTGTATCGCCATGACTCTGGGGAAGCATTGTCAACGCATGCGCAAATTCGTTATCCCCATGGGCTGTAGTCTACACACAATGTCAAAGCGCTTCAGCAAAACCCAACCACTCTCTGT
This sequence comes from Mycena venus, assembly GCA_014462655.1. Taxonomy (NCBI): domain Eukaryota; kingdom Fungi; phylum Basidiomycota; class Agaricomycetes; order Agaricales; family Mycenaceae; genus Glaucomycena; species Glaucomycena venus. The sequence goes on along the minus strand of JACAZI010000005.1, from coordinate 2,223,270 downwards.
TCAACATTCAACAGTCTTAGGAGATTCAACTCTCTACGCGACGCCACATGTGAATCAGTCCTTCGACTTTTTTCTTGGCGTTTCGCGGCTCCGGCTAACATTTTTCACGTAGCTTTCTAGGTACGCGGCGCGCTTTCGCCGCGGGATAAGGTGCAATAAAGTCAAGTCCGAGTCCCGACATACTTTCAGGTTCCTCCGTAGAGACGGCAACGTAACGCCGTACTCCCGCCGCGAATCGATCGCCAATATCCCGCTTTCTTTTGAGAACCTTCCAATGATGGTGGGTGCAATTCTTTTGCCAAAATTGTTTTTGAAATTCATGGAGATTTTCATCATTTTAATGTCCCCATATTTCATGCCCACGTCTCACCTTGTCTCACTCCTATCTGAGATTCAGACATGCAGAATGAATATACGGGAGCCGAGACCGGACGGAAGCAGAAGAAAAAATGTAAGCGACTGATTGATATCATGTTGATGTGGACACATGGCAAGATTCGGCTTCTCCCTGCGACAAACTGCTGTCCCAAGCTTATTACGGTTACGCGCCGCTTCTCCTTCTCTTTCTTGTATTTTACCTCCCCCCGTTGTCCTCGTCTCTCCTTCCCGCACGCGCGCTTGCTCGGGTTTTTGGCTGGCTGACATCGACCTCCCGACGCCGCCGCTCTATCTGTCGTCCCCTATTCGCTTTGACGTTGAGGAGTCTGGCGCCGTCTAATACGCATTTCGCGGTTGCCACCTTGACTTCTCCTTCGTTCCCCCCACCCTCTCAGCCCCCATGGTCGCGCGCACCCACAAGTCTCAGCTCTCGGATCCCTTCTCCGTCGTCTTACAGCCGCCGCCGAATGAGACGCCGGCTGAGCGGCAGCAACGTGTGGAGCTTGAGCAAGAGCAGAAGCGTGTTAGCGATCAGATCGACGATGAGCTGCGCAAGGAGCGCGCGGACAGGAAGAAGAGGTCAAAGCGGGAGGTCAAGGTGCTGTTGCTCGGGCAGGCTGAGAGTGGGAAGAGCACGGTCTTGAAGAGTATGTGGTGCGACCAGCCAACCGCCCTTTTTCACTGATTTTTGGGCGGACAGACTTTCGCCTCAAATACGCGCCCACGCAATGGAAGGCCGAGCTGCGGTCCTGGCGCGCGGTGATCCAGCTCAATCTGATCCAGAATGTCCTTACTATCCTCGACCTCATGCAAGATCACCTCGCTGTCCTCGATTCGCCGCCCGCAAGCGCCGCCCCCCCTCCTCAGTCCCCATACGGCCGTGTGTCCATTGACTCGACCCTCTCGGACATCTCTGTGGCGACCGGCGGGCGTTCCCCGGCGGACATCGTCCTGACTCAAAAGCACCGCGTCCTCAACCTGCGCCTGTCTCCGCTGCGCGAGGTGGGCGACGACCTCCGCCGCCGCCTCGGCGCCTCCGACCCCGAGTTCACGTTCGCGAACGGGTCCGACGGCGCGATGAACGGCGTCTTGGACGACTATGGGCCTCAGCGCAAGTCCTCGCGCGAGTTTGGTGTGCGGGGCTGGATCGGGGCTTTAGGCTTGCAATCAAACGGCTCGAAGAAATCTGACGAGCCGATGCCTGTTGATGAGGCCACGGAGATCCTCGCGACGCTCCGAGATGACATTATCTCCTTGTGGGAGGACACCGATGTGCGCGACTTGCTCAAGGTCAAAAGCCTCCGCATCGAGGACCGGCCTGGATTGTGCGTCCATCTCTCTCTCCCGCCGTTCTACACTGCCCCTTACGTTTATTTCTCCTTTCGCCAGCTTCCTATCCGACACGGCCCGCATCACGAACAGGACCTACGTCCCATCCGACAATGACGTCGTCCGCGCGCGTCTCCGCACACTGGGAGTCCAAGAATGGCGGATAAGGCTAGAACAGAGTGAGTGTGCACCTTCGCAACCCTATTCCTGATCCGTCCCCTGGTGGATCCTGGGGCGACGTCGGCTCTACCAGCAACGCCACAACGTTATCGGGTCCTGATACCGAATCTCAGGTAGCGAAACTTACGTGTTTCCAGGCGACTCGTTTGGTTCTGAATGGGTCATCTACGACGTGGGAGGGTCGCGCAGTATGGTATGTTCTCCACCGACGCCTGAATCTCTCCATCTTTGGTGCATGTGCTGACTGTAGATGCAGCGCCATGCATGGTTACCCTACTTCGACGCAGTGAACGCAATTATATTCCGTGCGTCCTGCTTCCGTCCTTCTTCCCCTGATCATCACAACGTTAACTATTGATTCTTTATATTAAGTCGCTCGTGAGTACAACTGCCACACATACGCTTTTCGTACTCCCCATCTGATTCCTCCACAGCAATCTCGTGCTTCGACGAGCGTCTCGCCGAGGACCCGTCGGTGAATCGGCTAGAAGACACCCTGCTTCTGTGGCGGGCTATTGTGTCGTCGAGCCTGCTCAAGAAGACGACGCTCATCGTCTTTTTAAATAAATGCGACTTGCTTAAACGGTTCGTCTGTCCTTTTAATTAATATCGTACTTCATCTGATGGGTTCTTGTTCGTTCCCGCGCTATCTCCTAACTCCGGCGACAATAGAAAACTGCAGAGCGGGGTCCAGGTCAACAAGTATATGATCAGCTTTGGGAACCGCGATAATGAGGTTGGTGTCGTCGTGAAATGTACGTGTTTTACTTGGAGGAGGGAGCTAACGCTGATTTGCTTTGAACCTAGATCTGAAAGACAAGTTTAAAGATATCATCCGCGCCGATGCATCCGAGCCGCGCACTACTTATCTCTATGCGACATCTGTTACTGTACGTCCCCTGAATCTCCTCAGGGTCCTCACACTCATGTTGGATCTAGGACACAAAAGCCACGGCGGCGACTCTGAATATCGGTGCGCGTTTCACCTTTCAACATTTCCTTTAATCTATCTATTTATTCACTAATGCGCGCCCGCATTTAGTGCGCGACGGCATTATCCGCGAACACCTCAAACACGCCGAGTTTGTATAGCCCGCCTTACCGCCTCAATTCCACTTCGTACGCCCAAGCATTCGAAAATCAAATTCCAAACGCCCGATGCCATATGCTATATGCTAGATCACCTATTGTACACCACACATCATACCACTCCACTCCACCACACCACACACCTACCATCTACACCATCTATCCCAATCTTCAATCACTTATCGGATCCTAAACTGTATCTTTACACACTCATATTCCCACTTGCATGCATTTTTTGGATGGACAGACGTGCTGCCGACGGAGGGGGGGACGAAAGGTGGAGGAGGATATTTTTGCTTGCTTGCTTCGTTCGTACTGTATGTATGTCTGTTTCGCTAGCGTCGTCATGCTTGGGCGGGCTCGGGCGCTGTATTTACGGTATGCACTGGTTATGCATGGGTAGAGTTTCGATCGATTCGCGTGCTTGTACTTCGACTTCGACTGGATACGGTTGGTTGCTGCGTGGCTTGGTGTCTTGGCACGTTGGTTGAATTGCGAATTCACGAGGATTCGCATTGAACGAGTCGATCACCGAGGAGGTTCTACTTGTGATTTCCGAGCCAGTGCAAGTCTGGGGATCGACATTGGAGAATTTGATGCAAGCAACGGCTCAGCGTTCAGGAGTTAGAAACATGAGACGAGTGCAGAAATGTCTATATCGTGACCAGCATTGCTACACGAACCTTACTCTAAATTCGGTCTTGTTCCACGAAGAAGATCACTGCAATTTTCCAGCATGGGCTGCTTCTAAGTTGTGCAGCGGCTGGCGCGAATGCGAAATACAAGCGGCATGAGTTGGTTGAGAATAGAGTTGTTCAGCGATGTTCACAGTTGCCCTTTTCACGCCCTTTTGCTATTCTCTGCTTTTTTTTGCAAAGGGTGTGAAAATGGGCAACTATGAACACCCCGGTCTGCCTTTCTACCACTTTTTGCGCCCTTTTCAGCTCCCTTTCTCCATTTTGCTACTATCACCTCAAATGTCCAAAGAGGACTGGGATGATTTTATAGTGCACTCGGTTACATTAACTGCCAAACATGAAAAAGGGTACAAAAAGGGTGCAAAAAGGGCATCAAAAAGGACTAATATGAATGACCCTAATAGGGTTGTTCACAGCAGCCCTTTTTGCCGCCCTTTTTGCGCCCTTTTTGACGCCCTTTTTTGTGCCCTTTTTGCTCCCTTTTTCATGTTTGGTAGATAGTGTGCTATAAAATCCAGAAAAAATTACCCCAATCCTTTTTGAATATTTGAGGTGGTATGTTACCTTTGAGAAATGATAGAAGCACTCGGACTTCATGAAATGGGAAAAAAGGAAGCAAAAAGGGTGGAAAAAGGGCGGAGAAAGGGAGCTCCAGCCTAGAGTGTTCACAGTAGCCCTTTTTCTCGCCCTTTTTCACTCCCTTTTCTCATTTTCTTCATATTTGCATGTAGGACTCCGTTTTTTCTGGTTTTCCACCCTTTTTGTACTTCTAATTGAAAAAGGTAAAAAAAACCAGGCAAAAAACGAAGGGAATGGCAAAAAGGGTGGAAAAAGGGAGCGAAAAAGGGCGGAAAAAGGGTTACTGTGAACAACCCTAATATCTGCCGTCGATAAACGTTAAAGCGGGTAAAGCCGACGAGCGGCGGGGCCTGCTACCCGAATCAATTTTTTGTTATACTTTGGAGACAATCAAAATTTCTCTCTTTCAGTGTTTTTGAATCGTCTCTGACCATTGTGAAATGCGACAGAGTTTCTGGCTCTGGATCTGAGGCCCCGTGTCAAAGACGGAAAAACAAATAGTGTAAAGTGCTTTATTGTTCAGGACTCGATAAGGCAGAGGTGAAAGTTCTTCCAGCCAGTTTCGAGGTTTAGGCGGAAGTTGAGGAACAATGTCGAGACAGGAGGGTTATACGATATTATCGGTAACTGTCTGTAGTTCACACACGTCACGTATAACCATTGTCATGACGGTGTTTTGGGATCTCCACTGAAGGAGTGTGGTATTTGCAATATACATATCGTGCCACAACCCCACAGCCATGTTTTTGACGGTAGTTTGAGAAGGTTTGACACGCACTAGAGTATTCAAGTGGAGCCCATACATACCTGCGTGCTGCAGGTCGCAGCAGTGTGGGGATTCAAGCCTTACCTGTTCTTGCCCCGGCAGCCAGAGGGTGGTAAGGAGGGAAACTGACCTGACTCAAGACCCACTAAAGCCTTGGGAACTCTTAGCCAGTTGCCAGGAAACTATCCCCGTCCTTTTGGTGTACTGCCGAGAACCTGAGTGGACGGCAGCGGGAATTACACGAAGTTTAAGGCGCTTAATCTGTTGCCGCGGACTTTGAGTATGCCAAAACACCTCTTTCAGGCTTGCGGTCAGAAAAAGATATCGTAGAGCTCATAGACCCACTATGTTTTCTCAGCCAGGAGTCTCGCTTGCGTCGGATATTTTTTTTTGGATTTAGCTAACAAACATGAAAACCTTGAAATAACATTGACTGAATGGGCTGCATGTTTTTTTGCCACCACTGAAGTAGGGAATCTGAATAATCAACTAAGAAGTAGGACCACACAGAAACGAGCTAGCTTTGTCGTTGAAATTCCCGCCTTGTTCTCCCGCCACCTCGAAAAGAAAATAATTGCCGGGTCCCAACCCAAGGACGTCATTCCCGACTCCGCCGCCGAAGGTACAGTCAAAGGTTCTGGGCAGACATTCAGTGTCGCAATTTAATTTAATGCGACTTGTAGCCCCCTTACTCCATGAATCCGCAGGCGTAGTTGTCAGGAATCGCCAACGACACGAAGCTAACCGCCTTGTTGTAGTGGTCGAGGTTCCCGGTCAAGCTGACACATATGTTATCGACGACATTCGAGAGGGTGACACAGTCGTCCGGCGGGGAGTCGTTATTGCAAAGCGTGATGGTTCCCAACACGTCCTTTATTTTTATATCAGTCACACACGGTAGACAGTAGCAGGCAAACTGCACACCGGGGAGGGTTTCGCCGTCGATGAAGGTGCCGCGGACGACACAGCGGCGAAGGCAAGTGCGGTGAGAATGAGTTTGGCAGAGAGCATTGGTGGGATGTCGTGGTTTAGAGAACTGGGGATGAGACGCAACACCACTGAGCTTTTATAGTGCGCTGAGAATTATTTATTCTGTTATTGTAGCCGCGTTCATCGGCCATTGTCCATGGAATCGGACAGCAGCCACTCCAGGATTTCTGATATCGACGCATATGAGCCTTCTGGGCGCCAAAGAAATTCAATGTAAAAGGATGACAAATTTCGGCAACGTCGCGCCTCAAGCGCCAACCACTGTCATAGTATCATGCCTCTTGTCTTCGATGTCAAGCGAAGAACAACTCAAGGCAAGGCGCGCTTCGCAATCCGGGGGTAAGACCAAGCGCGTAATATATGGCACAGATACCGTATATAACTTCGAGACTGATCACATTCCAGATGTATGAGAACTGGGGCTTTTATAGGGCGCCGAGATTATTTATTCTGCTATTTTAGCCCCGCTCATGGGCTATTGTCCATGGAATTACTCAGTATGAGCCCCCTCGGCGCCAAAGGAATTAAGTACCAGCGCCTAAAAGGATGCCAAATTCCGACAGCGTCGCGCCTCAAGCTCCAACCACTGACATAGTATAATGTCTCTTGTCTTCGTTGTCAAGCGCATAGTAGCTCAAATAAGGTGCGCTTCGAAATCCGCGGTACAGCTCCGGACCAACAAAGGCAACAAATTTCTTGGCAGAATTTCGGGGGCATGCTGAATCATCCCTGAACCTTACAAATGGTGTACATATTGTAGACTACAACGAACAATGTTCTGGGAGCGCATTCTCTTAAAATCATCAAGGGTAACATTGCGAACCTTAAAATTTTCGCAAAACAGTCAAATAATTCCGAAAAAATCCCAAGAAATAGATTCTAGCCAGATGTCAACATCATTGAAGATGCCCGCGTGATAATTTATCCTGGGAACCAGGTGGAATCTTGAGCAGCTGCTTGTCCAGGTGAAACCTGCCATCACAACTGGTGCCGTACAGCTACTTGGACTTGGATGCAATGCAGCGCGTGGTCGAGGGTGCGAGGGCCGCTTGTGTCGGTGGGACCGCGAGGAAAGCTGGAAAGCTCGAGGTGGCACCGAGGCGCTCGTGCTCGATGTCGGTCCGACGGTCCTAGGCACACCGTGGAGCTCATAGTCGGCATGCAGTGCAGCTCGCTCCTCATGTGCGGGCGGTGGTACTGCATCAACGCTGTCGGCTGTCGGCGCGTGTTAAGGTGCGAGAAGGTGTACATAATACACGAGTGGGAGAGGCAGATGCTAGAGGACCAGAGGACAGTCCTGTGCTGCAAATCGACATGTCAGCGCCCCTGCGTGAGCAAACATAGACTAATAGTCGGCGTAGTACCGGGAAGAACTAACATACAGGGACGTGCAATGTAGAGTTCCTTCTTCGTCTCGATGAGTGATTGACTGGCAGAAAGAAAATCGAAGCCCTAGTCTCCCTATCCCTAAAGCGGAATAATAGGTGCTACACTGTATCTTTACACACTCACATTCCTACCCAAACAAGTCACAAAATGGTCCAAAACGTGTCAAAAATCCAAAATTTCGCATGCAGGTGCTTGAGGTGAATGGCGCCGAGGCGTTCACACGAATTTCGAAATGACAAGTTTTGACCTGGTAGGGAGTAAATGATCGGTTTGCTGCTCCCATTTTCGTTCACTCCCCCGTCGTTGTGGTTCAGATCCTCATCCTTTTCATTAACATCCCTCCAAAAATCTGCGTACTTCAAGTTTGCACGGCGTCTGCACTTGCCCATGCCCTCAGGCTGGGAGGCAGATCTAACATGTTCCGGTGAATTTACGAAAAATGTTTAGGTGTCACACCTCTCCAGGCCCATTTTCGAAATCTCAAGTTCGAATCTCCCGGTTACAGGTCACAGCCCGGGAGAATTGAATGAAATGCTACTGTAGACGTCTTTGAAGTGGCGGAGCAACTCGGATGGGCTGGAGGGATGATCCGAACATTTTTAGGGTTCCGCACGGGTACCGGTCCACGCGCGGGTTTGGACCCGCGGGTCTGCCGGGTTCGGGAACGGGTTGAGATTTTCAACCCGTCGCAATACCGTGGACCCGCACGGGTATACCCGCGGGTTTTCGGAAGTTTCCGAATCAGGTTTTCAGGCGATTATATGGCGATTATATCTTCTAAACTGTGGCACATATATAGGACGGAGATCTTTTAACACATTCTTCGACCTCGTACCAATGCTGAGCCTTCATTAGAGGATGAAAATTTTCAACTATACTCTTTTCTATTATTTATGCTCTCATTCCTGTTTATATCATTATTTAGCCACACCGAACACTTCAATTTATATCAGAACATGAAAATTCCAATCATTGTCCTTTCTATCATTCTTGCTCTCATTCTCTTGAATAGGAAGCATAAACATGCAAATTATTGAGATCTCGGGCTAATGTGGTACATGTTTTGTACCTCAAACAGCCATAAGACCTACACTTCGCGCTTTTTTTTCGGTTGGATACCGCGGATTGACCCGACGGGTTTGATGTACCACGGGTAATGCGGCACCCGCGGGTGACCCGTACGGGTTTGAGACCCGTGGGTCGGTCGGGTACGGTATTGACGGGTCCGGGTACGGGTTGCCTTTTGGTACCCACGGGTGGACCCGTGCGGAACCCTAACATTGTTACATTTTGAAGCTCCGCTGCCAATGAAAGATTGGCTCGTTTTTCGTCTTCTTCCCGAACCGCCATGGCATTAATCTTCTTATTCTGAAACCGAGGAAGCCAAGGGCCCGGGTTTGGGAATGAGAGGTGGAACAATCGTTCGGAGATTGTACAGGGAATGACAGAAGTGGATTTTTCCATTGTCCGTAATAGTCGTACTTGGTCCGCATGCCGACGGGAGCAGCCCGCATGAGTAAGCACAACCCTCTGCTTATTCACAATCTATGCTTATTCATGCCACCGTAGGGCCTTAAAGCCCAAGCTGCAGGTGGTGGGATACTGCGACGCATAAATAATGTCTTCCAAACCTGCATTGTTCTGTTCCATCCAGGTGGGGGACATCCAACTCAAGCATCGTGTTGTGCTGGCACCATCGACCAATTTCCGTTCGACTGACGATGGCGTTCCGACTTTTATAATGGCCGAGTACTATTCTCGACGCGGAAGTGTCTCCGGTACGCTCTTGATTGCAGAGGCCACAGTCATCGCAAGGAAAGCGGGTGGGTTTAGAAACCTTCCCGGAATCTGGGCTCCGGAGCAGATTGGGGACTCGAAGAGAGTAAGGATGCCTTCAATCCCTCCCCTCAACGAGATTTTAGATCACCGACGCCGTCCACGCCAATTAATCGTTTATCTACCTGCAGCTTTGGGCTCTCGGGCGCGCCGCCTATAAGGGAGTATCTCGCTCCTGGCGACCTTATGTTTCCTCTTATCCCAAAAAGATCGACACAACCATGCATCGCGACGCCTCCCCACGTTCCGATCACATCCCCCCGTGCCCTGAGGGTTGAGATCAAGGAATATATCCAACTGTTTGCCGCTGCAGCTTCGAATGCGGTACACCAAGCGGGCTTTAACGGCGTCGAGGTACACGCCGCGAACGGATACCTACCGGAGCAGTTCTTGATGGATACTGTCAACGAGCGCGATGATGTCTATGGCGGCAGCATCGAGAACCGTGCGCGTTTCATCCTTGAGGTCGTCGATGCGATCGTTGCGGCAGTCGGAGCGACGAAGACTGCTATTCGAGTGAATCCGTGGCCCAATAGGAAGCAACACGGTACCTATTCTGCGACAGTGTTCAATTAAATCTGCTGTAACGTACCATAGGTTTCAGGATGATGGACCCCAAGTCCCAATATGGCTACCTCGTCAAGGAAATTCGTGTCAGACATCCCAACTTCAGCTATATTCATATAATCGAAGATTACAATCCAATTAATCCAGCCGCTTTTCCGCGTCCAACGATTTCATTTGCCACATCTGGGCCGCTCATCGGCGTGGGAGGTTATGGTGAGGACCCGGAACGTTGGATTCGCGTTGCGGAGGAGCGGGGAGACATCATCGCTTATTCTCAGGCGTTTATCGCGAATGTAGGCATTCCCTTGTGCATGATTGAATTCGAATTTTTTTGCCGATTGTTATATTTTTCTGCCTAGCCCGATCTTCCTTGCCGCCTGGGCCATGGTGCCCCCGTTGGAGGCGGGCGATGGCGCGAAATACTACACGTACGGCACCAGTGATCCGGCTGGTTACATCGATTACGCGTTTTACTTCACCAGCCTCAACATGGAGATGATTGCTAGTGCGTGAATCGCATGGATGCTTTTGGCATGAAATTCGGGCACAAACAATAAATTTTACTTTGCCGTCATTAAATATAGTTCTCGTGTGATGCGCTCCCTGCGCCAACTGGAGCACCTGCGCTATAATTGACACATACATGCTGAGTTTTCGATATCTCCCCTGGTTATACACCCTCATCTCCGATGAGACCCAACCAATGATGCATTCCCGAGGACTGAAACTTTCGAACCCCATACGCAATCCTTCTTCAAACGGGCGAGCAACTAATCGAGCTTGTCTGATCGTCAAAGTTCTGTGGTCCTGCAATACCTTGAACGTCAGACATGTCCCAGATGCCGCCTTCCAAGACTACGACGTCGTGGGCGTTGACTCCTCCGTTAGTGCAGTCACGGTTCCTAAATGGAGGCATTTACGATTTGGAACAATGTTACCAGAAATATTGCGTCAGTGCTTACTGGAAGAACGTGCAGACGAATCCAGCCGGAACCTGCGCCCAGGATACCTGTTTGTTGAGGGAGCTGAGATCACCGGTGAGGTTGATGCAACCAGCAGAGACGACGGAGATGATAGAGCAGCCGTCGGGCGGGTTGATCGAGCCGGAACAGGCGGTGATGGATGGGGACGCCAGTTCTCCTGCTAGTATCAGCGGGGAGGACACAGCAGTGAAACCAAGTGCGGCGAGCAGGAATTTGGCGGTGAACATCTTTGGATGAGAGAGCGAAATTTTTGAGTGTTCGTGAACAAGCTGGCCTTTATAGGAACTTGAACACTGACGCCTGGTTGCAAGTCAGGCCAATGATAGACTCGGTGATTCATTGTCGCCGGGAACATAGAATACCGTGGGAGGAAGGTCCTGCCATCCAAGTGCCCTTCTTTTGCGAGCAATGTAACGTTGGAAGCGCCGCGGCATTAGAATTCAGAGCTGACGGGTGCGATGAATTTCTAATTCCGAGAACATTGCAGCGCATGGTCCGGACCGGTCCGTCCTCCGACTTGGCCTATTCACCACCACATTCACGGTGAGAAAGCATCATCGTGCAAGGCGCTTGTCATCCATGCCTCTAGAAGGAATCCAACCAGTAGGTGTATTAGGCAGATCCAATGAAAGAATGAATTGGAGTGCTCGTGTCCATAGAACTGTTCAAATTATCTCCATCTCTTGTCACACCCATCCATTCAAGGGTAGAACATTATATTAATTGAAATCCGCTGAGACCGCTGGATGAGTAATTGCTGATGTAGGATGGTAGAAGCATTTAAAAAGTGTCTTACGCTTCTAGCCAGCACAACTTTAACATGGCATTGTTAAGTCTCCGTATTTCTGCCATTGCTATCTTCCTCTGGACCGCCAGAGTTGTCAGCGCTCAAATCTCGCCGATCGTCGATTTAGGTTATGCGCAATACCAAGGAGCCGTGAACACTGCCAACAATGTAACACACTTCTTGGGAATTCGATACGCTGCCCCGCCTTTAGGTGAACGTTCCTCCTCCTCACTCAAGTCACCCAAACTTAATGAAAAATAGGTGATCTGCGTTTCAGGGCCCCACAACCACCGGCAAACATGAGTGGCGTCCAACTGGCAACAATACAGCCCAACGAGTGTTTCCAGGGTTCAACAGGGCAATCCCCGACCAACCCGCTCAAAAGCCGGGCAACTCAAATCGTCGATACAGAGGACTGCTTGTTTTTGAGGTACACATGTGTGCTCTGAGATAAAAAATGACGGGACAGACGAAGTTCAGTGTATACTATCCGAGCAACGGAGCAGGAGTCCCACTCGACAACAATCTCCCAACTCTTGTCTGGATCCACGGAGGAGGGTACGTTTCCAAATTTATCGATGTGACATTTTTCACTCCGTTGAGATCATCAGATATGTCGCCGGGGGCATGTCAGAGTACAACGGAGAGGACATAATCAGACAGAGCAATAGGGGGGTTGTCGTCGTTACCATTCAGTATCGGTTGGGTCTCTTCGGTAAGCTGCTACTGCATCCTGGATCAGGCGTCACGCTAATGGATGACCTCAGGGTTCCTTGCGGGTTCCGCGGTAAAGAAGAATGGAGCTTTGAACGCCGGCCTGCGTAATGTCCCTCGGTACCTCGATTTTTTGATACTGACGTTGCCTCATTAAAGTTGATCAAGATTTTGCCCTGAGATGGGTGAACAAACATGTGTGCCCTCTGCTTGGTTTCCATTTCGCTGCCTAACCGGAGTCCTAGATCTCAAAGTTTGGTGGGGATCCTTCAAAGGTCACTATATGGGGAATATCTGCTGGTAAGTGAGGTCGTACCGGCAATCCACTACTGGGCTCATTTCTTTTCATCGAGGGGCCGGCTCTGTTCTCCAGCAGGTGATCGCACACGGTGGACAAACGGAACCCCAATTATTTAGAGCGGCAATAACAAGTTCCACTTTCTTGCCATCCCAGTACCAGTTTGACGACCAGATTCCAGAAGTATCTATTCCCCTTCATGATCCGTTCAGTTCTAATCACGCCATAGCTCTTATTCAGCGAAGTCTTGGCTCAGACAAAGTAAGGCATTTCTAGGTTGAATTCACCATTTATGTGAAATCTCTCCAGCTGTATGACGGCGCCGGACTCAATGTCTTGTTTACGAGCTGTGGATGCGACCACTCTTGAAGCCGTCAACATGAACATTACAACAAATGCTTTCTTTGGGACATTCGTGTTCGTACCAGTTGTCGATGGGACCTTCATCACCCAGCGTCCAACATTGTCTTTGTTGGAAGGCAAAGTTAATGGGGTACGCTACGGTTTGCCTCAAGACTGTGTTGACTGAAGATCCTTAATCATCCTCACAGGACGCCGTTCTATCCGTGACCAATGCCTTCGAGGGTACCGACTTTGTCGACCAGAGTGTCTCCGTAACTGCCTCGGATTATTCGTTGGAGCTCTTCCCACGGTTCGGGAGTCTTCAGGCCCTGGGCGTTGGTGCCTTGTACTCTGGCCTTGGCACGGATTTATTCCAAGTCGACGCTGTTCAGGGGGAATGTGAGTGGAGGGCTTCTTTAAACTTCAGAACACAGTATTGAACTACATCCCTCCAGCGATTTTCATCTGCCCAACATACTATTTGTTGAATGCGTTCCACGGACGAGCTTTCAAGGTTGGGCACTTCCATACGGCAGTGTGACGGGTAGAAATGACTTGAATATTGTAGGGTGAATTTGCGATCCCACCTGGCCTGCACGGGATGGATCAGGCATATTATTTTCCTGGAGACTCACCACCACCTTTTAACAACGCTGCCTTCATCGATGCCTTTGCCCAATCTTTCACCTCGTTCATCATCAATCTCGACCCCAACATCAAAGTCGATCCGACGACCATTACTCCCCATTGGAATACGTTTGATATCGTTCATACGGAGATGCTGTTCAATCAGACCGCTGTCGATGGATTGCCGGTGGTTCATGCCATCGAAACTTCGGATGCCCTATTGGAGCGCTGTCTGTATGTGTTCGCCTTGCCGATTGCTGTTGATTAAAGCCTTTCACATTTAGGTTCTGGAACAGCGTCGGAAGTCTTACTGCCCAGTGATACAGGTGTCAGGGGCAGATGGATCTTGGAGTTTTGTTACAATTACTGCGACACTGTCAATGTATTCCGACGGCTCCTCATTGAAATCACAATTTTTGTTCAAATGAAGTACAGCGGCGTAATTCGCTGGGAATGAGAAACCTATGGTTATGCATGTAAGTAATCTAGGTTCGCAGCCTGGCAGGTAAATGGGTTTATCGGCCGTTTTATTCCCCCGAATTAATCTTCTAACAATACATTCAAACATCCGACATCGCAACCATGACCAAAGACCTGATGACATTGAAACTAACTGACAAGGTACAAAATCTCTCATCCCGAACGCACACAGTTGAGAGAGCTGGTCAAATCGTTGAAGTTCTGGGTCCCCGATACCGTCGGGACATCGAACATGTTCCAAGTGCCGCTGGTGAGCGTCGTATGGTCCTCTTCTTCAACCGCGAGACATCCAAAGTTTCTGGGACATCTGGTTAGAGTCACGAAAGTAAAAGATTCCGGCTAGTTACTGGAAGTAGGTGCAGGCGTAGTCGTTCGGAACCTGGACCCAGGAAATCTCGTGGTTCAAGCCTGAGAATCCCCCAATGAGGTCGAGGCATGAGTCAGAGACTATGGGGATTGTAACGCAGCCCACGGCCGGGTCAATTGAGCCTGAACAGGCGGTCATATTGGGAAATCCGGGCTTGAATGTCATCATTAGCCGGCGGAGAAATACCAAATGAACTATATACCGGCGTATTGCCATCTGCCGAGGCAGCGGAGGCATGCAGGAGAAATGCAATGAGAACGCCTTGAACGGAAAACATCTACCGAGAGGAAGGATGAGATATGGGACACAAATTCGAGTTAGATGGAATATATATAAGCTTACACAGAAGCATTCATCCTTTCTCGAAGAAAATTATGGCTGCCAAATGGTGAACACTGGGCGCTTGCCAGATGCAAGGGATGAAGGAAGGATGTCAGCTTCCGAGAACATCGCTACTTCAGTGCTGCACATGCGACATAGCAGTAGCTTCCCCAAAGCTGTCAAACCTGGGCACACGGTAAAAGTGTAATGCCTATGTCAGCGCCAAGTGAATTCCAGCGCTTCGAGTACCTGTATTAGGCAGGTTGTATGAAAGAATGTACTACAGCACTGTGTATGCGGACTCGCCTTGAGGCCATCGGCATCCTAATTACAAAAATCAGGATTTTCGCCGGATTCAGGGGATCGTATCATTCAAAGAAGCCTCGCAAATTTTCATTAGTTCTGAGGATTTCCAGACAGCATGGTTCACGGTTCGATACTTTTCCTTACCTTTGTTCGAGTTGTCGCTGCTAGCGTATGTGAGCCGGTTCGGAATAACGATGTCCACCTCGCCGTTGAACCGCTGTGTGGCCAGCTCGGGACGAGCTCTGGCGCGCAACGCGCCTCGGAGCACTGCGAATAACGTCAATGCCGTAATTGCATCTACTGGATTCAAAACATTAGTCGTCTTCGGAGTGTGTTTCCTTTTCTCCTTCTCTAGCGCCCCGCTATACATTGCGTTACGACTCGTAGGTGACCGACGGGGCCGTAATGATGGTTTACCGCTTCCACCGGGGGTCCTATCTGGCACCAATCTCCGCGCAGGTGGTCGTGCTACGGACGGGCCCGTCTGGGCCGGAGATCTTCGAGTGACTTGGGTGCCACGATCAAAGACTACGCCGCGAGTGCTCTCCCAAGCGTGCTATTGAAAAGTGATCGAAAGTGAAGGTTTCCGGCGCGGTTCTGCCCGAAAGTGACAGCCGTCGGATTTCGTTCATGTGTCTCGGCACCTCGCGCAAAGAAATGCAACGGCCCTGAGATTGACTGGCGATGATCTGTAGCCTCGCACTTCCTCAGCCAGAAGAACTTATTGGATCCTAACGCGACGGTCACACTGTTTTCTTTGAAGGTAAGTTGGCCGGCGGTTGATGGCGGTTGATGTACAATGCGTAGGGACTTTGGTGCCGTTGCAAGTGTGAAATCTCTGATTAGCACTGACGATCGTTCATGCACAGAAGACGGAGGCCATCTGCCACAGGCAGCCGCAGAACTCGACACAGATACAGCAGCTCGCCACTCCGTCCACAAATGAACAAAACATTATCGTGCTTGATGACTACGGACGTGGAGCGCGCGCGGTCACTGGAGACGCTGGGCTGACCAAACTATGCACCTTAGGCGTTAAATTGGCCTACATCGACTTCGCACCGCTCTGGGATGCCATTCTCGGGACAATGCCGAGTTTGGATACGGGACGGCAGGGAACTGTATCCTTGAGGGGGCAGACCTTTCTGGAAAGTGTTCGACACCTTTGAACGCGTTTTACTGGCTTAATGGGTAAGTAATCCCGCTCGCTGCGGGCAGATTGTTATTGCTAATTTTGATGTCATGGAAATAGACACCCCTCCAAAGAAATGTATCGTGTCATGGCGGACTATGTTAAGCTTGTACTGACGCCCTGTGTAGCCTAAACACGACCGGTTGGACTTCAATGCCAAAAAAGGGAGATTCCGTGCAGACCTTTCTTGTATTGTATCGAGGGTCGGAAAATATGGAATCGTAATGTGAGGGCGGCGGCATAACGGAATAAATTTATTCAGGTATAAGCGCTGGATCGGAAGCGAAGGTTCATAGCCGCCGACGATAGGTAATAGCCGAAGGGGGCAGAGGGTTCTGTCCCCACATCTACTGGATCGTGCGGGACACTGGTGCCGGAATGCTATCAATTGCGGGCTGGCAGGAGAAGACGAGAAGAATACCAGACGTTATCCGTTCCATCGGGCGATCCAATGGATTGAGGCAAGCTTTCGCCTTCGTCCTTATCTGCATGGAATCAGTGTCGACAATAAATTGACTTGACGAACATACTAAAATATCTCTCGGGCCAATGCCGATTCGGGGCGGTTATTCGAACGGCCAAACCGTCTTCAAATACATGCTCAAGCTCTGAGAGGATCAACCCGCTGGGAATGGCGGGGTCTCGTAGTCCGAGTCCGGTCGGAGCATCAGTTGAAAGGATTTCAAAGCTGCGATGCGATTCATCCTGCGCAATTAGAAATAGAGGGACTCGTACGGAAAGTTGCTTTGACAAGTCAAGTATCGTGAGTGCTGAAACCAGATGGCGTAGGCAGATAATAGGTGAAGTACGTCGGAGGCTTCGTGATTAGCATTTACGTCCACCTCGACGGAGGTAAGGGGGGAAAGGCAGGAAGGATGCCGGAGAACAGCGCGTTAGCGCCATCATCTCCAGAAATACAGAGGGAGAGATGCTCCAAGATGCGCGAGGAGCGTGCGACAAATGCCGCGGATGGTGAGAATTGGGAGTGGTGGTGCATCTCCAAGTGTTGCAGCTCAGGAAGGATGAGATAATTGAGGGCAGGATCCACCAATCCTCCGACCCCACGTCTGCCTTCTAGTATGAGTGATTGGAGGTTATATGCTACCGGGTCATTGGTGATCCAGGCGTCAGGGCGCCATACATCGAGGCAAGCCTTTAGACGTAGAAGTTGAGAACACTTCTTCAAGGCGTCCGATTACAGCTGTTCCAACAAACTTTGAGACTGCTGAGCGTTTTTTCTTCCGAGCACTTCCCAAAATAGATGGATCTTGGTGGCTCTGCCGATATTCCGAAAGTCTCCGATCGGCTTAGGTGCCGCCATGTCTATTTTGGGAAACGATAGAAAAAAAGCTGACAGTCTCATCCTTTTTTGGAACAGCTGTAAATCGGCGAGGCGATACATATTTTGAAGCTCCAATGTGGTCAACGCCGAATATGTGTCAAGGGGTGAAACCGAACGCGAATCAGTCAAGATCCGGAGATGGCGCAGCTTGGACATGGAGATCGGGGGGCACGGTGAAGTATAGCAGCTGATAGCAAGATGCTGCAGCAGAGGATTGGCACAGATGGCGAAAGTCTGCAGAACAAACTCTAAGTACCAAGTGACGAAATTGGCTTCCGAATTTGAGGATGAGAGCAATGGGTGCCACGGAAGACAGAGAGGCGTGATTTGACCGAATCGTCAGCCAGAACAGGCAGCGCTTGGAGCGGGTGAACCAAGTTTCAGGCATCCGCTGAGAATGTCGCCTCATACCTGACCAACGGAATTGAGGATGCCGAATCTGAAGGAGGTGGATAGCGCTACATCCCTCCAGCGGCGGCGTATCTGTGCGAGTGCGAGTGGTGCCTTTCGTGAAGAAGCCCGAGCGCTGCCTCGAGTCGGAAGACACTGGTCAGAAATCTGGAACGTGATCTCGTTAAGGAGAGTGAGGACTGATTATGTGAGGGAATTTAGTGCGGACTGAAGCTCTTCCTGCTTCCTTTCCAACGCTTCGACTTCCCGTTTGAGTTGTAAATTTTATGATTGGATGTTGGCTAGCTGAGCGCGCCATTCTGCCGCAGAAAGAGAACGAAGGTCGACGATAGAAGGTAGCAACGAAGATCCACCTTGCTGGCCGCAGTTGGGGCAGACGTCGAGGATTGTCATCGGAAGAGTCAAGCCAGATGCGATGCGCGCAGTCAAGAATGATGGTGTCGGCTGCCGAGTGATGGCCGTCTAAGTATGGCCCAAATCAGAAGCGGTTGCACTAAGTGGCTGTTCTGCTCATAGTTGAGTCAACACTAAGGAAGCCGAATAGAGTCTCAACATACTTCTGATTTCTTTGTAAATTGAGAACTGGGATAATATATCATTGCCTCCCAGATTCCCGTGGCTACAAAACATAGACATGGCAATCCGGAGATGCAGTAAAGCATTAGGTACATTTTGCAGACGAAAGTGCCCGTAGACACCTACCAAGGTTTAATTAAAAACTGAACTCGGCCCGGGCAGCGTACCTGAGGAATAATCCCAGGTAATTTACCGCGGCGTATTATACTACCACTAGTCGCCATCTGACATGAATAAATTCACCGCTGTCTGGTCCGCCACACACCCCGCCCAAGTCAATTTCCTTTTGCTCGTTGTTTGTTTGTTGCTCATCCATTGGTACCTGTGGAACAGGTTTTCCGACCACAGTACTGCGTCACCGGAAGGGGTAATTTGCGAAAAGGGAATCGAAAAAGGAAGGAATGCAAGAATTTCAGAGAATTTCAACAATGCAAACTCAAGGATCTTCACAGGAAACCAAATTTCAATCCTTTCGTCCCAGACAGTCCTTTTCTGTGATCTTGTACGTAAGTACATGGAGCAAGACTGAATATGCTCTTTTGTGCCAATTATTGGGCGGCACCTCGGGAGCGGGCAAATTGACTAAGAATACAGCAATAAGTATATTATTGAATGGAATAGAAGGAACAGAAACAATAGATCACGCACTTGAGCCATTCGTGTCGCGTATCTCCTGATCCAGTGCTTTCCCTGAAAACGCAAGATAGTTGGGGGACAAGTTAAGATAATCTTTGTAGAAATTGTGTGTAAATGGAGTTGGGTATGTGGGAATTATGACGTGCTTGAAAGGGACTGCCGTACTTTTCTCTACCACAGGAAACAACAAACACAAACGCCGAACGGTGATTCCCACGTGGTGGCCCATGTCTCTCGAAGAATTCAATCAGTGGGTGTATTTGGCAGGTCCAATGAAAGAATGGACTGAAATGCTCGTATCAGTAGAATTACCTACACATTCTCCATTCCATGTCACGCCCGCCTGGCATTGAATGAAGAACGCGGACATTTGGATTCGCCGTCCATTCAAACGGTATAGCGTACCGGTTGTCAAGGTCCGTGGAGACCGCTGGATGAGTAACTGCTCGCTGTTGGAAGCATTTAAGAAGCGTCTTAAGCCAGCAAACAACACAGCTTCAATATGGCAGTGTTGAATTTTCGTCTGTGTGCCACTGCTATTTTTCTCTGGACCGCCAAACTTATCGGCGCCCAAATATTGCCGATTGTCGATTTGGGTTATGCGTAGATGCCAAGGAGCCGTGAACACTGCCAACAACATAACACATTTCCTGGGAATTCGATACGCTGCGCCACCTTTGGGTGAACGTTCCTCTTCATCACCCACTCGATTAACCTCAAATTTACATGTCTCCCAACTCTTGTCTGGATCCATGGAGGAGGGTGCGTTCCAAATCAATCGATGTGACATTTTTTCACGTCCTTGAAATCATCAGATATGCTGCCGGGGGGCATGTCAAGGTACAACGGAGAGGACACCATCAGACAGAGCAACAGGGGGATTGTCGTCGTTACCATTCAGTATCGGTTGGGTCTCTTCGGTAAATTGCTACTGCATCCCAGATAAGCCTCATGCTAACAGGTTACCTCAGCATTCCTTGTGGGTTCCGCGGTAAAGAAGAATGGAGCCTTGAACGCCGGCCTGCGTAATGTCCCTCGGTACCTCGATTTTTTGATACTGACGTTGCCCCAATAAAGTTGATCAAGATTTTGCCCTGAGATGGGTGAACAAGCATGTATGTCTAGCGCCATTTTTTTGAGTTTCATGTGCCTGACCTGCGCCCAAGATCTCGAACTTCGGTAGGGATCCTGCGAAGGTCACTATATGGGGAGAATCCGCTGGTAATTGATGCCGTGCCAGTGATCTGCTTCGGAGCTCATTTTCTTTCTTTCTTTTCCATGCAGGGGCCGGCTCAGTTCTCCAACAAGTAATCACACACGATGGACGAACGGAACCCCAATTATTCAGAGCGGCAATACCGCCGCGGGTTATACGCTTCCTTCCTTCCTTCCTTCCTTCCTTCCCTGTAGTCTAAGTCCGGTCGGAGCATCAGATGAAAGGATTTGAAAGCCGCGGTGCGATTCATCCTGCGCAAGTAGAAACAAAGAGACTCGTAGGGAAAATTGCTTTGACAAGTACAAAAGATAAGTGTCGCGGGGGCAATGCAAGGCAGTGCGTTCGGCTGGACGGCCTAATTCAAACTCCGTCTTGTCAATCATTTTTTGTGCTGTCAGCCACAAGAATGCTACCTCCTCCCACCACCATCATCACATGTGGCCCCCACTCGAACCCACCAACCCGCCAACCCGTCCTCTCGCCTCGCCCGTTCTTTTGCCTCGCCACAACAACTGCTCCCGCCCCTCTCTAGTACGTCGATGGCGTGAAACCTTCATGGCTCCCTATCTCTCATAGCTGCCGCAAGCTCCGCCTCAAGACAATCAAGAATGGATCAAACGCAAGAAGACAATATGTTAGGGTTATTATCAGCACCATTCATTTGTAACTACCTATTTAATGGATTGTTTCGTGGTTTTCTTTCTTTGGGCGACTTTTCGACCTGTTCTGTGCGGCTTGCGCTGTACTCAATAAGCCGCTTGAGCCTCGAGCTCTTTCCCTGTTTTTGGGCCTTGAGAGCACATTGAGTTCTTCATCAAAAAAAATCCACCATATAATGCCTACGCAACGTAGTGCATTCACTCCTAACTGTAGTCCGTGAGTAGCCTTAGGCAATGAAAAGTGGGGGTGTAATGCTGCTCACACAAATCGGCATCTTCGGTAAGCTCTCCCTTTGCCGCATTGGCCGAGTACACTGCCTTGCCTTGCCCCATCAAATCCCCCGATTTGGGATCCCACGTTTTGGCGGAAAGTACGCTAGCGAGCCACGTCGGAAGCTTCGTGATCACGTCCACGTCAAGCTCGAAAGACTCGAGGGCGGGGAAGACGGGGAGGATGGGGTGGAATAGCCCTTGAGCGGCATTATCCCAGAGATACGGAAGGAAAGATGTTCCAAGATGCACGACAAGTGTGCAGCAAGTGCTGCGAGTGGTGAGAATCGGGAGCGGTGGACCGCAGCTTACATCCGCCAGTCCTCCGACCTCACGTCTGCCTTCTAGTATGAACGATTGGTGGTTATATGCTACCGGGTCATCGGTGATGCAGGCCTCAGGCAAGCCTTCAGATGTAGAATTTGAGGCCAATTCCCCAAGGCGTCCAATAAATCGGCAGGGAGATATTTTGAAGCTCCAATGTAGTCAACACCGAATATGCGTCAAGGGGCGAAACCAAACACGAATCGGCCAAGATCCGGAGATGGCCCAGTTTATCGGAAACTTATCGGGGGGCACGGTGTGTGGAGAGTTAGAGCAGCTGATGGTGAGACGCTGCAGCATCAAGAATGCAGAGGAATGGCACAGATCCGAGTTCCAAGCGACGAGATTGGAATCCGAATTCGAGGATGAGAGCAATGGGTTCGGGAGACAGATCGGCGTGATTTGACCGAATCGTCGGCCAGAATAGGGGGTTTCAAAGTGAAAATCTGGGGCCCAACTTGAGCTCCAACTTGGTTTCCAACTTGTGAAGTTGGAGGTCAAGTTGGAACCCAAAAATCCAACTTGATGGCCAACTTCGTTTCCAATTTCGGCTAATTCGGGTCCCCAGCCTGGATCACCTCGCTTCTGATACGCGACGCCTCAACTTCCGAAGTTGGTTCTCGTCCGCCAGCTTAGGGCCCGATCGGGTGCTACGGAATGGATACGGCTACGACTACGTTTTCCTATGTCACGTCAGTCACTCGGCTTTCCTTTCCAACGCCCTGACTTCCCATCTGAATCGTACTCGAGTAGGTGTTCTGATTGATTGTTGCTGAAACCAATGGAGTCAGTTGTGGTTTCCACCTTGCAGAAGGCATTACATCCAATACACTGCAAATGCAGCTGAAAACAATAGATTCAGTTATGGTTCCGAGAATGCCAAAGTTGTTGCCGAATCTTCTTGTTCCGGCATGTGCCGAAAGTGTACTTTCAACTCAGCAGAAGACGAGACAAATCACATTCAGCTACCCTTTCGGCACATGTCGAAACAATAAGATTCGGCTACATAATCGGAAACACCGGAACCCTGGCCGAATTTATTGTTTTCAGCCGCACTTACGGCGTGCTGAATGTGAGCGTTTCTGCTGGGTCGAAACCATCCCGGAATCTATGTATTTCAGTGACATTCTCCACCAACATGATGTTCTTTACTTTCAACAAAATTAGAAGTGCAGGATTGCAGTGTAATCTTTTGGTTTCAGCCACATTTTCACTTAAGCTGTATTCATTGCTTTCAGTTGTGTATCCAGCCTAAATTTATTTACAGCGGAGCATAATACATTCTGAAACGTTTTCTGCTAGGTGAAAATTTCTTTTTTTACCGTGTGCCAGTAATTTACGGCTTGATGGCTCCGCATTAGACAGACCAGCATCAGGGGATGGTATGTAATAGAAGAGAACGTCTTAGTTTTCGCAGCTAATACACTGTGCCAATCGAATGAATAAAGCAATTTTGTGGACTGGTTTACACCTGAAGGACTATTCAAAGTGATGCTGGAGTGGAAAGAAATCAGGTTCCCTGTCTGGTCTCGCACCCCCAAAAAACGCAAGATAATTGAAGGACAAGAAAGTTAAGCTAATCTTTGTAGAAATTGTGATCAAACGGGGCGGGTTGGAGCAGGTGGTAATGTTCGGAAACACGACTTCTCCTAGCATCATCCAGGAGCACATAGCAACGAAGCCGAGTGCGGCGAGCAGGAATTCGGCCGAGAACATCTTTGGGTGAGAGAGCGATATTTTTGAGTGGTCGTGAGCGAACTGGCCTTTATAGGAACTAACACTGACGCTTGGTTGCAAGTCAGGCCAATGATAGACTCGGTGATTCATTAGGGGACTTCACGGTAGGGCCTATTTTCCTGTTTGTGAATAAATATATTCAGGTGATGGGATGAATAAAGTCTTCGTTTGTGGAATAAATCCATGATCACCCCGTTTGTGTCATTCTGAATATATTTTTATTGTTTTCAGCAACCAGGCATGTTTCACACGAATAAATTCCCAAATGATTGTTTTATTCCACAAACGAGATTAAATCTCGTTTGTGGAATATCTTTTGTTTGTGAAAATATTCGTCCCATCACTCGAATATTTTTATTCACAAACCCGAAAATATTGCCTACCATGAAGTCCCCTATTGTCGCCAAAAAACATAGAGTACCGTGCGAGGAAAGTCCTGCCATCCAAGTACCCTTCTTTTGCGAGCAATGTAACGTTGGAAGCGCCGCGGTATTAGAATTCAGAGTGCTGATTGGTGTGATGAATTTCTAAATCCGAGAACATTGCAGCGCATGGTCCGGATCGGTCCGTTCTCCGACTTGGCCTATTCACCACCACATTCACGGCGAGAAAGCATCATCGTGCAAGGCGCTTGTCATCCATGCCTCTAGAAGGAATCCAACCAGTAGGTGTATTAGGCAGATCCAATGAAAGAATGAATTGGAGTGCTCGTGTCCATAGAACTGTTCAAATTATCTCCATCTCTTGTCACACCCATCCATTCAAGGGTAGAACATTATATTAATTGAAATCCGCTGAGACCGCTGGATGAGTAATTGCTGATGTAGGATGGTAGAAGCATTTAAAAAGTGTCTTACGCTTCTAGCCAGCACAACTTTAACATGGCATTGTTGAATCTCCGTATTTCTGCCATTGCTATCTTCCTCTGGACCGCCAGAGTTGTCAGCGCTCAGATCTCGCCGATCGTCGATTTAGGTTATGCGCAGTATCAAGGAGCCGTGAATACTGCCAACAATGTAACACACTTCTTGGGAATTCGATACGCTGCCCCGCCTTTAGGTGAACGTTCTTTCTTCTCACTCACTTGATTCACCGAAATTTAAATGAAAAATAGGCGATCTGCGCTTCAGGGCTCCACAACCGCCGGCAAACATGAGTGGCGTCCAACTGGCAACAATGCAGCCCAACGAGTGTTTTCAGGGTTCGAGCGGGCAGTCTCCGACCAACCCGCTGGAGGGGCGTGCGACTCAAATCGTCGACACGGAGGACTGCTTGTTTCTGAAGTACACATATGTCTTCTAGAATTAAACATGACGAGACTGACGAAGTTTAGTGTATACTATCCGAGTAATGAAGTAGGAGTCCCGCTCAACAATCTCCCCACTCTTGTCTGGATCCACGGAGGAGGGTACGTTTCCAAATTCATCGACGTGATATTTTTTCACTTTCTTGAAATCATCAGATATGTCTCCGGCGGCATCTCAGGGTATAACGGAGAGGACATCATCAGACAGAGCAACAGGGGTATTGTCGTCGTTATCATTCAGTATCGGTTGGGTCTCTTCGGTAAACTGCTACTGCATTCTGGATCAGGCGTCATGCTAACAGGTGACCTCAGGGTTCCTTGCGGGTTCCGCGGTAAAGAAGAATGGAGCCTTGAACGCCGGCCTGCGTAATGTCCCTCGGTACCTCCAAATTTTGATACTGACGTCGCCCTAATATAGTTGATCAAGATTTTGCCCTGAGATGGGTGAACAAATATGTGTGTCCTCTGCCTGAGGCTGGTTTCCATTTCGTTGTCTAACCGGAGTCCTAGATCTCAAAGTTCGGTGGGGATCCTTCGAAGGTCACTATATGGGGAGAATCTGCTGGTGAGTGAGGTCGTACTGGTGATACACTACTGGGCTCATTCCTTTTCGTCGAGGGGCCGGCTCTGTTCTCCAACAGGTGATCGCACACGGTGGACAAACGGAACCCCAGTTATTTAGAGCGGCAATAACGAGTTCCACTTTCTTGCCATCCCAGTACCAGTTTGACGACCAGATTCCAGAGGCATTTATCCTTCTTGACGATCTGTTCAGTGCTAACCACGCCTCAGTTCTTATTCAGTGAAGTCTTGACTCAGACAAAGTAAGGCATTTCTAGGTTAAATTCACCATTTATGTGAAATCTCTCCAGCTGCATGACGGCGCCGGACTCAATGTCTTGTTTACGAGCTGTGGATGCGACCACTCTTGAAGCCGTCAACACGAATATCACAACAAGTGCTTTCTTTGGGACATTCGTGTTCGTACCAGTTGTCGATGGGGCCTTTATCACCCAGCGACCAACATTGTCTTTATTGGAAGGCAAAGTCAATGGGGTACGCTATCGGTTTACATCAAGACTGTATTAACTGAAGATCCCTAATCACCCTCACAGGATGCCGTTCTATCCGTGACCAATGCCTTCGAGGGTACCAACTTTGTCGATCAGACCGTCTCCGTAACTGCCTCGGATTATTCGTTGGAACTCTTCCCACGGTTCGGGAGTCTTCAGGCCCTGGGCGTTGGTGCCTTGTACTCTGGCCTTGGCACGGATTTATTCCAGGTCGACGCTGTTCAGGGGGAATGTGAGTGGAATGCTTCTTCAAACTTCAACACACAGTATAGAACTACAACCCTTCAGCGATTTTCATCTGCCCAACATACTATTTGTTGAATGCGTTCCAGGGACGAGCGTTCAAGGTTGGGCACCTTCATACGGTAGTGTGACGGGTAGAAATGACTTAAATTCTGTAGGGTGAATTTGCTATCCCACCTGCTCTGCACGGGATGGATAAATCATATTATTTTCCTGGAGACTCACCCCCGCCTTTTAACAATGCTGCCTTCATCGATGCTTTTGCTCAATCTTTCACCTCGTTCATCATCAATCTCGACCCCAACATCAAAGTCGATCCGACGACCATTACTCCCCCGTTGGAATACGTTTGATATCGCTCACACAGAAATGCTGTTCAATCAGACCGCTGTCGACGGGCTGCCGGTGGTTCATGCCATCGAGACTTCGGATGCTCTATTGGAGCGCTGTCTGTATGTGTTCACCTTGCCGATTGCGGTCGATATAAACGTTCCGCCTTCAGGTTCTGGGACAGCGTTGGTAGCCTTACTGCCCAGTGATGCAAGGGCAGATATCTTGCAGTTCTGTTACAGTTACTGCCGCAATCTCAATATGTTTTATCAGTTTCTTACTCGCGGCGTGTTTTCCCATGAGACCCATTTGAATTGAACGGTGCCTATACGCTAGATGCATGAATAGCGACATTTTGCCTCTGAATCTATGCGGGTTTTCCACCCCATTCAAGTATAACGCAATAAACCTCCTCAGGGCCGCGGCTCTGTATATTCCCGAGTCTAGCTTGACCGAACCGGGATAATTTTTATTCCGATGAGACAAGAGGGATTATAGCGATCTCAGCGGTCGCACAAGATGGTCTGGGTACCTTGTGCTTACAATTTAGGTTTACACTCACATCACAGGCAGCTGATAGGTTATATTAGTCTCTTTAATTGCCTCCTGACTAATTTCTCTGGTTGCACGGCTGTGCACTGGTCATGTTGCGTTCGAGTTGAACTGCCATAATCGAGCAAAAACAATCGGTTCATCAAATCCACCTGTTGCGACACGATCGCAAGGTGGTTTCTTTGAGATCTGCGGCTCATTCAGGCAGGCTGTGCGCAACTTGAATTACATCCCGGATACTGAGATTCTAATGGAGAAACGACAAAACTACCACTCAAGTTTCGTGATATATGTCCATTTTGCTGCGGCATTTGCGGATTTGCGGCCCACGTACGCTGTGCACTGTGTTAGAGATCTAGAGAAAGCTGTTGAACGTTGAACACAGCCATCAAACAGTTTACAACTCATTCAAGTTTTAAAGTTTGATCCGTCGGCGGTGGCGATACCGGATGTTTAACCAGGACCTGAATTCCGAGGCGGCCCAGAGAAATGTAGGAGAAGACACTTTTCGGTGAGGTTTTATTTGAGAATGGAAGATGGATATCCTCCACAATTTCAGTCACAAACACTGGCCATGGAAACCCAAGCGATATAGGTTGAATTTTCAATTGTCGAGGAATATTGTACTAGAAAGACGAGAAACATTGCTCTTTCCCGTTGTGGATGATGCTATTACCGTGGAGAGTGGGTCCCCGGAGTTCGTTGTCTCCAATCTTCGTGGTCATCTTAGCAGTCAGCGCTGACTCGAGCAGGGACCACATCACTTACCTGGGGTCCATGCTGTGCATTGTTTAATTGCTTCTCAAAGTTCTCTCGCGGACCCTGACGGTAGTGCAGAAGAAGGACAGATAGGCTCATTCTGACTCCGGGCATCTGCTCATTGCTTGGAGACTCCCGCTAATTTGTGGGGTGTTTTCCGTTTTTCTATCTTTGTAACTTTGAATTTGCTAGTCAGAAATGCGGGATGAGGCGAAACAAATTTCGGAGCGATAGTTCAGGGTGAGTTCTAGGTGTCTTGAAATTTAGCGAGCCATATGTTTGGATAGCACCCGATGGAGCACTTGTACAGGTAGATGCACGCATTTCAATTTGACACAGACGGAGGGTGATCTTCGCGACGGTGCCACTGAAATCGTAAGATAGATTCGATATCCAAGATTTGCAGTGGGTGGTGGTCCGCTCCTCTGCCTCGGAAATTGAACCCACCGAGGTTTTGAAGTTCGTTTTGCGCAGTGCGCAGTCGTGGTCTGGCTGTCAGTCATTGCGGATTTGGTAAGCATGCCCGTTTTGCCCACGGCCGACGATTTGGCCGTGGCCGCCGATATGGTTGAAACCGTTCATTCTGCACATGATATTACTGAGCCCACTAGCTAGCTATCGTGCCACCGTTGGCCTTCGTGGTCCCGCCTGGCCACGTGACAGCACCGATGGAACAGATCTGCAAGCTTAAATTGCCGATCATCCAATGCTGTGTTTGACGGGCCGAAGGACATTGCTTTCCTCCCTTCCCAACCTCGTCGATTCCGCAGCGTCATGCCACGGTTGAGGTGCCGATCGAGGCACGAAAATCTCGGCTGCAGGTTGTGACCGCGAAGAAATATAAGGGTATGATCTTCACCGCACAAATTCCATATGTCAATGACCGATTTCGCAGGTTTGGGGGAGTCGTCTTCTGCCTTGACTCCAGTTCATCGAGGCCCCAAGGCATGCACAGTGAGTACCTTCCTGTTGTATTCAAAGTTCTCTAACCAATCGTCATAAGAACTGCAGAAGACGGAAAATTGTATGTTTCGTCTACTTTGTTTTCTTTGTGGAAAGTTTTTGAACCGTTCGCAGAAATGTGATGGTGCTCGTCCCCTCTGTAGCCAATGTCGACTCCGACCTCCACGTTCAAAGGAGCCATGCCAGTATCCACGCCCAGACAGTCAGCAGATTGCCCAAGAAGGAAATCCTACGCAGATGCTCGAGACTATCGCTGCACTGAGAAATCGAATAGAAGAGCTCGAATACCTCAATACTCCTGACCCGTCGCGCATTTATCTCAACCAGCCGTATGAATCGGGGTCAAGCGGGAGTCGCTCACCAGACCTCCCAGGTGTGATATTGCCCTTGTCCATCCTTATGCTTCACACTCATCTTCGAACAGACTTGAGCGGCCTCAATTTCACACAGAGTAGAGCAACTCCAAGTCCTGCGAACATGCCGGTAATATTCCCATTCTCCTGCACCCGAGGGCGATATTGATATGTTTTCCAAGGAACCTCCTTCCGATCTTGTTGCAAGTCTGTGAGTACCCACCTCTTGTCCTCAGAGTCTGATACCTATCCATCCCCCGAGCGTCGACGGATTTCTAGAAAGATTCGCAAACAGCGGATACTTCTTCTTCAACCCATCACAATTTCGCCAATCTGCCCTCTTGCCTTTGCCATTCGGCCACCGGGACCGTCCGTCACCCGCGCTTTTGAGCGCAGCGTATCTGTGGGGCAGTGTCCTCTCCCATATCAGTCACGCCCCGTACACACCAGACGCCTTCCTCACCTGTGTCCTCCAAAACATCCCTCAAGATCTCATGGGCATCGTGGGCAATCCTCAGCTGGTATTGGACACCATACAGGCCGAAGTCCTTCTATCCTTCTACTATCTCCATACCGCGCGCTCAGTTCAGGGCCGCTACCATGCCTCTGCGGCGTGCTCGATTGCACTAGGCGCCAACTTGCACCTGGTACGCTCACCCCAGCATCACGCGCCATTTCCACCCTTCACGCTTCAAACGTCCCTTCCACTCCTGCAGAATGCCGCAGAAGAGGCCACCCGAGTAGATGCGTTCTGGGCTGTGGTGATCATCAACAACCTCTGGGCTGGCGCAGAGGGATCGCCGTCTCCGGTTCCATACGCGATAAATATAGATTCTCCGTGGCCATCCAGCTCCCGGGTAAATAAATGTTCACTTGTGTTATTATGCTCGCGACTCACCAGCTTTCCAGGGAGGCGCAACGATTACCAAGTTTCTCAATGGAAACGATGAGCACGGGTCTTCCGCGGTGGCCCGCCTCGCAAAGGCACATCCATCCTCCTCGAGCGCATTGTCGCCTTCTCAGCACGCACAGTCGGTCTGTATTTTATCCAATGCCGCCTCATATCCTTCCCCAACTAACACTCCATTCAAAGGAAAACCCGACCCCACCTCCCTCGCCTCGCTCGACCTCCGCCTGCACACCTTCCAGGCCTCCCTCCCTCCCTCTCCCGGGGGCGGCACACATCCTCGTCTTAACACACGCCCTCGTCGATCTCGCCATCGTCCGCCTCCACGCCCCCTACACGCGCACCTCCGAGTCGGCGCGCGCCAAGTGCCTCGCGGCCGCCGCGCGCGTCGTCGTCGGCGTCGGCGCCGTGAACATCCTTGACGGAGCGCGCAACACCGACCCGATGCTCGGGTCCGTGTACGCTGGGGTGGCGAGCATCTATATCAACGAGATTATGGCACTACGACAACATGGTGGGAGCAGGAGCCCCCGCGCGCAGGCGCAGGCGCGCGAGCTCGAGACGCGCTTGGGAACCTTGATGAGTGCAATGGCGTCGCTCGCGGCGTATAGTCCCCTCATTGGTGAGTCCGCTACCTCTCTACTACCCACCACAAATCACCCCGCTCACAAGTATTACCAGAACGGTGTTTCGTCGATATGCGAACTGCGTACGCGGCTATGTCGGTCTCAGGATAGCGGCATGCATGTATATCTAATTATTAGCTTTGTATATACATATACAGAACTCCGAGAGTTTGGGTGGGTTCAGATTCGGTTTCTGTATCCGATTACTAGATGTCCTGTATTTTACGTCTGTATTTTGCACCATTGCCAAGTAGATATCCACCCACTTTTATTCGCCCGGCGGAATATATTGCCATGTTTTCTGTGACTATAGTGTGAGAGCCCAGCTCATCTCGTTAACGCTGTTTGACAAGAAATAGCGAGTTTACCACGAGCCTCGCTGGATAGTTCAAAATTCTACAGCTTTTGTGCCGTACGTGGATAGCCTTATTCCGCAGCTGCGAACTGCCCGAGAGCTGAGCCGACGATCCCATGCAGATCTCGAACATTAACTGCGGACTGCGCGGTTATTCAGCTGAATCGGGTGAATGCCATCTCGAGATTCAACAGCTTTCAAGTAACTGCTTTTGAACCTGGCTATCAAAATTTAACGTTAAGAAAGCATGGCAGGTAGGCTTGCTTGCGAACCTTAGTGTAATACTAATTGCCAAGACGGGCCGACGGTACATCGCGTTATGGTGATCTTGTCAGTTCTGCGAGCCTCAGGTGTACTGGTTCATGCACTGGTAGACCAGCTATGGTACAACGGTATGCTTACCGAAATATGACGATTTGGAAATGGAATATTGATTTTGAATATCATCGCACCTCAGGTTTATGAGGTGCGTCGAGTTCTTGAGAGTTCCCGGTGGAGGGCTAGGGAAGTCAAAGATTCGACATCTTGTCCTTTTGCTGGATTTATCGACATCAATGCTTGACCGAGACATGCGTCCGACTCGATTCGGCTTGACGCTTCAATATGCACGCGAGTTTATCGTTGAATGGTTCGGTCAAAACCCACTCGGTCAGATCTTTCGCCGAGAGAAGGTCTCCAAGCCAACTTCTAAATGTTTCCCGCAAAAAAATATGCTTCCTTTGTGGATCAAAAAAAAAAAAGTTCGGCATCATATCTTGGACCGTAAGGGCTGAAGCAGTCGGTCGACTTATAGGTCCGGACTCCAACTCCCCTGATCTGCAACCCCTCATGGTTAGTCTGTCCGAAACTGAGTTCCTGAAAGCGGTGATTTATTCACGGCCGAACATTGCGATGCTGACTGATTTACTTTTGATGTCCTTCAACTCTTCTATGCCATTCCCGTGTTTCGTTGAAGAGATGCTTAGCAATATAGTTACTTCTCTGTATTTCCTTTAGTTCTACCGCGGTGGGTCGAGAGACCGTGACTGCGGCCGTGAGCTCGGCTAAGGGGGTATGGAGGAGTCCAGCGCGGACCGTAGTGTACATTTGTGCCTGTACACTCAGTTACTCCCTGGGTCCGGGACTGCCGTGTAATAATACCTACCTACCGACCAAACCCGCGTTGTCGAAAAATTAGTCTCTCAGCGGCCCTACCAATGAGCAATATGAGCACGGTGGGGACAAGTATGGGATCCTCCAAGTTCGGCTCCGTCAGCAGTGTGCACTTGCGAAAAGGTTTCTGAGAAAGTCGCAGGGGAAGGCGCTGTGTGCCAAAATGACGCCAGTGTGATGTGGTACAGGGAGGAACATCGGGTCAAGTCACGCATAGAGGTACCAAGAAGTAAGCAGTGACAGGCTCGAAGATATCGGGACCGAGAGGGTCTGGAGTAGGCATCGATTTCGACGGAAATAATGCTGGCTCGTGTCGGCGGATAGACACTCGGCGAAAAATAGATAGACCCGCTCAAAACAGAGCCTCCACGGCAGACGAGTGATACACTCTCAGGCGTCTCCTTGCAGCAGGCGTCTTTCATGGTTTGGCATTGACTAGTAGCTCGACAAGGATATCCTGGAGCAGGAGCAGGAACTCGGGAGCATACGTCAGGGTTTGTCCAATTAGATCTTTCGGGCGACCATCTTGTAACTGCGGGTGAACGATCCTGGGAGAACCAAAGCTATGACGTGGGACAAATCTGGCGTGTGGAAAGATGAAGAGCCGCCGTACAAAAGTGCAGAGATATAGGTGGTGTACGAGTTCGTCGCTTCAGAATGAGAAAAGCTTGACTGCAAAGCGTACAGAGACAGAAAAGCAGGTATCGACGGAGACATCCTCGTCAGGAGGCGCTGGTGGCTCAGGCTGAATCGCAAGCTGTGACGTGGGACAAATCTGGCGTGTGGAAAGATGAAGAGCCGTATCCGTATCCGTACAAAAGTGCAGAGATATAGGTTGGTGTACGAGTTCGTCGCTTCGGAATCAGAAAAGCTTGGCTGCAAAGCGTATGGTAGGTGGCGACAAAGACATCCTCGTCAGGAGGCACCAGCGGCTCAGGCCGAATCGCAACAGCGACAATCGAATCGGTCAAATACGGTGGCGGTAGGCGCCAGATCCTACGATTCGAGGTGAGAGCGCAGAGCAAGACGCCCTGCACAGCCACGGGCGCTAAAGGACCTTTGGCGCACTGACATCAAAGCAAAGCAGAGGTGGTGGCTATTACAAGAGGGTCAAAGATACGATACGATACACTTGGCGTAAATACATAATGAGCAATGCACGAAAAAAAAAAAACGAGTAGCGCGAAAGCAGAGCATAACGGCCAAATGATTTTGCCGTTCGTTTCACAGCGATCCATCCATCACCTCTCGAACCACGTCCGCCGCCGCACCACACGCGGGTGCGGCGCCTCCCCCACGCCCACGCCCGCACTAGGCCGCGACACGTGCGCGTCCGTACCGCCCCCCCACTGCGCCTGTGCGCCCCCGCCCATAAACCGCACCATATCCGCGCGATACCGCTCCCTCGTCAAAATCCGCTCGCGCGCGCGCGCGATATGCGGCGCCTCCCCCTCCCCCTCCGCCTCCACGGGCGCGGGCACGGGCGCGGGCGGGGGGCGCACGGTCTCCCCGCCGTCCGAGTCCGCGTCCCCGGCCCCGGCCCCGTCGCCGTCGCCGTCCACCTCCATCGGGACCTCCGCGCCCGCCTGCCCCTGCCCCTGCCCCTGCCGCCGCAGACGGCCCACCCGCCGCACGACGCCGCTCTCCCCCCGCCCCCCCCCCCCCCCCCCCCCCGCGCCGCCGCAGGTCCGGCACCGACGCGCGCCGCAGCGGGCGCCGCGCCGCGCCCGCGCCCGCCTCCGCCGCGAGCCACGCCTCCTGCTCGCGCACGCTCGGGAAGCGCACCGGCGGGGGCGGCGGCGGGGTGGGCGTGGGCGTCGAACTGGTGCTGGAAGTCGGGGCCGAGGGCGTGGTGCGCCGCCGCCCGACGAGCTGCGCGCGGGACGTCGCGGCGGGGTCGCGGTGCGCGTGCGCGTGGTTGAGGAGGTCCGCGCGCGCGGGAGGTGCGGCGCAGGGCGCGCGTGGGGTGCGTGGTGGACGGCGTGCGCGGGAGGGGTGGGTGCGGGGCTGGGGGCGGGGGGAGGGGGAGGCTCGAGGTCGAGGTCGAGGCCTGGGCCGGCGGGCTTTGTGGTGGAGGAGAGTCAGGATGGCACAACGGACAGACACACAGAGAAAGAAAGAAACGAAAAAACACACCTCTCCCACCGCTGCGCATGCGCCAACAGCATCGCCGCAAGCGCAATCCTCTCGCGCGCCGCCTGCATCTCTGTCTCGGCCCCGTCGTCCTCCTCTTCCCTCGCCTCACGACCAGGCGGGTCCATATTCATATTTTCAGCCGTCGGCGGCGGTAGGGGCACTAGCTGCGTCCTAAAAAGGAAAAGGAAATTAACATCCGTCTGCCTCGAAAGAAACGCGACGCACGGCGGGGTCGAGAACACGATCGGCTCGAGCTGCTCCGCCTGGGCGAGCAGCGCCATCGGATCCGACGCGGGCTCGGACTCGGGGGTCGTCCGTCATCTGGGAGTCAGCCACACTGCGAACCGTCGTCAGTCAGTCAGGACGAGTGAGCAGTAGACAAGGAAGCATGCGCACAAAAGCGGCTCGATCAACCACGAGTCCAGCTCGGCGGGGTCGCTTTGCACCGTTTCTGTCTCTGTCTCTGCCTCTGGTGCGGGATTGGTATCTTGCGGTATAGGAACGGGCATTGAGTTTGCTGGGCCGTCGACTTCCATCCTATGTTTTTCGAATTCGAGTCAACAATAATACGCGACGCGCAATAAGATGCGTACCGCTCCACGACTTCCCCCTCCTCCGTCTCCGTCTCCATCTCCGGCACTGGCAACGGCTCCGGCGGGGTCGTCGTCGTCGGCGGCGTACTAGAACGGACCGAACCCAAGTCAGCAAAAAACCGATAAACCACAAACTAAAAACAAAAAAGAAAACGCACCGCAAGCGCCCCGGAACGGCGATGCCCACGAGGCGGCGAAACGCCGCCTCCGCCGCATCGCCCACCAACATCCTGCTCCCCGTCCCGCTCCCGCTCTCCGCCCCCACCGCGTGCGCCGCCTCGAGGAAGGACGCCGCGAGCTGCGCCTCGATGCGCGCGACCTCCGCCGTGCGCGACTCTGCGCGCGCGGGCGGCGTGCGCGGGCGGGGGAGCGTGTCTGGGTCCGGCTCGCCGGGGCTCCAGAGTGTCTCCGAGCGCGCGGGGCGCGGAGGCTCGGGGGTCCACGAGTCGGCGGCGTTTGGGTGCAGGGGGGGCGCTCGAACCAGGTGGGGAGGCGTTCGCGTTCCCATGGCGGGTCGGGCGCGAGGTCTGCGAGGGGCGGGGGGGTGTTTTCGTCGGCGGGGACGGGGGGCGGGCGCGGACGTGGATGTGGATGTGGGTGTGGGCGTGAGTGTGGATGTGGATGCGGATGCGGATGCGGCGGGTCTGCAGGGGCGGGTGAGTGAGTGGGGATCAGGTTAAACGAACGAGGCAGAATGGAGGGTGCGCGGATAGATATATTTCTGGGGAGGAAACCAAATTTGCGGAAATTCGAAAACGTAGGATACATACTGTGCTGTCGCGTCTTTTATTGGAGGTGAAACGGCGGCAGGGAGGAAGACATAGTGCGCCTGGCCCTTGCGCGGCTGGTGTATGCGGCAATGCGTGTGAAGCGCGCCGAGGGCGTTTCCGCTAGAATCACAGAATCATCAGTATTCACAACGATGGGAAAGCGAGACAGGGGCGAGGGACATGAGGCTGAACGCGCAGCTATCGGCCAGCCATTGACGTATATTTTACGCAATGTTCGAAATGCGAGACAGGCCACGAAGGGCAAGAAGGACCACTCACCACACAGCACACCCGACGCCGTCGACAGCACACTCGCAGCCTGCGACACCGAGCCCGAGACTCGATCGATCAATCTCCGCAAAATACTCGCTGCCCAGCCTCACCACCGTGGCCTCCACCCCGTCGACGTACCCCACCCAGCGGCCCCCGCCCCGCGCCGCGTGCGCGCTGCCATGCACCCGGGTGCCGCAGCCCGTCGACGTGCGCGGTGCCCGGGACGGCAGCGGCGTCCGACGTGGATCTCCGTCCAGCGGCAGAGGCAGGAAAGGGACACACGCGGCCGTCCGGGCGTCCCACCAGTCGTCGGCGTCGCGCTCTGACCCACACGAGATCGCAGTCCCCGGCGCGCTGCTATCGGGCAACAGACGCGCATGGACGGCGACGGCGGGGCGGCGCCTCAGGCGCGATTGCGTTCCGGCGGCGAGGAGGAGCGTCGGATCGTCCGTTTCTGGCTCGGATTCCGTTTCTGAGGGCGACGGAGAGAGCAGCATGGGCATTATTGGTGGAGGTGGCATCTCTGCAATTTGTGGAATGGGAGGAGCTTTTTGCCGCTCTGTGGCTGTGTTCCCTTGTTATGTTACATCACGCTTCTATGTTTAGCGCCGGGCGTCAATCCTGTCTCTCTGTTTCGACCGATCTTTTCTGAAATCACACTCAAAAGTGAACACGTTCCACCACCGTGTTGACCGTGTCCTCTACCTACTAGATCTACCAGGCTATAATGTCGTTGGACAACTCAAGAAAACCGAGCTCAAATGTCTCGCAACGCAACCGTACGCGTACATTCATGATGTGAATGGTATCGCTACACTGGATATTCGCGTCAGAGCCAACATTGCCACTGCTTGGTAAACGGGAGTGTAGACTCCGCCTTCCTGGAGCGAAAGTAAATAACGACGAATTCGAAAAACGAGGGTAGCCCGAGTCCGTTCTAAAATCTGGGTACTACCAGTGGAGCATCATCGGCAATTTCTCGGTACACCGAACTTTCACGCCAGCAAATTCAAGAGGCACCGATGTGGTTCGAGCTCCAATAGAAGATGGCAAGTACTCGAAGAGCTCCTCCGGTTCGGGCTTAAATTCGAGCAATCCCAAGATCTCCACCGCAAAAACTTCGAATTTGATTCGCCAAATCAAGTAGATCCGGACCATACCATGATGGCACGAGACTCTGAAGGGCACACACATCGTCTCAATACCGTATAACAACTAGATGCCGGACCGTGTTGCACCATATTATTATTATTATTATTTAACAACGCTCGCTCGTCTGTGAAAGCCACAAAGAATGTACCAATGAGAATCCTCCCTCAATGGATGGTGATGGTCGCTGAGCAGGATAGTTGAATGCCGTCGGTCAGGTTCATCCCGTCCGGAGGCTGGCCCAGATGGACGACAAGCGTTTGCGCCGGAAGGAAACCTCCGGGAGTGGGATTGACTCAAACAAAGAGTTGTTGCTGTTACTCCTGTGCAGCATGTTTACAGACTCGTTAGAGACAGACTGAGCGACATATCCCCAGCACCATCGCCTCCTTGACTTCATCAGAACGGCGAACCCGGTTGCTTGCAGCATTGGCACCAGAGCATTCCGCCGCTTCGAGCTGGCACCAATGGATGGTTACTTGGCGAAGCGCACTTATCCCGCCTAAAGGTACTTTACTTCATAGCCTCAGCACCAGCCTGCGACACCCAGCCCAGAATTCAGGATAAATCTTTTTGGTCCAGGCAACCCCACTTGCCAGGTCCAACGGGTTGCCAAATAGCAATCATCTATTTGACAAACCCAGGCCTCAGAGATAAGACAAGATACAGAGTAGGTTCTCACTGTCTCCCGCCGTCTGTTGGGCGTATGTATGGACCCATTTATTGGCGCACGAGTGGGTAGAATTTCTTCTCCAGATGGGGCCAGACATCCTTGATTTTTGACCGGTTTTTTGGGCTTTCTTTTGGTACTTACGTTTTCATGCAATTTATTGTTAAAGAACTGAATTCTGACCGATTTTACTGTAGAGGTAGTGACCCGCGAAAAAAAAATTGAGGCCTCGGGGGAATGAATTCGAGGCGACATTTTTTTTTCATGGATTATTTCCAGCACAATTGGAATTGGAATTGTTGATGTTGCTCGACGGCTTTGCACACTCCCGCCATCAAAGTTGAACTTGCAAATCGTGGGGTTGCCAAATACTTAGTAGCAACCCCATGTTAGTGGCAAGGGGTGTTGCCAAATAGATTTATCCCGGAATTCGAACGCCTCTCGTGCGTCCCCCACATCCATTAAAAGGACCTTTTCCGCAACATTCAACCGCATATCTTACACCTCGATTCCGATCTCGCCCGGCGCTTGTTTCTCACCACTGTATTACCATTCATCGCGTTGCGAGCGCCTTCATGGATGTAGACTGGAGTTTTAATTGTACATCATACACCTGTAGCCGTCAGTACTATCACCAAATATATCTCCCCTTTAACTATCCTCGGCGCTATAAAGAATGCATGTTATTATATCTTCGACTTACAGCTGTTTCGAAAACGATAGGCGGTTTCGACATTTCGAGCATAGTTCGGGAGCTCCACCAAGGGCTCGAGAGGCCAGTGTTGGCATTGACCGGGTCAAGCCAAAATTGCACCGCTTTTTATATCCCAACCAGTCATCAAAACTTCTTCAAAGAGCTCAAAATATTTCTCTTTGTGAACCTGGATCGAGAATATGACCGAATTTCAGCATACTTCGAAGTCTATCGTGCTTTGACCCCACGGTCAAATCTGATTTTGACCGTGTTTGACCGGGTTTCTGTGGCAACACTGCGAGAGGATGGTTGTGGGCATTTTGTGGAGCTGGATCCCGAATCTGGGGTTTGGTTAAGGCGAGCTCTAAAATCAAAATTGCCTATCGTTTTCGAAACAGCTGTAGTGCCGAGGGCTCGAGAGGCTGGTGGCGAGCCTTTTGTGGAGCTGGATCTCTAATCTGGGGTTCAATGGTTAAGGTGAGCTCTAAAATCAGAACTGCAAATCATCAACGAATCGTTTATCTTGTGACATTTAATTTTGTGACGGACTTTCTGGAGAAAGAAAGAGGTTATGTGTCCTCGAAGAGCGAGAAACGTGTTGTGTGTTATTTTGCCTCCCCGACGTGACGCGTCTGCGCACGTGACTGAGACGATGCTTTTCTTCCTCTTCAGAGCATCGATTCAGGTTTTCACTGTTCGACATGTACCCAAAAATCGACCTGCTGAAGCACCCAGAGACGGTGGACTGCCTGTAGCAAGACCAAATCCCTGCTAAATCCGCCGCTATAACAGCCTCAATGGCAGTATTGACACACCAGCCTGCTCGCCTCCCGCGTCGACATGGAGGATTCTACCTTCAAAACCCTCTTGGCCGCGATCTTGGTTCTTGTCTCTATCTTGTGGGGTCGATGGGCCTTTCACGAGCGCAAGGTGCGTATGAGTCGTCCTTCGACCTGGTGAATTCCCGACCCATCCCGAGTCACAGATCAAATCGATACCAGCAGTCGGCTCTTCTGGGATCTGACAATACTGTACTGGTGGAATCAGATACCTGTTCCACGCATCGGCTATGGTGGAGGAGGGGTACAAGCGGTACCCAGGTCGAGTCTTTCGCGTGCCGCGTCTCTTTGGTTGGGACTTTGTGGTTTCTGGGTCGTCTCTGATTGCGGAGCTCGCTTCCGCACCGGACACTGTATTTTCCATTCTTGATGCAAGTCAAGAGGTGGGTTATTTTTTTCCGATAGTAGACTCGCATCTTGAGACGACTTTTACCCTTTTAGAGCCTTGCAAAGGATATAACGATGGGTGGTCTTGTTTGCGTGTCAGTACAGACTTTTTGACTCATATTTCTCTCCAAGGTCCTGAGGCTTTCAGTCATACTCACCTTCATGCTATACGGTCGACCTTGACCCGTAACATCGGAAAGTGCTTCCCGGATGTGCGAGACGAAATCATCTGCGCCTTCGAAGGGAATCTCGCGCTGGACGGAGACGGTATTCTTCCCTCCATCTGCTTTCTCATTTCTGATTGTACAGTTAGATTGGAAACTTGTTCCTGCAGTACCAATGGTACTGAATGTGGTAGCGCGCACTGTGAACTGTCTCTTTGTGGGACTGCCAATCTGTATGCCCTGACCCTCGAGCATCCATGCTTAATTCCTGATACCTGTGTACGTTCCAGGCAGAAATCAACAGTACCTCAAACTGGTCGTGCAGTTCGCTACTAATGTGGTTATGGGGGCACAGTTTATCAATTTACTACTGTCCTTCCTCCGTCCGTGAGTGTTACTTGACCCATGGACTGATTTCAAACTCGGATTCACGGTACACACGATAATTCAGTTTCTTCGGCCGATTCATCTCGCCCCGCGAGCGAAGCATCTGCAAGGGCATGAAGCATCTAGGATCTCTCATCGAGTACAGGCTTGCACAGGAGGAAGCCTTGGGGCCAGCTTGGCC
Source organism: Mycena venus (assembly GCA_014462655.1). Lineage (NCBI taxonomy): Eukaryota > Fungi > Basidiomycota > Agaricomycetes > Agaricales > Mycenaceae > Glaucomycena > Glaucomycena venus. The sequence goes on along the minus strand of JACAZI010000005.1, from coordinate 2,183,019 downwards.
TGGAAAGCCGGTGCTATCTCTCGTTGTAATTCAACTACACTCGGATTAATTCTGGCCACAGAATGACCTGATTTCCTGGCTGCTGGAGCATGCCACGGGAGATGAACGGAGTGCTCACACGCTTGTCTCGTATATTCTTGCCACGAATTTCGCCGCTATTCATACCTCCTCCACGGTTAGTGCCTTCCTGGTCTGCTCAAAAATTGCCTAACCGCTTATACTTTTACAGGCCTTCTCGCATGCGTTGTTCGATCTCATCTCCCACCCGAGCTACATTCTGCCCATGAGAGAAGAAGCCGACGAAGCAGTCCGGGAACTTGGATGGACGAAAGCGGCACTGAATCGAATGCACAAAATCGACAGCTTCTTCCGTGAATCGCAACGCATGCATGATCTCGGGCCGAGTAAGTTGATTTGACTTATCTTGATACTGTCCGTTACCAAATACAACAATGTTTTTCTTTAGTGACAATGCCCCGCAAGATCATGGATCCAGCAGGTTTCACGTGCTCCGATGGAACCCACCTTCCCTTTGGTTCCATGGTATACGTAGCCGACAATGAAGGGCACTTTGATCCTGGTACTTCGCCCGCAATCCATGGTTCTCTCGACTAAAACGGGACAGTGATCTACGAGAATCCAAACGTTTTCGACGGATTCAGGTTCTCGAAAATGCGGGAACTCCGGGACCGTGCAGGTGGAATTTTCAATCATCACATGGTCACCACGGGCGTGGACCATGTGTCGTTCGGACACGGCCAGCACGCCTGTCCAGGCAGGTAGGAGGCTGTATGAAAATGTTTACATATACTGACGGATCCGAAGATTTTTCGCGGCTACAAAACTCAAGGCTATGCTTGCACATCTCATCGTTAACTATGATATTCGCGTAGAGGTCGACGGCGTGCGCCCACCAGACGATATCTTTGGGCCTGTGGTCATGCCGAACTGCACAGCCAAGGTCTGGTTCCGGAAGCGACAGAGGGGTACGTGAAAAAAGTATTCAGTCACATATGTGATAGAGCGAGGATTTGAATGATACTGGGCTTCAAATTGGTCATCCACGGCTCGCGAGCTTTGTTACGTGCTACAGCCGTTGAGGTTCCGAGGAAAATAGGAAGTTGACAGCTTACAGAAGATTCACAAACCGGAAGATGGAGCCTACCATTTGTTTTGGGCGTGGGGTCCATGCAGGAAGGAGCGGCGTCTGCATGCTTCGGGTGACTACTCGCCGCGTCGCATCAGAGAGACCGACCGTTTTCAGATACCAGAAAAGTCGAGAAAACATTCGAAATCATTCAATTGTTGACCACTAGCAGTAACCCATCCTTCGCTACGGTGGATACATTCAGACAGTGAAAGGATGAGAGTAAGTAACATGATACCGAGGACGCCGCTCGTCGTCAACCTCCGGTTGACTCTTCGCGGCCGTGGACAATAACTGAACTACTCGGACAGTGGAGAACTTTACAGGCTAAATCTTAGTGAGCAAATTCCTCATCTACCTTCCGACTTAAAGCTTATTAGCCTTCATGCTGCACCCAAGCGACGTAAAATTTCCCTTCATCCCACTTGAACATGAACGCATTGGTTCCACGGTTTATCCATTTTTCCCCCGGTTCCCTTCCTTCAAAATCCCAGGTGCCTTGACATCCGGCCCAGATAACCGGTTATCGGGCTTCATCTACTCAATGCCCTGCCTGAAGATATTTCTTAGTGCCCACATATCCATCCCAGATCACGGTTATCTGGTTTCTGCGTGCAAAGGCATTCAATCCGTAGACAACATCATTTGCGATCCGGAGGCTAGACATTGTCTTGCGCTTTGTTTCCAACCTCTGAGGTAGAAGCACGAGGGGTAAGTAGTGTGGTGCGGACGATGCACGCGTTAGGACTCGCCTCCGAAATTAGACTTGAGTAAACATCATTTTACACTCGATTAGAGCGCCCGGAGCGAGTTGGCCAGAGACAAAAGGGCGACAGCCAATCAAAATGTCCAGAGTCAAAGGTGTTTGATTCTTATATAGATACAAAGAGTATCTTGTTTAATCTCCATATGCCGAGCCATGGTAAAGAAAAAAATGCATACCCATGCCTCCCATGGGGACCTCCTCTCCACATGCGTAACAAAAATGTGTGCCACATATACATATCATGTGGTTACACCCGTCAGTCTTGTAGATTTCAGTAGTGGATCGCATTGAAAAGAATGGAATATGCACCTTGTTGATTCTCGCTTGGCATATCGGGTTGGGGCAAAGAACGATGCGTAATCCAGAGACGTCCTTCCAAACCGCTTCCTTCTTCCGTTTCCAGCGAATATTCTCGAGGGCGAATTCGTTCACCGGTTCCGCTACCAGAGTGGGAGTATTGCAGTCCTTGCACCGAAATTCAGTGATGGGAGGAACCCCAGCCTCCGTGCACGAAGTCCGTTCGCATGCCTGCTTTGCGAAACCACACTCCATGCACCATGCATAGAAGAAGCGGCGGTCGTCCATGGCGTCCTGCAACCCGCCCAGTGCTACGGTCTCGCGATTGTATCGCGTCAACGTCTTAATTATCGGCTTACGTCGGCAGAACGGGCAAGCAAACTGCATCATGCTAAGCAGTTTTCCTGGAGCGTTCTGCCCGTACTGATTAGGAGCCAAAATTATTAGTGATGAGCGCGCGGCATACACCAAATGCTTACCCATTCGCGAAGACAGCCCTCATCCACGAGTTGGGAACATCCGGTACGGCCGCATGCAGTGAAAAGCTTAGTGCTTGGCATGTCCTCAAAGCAGAGAGCGCAAGTTGACAAGACCACTTCGCCCCGACCGACGCGATTTTCGATCTGGTTAATTATCGAGATGGGATCGTGAACCCTCTTATTGTTGAGGACGAGGGTAGCATCAGCGTTGGAGGTCGCTTTCGCAAACACGCTGTCGCCAAAAGCCTGCATGAGCTTGAATGCAGACTTGCCCTCGAATATATCCTTGTGAGCGAAACCCATCCATCCCACGCCGTTTTGCGCAATGAGTATGCGAGCCGTGGTTTTATCAACAACAATACTTTTGTTGGCCCAATGAGCATTCGAACATGCAGGACAGATGTAGCACTTCTGCTCCTTTGCCGTCCGAAATCGAGGCGGAACAATGATGCGGTTCAAGCAAATCGAGCACTCGAGCCAAGGGCATGGGATTCCGCAGCGACAGTAATAACAGCGGGGATTGATCTATGGTTAATCATAAATCGCAGGAAAAAAGATGAGACAAGGAAATACCTTGAGTCCGACCACATCCTCGAGCACATACTGCGCTCGGCAGGACTTCTTCGAGCATTCGACCCAGCAGCTGTCTTCCTGCATTGATAAATAGATTCAATACAATTCGCCACTGGCAGCCAATTTAAATGAAACATAATTACACCGTCGATCTCTGGATATTGTGTAGCCACCTTGGAAGGGGAGAGCCCTCCAGTTAGACATAACCCACACACATCCGGGACTTGGTGGCTCATAATTGTGATGCTGCGCCTACAAATCAAGGGATGAGATGACAACACTTGAGACGTAATGGAACCCACGTGCCTAACGAGGCACCTTTTGCATTGGACCTTGACGTCTCCAGGCCCTCGCGTTTTACGCGGAGTCCACGGAACGTTGACGACGATGGGAGCATCCAGGTTCAGCTCAATCAGTTGATATCGTCGCATGGCCTCGTATACCTGTTTCTCCCGAGTGGTGAGGACAACACCCTTAGGCGCGGACAGCAGAAAGCGCGCGCAGTCGAAGCTAATGTTCTCGGGAATTTGCATATCTAGCCATTTGCCTTTGGCCGTCTTAAGCAACGCCGTCGCCGAGTCTTTGAGGAACGGCACCCCCGTGATGAGAGATATAACGGCGGTCAATGTAGCTGCCCGAACTGGATAAAGGGTTCCAGGAACAATGAGGTGAGGGAGGATCCGGAAGAAATCTTGGGGCGGAAGGGCTAGTGGGATGGAACGCTGCATAGGTGCCAAAGTGACGTCAGGTTCTATCAGCTGCAAGGAACCATTAGGAAAATTTAAGTCGGTATCGAGGAATCCAGGAGAAATACCTTCAAGTGTGTGAACACAGTCGCGATCTTCTTCACCACACCGGCGTAACAGCTTCGCGACACTTCCAGCAGGTCCGTCCGCGTCAACTGCACATCCGCATCCAAGTCCAAATAGACCATGGGCCCACTGCCGTCGGCGCTGTGGCGCATTACTATAGCCTCGATTTCCTCCGTCTTGTCGAAGCTTTCCTCGAGCCACCGTCGCAGCGCCGCTTTCTTCTCAGCCTCTGTAACCTTCCCGACGAATTCGCTAAACAGATCGATGAGTTCAGTTTTGCGGCCGCTAGGATCTTTGCAGACTGCCCGCCACAGCTGCCCGAAAATCGGATTATACGTGAGACAGGCGACGTTTGAGCGGATGATGTTTATGAGGGAGTCATAGACCAGATTGCGGTATTCTGTTTCCGAGGCGTCGTCGAACCGTTTGGCGAGATCGAAAGAATGTGCGACAAATGAGACTGCAGGAATTTTCGAGGCGTCCAATGGGGTGCTGAGAATCTGGCGGAGAGGGACACCTGTGGAACCAGAACGATGTGAAGGAGGCAGGTAGCCGGCACACCCGTGGGCCTCGTCAGTGGGCTTTGGCCTCGCTGTGAGAGGCGACTGGTCATAGTGAAGCAGGACTGCCGCCGATTCAGATATAACGTGATCCATGTCCGACGTACCCTGTCCCATCCACTGTAGGATCACCCCAAGAGTGAGCCGCGAGATGAGGGTACTCGACTTGGAGCCGGCTTTGGAGGAGATACTGATTCCTCCGGTGAGTTCCGATAGAAGGACATAGAAAGCTGAGTGCGCCACATCCATGGAGTTTGGCGTGAAGCTAAACACAGTGCAATTCCTGCGCCGGGCGGTATGGCACAGTTTCACCCAGTCCACGGCACCGGGAGGGAATGCCTTCGCTTCAGTGACGTCGTTTTCATAGCTCTGAACTGAGATGTGATGGGGAGGGGCGTCGGCATACCAGAGAACGAGGGTCCGGGACTGCTTATTGACAGCCTGTAAACCGCGGATAAGAGCGGTCTTTGCTGCCTCGGGAAAGTCGCCGCCGCCACTAGGTTCCAGATTTTGAACAAATTGGGGAAGTGTTTCAGAATTCCAGCCTGACCAGGCAGCGATCTCTTCTGCCGCATCAGTATAGTCTTTGTATGCAAGAACTCCGAGGCGTGAGAATGCGCCTGAGAGTTTGGCGAGTGCTAAAATTTCTGGAATTGATGATCGCAACGCATCGAGGTCTGTATACCCAGGTCATAGTGATAGGAATCCGAAAAATGGGGTACTCACAACCCCCCATACTTGCTGTCGCATCTGTCACAAGTAGTAGGTCGTACGTGTCGAACCCAAGATTCGGGGCCATCGTTGTGTTGCGTTCAAGGGACTTTTGTTGGGAGTGGAAGTTCTGCAAAAGTTGTCTTATAAGGCGCTGATCGAGTAAGGTCGAGTCAAGGATGGTCTCGTTACTGACTCGAGTCGAATCACCGCCCAAAACGCACGGCCTTCTACAGATCCTTAGCAACTAGACTTTTGTCATGACCTGGGAAAGGAAACCGTATTTCCCGTTGTCACATTATTCATTTGAAAAAAAAACTTTAGGTCAGAGAAACTTTTTTCTTCGAAAATTTAGAATACCTTCATATTACATTAGTACAGACTAGGTAGGTCTAGGATGTATATCCTCAGAGCAGTAGGGCCATCTCGAGGTGGAAGTGATGCAAAAACACAAATTTCGGGATTGATGGGCCAATCTCACATAGCCATCACGTTAATCTCCTGCCTTCCTGGATGAGTCATTGACATATGCAGCCGCCCGCACTACCTCCTAACCCCTTGTCCGATGCCCACAGAACCAAATACCGAACCAAGGGTCAACCGGTAAACTGGCAGTTTTTCCTTCCTTCCCATGGAACTGGTTTTTTCTTGGAGAATTAAAAGAAAGAAAGAAAAAAAAAGCAAAAAAGTGTCATGTCACAGTACAGACCTCTATTTGAAGGTTGTCAGGTTAGATGAAAGGCACAGAGCAGCAGGCTGTCAGAGAACTTTGAAAGATTAACGTGATGGCTATGCGATGTCAGCCCATCAATCCAAAAATTGTGTGTTTGCATCGGTTCAGCCCGGAAATAGCCATCTTAGACCTACCTAGTGTGTACCAATGTAATATGAAGGTATTCTAAAATTTTTGAAGAAAAAGGTTTCTCCAACCTAAAGTTTTTTTCTCCAAATAAATAATATGACATCCACTGGTTGAACATTATGACGTTCCAGGTGTTGCATAAATCACCTCGCTTTAGCTAGGTCCCCCTCCCTGGAAAGTCATGTGTCCTGCTCATGACGGGCCACCACACATGTCCACACAATGAAGATAAGATTGCATCTCACCTTGGGCTGTGGACCTGGAAAGTTTAGGGGTCTGCAAAAAACACACATGAGCATACAGACAAGATTACAGCACAACCGAGACAGGGGTTCTCTCAACTCGTTGTACTCAGCTGGCCGGCGTGAAGGCACCGACCGAGCGAACATTGAGTCACAATTCAGCAACTGTCCTGGAACAGTTATTTCACCAGTTACATGGAACTTCTTGTGAATATACTCGATAACTACGATCATTTTACTTGCCACTCTGGGGACAGATTTGACAATCGGGACGAATTTTGACATTCGGTCCAAGCGAGGTGTTGTTGGCTGGCCCCGCGCCGGCCACCTAGTCAAAAGTGGAAACTTTTTTTAGGTGTTTTGGAAATTTTTTTCTCAAAAGCTCAGAATACCTCCCTACCACTTCTATATATACTAGGTAGGTGTAGTAGGCCATAACCGCTTGGAAAATTAACCCATTTTATGTTTGTGAGACTCCCGAGACGGAGATCCAGCTTAGCGCTGGACTAAGCGCCTGGGCTATGATGCTTACATAGTACAGCCCACCATCTATTTTGTCTCTATTCAGTACATTTCTCCACATTTGTTCCAGGGCCGGTTCTGCGTTCATTATTGTTGAAAGAAATAATGCAGCGGGTGGAGGAAAACCAGTAAATTCGATGATCCTACTACATGAAAATCCTCCGTATTTATACTACAAGAACAATGGACAACCCAGAACAATAGTTGTTGTACCGAGTCATCCTAAACAATGGTGTGGCGTTGTCAGGAGGTCTGAAACACCTTGCACATAACAGATGAAACACCTCGAGGCCAGCTCAAGTAGGATATCCACGTAGACGCCACGTCTATGCCACGTAGTCTGCATGGACTCGATGTTTGCCATATGCAGTATTCCAACACTCCCCCTCAAACTCGAGTCAACCCGAGTTTGCGAACTTGATCCTCATGTTGAGGACGTGCCAGCGGCTTTGTAAAAATATCTGCAACATTTTCCTCCGATGCGCAGTGATGAAGCGATACCTCGTTAGAGGCAACAGCGTCACGGATGAAGTGGTGACGAATGTCGATGTGCTTCGAGCGAGCATGGAAGCCGGCATTGAAGGTGAAGTCAATCGTCCCGCGATTGTCAACAAATACCGGAGTCGGGGAAGTTTCAGAGCAATCCAGCTCTGAGAATAACTGGCGGAGCCACAAATTCTCGCGCACAGCGTGAGAGAGGGCAATATATTCCGCTTCCATAGTTGAGAGAGCAACAGTGGGCTGTTTCTTGCTTGACCAAGTCACAGCTCCCCCTGCAACTGTGGTGACGAATCCAGAGATGGATTTGCGGTCATCCACTGCATTGCCCCAATCGGCGTCTGAGTAGAGCCTGGGTTCAGAGAAGTCCGCGTGCATCACAATGTTAGAGTCGGGTGATGCTGAGTAGGTAATGCCGAGATTGGTCGTTCCACGCAGATAGCGATAGACGCGTTTCACAGCCGTGAGATGAACTGGCCCGGGGTTCGAACTGAATTGGGACAGCGTTTGAACAGCATATGCGATGTCGGGCCGTGTGGTTATGGCGGCATACATGAGTGCACCAACCATAGACTGGTAGACATTTTTAATGTCTGGATGGGACTCGCCATCTGGAAGCTTAGCGAGCTTCACATTTGGGTCCATTGGTGTTGCAATGATGTTGGAAGAATCCATGCCATGAAATGCAAGAATCTTGTTAATGTACGTCGATTGTGTGATGGTGATTGTGCCGCGTGTGCGGTCTCGATGGATCTCCATCCCGAGAAGCTGCTTCGCATCACCAAGTCGAGTAATCTGGAAGGACGATTCGAGCTCATCCTCCGTGCGAATAATGAGTTCGCAATTGGACGCGTAAATAGACATGTCATCCACATGAACTGCGACAATGGTCATTTCTTCGTCCTTGCGGCGCATATACACACAGCGGTCTGTCAGAAGACGCTGGTAGCCGTGTTTCTTGAAATGTGCATCGAGTGTCTCGTTCCAGACACGTCCGGACTGCTTGAGTCCGTAGATTGTCTTGTGGAGATGCCAAACACGTGAAGTGCCGTCGGAAAATCCCTCTGGCTGCTTCATGTAAATCTCCTCCTTCAATTCACCATTTAGGTATGCCCCTTTCACATCCACAGTATGCATCTCGAGGTTGTAACGTGCTGCGAGTGCGAGAAGGAGTCGGTTCGTTTCAGCACGAACAACTGGCGACGAGATCTGGTCTGGGTTGTAGTCAGTACCGGGGATCTCAGAGTTCCCCAATACAACCAGGCGTGCCTTGCGCCGTGCTATGTTTCCCATCTCGTCCAGCTTATTTCTATAAACCCATTTATTCCCCAATGCCTTGCGTCCATCCGGAAGCGACGTCAGGGAGAACGTCCCGAGCTCTTCCAGCTGGGTAAGTTCCTCCTTCATTGCCTGGAGCCAATCGTCTGCACATGGATGTGCGACGGCTTGACGGTAGGTGGTCGGTTCGACGTCAATGGCGACATTGGCCATGTCGTTGGGTTTGGGGTTGTTGCGGACATCACGCCAATAGGCTGAATCATTGTATGTTTTCGTGCCAAGGGTTGCAGTCCGTGGTGTGCGCCCTCACGAGGCGGCATGGAAAGGATGTTGCGCAGCTTGGGCTGTCGCTCTGGTGCAGGAAAATCGACTGTCGCTGTTGATTCGTTCCGTTCTGGTGAGAGTTCTGGTTCGGTTTGAATAGTCCTTGACTGATTCTCCGTTTGTGGGTTTGTTAGGCCTGCAGGTTTTTCGGCGACGAGTTTCTGACTCGATTCGAGCTCGCTACCACCCCCTGACTCTCCCCCTCGAGCCGCATCGAGTCGTATGGTACCGCCGGCACAGTTTCGTACTCGCCTGACGCAGTTTGGAACACGACGTTGCGTGAGGTAAGAACCTTGCGCGTTTTGGCTGCTAAATAGCGCCACGCTGTGGAGTCCTCCGACATGCCCACAAAACGATAAGGTTTGGACTTTGGTGCGAATTTAGATTCGACCTTGCCCTGATTAAGAACCCAGCATACTGTGCCAAATTCCTGCAGTTTTGCAACGTTGGGTTTCACACCCCAAAATGCTTCATACGGCGTTTGATTGCCTTTGAGAGCGACCGTCGGCGAGCGGTTGATAAGATATGTCGCATATGTCACCGCTTCTGGCCAGAGGTACTCGGGCAATTTGTATGCATCCAGCATAGCGCGCGCACGTTCCAGGATAGTGCGATTTAATCGCTCTGCCACGCCATTTTGTTGAGGTGAGTGAGCCGCCGTAATCTCAATGATGATTCCTTGAGATCGGAGCCGTTTTCGTAGTGCATCGGACGCAAACTCGCCCCCGCCATCAAAGTGGAAGACTTTGCAGTGTTTGCTGGTTTGCGTCTCAACAAATGCTCTATAGTTCTCGATTTCCGCATCTGCATCAGATTTGGCCTTCATCAATGCCAACCGTTTGAACCGTTTTGCTCCATCCGTGAAGGTGATGAAATATCGTTCACCACGGATACCCTTGGTACGTGCCGGTCCCCAGACATCAGTGAAGGTCATTTCACCAATTTCTGCGTAGGTTCGAGCGGCTTGCTTAGGGGAACGGTTCGACATGCTGCTTTGCACCGATGCATGTCATACACTGCTCAATATCCATTGAGTCAGTTACAATTTGCATTCCAGAAACCATATCCTTCTCTGCTAATTCTTTGATAGCGGCCGGACTGACATGCCCAAAAAATTCGGTGCCACGCATTGAGTGTACGTTTTGGCACGGCCGAGAATGCGAGAGAAGTGGTAGCAGCCTGTCCTGGCATGCTTGGTTTGACGTTCCCGAGTGCGTAAACGTCGCCAATATTTTTGCAATGAGCCAAAATTATTCCGCGTGCAGTTGTGATGACCGCGTTAAGCGAATGGATGGGAAAGTCACTCGATGACCAGCGCGATGGAGTTTGCCGAGCGAGACGAGATTATGTGGAGATGAGGGAAGGTAGAGGACACGGTGGAGGGTCACATTGTTGGTTCGAGAGCCCGCAGTGAACTGCAGAGTCACCGTTCCGTATCCTTCGGCATGTTTGGAACCAATGCCGATTACTTCGTGGTTGGAGAGTGGAAAGAATGTTGAGAAAATGGTTTTGTTGTTTGCAATGTGCGTGCTCGCAGCACTGTCCAACAACCAAGAATTCTTCGTCAATCCACGGCGTGTCCCAGCAGCAAACACAATATCCGTTGTGTCACCACTTTCCTCGGCGACGTGTGCCTTTGATGATCCATAGCCTTTCCCACGCTTTGCGCGTTTGTTGTGGCTGTAGCGATCGAAATTTTGCTGCCTTTGTTGGTCGGTATATGTCTTTCCGCTCGTCTTGTCGCGGCAGTCACTGATGCGATGCCCGGGACGACCACAGTGAAAACATCCACCTTCACGGGTTTTATTGCCTGAGTTGCTAGTGTTCCGCACGGCAAGAGCGGTGTCGTCGGCATCTGCCTTGGCACCTGGACGGTTTGCCTGCTGCAAAATGCGCGCAATCACATCGTCCGATGTCTTAATTGAAGCCAAGTCAATACCGGCGATCCAATTGTCCCAAGAGTCCGGCAGTGAGGTGAGTATTGTGATCGCAAACTCTTCCTCTGTAACTGTGCTACCGTACCCTTCCAAGGCACTTTTCACATCCGTGACCTTCCGAATATGCTCTTCGACATTTTCTCCCTCTTCACATGCCATGCGGAAGAGTTGCCGACGCAACCGAATAATATTTATTGCTCCTTTGGGTTGATACACACTTTTGAGCTTGTCCCACGCTTCAACAGCGGTCGATGCCCTTGAAATATAGGCTAACGGACCGACGCCAACCCTCAAACGAATGTGAGTCAACGCTTTCCGCTGCTGCTTGTCCCATTTGGCCGCTGCCGCGACCTCCATCGCATCAGCTTGGTCTTTGACTTCGGGTCGTTTCCGGAGTGAACCATCAACATATTCCTCATAGTCAAAGTGGTGCAGGATATCCATCATCTGCGTTGACCACGCTGGGTATCCCTGCGCGCCTTCCAGCGGCTTAATCCGGTATCCATTGTTGGTTTCCGTCATAGTGCTGAGTCGGGTTTAGCAATGTGCGTTTTGGGTTTGATTTTTAATGTAGAGTTATAGGCAACGGGGCCCGATAACCTGTTGAAAGAAATAATGCAGCGGGTGGAGGAAAACCAGTAAATTCGATGATCCTACTACATGAAAATCCTCCGTATTTATACTACAAGAACAATGGACAACCCAGAACAATAGTTGTTGTACCGAGTCATCCTAAACAATGGTGTGGCGTTGTCAGGAGGTCTGAAACACCTTGCACATAACAGATGAAACACCTTGAGGCCAGCTCGAGTAGGATATCCACGTAGACGCCACGTCTATGCCACGTAGTCTGCATGGACTCGATGTTTGCCATATGCAGTATTCCAACAATTATATGTAGCTCATACCACTGAAACCGACCCAAAACATTCAGTTTCTCCACGGTGTACTGTACCATTTCATTCAATTCGTATGTCACGCGTCACGGCAGCCAGAATATACGAAAAAAATCGTACCTGTCACGGGTCATCGAGCGCATGTACGAATATCCAAAGCCAAGTCACAGAATGGGCCAGAAAGAGTGCAAAAATCCAAAATTTCGCGTGCGCGCGCGGCGTGTTTCATTCAAAACGCCGTGGTGCTCTCACGGATGCTAATTTTGACGTGGTCGGTTCACATTTGCTTCCGCCGTTTGAATTTCTCACGCAACGCTTGCCTCTTGCCTCCTCTTGCCACCACCAGTTTGAGCTGTTTATGGATTTGCGCTATGGCAACAGCTAAAATTTGATGAGGCTGGACACCAGGAGGCTGCTGGGCGGTAGCGATAGCTTCTCCGGCCCATCCGGGAATCCCGGACCGGGGTCTTGAGGACATTGGGGAGGCCACTGATTGCAGCGGGGGCGGCGGATTGGAGCGCCAAAACCACTGATGTAAAACCATTGATGTAATTACCGCTTTCAGTCTTATCTTGGCATATTTAATCTATGGTGTTGTAGCTTTATTCTACACTCAGAGTAGGTGGTTTCAAGATTTTTTGAGAGGTTCCTGTGCATTTTCAGCCAATATACTAACTCTTTTTTTGTGTCACAGTCCGCCCGGCCGATATACAAAAACTCAAGTTCAAATTTTCAGGTCATGGGCCACAGCCCGTTCGAATTGAATGAAATGCTACAGTACCCGTGAAAACCCATGGTACTGTTGATGGCCATCCCACCAGAGGTTTGGAAATACAAAAAACAGCTGTTGCCATCGTGGCAATGGGTGGAAGCCCTAGCCATACCCTGCTAGTCTTAAGTATGACATGACATAATGTGACACCGTGCATCCAGGCCAAGGCCTGGACATGCTGTGACAAAATCACATGATCTGTGACCATTGAACCTTAGCTATGCAGTACTGTACAATTACGTTCAATTCGTAAGTCACACATCACACACCCCTCTATTGGTATTGAATTTTGGTCCATGTCACACATCACGCAGGACCTTATCAAACCTCTAAACCCAAACTGTCACCCCCAGTGGCAAAAAATGTCAAAATTTCGGTGAGATTATCGAAATTATTTGGTGGCTATTGAATTATTGAATTGCTTGGACCATGTCATGCATCACACCCCCTATCAATTTGAACAAAATTGTACAGTAAACTAATACTGTAGTATTTTGTTCAATTCTTAAGGCCCCTTTCAGGTGTGACACCATCATATGAACTGAACCTTTCATATGATTCCCTAATTAGGCAGTTTGATCTGCCAGCAAATGCTCGGTTAAGCTTGGCTAGCTCAACTAACGCCAAAATTGCCTCTGTGACTGAGTGACTTACAAAAAATTTTGTAGATTTTTGGCTGTGTGACATGTGACTATACAAATTGAACGAAATACTACAGTAGTATGTGAGGCTTGCATGAGGCTATAAAAGAGCACTGGAAAACCATCAGGTTTGAACCAAAAACAGAACTTCAAAAGTGATTCAAAAATGTATAACTTTTGCAAGGGCCATTTAAGTTTCAAGCTCCAGCCCTGCCCTTTTAAAAGCACTCAGAGGTACCAGGTTGTCCTATGGCAAGTGGCTTACCCAATCATTGCGGTTGCTATTATAGGTCATGCACCATTGGACCACATGACCAAAGTTACATGTTATGATGCTTCCACTTTGAATATGGCCCTATTTCTTCCGGGATAAGGCTACTACACCTACCTAGTATGTATGGAGGTGGTAAAGAGGTACTGGGGTTTTTCATTCAAATCCACATCACGCACCCCTCTGTTGAGGACGAATTTTGGTTGTGGTCACACGTCACCTGAGCCTCTGTCAAACCTCTCTTCTTAGCATTTATGGCACCACTTCTGCCATACACTTACTATGTAATATCACTTATTAATGGTAGGATACCTGTATCTGAATTGAGGACTTTGGAACAAATTTTTTCAATGCCAATCAATGCCACTTTTGCTGCAGCCCTCTTCATAAGTAAGTATACCACTTGGTAAATTTCCCGCCTTTTCCAGAGCAGAAAGGGCAGCCATTTTCTGCTGCATTGCTAGCCTGTGCTATTCCCAGAGAGGCGATTCCTTAAAAGGAAACCCAAGGGCGAAAAATAGTGAAGTTTCTACAAGTAGCAAACAAATTTCAAACAACAAAAGCTTGTTCCAATACTTGATTAGCTTGAAATAACTTCCCATGGCCCAAAATTTGGGTAATTCCTGTGAGTGCATTACTACTGGGCTCGAGGATTGATGTGATGGCTGTGCTTGACCAGCCAATTGGTCCGAACAAGGTCTGAAGCTGCATTTTGAAGATGTTTGGCTCAGAAATAGTCCTATTCCATTCAGAATGAGCATTTCACACTCACATAGTATGTAGGAATGTGATATCAGGGTATTCTGAGATTTGAGTGAAAAAGTTTTGAACAGGGAAATTTTTTTTTTTTTTGGAAATCAATTTTGCAACATCTGTAACACCATAAAAAATTGCTGTAAAATTTAAAACATCTTTCACTAGTTTTTCACTGAAAAACTTAGAATGTTCAACCAATGATTTGTAACATCATAAAACTGGGTTGCCCAGTGGATATGAGGAAAAGTGGGTAAGCAGGAATTGAGTCCTAGTTTGTCAAATTGTCCTGTTATTGCGAGTCTCATTGATCCTCAACTTCTTGGGTCGACTGAGAATATGAAGAATGCCCAAAGTCACCTTAGGCATTGAGGCTTGAGGATGGCAATGTTAAACAACTGCTAACATGGATTTTACATAGTGGTGGACAGTAAGAAGAGACACATCAATCAAATTGGCGCTCGTTCTGAAGTTACCATTGTTGAAGTCAAAATGCACGGGTCACGGATGTTTATGTCACGGTCACGGGTCACTGTCCAGCCTCACCACTACCCACCATCAACGTTCCCAACGGTCCTCGCCCCACGTTGCACACGCACTGGCATGTACCCAGGTGCTGTAGCCGGTCGACATGCACGGTGCTCCGGACTGTGGCGATGTGGGACTCCAAAGTCCGACTTGGATCTCTGTCCAACGGCCAAGGCAGGAAAGGGACAGAAGCCGTCTGGGCGTTCCGCCAGTTGTTTGCGTCATGCTCTGACCCACAGGAGAGCACAGTTCCCAGCGCGCTGCTGCCGGCAGGGTGGCACTGCAAGCACAATTCCATTCCGGCAAGGAGAAGCATTGGATCGTCCATTTCTGGCTTGGATTCTGTTTCTGAGGGCAACAGAGAGAGCAGCATGGGCATTATTGGTGGAGGCGTCATCTCTGGAATTTGTGGAAAGGGAGGAGGTTTTTGCTGCGCCGTGGTTATGTTCCCCTTGTTATGTTTCATCACGTTCCTGTGTTTAGCGCCTGGGCATTTAACAGAAGAGTTAAAGTTTGGACTCAATTCTGTCTCTTTTTTTCCAGACTGGTTTCAACCAATCTTTTTTTTAAAAAGAAAAGATAAGTTTTAAGGATCACCTTTCACACTCAGACTTCATCAGCAAAACCTGGGTTGAAGGTCCCCCTCTACGTAGTGCTACGTAACACTATGTAATCTTAAAACACTACATGTAACTACAGAAACTACAGGCCACTACAGGGACTACATAGCACTACGTAAAGGGGGACCTTAACTACAGGGCACCCAGGGTTTGCTAATGTTAAAAGTGTCACAGGACTAGAGGTTGAACAGGTTCCATCACCAGGTTAACTGTGTCTTCTGCCTTGCTGCTTGGACTAGATCTACCACCCACCCAGATAGATCAGGCTATAATGCCGTTGGAAGCACTATGCAACTCAGGAGAAATGAGTTCAATTGAATGTCTCACAATGCACCGTATATTCATGACTCATCACAATGATAAACAAGGAAGGAAACACTTTGATAGCGCCGCTGATTCCCGGCCACACAGTGCCCCGATGCTACCACAATATTTTGAGGATTTTGCTCCATCATCTTAGCTTCCCGAAGTGAGAAAACATTATGTGATCCATGCATCTGCGGTGAAGAACTGGGGGGATCTTTCCGGAGATCTCAATTTTCCCGAATTAACAAAGCAGTGAAACACTTCAAATAAATTCAGTGCACAGTATACATACATTCTGAGCATCCAGTATTCTTCAAATCCATCTTCTCTGCTTTCATGAGCTCCCTCTGCCACCTTGTCACCCAGAAAATGTTATGTTGATCTCAGCCCAGAAACCAAACCAAAATAGCAAGTAAACTCAAGTTTTGCGGGTGCTTCAGGTTTATAACAATTCCTCCTGTGAGATCTATTCCCTAAAATCTTGAGTCCATCGCAAAACTGAAAGGTAAGTAATAGGGCAGTGCTTTTACTTCCTAGTTTACGACTGTACACTGGATAGCCGTACTTCACATCAAGCCAACAATGTTTGGCAAGAGAAAAGTGGTTAAGCAGGAGGGTATACAGCTCCGGGAATCCGCCAGCCTGCGATGAAATTAAATGACCACGGATCCGGAAACTGAGGGTAGTTTGACTTCGCGTGTTCAGTTCTAAAGTTTGGGTAGTTGAAACATCATCGGTAATCTCTTGGTGCACCTTTCACGCCAGCAAATCCAGAGTATACGCCTTACACCATGTGGTTTGAACTCCGACAGGGTTGATGGTTAACAAAGTTACTTGGCAAAACTAACTTGGCCCTACAAAACTAACTTTACTTTACTTGTGGCAGACAAGTAAAGTAAAGTAAGCAAAAGTAACTTGCAAGTAACTTAACTTGTAAGTAACTTCAAGTAACTTCAAGTTAAAAAAAGTACCAGCACACTAGAGTAATTTAACAACTTTAGGGGTCATAACAAGTGTCAATTTATGCTCTCGTGACTATAACTGGACGAACTTGGTGGAATTTGATGCCATCTGATGGCACAAGTTACTTTGTCTGATTGCATTGATCTAACTTGGTGGGGCAAGTTACTTCCAAGTAACTTGAAGTAACTTGAAGTTATTTGAAGTTATTTGAAGTTATTTGAAGTTACTCAAAGTAAACACTTTGATTCTTGACATAAAGACACACTGGTCCTCTAAACACCAAATGATGAGTGCATATCTGATATACCACGTGAATAATGGCTTATAACTCGTAAGATCAGGCAATTAAATACCGGACCGCAATTACCTCATTCATAGCGGCAAATCACGATCTTAAGGGCTTGCAGATGACTGTGGAGGACTGAGACACAATCATCCTCATTTCAGAGTGGCTGTTTATTTTCCGCTGCCTAGGCCATGTAGGATCTCTTTTTTTTCAACGGTAGAATTGGTCCCATGACGTGCCTACAGACTGAATAAGCACGAGCTAACAATAAAGTATGAGCTGCATGAAGTAGGATAGTAGGAATAATAAAATGCAAGTTTTTAAAATAAGTCTGGTGCCGTGACACAAGACCAAACGGCTGAGAGACATGAAGACAAGGGCGAGAGCGTAGCGTGAGGATGAATGCGATGGCGAGCACGACAGTGAGACGATGATAGCGATGTGAGTGCGGGTGTGAGCAAGTGCAAAAGCAATAGTGAATTTGGGGTGAACTTAAGCAGTGCTCAGTGTGGGCAGTGAAAAAGCTGGGATTGTACTGAGAGTAAGTTAGATATTTATGCAGAGAGAGAGCAGTGAAAATGGAGTAAAACAAGGTAAGAATCATACTAATCAAGAGCCAGAAACTAGACAAACAATAGAAGGACAATAGTGGAGAATCGGAAATTAGCCAAGATACAATAATTGCGGCGAGGTTGATGTTGAAAAAAGGAAATGAGACATATAATGGACTATATATTGAGGGGAATGAGTCAGAAAATAAGATGAGAGTGTCAGATGTCTGGGCGGACCACGAGTCGGTGGGTACAGAGCGGATGAGAGCCGGCATCAACGGTAACGGGATATGCCGACGTTTGACAAGGTAATTGTTTGACAGCTTATCTGTTAATCCGATAGTTACTTGGTTCGGGCTTGGCGCGCGAACGAGCGTGTCATCCAGTTCATTAAACGCTCTCGAACAGGTGAAACAGGCGGTAACTTATGCCATCTGATGACAAGTTAGTTTGGCTGATCGCCCGTAAAGTACAGTAAAGTACCGTAAAGTTAGCTCCCCCAAGTCAAAGGGGCGATCAAAGTTAAAGTTAGGCTTCACAAGTTACTTTATTCACTCTCGACAGGGTTTCATCAGGGCCCTGGATAGAATGAGATTATATTTTTCAGGGAAGTGCTGGAACATAGAAAATAAACTAGCTCCAATCGCCAGAAGGCGGTTACTCGAAGAGCTCTTCCGGTTCGGGTCTCAAAGCCGCTCGAATTTGAGCAAGATCTCCACCAACATCAGCAGCCGTTGGCCGATTAGTACTCCAACACCATCGGACAAGCTCCCACAGAGCAATTGGCATAAGATTTTCGTTCTGGTCCAAGGGTTGCTTGAGGTATGGTTGTTTCCAGTCTGAAATGGAACCAGAAGGGCCCGCCGCAGGCCCAGCGCCGGCATCAATCCACTCCATGCCCTCGGCAGGTGTGCAGTCTGGCTGGACGAGGGCCGTGATGACACCTGTCTCAGAATCGATGTGATTGAACAGTCTCTGTCCCTCTGTCCAAATCTGGTTCATAATGTTGAGTTGAGTTGACGGCCCTCAAGGAACGAGACACACCTCACAGCACACACACGCAAATGCCCAGATATCCGACGCCATCGTTGGTTGAAACGGTGGGGCAAAGAGCTCCGGCGCCATCCAGCGCGTAGATCCGACTGGCTTAGTCGCACCACCTGACGACGCCTCCGGATCAATCAGCCCCGTGAGCCCAAAGTCTGTGAGGCAGGGACGACCATCGTCAGCTATCAAAATATTCCGCTAGCGGCATCGAATGCGTGAGTGTCAGAGTATCTACAACATAACAAGAACTTACAGCACATAAATCACCATGGACTATCTCCTTTGAGTGGAGATATTGAAGTCCAGCGATGATGCCGCAAAGCTTCGGAATTTGCCAAATGAGATACGGAATGGCACGAGAGAACGGCACACACACCATCTCAATGGCGTAACTAGATGTAGGACTGTGTTGTGCCATATATTTAACAACATTCCCCTGTGCAAACCACAACGAAACCATTGCCGGACTGCTGAACGTCAAATAGTCGACCCCATAGAATACCGCGATGTTTTCGTGCCACAAGTACCGCCAGGCCAAGGCCTCGCGAAACAATTCCTCATGCACCGTCTTCCTTCCGTCTTCGCGATTCTGGAATCGCTTGAGGACTTTGAGAGCGACCTGGACTCCTTCTCCGCTGCCGCGGGATATCCAGTTCCCGTGGTAAATCTCTGAGAATCCTCCCTGCTTCAATGGATGGTCGCTGAGCAGGACAACATTGGTCAGGTTCATTCCGTCTGGAAGCTGGCCCAGATGGACGGCGAGCGCGTTAAGCAGCCGAAATGCGCGCTGGAAGGAAACCTCCGGGAGGGGAATCATGTCGTTTTTAGGGCGATCTACATCCCGGAGATCCAGGACCTGTATGTTTCATATCGCAGTTCAGCGGATAATAGTACCAACGCGCTGGAAATCACGCACGTCGTGTAGCAGGTTCAGAAGCGCCAGCCCGTGTTCTGGGACTATGGTTGCAACATCAACGTTAAAGAGCCACTGCACGTATTGTGCGATTTTGACGTTGTCCTTCGCTAAATTGTTCACGATGTACATCATAGGCATCCGAGGTAGCTCCCGGACGGCCTGAACACGTTAGCTCATTCTACGACGACATCTGTGGGATAAAATATATACTTACTTCGAGAATGCGTTGGCGATCGTTATAGGCGCCGTGGAGAGTAGCAAGAACCTCGAACTCCGTCACCTCAGAAGATGGATCGGTTATGTTCGTATAATCAACATCGAGCTCGACAAAGACGTTTTTACGGGACAGACGGGCCACACCTCGAGTCGCATCCCACAGTCTACAAAGTGTGTAAGTCGGGCAACGCTCCATAGAGCAGCATACTCTTACCGATCCGCGGCCTCCCCACCCGTCCATTGAATGGAGTTTACGAGGAACATAAATAGATTCTGAATTTCATCAATGTCCGCCCATATAAGACGATGAGAATAACTGCATACCTCCGCCAAACGAGGAGCAGGCGGCAAATTTCCTGAGTATATCATGGAAGAGCCGCTCTCCGAAATATACAGCGTACAGACGTGACCCATCATATGGGCGTATGAATCCGAAATGAAACGAAGGAAGGACGGGGGTCCGATGACGATGATGTTTAACACGGCGAAGAGGTCCTCTAGATACGCATCTAGAGTTCTAATCGCATGATAGAGCTCCTCCACTTGCTCTTCACTTGTGATTCCCTGCACGATGAGCGTCGCACGCGCCAGGGGACGTTGAAGTCTCTGGTGACGTTGCAGCAGCGGGATGCAAATGAGCTCGTGGAGGAGATCCTTTGGATGAAGGTCAGGAAATTTCATAACCAGTAAAACAACACTCACCGATGCTTCGTCACTATCCGGCCAAGGTGCCCGATAGGGCTCGTATGAAGCGAATGTCGGAGTGTAATGGGAGAAAAGGGGATAGTAGAACCGGAATTGCCACGGCGGATTTATTCCAAGTTCTTCCCTGTATTCAGAGGACGCCCGAACCAGTCCGTCGACGAGGGGCCAGAGTATTGCACGAGCTTCGCTCACGTCAACCTTCACGGCAACACTTTTGGCAGCTCCTAGTCCTGGGGACCTCAGAATCGCGGCTATTTCATCAGATATCACATCATAGACCGTCGCGTCCGTGGAGATCCACAGCGCGCGAGGTTTCTGGATCGAGATCTGGGCCCAGTCCCCAACAATTGTCGAGAGCTCCGGAGACACGACAAAGGGGGAGTACGACGCAGCTAGCGCAGCGAGGCCCAGGGATTCTTCGTTATCAGGCAAGGCAATCGTTCCTTTACGCGGAAATTTCAGCATTTGTACGATCCGCCCCCGCAATCGTTTGAGCCGGGAATTTCGGCGTTTCATGAGGTCAAAACCGATTTCGGGATCGCGAGATAGGGAATCGCAGGATAAGAAGAACTCTGCGCAGCCGAGAACTGTAAAAACCTTTATTATCAGAGTCAGGGTCAGGAACATAATACAAGGCCGACGGACCCAGATTGTCAAGTGCATATTGTCGGAATTTATCTCTGAACAGCAGCTCCGTTACGCAAAGCGCATCAGTGTAGAATATGCAGACCTGCGGGAGTCTAAGCAATCGAAGGGTGTAATGGGCTAGATGAAGGCCTACGTGGAGCATTGTGATATCGCTGACATCCTTCCAGAACACGAGCCTGCAACACATTGACCGTCGTGAGCCCACGCCATACAATAGACATACCAAAGCACAGTGTTGAGGACGGCAAAAAACTACCATTCACATTCTTGAGTTCACGCGGATCTGTAAATCATAACTTGTCTCACCGAAAGGCCTGCGCGCATGCGGAAATACGTTTGCTTGAAGTAATAGTTTCCCAAGATGGTCAAAATGAACTGGAGCACTCGGAGGAGGAAAGTTGCGTACACTTTGCACATTGTCGAAGAAAAACTTGATATGGAAAGCTGGAAGACTGAGGACAATTCACTCACAAGGTACGAATAGCAGGAGCAGTGAACCCTTGTCCTCCTCGGTTACTGCATTGGTAAAGAGTGGGGAACCGCCTAGGAATACCAGAACAGTCGCTAGAAAGCAAGCTGGCCCGTAAACGGGACTGAATATCGCTGGAGAGAGCTCATATCGCATGTTATCGAGGAGGACTGCGAGAGAGTAGTCTGACAGATAGGCGCCCAACATGACCACAAGGCTGACAGATTGGCGCCCAATCCCGCTTTCCTTGATCCGTCATCCACTGCCACCGAGAATACCACGAAGAACGCTCGAATTCATCATGCCGCTGTCTCTGCTGGCAATTTTTAGTCATATCTGGCTCCCAGCGTCTGCAATGATGGCTGTGAATGGCGTTTTGGTGTGTAGGCAAGCCCTATCGCACACAGACCTCCCACCTGGGCTCATAGTGCTAGTCTTAACGAGTAAGTCGACGGTTCAGTTGGCCACCTTATTTGACAACCCAATTGTTCAGCTGCTTTTGTATTCATCTTGCGCGGGTTCCAGTTCCTGGCTCTTTTTACAGGAGATTTTTTTCGGGGAGGGACTTACTTCTGGTGCCGGAATTCCATCACAGTGAGTATGTTCAGGTGCATCCGGTGAGTACCCGTGAACAGAGATCTTTCCAGATTGCTACGCTCCTGATTGCCGCCTTATGGTATGCATTAGCTATACATTTTTTCCAGGATTGACATATTCTCCGTCCAGTGTTGACGGCGCGCTGTGTGGGACTGACGTTCAAGACATTCCCACAATTCCCGTACGCCTTTCCTCCCAAATCATCCATTACTGGTTCCAGCGAACCCCAATGTTTAGGTCTGGATCATTGGTTCGAATCTGCTCTGGGTGATAGAGCTCTCATTTGGGGACCAATTTCCTCAATATCACTGTGAACAGATTGGTTCGTGAATCTTATTTTTCTCTTCAGGCGATTAAACTGCTTCAAGCTCTGCGGTGCATCGAACACCTCATGTCCTGTGATCCTATCGACACCGACCCGTCAAGTATGATTGAGACATGCAAGGCGAAGCTCCGAAATCTTGGGTCCTACATTAACACCTTCCTTGGACCAATTTCGTTGTCGACATCAGCCGAGAACAATCGGCAGCCTTTATTACCCGAGGCCATGGGCACAGCTATATTAGACTGGGCGAAAGATTCCAAAGCACAACACACCCGTAAAGCGATGTGGTGTGTAATGAACGATGGGGAAAGCACAACTGATGTCGCCGGGAATTTATGGCGCCTTCTCTCCGACTCGGACCTCAGATCTGGTGTTGCTCTGGTGGATGTCAGCAAGACTCGTTCCATTTTCTGGCCTTTTATCCACGGATTAGCCATCGCGTCACCATTGTATAGGCGTGAATATGGGCTCAACACCCCGCCGATTTTTCAATCTTATTTCTCTTTTTCCCGACGAAAATATTTACGGCCTTTGAATTTGTACAGGAACTCCGCCGTACGTCGTGTCTTCAGCTTCTCTTTGCACGGCTGATAAGGATCAGGCATTTGTCGAGTCCTTGATTTCGCGTCCGCTGGCTCGCATCCGGAAGTCGCTGCGAGCTGGGCCCGGGGGTATCGAGGCGGTGCCGAAAACCATGCTCATAGTACACGGCGTCTCAAATACAGTCCAGGCGAGAGAACTCATGGCTGTCATCCAAGATGTAGACCTTAGCCTCACCGGGAGCTCGAAATTTCTTGACATCTTAATCGTCTCGCACTCCAGCATCTTCCAAACGACCGCGAAGAAGCTCCCCGAAATCATGCGGTCTATTCATACTTTACATGTGTTGAACTCCAGAAGAGAGCCATCTCTTCCTGTCTTCTTTTGCTCCGCAAGTGCGGTGGAGCCCCCACCACTCTGCGAGGTTCGTCCGACGTTTCAACCTCGAAACTCACCTTCTCATTCTGTCGAATTATAGAACCTCTTCTCACTTCTGCTCGATGGTCTTCACCGAACCGGGGGCGAGCTTGCAAAGAGGTGAGAAACCATTCTATGTTGGTCCTATCAACTGAAGTGGGTACAGCCTCCCTGCCCGAGGTCCAATCCTTGGCGCCTTCACCTGGGTCCGTTGTTGCAGATTCAGAGAGAACAATCGCGTCGACATTTTCGACCCTAAATGCCGCAGCGAAACATCGAGAACGCCTTGTTCTGGTATGTCCTTCCGCCCTGGGTGATTTTATCGGTCTCGTATGAGTTTTTCAGTGCTTTAAGGGCATAACAGTCATTAAACGCCCTCAAATTGATGAAAAGATTCGAGAAGACAATATAAAAATTGCTTGTGCGCTCGAAAATGTCTTTCGATCGCCGTCCTTCAAGCGTGAGGTGGTCCAAGTTGCACAAGAGCATTCTCTTGCAGTTCTAAATCTGACGCATCAGGTCGGTTCTCTCCAGCGTAAGATAGACCCACTGATAACCATTTCGCTCAGGTACTCGATCGTGGTTTCCCGAGTAACGGTGTCATCTCAGATTGGAAAGCTTTTACGCTGCACGCGCATCGCCTCATCAACTCCTTGTCCGCGACCCTGCGGTTACTTCCGGACGGCATTTCCATCACTGGCATCGTACTATCAAACTCTCGTCCAGTAGATGCAGGCGGTTTCTCTGACATTTATCGCGGCAAGTACTGTGATTCCGCGGGGAACGCGGTGCAGGTTGCGTTGAAAGTTCTACGGTTTTTCCAAGATCATACGGCGGTGGCCTTAGAGACTCAGAGAAAAATTTGCAAGGAGGCACTGGTCTGGCGATACTTGGATCATGATAACATCGTGCAGTTTTTGGGTGTGGATTCAATGACGTTTCCAAGTCCTGCAATGGCCATAGTTACACGTTGGATGCCTCAGGGAAATGTTATCTCGTACATCTCGAGAAACTCGCCCTGTTCTCCGTATGGGGCACAACTGGTATTTCGATTTATATTTTCAGGTCGAACCAACCATCTTGACCCGCCAATAGTTACGCGACTGTATTGTCGGACTCAGATATCTTCATTCGGTTGCCATCGTTCATGGAGATCTGCGTGGGGTATGTTACCTGCAAACTATCCATCCGTTCATGGAACTTTGACCTCATATCAGG
The DNA here is from genome assembly GCA_014462655.1 of Mycena venus. Taxonomy (NCBI): domain Eukaryota; kingdom Fungi; phylum Basidiomycota; class Agaricomycetes; order Agaricales; family Mycenaceae; genus Glaucomycena; species Glaucomycena venus. The sequence continues at coordinate 2,158,326 of JACAZI010000005.1, read as the reverse complement.
GAAATGTGCTTGTCGACGACAATGGCCATGCGCGTCTCGCAGATTTCGGTCTCGCCGGATTTGTCGACGCTGAAAACACGGGGAAATCATCAACTCGCGGCGGCACAACACGTTGGATGGCACCAGAACTTCTCGCTCCTCCTCCCGGGCAGCCATTCAAGCGAACCCGTGCTTCAGATATTTGGGCCTTCGGCTGCGTCTGCTGCGAGGTGAGATCATCCTTCTCTGTCCGGTCGTAGAGACTGTTTCATTATTTGTGTATTGCAAGGTCTGGACGGAAGGAACAGCACCTTTTCCGCACATACCCACAGATCCAGCCATATTAATTGCATTCTCGAAACATCCCGCACCTCGAGAAATGCCCTATCTCACAATACCGGTCGACAAGGGTGGGAACCGGATGCCCGACTTTCTTTGGGAGGTTACGCAGTCGTGTTGGGAGGAGCAGGCGTCAGCTCGACCAACGGCAGAAGAGACGGCAGAGCGATTAACGACATGAGCTGTACAGAGTTGCTGCTAATGGATACACATTCGTGTAATTAGGTTGACAGTCGCTTAACAAGTATCGGAAGCTTGGGTTGATTATCAATGTTCGGGGATGGGATGACGCCAGGCTTTTGCCATTTAACACGGGGATCAGAACTTGATAACTTGAAAGCGCGCAAGAGGACGCATATAATGACCTCTGGTGGTCATATTGTACGTGAGGTGAGCAACCAATGGGGGAACTCGACTCACTCATCTCAAGCTGCGTGAATCAAAATCCACTGCACATGTTGTACAACTCAGCGCATCCCTCGCGAGGTAGAATGCAGGAAGGGGACTCACACGCAGCTCCTCGCACCGCCGAGGAAAGTCACTGTATTCCCGTAAACCCCACATATTTTGGATTTCATCGCGGAATCCACCTTCCCACTCTCCCATCGCTCGGGTTTGAATTCCAACGCGTCCTCGCTCCAGACGTCCTTGTTACGATTCGCTGCAGCGGTGGCCAAGTAGCTGAATGTGCCCTTGGGCACAGTGCAGAAGCGCCCCGTTAACACCTTTTATGGGATTGCTGAGCGGGAGAACCGTATCGCTGCGTTAAACAAGCATCTGCCAAAGGGAGGAAGACTAGTACATACTTGCGGAACAAGGCTGGGGAACCGGTGGATACCTGCAGGCCTCTTTCAATCCGAAGAGCCAATCATGAAGTTTGGTATACGCACAGCCGCAAGACCTCGTGGAGGACTGCATCCAAGTACAGAAGTCCAACGAGTGTATTATAATTCAGACACTCCGAAGCGGCAACGACCTCTGCCCGCAGTTTCTCCTGTACGTCCGGGTGCAGAGCGAGTAAATGGAAAATCTTGTTCAATGCAGCCGAAGTGGTGTCCGTTCCTGCGAAAATGATCATTATGTGGAGGCCGTTCCGTTGAGATCCAAATTTACAGTAATATAGATAAAGACACGAACGAAGTAGAAGCCACCAACTCCTCATCAGCGAGGTGCACCTCACTCTCCGCGTTTGCATTGCTTTTCACTGACAATGTGGATGAATAACTGGAGTAAGGGTATTCCTCATGGATGTCAAGCTCATAACATCTTAGCATCCGTATCCAGACAACCGCTCTCGATTGTTGCCTTCCGATCTCTCACCAATTGCCAGTGTGCGGCGGCCCGATCCATAAAATCCACAATGTTGCGCGTTTGATGTAAAGCAGGCAATGGAATGACATAGGTCATGAACCGCAGGAAGGACGGGAAGGGAATTGTGTTGACGATGAAAGGTAGTAGGGGGTTTAAGAAGCGCCAGCACGAAAACAGTACTCCTGAAAACCAGTTGGACAGATTTCTGCGGGGAATATGAGAGTTCACAGTAAAGCTTTCAAAGCTTCTGCATAACAGTGCATATCGATCGGTTTGCGCTTTTCCTGGAAGCATTGGGTCGAAGTAATAGCCTACTCCCGCGCGCCCGATTATTTCGAGAGATGTGCGTCCAAGGATAGAATTAAAGTCGACCTGAGAGTTCCATTAGCATCTGCCAGAATTGGATACGGAAACAGACATACCATCTGTGCACCATCATGGAGGACGTGTGGTGCAATGAAACCATCCCGAGTCTGAAAAAATGCTATTAGTTCGTATTCTAGATCTCGGGAGTGTCGACAATGCCCCTGCTCTCTCAGCGACGTCATAAAATAGTGATACCATCTCCTTGGACCTTCAGATTGTGCGTTGAAAAGGGAGACGTCAGGATTTTGCGATACTTGCGATGGGTGTCACCGGTCGCAGAGAATATTCCCTTTCTAAACAGAAGACGATTCATGCTGGAATAAGCGGAACATGCCGGGACAGATTAGTTCTCCTTCGATGTAGAGCTGAAGAAATCCGAACATACCATATGAATTTCGGCATGTCTTCAAACGCCGCCTCATCGTCGACAAGGGTGCTTTGCAGCGCCGCCGGGTCGAACACAAAGAGATGTCGATCCTATGCGTCGAAGATATTATAACCTCTTCCAGATGACAAAACATCGGACTCACACCCAAAAGCCCATGAATTTTGACGGCGTGGCCGTAATTCTGCTCAAGATCCTGTTGGAATGCCCAGTCATCGGGATCGTGAAACTGAATGAGGTTCCCTGTGTCAGGAGTATGAGAAGCAAGCAGCTTCCAACAAGGACCAATCAACCAGTGATCAGGGACTTTGGAGGCGAACCTGGAATGTTGTCCAAGACCGAAAATATGCGGTGCAGGAGAAGTCGCGCTACCAAGAGGGCAAGGAGCAGAGAGCAGGTAGCGGCGATGGGTGACGTTGAAAGGGAGGACGCAAACCGCGTCCGTTGATCTCGGTTCCGACGAAAGCAGTATCATTGCGCCCAAGCATAGTTGACGTGGAAGATGAAATATTCGTGAGAACGCTACACTTGGCCAGATGGCGGTCCTAAAGGAAGCAGCACAGTACGATGGCGAATGGGAACAAGGGGGGCGTCTCATGCGCAGGGCGAAAAAGTATGACGAGCAAATAAATTCTAGCCGAGACGCGCTTGGCCACAGATGAGCTGCAGGGGCCACTGAGAAAAAATAGTTCGGGTAAGTGGTTGATTTGAGAGACTGCAGTGTCTGCCAGTGAGCCACTGATTCAGTTGCAATGGATTATTAACACCTCAAATGGCGGCAATGCGGTGTAGATGAGGTTCAACATCGAGATGCGGTGTACGATGAACAGATGGTGTTCCCCGAAATGTCTGTCCGCCCGCGAGCGGAATTTCAGCCAGGCTCATCATGGTCGGAAGGAAGGGGGAGCGGAGTTTCAATGTGATGATTTGATCATAATGACCAGTGCCGTGCAGAGATGGTTCAAGGTTGAATCGCATCAAAAAAGAGATCTCTTCAGACCTTGGCCTGGCTTGCGTTTGATTTAATCCATCAGAACGAAAGACATGTTGCTGTTACGAATCGGTTGCGCCAAGCTGGAATGCTGGTAGGCATCTCAATGATCGACATGTCAGGTTTTAGTCGCGGCTCTGATATAAATCTCAATGCAGGTTTTTGCTCGGCTACATTCGTTTCCTCCTTCCTTTCCTTCATTTCTGTTCATAGGACTTGACTTGTCCATTTTGTTTTTCGGTTTCATACCTAGCCGATAATCCCAATCTATCACGCAATGTCTGAGACAACAGCGGCCGTGATTATGTCCGGGACGGGTCAGCTCATGGCTACAGCTGCAGCCTGGGGTGAGTGATTTGCGTAGCATTCCTTCAGAGAATATATCTCTTTTCTTCTACGCGTGAACTTGTACTAATCGTCTCCAGGAAGTTACGCACTATTATTTTCGATCGCCGTGTTTCTTGTCGTGTACGTCGCTTATTTCGCGTATACACGTACTCCCATTTCCAGGAAGGGGCTGACACATCCTGCCAGAAAGAAGGGTATCCGCAATTCCACTCCACGCCAGATCCTCCTCTTCGCCACATGTTTCATGTTTGTCGCCTCAACCGCGCTCGCATCCGTGGACGCCGCGATTTACCTCGTTCAATTTTCGGGTGGTGACTACATTCCAACCTCGAATAAACTACAACTCGCGTGTGAGGTTCTCTTTGACTCCCTGGTACGTATTTGCGCTGCTTTTACCTCTCCCAACGGAATGTTAAGTAACCCTTCTCACCACAGTTCCTCATGGGCGATACAATTGTGCTGTGGCGCACATGGACTCTCCTTCCTGACCAAAGACTACTAGTCCTTCCACCGATGGCGCTCTGGTTCGGAGGGTTCAGTATGCTACCTTGGTTTAATAAATGGGCGCATAGTTTAATTATTTCTCAGCATGCCTGCTCAGTCTGATTGGCATCGCCTCCCACAACGGCTCTGCCTCGGGATGGACCATCGGCGTCTACGACGCGCCGACGACGCTCCACCTGTCGATGGCCACCGCAGCGCTGAGCGCCGCTACAAACTTCTTCTCTACGCTTCTTATATCGTGCAAGGCTTGGTGCGTTACCTTTGACATTTATTCAAACACATCTCTCTGAACAATTTGTCGCCAGGGAACACCGCGGTCTTTTCAGTACCCAAACTCGGTGCGGGCCGGGCACGCGCGCCCACAAGATTATGTCCCTCCTCATCGAGTCCGGGTTCATCTATTTCGGAATTTGGGTAAGAACGATTTAGTCTAAGTGTCGGTTTTCTGACACCACTGTCCAGGTGATCGCCATGCTCAACTTCTACATCGACTGGAAGGCCCCCGTCTTGCAAGCCGTGCTGCGGGGCGGATACGATATGGTCATGGTGTGTCTTCCCACCTGTTTGCTATGTGACATTGATCACTGTGGTTCCGTTGACAGGGCACCTACCCAACCCTCATCATCATCCTCGTCCATCTCGACTACACCTTCTGGGACTGCAATAAGTCGTTGGTCTCTGGGAGTACAAAGATCACCCTGACTGCGCCCTCCGGATCCTTCAGCACCCTTCAGCCGACCATGCGAAGCGTGCCCAGTCCTGACAAGGAGAAACAGAGTCGCCAGTTGTGATTGCAGACGTGCGAATAGGAAATGTATGTACATGTTAAGAAGTGCAGTGAAGTATTACTTCCTCTTGTTTGATTAGCTTAGCTATGTATTTTCACCTTTTCCCTTCTTACTATTCGTGGTTGTATTTCTTCTCCCTGGCAGGGCCTCGTGCTGTATCGATCTTTTATGGCATTCATATTATTCTGGAGACAAAAAATCAGAGTAAAGATAAAAAACAGAGATTGTAGCTTTGACAATGTCTGATTCAGGTCAGTAAAGCGACAAGTCACCCCGCCGAACGCCAAATGCAAAACAAAATGGCTTTCTCTTCTTGGTGGATGTTTGTCGATGTTTGATTTCTCGCGTTAAATTCTGTTCCATGTTAAATGTTCGGTGAATCTGCAAGAAGCTCAAAAACGAACTGAACTAAAATTCAAGCTTGAGATGCTGTAAGCGCCGGAATTAAACCGGTGTGAAAGGCGCTTACCAAGAACGTTGTCTTTGTCGACTTTCATCCGCGATGCGGGCATTCGCGCAGATATGAACCCCAGATGTGCTCACCGTTTTTTTTTTTGGTTATGACCGTGAAAGTCAGCGGACGGAATAGTCGGGAACTTTCGGAACGGGAGAGTCGGAGTACCGCTATCCCCGGGGTTTTCCGCGGTTGTTCTAGTTTGTTAAATTTGATAGATCCCGCCTCCATCTGTATTCGAACAGGTTCGAAATAGCCTTTCACTTTCCGGTCATTTGTTTCTGCGACCTAAATTTGACGGAATGTAAATTTCACACGAAGATCTTTGTCTTTTCGCTTACTCCTAGCCCCACCCCACACATTCCAACAAAAAAATCACAGAACCCCACTTCCCGCCTCCACTAACCTCCCCTATGTATACATCGATGACGCTCCCGGCTCCCAACGTGCGTGCCCATCGCGATATTTCCCAGGTACGCATCAATCTTTCCTACTCGGGGTGCGTTATCTGCGTCGTTACGGCGCGCTGGCATGACGACCCCGCCTTTATCGATATTGAAGCCACCCACGTATCCGTCGTATCTTTATCAGCGAATCGCGTCGCTCGAGAACGGTGGAGCTCGCCCGTACACACGACCAGCACGCGCATGGAGCGGACTCCAACTCCCGCCAACTTCCAGCGAAAAATCTATTTCAAACGTCGTCCCGTAATTACCAAGCGGATGTACCCGACGACGGCGACATCATCTCCTCATCATCCCCTCGTCGTGTCCTACATCATACGTTTGGCGCTACCCGTACCGCCGTTTGGCGGTACCTGATTCGATCGTGTTTGAGGATGTAAATTTGGTTCCGCGGGAGGTTTCGGAGAAATCGGTATCCGTGCATGGCCTTGCAAGACGCAAACAAAAAAATATCATTGACCGTCAACGACAGAAAAAACTTTGGAACAGATGCAACACCCAACTGTATAGTACACGAATCCAATATCACCGACAATGACAGAAACAGTGGAACAGATGTATTATTCCCCAATACCCAACTGTATAGTACACGAATCACATCCGACATCGAGCCGCGCATGTATTGAACTGTAATACCGATTTAATTTTACCAATTATCCCAACTCTTGAGTCCATTTGAGTCCATCTCCCGTCTAGAGAAACCAGTGTAACCATCGTAGCGAGTCTATAGTGGGTATATCGCACGTTCCGCGCTGCGCCAGTGCATCATGGATGGGACGGACACCGCCGCCCCACCCCATGGCTACCTCCGTGACGAAGAGCGCGGGACGCTGACGCTGCGACTCCTTCCGTGCCCGCTCTGGCTCCCGAAGATACGCCTCAGCAGCCCCCCGCCGTGGTGTTCTTGCGTGGGGTGGGCCACGGGCGGGTATTGTGGGGGTTCTTGGTACTACGGGACAGAACAAAGAATCCACCGTCAGTTTTATTTGGCAAGCATTTGTGGAAGGAAGGGACGCACGACGATCTGCACCTTTCGGTCGTGCGGGTAAACGACGTACGCTGCGGGCTGTGGCTGCGCTTGCTGTTGCACGTACTGTACGGGCTGCGGCGCCTGCACGTACTGCATCCCGCCGTACTGCGCGGTCGGACTCACGACGTACGTCGTCGGGGGTGCGGTGGCCACTCCGGTGCGAATGCGACTGAGAGCGCGAGGAACGCGAGGACGAGTGGCGGGTGGGCGAGTGCGAGCGCGCGCGGCGGTGTCCACCGCCACTGCTACGATGCCTATGAGAGGGCCCGGAGACCTGCGAGATGGAGTCGTCCGGGGGAGACGGCGATGGTTTGCGAGCGCAGCGGGGAGCGGACGTTCCCGTTCGTGCGCTGGGGCGTGCTCCGGCCATGGTGCCCTGACCGGGACGGCGGCGGCGAGCGCGAGGACGATGCGGACCGCGGCTGGTTGTAAAAGTTGTTCTGGACGTCCGAGCGTGGGACGAAGGGGGACTTGTACTGCGACGCACACTGCGCGGTGTCGTCGGCCCAGTTGGCGATGCGCTGCTGGGTGCGCAGGTACTGGTTGTACGCTCCTGGGGAATAGTCATATTCCGTCATACTGGAACTTGACTAGTGCGACTAGTATACAGAAGATAAGATGAAGAGTGGGCGGCGAGGCTAAATAATCGTACGATGGGACGCACGGAGCCAAAGGTGGACTTATATCCTATAGTGGCGCGCGGTGCGAATTCGGCCGATTTGGTGGTGTGGGGCCGTGGGACGGTGGGTGCAGAGTCCAGGCCGGGGGCGCACCGATCGTAGTCTAATGGACGCTGAGTCGAGGTCCGGGCAGCACCCGTGCTGCGTCGGACAATTGGATGACGGGACAAGGAGAACGGGGACGGCCACCAGTACAGCCGAGTTCTTGACAGCTCTCGCGATGGATAGGAACATCCACCGTCCCCGCCTACCACCGTCCGGCTATACCCGACAGATGTGACGCAGTGTCACTCTCTTTGTTCCCAACCACAACAACAGTCGGGAACCACAACAGTAGTCTGGAGCCACCTACGCACCTATTGTCGTCTTTCATGCTCCTCTTTCTACGTCATTCTGCGACAATTTTGCCTCGAGGAATGCGCGTAATTGCAGCCTGATTTATGTGGGCATGCCGCGAGTCGGATAATCATCTCGCACTCGGTAGCATTCGGGGTCGGCAAGGCCTGGCTTTATTCCATCCCGTTCAGGCATGGCCTATGATCATTCATGACGAGCAGACTTTTATGCATAGCACAAAGGGAAACCACTCGGAATTTCTCGGTGCTATTTGATGGTTAACTTCAAAAATTTGCACGGCCGCCTGCTGCCGTAAACTCGGTCTGTCGGTCGGGCTTATTCGGAGAATTCCCTTTGTTTGGCTCGACCTTCCCCACCGGTGTTATCTCTCGTTCCTGCAACGCTGCGCACGTCACAACAATTTGGACCCACGGTGTGTCGATCACCATACCTGGCTGTCGCCGGGTCTCCGATGCGTGCGTTCACTGCGTTGTTCCTTGGTGTCGGTGTCGAGTTGCAGATTCAGTGGAAGAATGGCCGTGTACTTCTCGTTATCCCTGGACGTTCTCATCGTCGTCTCTGCAGAACTTCGAGACTGAACCTGTAGCCACACTTCTCTCCACATGCCACTCAAATTTCGAACGACAGCTTGTCCATGTCCTCCTCAGTAAATTTGCCTCGCCACCAGCCGCCACCATTCGCATCCGCTTCTCGAAAAGTCCTTGATTGTCTACTGGATGACGAAGCTGTCCACCAATTAAATGCTCGCTAGCTGAATCAATCTGCTACCTTGTCTTCACAGTACAGCACGACCCTAATCGTATTGCAGTGCCGTCGTTTAACCACGCCGTCCCGCCGGATGTGGCGGCGGCGCCTCTTCATGAACGACTCTTTCAGCTGTTCAACCGATTTGTGTGAATCCCGGCTCTGGACGGCCCCCGCTTGCCAATGTCCGTATTTTCGTAACCTCTGTTCATATCGGTTATGGAGAATTCCGTTTGTCCGGCTCGGCCTTCCCCACCGGTGTTATCGTTGCTCATCGTCTGCGGGACCTTTCGAGACTGAAAATTTCTGTTGGCTTAATGACCTCGTCAACCTTGGGCGTATGTTTTTTTACACGTCACCCGCGTGGGCCCATTCCTCCTGCTCCACATCTGACGGGTTGGATTCAGTCCACCTTGACTGAATCAACAAATTCGATTCCATTAGAACTTAATTTTATCATTGGCGGCTCTCGGAGAACAATGACTACGACCGTCGACGGCGGCGCAACGCAAGGTAATGCCGCCGCCTCGTCCCCCAAGCCCACGTTGATGCCGTACGCTGCCCACGACGACGCCGGTGGCGCCCGCGTCTCGATGCTCGCCTTGACTGAATCAGCCAACTTAATTTCATCACTGGCGGCTCTCGGAGAACACTAACTACGACGGCGGCGCAACACACCGCAACGTAACGCCGCCGCCCCGCCACGCTGATGCCGTACGCTGGCCACGACGATAGGGGCGCCCACGTTTTGTTGCTCATCTAACTTCAAGCGCGCCACAGAGCTCAGCTTGAGGCTAGGGACGAATCTTCTGTCTTCTACTCTATATGTCTTGGCTGGCGTTCGTGGTATTCACCAGCCGCCCAAAGTCCCTTCCTTCCTTTATTGATCTTGATGGTGTTTTTGTTGCTAGTGAACAGGCGACCGAGCGAACTGTCACCGTGTGCAAGGACCTCCTAGGCTCAGTCAGCCAAGATGCGTGTAGGTCTGCACCGCTAAGCTTAGGCGGCTACAAGGGCCCTGTGTAGGGAGACTAGACCGACCTAGCCACAAATCTGGCAAGATGTGCGTGGTCTTCTACTAGATGTGTGTAGGTCACCTAAGCAGACCTACGCCGACCCTGTGTAGATGCGTATGAGTACCTACATCCAGCTCTACTGAGCTACGCTGGAAGTTAATCTGTTGAATCTCAGGCAACTGTATTGTACTAGGTTGGTGTCTGCCTAGGGCACTATTCAGACCTAGACAGACCTAGACTCGCTTACGCACACCTTAACAAACCTACACACACCTACGCAGAGCTACACGGAGTCCCGCAGCGATTGTGTAGCCCCCTACACAAAGCTGGTCTGTATAGCTAGCTGTGCGTTGGGACCTTGACTGAAGGTAAGTGTAGGAGGGCCTTGAATGCAGTGTGTATAACTTCACTTCTTGTAATTGCATCCCCCCCATCGCAATTCGGCTGTATTGGACTCTACACTCTGAACTTACCAGCAAGTCATCGATACTGAGCAAAGCCGAGGAAAGTGAGTCCAAAGACATAAGCAGGAACCGGATCGAGAGCTGTGTCGAGCTTTATATTCATGCGCATCATCTATCCATCCATTTGATTTTATTCCTCTTTGCAATTGCTCGTTTGATTTCGTTTCAGCTCTGTATGTATCTATGGACCATGGACTATCACGGGTGTGTCAGATTCGAATTCTATCAAGATCATATCAAGAACACACTGTTCAACTCACTCACTCAAGAGAGTCGAACTCTACGATGGCCTCCCGAGCACTGAGTTAATTCAATCGGTCTCGTCAAGATTAGCCTGTCGTCAAGGTGTGCGCTATCTTTGTGGGCTCATCGGTTCTGCCGCCACATTCGATGCGTTCAGTTTCCTCTCGACAGAATCTGAATCAACAAATTGGTATTTATAGACTCGGATCCTCGTGTAGGTCCGTCGAATGAAAAGACTTTCTTGTACTGAACCACCGCACTTCCAACTTTATTCGGAAATCTATAAACCAACCATGGTGACCTCAACGGAACACACACTGCCAGCATGTGTCTCTCGATCCAGTCCCTGGCAGGGACCGGATCGAGAGCATATATCTTTCTTCACGTGTTATGTCCATGTATACCTTCGTCGTCTGTCATCTGCTTTCAGGCTGCTGTACTTCCAGGACTGAATTCATGGCCACCCGTCTTCCAGGACTGAACTTATAGCCGCCCGTCTTCAAGTCAACGTACCACTTCAACTTCGGTCGACAGCTTGTGATGCTTGTCCTCCTCACCAGGTTCGGCTCGCCACCCTCACTCTCTGCCGTCTCCGTTTAATCAATCAGCCCCGCCGGCATCGAAGGTCTATATACGTTGTTATCTACGCGCCATCCACGCGGGCTCACATTTTCCTGCCGCCGGATGTACATATTACGCGTCGGTTTCACTTTGACTGAATCAACGAATCGGATTCCGGAATAACTTAATTAATTTTATCACTAGCGGATTTCGGAGCACAGCGGCGCCCACCTAAACGCAGCATCCTCCACCCTCATTCTACATCTTCCATTCTAATTGAATATCAATGCCATGTGCGCCGTTGCAGGCCCGGTAAGTGCACAACGCTGAGAAGCCTCTTTGTTGGCTTCTCGGTATACAGAGCTGTCAGACTTCCTGAACCCGCCTGTACAGTTCAAATTCCAACTAAGTATTCTTTAGTTATGTATCCAAACCCATTTATTCCTAATCCTCGAAACGGAAGTACCGCTGTCTCCCTGTGCCTTTGTCTTTCTTCCGCCACAAGACTCTGAGCTAGTCACCTTGACTTGACCTCACAAATTGGATCTGGATTCCATAATAATTTGCAATAATGACCAGGGATTTCGAAATCCCGACAGCGAGGGCGGGCGCCGCGTCCGCATAAGGCATCAATTAGGATGCATGGGGACGCAAAACCCGGGAATTAAAGGGATTGTTTAAAAAGGTTGGTGGGTGTAATTATCGTCATAATTATAATAGATACAGACGGAATGTTCCGGACGGTGTCCGGGCGGTGACCCGCCAACAATGAGTGACAAGAAGAAACATCTCCACTGACGTTTTCGTGCTCATCCATCGCGAAGAACACCTATAAACTCGCAGATCCTTTCTAAACTTTATGGTGGCGCGTTCACGAACTGAGAACGAGGATGAAACGTGGATCTTGAGCATGTATATGGAGAGAGGGGACCCGAATACGAATACGAACGCGAATAGGCGATCTCGGCATCACCGACTCAGATTTGTCGCGACCACAGTCAAATAACAGTACTTAAGCGTAGATTGGCTGTGACCTTGACATCAAGCTTGACGCTTGACACAAACTCGCGAGCGAGCGAGTGCTCGTGCGTAAAGTTTCGCATTTCTCTTTGTCTTTTCTCGAACCCTCTGACAAAGTACCTTAATATAATCTCATCGTTTGTTCGGGATGGCATCGTAGAGTTGAGTTGGTCGGTTTTCTTGTTGAACATTGTTGAAATTACAACCACCCAAATCTGAATTTGACAGAGCCACGATGGTGAAATCCGGAGTTAAAAACAAAATATCAACTACGTCCAAATGGCGGAACTCAAACGATCGAAAATCAACACGAAAGGCTGGAAGGATCGGCTGGACGGAACACACGGAAATTCAACACAGGTGGTTGCCGTCTGCCTCCCTCCACTTGTGGCGACATACTACTATATTGCCTCCACACATCCGCAATCTATAATCCACAATCCTCTGCCGACGTACACGTACTGTATGCCATACGAATTATACTTACTTACCTGCATCTTGAATCCCAAGTTGCAGCTAAACGCCGGTCAGAATCCGACAGTTCGCTTCTTGCCCTTCGGAAAACTAGTCATCTTTAGCTCAGTGCCAAGGCCAGCACTTTCAAAAAATCTGTACCTCCGCTCAGTCGCGCCCGGAACCTGTTCCGGTCCCCCTCTCGTAAGCCGCAAGCAATGCTCGAGTTTCAACGACCTATGCTGGGATGAATGTATTATATATATTGCATTCATTGTATGTTATGTGCGACCGCCGTCGCCAGGAACATACATAGAGTACGCATCATAATTCCGACTGGGCGTTTCATCGGCCGTGCCCAAGTATAGCAGATATGCCTCATTGGTGTGGTAATTGCATTTGAGGGAGGAGCAGTCTGCTTTAGAGCTCCCGAGGTTCGGGAGGGCGGTGGGTCGGATATGTTGCATAGTCGGCGTTCAAGATGGTTGGAGGTTTCCATTCCAACCTTCCTTCCAACCTTCTCAATGTTCCGTGATTACCCTTTTCATCCGTGATCAGCTTCTTCCCTCAAAATCAGCAGGGCGGCGACTCCCCGCTGAATGCAGTGCCCAAGGATCAAATATCAAGTACAATCAAAAAGTCAAGATACTTAGATCTGCGGCCACTGTTGCCTTGAGGAGATTGTAAGGAGATCGAGGAAGAGAGAAGAAGGTCGCAGGACGGCGGGGAACTTCAGGGTTTGAGCTTCCTTCACGGGAGTAGTAAAATTTCGAGTTGAAACTTCAATTTCACTTTCACCGTCTTACCCCAAACAATGGTAAGAACGCAAAATCCTTCAATCCGGCAAATACCGAACTTCCATTTATGGTAGTTTTCTCATGATTGCCGAGAAATAAACACTGAATTCCAGCGAACATTTGGTCGAATAGTACAAAACTCAGCAAAAATCTCTGTCAGGATATATGCGACTGCAAAAGGTGTGTCGCTCTGTTTCTGCAGTTATCAATTCCTCAGTTGACATTTACCTTCAACGAAGGCTTCATTTGTCAAAAATTCATCTCAATTAACATGCCGTACTGTTGGCACTGACTCGGCAATTGCCGGTATCCCGCTCTGGTTTCTAATTTGGTGAAGGAAGCTGGAGTCCGAATACTGAATAGAATTTTCCGTGAATCTGGATCCGAATTGTGGAGCAGGTTTTTTGAGGGGAGAAAAAAATACGAAGCTTTTTCGCATGGGTACAACTCACCATTTGAGTTTGTGTCAGCCGTCAAGCGGCTACGCAGACAATCGGTTGCTGTTAATATTTGGTCGCCACTCGCAATTACGAGTTAAGTACTTCCAGAGAGAGAATCAGTCAACAGCACAAGCTATACTAAGTAGCTGAGATGCCGACGCAGATGTAACTAGGTACAATAAACAAGGTACTTCCAGCTGGTGCAGAGATACTGATATTCGGATTCGATGTTCGCGTTCCCATCCCACCAACATCTTCGCCTCATTCTTGAGCATGTCATGTGGCATACTCATAAAGCGTGATAGGAATCTATACACTGTTCCGGTTGAGCACCAAGTTCAGCGCCGCACCACATCTCAACTTGAGAGGTGTCGTCACCCATTCCTGGCCTTCGTGGCGTCGGGGGGCCATCGTGGCGTCGGGCGTCGGCGGAAGGCGAGGGGAAGCTCGTCGCGATACCTTCCGGAACATTCCGTCACTCCATTATTATACACACCAACCTTTTTTAACACAATGGCACGTCCCCATGCGTCCTAATTGGATTAATGCCGTACACGCACGCGGATGTGGCGGGATCGCTCCGCTCCGAAGGCCGCCAGTGACGAAAATCATTATGGAATCCATGGCCGATTTGTTGATTGAAACCAGAGTCTTGTACCGGAAACAAAAATTGAGTAAAGGAACAAGGAAGAAAAGAAAAGCCCAGGCAGATGGCGTCGCAGCCGCGCCTCTGCGAGGTTATACTTGGGTCCGTTTCATTCATTCGAAATGGGCCTCGATGGTTGGCTATTTTCAGAGTACATCTTTGCAGAGTAGTTAGAGGTTGAGGCGACTGCTATGGTGTAAGAACGGACACGACAAAGAGAAAATAAAGAAAAAGGCTAGCGAATCGGGACCAAGAGCTTTCTCGTGAGTAATTCTCATGTTTCGACTACCATCCATTTCCGGATTTATATTATCTGCGACCGCCGAGCAGGCACATAGGAACATAGACATTCCCGCAGTACTTTGTTTCATCGCCTGTGGCCAAGAAAAGCATCTATGAATATGCATCATTGGTGTAGTAATTGCATTGACTCGGAGGGAGGAACAGTTTGGACCTTTCGATGTTTTAAAAATGGGACCGTCGAACTAGTTGTATATCGCGGGTTTCCAGATTCCGCTTTCCATTTTCATACTGCTTCGTGACAATTGTACTTTTCATTCAATCTCTGCTTCGTCCGTTCTCCTCTCAATGTACGCTCAAAATCAGCAGCTGAAATAAATGCAGTTCAAGTATTAAGTATCATCGAAAAAAAAAAAAAAATCACAATAGATCTGCGGCCACTGGTTGTCTTGACGAGGAGTGAAGGAGGAAGAACGCATGACGGCGGGGAACTTGAAGTGTTTGACCGTCTTTCACGGGAGCAAATTGTCGAGTTGAAACTTCAACTTCAACTTCACCGCCTTACCTTACCGTAAATTATGGTGCAGCAACTAATTAAAAGAAAAGAAAATGCCGTTGGTGGAGTCTGGCCCTGAGTTACTGGTTTCGGATTGAGGAGGCGGGTCCAAACTGGAAAGACGGAGACGAGGAGCTCTTGCCTCTTGCGTGCAAATCAGTCTTGAGCAGATAATAAATAGTTCGAAGGAACTTATTCCATTCTCCGCGGCTGATCGCATCTCCTAAGTAAGTAAACCGGCGAGCTACATACTACCGGTCGCGAACCGCAGACGTTTTCTGGCAGCCGCGGGAGCGAGCGAGTAAATCCTGTTTATTTTGGACTCTTGATTGGATGTCGTGAGAGGTCGTCGTTAATCTGTCCAGCTCTTGTGAATCGGGTCCACAACGGTGAATCGGATTCGAAGGTGAGCGATGGTTGCAGAAGGGCTGGATGGATGCAACGAAGCGGAAGCAAAGTTATGGGTCTGGGCAGTGTCCATCTACACGTTCTTGTTCGACGTCTGGCGGGGAAGACGGGAAAAGAAGAGTGAAAAGTGTGACGACGACCGACGTGCGAACATAGAACTCGAAAACGGAAAAGGAAACGGCGCGCCAGGCCCAGACCGTCGGATCTTCGGGGCGTACGTCGGCATTAATCGGGCCGCTCCCACGTTCCCCTTCGTCCTCGGGCCGAGTCAGGCGTCGCGCCCGCCTATCACAATGGCCATGCCTATCCATGCCTTCTCAGCTCTTCTCAGTCCACTTTCAAAGGTCACCACGCAAAGCTGATGTACCGTGATTGGTATATATGTTCCTCAACCCGGAGACCTGACCGCCTTCTACGCTGGCAGTTCCCCATGTCCCCAGGACTTTCTGTTTTCTTGCTCTTGGCGTGTGAACCAGTACTCACGCCACCTTGGCTGCGTCACGTACGTTTTTGGAAAGTTTCGGGCCGATGGTACTGGGTGATCTCTTTGTGCTCCGATATTCTATCACGGAACGTGTGCTATTATGTATGGACGTCGACCTCCTTGTGTTGTCTCGTGTCCGGCTTGCAAGCCGTGCTTTGTTTCTTGGTCTGGTGCTGTGTTTCTTGGTGTTCAAGTTTCCGTTTTCACTCTAGATCCAGCATACGTACTAGTGTTTCTTCACATGTGATTTCCGTGAAACTGGGCTGTCTGTCGAACGTCGTCTCGTTCCCATGCATGCGGCGGTCCAACTCCACTCTAATGCAAGTCAAAGGCACCATATCTGCACTGCTGAAATCTTTTCGAGATCGTCCACCACGCACCCACCTCAGTCCATCCTCGGAAATCGGGCCGCAGTTCCTCTTGTCGCTCGGCAATCATGTTCCCTTTTTCGTTTCGAGGCGCTTCTCCCAATCTCCGCCAATCAACGACTCGCACTTCGTGACTTCCCCGCCTTGGATACGTGTCGGCGGCCTGTCGGGGATAACACTACTAATAAATTCATTGATTTTTTTAGATAGATGTCTGTCTGTCTCACTAGTGCTGTTGTCGCAGAACAACCGTGCCTGACGAGTTCCCCGCTTCCCCGACGATCGTCCCTCTCCGAGTCCAGCGCATCGCTGGTGACGCATTGTGACCCACCGATGGCGACGCTGAGATGTTCGAGTGAGCCACGTGGCACGACGACCGAACGCCTTCTTTCCTTTTGCTTCCATTCCGCTTGTGTAGCGAGCGCTAATACGCGATTGAGCAGAAACAACAAAAAGTTTAAGCGCTAAGCGAGCCGACCTCGGGAAGGTTCGGAATGAGCGGAAAGAGTGGCAGGCGTGGGATCGGCCGCTCATGAATATCATTTCGAGCGTTGAACTTGAGGTCTCAGATGTCAGTGCTTATTGAGTTAGTTACATAGTTCGAGAAGAATCAATGTCAGTTTCCAATTATATTTGGTTGAGGTTTTCAGTCTAGGCAAGCACAAATGGACTCGACCAACTTGTGAGTTGGCATATACATTTAAGAGTGAGCTCTGGCCTTGGGGCATGAGAGCTTGCCACAGCTAACAAACAGCTGCTGTTCAAGTAATGGGGAGAGTTTCTGTCAGCCTACAGCAAGCAGACTAGCTCCAGTAATAAATGTAGACATGAGGAGGAGAGGTATCAGAACACCAGCAGCTGATCCATGCTTTTATGGGAAGACATCAGACATCCAGAACTCAGGTTGTCTGGCCATACACTCTCTTGTGTTCTAGCTTGCTGAACCCTGCTAGGAAACATGCAGCTGGACAGGTTTTTGAAAGAGGAATGGAAAGGCTAGGACTTTCCCAGAGGCAGTCTGGACTTTGGCCAGAAATTGGGTACATCTGGGACCTGATCTGTGTGTTTACGGCAGGTGGATCAGCTTACTACAGGAGCTCTTAACTTGCTCCCATTAAACAACAACATATTTAAGCGGTAAGCGAGCCAGACCTCGGAAGGTTTGGAATCAGCAGAAAGAGTGGCAGGCGTGGGACTACGAGCCTTAAAGTCTCGGAGCGTTTATTTACTGGAAGTTAGTTCAAATTAAGGTCAATTTTTGATTATGATCGATGTTTTCAGTCCAATAATTGCGGTTTCAGCTGGGATCTTTAAGAGTGAGCTGTGGCCTTAGAGCGTGAGAGCTTACTGCGGCGAATTAACAGTTGCTGTTAACTGTGCAAGGCTGTGGAGGGGTAGAACCACCATCGATGTTCGATTGTCTCCCGCTCTAATCAATGTTGCTGTTGCGTTGCGCAATATCACGTTCTGTTCTGAGGTTCTTTCATTCTCCAACAAAGAATATGAATCAAGCTTTGTCGGCGGTGATTTCGGATCGTCGTAGCAACAGCACCAGCATTCGACTGCGTTCTAAGTATGTAAAAATCACTCGCAGCTGGCACGCGGCACCACGATTCATTGCGCGAGCTCTCACGGTTATATTTGACGCTCAATGTGCACTGCCAAAGCCGGTTCCTCTTTGTTGAACTTTAAGGTTTGCACTCGCAAACTCAACATCTCGCCCAGCAAGCCGAATTCCTTGCAAGTTGGCAACCGCGCTACACTAGTCTCGATATGCTTGCGCTCGGACCGTCCGACCGCAAAAAATCAAATTGACGGATACTACACTTTACCAAATATCATATGCATGCGCAGAACGATCGAGGGAGATTATGAAGATGCCGCGACCTGCGGAGGTCTTACGACTCAAAAGATATTTATGCGAGACAGGTATACAGAAAGAGCTAACTTATATGCGGGATAAATCCGAGAGCTGTTCAGAGCTCTTTCGTTTACGCGTGCGGTGGGTGTCCTTAAATATTAATCAGGATCTGGACCTGGGTCCCTGAAGAGCGATTTGTACGGCTGCTTGAAGTTGATTGGCGTTGTGTTTTCGAATTCAGTTCAAGGGTTCAAACGCATCAGGAAAAGGAAATGAGCAATCCGGAGACACGAGGCTCACACCTCTCAATTTGGTTCACTGATTCACCGACGGCGATGGGGGCTAGCGAGCTGGCTAGCGTTAGCACCCGTAACCCAAAAAGGCAGAGTTTGATATTTCACCAAATGCACCCCAATTGAACACGCGATGCGGCGAGGAACATTACTTAGTGGATGATTTATGAACTCTTCTGTCCTCTTCCCCGGGCCCGGTATCAACGAAATGAAATGAAATGAAGACATCGCTCGCGTCCTTCCCATCCCCTCGGGGGTCGATCTGGGTCGGTGTCTCACACTTCTGGTTCCGCGCAGGGTCGAAGGCGGGGAAATTTGAAATTCGGAACGGGATTGGAGTTGGCATTGACGGAACTGACGGATTGTGTTCTGCACTCGATCCTGTAATTCTCGGAATTGCTCGTGTTAATTTATGTGCGTCTGCATGAGTGCGCCGGACAATCCCGATCGATCTCTTCGCGATCACTAACTTCTTTCTGTTTTCTTCCATTTTCGCGGCTTTGCGGGCACTTCTGATATGGGGTTAACTGGCAATATCGGAGATTCGGAGTGCACTTCAGCTGTCGTGAGAAATGTGTCGGGCAGCTGATCCCCAAATAGATAGGCCAATTCCGTGGCGCTCGGTATGGCGAGGCGCATCACTGACTATGGATTATGTCAGCATGAAACAAACCGAAAATTGATGCTCTAACCATCTCGTGGCGGGGTGACACTGTGCCTGGTTTGGGAAACTCTTTGCCGTGTACCCCAATTTTCAATTCAGCTGTCCCAAACCTTTCACCTGTCGAGGCGAGGCAACGGCGTGCCCGAGTTCGGCCACGCTTTTCTCCGGATCCGACAAAAAGGCGCGCTCTTTGTACCCCTAAAAATGAACATCGAGGAACAGGCCATAACGAGAATAAAGTAAGTAGTCCGTCGTCGACTCGTCCCCCGTTGTTGGTCGTCGTGCAATATGTACCAGAATAATTCGAGGCATCACGTTATAGCACCAAGAAGATAGCGACGGAAAAGTGGGTGGTGGTGAGAAGATAAATCCCAAAGCGGTCGGAAGCTGAGAACTCTCGGTTGATGCGCTAACGAAAACCCTAATCTCAGCATCACAAGCAGGTAGATCTGGTATCGAGATCGAGACCGATCGCCGTAACATAAACGTTCTCGCGCATGTCCTTTTATTTCAAACAGCGGTGTCTCCGTTCTCCATCTCATCTTTGCCTCCACTATTTCTACCCCTCGTCGTGACTTAAAGTTCAAGTTTTGCTCGTCCTCTTTTGCATTGCATGTCCAAGCCCGCCACACCCGCACCGGCAATGGCGCCGACATCCACAGCAACCAAGCGGGGCGCAAAGGCCGAATCTGCGGCGTCGGCAAAAAAACACCACGTCTGCCCTGTGTGCGAGCGCGGGTTCAGTACTACGGGCCACCTTGCGCGACACGCCCGTGTTCACACTGGCGAACGGAATCACAAGTGTCCGTTTCCAGGCTGCGAAACCAAGTGCTCGCGCCAGGATAACCTCCAGCAGCAGTGAGTGTA
Organism: Mycena venus; assembly: GCA_014462655.1. NCBI lineage: Eukaryota > Fungi > Basidiomycota > Agaricomycetes > Agaricales > Mycenaceae > Glaucomycena > Glaucomycena venus. The sequence continues at coordinate 2,138,205 of JACAZI010000005.1, read as the reverse complement.
CCTTCCATGCTTGTCATTTGCGCCCTTTGCAACTCGTTTCGCGGCGATATTCCTTTCATTGCTATTCAAGCGCCGGGATACTAATACGTCTATGCAGTTATCGCATCCACCTCTCGCCCGGTTCACGGCGAAAGTCTGGCCGGAGTGTTCTGCGGAGTCAGAGCACACCCGCACCCAGCCCCCCGGCCGCCTCGCCCGCTGCTTCATGCTCCAATGAGAATCCCCGTAGTATCAGGGAGGACTCGCCTCCGCTCTCCCCACCGCCACTCGAGGACTCGCGGATGTACTTTTTAAACGCAGCACACGGTGGCGTCGTGGAATCGCCACCAAACTCACCTCCGCCACTCGTCGATGCATACATCTCGCAGCGCGGAGGTGTCGAGCCGTATCGGTCCGAGATGGAGTGTGGCGCGGCGAACGCGTACCCACAGTCACATCGTATGCTGCCGCACATCGACACCTCCACTTCCAAGTCTCGCATGGGCTCCCCCGTCGAGGAGTACTGGAGCACGTCGTCAGCCTCAGATGACTATGGCAGCGCATCTGCGTACCCATCCCCCTCGCCCTACCCGTCTGCCGCTGCGTCCACGTACCCCTCGCCGACTACGCAGTACCCCCCGAGTTCGGAGCTGCAGTACCCGAATCCGCTCGTCAACTCGCACCCGCACCCGCACACATTCCGCCACGCATCGCACTCGCCCGCCGCCGCCGCGGTGCCCGTCGCGCGCAGCCTCACCGCCCGGCACTCAATCGCAAATATTGGTGCGCACGTCCAGCCGCAACGCGCTCAGCCGCACACTGCCGAGATCGAGGGCGCCCGGCAGCGCCCGGCCGCGCAGACCCACGTCCATCAGTCGCTACCGCAGACGCCACACTACCCACCTTTGTCCACCCAACAGCAGCATTCACCGCAGGCATACACCGTCCCGGCGCAGCAGACGCACGTCCCCGTCCCGTATGCGGCAGAGTCGTATCAGGAGATGGAGATGAGGGCTCACCCAGACACACCGAGTCCCCCGCCGTCGTCGCACCACAGCCCGCAAACGCCGTACACACCGTTCCAGGAGCCCTCCGCTGTCTATGCTCCCGCGCAGGCGGTCTACCCCGCGGGTGGGAGCGAGCACGGCGGCATGCAGTACGACGATGCACCCGGCCAGAGCCACGACATGCACGGTGTGTATGAGCACGCTGCGTATCAGTCGCCCCACGAGAGCGCGTACCATGGCTATGCCACCCCCTCTCATTCCCAGGCTGCGCCTTACGTCACGTACGACGCGCGCGGACATGCCCTGAGCCTCGCATATAGCGCCGTACCCGCAATGCAGTTCCACCCGGCGCCGGAGGCGTACGGGAAGCAGCATCAGCAACAGCACGGGTATGCGGACGCGCCGCCAAAGTCCTACAGCCCCCCTCCTCCTCGCCGCCCTCCCGTCTCTGCGCCGCGAGTCCGTTCCGAGCGAAAATTACACTGCGGTGGCGAGGAGGGACAGCGCAGTGCTACCGCCCGCTTCGCTGTCGTCCCTGGCGGGATATGCGGGACGGGAGAGCGAGCCACGCTACGGACATGCCCACACCCAGTCGCCGTCGTCGCAGGAACGGATGGCGCGCGAGAACTACGTCGCCAGCTATGCGCCTGCGCCGCGGGTGCAGGCACCGTATCTGCACCACCCGCAACCGCAGCCGCCCGTCGCGGCGGAGTACCTCGCGGAGTATGGCCATGGGTGGCGCGTCGCGGAGGTGCAGTAGCGCTAGGCAGTTCCGTTGCATCGTTTATTCTCTCTTACTGGCTCTTCGCCACACTCCATCTAACCTTGTGCACTATAATCCCGTCCGTCGCATCTTCCATTTCCTCGCTCTGCTTTACTACATACTGTATTCGGAATTTCTGTCTGTGTCTGTCTCAAGTTTGTGTCTCCCGTCGTCTTGCTTTCCGCTTTCTCGTACATAGCATTGTCTTGTCCGCACCTCATCGCATCCTTCCTCAGCATCGCTAATATTTCGTGTCCATAATTCACCTACGCCTGACATTACATACAGCCGTATAATAGTTGTACCATACGAATACTTGTATAGAGTTTTCTGCAAGCCATTGTCTGTTTGTCTGTCTGTCGCGTGTCGAATTGTGAATCTGTTCAGCCGCTATCTGCGCCCCCAGACTATTGAGTCTAAGCCTTTTTAAGGATTCACATCTCTTGGCGTTGGCATAGAATGAATATTATCGAGGTCACCTGCCTCAATCTCCCATCGGACTCCAAAGAAACCTGGACTTCCAACACTAAATCCTAGTTCCTCCCGAGATAAGTGTAAGTATGAGCGTCGATAAATTCTTTCGCGCTCGCAAATCAAATTAATATTGTCTGTTGGCGAAATTTAACCGAATGTTGCAAGCACGTCCTTCTTGGACTGCGGAGTCCCTCGTCCTGTGGTCTCGCTAATCGTTCAACACGCAGAATCCGCACTTCAGAACAGTTTCAGAACCTTTCTTCCTCCGCCGCCAGTGACGGTTCATTTGAATTTGAATTTCGAAACCTTCCTTCCAACCCAATTCCGACATGCGGCGAACGTGGAAAATATATTGCGGTGGACAAGAGGAAGTGGCGTTGGGCTAAACTGCCGTGACCGCGGGCAGTCATTCACTGAGCACCGAAATTATGATGCAATGCCTATGTTCCAGTTTCACCAGAATACTGAGCCAAGCTATTCAAATGCTGAGATCGCCGTTGACAGTCTTCCACATTCCGACGTTGCGCAGCGCCCGGTGTAACAAATTGGGTAAATTTACTTACCTGCCTGTCCGCCTACGCTCGCCTACCTGGGTGTTTGCCGTACTCGCGTAACCTCAAGCGCAAGCGCACGGAACTTACGGGTACGGTCAGAAGTGCCGCCGGTAAATGCTTTCCGTGAAACTGCCCGGTAGGACCGATCGCGAGTCTGCTGCCTGTCTGTCAAGAACCCGCTACAGAGAATACAATTAAATTTGTTTGATGCACCGTCGACGGCGGCGATAATTGGCGAAATAGGATCCTGTGTGCCGACCGTGCTCACATAAAAGTTCTGGTGAGCGGGTCATCCTCGCCTCCGCATATATGGGGCCGCCAGCAATAGATGGGCGCCTGTCGTGTCCATAATACAGTAAGCGGCGCGAGATATGGCAACCGCATTTATTTATTTGCTCAGTTGGGAGCGGAGTCCGAGTGCGACGTCTTTACGGCAGAGTTAGCAGTTATTGAAGTCCTCTCGTTGGCCCACGCCGCGCCCTAGGCCGAAGTCACGGGTTGCATTAATTGAAGGCCTCCTGCGCCTCAGGCGAGCCACAAAGCCGCGAATGGAATGCATTGCGAAGTAAGGTTCGTTGCCTACGACACGTGCAAGCGACCGGCATATCGCTGTTCCGCGGCGGACAGGATGGATGATAACTTAGAATATCCAGCAAGCGAAGCAGATACTGCCAGACAGTAATATCACCGCCCACAAGACATGTGTTGTGTGAGAACGCATCGGCCAAGGTTTTCGCCGACGGAGAGAGGTGAAGAGACATGAGAGTGGAGGCAGAGCGAAGTAGAAAGATCCGCGCCGACTCCCGCGACAGTAGGACACTGCTAGTCCTGTTCAAGTCCTTGATGGACAATCGAAGAATGAAACGTGGACCTCAATGTGGTGAGTGTAAAGGCACCAGGGAACCCGACAAGATGGCGGGAGGTCACGGTGCGGAAGGATCTGGGTCACCTTGAAATTACCGTTTGAATTTGGGGTCGCCTAATTTTTCGCACGAGGGGTAGTTCTTTATTGTGAGAAGGATGAAGACATTCTTCATACCATGGTTTTTTGGTAAGGTCTTGATAAGACGAGAGTCAAATTGACCAAAAGACTTTTGGATTTTTGACGCCTGTCGACCAATACCAAGATGGTTCCCCTTCGGACCGTGATTTGCGACAGGTATCCATGAACTACATCTTGCTCGAAGGGTGTGGATCATGCAGCGGCGTACTTGTGAATTTCGGAAGGGTGCGTGTTTTTTGCGAACGTCTTGACGTCTGGGTTCTGAAGCCACTCACGACTCCGTCGGCTATGCACCAATATCTGTCTGGACTCTTGATAGAATGCGGAGGAGGGCTTGTTACAGTTCGGCACAGTTTGGAATGCTCTATTATCCAAGAGCTCATTTCCCGCTAAGCAGGTTTCTTCACGGATTGGTGAAACATCTGCTTCTTTACGAGGCCAAAACGGGGATCCAGTAAAACGTTAACGGGCGACCACTCCATCGTATATGACATTGCGAGGTAGGCAAGCAGGTATGTAGGTAGAATTGTCATACGATCGAGCCAGACTACCCAGCAGAGTGGAGCCTGATAAACGGTGAGCACGAGAATACCGTAAATTAGTGTGTTATTTGGCAGCTTGCAGATGTGCCAGTGGAGGGCAAGTGAAGACGGGCGTGTGAAAGATCCCATGATGGGCACCGCCACATCCTCTCTGCACACCCACAGTCCGACCAGGAGTGCTTTGCGTTCGGACACGGCTCTGCTGTCCTTTCATCTCTTAGTGCTACTAGGGCAGCCTAATTACTAATCCAGGCATCCTCTCGGCGGACGACTCAACAATGATGCGTTTCGCTGACTCCTGCCACTCGACGATTGATCTGCTACTGTATCGTCAAAGCTTACCGTTTTTCATGGCTGCAACCGCATCTATACATCTTCAATGCCATAAAGTTGCCTTCGATACCGGCCTCGACCATGCAGATTTAAACTCGAAGGATCGATTCTAACATCTCTGGTGCAGTACCTAATTTCGCCCGGGCTTTTCATCACCTCAAGCGCAGGTGGACAAAAACGGGAACTGCTGTTCACAAGACCCCCACGTTCAATGCTCTCCCAGGCAGCTCGACCTACGGCTCCGCAACCATGAGGCACATGACTAATTCGTCAACTGCACGCCCAACACTGACCCCGAAACACGGCCCGCTCTGTAAATAAGAACACCACGCATCACTTATCGCCAACTGGTCCTATGCGTCCATTGAACGCAAGTTACGTATTTCTTTAGGTTGTGAGGTACGTACTGAAATTCTCTGGAACCGCTAGTACTTCCCCCCTTAACGCAACCTTGATGGGCTATAAACTTCGGTGGTGCGTTTCACCGTCCCGGATATTTTCATTTCCAAATTCATTAAACCTGGACTCGATTTTTTGTTCGACCACTTCTGACTGTTTCTTTCCCTGGTCAGGTACCTTTTTCGACTCTTAGATGCTTCACAGCTCGCGGACAAGATCAATATGTGAAACGGTTCGCTCTCGTAAACGGATACGTGTGCTGTCTCAGACAGACATTGTACGCCGTCAAGTACTAGCCTCCTCAGTCAAGAATAGTAGCGAATAGTCAGCGATCGGGTCCCGACGGTGCGGCCTTTTTTCTGACTTCCTTGTTAACTTCCACTAAGTTAGTACAATGCCAAGCGCGTGGCACGTTTCGTTTTCTCTCGGGGCAGCTCTTGATGCCTTAGCGTCCTCCTGTCCGCGGATCTACCCGCCACCATTCTCGCGATGTGCGCACTACGTTGCCATGACAACCGTGTGGGTCCCGCTGCGCACTCTGGCGTCGGCTTTGGGACCCCACTAGCCCAAATGGTTCCAAATTTCTTGGTACAAGGCACAAGTGAAGAGACGAATAATATCCCGAAACGTCTCGACTCTAGAACTCAGTCTGGGCGATAAGTACCTCTTCGTGCAAAATACGAAGACATCCGGTTGACAGAAAGTGTCGGCGATAGCACTTCATGGCATTATTCCCCGTCGACCCCCGAGACCGTGCGGATGCGGTACGACTCTGGTGCACTGCTTTTGTTCAAATGATACTTGCGAACCAACGTGCGAACAAATTTCAACGGATCCCGTTCAACCAAGCCAGGGGAAGAAGATCTCCCGGCTCTCGTCACCGGGCAGTGCCCCTATGGCTACCCAACGAAGGCGCTGCCGTTGGGTGCTGCAGCTCAGTCCATCTGTCCCTTGAGATCAGTACAAACCCGTCCCCAGCTCGGACACCCAAACATACCTTACAATGATCACTGTTCGCGACGCAAAAAAAAAATGGATCCCCCCAAAAAATTTCTATCTTCTCCTTGTCCTGTCGTCCTCGCCGGCTTCGAATTCCTATCTCACGCTTACTGAATCTTCAAACATGTGGCGAGAAGGTATACATTGTACGGCACCTAATTTGAACTTAAGGAGTTAGGGCGGGACCATGGCCACTGGGTATTCTTCGCGGTGAGGTACTCCGGAACAATTTCCGAACAACACACGGACATCGGCGTTGCAAGAATAAGTAACTTCCAGCGCGTGATGAGGCGGATTTAGTAGGGGTTTGACAACTGAACTCGCAATGTGGGTCGGATTACCCTGTGCTCGGAGTTGAGCAGTTCAGGTGGCCAGCGAAACATCCCGGGACATAAATCTCAAATCCGCATCGATTCCGAGATGGTGGTCCTGGGAATAAAGACTGTCGACTGCATCATCCTTCTAGACCGAGCGAAAGTGCCATTATATGCGCGCGCGACAGGGAAGCCCCGCCGCGTGCAACCGTGTTCTCCTCGACAAAGGCAGCTCACTCTCATGCCATATTCGGTCTGCGGTCGCCATACCACTTCTCGACAGGCTCGACGTCGGCCAAAATAAAGGGTAGTGGTGGTATGCGTCAGACGAGGACTCGGAGACTGCACCCGAAATGAAAATGCAACGGAGTTTAGCGTTTGTGAAGGCAGGAAGCAATGCAGTGGTGTCGGCGGTAATCAAACAAAGATACCGGCTGCTATATCGATGAAGGGCAGAACGGAAGTGTCCACTGACAAGAGTTCTTAGGATGCATTTGCTTCATTTCAGTCTAGGAACGGTAACATATCTTCCAGTTCCCAGCCAACGTCATGATAGAGGAGCAGACCGGACTCTGGAAGTTGATTCCAATGGAAGTAAAGGAAAATGAATTCCACCCGTCAAAATAGCAGACGAAGAAGGTACACCCCCTGGAATGTGGTGGGTCGTGTCACCTCGCGGAATCACCACGAGGGGCTACCGCCATCGCTCAAAAATAGACTTACAGACATTCTGGGTTGATATATTCGCAGGACCGTGCCTCCCTTCCCAGTGCTCATGCGGCACACAGCAATTAGCAAACGGCATTAGTACCTTCTCGTCGGCCGACTTCCCATGTGCATCTGTCGTTCAACTTTGTCATAATGAATCAAAAGTATATATAAATTCACCGGATGGTCTCAAATCCCGTACAGTGCTTGAGCCATTCAACCCAGAATCACAGACCCAATTCAACTTCGGCGGGCAGAAGTGAGCGATAAATGATATTTTGCTATTGTGCCCGTTAGAAAACCTTGAGCTTTCTGTTGGACCGTTGCAGTTTGATGAAATGAAGCGGTGACTTCGGCTTCTACGTCCGAAATGATTCCGAACTGCTTGACAACCTTTTCTTCTTTTCAACTTCGACAGGTCTTCTAAGGCACTCCCGCCCCTTCCCATGAACTCCGTCAGATAGCGAAATGCTTACTTTCTCAGCCAGTGCGTCCCTGAGCCGCCAATTCATCAGAATTGCGGGCGGACTTGACCATCTACGAAAGTGGGCATCTGATGAGACTGGGTCTGATGGACTTTGACTAGTTCAATCATTGGGTGATATGAGCAGCATTGCAAAAACAGGCATAAGGGATTTGAGTCAGTGAGAGGGAACCTGGTACCTGGGTATGCCCAAGTCAAGGAACTGGAAATTGGGATTTGAGGAGAAATGTACATCAGGACTACACAAGATAACGTCGAAGGCCATCAGCCAGTGGAAGCAACACCAGTCAGTCATGCCAGAGAAGGAATGTGCTTTGGGGGTGTACCATAATTCTTATAGAGAGAAAAAAAAACGTTGCATCAAGCTCTGTATTTGTTCAGAAGAATTGCATTCGCAAAGTGGCTGTCACTGTGTACAGGCTCCAGATATAATTATTCCCAAAATTTCTTAGTCTTTTACCGCCTTGTCATCGTTATGTTGTGTGCTTACCACTTGTCTTGAATACATCTTGTGGTTTGTTGGATTCGTTGTTGATTCCTTCTGCTTATTGCCTGGCTGACAGTCTTCCACCTTCATGTCAAATCAGATACCAGCAAGGTGTTACCACCAATTATATTGAATCACATCGGAAAATTCACAGAGCACTTTCAACGTGAAATGGAACTTGTTTTGACATGACAACTGTCTTTTTAGGACCCTTCACAAAATACATACCTTTTTTGAGGCTCAGTAGAAGAGCCACAAAATTAAACAGTTCTTGCGCTAGGAAGTGAACCTACTTCTCAAGGACTGCAGGAATGGACTGACCTCGAGATTCAAGTTTTTCCAGGTAAGCTTCATGATAGGCATCCAAACAATATATTGAGGATAATTGTGCCTGTGTAGATTATGAATAATCTCATTAAGTTCTTCACCCATGAGTGCATTGACAGATGGGTTATGTTCTCTTCCTCTCTGGGCAAATTGCGGGAGTGCTCAGTTTTATGCTGTCCAGATGACCTTGGAAAGAAAAGGTCCCTAGCACTTTGACTCTCCTTCTCGTCAGAGACAGATGTGGAATAGCTCGTGAAAAATGGTGGCTACATGTTCAGAGTCCCATGCCGGGTCTCATAATTATGTGCCCAAATCATGCAGTCCTTTGCCTACTCTGCAATCCTGATGTTGGACTCCTACAGCATGTGTTCCTCTTTTCTGCCTCCCAAAATTCCAGCTTGTGCACTTCGTCTCGCCTTGTCACCACAAGGAGCACTACTGTGCAATCCCTCTCACCATTGGCAGCATCACCATCCAGGCCTTCACCAGCACCAAGCTTCTTGGGGTCATCCTCAACCACAAGCTTAACTTCTGCAGCCATGTTGAGCTCATGCAGAAATGTGGGACTAAGGCTGCCCTTGCCCTCTCCCATATTGCCTCACTGTCCTTCAGCCTCCCTCACTTCCATGTCTGCCAGCTATTCCTCATGATCATTGCCCCCCGCATGGAGTACACCCTACTGGTCTGGTACAACCCGTTTCCTTGAACAATGATGCATGCAGATTGGGAATGGTCTGGATTGCTAAAGCTCTGGGGAAGGTACAGCAGCAGGTCACCTGCCTCATCACCGGTTCCTTGTGCACCGCCGCAACTGACATCTTTGACTTCCACTCTCACCTCCTTCTGGTCCACATTCACCTCAACCATTTCGCCTACAATGCAGTTGCACGCCTTGCCACCCTTCCTCCCTCCAACCCCATCCACCACATCATCTGCCGCTGCCGACGAGTCCCATGCTTCCACTGCTCCCCCATCCACCACCTCCTGGCTGCCTTCCCTGCCTCCACTGTGACTTTGAAGTCATTGACCCAATGCTCAACATCACCTGTGCACCGCCTGGCACCCCTATTGTCCACCATCGTGCCTAACAAGGACCAGGCAACAAGGGACATGGAGAGGGTGGTTTGCAAGGGAGGCACCTGCATCTTCACAGATGGCTCTGGGTACGAGGGGGGAGATGGAGCAGCAGTGGTGGCAATGAAGGGACAGGAAGTCAGCACACACCAGACAATGCATCTTGGGCACACAGATGAACACACAGTCTTCAAGGCAGAAGTCACCAGGGTGATCTTGGCACTGGACATCATAGATAGCACTCCACGCCTGTGTGAAGCTGACATCTTCATGGGTTGTCAGCCCACCATCCTAGTGCTCACCTCACTGACAAAACCTCAACTGGGCCAGTACCTCATCTCGACTTTTCATGCCCTCCACTGTTGCCTCCTCCACCAGTGCATGAGTCTCTGCATCCACATCCACTGGCATGTTGGCATCAAAGGCAACAAGCTGGTTGATGCCCATGTGAAGGAGGCTGCCTTGGGATCCACGACAACACTCACAATGCGTGTCAAGACTCTCAAAGCCCCTTTCCCAGCCAGCAAGGCAGCTGCGATAGCAGCAGGCAGCAAGGGCTTCATGGAGTGCTGGAACAGGGAGTGGGCTGAGTCAACGCGATGCCACTGCTTTGCCCTCTTTGACTCAACGTCCCCGACGAGGAGTGTTGCGAGCATGTACTGCTCCCTTACCCACCCCCAATGCAGCATACTCATGCAACTCCAGATGGGCCACATCGGCCTCAATGTGTACCTCCACTGCTTCAGCCTCACCCTATCACCAAATTGCAACCACTGCCCCCAAGACAGTCCCCCACTTCCTTCTCGCTTGCCCCGCATACCAACGCCAATGACTCCAGCTCATTGCCTGGCTTGGCACTGCGAGACTGTCCCTTAAACTCCTCCTCACAGCAAAGGCTGACCACAAGCCCATTCTCGCATACGTTCAGGACACTCACCACTTTCCCCATTACTCTCTGTAAACCCTGATGCACCCCCTCCTCTCCTACCTTACACTCAAATAATCTGATCCCTCATCTCTCTCCTGTATCTTTCCCTTTTCTTTTTCCTTAGTTACTGTTATGCACCCCAATACCACCATTGTATATAATTTAATATACCCTCATAGCACTCTCCACAAGCCACCTAACTACCATACCATCCTGACACCCCCCCCTTCAGGAAAGCTAGATACTTCTACATACCATATAAAGTGCTACATTTGGGCGCTCTGATAGAAGCTGAAATGAAAAATGAAAAGAAAAGAAATGCCTGCCACCTTACATTATCAGAGCCCTCCATTTGTGGGGTGCCTATATCTATACCTTACACTGAAAGCCACTTACTTTGCTTACTAGGTCTTTACAGCATCACTTTTACAGCAGTTTGCAAAAGTAATAGAGAGGTTGCGGTGAGCCACCAGAGCCACCGGGAGCCACCTGGTGGCTCTAACGGCATGCAGTGCGGAGTGGCTACCGCATTTGGTGGCTCGGCTGGTGGCTGAAGGTATGACGTCAAACAATTTGTTTTTCTTTGTCTTTGTCCATCTAACAACTGTGTCAGTGCAAAACCAGTCTAGACAAGCGAAAGAGATGAGTACAGACCTTCCATGCCCTTCTGAGGAGCGCAAAAACCCCGAACCCAACAGCCACCGGCCCGGCAGTAGCCACTCCACACCGCATGCCGTTAGAGCCACCAGGTGGCTCCCGGTGGCTCGCCGCAACCTCTCTAATGACACCACTTAAAAATAGGACAAGAAAGAACAACTTTCATATGCTGACTTTCTCAGCTCATTTTTCAATCAATTCTGAGCCAATTCTCATGATTCCATGTGCATTTTAGAGCAGGGAAGCTGTGCTTCCAATTCATTACCAAATCCTCCTGGAAAAACATCTCACTTTCTGGTCTCAAATTTCCTGTAGCCTGTTTTAAACTGTCATGATCTGCACTCATACCGTGAACTTCAATTTTCTTTTTGGGATAGTCTAACACAACACTGGATACTACCTGGCTGCCTGGACTATCCCTTGCCAACCCTGATTGTATTGCACCTCTACCTGTTGACCCCTGCATCTATCCTGTTGCTATGCTCCTTTCTGTTACTACAGACTCTTGACCCCTAGTTAAACTATTTAGCATATATATACCCTAGTCTACTTCCTTGTACAGTACATGATTCTGGTCTAAACTCCAGGGGTCTGCTCAGCCCACTTTACTTGCTTGTGCTGTCCTCTCACCTGTGTTGCCAAACCTTGCCACCAGGCCTTTGTGCTGACAAAAGAATAGTGTCCTCTACCAACTACTTGAGTGGATGACACAATGGATAAAGCTTTGTTGAACACAATGATGGAATGACTTGGTAGTCTACAAGAACAGGGGCTCAGTTATGGCAATCTGCCCACTCTGGGGGAATGGGCTGTGCTCAACAATGAACAGAAGATGTTCATGGCCTTTCAGCAGATCCACCTGCTAAAGGAGAATGCTGCAAATGCACACACAGCCTTGGAGTGCACTCAGGAGTTATTTGTCTCTCAGGATAACAAGGCCTGGGAGGAGCATCTGAAGCTGGAAGGAATGCTCACCAATGCCCTCAGGGCATTAAAGGAGAGTGTTAGTGGGTCAGCTGTGGGTGCAGCAGAGGAACCACCCTTACTACAGAAATTTCCTGGCCAAGAGAGTGAAACATTTGGGCATTGAGGTTACCATAAGCACATAGTTTTTGAGTCTGAAGTCTGTGGTGCCATCCTCATCCTTGATATTGTTGCTGGCATGCCACAGCTCACTGACATTGATCTCTTCATGGACTGTCAGTCTGTCATCCTTGCCCTCTCCTCCCCAGACCACACCCTGGCCAATATCTCATTGCCACATTCTACACCCTCCTTGGTCATCTCTTTCATGCCTGCTAAATGCTCAGGGTCTGCATACACTGGAGATGCCTGTGCAAAGGAGGCTGCCCAGCCACCCAGGGTGCTATGTCACTCCTGTCATGCATCACACTATTTAGGCCCTGCACCCTGCCAGAAAAGTAGTGACCATTGCTGCCAGCTCCAAATCCTTCCCAGCATGCTAGCATACAGAGTGGTTGATGTCCCCCTGGTTCAGCTGATCTTTGTGTTTGACTCAGCAGTCCCATCCAGAGCCATCACATGTACTCGCTGTCATCATAAGTAACTGTTAATGATGTCATTACTTTGCGACCATGTGAGCACATCTCAACCACCGACCAACACCAGATGCCCAAGGACATTTGTCGTTGACAACTGGACAGTCCCACGAAAAACCACCTTGTTGGCGCATGGGAGGTCCATCACAATATCAGTTGTGCATGCCATGACCAATGCATTCCATACTCAACTGGCTGTGACATCATCCAGAAGTTCAAGGAGAATGGTTCAACTGCCAACAAGCCCTGCCCCAGACATGTTCCTATCTTCTGCGCACCAGAGAAAGCCCAGATCATCAAGATGGCTGTCGAGAATTGCTGTAAACCATTTGCTGAGATCAACAATGAGGTCACACCAAAGATCAGCGAGTTGACAGTGCACAGAATCGTGGGAGAGGAGGGATATGGGTGCTGTATGGTGAAGAAGGTTCCATACCTCATGCTGTGAGGTTGGTGACCATGCTAGGCATGGTACACCGCCTCATAGCCCCTCCAACCACTGTGATGAATACCTTCACCACGATGTTCATCCTTGTCAAGCACACCATTGCCCTCAGCATACCACAACAATCACCTTCACTATGATGTATGATGTATATCCTCGTCAGGCACAACAATTGCTCTCCAACCCACGAAGGAAAACATTGTTGGATACAGTTGTCAGGGAACTATGTGGAAAGAAGTGAAACAGGAGAGCAGGTCATGCACACCAAGTGACCAGTAGCACAGTATAAATACCCAGCAGTGTATGCTTTTCAGACAGTCAATTCACCCTCTGTCATCTGCAGCACAACTTCCCCTCCCTCTCTCCAGTGCCTGCCTGGCCCTCTCTCAACGACCTCCCTAAGCCCCAACCGATCCCTCTTTCCTCCCAGAGGACGACTTTGCTGGCCAACCACTCCTGTCACCATGCAAAGATCCAGCTGCCTCACAACACTGAGTGCCAAAGTGAAGCATCTGGCATGGGCAGAGGAGCGCCAGGAGATGCATCCATCAGAGTGGAATAATGTGGGCTGGTCAGATGAAGCCTATGTTTGCCTGGACAACAAAAAAGGGGCAAATATGGGTCACTCAACATCTAGGGGAGGAGCTTCTCAATGAATGCTGTGTTGCACAAGTTCCTCAGAGTCCAATTTGTGCCATGGTGTGGGGAATCATCACCAAAGGCATTAAAGGACCGCTTATTGTTCTTGAGTACCCCAGAGGGCGTGGCAGGGGTATAAATGTGGACCACTACATTGAACAGGTGTTGGAGGGTGCCCTCCTACCTTTCTACTGCAAAATGAAGAAGCAGAGGTGCAAATTCAAGTTCCAACAGGACCACGCTCCTTCACACTGATCAGCCAAGACACATGTATGGCTGAAGAAACATTGCATCTCCATTTTCCCCCATCCAGCTGCTTCCCCTGATGTTTCGCCCATTGAGCCCATATGGCCCATTCTAAAGAAGGGCCTGAGAGCCTACCAACCCTGTCCCTCCACCTATGAGCAGCTCTGCACAGCAATCTTGGATGTTTGGTCCCAAATCAGCACTGATGAAATTGATGTCTATATTGACAGGATGCCTCATGTTGTCGAGGTGGTCATTGCTGCAGATGGGGGCCATACTAAGTACTGAATGTACCTATATACATTTTGTGTAAAAATACTATGTATTTTGGCCCATGAGATCAAGGTAACAGTCACTTTTGATGACAGCAAGTATGTACCAAAATCTGAACCAACTAGGCTGCAGTGTCCTCACCCAACTGTGCACCAGGCACATTGGGCTCAATGCCTACCCCCATCACTTCAAACTCACCCCATCCCCTCACTGCCCCCACTGTGCTGTCTCTGAATTGGTCCCTTCCTTCTAACCTGCCCCACACACCACCCTCACTGACTTCACCTCCTCTCATGCCTTGGGACTGCCCACCTATCCCTCCACTGCCTGCTTTCCTCCAAGGCTGAGCCCAGCCCTGTTCTTGCTTTTGTGCGCAACACTGACCACCTCTTGCACTACACCCTCTGACTAGAAATGCTTGTATGGTTGCTTTTACTCATTACTTACTGGTCTCACACTAATCAGTGCAGAATTGAGTGAGAAATGATGCTGGCAATCTGCCAGATCAAAAATACTCTTCTTCTATTTTAGTGAGTATCATTATATTTACAAGCAGCTGTAATATGCTCCATCAGGTACACCCATTCATGCTGGCCTAAAGCCAGACACTATTTTGTAGAACTTACATAAACTTACACTGATGGACAAGAATAGCTACAAAATAGTATAGAAGTATGCCTACTATACTATACATAGTCAGGGCAAATAGGGGAATTCATGGCAGGCATTATTTTCCCATTTGTGAATAGAACCAAATCAAGTGATGGGATGATAAAGTCTTCATTTGTAGAATAAATGCATGATCACTCCATTTTATTTTACTGATTATTTTTATTAATTGTTTCCATGCACCAAACACAGAGGATATAAAGCACATACAGAACTTCAGGGATCTTCTTGGCTTTGGAAGCTTGATGTCCTCAGGACTTTGCCTCTGGCTTGACCTTGACAGGTTTCAGCTTCTTGGCAGGCTTTGGCTCCTTTGCATTGGCATCAGTGAATGCATCAGCCTTGGCATCACCTTCTGTGTTGGTCTTTACAGACTTGGGCTTGTTTTTGGAACCCTTGGGCCTCCCTTGGGGATGTTTCTTGGGTGGGGTGGCAGTGGTTGTGTTCATGTCAACTAAATGACCCTTGAGCTACTTGATTGTCTTGCCATCAGGAGCTTTGGTCTTCCTCACCATGGGCAGCAATGATCAGTCATGGGTGGCTTACTCAAGCACACAAATATATTTTACAAACAAGCATATATTCCACAAACAAGATTAAATCTTGTTTGTGGAATATCTTTATTTTGTAGAAATAATAGTCTCATCACTTGATTATTCTTATTCACAAACAGGAAAATAATGCTTATCATGAATTCCCCTACTAACAAGGATTTAAAATAAATAAATACAAATTGCACAGAAGGCATAGAGTGAAAGCTAGGCTGCTTTGTCAGCCAAAACAAAGGCAAGATACAAAGGATTCATATTTAACATTTTCTTCAGCCACAGTGAGGTTGAGAAAGGAAGACATACAGTAATCCATGGTCAGGTAGTGATTCTCAGGATTCATATTTACAGTGAGGAGATCTGGAACTTAAAGTGGTACCAGGAACATAAATATATCATCTGATTTATCAATTTGTTGTGCTTTCACATATACATTGTGTCCAAAAAGCAGAAATCTGTACAATGGATTCAAAATGCATCCATGTCCCTCTGGAAAACCATAATTGGATGTATTACTCAAGCCCTATTGGACAGAAATTGGAGGGGTTCTGACAAACATAATTTTATCAGGGGAAACATCAACATGAGGAACCCAAGATGTGAAGTCCACCTTTGGATCAGTTAAACAAATTCTGGTGCTGCTCAGGCACACCTTTGCGCATTCCTGCTAGCTTTTCATCAACAAACACAACCTGCTTGGCCTGTGAAGACCATTCAAATAATGGCCTTGCCATTTTCCAATGCTCTGCTGCCTTGAGAAGGTTGCCATGTGGGTTAAAAATGTCCCCCAGTTGAAGCATACATTCTGCTTTACTTTAATGAATGTCCATCTGAGTAAACCATCCCAAAGCAACTGTAAAGAGGCTAATGGCTGTATGCTCATCATCCTCAGATAAGAGAACATCCCCAACACATTGAAGAGCCTTGTGTATTCCAAGTTTGACTTTAAACTTCATCGACTGGGCTAGAAACACTGTTGCCCATGAAAAATACTGATCATGAAATGAACCATTCCAATAGGAACTGTCAGCCAGCCTCTCCAGACAGTAGATTACAAGCTCAGAATCCTGACCCCATGACTTTCTAAGGCTTTTTAAAATCAATCCTCTTGCACTTAAGGGATCTCTGGCTTCTAGACCAAGGTCTGCTTGCAACACATTGTACCAGTAGAAGAGTCTTCTGTCATTGTTGGTAGTAGACCATAAGGCTTTGGCCACATCATTCTTCCTTTGCACCTTGTCCTTTGGGGCACCCATATGGATTTCAATCTCTGCAACATTGAATAGAGCAAAGACATATTGATGGAGATCCTGGGTATTGAATGCTTCTTCGAGAATTTGATAATGAATATGGCAGGCCTCCACATACTCTGTTTTTGTCCTATGAATGTCTGCCTGACTTGTCATGATGATATGGTCCAGATCACCACCAGACATGCCACAATGAGCCAGAAGGGCTCTTGCTCTATTACAGAGTAATATACTTTGTGTGAAGTTCCCAAATTCTGTCCAGCATGCAGACTCCATGTGGAGTGCATAGGCCTCCATCAGGAAAATTGGCAGAAATCCTGGCCAACCTGCCGGCTTCATGCACATGAATGCAACAGCTAGTGTAGTTGCCAAGGTGCCATTCAATCCATGCAAGGTGATGCAATGCCTCTGAATGTCTGTGTGTTTTTTTGGATTCCATACCCAACAATATGGCTTTTGAGAAAAGTTTATGGCACCCTGCAGGTCATGCTTGTTTTCATGAAAATAGTTTGCCATACCAATGTAGAATCGACCTGGAGAATATTTGTGAGAGAACAATAGACATTGATTGAGGCTGCCTACATCAGCAAACCCTGGGTGCCCTGTAGTTAAGGTCCCCCTTTATGTAGTGCTATGTAGTCCCTGTAGTGGCCTGTAGTTTCTTTAGTTACATGTAGTATTTTTAAAATTACGTAGTGTTACATAGCACAATGTAGAGGGGGACCTTTGACCCAGGTTTTGCTGATGTACATTTGAGATCTGGATCATCAATGCAATCAAAGTGGTGCAAGGCCTTGGTTAATGAGCTGTCTAGATTAGAGGTCTGATAATGTTGCCATGAGTTCAGTAACTCCATCAGAAAGTATGCCTGTAGTCAATGGTTGCCAGGATGTGGAAGGACATCATGAACCTGAGCAATCAAAGGAATATTTCCTTGGCCAAGAGATTGGCCAAAATGGTTCAAGTCACAGATAAAATAAATGCTATCCTCTAGGTCTTGATGCCACTATTGGAGCCCATTGCAGAGAATATTTTGTGTGTTTGAGAAATTCACTGAGATCTAGATCTGGGCAACTGCACTGGAAGGTTTTATTTATGATCCACTATGCTTCGGGATTTACAAACAGTCAGGGCGTCTCTGAAACCCACCAAAAGTCACTGAATTTCCTTGAGCAGCACTTCCTTTCACATGCAATTGGGTGCTTCAAGGACAAAGGAACTAGTCAGAATCAAAACACTCGTGTTGGCAAAGGGTTTCAACAAGAAATAGTGGCCCAGTATAAGAAAAAAAAATGGCAAGGATGCTGAGCACCAGGTATGTTATTGATTACCGTCGTGGTGTTGGTAGGGATGGGCACGGGTCCGGGTCCGGGTAGAAATCACTCAACCCGGACCCGGACCCTGAGAAACCCGCACCCCGGCGGGTACGGGTCCAAACCCGACCCGCAAATGCACGGGTTGGCCACGGGTCTTTGCACTGGGCATCTCAGGCATACCTGGAAGTGTGTTTTGGCCTCTACCTGACCTGAAAAGTGTCATTCCACCCTCTCTGCAAGCGAATCGAGTGGTGAGTACAATCAATTTGTCTTTGAGATGCAAGATGAGTACTCACTGGCTTGAAACTAGTCACATAACATCCGGTTTCTGTTCAGGAAGAGTTGAATTGAAGATTCAACTTTTCCATGCGATCTCCCACGCTGGATACCGCCGAACTTAAGCCCAAAATGGTGCTAAAAAAGCGAATTTTCCATACCTGCAATGACCCGCCAAACCGCGGGTCGGGTAGCGGGTTCCTCCGGGTCTGCAAGCCCAATGACCCGTGACCTGTACCCGGGCGACCCGACCCGGAAACCCGTCGGGTTGACCCGAACCCGTGCCCAACCCTAGGTGTTGGTGAAGTGAGGATCAGCATCAGATGTCAATCATGGACGAGAACGAAGAAACAATGGTGTGACTAGATATGAAGGTCAACAAGTGGCAGAAGTGCCAGGAAGAGGATGAGACTGACCCTGTTCTACCATCTCATATCACCACAGCCCATTGGCAACTTGGGTCTGCCAATGCTCAGATGAGCAGTATCTATGTTGAGACACCTTATTGTGACAATATGCTATTCCACGACTTCAATGTACGCCTCAGGGAGTATCTTGCCAGCCATCATCCAAAGTACCCAGTTTATGACGACCAAAATATTGGGGCCAGTTTAATAGTTGAACTAAAATACAGTCAGATGCTGATTTAGTACTCCAACAGATTGAACCATGCAAAGATCACTATGTCGAGTTCCAATCCAAAGTGGACTGGAACAGCGGGCATGATATACTGCACTGCAATCCAAAGTTCCATGAACAGCCACAGTTCAACTCAGTCATCTATGAGGCTCACGATGACGATCTGGCAATGGGCCAACCTGAGTTGATTTTCTGTTGCCATCTACTGCACAAGGTCACTCTTGATTTGGCTGATACACCCGTACCATAAGTCTTCTTGGGCCCCTAAGACACGCACCAATTGTCCCATCTGTGAATGGGGTCCCAGTCCCCTTTTCATCTTGATGGAGCATATTACACATGGGGCATTGCTCTGCCTGAATTTTGGGGCACCAGGTGAAGTATTCTATGTAATGGATTGTGTTGACGAGGACATGTTCCTCCATGTACATAATATCAACTAATTACTTGTGCTGCATTCCAATTCAATGTCAATACAAGCTTTATCTATGCGACACAGTCAGTATGTGGTCTAAGGGGTCTAATTCCGACGTACTCACGAAGAGCGAGGAAGTGTAGCGAGGCGGCGGCTCCCAGCTCCGAGCCGAGAGCCCCAAGAAGATGTGTATAAGCGAAAGTATGGCTACAATACACATCTTGTATGTTAAATTAGAGAGAACTTAAAAGGAAGCGGGTGGGCGGGCAAAGGAAGCAAGTAGAGGATGGCGCGAGTCAGGAAGAGCGACGGGAGCTGAGCTCTCCTGAACTCGGGGTCCTGTTTATACTCCCCCTGCGAGCCGATCAAGGGGGAATAACAAAGCCTCGTACAGCCCGGCTGCAGAGGAGACTGCGCCGGTCAGGAGTGACACAGGACGCTCTCCATTCCCGTGTTTTACGAGCGACACCCCGGGTGCCGACGTCAGGAGGAGCAAGGAAAGGAGGAGGAAAAGTATAATAGCTATTCGTACCCTATGCTGAATTAGACTATAGTAAAACAAGTTCTAAACTCGATTTAACCTGCCACAATGGCCTGTAAACCCATATGGATATTACATGACTTAGGACGACTCAAAATGGCTTATAAGCCACACCGCCAATGGTTATAATACATAGTAATCCCCTGTACGCTGGTAAGCCTCCTTAATCCGTTATAACCCAAATGTGGTTTTTCCAACAACAGAATTGATGTAACAACCACCCCAAGACCAAAATGGCTGGTTGTGCCGCCATTCTAGGATCTCCTCCCTGCAATTGCTCTATTTGTTGGAGTACAGCAGCTTGAAGAAAAACAGATTCAAATTTTACGTGTGCAACGTTCTGCTTGGATTACATGCGCTGTCACCTGTGTTTGGGAAAGAGAGGCTTGAGCCTGAAAGTAAAAGTCAGATGGGATGGCTCTAAAAAAGTAAGCAAAGGGAAGGACAATGAGGTGTGGCAAGCACGCAAAGGTCAAGGACGGTGATGGCGCATCAGATGTGGTACCCCTTTGGGGGTCGGATCAAACTGCCGACAGTCTGCTTCTGCATCACGGCTCCTGCTCCCCAGATCTGCTCCTGCCACGACACCGCAGCAGACCAAGGGTCTGCCTCAGAAGTGGTCCTCTTCCTTTCCTCCTACTCACTAATGTCGCATACCACTGGTCTCGAAATCTCCGGTCAGCAATCGGTTTTTCGAGTGGATCGCGGCTCGGAGGCGTCAGGCAGGGTGCCAGTTCCTGCGGCAGGGATCGCTCATGTCCCGGAAGAAATATGGGCTGAAATCTTTCTCTGTCTACCTCGCGAGGCACTTCCGCAAGTTAGGTTGACCGGAAGGATGTTTCATCGCATTGCCCGCCCACTCCTTTTTCGCGATCTCGATTTCCATCCATACATATGCCTTGCGGGCTACCCGATGACCAATGGCTCCCCTTATGGCCTGATAATTCCTGACATGGAACACATCCCCTCCCTCCTCCATCGCCTTCAATTTTGGTCCGCTCCGGACATTGTGCCGCTCGTTCGCACTTGCCACGTCGCAAATTGGTCGAATGAAGGCGTAGGAGTTCTGATCCAATCAAATTCTGGTCCTCATGGATGGAGATTTCGGCGGGCGGATGATCCTTACATCCTTCTGACGGCCTTTTTCAAGTGGCTGCCCCGCTTTACCTCTCTCCGTCATCTCGCCCTGGCCAAGATCCACCTCACACAGTTCGGCTTGGAGCAGCTGAGCTTGTTACCGAATATGACCGTCTTGGAGGTGGACTTTTGCAGCGTGCCCAATGGAGAGGCTATTGACACGGGCCAGCTCAGCGCGTTGCCCGTCACCCACTTTACCCTTCGACACCACTGACGAGGCCTGTGTGACTCATTGGGTACCGCTACTGAATCGAGATATCCTCACTCATCTGGACCTGCCCATCAGTGAGCGAGTGTTCAACCAAATCCTGGCGGGCGACGCTTTCCCCGTACGTGAGGACTCTTAATATCCATTATGATCCTTCGGCCTCGTGGGCCACAAATGTTTCGGTATCGTGGAGCCACGTCCTCTCCAAATTCCCCGCGACCGTGGTCTTGAATATTCAGTCAATTTTCGAGTACCCTGTAACTGTGCTTCACACACCTCTCTCCAACCTCTTGACCTCAGAGAATACACTGGTCCCGAGGTACTCTTGCAGTTCCTCGTCCCCATTCCCACTTTACGTCGCGTTTGCGTTCCCCTGTGGCACCATCACAGCTACAAAGACATCCTCGTTCATTTCAAAGGCTTCAACTGTGAAAACAATTTAACCTCGGTGCAGACCGAGTTGCGCATCGGGAATAACCGCTATTTCGAGGGGTTCTCGATCATATGCGATTTATTCCCCGGCCTCACAGAACTCCGTATCAAAATCGTCGCGTATAAACCTTTTTACGACGACAGCACAGAGGAACCTTCTTTCAAGGTACCCGTGTGTCTCCTCGGTTCAAGACTCCTCGCTCATCACATTCTGCGTTCAGCCAGACGAGTTCTTAGACGAAGTGGAACAGCATGGACCATTGCCCCCGCGCATTCAGAAACTTCCCATACATTGGGAATATACCAGCCAGAAACCGGCATTCGACTTTGGACCGCCCGATTTGAATGACCTGAAGGACTCACTCGTGTCCAAGTATACGGAACTGAGAATGTTGTGGGTGGAAGGGTCTGGTGTCATGTATTTTTGGCGGAAAAATCGTGGTTCCATGCAGTACGCATTTGAGGAGCGGGAGAGTGCGTCAGCCCATAGCTTCACAATTTGTTGCTGATATCGAACATGCAGACGGGGGACAGGCATGGCCAGAGAGGACCGAGATTCAGCGAAACGAATTTTCTCGGCTTTGGACAACATTGTGAACTGAGTGAATCGTTACGTCTGGGCATGTGGGAAATGCACGGGTGACTACAAAACATTTGTATGGCGAGGAGGTGCCGTGGAGCCACATATTTAAGGCCGGACTTTTATGTAATACCAAGGGCGAACGTAGAGATAAATGAGCGAATATGGAAGTAATCTCCGTGTGGAATTAGGCAGAAAAGTAAACTAAAAGAGTGGAACGAGATCGTATATCCGCCTAAAGCTCCGAATTGTATGTCTTCACGATCAGGGGTAAACCCGAGTCCTTGGCCTCGGCAAGGACCCCGGCTCTCTGCAGATGACATCTAATGTCATACGCCTCAACCATGACAGAATTTCAATACGTGCTGCGCCGTTTTGTTGCGCGACTTGATGAGCCCAACTATCACGGAGCTACGGTGGGCTAATGAGCGACACCCATTAATGAGCTTATAGAACAAAACCGCACCTGAACCGCTTTCTCAACAATAATTGGCGCAACCACTCCGATCTGCCCAACACCAAAGGCGGGGTTCTGAACAGTATTAGATCCAGGACGAAAGTTTTCTAGAACTTATCTGGGCCTTTCTCTACATTCATAGTTATCAGAAGATACACATGAGATCAATTGAAAATTTACCTAGCGTTTCTGCTCGTCCAGCTCAACGGAAAGAATCCCTAGAAATTGGTGAGCTGCTTTGTATCTCAAGATTTTAGTTACTTATCTTTGCCCACCAAAAAGCTCGGTACCCGCGCGAATGGATGGAGGCTTTTGATAAATCTCTGTTCCGGTCACGATGTGGGCAATGGCTTTGATGTCCGATGTGTGCAGCTCGCCGATCTGGAAATGAATTAGAACCATTGGAGAAAATACACGGGAAATGATACAGACACCGAAAAGGCCTTTGAACATAAAGTTCGGGCAAAATTCGTTTAAACCATTGGTAGGTGCCTGAGGTTGGACAGATACACATTCGAGTTTTATATGGGAGTCGCATACGACTCTCACGCTATCTTGTAGCCGGTTTTTCTGCTCGTCAGCTTGGTGAAGCAACTCGGTCCGTTTCTACAATTGTGACACTTCCCTTGTCAGCCTCGGTCCGAAGCTTCATCATAAAAATGCAGACGGAATTACTTTACCCAGGCAGAAATGATTTTCTGCCGTTAATAAAAGGCCATTGAACATGACTGCCGGGAGAACGGTGGCTTTGAGTCCACGGCGCCCAAATGACTGGAGGAATTCAGATAAGCTATCATTCACAAGCGAGACGCCGTCTCGGGGTGGATCCGTGTCTCCGTGGAGCGCGAACAACATTGCGGGTCAAGCGAGAAGCAAGAGACGCCGGAGATAACAAACTGAATTCGCTCAATGTCAGCTTCGTCAAGTAAATAGCTCCGAATCCTCACTTCTGCAATCGTAAGACAAGGAGCGATTATGTACATTTGTCACATGCTGAACGAGTCGGTGACAGCATTGAGCATCTAATGGAGAACCTGTCTCAGAGGTCGTCTACAACCTGTCAGTGTCAGGGGCAATCGAGCAGAAACTTTGCACTCGTACTCGTCTAAGAGCTTGGATACGGAGTTCTTGCGATCCAAAAGTGAGATCATGTCAATCGA
The DNA here is from genome assembly GCA_014462655.1 of Mycena venus. Taxonomy (NCBI): domain Eukaryota; kingdom Fungi; phylum Basidiomycota; class Agaricomycetes; order Agaricales; family Mycenaceae; genus Glaucomycena; species Glaucomycena venus. Next base: position 2,114,383 of record JACAZI010000005.1, on the reverse strand, counting down.
AACTTGAACATGATTAGGTCACAAATATCTAGGCCCATCAGAGGCCTTGGAAGATTTAATCACTCCAGAGGTGATGGCACAGGTCGCTCAGCCAGCAAGGAAACAGCAGGATAACAGACAGCCAGATGAGCAAAAATGGGTACAATTTGACAGATATCCAAGCATTGATCGAGTCCATGTCACGAAGCAAAGGTCAACGTACTCCACGATTCGTCTCGATCTGTGTCTGATAATGTACCACGAGGCTGGAAAGTGCCACAGTCGGTAACATCGAGTCAACGATGGCGCAAACGCCTCACATCGACTTTCCCCGCACGCCTGGCTGCGACGAAAGCGCCCGCGAAGGCCCGGTAGTCTTCACCCGTATCCGCGCCACGCAGCCAATCGACGCGATACGATGTTTGCTGGTGGATACACATGAAGCGATCGTCACCGGCGAGCGGATGGATGACCTTTGTCTTGACGGATTCTGTATCAAAATCCAGATGCATCGGAGGTTTTGTTGCGATCATAAGATGGCGATATGCATGACTGCTGCATGAGCCGCAGCCTTGCACACAGATCGACCGTAGTGCTATCGTGATAGCTATCTAGGGGTTTGAGGTGCTTGATTTTTTTGGAAGACCTCAGCGGAATTGTCGTCAAGGGTGAACCTCTGTAGAAACTGGGGCAGCCCAGTTGTCAGGCTTCGAAAATGCTGGAGGGCACGTAGGGTGGAGTTGATGTGAAATATTCGAATACGTTGGTGCCGTGATTGCATGCCCGAAGGATGGACTCCACCGCCGTTGGAGGGACGTTTTCTATGAAAAGATGCTTCCCGGACCGCAGGAGGAAATCTTGTGGTTTGTGCTCGATTATCCAGCTCAACAGAGAACATAAGGAAGCCACAGCTCGCCGGGGTGAGCGGCCGGGTGGCATGGACACAGTATACGAGCCGATAGAGGAGAGGTTTCACCCTGGGAGAAAAGAGGCTTAGTAAGTATGTGTCGAATGTAGTACGGATTGAAATGTTTCTTCAAGTTACCCCGGTGTTTCACTTGCGCCGTAACAAGCATGAGAAGAGAAATTGATGCTGGACGTACAAGCGCCCGGATTTCGAAGATAGTGCGTTCAAGCTCAGGCGGAAGTAGAGGAGAAATGTTCGCCGATAATTAGTGTTGTTCAAAGTTGCCATTTTTCTCCTCATTTTTGTCTCATTTTTGGTTTCATTTTTCATCCCGTACTCGTTATTTCTCGGTCAAAAATGCGAATTTTTCTTTGGGGTAAAATCTGGTCCATTTGTAATACTATTTTGCACCCACCAGTCAAATTTGAGCCATATATCTCAAGGCATTACTGTGCGGCAAGGAAAAGGGGGTTTAAATGTGATGATCAGTAGGAGCTTAAAAATGGGCAACTTTGAAACCCCCCCCCAGGAGAATTTGCGAGTAGGAGAACAAAAACATTGCAAATGTTTTCTAGGGTTTAAAAGGCCAAGGAGTTGGTTCTATAGGCCATTTTAGGTAGAGAAATAGTACCAATTTATGAAAAAATATCGGGGTTGAGAGCAATAGTCATCGAAAAGGAAATTCAAAAATGGGAAATTTGGGTAAAATGACCTTGTGGCCGCATTTTTGCCAAAAATGGTCATTTTGGGGCTTCCTTCTTGTCTTCCTCTTTGGAAAATGAGAACAAAAATGAGCGGAAAATGGTAACTTTGAATGACGCTATTGCTGGGCCATCGCAAGTTGAGTTGGTGAATGGGATGACGCGTCATGGTTTGGCTTTGTTGTGTTATGGCAGTGCCGAGGTTCCTCAGGCTCTTGACATGATCTTACAGCTTGTTTCACAGCAGTGGCAACTTGAAGCGCTAACGATTCATATAAAGAGACAAGGGAGATCCCAAACTTCCGCTCACAGCTTGCCCTCCGCCAGCACCGGGATTTACGAACCTTGAACAGATTTCTTCCGGGCTCCTTTCTTGGCCTCACATTGCTTGTCTGTCTTCTCTTGTTTCACGTATTCTGAGTAGCCTGTGCGACTGCTCCATCAGCTCTCCGCTCCAATTCACTCCACAAAGTACGATACCTCTGCAAAAGCTTACTCAATCCCGCTCAATGAGCAAGCGCATCTCTGGATTATGGTCTTCAAAGCCAAGAGACTTCCCAGCACCGATTGTAGAGCCTTCCCGAGCAGTGACTGTACTGCCAATGGATGTCTTCCGTGAAATCGCGGACCATTTACCCAAGCTAGATGTCCTCGCCTTGAGTAGCTGCGTACGTCACGCATCAACGCATCCTCCAATACTAACTTTCCTTGACGCCGTTCAGTCTACTGAGCTACGAACACTTCTCCTTCCCGAAATCTATGCTGCAGTGTCGTTGTTGTGTGGCAGCAAAGCATGCTCATCGAAAATCGAGATTCTCTCGCGATCTCCCAAGCTATGGGGGTGTATACGAAAACTGGATATAGGTCCCGATTGGCTTTCGTGGCCGATTGAGGCGTCGATCGAGTTCGAGGTTGCATCGGCCATCGAGAGGATGTCTTCAGGTTTGACAAACCTGGAAACGTTCACTTGGTGTGGTATACATCCTCTGCCGGATAATATATGGGGAGCTCTCCGAAAGTCGTCAGTACCCAGTTTAATATCGTAGTGGTGCCTAACTGACCACAACCCAGATGCCCCATGCTCAGAAGTCTATCTTACACTGCACAAATACGAGAGTTTGAACCCGAAAGCCAGGTAGGTGGTTTGATACTAACTGAATCCTTCAACCTCGCTTAATGATTCTCAGTTATTCAAATTCCGCAACCTACTGGAATTCACGCTCTGGGTCAAGGACAAGGCGGAAGGTACTCTAGAATATCCCGAAATATACCCTTTCAGCTAATTAGGGGTTCCTCAGCAGCCCCACTAGTCCCACCGAACCTCCCACCGCAACTCTGTGACATGCTTCTAGATAATCCCAATCTGCAGCACCTGAATCTTCGGCTCTGCGCATCGCACAACAATCTTGCGTCCCTTTCACGATTATTCCAAGGAACGTGGGAAAATCTCTCATCCTTCCTCATCGAAATATGCACCGATCACCCGGCACGCAGTGAACTTGCCGCATTTCTTGCGGCGCACCCCAAAATAACTTCTCTGAGCATCTTTCCCCATCTGCCCGATACTTCACCTGTGCGGCTTGATGTCGAGACATTGCCCAATCTTGCTGCCTTCACCGGCATTTCACAGCAGGTGTATGCCCTTCCCCATGTTAGCTCATTGCGGGAGCTGGTCCTTCTGGACAGCGACATCGCGAGAGACGTGCCGGTTGTGCTGGCAGTCCTTCCGCCTCTCATGTTCCTCACAAGTCTTACAATATCTTTTGGAAACGCAGATAACACAAACGGCACAGGCAGCTCTATCCTCTCCAACATTGTCGTTGCCTGTCCATCCCTCGAGTCCCTCGAGATAACATACAACTCACCTTGCACCGTGGTATGGTCGAATTCCTCATAACGCCACATCATCTCACCGTCTACATCTTGTGCAGAAACAGTTCAAAGCAATCTCGAGGGACCTTCACCAACTGCCATTCCTTCACACCCTAAAAATCACAAAAATATACCGCATCACAGACGGGACGATGCTCTCCACCGTGCTCCTCCTCCTCGAACACAATCCCGGCCTTCGGTGCATCCGCCTCGTGTGGGTGACGACCAAAGAGTGGAAGCAGAGTGGAAACTATACAGTCATTCCGCTCACGGTAAATAGTGTGGAAGTGCCTGATGTGCTGGAAGCGAAGGAGTATGGGCCGCGTGCCCTAGCGGGTTCATTTAAGCGGGATTTCCGTTATGCGCTGAGGGGAGGGGATAAGGTTTCGAAAGGGCTTGCGAGGATACGGCGGTAGTTCCTCGCCGGAACCACACTAGACGATCTTTTCATATGCTCTATCTCCGAGTCGGTCTGAAGGATTCCTGATTAATGAATATATATAATATGGTGCGGATACGCCTCCTACTATTACGCCCAACGGGTATGAATTTGCACAATGGGTCTGAATTTCTATTTTTCTTCGTTTCCCCTTTGATTCTATCCCTCCGGTTTTTTTCGGGACACACTTTCAGAGATGTATTCTACTTAGATTTAAATCCACTAAGGCATACGAAGAGAGGAAGGCGTTGAGAACCAAGTGCCAAATCTCGATCCAAAAATAGAACCATCATTTCCCATCAAAACGACTTGCGACTTTGGCAAGCTTCGAGGAATACCTTCCCGGGGACATATGCCTGAGATATTCGACAGGAGTATGCAGAAGAACTTAATGATCATATCCCGAAAGAAACCGGACAAAACGGGGTACAGGACAAGGAGAGAAACACAAAATTCAGACCCATTGTGCAAATTCATACCCGTTGGGCGTAATAGTATGGATTCAGCTGACCCCTTCAGCCACTCGCTTGTACTATTGGCTAGAGCTATCCGCCACATTACTGACAGGTCGAATGACGCTTAAAGTTCACGGCTCCTCCGAAATCCAGATGCGCCAGCATCAGGTTTCCTAGTAAGGAAAGCAGTTTACCAGAGAACTAAATTCATTCCGAATTCCTGGGAGCCATAGACGTATGGAATGGATGTGGAATGGAGGAGTCTGTCGTCGGCCATCAAGCAGCCCGATGTCGGGTGCCTCGGGAAATGTGTAGCACTTGATGGATCTGATATATCGCGTTGCCGCTGTGAGCTCGAATCTGCGGCCGAATTTGCTTTTGTTCGGCGGAATTCCGTTTGCGAAATTCGCGTAGACATACGGAGTGCGTGGAGTAGTTCATCCCTTGCTGTACACGATCTGCGAGGCTTTGTAATTGCAAGCAGCATATGCCGACAATAATCGCAAGACGCGATGAATCAAGGTCCCCCAGATCAAACCTCGTTTGCAAAGAAAGAAATTGGAGAATTCATCGCAGAGCGAGATGTCAAGAACTCGAATCAAGCGGTGCAAGAGTCAGAGCAGCGGAGCGGACATGTAGGAAGTGGAGTGGAAAGGCAAAGGTCCAGATCGCGCGTTTTTCGGTTCCATGGATTCGGAAACTAGAACTGTAGTGTCTCACCCGTGTAGAGTATAACTGGACGTAGACCCCGGTAGCCATGGTGGGGGAGATAGCCAACGTTGAGATGCGGTCATTGCATTCAAATTGCGATATAAGCAAATCGCGACGTGGGACTGTTCAGCGCAGACGGAGACTCCTCCTGTATACGGGCAAACCGAGCAATGTGGGCCGGTGGCATGCATCACTGGCCTCCTTCCGAATCTTATGAAGATGTGATGCAGACCGGAAGAGACTACAAACAATAAATACAGTTTCCCCTTCGTGAACGCAGCGGTGCAGTTCGGAAAAAATCCTTGGTTGCTGAGTGCGGACGAGTTAGTTCGAATAGAAAGGGGAGGAGATGGCAAGTTGCCTTCCCATAGATTCGGCCGGAGGGAGTTCAAATGACAAGATAAAGGGCCAAGAGAGCAGTCTTAAGTGGGTGCGCCGCGCACCAGCGCTACTTGAAGACATCAGCAATTGCAGGTGTAGTGTTTTGTAGAAGGTTCCAGAATACTGCTGCGATGGCATTTCGAGACAGGCAAAGCAAAAGATAGAATAAGCGGGAGACGTCCGAAACTATATTCAGGGCAATAACCAGTCAGATTTTGAATTCGGTATAGTGGAGGAGCGCCTGACATGAGAGGTACTTATTGGGGAAGTGGCTGAAGTCGGCTTTGGCGTGTTTCATGCCAGCTCCGACGTTCTTCATCGTAGTTGGATGTGAGTCATTTTTTGAAGGTTTGAGACCGCTACATGCCATTAGCAAGAGCGGCGTCGCATCGTCGTGAAAGTAGCAGTCAATGGTGCGCAGAAGAGAAATTTCTGGCTGAAAATCAGAATGGAATGGGTGCCGCCAAAATCCGGGGGTGAAGTATAGCATGTATGGGAAAAAGACGGCGGAATCCTACTCTTTGGCGATCAAGGAGCCCTCTTGCTTTCGAAATGGTGTATGTGGATTCTATCGGTCCAGATTTCGGGACGCCCACGGCGGGAGTTGTCAGAATGTACAGCCTCTTCCGAGACGCTGCAGGGAAATTGGATGTCCAGGGAGGCGTGCAGCGAGGATCAGGTGGAAAATTCTGCATCGAGCTTCACTTCGCCGCCCCCCTCCGTCTGCGTCTCCGGCGCCAGCTCCTTCCCCCCCCCACTACAAAAACATCAGCACATCGATGTTCTCGTTCAAAATCAATCGATTGCGCTCACAAGAAAACTCACCAACCACTCCAAGATTGTCTTTTGCAGCTTCTCGCCTCGAAAGAGGAGTGAGAATTAGAACCAGTGGTTAGCGGCGGCCCACTTTCTGCCGCGCGCTCCGCCTTCTCCTTACCGGCCTCGGCAGACGCGAATCCTTTCTCGCGGTGGGCGAGGATGGCCTGTGTTCGAAAGCATTTTGGTACCGGAGGAATTAAAACTCGGCGATCGAGAGAATTAGATGAGGTAGACGCGCCATCCGAAAGTCACAGATGGGTCGGCACCCATGGAATTCACTGCGAGTGGGCGGCGTGCGATGTGAGACAGGCGCGTTGCGTTCCCACAAACACACCCAGCGCGACATCGGAGTCCGTGAGCTCGATGCATATGGTTCAACGTGCAGTGCGCGCAGAACGCGAGCCGCGCATCTGAGCCACACACTACGGGCGCATGCGCAGCACGCACAGCCTTGACCCGCGCATGCGCCACGGCCTCCTCCCTGCCCCGGATGTTCGAGGCGGCTTGGAGGCGGCGGTGGTAGACGGTCATGGAGGGAGATAAGACTGAGGCAGTTCCCGAAAGGCCGACGGCTTGCCGCGGATGATCGGCATTTCGGACATTCACTCTTGTCTTCTCCCACCTTGCACCGAAACCGCGATGGAAGCAAAATCGAGCCCTTTGGCTATCCAGGACCTCGCGGAACGAGTCATTAGTTTCCTACGCCATTCACTTCCTACTCCTGACGGCATGCTCTCTGGTCGCACGGCCAAGGCCATCCTTTCAGAGCACTATCTCTCTAATCGCACTTGAATCGCACAACCAACACTTCTGGGCACGACTTTGGGGCATCCCTGCATGTCATTTATCACGTCTGACGACTTCACCTCATCCTCTCCCCGAGACTTCGGATTTGGTTAAAACTATCTATCTTCATCTGCATTTTCAGCTGGTGCTAACCCCTTTCGGCCCCAGCTTAACTCCCCATATATCTGGATCTTACTCGGAACTCCTGCGTCACGGAAGCGCAGGAAGTGCAGGAAGCGCATATAGCAGCGAGGGACATCCTCACGGTAGGTACCAGCTGGGTACCAACAACAAGTATCAATCTTCGCTGTCAGGTTGACTGCGCAGCCAATTCGAATCGGTCGTTCTTTGCCCTTCTTTTACCCTTCCTTTCCCATTCATCTTCACCTGCACGACTGTACGCACGCTATGCCGCCCGCGCGGGACTCTGTACGTGTGGCGATTCCGTTCATTTGTTCCTCTGCACACGCACTCTACTTCTACCTCAACTTGACTTAGCATCTCGTCAACGAACACGCCGGAGACGGAGGCGAGAGACAGCTGTTGCGCTTCCACATTATCATCGTTGGGTGCGGCATCGGCGGCATCTCCGCTGCGTATTGTCTCGGCCGCGCAGGTCATAGGGTCATCGTTCTCGAGCACGCGTCGGAGATTAAGGACGTGGGGTCTGGGATCCAGATAAGGCTGCGTAGTTGTGCTAAAACATATCCACCTTACGTCCGCACGCGCTGGATCGGCCCGAACCTGAGCTGTCTGCTCATTCGGTGGGGGTTTGGCGAGCAGTTGGAGAAGGTGGCGACGAGGCCGGAGGCGATCACGTTTTTGAGATGTAAGTACCCCATCGATTCCGGTTCTCCTTGAGCATCAATGAGCTGAACTATGCGCCGTACTTAGATTCGGACGGCGAGAGGATCGGTGGACAAGGTGGGGGAGCAAGATGGAGGAGGAGCATGGGGCGCTGTATGATCACGTTCACGTATGAACGACTTCGACTTCCCGCCGCACGTTGACGTTGACCCACCTCTTCCCTTCTCTTCCCTTTCCTTTCCCTTCTAGCGTGCGGACCTCCTGCAACTGCTACACACCCTCGCCGCACTGCACATGGCCCTCCACCTCTCCAGCAAAGTCGTCTCCGTCGCGGTCGATCCCGGGCCAGCAGCGCGAACGCAGGTGCGAGTGGGGCTCGCGAACGGAGACGTCGTCTCGGGGAACCTCGTTATCAGCACGGAAGGCATCAAGAGCGTCGTTCGCAGGCGGTTCTCGGTGGTCTGAGTAATAGTTAAGCAGTAGTGATAGGAATGGCCCGAGTAAAAAGGCGACGACGCCGATCCACACGGGCGACTGCGCGTATCGGGCTGTTATCTCGACGGCCGGGATGCGCGGAGATCCGGAGCTCGAGGGGCTTTTGGAGAGTAGGGAGATGATCGGTTAGATGGGACCCCATACGTGCCGACCGGGCTAGTTTATTTTGTTGGCTGACGATGGATGGAGGATAGGGAAGCATATTATTGGTATTGCATTGTAAGTGAAGCATAGGATTCCTCCTTGTATGGCTCGTGTGTGGAGGCTGATCAACCATTTGATTTGACTCAGCGCGGAAAGACGGAATACTCGACGTGCATCCCGACAACAGGCCCACATCAAAAGCCAAGGAGTCGTACATGATCGAAGGCTCTGCCGAGCAGATGCGGGCGGATTTCGAGGGCTGGGCGCCGAGGTTCGATTCACCTCCTTTTTTTTTCTGGCTTTCACGAATGTTATATTGCTGACGCGACGAACGCAGGGTCTAGAAACTTTTGAAATTGGTTGATAAGACGTATATCTTGCCGTTGATGTATCGCGAACCGGCTGGACAAGTGGGTTCATGCGAATGGGAAGGTGATTCTTCTGGGGGATGCGTGCCACTCTACACTGGTCTGTGCCAGATTTCGGCTTAGCGACAATATTCCTAAACCCAGTTCCCAGCCATCACGTTCCGCAATGGCAGTACGCCCATTTTTATTTTTATCTTTCATTTGTCGCTGCTACATGCCGCTAATATATAAAAACACATCCAGGTCGAAGACGCCGCCGTCCTCGGCTCCCTCCTCGTACGCCTCTCGCATCGCACGCAGCTCGACACGCTCCTGCGCGCATATCAAGACATCCGGTACGCTCGCGCGCGCGAAACGCAGCTCGCGGCTTTTGCAAACCACCATATATTCCATTTGGAGGACGGGCCGGCGCAGAGGGCGCGGGACGAGAGCATGCACGCTGCGATGGGCGCGGCGGGGGGCGGAGGCGGACGGGAACGCGAATGTGTGGGCAGATAGGAAGAAGAGTCGGAAACAGTTTGGGTATGAGGCGGAGGCGGACATACCCAAACTGTGTGGTGGGTGGAGAATGGAGATGGGCAGTTGGATGATGATGAAGGCTGTGGGGATTGAACGCCGTTTGGGTTGACCTTTTTGTATTCCCTGATCTTCTGTATTATGGGTGTAGTTCTAATTTGCTTGAAATGAGGAAATACTCATTGAAAGGCTCGCACAAAATTACAGACTGCAGTATCGCTTGGCTTGATATTTTCTGGAAGGGCGGTCCATGCGAGTAAATAGATACAAGATCGAAGAAGAATTTAAAGATCAAATCGTCGACTGTCACTCGACCGGACGGAGACACCCTGATTTGTCCAGGCACGTGGAGATGGTAAGGTGCGAGCAACATACTGTAGGATCGCCTGTTTAACTAAAAACTATATACCGTAAAAGTAGTCCACTGGCTCAAAATGTATTCGTCCATACAAAATAGTGTACAAGAGTCCATTACTCAATTGATGCAGATGATATGATGAAGTAAAATCCAAGTCCGTTTTCTATAGTCCTGCGGGTAGCCGTGTACTATTCGTACCTATAAAATTGTCTATCAGGATCCATATTACTCAATTGAGGCGGACAATATAATGAAATAAAGTGTAAGTCCGTTTGTCCTGCGCGCAGCCAATTATTCCCCTTGGGTCGTTGCGGACCAATATATCTGTGTCACCGCGTAGCAGTGATCTAATAACATACACAATATGGTTGAAATCAATGCATGAAGGTGGAAATCCCAGAACGCACGAATCAAGGGCGAAAGCTGCGAGAGCGTCGATAGCACGTTCAGCAGAATTTCTAAATTTGCGACAATCTGCGGGTGCGGTCCCAGGTGGTAGTGCGAGATGTAGAAGGTGCAGACTGCGGAGAGGAACGGCTGGGGAGGAATGAACTAAGGCCAGTGACTTGGAATAGGGTTGAAGGTGCTTACCCCGAAAATCGGATTGGCATGGTTCCAGTCTAGCACGTCGGCGCGCGTGAAATCCGAGATCACCCGGTCGGCGGCGACAAACGCGCGACGAGTGGACTCGGGGCGAATGGGTATGTGTGGCGCGTGGAGACGGATACTTGCGACGTTTGCCAGAGAATGGGCGGCTAGGAGAGTTTGGTCTGTGGGTAAGGCACAGTCAGGGCTTTCCATTGAGGGTAAGCCCTGTTGGAATGCGTCTAACTGTTGATCTAAAGTTAAAAACTCCGCGAAGTCTTGGCGTTCTGATGAGGGTTCGTTCAGGGAATGGAATTAAATAGATAGGAGCTCACGGACCGATGGGTGCTGTGCTTAGAATGACGGACCGCTCGAACAGTAGAGATGCCGTGGCGAGAAGGCCGAAAGGAACATGTCCCCAATATATTATAGTTGGTGGAATGGTATGTGACGAGGCCTGGGAATCTTTCTGTTGAGTTTGTTTGACTAAATGGCAGCTTGAGATACACACGCACCATTGGCGACGCAGGCGAATTTGAAGGAAGAACGGACGCTGCTAGCCACATTTTATCTAGCACGATGACAGCCCACAGTACTTTTTCTCGCTCAGCAAATTCCGCACCATCCGCCGGGGTTGAGGAACCCTTCTCCAACGAAACGAACTGGAGAAGTGAAGAATGGAGGGCCCCAACGAATGAAGTCGCTGCCATAGAGTGATACCTCCCGAGCAATGTTTCCCCAGCGTTGAGATACCACAACGACAATAGAACTTCGGCCTGGATTGTCTGCACTAGAAAGCTGGTGTGGTGCGTCATGCGTCTAGATAAATGTATGTCGTGGGCCAAATTATGCACAGTTAGAGCGAGAAGGTCCTCTTCTGTGTACTCGAACTCTGGTGGCGGGGATTTGGAAGATATGCGGGTGCCCCAGAGATAGACTGCGCTCAGGAGCGCCGGGGACGGGCGTTCTGGGTGACCATATGGTAGGGGAAGTAGGGCGGATTGCCGAAATTGGAGGGGCTCCAAGAAGAAGAAGTCGTCTTCAGAGAAACGGCCTAGGAAGGCGTCAATTCTGTGGTACTGATTCGGTTACAAAACATCGTTGACGAAATTCATAGGCAAGCCTCACAAAATTTTAACCGCAAACTGGGGTGGCTCCTTCAAGACATTTGAGTCGGACAACCATATAGTTCAGCATTGGCTGGCTTACCTCCATGGCAGTCTGTAGTACAGGAACCGCTGGAAGCACCGAATATCCTACGCCGGAGAAAAGACTCGATCATTGGTGAGGTCCAGTACACGGTGTGCTCACCAGGTTCGATGGCCAGAGACACGTCCTTCATCGGGTAAGGATCTGAGAGATAGATTTGTTCTACGTGGGGATTACCCTGTTGAATTCTGGGTACGACGTTTTCATCCGTTGGGCTGGCCAATTGTGCAGTATGATCAGGTGGAGTATGCGAATATCGACATGGCTCCAGCGATCGTGGCGGACGCAGACGACATGGGAGACAATGGGGTCGGACACTGTCGCATTTCTACGAGATGGTTCACCTCGACTTGTGGGTGTACAATTTTTCACTCACGATTTTACGTCGTCTAGAGAAGAATCAGCATGCAGAACAACATAACATCAACGGAGATCTTCTAACCTGCAATTTTCGCAGGCCTTGTGAAGATACGAGGAAGGTCGACCGCGTAATTTGGAAGGAGAGGTATGATTGGACATGACTCCTTGCATTCGACGTCATTCAAAACCTCCTCTACACCTATATATGTCTAAGGATAAGTGTCGGAGCGATACTAATTTCCACCATCTACGGACCTTTCTGTCAATTGGCAGTCTGGCATTTCGTAACACCGGTATAGCTATCTGATTCTATTAGTAGCCGAGAGCCCCCTGGAGAGGAGGCGCCAAATATCCGAGTCGTTCCATTCAGTTCTGAACTTTCACCTGGTCGAATGTCGACACCAAAACATGGTGAGAAATCGCCGAGTCGACTTCATAGGTGGAAAGAGGCGCATGCTGCACGGGAGGAATTAAAACCGATGTCCGGATCCAAGCAACCCGTACAGTACTCCTATATTAGGAGTCTTGACAACCGTCTCGGTCAGAAAGTGGCTGTGGTTGGACGGATCAGCTAGTGTGCGGCGACTCTCAATCCGGTCGGTTCTGAACATTCACCTGGTCGAGCTGTGTTGAGCTGTCACACGAGGCATATTGGCCAATCAACGTCATGGTTCTGAGACCGGAGTCTTGATAAGCCGCGCCACTCGGTTACCGGTCCCATAATACCGGATGCCGGATTCAGGCACTCCGAGAGACTGCGGCCGTGAGCTCGGCTAAGGGGGTATGGAGGAGTCCAGGGACCGTAGTGTACATTGGTGCCTGTACACTCAGTTACTTCCTGGGCCCCGGCGTTCCTAAGCGGGACCGTGCCGTGTAATACTACCTACCTACCTACCTACCGGAGTCGAGGACGTCGGATCCGTTGGGATCAATTCTTTCTGTAGAATCGCGTAGAACGTCGGGTAGAATGATCATATATTGATGGGCGCGTAGAATTGATGTGGAGTTCTCACACGCTGCTGGTAAATAGCAACATCTTGATCCCATTTCAAAGTCGAAATGTTGGGCGGATTTTTCCAAATTTATGCTCAGGAAAATTGAGAGAGGTGCCTTCATGTAATACACATCCCTGTATCAAAATTCTCGATGGTTCTAGACCCTGTTGCCAGCACCAAAAATAAAAGTTTTAAACGTGCATCCGGTGGACTGTGAGGCTGGCAGTGTGTGATGCCAACATATCTAGTTCATCTTCGGACAGTTCGTAGCATTAAATACAGAAAATGAAAAGTTCTGAAAATATTTGATAGTAAATAAAAAATGGCAGATGAATCTTCACCGCTGTACCGAGTTAAATTTGGTCGGTGAAGCCCATGCTATGCGCGCTCGTCAGTGCGGCAAAGCTGTCAGAGTTTCCCGCTTGAGCTTGCCAAGCGGCCGAGTGTTGGGTCCCAAAGCGGACGTTTTTCTACGCGAGCGCGGGTAGGGGTTAGGCCGCGGGACGCCTAGCCGAAATCATTTTCTACCCGATTCTCTGTAGAGAGCCATCACCCAGCCACTTCGACCTTCCGCCGGAGTCGGATATTACTTATGAGTCTTGGCAATCTTCTCGGGAAGAAAAGTGGCTGTGGTTGGACGGATCAGCTCGTGCGCGCCTGTGAGGCCAAGTCGCAACGAAACGCGCGGGATGAACCATCAAGAAAACAGTTTGAAAGTTAGTCAGCACTTCTTGGTCACTTGGATCCGGAGTGTCTTCAAGTCGAGTCATTAATATTGTCGCACCAGGATAAATCTCCGAATCTGCCCGAGCTCTTAGCCGAATTATTCCGAACCAAATTGTCCAAAGCTGTCGACAGCGTTGTTTCTTGCCACCATCTCCGACTCTCACCTCGCTGCGCACCGACTGATGCTCTTATACGATTATCTCGCTGTTGAGTTCCCATCTCATCGCCGTCGCCGCACGTCAGTGTTCACCGCCCCCAAACTGTCCCTAGTCTCTCGTAGACAGACGCTCTATACGAACGCTCGTGCCTCGCTGTATAGAGTCTGTTAGTTACCGCGGGCCTATGTATGCAGTGCTTTCTTATTACATAATCTTACGTCATCCCGCTTTCATGTGTTTCTTGCCAAGTCGCGCGGCGCGCTTCCTCCTCGACGCGATTTCTTGTTCTCCACACGACTCTGCGACTCCAAAGCACCTATGCCTCGTGTTCTTCGATGGCAGGACTCCACTGGAAGAGACACCGCGAACAAGATTGCCAGGAATAGTGATTCTTAGGGCCCGGCTCGGCCTGAAAGCCCGGGCTCGGGCTTCAAATTCCCCCAGGCCCGAGCCCGAGCCCTGGGTGCAGGGCCTGAAGCCCTGAGCCCGGGCCCAAGCCCGGGCTTTATTAATGGCAAAAAAACATTATATGCTAGATTGTATATGTATATTATGTGTCTGCAGAAGGTACGGGAGGATGGGTCGGTGACTGGAAAACACGAGCCAGGTGGAAGATGGTGGTGGATGGCAGGGAGGGAAGCTCATCAATGACAAAAACATGATGGCCGAAGCTCAGCCGATCGGCAGTCAGTCTGCAGTTGTGAATTTGAACGCACAGGCGATCCGCGACCTGTCCAAAGGTCCTGTGTGGGGTAAGTTAGCTCGGAATTGAAAAGGTTTAAATGGTTTAGTTTAATTTGTTTACAGTTTTAATTATGACCCCCATAAACTAGATAAATATGTATATGTAGGCAGGCCTGACATTCCTCAAGCCCGAGCCCTGGGCCCGCCAAAGCCCTGTGCCGGGCTCGGCCCGGCTTGCTCAAGCCCGGGCCCGGCTCGGCTCGGCTTGCGGGCCTGGGCCGAGCCCTGTAAATCACTAGCCAGGAAGGTGGTGCCGAAGTGGAATGATGGGCTTCGACCGGTGCAAGAAGACGTTGTCTGCGCCATGCTCGACGGGGAAGATGTTCTGTGCTGTACCGCGACTGGAGATGGCAAATCTGGGGCATTTTCCATCCCTATTCTCATCCTGAATGAATACAACAGCAGCCCCCACCTCTATCCTGCTGGTCTTCCGACGCGAGTGTATCCTGTCGGCATTGTCGTGACTCCTACAAAGGGATTGGCATCGAATATTGTACGTCTATCGATGAAGTATCCTAATATGATATTGAAGAGCATTCTAGGTGCTTGAATTGACTCGAATGAACGTCTCGGCATTTGCGTACTGCCGGGAATCATTGGCACAGGCTCGACAAGAGGGGAGAAAGCTGGCGGATGAGATCAAGATTTGTACTAAATGGCAGGTCATATGTGTCAACCCGGAGCATCTCAAATCTAAAGAGTGGCGCGAGATTGCGGATTCCCCGACCTTTCAATCGAAACTTCTCTATGTGTCCATCGACGAAGTTCACCTTATAAGCGAATGGGGCGCCGACTTTCGGGTAGACTTCCGATTAATCGGGATCTTTGTTCGTGGTCGTCTTCCCCGTTCCATTTCACTAGTTGGACTCTCGACGACACTTGCTCCTGGGAAAGACACGACAGCAGTCTGCGAGAGTCTTGGATTGTTTGAGGGCCGCTTTCATATGATTCGTCGCACCAACGAGAGACCGAATATACACCTAGCGCTCCAGACTCTTTCACATGGGCTTTCTGGCTATGAATTTCCGGATTTACTGCCGTTCCTCCGTAGTGGACGCAAGACCATCGTCCATTTCCATTCCCTCCCTATGCTCTTCCGCTGTTATGTCTACATTTGGCGCCTCCAACCTCGATCTGCCGACAAAATGCGCCGCATGCGAATGTACCACAGTCTCTGTCCCCCAGAATATAACGAAGAAACCATACGACGCATCGACGAGGATCCGGAGTGTCAGATCATTTTGGCGACAATTGCCTTCTCGAACGGCATCAATGCTAAAGCCCTGCTCGATAGCATCTCTGTGGGATTCTCTAGCATGCTGGATATTCTATGGCAAGAGAAGGGTCGAGCTGGGAGGGAATCAGGTACAACGGCACGCGGTATAGTGCTCGTGCAGCAGAGTACCATTAAGCTCACTGAAAAGATTCTGAAATGTGAGAACATTTCCTTTGTATGCACCGAATCCCACCCTGAATTTATTCTTCCAGCACTCTCGGATACACCCGTAGGTCAGCCGCAGAAACGAAAGGGCACCGGGAAGCAGAAAAAATCCGAGATGGATGTCGCCAAAGCCGGGTTCCTCATGGAGAAGCATTGTTACATCGCCTTCCTAAACAAACACTACTGCAACCCCCCTCTTGAAACCACGAGCCTGGATTGCATCGAGGCGAAACGGCTACTTCCCTGCTCCCTCTGCCTTTCCCGTACCAACAAAACCCTCGCCTTTTATGCACCAGAAATCAGCCCGGAATTCCCCGCATTCACCGAGCCAACACCTGCCTCTTCTTCCCCTTCCACCAGCTCGAAAAAATTCAAGTTGACTTGCAAGGAACGTGACAGTGCCAAATCACATCTCGTGGAATTTCGGGATTCGCTGCGACGTAAGGAGCACAACAGAGGAAAATTCCTCGAACACCCACAGACCATGTTTCTGCCGTCATCCATTCAAACAGCTCTCCTGGACAAAATGCTCGAAATAACTTCACTGTCTCATTTACAACAACTCGTACGGGCTTGGCGTCATTGCGAGGCTCATTCAACTGCGCTTTACGATGTTGTTCTAAAAATTCAACGTGAGGTTCGAGGGAATTGGAACGAAGCTCGCAAAGCCCGGAATGCCATCGCACGTCGCAAGAGGGTGGGAAAGCGAAAGGCCGCTGAGCTGTCGGAGGATACAGATGAGGATTTCGAAAACAAAAGGGACGAAACTGACTCTGATTCAGATCTGCCCGAAAATGTTCCCCTTCCCGCAAAAACCACCCGCGCGCAAAAACCAACCCGTTCAAAAGCGACCGATGCATGTGCGCGAGCTGCACTTCAAATAGTTACTAACACAAAACGCCCGCGCCGTGCCGCACCACCATTGTTGACGGCTGCAAAGACGGCTGAAGAGTATAGGCCGCAGTACAAACCGTGAATACGGAGATGATGGTAGTTGGATTTTCTTATTGGTTTTATTGCATCGTTTGTATTGTTCTAGCGGTCATTCACATCATCTTGTTCTGATACTTGCTCGTGCTCCTCTTCGGACTCGTCCTCTGGGTCTTCATCCACCTCTTCCTCATCACTGCTTTCATCTTCCTCCTCGTCATCCTCCAACACCAAAAGTCTGCTGCACGGGTCTAAGGTCATGCCGATGCTCTCGATGCTCGTGAGATGGGCGTCGCTCAGATCTTCTCCATCGTCATCAGGCTCATTCGGGTCGATTTGGGTGAGTGAGTGCATGCTGCTGCTGCAAGAACTGTGCATACTGCTGGCGCTGGGAGCCCTGGAGCCTTCGTCAGTGGAATCGCCACCGAGAATGCTCGCCATCGGTGAACTAGGGATCAGTGGATTCGAAGTTGGTGTTGGGGTTCTCGGAGTCAGTGAATCAGACTGCATCTGAACGTCTTCATCTGCCGCAGTGTCCCCGTCTTCGATCCGCCGAATTTCTTGGAGGAAATCACCAAGAACAGTCGACTTTGTCAGGAATGCCGCTATTTTCTCCTCCAGACGCCGCCATCCTCGTGCAAATTGGTTCACTGCCGCATGACCAAGACTCCGCCCAGAGCGAAAGAGGTGAACCTCCTCATCTTTGAACAATTTGAGAAGCAGTTGCAGCTCATCACGCTGGTGTGGGGAAGTGTGGGTTTGACCGCGGAGCTTCAAGTCGAACGCGGTCTCGACTTCCTCTTTGATCTGGAGGAAATGGTGAACATTGGGGGAAATGATTTGGCGATAGAATGGATCGCCGAACTCTCTGCCATGTTTCTTCCTCATTTGCTGCAACCACAAGTTGTAGTGTTCCTGATGCTGATCAACAGGCATCCAGTGGCCGAGTTCACCTTTGATATTAACGAGCCAATTGTTCAATATCGCGTTTCAGAGGTCCTGGGACGCCTCGTAGCGGAGCATACAATACACCTCAAGGAGATAGTTCACGTAATTTGCGTGCGACGAACCAGCGAACTTGAAAATCCAAATCTGTTTAACAATGAATTCAGTTCTAAGAGCCGTAAATGAAAGAAACAGACCTTCATAATTTGCCATACCCGCCCAATGTCACCTTCGGGAACTGCATGAGCGAATTCGACAAATCAACCAAAATCTTGCATGAAGATTTGACTGTTGCGCAGAACACGATCGCCTGTGAAGTCTGCTTTTTCCTCATGGACTTTGGGAGCATCGTCAAGATCTTTCAGGGGGAGGGTTTTGTTTCGCGGTGTCTCGGGCTCGACAATATCTGCTAGACCCGGGAGGTCGGAACCATCATCGTCGTCCACACGCGAATGTGTTTCAGTCTGCGCCACCCATGCACTTCCCTCAGGAACTCTGTTCGAGCGATCTGGATCTGTAGAGTCCTCGGCAGTCAACGAGTTTTGAATCGCTGACTGAGTTGCGTAACGGTCTACGAGTGTCATGGCGTGCCCAAGAAGGGTGGAAAGATCTGGCAGTTCGCCTTTAGCAGCAAGATCATCAAAATACTCGTCCAGATCCTCCGCCTCAAAAAAAACCCTGTGATAATAAATTTAGATTTTCAATAACGAACAACAGGCTTCAAACGTTACCTCCAACAGTCCAGAACGTGCGCCATCCAGATTAGAGTCAAGTTCCGAACAGTAGGATAATAATCACAACTCTTCACGTTCGATGGCCGTTTGAGACCTGCGGCGCTTGAACACTTTGACAGTGAAGATGGGTCGCTTGAGGTTGCAGGACCGTAATGATTAGCGGAGGTTGAATTGATTTCAGTGGCGCCGGTATGCCAAATTTCCGGTGTAGTAACCGTATTTTTGAAAGTCTGTGTCGGTCTCGAATACGTGCAAAGATTGAGAAGGAGGGCATAGGATGCACCATCCCCTCGAACCCACTGCAATGATTTACTCGGCTTCGTCGAGTCAATTCCAACTGTGCGATCATAATCGCTGACCGCCTGCACCATCTCTGGGAGCTCCCCGGGGTGATGCGAATTCGTAGGGGAGAGGCTGGCATTTGGCTTTGGGACGATCTTTCCGCATGCGATGGATAGCGATGGGAGCGGTACGAAACATGTTGTTGAGCTCCTGCATCAAATGTTGCAGTTGCAGTCGGGATTCGATGAGAGTACGTGTCCATTGGAGAGGGATTGATACGCGTACGTGCGACCAGTCTATGTCATCGAAAAGATCATCTGTCGTGAGGGATTTTCGCTCTTGTGGCATGACTTTATCGTAGTATGGCTTGGCGTCAAAAGCGCCAGGTGCACAATCTTGGTTTTGGATCCACGTTCCAGCACATCCTTGTACAAGCTCGGTCTGGCGACCAATACCCTGCTCCCAAAGCTCGCGGTAGTCCTGAATGTTATCCAACACCATGGATCCATCTGTTTCCCCTCTGTCTGTTGCGGCTTTAACAACTGCACGAAGCTCTTCAAGACTTGCTGTGGTCATGGAGTTGAGGGCATTTCGAGCGGTCGTATCGCTGACGCTGTAACTGAATCGACAGAAGACACGTTTGATGTCAATGTGGGCTTTGCAGGCAAAGAGCCAGACACCAAGAACTATAGCGAGGTGGCCATTGGTGTATTGGTTATGAGAAATGATGAAGGATGCCATAGCGCCGACTTGTATCTAAAACCCAGGCGTCAATGTGGATGTTCTCGCATGGAGTGAAAGAAGACTTACGAAGGGATGCGGCCGCCGTTTCCATATAAATAAACACCTTTTGCTTTAGGAGCGGCCATGGCTTCAGTGAGAACATAGGGAGAGGAAGACGTTTGCAGAATTTCTCGTGGATGCGTTTCATGTTGAAATTGGACAACAATTCTTTCCAACTGACAACATGCGCGCCCACACGCCGCCCATTAGAATGTGCGCGGAGCTGGGTGTGATCTCCAGGATCATTCGGATCGTCATGTGTCGCACGCCCCACTTGTCTGCGTGCCTCTGTTGCAACTAGTCGCACAGCCCATGTCGACATAAACGGACGTGCATGGTGAATTTCATCAGGTGGGTCAGCGGTCGAGAACATGAGGTCCTTTTCATGAGAATTTTCGGTCATCTTCTTTGGATAACTTGCTTTGTGGTGATACATGAGAGGAAGGATGTCGGACATTGTGATGTACGTGCAGCCGCGTAGAAACTGGGCAACGGAAAGAATGTGGGTGTCCCCATGGGGATCTCGTTCGGTTCGGGTGGGATTATGGAATAAAATCTGTAAGAAGTCTCCAATTGTCTCAAATTCGTGAAACAAATCCGATTTCAGTAGCTTCTCGAACGCCGCGAACTTATCGTGCATTTTTTCTTCCGGTGATCTCTTTTCTCGGCGCAGACACGGTTGGGTATGAGAAAAATCAGGCTCCGTCTGGGATGAGGCACTCTGGGAAGGAGGAAGATGAGGAATGTTCGACTTATATGCGTCGGCATTGGGTGGAGGAGCTGGGATGTCGGGGACGGGTAATGGTGCCCAATTGCGGTTGATGTGTGCCCCTGGGGGTTTCGGAGGAGGGGGAAGATCGGGTGCTGCCTGGGCTGAGGTACTCTGGGATGAAGTAAGACAAGGAATATTTGACTTGTATGCTTCGGCGTTGGGCGGAGGAGCTGGGATGACGGGGACCGGCAATGGTGCCCAGTTGCGCTTGAGACGCACGCCTGAGGGTTTCGGAGGAGGTAGATTAGGATCAGAAGACATCTAAGGTCGATTCTACGCGTCAAGAGGCAGCTACGAGGTGGATGGGGTCCAAGGAAAGGCGCAAGACACGTCGTCGATGCTAGTGAAAAGAAGCGCGCCAGAGCAGCTGACATAAGATTATGTAATAACCGAGCACTACATACTTAGGCCCGCGGTAATCACTAGACTAAACTGTCCCCGCTGCAGAGAGAACGGCCGTTGCGGGATACTTCTGTTCAGATGGCCCACCGAGGGCTACCGTGGCGCTCGCCCCTCGCTCGCTTGATTTTGCCGCTTTTCTGTTCCACAGAATGTTTTACTCTCAATTGGGTACATATGCTTGATTGCTTAATGTTAGCGTTTGGGGTTTGACAGTGACGAGCGGCGAGGCACAGGTACCTTTGTGTGTGCCAGCTGTCTGTCTGTTATGGACATTCAGGCCGTCTGTCAGACTTGGGAGAGCAGTTTATATACTTACAGTATCAGCATGAATTTCTTCACGTGTTTGACTACCTTTGGTACAGTTTTGTACATAGGGGACAACACTGGTTGAACATTTCAAGTTTTTCACTGAAAATTTTGGTGAAAAATGTTTTGAATTTTACAGCAATTTTTCAGTGAAAAACCAGGTGAAAAACTTGAAACATTTTTGTGAATTTTTTGAACCTTGTGAAAATTTTCTGAAAAAGTGGTGAAAATGTTTTGAAGTTCAAAAATGTCATTAAAAAGTTTCAAGTTTTTCACCTGGTTTTTCACTGAAAAATTGCTGTAAAATTCAAAACATTTTTCACTAGAATTTTCACTGAAAAACTTGAAATGTTCAACCAGTGCAAACGCACTTTGTTTTTGGCTTGGATCTCTCAGCAGCCGGCAGCTCTGGTTTTGGAGCTCAAGTTCTAACACTTAATCCCCGATTCCATTCGGGCATTTCCATTCCTCCGTTGCACTTGCCGCCTGAGTATCTAGATGCTGGAATCTTTTCAGTCTGGACCTCAATTTGTGGTTTCTGAGAAATGCTCTCTTTTCCAACATTCCCCACGCTGTTCTTGTTCAAGGATCCAGTGCAGTGGATGATCTTTTGGAATAACTCAGTCTATTTCAATCGGTCATATTCGTATGCTATCCCCCACATATCCCGAAAATATACCCTTGAAGATTAAAAGTTAGGCAGTCCCAGCCAGGCTGACTGTTCTGTTTTCAAGTGCCAGCCTCCTTCCGTCATTAACCATGCATCCACTCATAAAAGAGGCGCTCAAGTCCATGCAACTGTCACCTGTTGCGGAGGTGTCTGGAAGGGAATGGAGGAGGGTATGTTGGACAACAAGAATGCTCCCAGTTTTAGTTTCGCAACTTGTGGACTGATTAATTCTGCAGTTTCTCGATGTTCTGGAGACAGTTGTGGTGCCTCCACATTATTTTTGTTCGCTACGGCATCGGTGGCCTCTCTGCTCCATATTGACACTGGCGCGCAGGCCATCAGATCAACGCTCTCAAACGTGCGTCGGAGATTGCGGACATTGGGGCTGGGATTCAAGTATTAATTTACTCTACCCAAAATATCCATAACCAATATCATTCACATTCGCGTCGCCATTGCAAAGGTTGGCTCGAACCTGAGCCGTCTGCTCATTCGGTGGGGGCTTGGCGAGGAGCTCGAGCAGGTGGCGACGAGTCCTCAGGCGATCACAAGGGGAACCCATCCTTAAAATTTCCGACACAGGGTCGGAAAAGTGAATTAAGTGTAGTGGGATCACCACTTACTTAGCAATGTATCAGGGGGAGGGCGCAGAAAGGGTGTGAGCTCCTTGTATCTCGATAGCTATGGTCTCTTAACAATCGTCGTAGGAATGGTTACAAAGTATTGCAAAATATAAATCGGTTTGGCGAGTCTCTGAATACTGCCCCCATCATTTTCACCGCTTGATCTCTAACTTGTGTAACCAGCCACCCAAATATTATTCGAATCTGGGGGGCAGCAAAATCAGGTAATATGCATGCTACAATCTTCCATAATGGTGTGTCCTGCTTTGGAATCAATTTTATGGAATGAACAATCCGATTAGATCTCGTACCTCTTCGAAAGGCCTTGGACCTGTATCAACATTCGCCGATCCTAACTGTTTATGTGTATGCATTCAGTGTATGTGTGTTTCTGTCGCCAACCATCTACTGCATCTCATTTGTTGAAAGCGTACAGATTCCATAGTAAGAAAGTTCGACGCAGCCGTCCAGCTTCCTCACACTCGTGCAGGCGGCGGATAATTATTTCTATTCGGAATTCCAGAAATATCTAGTAAGTTTCAGTTATCTGGATGCCTAACTCCTTATGGACCGTTTCAGTGGTCCGGGGACTGCACATTTTGGATACACTGCTCGACTGGTCGGCTCTGCGCAGAGCTCATACCACCTTGGAACAGGGTCTCTTTGGAATGCAATCTCGACATGGATGCCATGCCACCTCACATTGAGGGGAAGCAACTCTTGAGTGGATCGGTCACGTATGCCATGGTAATCAACCTGCTAACACTACAGGCACATCATGACATATGTGCCTACAATTTGAAGCACTCGAGACGTGTCTCCATTCCCACTCCCCTCGCCGTGAAACCGGGATCACTTGTTCGCTGCTCTTCGAGCAACCCACCCAAGGACTGTGTTGAATTGGCGTCCCTGCCTGAGTCATTTTACATTGGTTCTTGGAGTAGTTCCAATGCAGCATTGGGGGTGAAAATGGTGGATGGATGAACACGGTATTTTGTCTTGAGTCATCAAAGGCCACTTGGGCTGATGGCGTTATTTCAAGCTTTCATTCCACTGACGTACTCGATGTCAGTATCAAGATACCAGTACACTACGCGCACGCGGGTCTCTACGGGTTTTGGCTCGTTCAAGCGAATCATATTCTCCGTCACCTCAGGATCACATCCAATCTTGAGGAGTATGGTACCCTTCGGCCGATAATCACTCCATCAGTGTATTGAACAGTTTTCGTGGATTCCATATCTTACCGCCTTGCTATATTTGCAACAGCTAGAGAAGCGCCTCCAGCGGGGTTCCTATTTGTCTGCCCCGACGAGGACTTTCGACCCGGTCCCTCGTCATTCAGATGACCGGACTGTCCTGCGTACTGGTCTGTCCATCCATCCGGTGTTGAGCGCCTCAGTACGGAGGACGCGACACGGCTCGGGTTCCCCGCTATCCAACTGAATACAGAAATTTGGGGACGCTCCTGGGATGCCAGCGTCTACGCTGGACTCCATCAGTTCCATCAAGCCAAAGGTTTCGATCCTGATAGCCAGGATGTCGCCAGACATCTAAGCTATCCACTCTGTAAATTATCCAGTGAAATAGATCCGCCATTACCCCATGGTACGCTGGCCATATACTCAAATATTCAGCCTGACTGAGAAAGTCTCATCAGTAAACAAAGAAGATGCTGAAGAAGAAGCCACAGCCAGACCAGAGGCCGAATATGAAGATGATGAAGCCTTCACGAGCGCGGATCACGGTGAGTGGATTACCAGTTACCATTCAAGAATTTAACAAGTTGTTCCCTTCGCGATCGTCTCACAAATCATAGCAAATGACGAGAATTTTTGTTCCAAAGGAAATGAGCAGACTCTACCATTTGTTTTGAACATCGAGTCAGGAAATACAAAACTCTCGGCTCGGGAGAGTCATGGTAAGATAAATGGATTGGCCAACATCGACTTGCTTCATCAATACATGATCTGGATTCCCAGGCACCGAGTCTATGACCAGAGAAACAGCGGTACTCATGCCTCATGACGGGTTACCAGTTCCGCTGGTTTTCACGCTTTTGCTGAACATCCAGCTGTTGCTGTTCTTATTCCCGGCATTATTATGGATGTACGAACAGGCATGAAGGGAGGACTCGTTGACTTCTGGGAGTGGACAGTGAATTCACTTTTGCGTCGATACTATTTTTGTGGAGTTGGGATTTTAAAATTTCATGCCGTCGTATCTTATACTTGCTCCCTTCTCAAGGTAATATGGAAAGATCAACTTTACCTTGGGCATAATCCCGCTCAGCACCCCCGCAGTCGCAGAGGATTGTCTCTGCTCTCTTCCCACACTCGCAACTCTCCTTCCCCTGCGCTCACCTCCTTGACTCTTCCCGTGCGTATTCTGCACCGTTCGTCCTCGTTGTACGTCGATCTGCCGATATAGATCTGGGTCAGCCGAAAGAGAAGGGGGAGGGGAGGAACACACATACACAGGCACACGGCTGAGCAGAAAGGGACAGACCGGCCGCGTTCACATCGCACCCAACGTCTTCCACTTCCCCGCTCAAAGAAAAGCCCCCACGCCATGGGCGCGTTCGCAAAAAGGAAATATTACTTGTAGCGGGCGAAAGCCAAGACAAGTACTTACCAGCGGGAGCGTCTTGATGGCTGCGGAACAGGAGTAAACATTGAGTGGGGAGGAAGGCGCCAGTACGCAAGCTCGTCCACCACCCGCGCAGCGCAAGTTACCAACCGGGCGTCGGGCATTCACATTTTCAGATGCACCGGTGGATCAGTGCGAGTATGCACGGACGGAGGTAAATTCACCGGAGCAGGCCGAGCGCGACCGATGCGCAACCAATACGGACCGAGCAGGATGGTGATGCAATGAAAGTGCGAATGCAATGTGAAAAGATGCGAAAAGGACGGCGGAGTCGAGGGTTATGAGATGGATGCATGGATAGTGTGATGCACCAGGCCCGGGCGCATCCTTTTAACGGAATGTCTGGGCCCGCTTATGAGTCGTTAGGGCCCCAGCGACCAACCCGCAGCGATGGCGCATGGTAGGTGCACAAGCACTGACCCCTGTCCCCAGCAGCAGCGGCGAGAAGAGCGAATATGTACATGAATACAGAGCCGACCTGCGGTCCGCTCGCCCGCCCGCCTTCCAATCCTCACCCACATCCCCAGCCCCAACATTTGCTCGCGCAGGACTCTAGCGGGATGACTCGGCGGCTCCATTCTTCATTAGCCTGGACCCCAGTCGATGCGCAACGCGCGTGTAGTCGACAAACACTCGGCTCGTACTGTGGCAGGATGAGGGGCCCAGAGACCCACGCCGCAGAGATAAGAGTGGCGGAGGCAGCGAACGGGGAAGAAGAGAGCGTATCCGCGCACGTTCTCGTGGCTGGCAATAACTGGTGGGCTTGGCGTCCATCCCGGCAGACACATTGTCAGCTGCAAGCGCGGAGGACGACTCATGTCTCACACGAGCGAGGCCATATGCATGTGCTTTGAAAAGCGATGGAGGCGAATGGCACACGAGCGCACTCGCATTGGCAAAATACGAGTATGATAAAGGGACTAACGCCATCGTGAATAAGGTCTGAACCGAACTGGCCCCCGCCCGCCGTGAAGGATTCAAGCAAGAAAAAACGGGATGCACCGTACACCATGCATCACTGTGCGCACGCGAGTAATCCCACTCATCCCACGTCGTTGTCCGTCAATGCGCCGAAGTCGGAGTGAAAGAGAGGCAATAGCTGACGAGGCTGCAAGAGGGAAAAGATATCAGGCCGGCGTCGAAGTCAAGCACATAACGCTAGAAAGAAATATCGGACAAACGTGCAGAAATAATCCGCATACGGCTACTTGAAGCAACAGCACCAAAATTTTCCAAAGACACGGAGATAGGAGTGAAATGAGACGTATCCACTCGTTATATCTACTATACCAAGCACATCCACTGTGCGGCGTGTAATTCGTCCCTCGTCCGCGTTCTTGCACTGAGTCGATGGGGTCGGCGTGTGGATAGCGAGAAAGGCGAAACCTGTATACTAGTAACTTGAAGGAAAGAAGCACGAAAAAGCTAACAAGGACCCTGGGAGCTTGAGATCGACGCTTGCTTGAGAAACGACATGGACGTGGAAGAGAAGAGACAGCGATAGGGACCGTAGCGGATAACGCGTAGTGGATGTGTGGCAGATGCGAGAGGGTGGCTAGGACGCTGTGGCATAAGGCGAACGGCGGCAGTGTGGCGCAGGACGGGCCGCTGTGTAGCGTAGGGCGGGCGGCGGAGCCAGGTCCAGGTGAGTGGTCGTGTGACGTGGCGTCGGCAAGCGAGAGGGCGGCGCCACGCGCGCGCAAATAAACGCGTCGCGTGGATGCAGAGGCCGGGAAGCATCTTAGACTGTGGTGGAGCAACGAGCAGAGGAGATGTTGGAGATGCCGGGTTGGGCCGGTGGTTTCGGAAGCTGTTGGGCTGTGGTTGGGCCAGCGATACTGTCGCATAACGTGAGAGAGATCCGCCGTTGGCGCCGGGGCAGAAGGGAAAAGAGGAAGGAGGCCACTGGGCCGAGAGCCCCAAAATCTATGGGAACATTGCTCTGACTCCAGGAGACAAATTTAGCTCCATACGAGCGGATAATTTCGGTGTAATACTGTATTTACATAAACTGTGAGGACAACACAATATGGTTGGAGATGTGCCAAAGATGCGCTACCAAGAGCGCAAATGGACTCTACTATTCACTGTCAAGTGGGATAGCCTCAAGAAGTAGTCTTGCATTCATGCTTGAATTTAATATCTCTCTCACGACCCACCTCCAGCATTCGTGGCTGGCGTTGTATGAAGTCTGCGTCGGGGGATGAGATGAAGCCCTGTGAGGGCAACAATTCGAAATATTTTCACTACGAAAAAATCAAAGAATTGGACGTAGTGTATGTAATCGATTTCGATACAACAAACGAAAGAAAACGAAGGAATAAAACCTAACATTATTTTGTGGTGAAACACCTTCAACTGGCACTCTCCGCAATCAAACCCCTGCTTCATCGCGACCAACCACTTTCCGACCCATGATCAAATTGGCCCTTCTCGACATCGGGAAAGACGACAGTCACATTCTCGTTGAAATCAGGTTGAGTGAGCCGTGACCCCAAAAAGCTCGTGCTGGTGGCCTGCGCCGTTCTGACCGTGCTCTCGAGGTTCTCCACGCTCACTCCCAGTCCAACGCGGACTATTATTAGTGTAGGTGCGATGCCCTATCCAAAATCAAATTGAACACCCAGACATTGTCAGTATGTTATAAACAACACACCATGACCTGGGCAAGCATCTGGAGGATGGGCTCCCCTAGTGTGTTCACAAGGCCCGGGATGGAGATCACAACTAAGTATGTGAGTATCGCTGCTGAATACACCATCCCCGATTCTACTCTGGATTATGCACGGACGAGTGAGGGGCGGGTCGAGAGCGTGAATAAGAAAGAAAACGCACAGGATGGCTACGGAAGAGGCATAGCGCCGTTGGTCCGCTACCTTCAGGTATGCACGAGACTGGCGGCAGATCCACCGGATGCGCCCGGCTATGAAAGAGGCAATGTTTCAATTAGCAATGCGATCCCCGATTTCCGCATGTATTACTTGCCTGTTAGGGCGGTTACAAGAACATTGGTGGCCAGCGTAAGTCCGAAAAACGGGTATGGAGACAGTGTGAAATCAAGCCCGAATACTAGGAAGTTCTCATGAGACACAGGTAGGCCACATGAGAAGAGCAATCACCGGTGCTGGTAATGAGCATCATTATGGGTACGATTATAACGCGCCAATTTTTGTTCCAGATGACATAGCAGCGGTATATCTGGAAAGAAATTGATCCCTTCAGATGACAACTCTGGCAAGCAGGGGTTAGCAACAACCAAACTGTCGGCGATGGAGCTGAGGGCGACATGAGCGGACGATATGAGGTTGAAGAACTCGGGACCCACTTGTTGACGCCATATATAATCATTGCGGCATTCTGAATATTTTCCGACGGGATACTGTCGATGTCATCGATCTCAGCAGCGCCCAGGACGAGATTCAGTACGGTGAGGACCGTGGAAAGGGTGAAGAGGGCGATCGCGGTCGCCAAAAGGACGGTGTTTGCCCGGCTATGGGGACGGTGAAGGAGGATGTAGACACAGATACAGAAGAGAACCAGGTATATTCCTGCAACCCATCAGCTATGGCCGTCATTTTTAATGAAAAGCACACACCGTAGAAGAATGTCCCGACCTGCAAATAGGATTCAGCATGTGTTCGAAAGGGGATGAATGCGGGCGGCGCACCCACAGCTGACTTATGTCGTACCAGAAATCGTCCTTCAGCTGGGTTAGAGGCGATTTGATGCAAGAGTAAACGAATGACCTACCATGTCAGTGGATCAGAGATGCGAGGAAACAAATCGAAGGGATTGGAAAAGCAAGCCGTCAAAGGTTTGGGAAGAAAATCGGTCGAAGAAAATGAGGAACGCGAACCAGGCTTCCTTGGCGATGATCTTGGGACCTCGTTGCATATATACCATAATGTATGAGACGCCCGTAAACTCGGCACCAATTCAGGGAGTACTAGCATCGTTGATCGCACATAGCAATCGGGGTCTGGCTTTCGCTATTTTTCCACTCCACAGATTCTTTAGTTGCCGGTCTCGAGTGCGACGTTACCAACCTGAAGAAGTATCAGCTAGAACAGGCAAGGTAGTACAAAGGATCACCACGGTTGCCTGTCGCTGGACCAGATTAGATTCGTATGGACTGATAATTGAGTCAAAACTCAGGCGCAGTAATTTAATTTTGGACATTTGTCAAGGAAATACAGATGACAGATGGATGATAATGTCGACGGAGTTCGCCGATTGCTGCACGGTCAACATGTTCATCGGCCGATGGAAAACCCCTTCGCCACTATGTAGCGCTCCAGTTCGCTTGGGGTCTCTTGAAGTAGGCTCACCATGGCGCACGCCTGCTGAACCCCAGAGTTTCGGGATGACCATTAGCGCCAAGTGTTCTCATCGGGTCACGATTGCTTTAATGGTGCCGGGCGTCAATCTTCGACGGGCCACCGGGAAATCTGATGCAGACAGCAAGGAACGCTCACTTCAGTGTTAATACTACCTACCTACCTATCTACCGACCAGCACAGGTTCGTGATCCAATTCAAAGATAATCAATGCTGGCGCTCCGCTTCCACGACGGAAAGCGGGGGGATGCCGTGAGGAGAGAATCCAGAAGAAAACACATCGGTTAGGGGTTTGAATCGTTCGTTGCATGTCTCATCTGTCAATTACATGAAAATTCAGTTCCTCCGTTTCTCTGTGCGAGTATGCAGATGGAAAGACACGAAGAGACTTATCAAAATCTCTATAGTTACTAAGGGCTTACCCAAAAGGGACCTAGAGCAACGAAATGATTTTTTTAGCCTGTATCTGGACGCCGACATACCGCAGAATGTACCAGTTTTGTCCCTAGATATGGACATGTACGAGTAAAGAGCGGCTCGCTGGGCGGCAATCTTACCAATGTCATTGGGTCGGGAGGCGTTCCACGCAGTCATTCCAGACATTAAATTAGACAATGGCAAAGGGTTCCCGAGCCATAACAACGAACAAGAGACGTGGAGGGATACGAAACGCCGCGAGATTGTGGAGTGGCGTCGATTTTCGGGTGATGAATCCATCCGCGCCGAATCTTTGCTCTGCTGAGGTTGAGTGCAGGAGGAGCGAAAATATCAACAGGTTTGAAGAGCGATGCTCCCTGCGAAGATTCATTTTTACCGTCCCGCGGGAAACCCTAGCTACAGATGAACACGTCGTGGAATATGGACAGACCCGCATCGATGCGCACCGATGAAGGTAAAACTGAAGCTCAACTGATCGACTTGACCGAGTATACTTAAGGACAAAATGAGAAGAGGACCAGAGTTGTTGAAGCGGGCAAGGTATGTGGCCGAAGACCAGGCGAAGCAAGCAGGGCGAGCGTTCGACGCGTTTCGTGCAGGATCAACGCGGAGGATCAAGAACGCAGTCGATGTAGTCTTCAGTACTACTGGCAGCCGAGCAGCGAAGTTTCGTGTGACATAAATGATGAGAACGAGACAGTGTCAGACTAAGGTCAAGACAGTATTGAAGGCTGTTTACTTACCTCCTTGAGCGTCGTCGCACACGGCGCGTAAAGTGCTTGCGGATAGCGCAGCCGAAGATAGTGTAGCGGGTTCGCAGGCATAGGGATCGCATCCCACTTTTATGACTCGTCAGCCAGCGAGCAACCTTGATAAAATTAAGCATGAGGACATTGCAGTCGATGGCATCCCGCTTGGCGAGAAATATCTGCAGTCGTGCTCCTAGTACGCAACGGACGTACAGAATTCCGGTGGGGCATCGGAATCCTCACATCGCGTTCGTGTGCAATGCTAATCCAATGCAGAACGTTCTGGCAACAAAGATAACAGACATGAATAGAAAATGCATTGAGAGATGGAAGAGACTGGGCGAGGCGAGCTGTCTTTATAGTAGTTTCTGAGTCAGTGAGTCAAGTGATGCGCACTGCTCTGTGGGAAGAGAGCGAGAGCGAGTGTATCCGGCTCGCCGGGAGGGTAGTACCAGTTGCATAAAAAGGGCTATGACTAGACTAACTGGCACAAGGATTGCGGAAGATGGGGAAATGCAAGTACAATCGAGGGCCAACGACCTGTGAGACTGGAGGAAAGGATCCGAGCGAGCCGTTCATTGATAGGATATCTCGGTGCTCAACGTTTGGTGCTAGGAGCACGAAAGTTTCCGGTTTGAAATTCTAGTGATTTCTGCTCCAAAGCTGGCTATGGGGAAATTGAGCCAACATGATGACAGTAGACGACAAGAGCCGTTAGGTGGTCTTATTTGGCCTGGTTCTGATTGACATCGTGTGACTGCGGGTATGAGTTGACTCAACACCTACGGCCTCATGATAAGGGCAATGTTATAGGGTCTACATAAACACGAGTCCCATCCCGTCGGCACTGGAAGTAGACGGCACTCAATCTGCCTTGAACTGGAGGGACTAGCCACTGGTGCCGGTATCGAGCAAAATTTCCTGTGGCCGAGCTTGGGCCCAGCCTCAGGCCCTCAGCTAAGCCTCCGGCCATTCTCATCCGAATCGTGGGTATACTTTTCCACCCCCACCCCACCGTTCTCGAGGATTGTTTGCCAACAGCTCTTACGGCAATGTATTGAGCACTGGCGTCCGGTTTACATTGAACTTCGAAATCTTAGTGTTTCATCGAGCAATTTGTCGCGCAAGTGAGTTGAACACAAGTCAACGGGATTCAAGTAAGTAACTGGCTCCAGCAGCATTCCAACGAGCCCAACCCACTTGTCCCGAGCCGGAAGTAGCCACCAACTGCTATCTCCATTCTCCAACTTTTGGTGTTTCACGTCAAACGCCAAGATCACGACGATCATCCAAGCTGTGCAATTTTGTTGTCTTTCTTCACCTTCGTATCCCGTCGATCCCCGACCGAAAATGAGGCAGGCCAACACGCCGAATCGCCGCGATACCCTGAGTGAGTGCTCCTCCAGCCTGTACTGTGTGGATCTTTTTCAACCACCGACCGCAGCCGACGCTCTGGACGGATGTGCTTCTTCGAGTAACACAAATCGCTCGTGCTACCCAGTTTCCCTGACGGCTTTCGTCCAAGGCCAGGACGCCTCCTTCATCTGTATGTTTTTCTCCGTCACGAGTCCTCGTTTAC
Source organism: Mycena venus (assembly GCA_014462655.1). Taxonomy (NCBI): domain Eukaryota; kingdom Fungi; phylum Basidiomycota; class Agaricomycetes; order Agaricales; family Mycenaceae; genus Glaucomycena; species Glaucomycena venus. The sequence goes on along the minus strand of JACAZI010000005.1, from coordinate 2,082,228 downwards.
CTTCCCTTCACACCCCGGAATTCAGGGAACCCAACACTTTCGACATTCACCAAGACGAATCGAGTGAATATCACCATCTACGACGGCTCGGACGAGTGGGACGGCTCCATAGGTCCCCAGAATATGATCCTGTCCTACAGGAATCTTCCAAATCCGGCGTCGGGTGCGGGCCTGCTGAAGGTACCCGTCAACGACAGCTGGTGGGGCTCCAAGGGCGCGATCTGGGTGGGGAACGTCAGTTACCCATTTTTCTGGACGATCTGGGGCGCGGACGAGACGGATACCTTCACCATTGGGAGGCAGCCGATGTTCGCGGCCATTCGTACGTGCTTCAACCAAACAACGCGAGCTATATATCTGATACACCAGCATAGAAACTACCTTGCCAGATTCAGTTCTGGCGACGATGAAGCCGACGCCGATCTCGAGTGGGTCGGTGAGCGCAGGGAGCATCACACCCCCACCGTCTTCCTCTGCCTCTAATACTCCCAAAGTTGATGCCACATCTCATGTCTCAGCCAACCATACAGCGGTCATCGCCGGCGTCGTATGCTCCTTGGTCGGTGTAGCCCTATTACTGTGCTTATTCTTGTTCATCCACCGCCATCGCCTCAAGCGGAGACCACCGGTCAACACACTCCGTGCGTCGCAGCTTACTGCTCTGTAGCCGAAAAATTCTTCTAACATCTCCTTGATCCACCAGCGGACCCTATGTTGAACACTGGCCTGCACGAGAAGCAGCCCCTCCAGCCTCCCTCAAAGTCCGCGCTTGATCTCGAAATGCATCGGGCGCACCAGCGGCTTCAGGCTCTTCGGTACGAGTTGCAGGCGCAACCGCAGACCGGAACGGGAGCGGAAGGCACAAATCCCGGTTCGCTTGGGTCGCAGAATGAGAATGCAGAGCTGAGGGCGCAAATTCAAATGCTCACGGCGGAAGTGGAGCGGTTAAGATCGATGGGAGCGGAGCCGCCGCCTGCGTATTCGATCCAGGAGTAATTACGGTGGTCGTACTCGTTTTTCCTTCGGACGATTATATGTAACTGGTTATATCGAAATGTTGCAGATAGAGTGTGTTCTGATACGTCGGAGAAGTAGATTCGGGGTACCTTCCCTTTTATCTATACTAATTTTCCTATGGCTGTTATCTGTATCCAGCTCTGGCCTTAACTTCAACTTGCGACTGCTTGCTATTTGAGACACTGCACCTGGTCCCTGACTGAATTCAGAATATTGGCGCCCTCCTCACGGCTGATTCAACTCCAGCATTGAAGACCATAGAATTGATGGCTGGCTAATTAATCCTCGACCGCAATCATGGTTGGTCCGGTAATCGACGACGGATACAGGTCTCAGATCGTTTTCCCAACCCTTTGCAAAGAGTTTGCCAGCTAATGGTGCTCTAGGCTTTGGGGCAGAATTCCTACAACATAGCGAGGTACAAGTTAAATTATTGTAGTGTCTATTTAGAAGAGATTACAGAATTCCGCGCGCTTCTTCATTCCGGGGAACAGCCAAGTCCACTGGATTTCTTGCTGGGTACTTCCTCCATGATTCGGCAGCAGAATGAGACCCCACAGCGATTTCTTCCTTTGACAGCACTTGAATCCGACCGTCGACTATGGACTACCTTTCTAGGGGCTACCGTTGAATCAATTATACAGTTTTTTATTTTCGTTTCACCCGCCGTATTGTGATTCTCTTGAAGAACTTCTCGCGGAGCCTGGGAAGCAAAACACGAAAGGAGCAGCTCAACGACTTTTATGGTACGTCTAATTTATACCCTTGTCAGTAGGACGTAGTTGTCTTCACTCCATCCTGGTAGGCAAATCAAGCTGGACGTGACACAAGCTCGTTGTGCCACCTGAGCGCAGTCGACCAAAGTTATAGTCGACCCTACCGAGCGATGTTGGGCTTGTACCACCCAGTGCCACGAAGCTGGCGTAGGACAGATGGAATAGGACCGCAAAGGTGAGCTTCTGTCTCTCCATGAGCTCGACTCAGAAGAAAATAATATATCGACGCACGTTGCCGCCGATGTAGCGCTGCTTCGAAAGTTTCGCCTCGTACGCATCAAGGTTCTTGTCGAGAACCTCCAGTTGCGGTCACGATCGCGTCATCGTGCGGCCAGCTCGGAATCCTGCATCGGTTATGAAACTAATCAAAAATTTAAAAAGTAGCGAAGGCTCACTTCATGAACAAGTTTAGCCCGCTTTGCATGTGCTGAGGTCGAAATGGGTGAGCTCCACCGATGTGGCCTGCTCGAACAGCGCATTCGTCTTTGGTTCGGTCGGGATGAGCCCCGACGCGGAGTAGTTGGCCGCAAGATAGCGGCAGATGGCGCGGGTCTCGTACAGAATGAAGCCGCTGTCGTCCTACGGTCGTTAGCCAATCAAAGTACTCTCCAGGCAAATTACGCACAATGTAGGGGATCTGGCTGAACGACTGGAATTTCATGTACTCCGGTGTCCTGTGCTGGCCATTCATGTCGACTTCGATGACCTCGAACGGGACTTTGAGCTCGTGGTGGACAGTGAGTCGCGACGCGGCGGGTGCAGGTCGCCATTTTCTCGCCGTAGAGTTTGCCATGGTAGTGCTGCTGATGGTTCTTTGAGAGGAGAGGAATTTGTTCAGTGTTGGGTACACCTCGTTCGCAGTGGCTTTTAAAGCTCTTTGCAGCAGTAAGGACACCTTATAAAAATCAGTGTTGTCTTGACTGCCAGGAGAAAGTCAAGTTTTGACTGACTTTTTTTGACCCCGACATTCCGAAATGTACCCCTCCGATCTTTCCGAAATTCTTTCATTTTCTTTTCGTGGGTGCCGGTGATGTCAGCTACAGACCCGGTCATGACAGAGCATGACGAGGTCAACGTTCCGACGGGTCAAGATTCTTGACCTCTCCCGGCCCTTCTTTTTTCCGGTTCCGGTCATGCCATCTCTTTTCCATGCCCGAAGATCTGGCTTTATCGCTGATTCGAAAGCCAAAGATACACCGCCTTGGACTTACTGTGTCCGAAGTCGGCACGGCGCTTACGGACCCGACGTTTCCGTTGGATGTCTCTGCCCTGACGGACGTACAGAGCAAAGCTCAAAGGCCTCGTGCGTCTCCATTGCGGGATAGACAGTGGTCCATTTTTGAAGGATAGCATAAGTACATAAATGGCTTGCTTGTTCTCATGCCCTATCCAAGCATGGCGACACATTCCCACTCCCACGACCCTGATACATGCTTTGAGCTTGTAACGGGGGACTGAGAACGATTTTTACCTCCACGACGCACGTTCCACTGCCTTTCCTGCTTATTGGACAATGGAAATTGCGCGCTATTGTGAGACGCTTGATCCATCAACTCCGCGCTATGCAACTTCCCGATCGCCAATAAGGGAGCATCACGGAGCCAGAACTAATATTAGCGGAAGATCGCCGGCGTTATCGTATCTCCTTTGGCTGTAACGATGGCAAGTTCTTACGGTTATGTTCGTCCGCAATGTGATTTCCTACAGCACAATATTTCGGCCGTGGAGATGGCCCTACTTTTCCGAATCCTTGATATTTACGGTAGTTCCGGTGCCGGGAGTGTTGCAAGCGCGGCGGTATCGGGGATACGGTATCCCACCGAATATAACCTATTCTTCCCATGACCCCGCAGTCAGCATGACGCAGCTCAAGATCTAGATTCGGACCCAGTGTGAGCCCCTAAGGTATGCGGCATGTATAGCTTTTAATTTCGGTTATTCTCTCAGCATTCAGGACAGAATCGTCCGACTGGGTGACGATGGTATCAAACTCGCCTGTGTGAAGGTACAGTCCAGCGAGTCTCGGTCAACGGGGTATTTTTCAGGAAGTGCACTGCCGTGATTCTATATCATCTGGTGTGATATGGGATACGGGCAATGCTCTCCATTATCAAGCCAGTGACGGGAACCCTCCATCCGTTTCATGAATCGATGCTCCATCGTCTCGCTGATATCCAGGGATAGTCTGCAATAAAAGTGTCATGGGCTTGGTGTGTCATTCATCGTTCATCCATCGCACGACCTGACTCCTGCTCATCGACGCTATGAGTTCCAAAGCAATTACCGCTGCTACCACACAGTACGTGTATACCTCCAGCTGTCACCACCGCGATGCCTCACAAACTGTCCAGCTTCCTCCAGTTTCGTCTGCAATACTCTAGCCTCGGTGCGTACCCAGTCCAGCGCGGAGGAACTAGCTAACGAACATCTCCTGCAGCTTTATTGTACTATGACTATGCCTTGACGTTTCCCAAGGAGGTGCAGTACATATGGAAGGAAAGATTCAGGGTATCGACGGCGCTCTACGTCGGTTGCCGCTACGCCCTGGTAGCCAACGTGCTGTATCTCCTGGCCATAGCGAATAAACTGGGCTCTACGGTATTTTTCAACATTATTCTACAATGAACCTTTTTCACTCATTGTGTATGCAGTATGATCATTCAGTCAAAGAGACACGGCTATTCGACTCACTTTTCATAGGTGCGACTCCTGGTATAAGATTGTTGGGGCACTCAGCATCCTGGGTCGCGCCGCCGTGATTGGTCCGTGGCATCTCCACTACCTCAGAATAGATCGGGGCTGACGACATCCCTGAGAAGCTGTTTTCACTATGAGAACCTACGCGGTCTACGGGAAGAATAAATGGGTTCTCGCCTACATGAGTTTTGTGGGCCTGGCCTGCGTCGCTCTTGATATTGTACGCCTGCCCTTTCAGTTCGGGATTTTTCTCATTGAGATATAGACCCACGTGCCGGGAATGCGCTGCGTCGGATCGTCGAGTCTTCCCATGTGCGTGACACCCCCAGTCTTTCGTTTATTATTATCATTGACTGTCCGTCCACAGAGGTCGGGATCGATCTTCATCTCAGATACAACCATCTAAATGATCCCCAGCCCCTGAAATGCTATCCATTCTCATGGTTATCTTCGAGTCGTCCTCGGCGGTCTTGACCGCTACCCGATGCGTGATTGCGTTCCGCGCCGGGGGAGGGCTGGAAAACCAGCGCCACGGGGTTATGTTCATACTGTTCGAGCAGGGTAAGTGTTCCCATCTTCCCATCAGCCGTCGTTTTCACACTCTCAACCCAGGAATTCTGTATTTCTGGTACGCTAAAGAATCGGACGTAATGGAATACTTACTAAGGTGTCAATTAGCACGATCTCGATTTTCACAACGGCGGCTGTGATACTCAACTACGTGAGCATTTTATTTTCACGCAGGTCATGCATTAACGCGTCGGCAGAAAGCACCGGTGTGCACGGCTCCGCCTCAAGTGCACCAAATCTAACGATATCCTCCATGTAGCCGGGTTTTTTCCAACGGCTTCCGAATGCATTCACCCTCCCGTTCGTTCCAATTCCGCCTTATTACTCTCCTATTTGTCTGAAGATGCAAACGATTTCCCTCCCAGACTTTCCTGCATCCTGACCGCCCGCTTCATCCTGCATCTCCGCGAATGGGATGCGGAGCAGGTAGGCGAGAAGAGCCACGCGACAGACGTCAGCGTAGCTGAATTCCGCGCCGCCTCGCGCTCCGGCGCGCTGTCCAGCATCGTTGCCTTGGACGATTTCGGCGTGGATCCGGTTGTGCGTGCGCTTGCGGAGCGCGGAGATTCCGTGGACCTGCGGGTGGTCAAGCGGTTTCATTCGGACAGCGAGATTGGAAGTACGGAGGTGGAGGGCGTTGAGGAAGGGAGTGCTAGTCAGGGTGGGGAGTGGGACGAGTCAGGGCTCGGTAGGTAGCAGGAAGCAGGTTGACGTAGTATGATCTGCAGGGATGCGGACTGTGTCTGGGCGCGTGGATGTACGATGAACGTTTAAATATATCTTGATCTTAGTGTAACGCCAATTGAATTGCCTTCCCGTCATAAAAAGTTCCACGAACTAGGATGCTAGAAGGAGTTCGGTGAGTCGAATTGACCTCTGCATGGGACTGTTGTTTTGCTAGAACCTGTTCCCTGAACCATTGATTAAATCCACGGCCGAAGTTGTCTGAGGTTTAATCCGAAGATCCCCCGTTCAGGCCGTATTCTGTTGGGCTCAAGTGTTTTTTGCTGGGCCGGCCGGAGACGCTGCTTCCACTCTCCGCCGTTGCTCCGCCCTCGAGTTTGCAGGGCTTCTCCATAATTCCTAGACCTCTCGCGGAGTTTCCATTAAAATATTTCCAGCCTGAAGTCGTCGAGTAGTCTCTCGAGAATATATCTGCGCACCTCATGTGGTCCGAGGGCACGCACGGAATGACATCTGTAGGATCTTGTCGATGCAGTTTCCTCGCGGTATTTCAGACTCCGCCGCCCATTATCGGAACGGTCTGTATGGTGGCCTGCTGTGGAATAAGAAACTCGTGACGACGACAAAAGGACATCTGAATGCATCAAGATCTACGGCGGCGTCTGCAGACCCTGGTCCGTGTAGCCACGCGTTCCACGCCCGACAAGATAGAATGTTCTCCGGTCATACGGTGCCAGCAGTGCGCCCTGTTTCAGCCTTGTTGGGAATTCAGGCTTTGCAGCAGGTAAGCAACATGTTCTAGTACCAGTATCGAGCGCTTACGTTGGAGATGAACAGCCGCCCGAACGCGACCAGACTGCCGTCATCGGCCGCCGCCGCAAGAGTACCGGCGCGGTCAAATCCGCCTGCGCGAATAAGCGGCCGCGGCGCCCAGATCGCGCGCAGCGCATCGTTCGACTCGTGCACGCCGACGGTGCCCTCCGCGCGCAGCTCGTCCCCGCTTATCCGCGGCTCGATGAGGTGCAGGTACGCGAGTGTCGGGTGGCGTGCAGCGAGCGCAGATACGAGGTAGCTGGATGTCGGGAGGGGGTCCTGCATGCCCATACCTGCAACGGGTCGGCGTGGTTGGAGACGTCCTGCAAGAACTGGTCGGGGGAGGTACCCATTCGCGGCTTCGGCGGGGTCAGCAGGCAGCGTGGTGCGGCAAGGCGACGACTCACAGTGTACTGCCACGCCGTCAAATCCCGCTGCGATGGCGTTCCGCGCCGCCTGGGCGTATATCGCGACGAACGCCTCGATTTCGGCGACGCTGAGCGCGCGCGGACGCGCACTTCTGCCCGCCAGCGGCACGTCTGACGCGGAGACGTACGGGAAGGTCCGGCCTCGCGCGACGGCAGCCAGCTGCGCGGGCTCCGCGACGCGCCCCAGTGCCCACAGCTGCATGAAGATGAAGGAGCCCTTTGCGTGTACCGCCGCTGCCACCTGCATCCATTCATCCGGTCAGCCAGCGCACCTCGCACTAGTACTGCGGCGTCCACACCTCTCTCCAGGCGTCGATCTGCGCCGGGCTCCATATGCCCGGGACGTTTGCAAGCCCGCCCGCACGTGCGGCTTTGAGCGTGGACTCGGTGATGAGGAGCGTGCCGGGGCGGGTTGCACGCTGGGCGTAGTATTCCGCCACGAGGGGGAGGTGCGGGATGTGTTCCGCGCTGGCCTTGCAGCGCGTTAGCGGGGCGAGCACGACGCGATGCTGCAGTGCGACGGTCCCGATTTCGACGGGCTCGAATAGGCGGGGAGCCATTGGAAGATGGAGGGAGGTGCTGGTTGTCCATATAAGTTGGGCGGTGCGATCCTCTCGGATGTCGGGTCAGAGGTTATCGTGGCTTGGGCTTGGTGGCTTGAAGCCAAGCCAGGAGCATCACTATTTGCGTCTGGCATCCTTCTTCACTTCGAAAGTGATGTCCTCCTTTTTCGGCGCTCCGACTCGGATGCAAAGATTCTTACCGCTACGGCAACCAAGACGTGGGCGGACAGAAAATGGATGCTCAGAAGTCCAAGGAGGGGAGGGGGTCCACATGAGCGGTTGATCGGTCCGAAAGCTACGGACCGCACTCAGAAAATGACAGCTTGTGCGATGGGAGCCTGCGAGCAACGCGCAAAGCCGGCTAACTAAGAGAGTGCGGAGAAAGTTTCAAGTCGGTCGTCAACTTAACTTGTCTCCGCTACTCTCCTGCATTTTTCAGCCCACTCACCTCCCACAGAGTCTTGGTTTTCGGATTTCCACGGTTAGTGGCCATCCGAACGCCTCACTCACAGAGGCCGAGAACTGTATAAAGTTCTCTGCCCTCTTCCTCTTTCTAACGACTTGGTTAGCCGCTGGTGAGTGGCAGAAAGAGCACTCCGATCGCCGGGATATTGTTCCGGTCCGTTCTCATAAATGAATGCCTCCTTCGTCTATTTACTCAGAATCCGACCGTCTCGCTCAAATTTGTCGCAAGATATATAAACAGCTTTGTCCAAGGGACAACGACAACGCTCCCGCAGAACACCACAATGGAACTTGAAGGCATCGCAATAGTGGGTCGTCGCTGTGAACTCCTTGACTTTACTGATCCAGCATAGGTTGGACTCGCTGCGCAACTGCCATCTGGGCTCCTGTCTTCGACGGACTTTGACTATGCCTCCTTCTGGGACTTCCTTATCACCAGCGGAAAGGCGTACGAGCCATTGGAAAATGTGTTGCCAGATTTCGTTCGGTAGGCGAATAAAATTATCGCGACCTGTCATATGATCATAGACAATTTTTCTTTTTCAGGGCGAGCACGCAAGTCAAGCTTCCGGCCCAAGGCAGCTTCCTAAAGAATGTCGCAAGCTTCGACAACATTTCCCTCGGCATAAGCACGAAAGATGCGCGAATGACTCCGTATTGCGCGAGACGGTTGTTGGACTTGTCCTTCCAGGCCCTGCTGGATTCCGGCATCGACTCGCGGCGCCGGAACATAGGATGCTTCATGAGCGGGAATAGGCCAGGGCACATGAATGCGCCGGTAAGTCATTTTGAGAAGCACAGTCGCGTCGTTCATTGGTGTTTAGGGGCGCACTCGAAAAAGGGATCGACGCCGAGGGGAGTTTCTCTGGTACACCGTACTCGATGGCGAATCGGATCTCCTACGCCCTCGATCTCACTGGACCGTCCCTCCAGTTGGACACAGCTTGCAGCAGTTCCCTCACGGCTCTCCATCTTGCCGCCACTGCGATCAGGCAAGGGGACTGCGAGGCTGCGCTCGTCGGGGCGGCGCAGATAAATCGAGAGTAAGTCAGCCGTCCTGATGGAAAGATTTAAATCTTGATACATGGTATACAAGGCTGTCCGAATGGACGACCTACGTGCAAGGCGGTATCTTGGCGGCGGACGGAATGAGTAGACCGTTGGATGCCGAGGCTGCCGGGTTTGTCCAGATCTGTCTCGCATCACTGATCCGAACCTGACTTGTCTTGTCTTCTCTCAAGATTCGGCCGGGGCGAAGCCGCGGTCGTCGTCGTTCTCAAGCCTCTAAAAGATGCGATTCGAGATCATGACCACATCTATTCCGTGGTTTTAGGCTCGGCCATCAAGGCCACCGGGTCGCAGATGCCACTCTACGTTCCCAACGGCGTTGTGCTAGAAGAATGCATTCAGCGGGCGTATGAAAGATCTGGTCTCAGCCCTAGCGATGCGGACTACGTCGAGCTACATGCAACAGGTATTTTGCTTTCAATTTTTTATTCCAAGAAGGCCCTAACTCGCATCCAGGAACGTCTGTCGGAGATCCTATCGAGGCCAACGTGGCTGGACGGCTCTTTGCAAAAGACAAGCCTGAGGACGGTCCTATTGTTCTCGGAGCTGTGAAAGGCAACATCGGGTATGCGTGTCACAAGCGATACTTGGCAGCCTGCGCTGATTTAGTAACATCCAGGCATCTAGAAGTTGCCGCCTTTCTTGCAGCACTCGTCAAGGCCTGTTTGATTTTCGAGCATGGTATAATTCCGCCCTCGGTTAATTTCTCTCAGCCAGCGATGACGATTAACTGGGAAACCTTCGACGCCACTGTGCCGGTCCAACCCATTCCGCTTGGCTGCCGTTCGTCCTCGGGCAGATCGATCATCTCTATCTCGAGTTTTGGAATCGGCGGCTCTATGGGCCACGTAGTTGTGCAGGCACCTCCCACCCCTATTTCAACCACGGCTGAGGTCGCGACAACGGCCCCGATCTTATTCTTAGTTGGAGGCTTGTCTTCGAGCGCGGTTGACGAAATTTCGCACGGTGTCCTGGAACTGGCCGCAGACGATCCCAAAATTCTCCGCAACTGCGCCGTGACGCTCTCCCGCCGCACACGCCAGCTTCCATGGCGCAAGTTCTTCACAATCCCACCATCACCAAGCCCTACCGCTAGTGCCGCGACCATCATACCCCGCGAACCCTTCCGCCTGGCGTATGTTTTCAGTGGGCAGGGCCCGCAGCATCTTGAGATGGGGCGCCAATTATTCGCGGAATATCCTGTTTTCCGAAATACCATCCTCGAGCTGGACGATGTCTACCGCTGCGTCACGGGAGCGTCCCTGATCGAATCGACTGGGCTATTCGCTCCCTCCGCATCGCCTACAATTACACTCCCAGACCTTGGGTGGCCCACTATCCTCGCCGCCAGTTCCGTCGCCATGGTCCAGATCGCACTGTGCGACCTGTTGAAATCGGTCGGCATTGTTCCTGATATGGTGGTGGGGCACTCGGCGGGGGAGACTGCCGCTGTGTATGCGTCTGGCGCCGGTCCCAAGGCCATGGCTATCGAGATTGCAATCGCTCGGGGAGAAGCGATGACGTGTGCAGAAAGCGAGGAGGTCGGAATGGTGAGCCTCGGATGCAGTGCCCCACGGGCCGGGGAGCTCATCGCATCCGTCACTACCAACGACACCGGAGTTCTGGAGGTGTCGTGCCTCAACGCCCCCGATTCTGTCTCCGTCTCAGGCAGCGCCACTCTCCTCGACAAACTCGTCGACTTGGCCAAGCAGAAGAATATCTTTGCGCAGCGGATTCGCACCATGCTGCCTGCTCACTCCTCGTTCATGGACGGCATTAAATCCAACTACCTCGCCAGGATGAACGACATCTTTGCACGCTACCCTGGATCTCATGTTCCCAAAATCCCTGTATATTCGACTTGCCGTGCGGATCGGTTCGTGGACGCCTTCACACCGGGCTATTTCTGGGCCAATTGCAGGGAGCCCGTCCTATTCAGCAAGGCAGTTTCTGATTCACTATCTGCATCTCCCATCTTTTTGGAGGTCGGCTGCCATCCTGTGTTGGCATCGTTCATCCTGGTGCAGGGAGTCGCAGATAGCCGGGTGCTGTGCCCCATGCGCAGGCCGTCCGGAAAGACGAGACCTTCCGTGTCCTCGAACGAGTCGACATTGTTCTTGACTACTCTCGGCCGCCTGTCGCTCCTTGGATCGAATTCCCTTGACCTCAGTGGCCTCTATGGAGCGTCTGCATGTAAACCGAAGCTTGTCGAACACCCACTCGCTCCCCGTACCATCCCATCTCCCAAAGTATTGTCCTCCCAAGGTAACATTCGCATGATGGAGGGCCGAGGCCCTCTTTCATCTGCGAATCTGCGCATGAACAAGGTCACTCATCCAACCCTCGCCGAGCATGTTATAAATGGTTTGCGAGATAACTCTCTCACTGTTCTCATATGAATCACTGCGTTCTGTAGGGGAGCCGATCTTTCCAACAACTGGGTTCATCGAAATGGTGCGCGAATATCGTTGCATCGGCAGATGATGACTGACTCGAGAGGCTTAGCTTCTAGAATCTGGGGCAACTTCCTTGCGAGAGGTGGAGTTGGTGTCGATTTTGTCCCTGGCTGCGACTGCGCCGCTCGAGGTCAGTCTCCAGAGACTCAAGACGGCTTGGTCCATTACGACGGGTGTGGTGCGTGAAATTCCAAACAGATTTGGGCCTTTTATCGAATGCGTTGACTTCACAGGGGTCCCGCGAACGCGAGCACGCCCGTGGATTTATGGAAACTTCAACCCCAATGGAACCTCCGGTTCCGATAGATCTTGAAGCCATTTTCAAGCACCTACCGATGTTGAACTCTGATGGTGCGTTTGATCACTGAACTTGATCACCTCCGTCTTATGCATCGCAACCCATAGGGTTCTATTCATCACTGCAGCCGCTGGCAGTCTATGGCCCACACTTCCAACGAATTGTGAGATGCTGCGGAGGGCCTTCGGAGGTGATCGCAGAGATCGAGGGCCTCCGTGCAGATGAATTGTGCGTTACCGAATGTAATCATGCTGGTCTACTCACGTTTCTATCCTCCTCTAGAGCGGATGGGTACTTGCTGCATCCGGCAATTATGGATGCCTGTATCCATATCACGTTCCACCCAGACGTCTCCAAGCAATATTCCAAGGACATCATCTATCTCCCATCTGCCATCGAGCACTTCATCTTCTATCGTCCTGGCAAGAATAGTGCTGGAAACTGGTTCTCTCACATCACTCTCCGTCAATGGACACCGGGTAATATTGATTTGGTATTCCTTTCATGTAAATGGCTCATCAGCTCGCAGATTCTCGATCATACGATATCTTAATCACAGATTCATCTGGTTTGGCCCTTGCTGAATTTCGGAACCTGAGAGTTCGGAAGTTCATGCCCGGCGGGCCGATTACAGTGGAGCGCAGATTTGACTTGATCTTCCAGCCCTCCCCAGCCCCCGATCCTTCCCTGACTCCCGATTTTCTTTTCCTCGCGCAGAAACCACTCTCTTCTGCCGCTCCTGCTTCTGAGGATCTCCGCCACGTCTATCCGTACACATTCGGCCATGAAATGAAATTGCAACAGCAACTCAAGGAGCTCGACACATCCGTCTCGACCACCGTTCATCTCCTGGCGATGCAAGGACAAGATGCAGATGCCGCGCTCGGTCTATGTGCCGTACTGAAGCGGGAAATCCCATTGTGGGATATCCGACTGGCCATTTTCAAGTCTTGCCTCGACTTCTCCAACCCGATCCCATTGCTGACTCAGCATATGGGTGCATTCAGTGATGGAGAGAATGTTTTATCGTTTGACGAGGACGGTGTTGCACATGTCCTGCGTGCGGTGTTCTCTTCACCGTCCACTGTCAAGCGGCAGAGCTTATTGAACGGAAATGCCGAACCAGGCTGCACCGACACTCACGTCACCCATTCAGCTGCTCCCCCGTTTCGTAGTGATCGCACCTATATCCTCCTTGGCGGCATTGGCGACCTTGGTGTCGACCTCGCTGTGTGGTTATACGAGGTGAAATTCATCCACCCCTCGATCGATAGACACACGGTCTAATGAACGTTTATAGCACGGGGCAAGAAGTCTTCTTCTCACATCGCGTAGAGGCATTGGCTCTCTGGACACAGCTAAAGATGCCATGACGCTGGCAAAAGTCGCATATTTGCAAGGCCGAGACGAGCTGACTCTTCGCTTTGAGAAATGTGACGCCACGGATGTTGATCAGATGAGCGCTCTCCTGCGCACCTTACCAGCTCCTCTCGCCGGCTGTTTCTGCATGAACATGGTCCTCTCTAATGCCTTGTTTCTCGACCAAACTCCCGACGCCTTCCGGGCCGTATATGATTCCAAGCTGAGGGTCTTTGAGATTTTTACGGAGCTAGTCGAAATCCAGAGACTGGATTTTGTGGTCGCGATTTCATCATTCAGTGGCCTCGTTGGAATACCCGGGCAGTCCAATTATGCGAGGTGTGTATCATCGCTAGCTTGTATGAGTGAAACTCATTTAATGGGGCGGGCGCAGTGCCTGTACTGCTCTGGATGGCGCTATGTCTCGCTATCCAAAGGCATTTTCGCTGATAGCACCAGGAATCTTGGATGCGGGGTATCTGGTTGGTTGGCGGGATGTACACACCCATAACTCCGCTGATAGATCATTGCAGGAGCGGACCGGTTCTATGGTTGTCGACTGTCTTCCGACCTGCTCTGCGGAAGGTATGCAGAATTTAACTTGGTCAAGACATATGACTCAGGCGACGATGTTAGCTCTATGGGTGTTTCTGGAGGACGCACTTCGGAAGCTGGACGAGTCCCCATTCACTCGCTACATTCCGGACGTCTCCCGGACGCCAGGTGACCAGACAGTGTTACCTGGTTCCCCGCACACCGCAGTCAGTTCCAAATCGCCACAGGAACAGCGAGAAGGGATATTCCTTCGGGTATTGGAGCTCCTGGAGGTGGAGGCGGTTGATTTTGACGCCGAACAACCTTTGACCACATACGGGCTGGACTCCATCAGCGCGGCAAGATTGGCATCCATTCTGCGTCCGTTCGCCACTTTCTCGCAATTGCAGCTGCTCGGTGGTATCACCTGGTCGGAGGTCGAGAGCGAGCTGGTGTACTCCATTCAGAGTGACAATACGCAGGGTGAATCCGTCCTGCTCGCCGACAGCAGCCCAGCCACGAGTATTCTCCTCAATATCCTCGGCGTTTCGCCAGAGAATTTCTCGCCCGATGTACCTCTCAGCACCTATGGCATGGACTTGCCGGAGGCTACGCGGATCTCGGTCGCCTTGGAGCCATTTATGACCGTGACTGCGGTGCAGCTCATGAGCGAGTTGAGCTGGGCAGATTTGCTAGCGGTTGTGGAGGCCGAACGGCTTGCACAACCACTCGTTCGGATCTGCCACGGATCGGGCACCCCCCTCATCATTCTGCCTGCCGGAAATGGTTCCATCGGTGTTTTCTATTCCCTCCAAGCACACTACGAAGGCGAACTTTGGGGCCTGCAGGTCACGGATTCGACCCCGATGGATTCGCTGATGGGGTTGGCTGCATTTTGGAAGAAGCAAATCTGTGCGAGGTGGCCGCACGGTCCCTATCGAATCGCGGCTTTCTGTGGCTCTGCAGTTCACGCAGTCGCCATGGTCAAGATGCTGGAGGACTCCGGGGAGGAGGTCCTTCAGCTGACATTTATCGACCACAGCCCCACCTTGATCATTCAACTCGAAGAGATGTTCAGGGACCCGAGCGCGGTAGACTACGAGGCCTTCAGGACCAAGTTGGTGCTCGATTTTCTGCAGAGCGATCCGACCATCGCGGCCCCGATCTTGGCCAACTACGAGGCTGCTGCGTATGACCCGGACGCACAAATTAGCCCACGCCTTGGGTTTCACATCGAGAAGGCGTGGGTTCCGATTTTATTCGAGTTTCTGCACGAGTTCTACCCGACGGGCATCGATAAGTCGTACGACAGCTTCATAGGTCCATACGATGTATGGGTGTCATCGGTGAAGGCACGGATGGCCGTGCTGGTTGCGGAATGGGGGGCTGCGACCTCGCCGCTGCTGGGCCGCTGGCCTGACCTGGGAGCGAGCTTGATCTCCAAACCAGTGCGTGTCGACTATATCAGCGGGGTCGGCCATTTCGGGATATTTGGAGATGCACGCACCGCGCGACTGCTCGCCCTGAGTCTTTGAAGGAATGCATCCGTCTAGTTGAGTATTATGTAGCAATACGATGTCATGCTCTCGTCGGGATTATTGGAATAAACAGTCATCTTCGTCCCGTATACTTCAAGTTATATGATACTCTAGAATATGTTAGCAAAGGACCAGACTGCGTCTTCGAGCTTAATGGTCGCCCTCAGTCTACGTATGGCTTTTCAATACCGGATGAGCAGTAAAAAGAGACATTGGCAGTAGGGGTGCTCAATTCTTGACTCGTCCGTCCCATCCCGTAAATAATTAATCAATATTCAAATAACATTTCAAACTCCGCTAAGTGGCCCGCTCTTTCTCGTCCAAATGCCTCATCCCACCAAGACCCAACCAAATTCAATCGGACCTTCTATATGTTGCTGAATCTGCCATGACTACAGTTTTTAACCGTCAAGTGAAACGCCACCGGGAAGCGAAACACTGCGGTGTCTGACCACTTGAAGCTCGCCAATCGTTCCAAAATTTTGTTGGGTGAATGAGCCCAGTATGCATTTCATACTCATAAAAGGAATTGCAAAAAAATGCTGCTGTAGCGCTCGTGCGGTTCGACTTTGTTGGGAGCCTGTTTGACACTGTTTCGGACGGCAAACCGAGTGATCTTAAGCATGCCTATACAAGTCGCATGGTTCGACCAACAGTGTCCTGCTAGTCGGAAACAGTCAGTGGAGATATCCTGAAACAATCTGGACTCGGATCCGAGCCCACACTGAACCTTATCTAGTATTTGTTACTGTTTCGCTTCCACGTGTTTTGGCCGAAACGGCAGATGATGAAAGATTGCCTTCGTTCTTAATCAAAACAACCTCAAATCTCAAGGACCTTTGAACTACCGGATAGCGGCGAAGGTGTACTATCAATCTGTTCACAGGTACCATCCAGCTTTATCCGAAGTTGGCTGAAAAATCGCGAAATCATCTGAGCGTTTCGCTTGACGGTTAAAGACTGTGGTCTCGGACCACACCATAAGATGGCCGCACGTACACGAAGGAGATTATCATCTCTAGCCTTGCGGACCTCGTAGCATGGGAAAGAATCCATTGTTGGTTGGGCACACATATGTTGCCTAAATATTCCTACTATTACATCGTAGAGTAAACCGCTCATTTTGTTTTTCGTTCCTCTTCTCCATTCATACCCGCTGAATCTCATCCGTGTCGGGACTCACTTGCGAAAGTGGAAGAACCAGAGCATCATTCAAACTGTCGGCTTCCGCATCTCGAAATTCGACCAAGTCGTCAATCTCGTCTTCTACCCCAGAAAAATTTAGCGCAGTAAGCACGCCGTGCTCTGTCCGCTCGTGGAGGTTGAGCATGAGGCGCGACATCATTGTTACGGACATGCTGCAGAGAAAAATAGGGAGGCCTCTGAGTCAGCTGTAGATGGGGGGCAATACGGGGAGAAGATACCAGACTGCGAACGTTGCAAGAGAACCCGGGATAAGAGGCTAGAACGAGTCAGTACCGAGAAGCACAAAAGGTTTTTCGCGCACTCCGCCGATCTTTGGAGGTAAATCAACAGGTGAGCTCCTTTTGACGCCTGTGTAAGGGATGATGACGGACCAGGAAAGTGATGATGTTGGCGAGGTTTGCGAGTGCCATTGCACTATGGCGGAGGTCAGTTGTAGTTCGGATGCAGGTTGAAACGCGAGCTCACGCGAAATACATGGCTCCTTTTGGAACATGGTCAAATTGTGATGGTTCAATGAGAGCCAACATACCATCCCTGACCATCAACTTGTGAATCGGCATGCGCGCATCCGAACCAACTCTACGACGCGTCGAGTACGCGTTGTAGATTGTCAAGCCGAAAATTATGAAATCAAACGCGAATAAGCACACCCAAGAGGTGGCTAGATCTAGATAACAAAAAATGACTTCAGATGGGCAGGCGGGCATGGCCCCACTAACGATATGACCTGTTCGGAGAGTCAGAGAGGAACGTCGCGAAGAAGCTGTACCCACGCAGATCGAACGATGGACAAGTGACATCCAGGAAATACGATGATAGGGAAGCCTGCTTGTCCCGCCATCATACTCCACTGAAGAACTATTGAATAAGAAAAATTTGAGAGATTACCGGCACACACACCACGGTAAGTGCTGTGAAACATGTCGCTATACCTATCAGACACCACAGCACGCGTGCATTGCGTCCATACAGTGCGTATATCCGCAGGATCATGACGGCTGAATGCATTCCGAGTTGCATGGGTAGAATTATCTCAATCTCAAGAACTTGCGCACCTGAAACCACAAGCTCCGTGATGAGCATGAACACTTGATGCACGAGTGTGTAGCGGCCACATCTTGAACAGACGATCAGTGAATGTTTTTCCTTTTACAAATAGATTCCGTACGACTAAAAGCCCTCTGTGAGAAATCTGGTAAATGCCGAGGCGAGGAAACTCACTTTGGGTGAAAGCAAACTCACGAAAGAGAAAACAACCACAGGAATGTTGGTCAACAGCGCGCCGTAGCGCAGGATAAAAAACCAATATGCGCTTGCTGTCTTTGTACGCGTCCACACGAAACTACATTCCTTGTCTTGAGAAAAACAAGAAAATCATTCCTCTCTGGAGAAGCAAGAGTAAGTATGAGAGTACCTATGGTAACTGCATGGTCCCAAGCCAGACAGGAAAAACCGAAGAGATGGCAATAATTTTGAAAATATCTGTGGCAAATCGTCAATGTGTTATAGAACCCGAGAGAACGTCGATCATGACATCGTTTGAGCGCCATAAGATTCACTGTTCATCGCTAGGTAGCCTTGAATCCTGGAGTGAAGATGAAAGTTCGGGAAACGGTGGTAAAGGGCAACAAGACATGGTCGTAACCGTACCCCTGCGATTACACCAGGCGTCGGCTTCACGCCTAGCCGAGCTGAAAATTACTTATCGCAACTGGTGCACGTTGCTCAGTCGCACTCCCCCCGAAGCAGCATAGCATGTGCAAGGATGTCAAAAATTCCCGGCATCAAGGCTAATTTCTGCCCATCACTTACCAGTAACTGGTCCGGAAGTCTCCGCGTGCGAACCAATCCCACCATGCAACAGCAAGGCAACACAGAATGATAGTAATGATAAGCCCCCGGAAGACCAACTTGGCAACAGACTGGGAGGTGGGAAGGCCAGTTTTAACACTGAGAGCGGCGACCAGGCACTCCAGATAATATTGCAAACTGGGGAGCTGTCTGTCGTTTAAGTTGGAAGTATCTGAGTACGCCACAAGGATAGTCAGATATCGCGTGAAAAAAAACCCAAGTAAAACCACGAACGTTGGCACGGAAAAGTCCACAGGATCCTTCAGGATGGGAAGACGACAGGAAGACGGATCAAGCATTCCTGTCGTCATCTTCCAGCCTCCAATCCTATGTGGATTCGCCGGTATTTCGCGCGAGGCCGGTCCGTTGGAATAGTCGTTTGGTAGATATCAATGGCAACGTTCTCGAGCTGTGACAGTTGATTGCCGCGTTTGCGCAGGGAAGAGTATGAGCAGCGCTACGTTAAAAGGATTCACAGTATATTGGTGAGGAAAGAAAAGGGTTTTGATGCGATTAATGGACTGATCTCTGTCGCGGCTGGTCTGGTTTGTTCTGTGAGGCGTCGAAGTTTGAGAAATAAAATGTGAGGACCGAAGCTGCAAGGAAATCATCGGAGTTGAGTAGCTTGCGTCGCGAAATGAGTATAAATCAGAACTGATATCTCTTCTGTCGCTTTGAGTCTTTGAAAAAGAAAAAAAACGCCCTACGCCCTAGAGTTGCCACGATAGATATTGTATTGGATCGAGACTGGACTTGAGGGACTCAACTCATTGGCAAGGTAGAAGTATTGAACTCAGACTGAAGATTCCACCCGCTGGATAACACCTGACGCTCGCCGGTAGTAAAGGATTTAATTAATGCACCAAGAAAGAGTATCTATGCGCCGTGCAAAGTTTCGATGGCAATGTTTACGATAAGAATCGGACCAATTTGGAGAGGAAGAGAGGGAGTTAGGGGCAAAGCGAACGATCCTGGCCTATGGCTGGGAATGGCTCAGGACTCTGCGCAATAGCATTCGAAATATTCCTACTTTTTTGGCAAAAATACTTTGTATGATCGGAGGGAACGATAGCACTGAAAACGAGAGTTATGAGAGGATAGATTTCAAGGTGAGTTACCTTGCGAGAGTCTGCAATTGCCGTCTTCGCCACTTTGACATTTTTTGACTGTTTCGTAGGGAATACTGTACTATTTCGACCAAATGTTCAGTGACGCGTGACGCCCAACTTTTTTTGATGTTTGCAAAATCACTATAATTCGAAAGGCAATTTTTCGGTCTTCCCGGACATCGAAAAATCCAAAAATGATAAACACTTGGTCAAAATAGTACAGTATTCGTCGAGGAGGGGTTTTCGAATGACCAATATCATTCCGGCCCGCTGTTCGATCGTCAGAATATGTGTATGGATAACGGAGAGAACGTACAAGTGCTCGTACTTGACCTTCGGAACCATCGGGACATGATCTAGTTAAGTGAGAGCAACGGAGTTTTCGTCGTGAAAAGACTTGCCAAGTCTGTGAACCGCTACAATGGCATTATATCAATCAAATCGTGATGCAAGCTAAGTATCTCCGAACGCAGCACGGAAAATATTGCGCTTCCCGAGGGTTTCTTCGACAATGTTGCGAATTGGGTGTCGCCAATGCGCGGCTGACCTGAACTCAATCGCTCAGGGAGGAAGGCCGAGTTTGAGCACAATAGTATTCACACCATATTTTGGCCAGCACTAGGCGTTCCACGACATGGTCCCGCCGGACTCAACTCGCGGCTTATTGTCTGTTTTTGGTGTCATCCTGACAAAAAGCTCAGATATTTGAGAACATACGTGAATCAGAAAGTTCACGCAGTTTACAGCCTAGTTTTCGGGAGTAGGCGAACAATCTGATTCAAGGACTTACTGAAATATTCACAGCACTTTTCTAGAAGCAACGACGGGGAGAAGCTATTCGTGGATGGTCAAGGTTCGCTCGACGCGTCCTCGCAGTCAGTAGTACTGATCGCCGAAGTCTTTCCGACCGATCAATCTTGATTTTTGCGGTTCCGCAGACTCCGTCAGCATAACTGAAACTGACGGCTTTGATTCATACCATCTCGAGCATGTCCACTACCTTTTACCCAGTGCTTACCTTGCCGCCCGAAATAACAGGCCAGTTCTTCTTGTATTGTATCCCAGTACCATCATCTCCGTATGCGCATTTGTCATTTGCATGGATACGCTACAGTTGGGAAGACTACAAACAGAAGCTACCTCAGGCTGCTCCGCCCCCCTGGGATTATCCTCTCTCTCAGGTCTGCCGCTCTTGGCGCGGTATTGCCCTGGATACCCCCGCTCTCTGGGCGGCGTTCCCCCTCAAAGCGTCATCCCTCCGTTCTCATCACCCCAGCATCGAATCCTGGCTCACTCGTGCGCGCGACTGCCCGCTCACGTTCACGTGGAGTTCCTCCGACATTGGCGAGCATATGCAACAGGTTTTGTATTCTTTCCAGGATACTGCCCACTGGATGGGCGATGTCGACTTGGCGATGCCAATACACGAGTTCGAAATGATGGCGCGTTCTAGCGTGCCATGGCACTTTCCTGTGCTCCAGACATTGTCCCTGCACGTCCCTGACTGGTGCTACTCATTGCAAAGCCCACCCGTCAGAGTGTCCGCTCCATTGCTACGCGACCTCTCGACGTACGGGTGGAATCCCGAAGCGTAGGTGGTGCTCGAAACTTCCTGGACACAGCTCACAACACTTACATTGAAGCTGTATAATATCATAAGGTGTCTGTTTATCCTGTCGCTCACGCCCAAGCTCCTCGAATGCCGTTTCTCTGTGTTCTCTGAGAAGGGGAGCTGGCACACGCGACCTACACCCTCGCCGATCCCGGGCACACGTGTCGCCCTCCCACACCTCCACACGCTCACGCTCTTTGGGTCCTACGGGCCCGAGTGCGAGGAGGCCGGTCACGCGGATATCCTCGACTACCTCACTCTGCCCACCCTCCACACGCTCAAGGCGTTCGACCTGGATCCAGAGACAGACCCTTGCTTCCTGGACGCCTTCCTTGTTCGTTGCACACCGCCGCTGCGCTCGCTGGTGCTGCACAAACGCGGCGGGACGGCCATTGACGTGGGCGTGTTTGGTCTGATGCCCGAACTCGCCAGGCTCGAGATCTGGCGCCCCAGCGCGGAATTCATGGCTGTCCTCGCCGAGGATGTGTTCACACCTGGTGGCACACGCTTAGCGCTTCCCCAGCTTCAGCGCCTTATGCTCATAGGTCGGCTCGGCTCACACGAATCGAGCGCGTCTGACGTGTGGGAGCAGGGAAGTTGGACTGGCCCTTGGGGTGAGCACGATCTTATTTTCCTCCCGTTCAAGACCCTGACGGCCGAAGAGGTGGAGGTTTGTATCGAAGGGTAGTGAAGTTACATTCAATTCAACAGTATTACGTGCTGGAAAATTCTTATATTCTGCGGCAGAATCGATACATGCTGATCTTCTTTTTGACTTGTTGAAATATCCCCGCACACGCACAATGAATGTCGAAAGTAAAGGCCCGTGAAGGCCGAAGCGTGCTTACCAGAAATGTATACAGTTCTCGAGAGATGCGCGCGGAAGTTTGATTAAATCAAGCCAGTACAGTAATGTCCGTTGGTGAATAAACCCGGCGATTATGAGAGAGGTGTTACGGTGGATTGTCTTCCTTTTTCAGTTCCACTTCCTTCGACACAATGTGCAACGGCGATGATAAATAATAAATATTCCGCAGTCATCGGTCTCGCGTGCAAGTGAGTTTCGTGTTCTTCCTCGTTGAATGTTTATTCCATTCAAGGATTTCTCACGCTCCCCTCAAGCAGACTGAAGGAGTATGGTAGTAGAAATCCAACAATCCGCCATCTCTCGCTTTCTCTCGGTACATATAGCACTCGCCTCCGCCGCATCTGCGCCGCAGCCTTGGATGATTGGGCGGAGGTTTGGATCTGCCCAAGAAATATATGTGTACCTTTAAGGGTCGGAAAAATCTTTGTTACCTGATCTTCAAACATATGAGAAAATATGAGAATATCAGGCCATCAGACGAGGGGTGCCATATTTTTTTTAAGAATGTACCTTTTTCAAATATCAGGCAATCTCAGGCCTGAGCAGCAATATCAGACTGACAGCGCAATATTTGGGAATATTAGGCAAAATAAGGTCATTTCGGTTCACAAGAGAAAACTTCTTCACCTTCCTTTGAATTCAAGGGAAGGTCATATCTCATTTCAATTTGGTTTGTTAATGAGGGTTAGTAAGTAGTTATAGGTGGTTAGTCAACGGTATTAACATCAACATCTAACATCTAATTCTTATGTCTTTCGCAGGCACGCATACATGTACAGCAAAAGTTGAGAGGTCGTGACTTGAATTATGTACCTCGTGTGGGCCACCTGGATGCAGCTCCACAGGTGCTCCACAGCCCCTTGAATCTCAAGCGAGAGAAACCCATGAGTGCGATAAATTGAAAATTGGCCTCAGAGGCATGTGCAACATGCACGCCCATCATGTCCTATACAGTTTAGAGCTGAAAAAAATCAAGGGAGAGGGGGAAACAATATATGCTTGGATATGACCTGACCATGCCTGATATTGCCCCCGCACTAGCAATATCAGGTCATATCAGGCCGTCGGACGGTCTCAGATCTGATATGCCAAGAAAGATTTTTCCGACATTCCGGTTACTGTATAACCTCTTCCATAAGCAATGCGGAAAGCCAAGAGTGGTGTTGACCGATGTTTACTAATTGGCGATTCGACAAACATCCTTTCCTCTCCTCTCTCATCTTGTCTACCGTTCTGGGGCAGATACGCCTCTGCTGCTTGCAACGCACGAGCGAAGATAATCGTCCCAAATTTTCGAATCAAATATAGGCAGCTTGGTTCTCAATTTTTTTTGGCAAGCCTGACTAGGTCGGGAAGATTTAGTGCGCCAGATCTGCTCCTAGGCTCAGAATCCCACTTGTTGATTCGGATCTCTGACTCTGAATCTTTTCCGTCTTTTACTAACCTTGCCCTCGCTCTTGCACCTGTGCTTCCTTTGTCCGCGGCATCCTGAATAAAGTCATCTTCAAGCTCCAAACCGTGCATGCATGCATCCTATCCGCCAAGTCTAAGTCTCCTGGATATCGAAACCTCATCAGATCGGTTTCTGCTTCAGTGCGACGTCAACTCCATGCTCCACAAGTGGCCCGCATGTTCAGAGGTTAGAACCGATTGGAGACGATTGAGAAAGTCGCAGCTGACATCACCGTTTCTACTCCCAACGTGCAATTCCGGACGCTGAACAGACTTGAATAGTCGATTCCCAGAGCTTTGACCCAACGTGTACGAAGGCGGACGAATGCGCAGGACTTGCCGTAGATTTGATGAGTGACAGGCTCCTTGTGGTAACTGTTCAGAATATAGTGAGGTGAGTTTCCATTCCTGTGGGGAACGCAACCCATTTAACAATGGTTTGCAGCATGGGGGGGCGCAGTACCAGGTCGGTTATTTAGACTGAAGGGGAAGCCGGAGAATTTCATGCATCTTGGAGTTGTTTTGTCTGTAGTGTCGCTCCTCTAGGCAGAACCAAGTATTTTTTTCCTCTCGTGAGGTATACAATTATGCTGGGGACTCGACCACTGGGAGCTAGTGTATTATTGCATATACCAAGAACTCCAACTTCAGTTGAATGGGACATTTTCAACCCAATGCTCCACGATAGATTTGACGAGCTCAGGCTGGTCATGGGCAACCTGCGAGTTGATTACCAGTAAGGGAACGAACACGCCTCAGGAAGATCAGAAGGGAAAACAACGCACAAAAATGACCTCCTCCGTCGATCAAAATCCATGTCATATTGCCTGCGCCCTTCCCGACGACACGCACGGTTGCGTCCTCGGCCGTGGGCCAGGGGACATCAGGGGTGCGCAGGAACTCGTCCTGGAACGGAGATTGTAGAAGTTTCAACTGTTGGGGCGGTCCCATGCTTAGAATTTCAACTATGAACGGAGAACAAGGCTCACGAAAGACATGATCCCAGCCGGAGCACAGTTGGCATCCTGAGCACCAACGTAGTCTAGGTAATCATAAGTATGAACCCTCAAGATCAAGCAATACGTGATCTACTCACGCAAAAGGCGGATCCCCGCTCTGAGAAGCGGTCCATACAGGAGGTAGGCCGATTGAACTCTGCAAACGGTATAATGAGAGACAAAAGCATATGCCATCAAGAATGAGCCTCACATATCGCCGTACTTTTCAAACTCCGCGAACACAGGATCGCTCAAGGAAGTGAAATCAATGTGGTCTGGGACACCCAGCGCGTCCTTGACATCCGAACGGCCGAAGAAGGCTTCTGTCCACCCCAACGCAGGCGGCAGGCAGCGCGAGTCCTGCGAATCACACTACGGTCCTAAATATGAGGCTCCACATGCGGTACGATGTCGAAGAGAAACTCACCTTCTTGCGAATATCCTCCCCAGTGGTCCCGTGGGTGTCACCGTCCCTCAGCGACCAGCACAATTTGCCTGCCGCAGAACGACGCTCAACATCCCACCCAGGCACTTGTTCTGCAAACCGGATACTGTCCAGGCATTTCGGGAGGTCCTGGAACTTTTCCGCACACGTTGACGCGTTGTACATGGGCACGGGGCCAAAGCACAGTCTGTCGAGGAACCAGGAAAAGTGGGATGTTGCATCCTGTTGGGAATGCATTGGTGAAAAATTGCGGAGTGGAAGGGAATCTGCGGGCACTCACCGACATCGGATTGCTGACCATCATCGACTCCAAGTTAATGTGGATGTCACCAGGTTGGCCCCTTCCGGCCGCGACCGCGAGATTTTGTTGATGAATCACCGTCGCGATGTGGGGAACATACGTCCCGCCATACGAGCCGCCAGACAGAATGAATTTGTTCCTCAAGGGCACCATTCGTTATTCTGTCGTCGAGTTATGAGTTAGATCACACACCGTGAAAGACGAGGATACAATCGGAAGAATTTTTGCAAGAAATCGTACAAATCCATCGCAGCATCGCGGCTGTTGTTGACCATAGTACCGTACGAGAAGCCAACACCTATAGGCTAAATGACGGGGGAAAATCAGAGTCCAAAGGACAAATACGCAAAGAACGGCAAACGTGATCGAGAGCCAGCAGACTAAAGTGCTCTTTAAGTCCGTTAGAAAGACTATCTGGCGACAGTGATGCGTAACGCACCGGTCCACCGGTTGGGATTGGGAACGGTCGTTCCGTTCTCAGCCGATAGGCAAGGACCTTGCGCCCACATTGGGTTCATCATGCCGCTCGTTCCAGGGCCGCCTCCAATGGTCATTCTGAAAGTCATATTGTTCGAGGAATGCCATCTTCGCGTTCGAAGTGTACATACATTATCGGAGCGCTTTCAGCATCGTGCTCGGCTTCAAAGTACCTAACCATCATTAACGGGGTCTAGTCCCAAGACAGGGACAATTTGGGTACCAGAAGAAAGAACGCTTGGGAGCATCGTCGCTATCTCCCTTGAGACCGATGTGACCAGAGTGAGAAATTACTGGGCCGTTCACAGCAGGACAGATGTTTTGGGGGCTCGTAATATTGGCATAGAACGAGTCTATCGTCGATTGTTCGGCACTCCAGACGTGGTGTGAGTACCAAACCCACACGAATGCCAGGGTGCATGCAATGAACCAGCGTGTACCAATCCAGTTTGAGCGCCGGCCTCGCCGAGTGGGTACGCCAGAGGGTTGTGAATGAGGCAGGAGTGCTTCGAGTTCCAGATCCGACTTCGGGGTCGCAGTGTCTCGCATCTGAAAGTCCATGGATACAAGTCGACACGGGCGAAAGAGGAAGACAGTGTAAGGCACTTTTAAGGCTGAGTCATGCTGCGCATACTGCGCCTCATCTAATCTCCATTCGGCGCGTACTGACCGCAACAGGATCATGTGCTGATGGTTGGCCAATTTGGCAGATTGCGCAGGCCGAACCTATTTAGTTTGTTCAACCGCGACCTCTCTTTACGGAAACCTAAGAAATTTAAATAAAAACCAGCGAAATTTACTAACCTTTTCATCGTGAATACATTGGCACAAAGGCTTCCCGTAGCCGTGATTGCGCCACCTCGACATGTTCTTGGAACAGCCAGGGAACACCTCGCGTTGCAATGTCGGTCCGAATCTATGGCAAAAATGAGCTCGCCAATTATTCGGCTTAAGAACAGACTCCAAAGACGCACGACAGCTGCGCAGATGTCCATGGACATACTTATGGAGATTGCCGATCTTCCTGCTGCTCAAACCCTGCTCGCAGAATAGCGGTACCGCTCAGTGGAACAGTTAATTTGAAATGCAATCGAAATACTGGATGAATGGACTCTGAGTGTTGGAGGGTGGATGAATGTCAAAAAGAGGAAGGGAAAAACGAGGTAAGGAAGAAAGACGCCGAGCTTTCTTGTATGCCGAATTCGGTTATGCTTATCTCTGACGCAGTTTCCGAGTCTGACAATATCTTTTTCCGAGCATCCGGCTTAGCACAAAAACAGGTATTAATCGGAAACATGCCAAAGAGATTTCTATATTCATCTGTCCACCCAAAAGAAGCTTGAAGGCCTGCCAGCTTGACTTAAAGCGGGTATGAGAATTCGCGCGCGTTCCACGACCCACTCATTCGTTCGCCACCTGTACACAACAAGATTTCAGTCTCCGAATCCACATTAACGAATGAGCCGATCCACTAACCTTGAGCACACGTTTCTCCTGTAGCTCGCCCCCAGGATGAGGAGTAGGCAATGGCGGGATGTCTGACGCGGGAATCTCCGGCTCTACAGGTGGCGAGGTGTAGTTCGAGAGATAGTCCTTCGCAGGCGGCGGAGCGGATGTTTCAACAGCATGCGCATCGTGATCGTGGTCGTGGAAGACAATCGCCGACTGCGACGGCTTCTGCGCCAACTCCGCGTCGGCGCCCGCATGTGTCTCGGTGCGGTACATTCTCGCGCGCTGCGGTTGCACGATGCGCGGCTCACTAGGTTGACGGGACATCGAGCGCGCCGTGCCGACGCCCGCCGCGCCTGCGTCGGAATGCACGCTCTGTGCGTACCCGTAGTCGTACCCTTCGAACTCAGACCACTGCTGCGGGAAACCACCGCCGTAGTTGTTGTACTGCTGCGTGCCGAGCGGCGGCTGCGTGTATGTCCCATGCGACGCCGCGCTATACCCGTGCGAGCCCGAGCTGAGGTCGAGCGACGGCAGGTGCCCCCGCGCGCTGTCCGCGTCGACGTCATCCACGATCGCACGCAGCGATGCCGGCACGAATGTGGCCTGGTCCATCTCGCGGTCGAGCGCGCGCTGCCGGCGCCGCCGAACAACGAGAGTGAGGAGATATATGAGTAGGATGGCGGAGAGGACTCCGACGGCGGTGAAGACGCCGGCGACTGCGGCGGTGTGGCGGAAGAATCTAAGGGGAGGCAAGACAAACGTGAGTGTGTAGATGCAAACATGGGAATGCGATAGAAAAAGGAAGGGGGCGCACGGTGTTCCGGAAGTCGCCGCCGCGAGGGCGGGACTTGAGCTGGGGGTGCTCGATGCGCTAAGAGACTGGGTGCTTGGGAGTGTCTGAGTGCCGATATTGGCGATGGTCGTGCCACCCGTCGCAGAGTTACTCGTCGTCACGGCGGAGCTCGTAGTATCAGAGAGAGAACTTGAGGTAACTGTCGTCGATACACTTGGAGAGCTGGAGCTAGAAAGGGCGCTTGTGGCACTCGTTGACACTGAGGAGGCTGGCGCAGTTTGGGATGACAGCGGTGCGGACAGTGATTGAGAGACGGTGGTGGCTCCCGTCGTGGCCTGCGTCGAGCTGACCGTCCCTGACGCGTCGCTCGCGGACGGTAATCGCACGCCGCCAGTGCTAGTTGGGGGGCAAACTATGAATTCGTTCGCAGTGAGCAAGAGTTAGGAGAGCATAGAGATTGAGCACCACTGACGGTATAAGCCCCGAGGGTAGCGCCATACCAATAGTCTCCTACGACACAAAAAGGCCGCCGTGAGTCTTCGAGGGAATGCAAGGTGCAAGGATACTGGAACGCAAATGATTGTGGTTGTGAGAGAAGAGGGGGACAAGAGGAGGAGCACTGCACTGATGGTGGCCACAACAGAATCGCAGTGGAGCTGAGCTCGGCAGGCGGAAAGCAGGTCGGGAAGGAATTGCAAATGTGGAGTTCGTCGATCGGGTTCTTGCGAGGAGTCTTGAGGTGAAGAAACTACTCGACGGATTCATTCAGGGTACCGAAGACCGCAGCCTAAGGTGTGGGGGGAAATAGAGACCAGAACTCGCTGGGAACGGACCACGGAATTAAATTACTCGTCTCCATGGCAAGCAGGATATTTGCAGATACCCCCCGCAACGACGAGAATGCTGTGTTCGGAGGAAGAACTTCGACCCACAGAACCCCAGGAAATAAATCAAAACGTATTTGCGACAAGGTCTTCCTTTTCTTTCGTTCTTCCACTTGATCTCCGCCACGTGGCAAACCGCGATAAAAGGCTTCAAGCAACAACGGTGGATTCAGATCAGGCGACAGAGCGGAAAACTTCGAGTCTAAATTCCAGGTTGTCGTTGTCAAATCTCGTGGCGAGCCCGGATGAGCACTGCGGTGAACATTGGTGGAGGGAAGAGAAAGAGATCTAGATCCGACGCGGCCGCCCCGGCCGAACAAATCCGCCATCACCCGATCACGCCGCTTTGTGTTCTGCGCCACAACTTGTTTGTTTTCGTTCCCTCTGGATGCTCCTCGCGCGACTAAAATGGCGAGAATGTTCTGTCCTGCTCTGGTTCCCTTACCTCCTGCACATGGCCTGACACAAGAGTGGGAAGAAGATGAAGCCGTTTGCCAGTGTAAGGGTGAGTCTGACCAATCCCAGCAAAATGATACGGGCAATACGACCCCTGCCAAATGCAGATCACGTGCCGCTACCGTGCCGCCACCACATATTCTCCCAGTGACCTTTACGCATGTTGGTGGTTTGCCTGAGTGGTTGTGTTGCGAAATGTATCTGAATTTTGTTTTGAAGAGCACCTGTGTTCGATTCCGGCGGGTGACTTACCTTTTTTCTCGAGAAAAATCTGGCCCCATTTTTTCCTTGTCTTGTTACCTACTGTGCATGCAATCTACCACCAATTCTTTTGAATTTCAATCCCATCTTCCTCCTGCTATGAATCCAAGACATTATCTAAGAGTGCAGGCCAGGTTTCAACCGTCAAAAAAAAAAACAGTAGGACACCGACTGTGTGTACTGAGCATGCATGAAGAGTGCCGAAAAGATTAAATGGTTGGGGTTCAAAGTAAATATGAATGTCTCCGAAATCCCTCGAAGAAAGCATTATAACATTATTCTGCCCAAGTTATTTGAAGACATCGAAGAAAATTAAAAAAAAAAAACAAGTCACCCGCCGGAATCGAACACAGGTGCTCTTCAAAAACAAAATTCAGACACATTGCGCAACACAACCACTCAGGCAGACCACCAACATGCGTAAAGGTCACTGGGAGAATATGTGGTGGCGGCACGGTAGCGGCACGTGATCTGCATTTGGCAGGGGTCGTATTGCCCGTATCCAGCAAAATCCCAGGGCACAGCAAGGGTACAGGCCGTACGGCTACGTCTGATGGCACAGACAATGGGAGCGTCGAGGACGTCGCGTTTACAACCAACCTTGCAAAGCAACAGTGACTATCAGAAACGAAGGGAGTAGAAGCCAGAGCGCATCCTTTGTTCGCGGACATCGTCTTCCACCCGTACGGCATGTGCTTCATGCTCACCGACAGGAGCCGTGTCCGCTGACCAGAAGCCGACGAGCTAGTATGTCTTCATGGTAAGGCACAGGATCGTGAAGTCGAGCGCCTAAAGTTCTGGTCTTCCCTTGAAATTACGCCCTTCACTCGGTCTTGCAGCAAAATTCCTTTGTCCAGTAGGGAATGGGCCGAACAGGAGGCAGTGAACACACCGACCGCTTTGCTTCTAACGGTTCCCCCACTTCATCGACATCCACTACTTCCACGCTTACATGATCTGTTCCACACAAACCGGGCTGGCAAATTTGTGCGGCTTGCCCACACTCACCCATCTGCCGATCATTCTGACTGCTTCTCACACCAGCTACTTCGTACCACAAGTTTTGAAATCCAGCACACATTCGGTCCCGATCCTGCTTTCTGCCGAGGGGTGGTTTTCTACGTCCAACCCACCATGGCGAAATGCATTTAGGATTTGCGCCTCATCACCTCCCACATCGCTTTCCGTCCTTTCCCCACGTGCGTCAGCTAATGCTACATGCTGTCCGAATTGGAGAGCATATCTGGCCTTAACGTCTTGGGTGCGCACGATCTTGCTAATGCTCAGAGAGTACGGGGCCGGCCGAGATACTCCGTATCTTGCTGCGTCGCGTTAGCCTCACCCGCCTGACTTCGAGCCCAATTCCGCAGTCGTAGGCATTGATATAAACAACACAGCGCTACGCGACTGCAATTTACTTCAGATACTTGTTGTTCAACACATTATTACCTCTACTGCCCAAACCGAGGCTTTACCTCAACTTCCAAAAACTCCTCGACGGTGCTGAACTCCACGCCGAGGGCCACAAGTTCGGGATCGGCTGGCTCGGTGAAGAGCCCGTTATACTCGGAAATCGCAGTCCACTGTCATTGCCATTCAGCAGATATTTTGGGAGGACTGCAGATGTTACTGTACCATGTCGTCAAGAGGGACAATGCCGATAGGCGAAGCAGTGGAGAAGGTGACATCCACTCCGAGAGCTAGGATCATCAGGGCGTGAATGAACTCGCAAATTGGATGGATCATTCCACACTGTTCCTAGTCTTCGTAGCAAGCTCCGGGTACAGTCGCAAACCGGGAAGCGCAACGATTAGAGTGTTTCATGCATAATCTAGCCAAATATTGAGCAAGTCCCTCAGACCAAAGTCTATTCTGCATCAAATTGATTCCCTGTTCATAGTAGAATTCAAACTTAAGAGCCATGTTGAGTAGTTCTCGAGAACGAGGCAAGTCTTTCCACAACCTCAAATATGAGCAAATAACGTAGAAGCGCAACACTTCGACGGGATTGATTGTAGTTCTGGGACCATAGATATCGGTGCTTTAACCCACATATCTGTAATCAGGGACACTGAAAATCCTCAATGCAAAAGAGTTGACATCTGTTGACACCAGGAACATCGAAAATAGGAAAGCCTTGATCATTGGCATCAAAGGCTCACTGTGAGAAGTATTCATCATGAATTTCAACACTTTTATGTTGAATTTCAAGTTTCATGATGTTTCGTCACAGCAGCCATCCTGAATTTCAAGGTACATTTCATGACCCATATTCCGCAGTTTTCTGTCTCAGAGCCTAGTCGCGGTCTCCTCACCATTCGTCATGAAAAATTGTCTTGAAAAAGGCCGCGGGTTTGCTATTAGACTTGGCCAAGCTTGCCCTAAAGTGTTATGTCATTACTCCACTGGTTTGATATATGAACCCACGTCGCTCCACAGCGCCTCTCACACTTGCACCAGGGATTGCCAAATTTTGGGCCACTGTAGGTGTAATTCTAAACCTGAAGTATCAAATTAGGAATGGGTTGAGATGAAATGAAAGGTTGTTATTATAATTTCAGCTTTGATTTCAGAACTGGATTCAGCCCAAGCTATTCTTAAATTGATACTTCAGGTTTCAAATTGCACCTACAATGGCCCAAAATTTGAGAATCTTGCCCAAGCCCAAGTTTGTAGGGGCAACTGCCAGCCAGCCAGTGTACACACCCAAGATTGCCAAATTTCAGGCAGCTGTAGGTGCAATCTGAAGCCTGAAGTTTCAAATTATAAATTCCCTGGACTGAATCCAGTTTTGGAATCAAAGCTGAAGTTATAAAATTTAGCTCTCATTTCATCTCAACCGATTCTTCATTTGATACCTAAGGTTTGAAATTACACCTGCAATGGCCCCAAATTTAGCAATTCCCGGTGTGACTCTCTTGTACTCGAACTACCACCACCACCACTGGCCCTTGTCTCCGCGACCACCGACGTCATCGCTGGTGCTGCCGGTGGCGGCGTTATGGCCTCTCAGGTCCGTTTGTCGTCATTTTATCGCGCTGCACCATGCTGACATCCTGATGAACTCTTGGCAATCGTTGAAGGAACTTTGCGGGAGGAGGGAAAGGATGTATGTAATTGGCAAGGAGGTGTGTGTTTCTGCCGATGCCTACCTGTTCAGAGTTCATAACCTAATTAGGGCCACATACAGTATTCAATCCGTCACGTACGGTGTTCAATGCGTCAATATGCCGCCTGATAACACGCTCTGATCAGTGAGTGGTATCTCAGGGTCACATAGTCGACAGGAAGTGGGTGGGATTTGGTAGTGCCTCTGACAACGAAGAGGAAGAGAGATTGAACTAGCCATAACCAATGATCAATTAGATTTGTACTTAATACTACTGAAATTCATGATGTTTACTTCTTAATTCCTAATGTTTTGATATGGTTCCATGGGTGAGCTGCCCAGGCCTAGCGAACCATGGTGAAACATCATGTATTCAGTGTGAACCATCATGAAAAACTGTCATGAAATGTTCCTAAAAATGTTATGAAATTGAATATCCTCATTCATGATGTTCCATCATGAATATACGATAAACCATCAGGAAATTCGGAATGGAATGTCACAAATTTCAACAGCTCAAGTCATGAAAGGCATGTTGAAATTCATGACACTTTCTTCTCACAGTGGCTGTGAAATGCGGCAACAAACATTGCAATTCCGAGAGCCTCACAGGAGCTTTGGGCACAAATCTTTTTGTGGGCAAGATTATCAGATGCCCTACTATTCTTGTATCAAATTTGGGCCAAGTCAGATATGTGGAAGGAACAAAATCGCTAGTGTTGCGCTTCTACGTTACATTGCACTTCCCGGTTTGCGACTGTATCCGTCTTGGACAAACCTGGAACTCGGACAAACAAACATTCTTTGTCCAATATTGGACCATATCCTGAGTTCTTTAGCTTGAAGTTGACGGTAGGAGGCGCCCTAAAGATATAGGGTGAGAACCCCTTATTTCTTGGGATATATATCACTACGAAAAGTGAGTCCGGGTCATCTTCGTCACTTCGTTACTTCGCTTAGTTCGCTTAGTGTCGTGGAAGTTCGTGAGTTTGATTGCATTCCGTGAAACTTTGTGACTTGAGCTGTATTTAGTAGAACTTCATCACTTCGTCTATACACCGTGAAAGCACGTAACTTCAACCACACTGACGACAACCACATGACCGCGACCATACACGTGGAGAGCGCACAGTCAGTCGCGGGTGCAGCCACATTATTTTTGATTCAAGTTCAACTTTGTTTGGCGGCATAACATCGTTCCCATACTTTGAGCAGACCCCTTGTTCTATGACTTCGAAGGTGGGGACACGAATAGGTTCAGACATGTCTATAGGTGGATCCTTATAAACAATCAAGATGACTCATTCATGTACTTCAATCTTCTCCAATCTGGCAGTGGAATATTAATATTCGGATCAGAACTTGTAGTTCGTGACTGCCGGCCACCTTCAAAATATTCAAGTTGAAGTTGGAAAATGAGGGCAGAGTGCAAAATGTTGCAAGTACAATAGTTATAACAATATGTAGTTGCATGTACCAAAGTTGCAGGAACAGATTGGGAAGTTGCAGGTACTCACATGAAAGCAATAAAAAGTTGTTAGGATTCTTTGATTTTCAGGGAAGTTGTAGAGAAAAATTGGTGGTTTGAACCTAAGTTGAATGGAAATACTTTTTACACAATATATGTATGGCACATATATTGTGTAAAAAAAGTATTTCCATTCAACTTAGGTTCAAACCACCAATTTTTCTCTACAACTTCCCTAAAAAATCAAAGAACCCTAACAACTTTTATTGCCTTCATGTGAGTACCTGCAACTTCTCAATCTGCTCCTGCAACTTGTGAGTTGCACACAACTTTGGTACATGCAACTACATATTGTTATAACTATTGTACTTGCAACATTTTCCACCACCATTTTTCAACCTCAACTTGAATATTTTGAAGGCGGCCGGCAGTCACGGAAATACAAGTTCTGATCTGAATATTAACATTCCACTGCTGGATTGATGCCAGAAAGGATTTATCTATTTGTACAGTGGTCCATTCAGTAAATCAACTCTGATTGATTGATTATCTACATGAATTACTGTGGAGTTCAATACTCTGAGATGTGTCCTAGAGTCTCAGGCATTGCATACAAAATTTCAACCATCAAAACATATCAGGTACTTTTCAATGAGATCATAGTGGTACCCAAAGGATTTAACCCTCAGGAATAATATGGATGTCTGTGGACCACTTACACTCATTCTGTCCACAATACAGCACTGGCAAAGTCAAGGAAATTCACCGGGAGGAAGTCGTGATAGTGGGACTGATAGAAATCATTGGATCAACAAAATCTAAATTCAGGCATTTATTCATCTCTGGACTTGCATGCAGAAGTGTTGGGTAGGCCTCCAAGATGCGGGAAACTCTTGAGAATAAATACCCCAGGGTTGCAAGCAAAAAATTGAAGTTGCAAGCACATACCTAAAGTTGTGAGCATGGTTGCAAAGTTATACTTGCCTGCAGGAAAAAGTGGTGAAAAAAGATGCAAAAAATGAAGTAGTTTTTACACAATATATCGCCCATATATATGTGCCATATCCGCGCAAGATTGACAGATGGCGCCTGTGCAATTTTTGAAGTCCTGTGCAACTTTTGAAGTCATGCGCAACTTTTGAACTCCTCTGCAACTGTTGTTGAAAAATTCAAGTCCCTGCAATACAAGGTTGGCAAAGCAACATAGTATTAAATTGGGTGTAAATTATAAGGAACGACAGTGCATGTGCAGTGTGAGTTAAATAAATCTAGTCAACTGTTGGATTTGCTGTCAATGATTATTAGGGGAAGTAAAGTCGCCACAATAGTTCAGAATGGATGAACATACCAGGAGGAATTGACATTCTGCTTTATTTCTGTGTATGCTAGCAAATGGTGCCGTGCTCTTGGTCAATTTTCGGAAGCAGGTGAGAATCTCCGTTATATAATCACAACAGAAGTGTCCTTTCCACGGACAGCCACCACTGTGATCCCAGTTGAAGGTGAACATACCACAAGTGGTCTAAGTAATCTCACGCAAATTGACCAGAATATACCCACAGTATGAAGTCGAAAAATGATTCACCCACAGTCCAGGAAGAAATGTTACAGTAATACAACATCCCCATTTTCAATAGCCTGGATCTTTGACAAAAGCTACAACTCCTGGGCCCAGCAACCACATGAGGCCACCACATGGGGAATGGGAGCGTGACCTCAACATCTTTCTGACCAGCCTTCACCATCTCAGTCTCAGGGTATCCATCCTTCCTCCATTCTTTTGGGTGAACACACAGATACTGAGGTATAATCTCCGCAGCCTTGATGTCTGCAAGGGCAGCCAAGAAAATCTCGGTGGCTTCCTCGTTCTTGAACAACAATCCATGCTTTGGAACATCAATAAGCTTGTGTCAGACATTATGCCCCTGATCCTCGGCAGTTTCAGCGTCAATATCAACTCGAGAAAATATTGAGTGTCAGACGTAAAATCAATAATGCCTCACCTTCATCTCTGTACCGATTGAGAGTATCTGGATGAATATTGTTGAAGTTATTAAAAACACTGTCCCAACCTCCACCAGCCCTGCATCTCCTCTGCCTTTGTCAGCCGTGTTATAGCCCACATTAATTCTATCTCTTTTCGGCATTGACTTCATCGCCAAGCTTTTGATATGGTTTACGCA
Organism: Mycena venus; assembly: GCA_014462655.1. Lineage (NCBI taxonomy): Eukaryota > Fungi > Basidiomycota > Agaricomycetes > Agaricales > Mycenaceae > Glaucomycena > Glaucomycena venus. Next base: position 2,046,037 of record JACAZI010000005.1, on the reverse strand, counting down.
TCGTCACTCTTTCCCTTGCTTCCTTCATTACCTCACAGCCCCCATCTCATCACCGTCGCAAACTCACATACCTTCATCTCCACGGACACTCCTAGCACCTTGGTATTTGTTTATGGACTTTTGATATCAGTGCATACTGCACACTGTTGTTCCTTACTTATAGGTTACACCTGATTTATGTAATACTATGTTGCTCTGAGTTGCCAACCTTGTATTGCGGGAACTTGAATTTACAAACAAACCTTGCGGAGGAGTTCAAAAGTTGCGCAGGCGCCATCTGTCAATCTTGCGCGGAACTTGTGTCTATCTTGCGTGGGAATCACCAATTTCCCCGCAAGTTAATCTGATGATTATCGTTATCTCTTTAGCGCGGATGGCGCCAAAAGATCTAAATTTGGGGCAGAATGTCCGAAATCACCGATCTCTATTGCGCGGGAATAAATGTGCACTTAGACCGCCATAGATTCCTACCACATTGGCCCTCAAGAAAATAAAACATAAAACATAAAAATAGGACGGTTCGCTAGGCGAGGACGAGATCAAGACGACTTACAAACATGACAACGGCACACTTCTCATGAGGCTCTATGAAAGATTGATGGATGTCACAGAACTCACCTCGGACTGAACGATATCGATTTTTGAAGGTTCTTGCGGGGTCAGCTCGGCTTCAAGTCTCTGCGGACCTTACACATAGTCACCGTAGTCGTTGCCAGTAGGATTGCTGTTCTATCAATAGGGACGTTGCGCAAAAGCCACATGCGGCTTTCAACGGCTTTCAAAGCTGCACACGGGAATCTCCCTTTTTTGCTCTGGAGCATCACTGGGACTCTCAAATAGCCTCTTTTGACCACCAGAGCAAAGAAAAAAAAAAAGCGGCATGCGGTGAGTTTGCGCACCAAAAAGCCGCATGTGGCTTTGCGCAACATCCCTAATTGCTGGAAACAAGTGGGTGCTCTTGTGCGCGAGCCACTCGGAGTTCATTGATGCGCACCAGAACTTGATCGGGAGTAGGGAGGATAGATTCAGTTCGCAAGCGAGAACGGGAAATGGAATATAACGACTAACTAGAATTGAGGTTAAAGAATGATCAACGGTCGTACGCCGCGGTTGGGAGTTGGACCAAGATTATCTCCTCTGCGTAGAGGAAGTGTATGTGATGAAGTCTTGGCATTCACGACGGCCGAGCTACTAGCAATCCTTGGCCGTGAAAAAAAGCTGTTCCAGTGTTTTGCAGTTCAATATTCGGCAATTCAGTCACAATTCAGTGGAGCTGAATGGTGATTTTATTCGACTACTGTAATATCAACTCTGATATCAGTTGAACTGCAAGTCTGTAAATAGGCTTCAATTTCGGCTCCTCTGAAATACAATTTGAAACCTTGCATTCTTGGGTTATACATCAGGAGGGTCTAAATCTGGGAATCTCTAGTGTGAAAGGAAAGATCGGCGTTGTGCGCTGCGCTGACACGTGATTCACTGTTCGCATCGCTGTCGGCCTGCTACCTCTATTTCCCCATTCGGCCATAGCGCATGCTTTTTCGATCGAAAATTGCATCCAACCAAAACATTATCCATGGCCTGAAGAATCCGAAGATTACAGGAATACATAGTTCAATACCTCGGTGCATTTACCCTACAATGTATCTTCCATACCCCTTTACTTTTTGTATGCATTCCGGATTGATTCCAGGTAAGGCTCCAATCTTTTCGTTTTCGTTTGCGACCGGGCGTAAAATAAACGGAAACGAAAACAAACGTTTTAAAAAACCGTTTTAAACGTTTTAAAAGGAAGTTTTCCGACCATAGTTACAATTGAATGAGAAGTTGCGAAAAAAGTATTCCAGACACTTTACCTTGATGCACTGGCAGGATGAACTCGGATTGAAGGCTGAATTCCGCCTTCATGAACCGCTCGAACCCAGTTGACGGTTTCAAGTCTTTCGGCGATCCATGGCCGAAGGTCGGCCGAACACTTTGCCCATGAAGTGCAGTGTCAAAATAGTGTGCCGAGTCACGCTGAGGCTAGCTTGAGCCTGAAGCTATAGAATGGGGCGAACAGCCTTCCGGACCATGCCGTCGTCGGACCACGGTTGAACTCGGAGTAGGTCTCTGAAAAATAACCGTTTAATCGTTTATTTTATTTTTGTTTATCGTTTATCAAGGTCTCTAAACAAAACAAAAATAAAAACGGTTATAACCGTTTAAAATGTTTACAAACGGAAACGGTTGGAGCCTTAATTCCAGGAGGTTCTTGCTTTTACGTCTGTGTCTGCGTCGCAGTGTTGAACTGTGCCGCATCCTTCACCGCTGGCACTCCAATCCATCTGGACTTGACAAAGACTGGGTATTCAAGTTGTGACTGCGTTAGGCTTTAGATTCAATTTCGGCAAGGGGAGACATACGTTCAGCGCTAATCGGTACTCCGCCAAAGTCGGCGCCGAATGATACCGTCCGAACCGCCTGGTGTTCGCCGAACGCGGGGCTTTTCTGCGAGATGGGGCTTCCGCAGTTTGAGCAGAATATATGTGTGACTAAATTTCTGATGAACGAGATCTTCTACACGAGATGAAAGGTTTACTGCTTACCGGCGTTTCCGGAGTCAGCGGTAAACACATACGTCTTGACGGGGCCCTCGATGTGAACGTCCTTTTGCTGCGCCATCACACCCATACTGAATTCCGCTTCCGCTGGCCTTTTTGCAGTCGGCACAGTGGCAGATGATCTAGGAGGATAGATAACATGTATTGTGAGCTTTCCATTGGCGGGAATTATTGATTAAGAGAATGCAGATTCACCTGTGTAGAGTGTTCCGAGGCGAGGGTAATAGTGGTCTGACCACATAAACATGATCCTGAGTGAGGCATTTCTTTTTTTATGGTGGGTGTCCTGGGAGGAGAGTCTGGAGCTTACTGATGGTTCGTCTCCCCTTTATACCTCTCATTTATTTTTGGCGCCAGCCCTATGCACGTGCAGGATGACAAGTCTATATTAATTGACGGCCGAATTCTCCTCTTGCCTACACGAACTGTAGTAAAAACGGAGATAAGTCACGGCCGTTAGGCATGCACTCGGTCATGCGGAGGCCACGCCGACTGAGATCTTTGTCAGTGCTGTTTTTTTTTTCTGCCCAAGATAGGTTGCACGCGGAAGATTATGCGTTAGTACATGGGAGGTTTCCCTGATTACAAACCTGAATCATGACTCGGGGAGTAGTGACTAAGGTGGGTGTTCAATACATTCAGTATTGAGTCCGCGCCAGCTTCGTCACTTCGTCAGTTCGGCTAATAGTGAGCAAGTTTGTCACGTCATATAAATTTAGCAGGTTTGAGGATTGTTTGTCACTCGGGACTCCCGGATGTGAATATCCGTCAGTTCAGATTCTCCGCTGCGAAAGTTCGTCAGTTCAACATTTCCGTGACATTGTGACGCGAAGCACGGCTGTAGTGCACCTTGGAGCGCTGCACGGGAACTCCACGTCACGCTGTGTTCAACTGTCGTACCGTCTACTGCTTCCACTGCCAGTTTTATTGAGTTTGGTGCAGCAATCTGTCGAGGTGGTGTCATTGCGAGTAGGTGGTAAGTGATAGGCTAATTGCCGGGATCGAGCATCAAATTTTTACGAAACCCCTCTATACTTTACAAAAGAGCTGTAAGCTGCATGCCCCATCAGCAATCCCTAGGACTCGGGAGAAGTCCGGTCAAGCAGGGCGCTGTTTCAAGTTCTTCACCTCCTTTTGACCCGGTGACAGGCCCTCTTCGGAGTAACAGACTATCCGAGCACTCCACCGAGCAGCTCAGCCACTGCTAATCTGACGTCTCTCTTCGGTGAAGACTGGCTTTTTAGTCGATTCTACCACCATCGAAGCCGCCAGTGGACCTCAAGTTTCACTCACACCGGTAAACGGCCAGGCCTGTTTTGCTTCCAGCCTCGTTTCATAGACTACGCTGTTGCCGGATTCTACCTCGGTCTCGCTGTTATTACTCGAAAAATTTTGAGTCGTTAATCCAGCCTCTGGGTAATGTTGACGTAAGTATGCCCCGATTGAGCACTGCTGCTCTCTTTGCTCTCATTTGCCGTTGCTTTGTATGATTACCAAAAACATCGGCGCAAATTTTCATCAGCCTCGATGCATTTATTAGCGGCCTTCCATTCGTTCTCAAGAATTCGCATCCGGTACATAAGGATGCCATCCAAATTCGGGTCTCATGATGACCCGGTCTCCGGCGCTCTCCGCAGCGGAGGGTATGATCTTTTTACCTCGAACTACCTTTACAGCTGTGACAGAGGTGCACATTTTAATTGGCCCAAACCCGACGCACTTACTATCGAGTGTCCGTTCATCTCTCGGAACCCTCATCCGATAAGGATGGCGTCCAAACTCCATGCAAGACAGGTGTCATAATGATCCAGTCTCTGCAGCAGAGTTTATGGTCTTCTTTTCTCGACCCATCTCTATTGCCATGGCGCATGAAGCGACATGGGATCGTGGATACCCGTATGTCAGCCATGTTGAACAGGTTGGATCTTTTCAAGACCCTCTCAATTTTGCTCAGCCGTCCAAACTCCCCGAGCTCTTGTGTTTATTTTAGGACCTTCTTTAAAGCGCCGAAGCTGTCAATCTGGCGTCTAATCTCTCTTGTCTTTCGCTCTCCATGGACGCCGAAACGCACACCACTACTGTAGAATCCACCGCTCAGTTAGACTTGGGCATTGTCGGACACACCTGGTGACCTTTTTCGCTCTATTGGTGTAGGTCGTGGCTGACGCTCGGGCGCCTACTATACAGTAACGCCGCCTTTATCAACCACAGCGCGCACGACATCAATGTACGCGATTGTACCACCAATGTCACCTTTACTACTGCGCCCTCTTTGCCAGAAGGGAGGTTTAAAGGTATCACTTGGGATAATGATATGCTGAATGTGGTGTAGATTTCCGACGGATACCGCTGGGTGATATAGATCTGTTGCATGAAATACGCGTGAACTACGACTCAGGTATTGTCGATCTCCAACACAAACAGACATGTTTCCGGCGTGTATATTCTGCCAGAATCAATGGCAGAAAGTCGAAAGTGACGGTGGCCATGTATCAGGGGAATGGCGCAGAAGAGGTGCGAGCTCTTTCTCTCACGATAGTCGTAGTCACTTAATAATTTTCGTAGAGATGGCAGCACAATATTGCGAAATATAGATCGATTCGGCAAGTTTTATATGTATATTTCAGGTTACTTCTCTAACTGGTGAATGCAGACACCCAAATATCGTTCAAATCTGGGGGACAGCAACATCAGGCAATATGCATGCTACAATCTTCCATGACGGTGTGCCGTGATTTTTGGAATTAACTTCAGAATTGACGATCCAAGCAGATCTAATACCTCTGGAGCAAATTCTGGACCTCTATGGCAGTTTGCCGATCCTGACTGTTTATATTTATGCTTGCAGTGTATGTGTGATTCCGTTTTTTTTTTACTATCTTACTGCATCTCATTTGCTGAAAGAATGTAGATTTCAAAGTAAGAAATTTTGACCCGGCTGTCCAGGTTCCTCACCCCTGTACAGGAGGCGATCAATTATTTTCAGTCCGGATTCCGAGAATTGATTGTCAGTTCAGTTGTCCGGATGCCCCACTCCTTATGTAGTGTTTTAGTCATCATATAGCTGCACCTTTTGGATACGTCGATCAACATGTCGGCTCTGCGCAGAGCTCATACCACCCTGGAACAGTATCTATTTGGGATACAGACTCGACCGGGATCCCGTGTCACATCGCATCGAGGGAAACTATCTCTTGAGTGCATCGCTCACAGACGCCATGGTCATCGACACGCTAACACTACAGGCATATCACGATACATGTGCCTACAATCTGAGTCATTTCAAAAACGTCTCTGTTTCCACTCACATACCGGTGAGACTGGGATCGCTTGTTTGCTGTTCTTCAAGCAACCAACCCGAGGGCTGGATTGTGATCTCATCTGTGCCTCTGTCACTTTGCATCGGTCATTGGCGGAGTTCAAATGATACGAGGGGAGACGAAATGGGGAATGGATGGACACGGTAATTTTTCTTGACTTCATCATTGGTCACTTGCGCTGATAGTATCGTTATAAGTTTTTGTTCTAGCGATGCATTCAATACACGTTTCTCGACATTCGTATATCCCAAAATCACCCCAGATGGGGTCTGCGAATGTTGGCTTGCTCAAGCAAATCACATTTTCTCTCGCCTTGGGATCATGTCCAACCTCGAAGACTTTGGTATCCTTTTGACTCATGGTTCAGTTGATGTCTATGTTGATCTCTCTAAACAGTTCTTATAACTGCCGTGCGGTTTACGCTCAAAATTACCCTTACAATAGAGGATCCCCCTACAGGCTTTCTATTTCTCTGCCCCAAAGACAACTTTCGAACTGGTCCATCATCATTCCAATGGCCTGACTGCTCTGCCTACTGGTCTCTTGACCCATCCGGTACCGACCGCCTTAGCACAGAAGAGGCAGAATGGCTCGGCTTTCCCACCTTTCAACTGAATACAGAAATTTGGAGAGCCTCCTGGGATGACAGTGTCTACGCCGGACTCCGTCAGTTCCACCAGGCAAAAGGCTTTGATCCTGATAGTCAGGACGTCGCTCGGCATTTGGGTTACCTACTTTTGAGATTATCTAGTGAAATCGATCCGCCATTTGACCATGGTACGTCGGCCATACAGAAGTGCAATCCTCAATTTGATTCATAAATTTCAGTACTCGAGGCGTTAAATGAAGGAGATTTAAACACATTATTTACAGAGGACGAATTGGGGTATCTGGAGACATCTGCAAACGAGCCTGGTATGCGGAATCACCTTTAAAACCATCCTGACTGAGAAGATCGGATCGCAGCGGAGGACAAGGATTCGTTGGTTAAAGAAGATGATCAAGATTCATCCATTTCTAACGACGAGTCGGAAGATATAAAATCCTCAGTGGGCAACAATCATGGTATGTCACTCGATCTTCTAAATATACATCTTCGTTCAGGACCACCCCTTCAGAATTCTCAGCTCGCGAGCTTATAGCCTCAGGAGAATTGCCCGATGTTGAACCGCCTGTACCTCAAGACGACATGCCAGTTCCACGGGCCACTAAATTGTTGATGAACATCCAGATGGCACTGTTCTTAATCCTAGCATTATTCTGGCTGTACGAGCAGGCGTGACTTCGGGGACTTGATTCTTTCTGGGACCGGAACTATATTCACTTGCGTGTGTTGATACAAATTTATTCACTTTGGTACCTGAAATTTCCGGTCGCCATTTCTTTTAAACTCGCTCGGCTCTCAAGGTTTTTAATTTCAGTTCAAGAACTCAGGAATGTTCAAATCTTGCACCACTCGTTTGCCGAAGAGTGTGTTTTGTCCCGCAAAATAAATCGGTTACAAATGATGACCGACCCTCCTCTAGAGCTCTACCTAGCCCTATACCGCCAACCGCTCCCTTATTGTCTCTTCTGAAAACTCCACCCACTCGCCCATCGGTACTGCCGGATGTCCACAGCCGTAGAACCCTCGTCTGCCCTTCCGCGTATAAATATGCCGCTTGGAGCAGATGCAGCGCTTCTGATTCGCGGGTGTTGCGACCAATTGTAATGACATATCACTGTTATCAGTGTCCAGAATCAATGTTACACTCAATGAAGTTGAGCTGAAAAGCTATGTAGGTCAGAGAGCAAGACAGTGTGCATTGAAGGCATATCTGAGGAAAGAAATTTTTGGCCACAATGTGGCCAATTTTGGCGCGTCCAGTCACAAAGCACGGGTCGCGACTGACCCACAGACACGCACATTTATTTTTGAGCGGACGCGTTGAGGTGGCGTTTGGAAACCACGTTGATGTCCTGAAATAGACACCAGCTTCTTGTGAGTTTTCAAGGGGAATTTGGCCAAGTTCGTACTAGTAGTACCATGTTGCAGTCCCGAAGCTACATAGAATTGAGATTTTCTCATATTGCTCCATAGAATTGGTCGTACTACATGGTGCTACATACTGGGAGCCTGACTACAGAGAACTACGTAGTAGCCCTAGTTGCTACAGAGCACTACAAAGTGCTACGTAATCGGGCTGTCACTACAGCAACTACGGGCGTGCTACAGGCGCTACAGCCGAAATCAGGGTTTGCTGATTTGTTTGTTAAGGACCAAGGTCATTGTTCCCGAGACGAAAAGTAAACGGAAAGAAGTAATGACTGCCAGCACAGCCACGGCTTGTTTGATCATGATTCTTCGAACATAAATGGCTGACAATCACGATACATATGTTGCTTATCTTCATACTCTGGCTTATCAGTATTTACAGTTGAGGTTGTTGCATGAGTCTTTCCACTGATGTCGCTGGTGTATGTTCCGCTTGCCGTTTGCCTGTGTTTGATATTTATTTCCAACATGAACCAGAGTATATGTCGGAAAAATATAAATAGCATTATAAGGCCGCGGCCTTATAACGTCATGATAAGGGCCTTACAAGGGACCGATCAGGACCGGCCTGCCTTTTCAGGGACCGGCCAGGACCGGCTTGTCTTTTCAGGCAGTATCCGGCGGCGGCTCAGATTATTTTGGCATGATCAGGCCATGATCATCCACTCTTTTCTCCCCGCCACATCGACACGCTCCTCAAACTCCAATTACTGTTTCGTCTTCGATGCGACTGCCACGGGGAGGGATCCGGGCTGTCACGAGTACGGCGCAAGCGCAAGAGCAGGAGACGTGGCGATTGGGACGCCGTGCGCGTTCGAGGTGGAGAGGGTTATTGTCGTGGTGAGTCTTTCTTTCTTTCTTTCTTTCTTTTCCTGTTTCCAAGTGGGAGTGTGGACGGGGACCTTTCGATGTTGGGTCATCCACACCCGACTTTCCGCCTCTGATTTATTCTTCTTTTACGAGTATACTAACATCCACTCACTTACAGACGACACATTACCCTCCAGACGTGGGGCCCTCATTTTCCCTGCCGCCACCTGCCTCGGACAGAGGACATCGAACGTCAGGTGCTACACCGCCAGCTCCTCGCCTTTGCGCCGCCGCCGACCGCCTCACCCGTCCTCTCCGGCCTTGGGGCGCCGCTCGCGAGCTGGGACTGCACACTTGGCCGCTTCTTCTCGCCCAGCGTGCCGGCGGCGAGTGCACTTGCTGCGAGTGTGTTTTTGGGTGCGGGAGCCCGCCGTTACCTGCGTCGCTCATTTCTGTCACGGGCAGCGCGGGTGGAGTGGGTGCGTGGGTGAGGGTGGTGAATTTCGCGCCGCTCCTCAGCTCTGGAGGTGACGAGGGGAGGAAGGGTAGGGAAGCAACGGGAGCAGTACTGCGCAACGTACACGCTTTTGAAGCGGGGCGTGCGACAGTCGGTGGCCTGTTCTTCGCATGGGACGGCTCTTCATCGTGCGGCGGGGCCGCCTCGATGCGAGCGTCTCGGCTCTCTGGCCCTCTCCTCTCCCTCTCCCTCTCCGCCACCCTCACCTGTACCAGCACTCCCACGGCATCGGACAATCTCCTCCTTGCGCCGACACACGTCTAGAGCACGTGGGATGGGCGGTTCATTGCGCTTGCGAAGTGGAAGCGGACGGAGCCTCCGCTGCGTAATGCTCTCGCTCGAGCCGGCGACGTTGCGGGGCTGTGGAGCTGCCGATTAGCGTTTCGCTCCCCGCTGCCGTCATCCCAGGCAGAGTCAGCATGAGCACGAGCCTGTCGAGCTATGCTGCGCCCGTATGCGCGTGGTGTGGTTGCAGGTGCTGATAGCACAGCGGGAATGGGAGCGGGAACGGGGGTGGAGGAGGGGAGGCAACGGGGAGCTTGGGGAGGCAGGCAGTTGTGGCGATGTGGAGTTTTAGCAGGAAGAGGGGGGTGGGCAGACATTCGGAGGGCTGAGGGGCGGAGCGTCAAGGAGTAAGCATTTTTTTTCTATTGTTCCTACACAGCGATGCTAATGCAATTTAGCTCTCGCACCAATTCATGTTCTACACATTCGGCGAGGACTACCACGCCCTCATCCTCGTCCGACGGTACCAGTTCGCCATCGGCGGTGCAAAGATCGACGTCTGGCACAAAGTTGAGGTCAGCACATTTGCGTTTGGGCTCGGCGTGATGCGAGTGCGGGCGGGGAGGTGTTCATTAAAGGGTACGGCTCCTCGCTGCGTGCGATTCATCGGCGCAGTCGCGCGTCCTCATCCTTCGATGAACCACTTGCGAGCTCTCCAATTTAAAAAACTTGCGGCCAGCACAGCCATAGTTGAGTATGTCCTGCCACCCTTGAATGTCTGAGTGTGGTGCAGCAGAACTCGAAGTTTTATGCTTTGTGTCGATTTTTCAGGTGGTTGCTTGTATTTTTTTTCTCTTTTTTTTTGTGGACAGGCAAGGCGTGAGGGCACGATATAACTGACTTGTTTACTTCCTTTAGAAAGAGCTGCCTGGTGCAGTTGGTTATGGCGTACTGCTGGTCAGTTTGGGTTTTCGCGCGGTCGCTGGTTCGACCCTCTTGGTTGACCTTAGTTAAAAGTCCTAAATCGGGTGAGATAAGATAGTAGTAACCTTTTGCTGCCGCTGTCTCTGAAATTGATCTTATCTTAGAACCAAATCCATTATCTTTTGATCGTCTCATTATAAGTCCTTATCTCCGCTGCCTGATAATGTTCGTTCAGATTATCTTGTCATGATAACTCGGCCCGTGCCGTATCGCATTATTAGGCATTATTTGGCCTTATCGGCTTCGGACCATTTCTCCGACATAATCTCGTGCTCTATGTTCTTTCAACAGTTCGTCTTTTGCGTTTCCCCACCCTCATTGGCGTATTCAGTTCCCGATTTGAAACCAAAAATATCGTGTTCATAAATCAACATTTCGAATACAGGATAGGGAGTACATCTAAAGCTAATGTCGACAACTAATCAATCTTCCAGATGCCTACGTTGGAACCGAGAGGCGGAAATTAATTTGGAGCCATCTTTAGAGATCGCGAAAGTTTTAAACCAGACACCATTTTCCAAGTAAGGTCGGAGGAAATTCCACTTGAGGTTCTGGGATGGTCTGTATCCCCAGACACGCCCATCACTCGAGCAGAAAAAGAGATCGCCGCGTGGCGTATATTGCACACCGACAATCTCTAAAAACGATCCTTTTGAGCGGACCGTCTTGGCGTCAATTTTCCAGCTCTGTGAGCACTCCCCGGACTTGAGGTCAAACATCCGCAGACTCCCATCGGCTGACCCAGCGGCGAGTTGAAGGCCATCCGGCGAAAACGCCAGGCTTCGTATCCAGTCGCCGAAGCCACTCAAAGTGTAGAGCAGCTCGCCCGTATCGACGCCCCAGATGCGCACCATTCGATCCCCTGACCCTGCCGCGATAAGTTCCCCGTCAGGGGAGAAGGCACCGGCCCAGCTCTGGTTGGTGGCGCCTTCGAGAACGCGAAGGACTTCACCGGATTCCATGCTCCATATACGCACAGTTCTGTCCCAGGAGGACGTCGCCACTACTTTGTCACCGGGCCCCGTCTCCGCCCACATGATAGCGTCGGTGTGGCCGGAGAGCTGGAAACGCTCTGTGAGCGTGGCCGCATCCACCACTGTGACATTATTGCGATCAGGGAGGTATAAAAGCGAACGCCCGTCGTGGCTGAAGACACGCGCTCCAAAAGAAGGCAGATGTCCAGGGACGGCGCGGCCGTTGCGCACATCTACTGCAGCCTGGGCTACAGACAGGATTTGGGCGATGTGTGGCTGCAGGTCGACAGACTCGAGGTCTTCGGTCGACCATCCCTGCAAGAGAATGGAGGATGCTGCGATTACCGCCTCCTTGGCGGCATCATCCAAATAATCCGGCAGCTGCGAAGGGGCATCGAGGTCCCACACTCGAACAAGGGCCTCCAGCGCCCGAGGTGAGTATCGTGTGGAGCCTGCAGCAAGCTTGCGTCCACGTGGGTGAAATTCGAGGTTTTCTACTGTATAGCCTGCGTGGCCGCGAAGTGTATGGAGAAGCTGTGACGTGGCCGTGTCATATACGTGGATTTCTTCGCCAACGCCTGCCGCAAGCGTAGAACCGTCGGCGCTAAGCACCACGACCCGGGTTTCGCCATTAACCGCAAATTTGGTGACCTCAGTCACCCAGGGCTCGGATTCTGCGGCGACGCCGTTCTGCTGAAAGTCGGCCGAGAGCGAGTGTTTCCAACTAGGGGGAGAGATCGGTACTACTGATGCAAGTCATAGCGAGATATAGATTCGGACGAAATGAGGGGGGGTTAGGTGCGGAAGGGCGATTGTGAGTCGCTGGAGACTTGATACTTAGAGCTGCGGCATCATGACAATCAAGAAGAGAGACTGCGCAATTCCTAGCCTTGGCAAACATCGCCGTTCTTCTCCCGCGTATGTATTGTGCGGGTTTGGGCGGATGACAGATCCTGTGAAGATAATAATTAAAATAGTTCAATGCTCCAAAAAACGAGATTCTCTGGTACTGCTCTGCAGGAAGTTCCACGGGGAAGTGTCGAAGGGAGGGGCCATGGAATTTGGTAGGTAAGTATATTCCGCCGTGGTCCTGTTAAGATACGGCCGGGGCCAGTACGACATACATCGCATCAGATGCATGCTATAGACGTGAATCAACATACCCTGCTGACCAGGAATCAAATGAGCTGTCTTGGATTGCCACCTGAGCGCCATTTGGCGTGGAGATCTCTTCGGTGGCATTACGGAACTGTTTTGGTTGGGGGTTACATCTGCACTGTGCCCTTTTGGTCTATCCTCACCCTACACTTGCGTTGTGCACTCTGAATCCGGCTGGTAGTTTCAAGTATAATCCCTCAAAGCACCGACCATGAGCGTGGGCCAAGGCGTGGTCCATCTGCTGGCTGATGTAGCAGTAGACTGATCGATGCTATTCAATTGTGTTTTTCTGGATTGTTTATGAAGCAGGACATGCGGCGGTGAGCACTGTCGGTGAGTGGTAGAGGAGGGAAAGGGCAAGGGATCTAAATCCGGCGTGGCCGCCCGGGCCGAACAAATCCGCCATCACCCAATTACGCCCTTTTGTTCTGCACCACGACCTGCTTGTTTTCGTTCCCCTCTGGATGCTGCTCCCCGCGCGACTCAAATAGCAAGACCTTTGTGACCTGCTCTGGCTGCCCTTACATCCTCTACTCAGCCTGATTGAAGAGGCGGAAGAAAATGGAGCCGTTTGTTCTGCTTTTGTCCCCGCTCGGCTTTTGTTTCGCCACACAGTTCATCAACTACTCACTTGTATACCGTTTTGTCTCTTTGTACCACCACCCTTATACTCTCACGTTCGTCACACAAAAAGACGAAGGGTATAAAACGGCGCGCCCATAATCTGTCACGTAGCGCCTCCCTTCTGTCTACACCAACCACTAACTCTATCATGGCAGCACAATCTCGTCATCGCGCGCTGATCATCCCCCCTCTCCGTGATCTTCCTTGGTCGCGGATACATTGTCCCTGCGGCGTGGGATGCCTATCGAATCCAGCTCCTCGTCAGCATTGTGGTGGCCGTCTCGCTTCATCGAATCTTCCGGCATCCGGTGCTGGACAACGGAACGAACTGCGAAATTGTTACCAGTAATGTCTCTGAAACATACTCCACGTCCTCGACAACACGATCGTCGACATCGATTGCGCTACACACGAGAGCTACGAGACCTCCTCCCGTACGCCTCTCTGAATACCTTCCCATAAACAAATCTTTGTACGAACTCCGCCATCTCAAACTGTGGTGTACACACTGAGATCTGTTTAGCACAGTACCCAGGCCATACGGATATACGCCGTCGTGCCCCCGATCCTCCCCTGCAGCATGCCGTAGTGCACCTCTAGTTCGGATCCACGTCCAAGCGGCACGGCCTCAGCGAGCCACTCGCGCCTCCACTGTTTGTGTTTCCTTGCGAATTCGAAATCCTGCTCCCTCGCCGGAAGCGTCCTTGGCTCCCACCACCGCACCTCGACCCTCCGTCGTCCCGATTCTGAATACCCCCAAAATCATCTCTCAACCCGTCACTCTTGCTCTCCAATCGGCGCCATCACGACGTATCCGCCCGCGCCCCCTGGCGAGAAAATCCGCGTTGTACATCGTGCCACCCTTTCAACCGTCACCGCAAGTCGCGGCGCCTGACTCTAGCTGCATCAGCATGGAGGTCGACGATGACAACTACGGATCCGAGTCTCGCATCCCTTCCCTTCCCGATTCATCATTGCCACTTCTGCCTTACACAGCCCTGAACCCCCCATCGCAGTCCTTGAAATCGGTGCCGCCCTCCCAACTCTCACGGCTCGCGAACAGCCTGCTCAACGACATCGGGCAGACGCCGGCGGAGGAGTATTATGCGAGATTGGAGGATATGGCTGCGATGCGGCCGGTTTTTGCGCGGGGAGTGGAAGGGGCGAGCTTGGATGTGGGTGATATTCGGATGGAGGTGGACTGAACCATTGAGGTGATGTTCAATGATTTCTTGCGATGTATGTATGTTTGTTTGTTTTTCCCTCTCTGATTCCGCACCCTACTATGTGTCCATAGAAAAACGTAGCCTACATGTATCAACTAGTTAAGTACCGATAGTTCCTATGTAGAACCTCAAGAATCCAATCGTTCAACTCGAATTGGGAGCCCAATTCGACCATCCACATGCGGCGTCAGCATGGTGCCCGTATGGCGCCATTGTATATCAACGCGCGGATCTGGTGCTGAGAATTTGAAAGTGCGTAGGAGGACGCAGGCGAGGACTTCTAATGGGACGCGAAGGCATTCAGATGGGTATATCTATGTTGAACTGAACTCACTCATTTCGAGGGTAGCGAACTTGAACCCACTTCGAGGAATCTGTTAGCGCAGCGAAACTCACCCGGAAAAAATAAGATGAAGACGCACATACAACTCCGCCCACCCCCGGTAAAGGTCATCGTACCCCCATACACTCCGCCCATCTTCGTCTTCCCATCCTTATTGTCGCCTGTTCCTGAAGCCTTCCCATTAACCCACCGCTCCGGCCTAAACTCCCGCGCGTCCTCGCCCCAGATAGCCTTGTTACGGTTCGCCGCAGCGATGGCGACGCAGATTGCTGTTCCTTTGGGGATGGGGAGGGCGTGCATTGGAGTGCCGGAGACGGAGATGAGGGGGTGTGGAGAGGGGGGAGGGTTGTTGGGCGAGTAGTTCTGGAACTTACGGTTCAATTCGATTCTGATTATCAAGAAATCGTGGCAAGGGGAAATAAAAAAGGTAATGAAAGAAAAGACGTACTGCCGGTAAACTCCAGGGACGACGGGCGGGTACCTAACCGCCGGCATGAGCAACAGAGTGTAACTGAAATCACGCCTAATAAAAAGAACACGCACAGGCGCAGTATCTCACGAATCACCCCATCGAAGTATGGCAGCGCCTCCAAAGCATCATAGCCAAGCTCCTCTGATTCGGCGACCCAGAGGATTTCTGCGCGTAGCCTCTCTTGAACCTCTGGGTGTTTCGCGAGGAGAGAAATCATGCGGTTGAGTGAGGATGCGGTTGTGTCGGTTGCGGCGAAGATGATCATCCTGCGCACATCCGTGAGTATGGGGTTGAATGGTACAGAGGTGGGAAGAGAAGGAGGGATAGACGAACGATGTGGCTGCGACGAGTTCGTCGTCTGTGAGGTGCGTTCCACTTTCTGCGTTCGAGTTGGCTTTTACTGCAGGAGAGTCAACGTTCAAACATGGGGATATATAGGATCCATAGTTTACGAATGGCTTACTCAAAAGGCTCATGATATCCTTCCTATCGTCTCTGGCTTCGGCTTCGCCCTCCAGCGCTGCCTTCCGCTCCTTAACCAATCCCGCCGCAGTCCCATACGTGAAATCCACAAGGTCGCGCAATTTGTGCAGCGTTGGTATTGGGACGACGTTGGTCAGGAAGCGTAGGACGTAGGGCGGAAAGGTGTGCACAAGGAAGGGGAGAAGGGGGATTCCGAGTTGGAGTTTGAATGTTGTTGGGCTGAATGAAGGATGCTGTTAGTTAGTTGCATCCACTCCCATTGTGCTGAGCGGTGGAAGCGGAGCTAAACTTACATGAGTGCCCGCAACGTCTGCGCGTATCGATCCGTCTCTTCTTGTCCGGGCAGCATAGGGTCGAAGGAGTATCCGATCCCGGTGAGGCCAATCAGTTCGAGAGAGGTGCGCCGCAGGATTGGCGTGAAGTCGAGCTGGGTTGGGCATACACACGCAGTATTCAGTCAGTTTCAATTCCAGGATTTCTGGAAGCGAGACGAGACTAGAAGAACGTACCGTTTGTGGACCGTCAATAACATTGGGAGCGATGAGTCCGTCCCGCACCTTCCTCGCCACCTCGTAGAACACCGGAATCATCCCCCGAAGGTTGGCCGTCGAGAAGGCGGGGAGCATCATTTTGCGGTAGCGGCGGTTTTCGGCGTGCGGGGTGGACATGATGCCGTCCCCGAATAATAGACGATTCATCCTGAGTTAAATTGAGTATAGGTTTTTGTTTGAATTCAATGCATACAGAATAAATTGCTCCATTTCTTCGTAGACCTCCTGGTCTTCGAGGACGCTCTGCAGTGCCACTGGGTCGAATACGAAGAGTTGTCGGTCCTAGTAGTACGAGGGAGGGTTCAGTAAAATTTGAGGCGGCATGGAAACTTCGATGACCCCGAGAAGCCCGTGGATCTTGACGACCTGCCCATAATCTTCTTCGAGATGCTGTTGGAATGCCGACCCGTCTGGGTCGTAGAATTGCGTCAGATTTCCTGTCGCAAGCGTGTGTGAGACAAGATATCATTTATTTTAAGGAATGGAATTTTTGTGGACCAGTGAGTATTGAGCTTCTTGGTGGACCAGGGATGTTATCGAGGACGGAGAAAACGCGCCTGAGGAGGAATTGGATCGCATAGGCACAAAAAATGAGAGCGAGAGCGAGGATAAGTGTGGTGGAAGCCATTGAGAGAACGGTGTCGTATCTGCTAAGGCCGAGTTAGAAATATATAAATGGTCTCGTGACGTCGGCGGCCGCAGGGATAGAAACAACGATAACGATGACAGATCGCGTCTTCCGAGTCGATATGCCGTTAAAGCATGAATCGAACGATTCTCGTTGAACTGTTGGTCCTTGCTATAACGCCCGAAGCGAGGTGGGTCAAGTTCGGATGGAATGTGTAGAAAATCAACCATAGCCTTCTCAAGCGTGTCTAGGCCGGCCCAATGTCAGTTTTTTTCACAGGCAATATGAATTTTTATCTTTTCAATCGACTTATGTCCGCATAAACGTGATTATGCCGCGTTGCCGACCGCGTCGGCAACAATTCAACAAGCCATTCGGACTCCTGCGTTGTTCACGTGACCGTGCCGCGTTGCCGACAATGTCGGCGTCAATTTCAACAACCGCCAATCACACGCTAAAAAAAACGCGCTCACCACGCCCACCCACGATGCCGCCCAGCGCATCCCGCTGTCTGGCCTACCTGCTGCTCCTCGTCCCCCCGCTCGTCGTCTCGTTCTACCTCCTCGCCTCGTTCCCTCCACCGCCTGGTCCGCTACCTGTCCCGTCCTATGCGGGCCTCGCAAGTCTCCCACCGGACTCACGGGCGCGCCAAATTTACAGTGAGGACTGGGTCGAGGGAGGCGAGGGGGGCGTATGTAGACTTACCAATGGGGCGCGTGCGTGCTGCTGTTTTACGTCCTTCCTTATCATGAGTGATGTTGACTGAGTTGCGGTGCCACAGACGCGGTATTGGCTCGCGGGGCCGGAGAACGGCAAGAAGGTACGTAGCGACACTACGCGATCTTATCTGAATCGCTGAGCACATAACTCGGTGCATATAGATCGTCCTCATACACGGCCTCTCGATCCCTGCGCTCATCTGGCGCCCCCTCATCCCGCCACTCGTCGCGGCGGGCCACCGCGTTCTGCTCTACGATCTCTACGGGCGAGGATACTCCGCCGCGCCCATCGGTGCAGCCTACGACGCGCAGCTGTACGTCACGCAGCTGGCGCTCCTTCTGCAGCACGTCGGCTGGCAGAAGACGCGGGTAGCTGGCGTGAGCATGGGCGGCGCCATTGCGGGAGCGTTTGTTACGGCCTTCCCTGATTTGGTGGAAAGAGATGTGGTACTGGTTGCTTCTGCAGGACTGGTGGAGGTGTGTGCTGGAATCCCATTATATAAACCTTCAACTCAACTACTGAGGAGGCGTCGGACCTCCCGCGCACGGCGAAAGTCATGTCCTCGCCCGTCATCCAGGCGCTCGCGGCGAATCCGCTCATAAACGTATGTGCGCTCCCTTATCGTGCGTTACTTTCCCTCGTAATTCTAACCTAATCTAGGCCTACCTCCGCCGCCTCGCGTCCAAAACCGATCATGATGCAGGCGCTGGCGAGCCACAAGAAGCGCCCCTGCGCGAACTCGTCCGCCTCCAATCGGCACACCTCCCCGGCTTCAACCGCGCAGTCTCGTCGTCGCTGCGCGCCGGGCCTGTCACGGGCATGCGATGGGCGTTTGAGAGTGAAGGGTGGGTGGGGAGGAGGGTGTTAATTCTGCATGTGAGTTGTGTTTTATCTGCTTTCTTTCACTCTTCTATTCTTGCCTTGCTTCCGCTGGTATTCATGCGTATCATCCTCTCCGCACGTAGATCCGACTTTTCATGCTCTGCTATCAATCCTCTTTTCATATCCCATTTTACTTCCTTCCCGCCCCTTCACAACCCCACCGAACCGAACGTTAACCCGTTATCCTTGTAATATAGGGCACAACCGACTATACTGTCCCGTCCGCGCACTCCGCCCGTATCGGCGCTCTTATCGAGGGTGCAAGTCGGAATCGGTCGAGTTCAGGGGAGGTACGCGTCGATCTTCTATCCTCTATTCCTCTCCCTGTTCGCTCCTTCCCCGTCATTTCATAGCATCGCCGCTGACTTTCACCTCACAGACGCCCATACCCACCCCCTCCTCGCACCGGCAAGCACAAAAGCACCCACCACCTCCCACTCCAAAAGACGGCGAACAACGCGTGCGCGTCACCCTCGTCGCCGACGCGGGGCACGCTCTGACATGGACGCATACGAAAGAGGTGGTGGAGGTTGTTGTAAAGTTTTTGAAGGGATGACGGCGCATGCGTGTACATTGGGAGGCGTCGGTGTATTGACTCTCGATGTAACTGAGGGAAAGATCTGTACCATGATTTTGTATCGGACTGTATCATAGATGCTAGGTATAGTTTACGTTGTGTTGGATATTAATTCATTTGTGTGTCTTTGTACTGGTTGGGTGGATGAAATGACCGTGTTCTTGCGTTGGCAAAGGAGACAATGGAGTTCAAGCAAACGTAAGTGAATGCCAGGGATGCTCCAATCCAATCCGCCTCGGATCTATGATGTATCTTATCAGCACCTCGGTATATGGCAATTTGGGATGGCCGGCGAGAATTGGAGAGACCAAGAATCAATGTTCAACTACTTACCTCATATGTTAAACGCACGACGCGTCCCGCACATAACACACCACAACCACGGTTCCTGTTCTCTTTGTTGGAGAAAAAAAAACAGTGTGATCAATGCAGCGATGGTTTACATGAACGGTGATATTAAAGCGCGGTAACGAGGTCCGTAGGCGTCCCAAGGAATAGAAAGAAATGTAAAGCTGTCAAACTTCAGCCGGGCTATCTACATCTGCACCGTCGATGCCGCCGCGTGTATCGGTGACATCCTCCTCCGATATCGACATATCACCACTTGATACAGGAAGTAATGGAGACAGTTCGTGTGCCGATCTTGAAAGTCCCAAATGAGATTTGGAAAAACGTCTCGCGTTGCACAGAGGTTGTAAACCACGGATCGTGGCTACTGCAACTATGCCGAGGAACGCTGCAATCTGGTCCATGTCTAGGGCAGACATTCCCGTTGGGGGAAAATATCCCATCCTGGGGAACCATGCGAGGATGTATACCGGCCACCATAGCACAACCCAAGTGAAGAACCACTTGACGGCGCCAATGACGGCTAGCGGAGCGCCAAAGACGGGCGACAGCCAAACTAGCAGGGCTAAGCCCACCCCGGCTGCGCTCGCGGATCGGAAGGCGTATGCGACATCCCGCCGCCGCACAGCGCTGCACCCGAAAACAACCGTGAATGCTATGCCTGCCGCGACTGCTCCAGCTAGCCAGAATTCACCGAGCACCCAGAGCCGGGGGATGTACGACACCGCGACAATCACCATTGCGGGAAAATCCGCCAGAGTGAATGGGGTGACATCGTGTTTCTCGATTTTGCTGCCATTGTGCAGGGAGCACCAGAGCACTGGAGCGATCGTTTGGATGGCCTCATGCGCACTCGCGGAGAAACCTGAGGCGATAAGGGCGAATATTAAGGGGATTATGGCGACGCAAGTCGTGCGGACCATCGAGGAGCCACGATAAGCGGCGGTTGCCAGGCTGAACAAGGTGGAGCCCATCCCCACTGCTACGACACGCTCTGCGCAAAGGAGGGCGGGTAATAGCATTGATTCGCTGGCCTTGTCTCCGAGCTGTGAAATTTCCCGACCCTTGTGCACGAGATCGATTGCGGCTGCAACGATATATGCGGAGGCGCCAATGAGATCGTAGTCCCATTCAGGTGGTTCCTCTTCCGCCTTCGTTAAATGCATGAGCGTGTGACCGTGTGTCAGGCCGAGTGTTATCAGCCACGCCCACCAAGCTCCTGGGCCGTAGAAACCTGATATTGGCGTGTTGTCGTTGATCCTGGAAAGAAGCTCCTGCTCGATCAGGAGCGTTCTTTGTATAAGAAATTTCGCGCCGTATATCATCATGACACATGTCACGACGAGGATGATTCCGCCACAGCATCCGCTGCAACATGATGGAGGTGGGTTTCGACGACGTGCGTTGCGACTACGGGCCATAATAGAGGGAGAGGTAGGGGTGAAATATATGAGCTGTAGCAGTTGAGTTTAATGTGGAAGAATGTTGAGGACCGTCGGCGGGACGCATGGTTTTATGGCAAGGGGGAAGCAGGCAGTGCACACTGCAGTTTGATAAATTACCGCCACTGTACCTGGAGCGCAACGCCTTGAGTGCTAATTCGTTGATGACGTCATGACGGCCGCAATAGCAAAAGAGAGCTTGACGGAAATGAAATTATACCAATGTCGTTTCGCGTAGAGATATGGCACTTCAACGGAACTTGGTGAATTTAAAGTTTCAACGAACGTCCTCTTTGGCGCACTATTTGCTGGATTTGTGGTCGATATCCGCGAGAAAAGTCCGCATTGTGGAGAAAACGACGGAGGAAGTAAGTGTTGAACTCGCCCACCAGTGTTGAACTCCCAAAGTGCCGAGATGCCCGGCGACATCACACGATGTCAATCAGAGGTGCCAAACACACACCAGTAAACAGCTCTCATCGTCCACCGTCATCATATGTTGCCTCGACTTCCTCCCGAGCTATGGAATCGCATCATCACCGAATTCCTTCCTCCTCAAATCTACGACTGGGAGCACGAGGTCGTTGACCGGGGTTATATACGAGACCTGAAATCTTGCTCTCTGGTCTCTGGCCCATGGCTCTTTTCTGCACAGTCGGCCCTGTTCCGCCGTATTGTCTTGGATGTCAACTACCGAAGCGATCCGATGGAATACCCTACTCGACTCGCTGCATTCCTCAAAGGATCCCCTCGTCTAGCTGCACATGTATGCAGCCTGCACGCGACGCTGAATGTCGACATTTTCACCCTGCTATCCAATATGAATCTCCCGAATTTGCGTTATCTACAGATCAGCGGGGGATTTGTCGATCTTATGGATGAGGGCGTTCCCGACCTTGTCCAGGGTGTTGTTGGCTGGCAATCCATTCAACACTTACGACTGACAGACATGGTCTTTTCGTATGAAAGCCTCATAACGATACTTCGGTCCACTTTGAATCTCAAGGGACTCCATTTTTTTCGATGTGCCACCTCTCATGATCTGCCGACTCGGAAGCCACAGAGCCTACCCTACCTCTCTCCACCGGCAAGCATCACACATCTTTCAGTCATCCGCTCCCGTTCGATCCCCAAGTTATTCACATATGGTGGACTACCCCTGGACTTTTCCCAGCTGACCTACGCCAATGTCCTGGGAAGTGCAACTCGCGAACTCGGGGAATTTCTCAACACGGTGCGCGGCAGCGTCAAATGGCTGACTTTTGAGCCCGGTACGCCTGCAATCTCTCCGTATTGCGATTTCTATTCATCTCGTCAGAAGATGATGTCGAGGAGGATACCGACGCTTACGCACCGTTTATCACCCACGAATTCCAGTCAATAGAGCCCATGCGGTTTTCCGCAGCTACGCGATTGACGATCCACGTGTGGTCGGCGAAGGGGATTACCGATACTCTGCCCGTTTTCTCAGGCGTAGGCCCACAGAATGTGATCGAGGACATAGTCTACATCGTTGTGGGCCACGCTTTCCCTTTGAGCAAGGAACGACCCAAAGTCCAGGCCGCTCGGTTCGAGGCCGAATTCGCCGCGCTTCCCCTCCCGATGTTGAGACGGATCGAAATTCGCTTTTCGCCTGCTCTAGATGCGAGTGAACAAGTCTCGATATATCGTGGAGCATTTCCCCTCCTGAACACCAGAGAGCTGTTATATTTCACGAGTTATTAATGGTATGTGACGCTCTATTGGATTGTATTATTGGCTTGCTGAAGCACTCCTTGGCATAGCTGCGGTGGCCGCCATCGTTACGACCCATGTTTTCAATGCCAGTAGTTTTCCCCCTTCGTTGGAAGCAAGGTCGTTGCATGAGTGTTTTTTCCTTTTCTTTCTTTCTTTGCTCAGCAGCATCAGCAGCAAGTACACAGTTGGTGGAGGATTCCATGCATCTAGTTCCTGAACGGCAAATAAAAAATGGAATGTGCTATGGCTCATTTGGAAGAGTACTGAATCGACTCGTTATCGCTCCCCTTGCTCTCAACGGCCATGCGAACGCGCTTCGAGTCCTCACGGTCGTTCGCCGGATCGAACATATCCCTGACCTGAAAGCATACAGAAATTAGAAATAGGAAATCTACGCCGAACGCAACAGCCGACTATGAAAAAGAAACCGAACGCACATCTATCCGTGTCCCCATCTGGGTGACGACCTGGATTGCACCGAGCTCAATGTCCCCTTGCCGGTGCAGCGCTGCGCGCGTGCGCCCGCCCGAGATCTCGTTACTGCTCGTGGTCATCCCGTTGTGGCTGCTATGCGCCACGCGGATCGTGCGCTGCGCGTTGAGCGTCCACATCATCGACACCGCGTAGAGCTTGGGGAGCGCCATGTTGAAGCCCGTGGAGACGATTGACTGGGTTTGGGATGTAACCTACACAAAAATAAAACGAACGAGCCATTAGAGATGATGAACCCATGGTGGAGGTCGGAACGCACTGAGATTTGCGAAAAGACGAGATTAAACGTGGCACTGGGCACGGGATATCTGGGTTAGGCGGTCGGGGCAGCTGCTTGGAAGGTGAGGCGGATCAGCGCGTTGATTAAACCAACGGCTTGAGGTAGGACATCCTTCTTCGACTTGAGGAGAAAGTACGCCGTTGTGAGGGATAGAATAATGTCTCCCGCTGCGGCAGAGATAAGAATAGGTTCGCTTTTGCTTACGAAACCTTTTCTGCTCACCGAAGACAGTACTCAGATGCACGGCAACTGGCCTAAATCGTTAGCCACCTGATACTGTCAGAAGAAGTAGTGGAGCATACACCACAGTTTGATCGGGTTCTCAGCGGTAGAGATGAAGTATGTCTAGTCAGACATGAGGATGCGAATGTAGAAGACATGGTAAAGTGAATTGCACGTACCGCAACCACAATAGAGAGAAAGGCAAAGGCGAATAACAGAGCTATGGGAGCAGCAACGAACCACTTCCTTGAGACGACCCAGAGACGGTAGCAGAAATAAGATTGCACATAGAGTCCGATGATTGCAACCTGGCTCAAGCCCAAGGTAAGCCGCACCGCGGTAGGATGAATGAAATGCGATTAACCATCAACGGGTTTCCTGACTGCCTAAATGAAAGTGAATATCACCACGTGGTATCATGAAATGCACGTACCACCAAGTCGTGTAGTTGAGGAAAATCGCGCCGGTCAAGGCGGCGTATGAATGATGAACATTATCCAAAGAATGGCGCTAGAATTTACGAGTCTTGAGCAGCGTAACATAGGAACTGACGTACAAGGCTTGAATGGACTTCAACACCGTCATGAGGGCAAGAAATCCGACGGCGATTCTCATGCTTTTGTGGTCGTCGCTGTACCACTGGAAGTATTTCATGAACTGCCTACAATTTGAGCGCTGGGTATTTGTGGAAGCATAAAGCTGCTCACCTGCGTCGACAGCGGGAGCAGATCCAGACAACATCCTATGAGCTTGTGAATGTTGCTTGTCAGTCACAACCATTGTCTGGAGAAGGAAACGAGAGTACCCATGGCCCAAGGAGAAAGTTCACTTCCGCGACTTGATTATCAGTGAGCACGACGGACATGATACTTAGAGGGGACGAGGTGAAGATCTAGGCCACGATTATCGTAGGCTGTGGATTTATAGTGAGCACACTCCTATGAAAAGAAGATCAAAGACGGGAGACGCATATGCCTTGCTCCACATACAGTGTCGAAAGGAGACCTAGGCAGGCATAGGGGATCGGTCAAAGAATCTGGACGGCTGCTGGTTGATTGGAAGAAAACCCAGCTAGGACAACCAATGGCTGAGGAAATTTGGGCTCTTTCTTTCATCATTGACGGAGGAGGATATGCCTCCGTAATTACATCCGCTGTCCGTGCATCGGCAAGACATTGCAAGTGAGACTCGGTCTCAGTGTCAGCAGAGGAGGGCCCGGGGGAACAATGTAGTTAAACAAGGCGGTATTTACGACCGCCGCGATGTAATGCCGACGCCGGCTCAGTCCTCAGGATTCATCAACCAGGGAGAGCGGAAGGAAGGAGGGCGGGATTTGGTCTTGTGTTGCTGTCGATCAGTAATCGGTGTTAGACAATCATGTGACTCAATCGCGTCCACCCACAATGTCCACGCATGCGCAAACAACGCGTGCGGGTTGCAGCAATTCTTCTACCCAAATTCAGACCACGGTACCTTTGGAATTTTTTCTTTATTTCTAAGACTCCTTAGATGTACTGTGTTGACTTTCGACTTGACTGTGTCTCTTGACTGCTGGTGAGTGGTCCCTGAGAACCCACTCAGCACTCGCAAAAAATATTTCTCTAAAGTGGGGTCCCATCGGCTCGATTGAATTATAGAACGAGGTACAGGCCACCGGCCTCCCAGCATTGAGGATTCTGTCCTGTGAGCGCCCGGCTCTACCGTGGGATGCCGGATGAACAGAACCGGGAAGTACAATAACGTCGGGCCGGAATATACATGGGAGCGGCCTAAAACGAGAGTATGGAGGACAAGCACTCGCTTTTTGTCTCCGGGACGAGTTTGACTTGTACAGGAAATTTTTGGAGAGAATACATCAAGTCAAGCGAAGAGAAAGAAATTTAGGTCCCTGCTAGAGTCCCTGGTGGACGTTGTGCGCAAAGTATCTGGTGCTTTTTGCCTTTTTTTTTTTGTTTCTCTTTTTTTTTTTCTTCTTTGAGTTTCTCAGGACTAACTCAGGTCTTTCCATTGGGCAATATCTCTCCTCGAGAGTTAGGGCCAATTCTCCAAGCCGCAACTTCTTGGCCGCCTTCCGAATGCCCTCGGGTGTTTTCGTTTATTGAAGGCTACAAAGGGTCCGATGAACAGCAATTGAGATGTCGCGTTGGTAGACAAGGAACGTTGCCCACATTGTACCACCTATCTAGACAGTAGATGGCCTAAGTTACCAGCCCTGGGGAATTTGTTGCTCGCTGAAAAACGCTTGTTTCTACATCCAGCCGAGAAGAACACGGAAGTTCCCGCCGTTGGCATAGGAATACTTCTTAAATCCGAAGTGACTCTCACACAATTGGATTTTTGACCACACCAGATTGGCTCCGTTCTCACGATGACCCAGTTGGGATCAGCCACTGGGAAAATTTGCGAAAGGAAAGAGTGGGCATTTGAGTTATGCTGTATCCTGTTCGACTTGACATATAATAACCAAGGAAAAGGGAATAAATATCAGGATTCTAGCTTGCATCTCTCATTTTCTGCGCCGCAAAACATTTTTTTTTGATATCCAGGAGTTCAATTTCCAGCTCGCTGTTCCCACGCCTAGAAAGTACACGGCCGCCTTCGAACTTCCACAGAATATATTATATAGCTCCCCCCCCCCGCGAGGGCTTGCCACGGCGCCCCGGGACCCTTTCTCTCAAAGATGGGGAGCACGATGGATAAGACCTATGGAGCCATGTTCATCGGAGGTACGCCGCTTTAATCAATGCATTCCGCAAAATGCATCCTGAGCGGGGGGTGTATATGTAGTGTTATTTGCCACCTTGTAGGTTTGGCGGATCTCTTTGAGAACTGTCGCTAATAAGCGGGACCCACCTCAACAGCTTTCAAGGAGTTCTTACCTTGCAAGCATATATATACTACGAGAGCTTCCCCGACGATCTGCGGCGAATCAAAGTCCTCGTAAGGCCATGTGTCATTTTTTTCTCGAAGTCTTCTGATTAGAGTTAATCTTCAGGTTGCTGTCGTATGGTGCGGCACATCAATTTCTTCCTTTCTTATGCAGAAGGTTTTGCTCATTGTTGCGCAGGCTGCTCGACGTCACACACCTCGTCCTCATCTGCCAGTCTTGCTACCATTATCTCGTCACCAACTGGGGAAACGGGCCAGCGCTGCTCATAGCGACACGCGAACTCGACTTGCACCTCATCTTCGTCGGAATCGCAACTCTTGTGTGCCAGGGATTCTTTCTCCACCGGTGGGCATTTAATGCTCCTTGATTAAATTCACTTTCATTTTCACCGCGGCTCTTCTGAAATATTGAATTCTGCAGAATATGGATGTTCAGTAAACACAATTGGATCTTGACTGGCGTCCTAACCGCAGCATGCGTCGCCGTATTTGCCGTGGAGATCCTCCTCTCCGCGCAGATCCTCCAGGTTCCCAGCGTCGCATATTTCAGCGCTCACACTGGTGAGGTGATGGTGCTGTTCTCTCTCGGCGGTGCCGGTTCGTAATTACCCACTTCCGTCCGTATTTTCTCGGTTCGTCATTAATCGAAGAGCTTCAGTGGATGTAGCTATCGCGCTCGTATTGGTGTTTTACCTGCAGCAGGGAAGAACGCATTTCGACCGGTGTGTTCAATCCCTTTCGGTAAAATTTCCTCTCTATTCGGGTTGTCCAACCGATTTTACAGGACCAACTTCGTTGTTGCTCAAGTCATTCATTACACGGTCGCTACCGGCCTGGCTACCAGGTATGAATAACATATTTAAATATAGTCCACACCTGCTTTAAAAATCCAACAGCGTACTAGCAGTTGCTTGTCTGGCTTCCGTGCGCCTCCTTCTTGATTTTTGTGATTGCTGCTCTGACACTGACATCCACAGTATCTCGCCGCTCCACACACTTTCATATTCATTGTGAAATCCCTACGATTTATTTTCCTGTGGTAAAGCTGATTTGAGTACCAGGCAATACACTTTTCCCTGGGACGACTCTACACAAATGCTCTGCTCGCGACGTGAGCGTACTTCAGCAGGGGGTACCGACTCATCACCTAATCCTCCCATAGTCTAAATTCGCGCCGTAACCTGCGCCACGGAACACAGATCCAGCGCTCTCCTCCCTCGTTCACGGTCATGACCACGCGGGTCGTCACTGTGAGTTTTCCGTACCCGAATCCTTTTGTCACCAAATAATCGACGGATATTGACGATGCGGCAGTCCACGGTCGACGAGGAATTTCCAATGTCACCCAGATCAGTCAAAGAATTTCCGCCTCCCCCTCCCGCACCAATGGCTCAGTGATCGACTCCTTCCATCATTTATTCTCTAATTCCTGGGGTGTCAATAACATTTTAGATGGAGCGGGGACGGTCATCCAGGAAATGGCAGGACACTTGCGTGCGGCAGAACCAACCAATTTGTTCCAAATGTAATCAAATTTTTGATTTCCTGTAGCCAGAATACCAATGTTTACGGGGTGCGGGACAGTAGAGATACAAAGGGGCGTTACGTGAAGCTTTGTTGGAACGTGAAACTACGCCGACGTCGAGATGTATTTCCTTGAGATCATGGCGACTTGAGCCAACCTCAAGGGAGCGCCGATAAAAGCGCAAAAACTCTACTGTGACCTTTTGCTTGTTCAATTCGTCCAACTTTCCCTTGAGGCTTTTGACGTTCAAATTGAGTCCTCGGCATCTCGGCAGGACCATGATTGTGATCGCTGATCACTGGCGGTCTCGCGACTCTCGCCTCATCATCTTCGTTCTCCTCGCACCCCGTACTTTAGGCCACTCATGCGACAAAAACCTGAAAACCGCTTAGAGGCCAAAGAAAGTGAATCCTGATATCCTCCAGCAATCAGCGACCGCCTCGATGCGTTTCCTGCCGTGTGACGTGCATCAAGCTTGCCTTGGCGCTGCTGCATGTCGCACCTCGAGCGTCAAGATTCCAGCAGGCTTCCTTGACACTGAGACCGCCTCCGTCTCTGGGATGGGATTCCAGAGACCATCCTCATAGTTGCTACTTTCCTGTTCCCCAGCCACAAAGCGAGCGCATTTCGTCTTTGATATGCTCGGCGCTAATTACAACGAAAATTATCCCATTCGTGCGTGCATATTCGATTTAATATGGTACAAGTTCGTTCCTTCAGCATTCTTCGGGTACCTCACGGCCAATCTTTTTCACTAGATACCGGAGTGGCGAATCGATGACGAACGTATGTTATAGGAATTCTACCTCCTGCCAAGCCGCTACAGTACAGGGACATGTCTATCACTCCTCTCCCTGATAAGGATTCAGAGCACCAAACCCGGAATTGCTCTCCCAGCCTTGGAAAAAATCCGTCTCCCGCTTGCCCAATACCGACCCTCTGATTGGCCATTCAACGAAGGAATAATTGGTCACAAAACTCTTTCTCGGCCTTCGACGTCCTTGCTGGTACTCAGCTCTTCACTTTCCAAACACAGAAGGCTCCCCCCGAATTGCCACGTTTGGCCAGTCTTAGCCGCGACACATACAGACACTACCTCTTTGGCGTACGGACCATGCACATCCAATCGATGAACCGATATTACCTCTACAGACCCATTCCCACGAATGGTAAGGCTTCCCTGCCGACCACAATCACCTTAGGTACGCTGTTCATTCTCAGGTGTGCCGGCTCCGCTGCCGGTCATGCTCTACCTGGGAACTGGGTCTCATTCGCTGGTGCAACAAATGCTTGGCATCCCCAGGCTAAGGGACACTGTCTTCCTGAGCCCTTCTGTCGGGTTCGAGGTACTCAAATTAGACTAAGCCGTGGGCGGCATCGAGCACTGGATTCGCAGCCGAGGTTCATTCCCTGGATATGAACCAAGGGCAAATTGTTGAACCACGCAATCCATTTCTGAGTCGACTTCGCTGAATGCTATGCCCCTGGAAATTTTAATGCAGGTACAACTCATCGCCTTCTAAAATCTCTTCAGGGGCAATGGGGTCTACCTTTTGGATCTGCTCGCAAATGGCATATATTTTAGAGGTTCCTTCAGGGTATAAAAGGCATAGTTTGTTGGCGGTATATACCAACGGTCCTTGATTTTTCGAGGCTCGTCTTGGTCTTCTGGAATCATGCGCTTTTCGTCGCTCTCTTTCCTTATAGTGACTGCGCTTGTGTTCCGTGCATACGGTGTCCCGCAGGCAACTGCAAGCGCTCCGAAGGCAAGGATAAGTGTGGTCCCCGCTAAGGGTGGTCCAACCGGCGGCGGCGGCGGTGGCGGTAGTGGTGGTGGTGGTGGTGGCGGCGGCGGCGGCGGCGGCGAGGGTGGCGACGACCCCGGAGTGCCCGTCACAGGAAGCGGTATCCCCAATGTCACCGATGCCAGGAATCCGACGTGCGTTCCCTGGTACGGTATCCGCGATGCGATCATGGGCGGGATTTTCCAAGGTGAGATGGTTCATTATAAGGTTGGGCGGAACCAATTCTTTCGTTGTAGGTCGATGTGGCGACAACGCGCGCGCTGCTATCCGTCTGGCGTTCCATGATGCGGGTAAGCTCGCAAAGAAGTTGGCGGTATGCCCGTGTTGAATATTTCCAGGTACCTTCTCCCTTGAGTTACAAGCCAACGCGCTGCCAAACGGTGGTGCTGGTAGGTGTATTTGTCTCTCTTTAAGTAACCAAAACTCAAGTGAAAACGAGATGGATCCATTCTGGTCGATCCAAATGAAGTCCTCCGCGCCGAGAACAACGGACTGCAGAACATTGTCAGCCTCCTGAACCCACTGCCTGCCCAATTCAATGTTTCCCCTGGCGATATTGTTCATGTGGGTCTATTTGAGATATTCCCTCGCCAACTTATCAATAACGAAATGCGGTTTGTAGCTCGCTGGCGTCCTAGCCGTCGTACGTCCGTGGAACCCAACCCACGAATTCGTTCTTATGTTTCATAGCTCGCCTGTCCAGGCGGCCCGGTCGTCCCCGCCTTCGTGGGCCGCACAGCGCCAAGGAATATCGCGCCAACTGGCCTCCTCCCAAGTCCCGAGGACCCGGTCGACGTACTTACCGCTCGGTTTGCCGATATGGGCTTCACCATCCGCGAGTTGATAGCACTCATTGGCGCGCATACGACTGGCAAGCAGCGATTCGTCAATCCCTTGGTGGCCAACGCGTCCTTTGACACTACGGTGGATATCTGGGATACGCGTTTCTGTGAGCATAAAATCATTACGTGAAACGCTTGACTTCACATCCTGTCAGACACGCAGACTGACGACGCCACCACCGATTTGCCTGGTGTGTTTCACTCAATTATTTTAGATTCGATCTGAACTCGCCGATATCACAATCAGGAACCTTCAAACTCGACAGCGATGTAAACTTCGCGACTGACCCGAGCACCTCGACGGATTTCACCCGGTTCATAGGAAAGCAAGATATCTGGTGTGCCTCCCACCCAAACTCCATCCATCCACTGCACATCTGACCACCCTTTGAATTGTCAGGATCACCGAATACGCGGAGGCTCACCAGAAAATGAGTCTGCTAGGTTTCGACGTACGCGAACTCACCGACTGCAGCGAGATCTTGCCTCTTGCGATTGACCTTACCAATCTTGCGGAGATTACGAGTATTGGAGGGAGTGGCAAAACGCCGACGGATCCTCTCATTGACCCTATCAAGCTTGAAGCCGCAATTCAGCAGTTCCGCTCCATCTGGCTCGTCCCCCAGTGAGGGACACACGGTGGACAAATTTTGATCATCCTTGGGTCCATATCTATCGATTATCAGGTCGGGGAGCCTAATTAGATAGCTTCCTCATAAATATGCTTCTTTTTCTCTTTCGGTTGTATGTATTTTCCAAAAAGTGAAATTAAGGATACCAGCGAACTTGTGTTCGACTGCCGGAGGCTAGCGCCACGTCCCGCACGTAACATCACGACAAACCATGTTCAACTGCACAACCTTGTGGAATCGCCCTGTGTTCTGCTTGTCCTTTTTTGGCTGTTCTCGATGTGTTGCCTTGTCAATCCCGCAGTGTCTTGAAACGTGATTTCTATAATGGGAACAATATATTGCGTTGACGGTCCAGGGGAAAGAGTTCAAACTAACGACCAAAGGCAGACAGAGCTTACGTTACATTCTGGACGGTTAGTATCCAAAATTAATCGAACCTGATGCCGCGCCGGAAACGACGTTGGTATCTCCGCCGGGATGCCCGAGCGCCAAGTCAAAGCTCATACACACCCTGTTTGGACTGTAGGTCCCTGTGTGCATTGGCGCGCCGATCTTGATCGGATGCATCTCGGTAAATACGGTGCTCATGTAGGACGGCTGCAAAAAATCGAGCTAGTTCCGGGTTATGTTGGGATAGTTTCTTCTCACTCGGAAAAGAACTCCGTATATCATTTCCCAGAGCCCCCATGGATAATTGAATTGCTCTGCGTTGCTGCGTGTATCCACTGGTCCGCACTTCCGGAGGCGTTGTCATCTATCCCGAACTTGAGCTCACACACATAGCATGAAAGCGGTACGTTGGATGCATTCTATCGCATATTTATTTGGTCGAAATGGTACAGTCGGCGAAGTTAATCGCTGCTTGAGGAAACGTAAAATAATAATGATACCAAGAAAGTAAGAGTCATGACGTAGCTACGTAGGCAGTAGGTATATATGTGTATGGTATAGAACCGTGGGGCGAAATATAGGCATGGTAATACAGTGTCGTACGGTGTCCTTGTGCATGTTGGGGACGGTGTCTAACCCCCGCCATGCCGGGGTTTAATGAGGTATTGAATTCTGATCCGGATTCCAGCACTCGTCACCACAGGAATGAGTCCACTAGAGGCCGTGCTTGCAAAAACCAAGTTACATTGCCTCGTACTGCTCTCGTAGCTTCAGGAGCTGATACTCTGAGTCGGGAGTTAGTATCGGCCTCCCGAGGTCCAGAGAGACTCACGAATGAGGGGCGATCCAGCAGCGTACACTTCCATTATCTTCATTCCCGTAACCAGCTCGGTGTCCTCCACGCCGAAGCCCTTCTCCCAAGTCACGGGGAACACGCGCGCGCATATCATCTCGTCCAGCAGGACCCCACATGCGAGCGCGCACAGCGCCCCTGCTACGGGATGCGCGATTGCCTGGGCACCCACGCGCACGTCGCCGAGGCAGTCGAGGATAGCGCGCGCGGCAAAGAGGCATTTGCCTTGCGCCTGGGTGTCCAACGCCGCTGGGCTGCGGTGCAGGCGGATTGCCGCGGCCGCGGTCAGGGCATGGGTGAGCGCAAGGGTACGCGCGGCGGAGGTGTCATCGTAGTAGCCGTAGATGGGTGGGAGAGACTCCCAGAAGGCTATGATCCGTCGGTCGAGTAAGGAGTACGCCGTTGTATAAGCTGTGAGGTCTTGGGGCCCGAGGTCTGCGGACGTGATGAGCACAGTGTACAAGGAGGAGAGAGCTTTAACATTGACGTACCCATGGACCAGCTCGTACCAAGGCGTGTGGTTTGATGGAGCAGGACGGAGGCTTTGGCGTGAAGCATGCAGAGTGGGCTCGGGGGGCCTTGAAAGGGATCTTCCATGAGAAAGTGCAGGATGCTATCTTGCACGCGGTACCCAGGAAGCAGCAATCCTGCCTCGTAATCCTCGATCTCCAACGGCCACGGTGTGTCGATCTCACCGCTCGCAAAGTCGAGGATGGAGAAGGCGCTCTTTGCGGTGTTGAGAGAGAAGTTGAGGTGGGTCTGAAGGCACGCGACGGCCCAGAAGGCGCGGATGCGTTCGCCCTCCTCGACGGTGCTGGCAGATGGGGCTGAAGGGTACACCTCGGTGAAGTCGGGTACTGCGAGCAGAGGCAGTGGAGGCGCGGGATGCATAGAGCGAATCTTGTGCAGGTGATGACCGAGGACCAGCGTCGCTGCGCCGTTGGCGTAAAACTCCGCCTCGAGCAAGCGCTTAACGCGCAGAAGGTAGGTGGCGAGGAGGACCAATGCCTGGATCGCATGCAGGAGTTGTGTCGAATGCATGTCGGCGGAAATCTCGGTGGAGATGTGCTGCCTTGCCCGATTCAAGAAAACAGACTCGAAGCAGAGGAGCGACGGGGACTGGGAGAGATGTGCGCCCCATAAATATACGGCGTAGCGGAGAGCAGAGGATGGTCGACGGTCCTCGCTGAGCACGGCGTCCCGAAATCGATGGGGGTGGAGGAAAAAGCCGAATTGTGTGGCGTGAGGAAGGAAGGACGGTAATCTGCAAAAGTCTGTCGGAATTGAGTTCACATGAAGGATGCCATACGCACAACATGTCTATCATGGCGAAATTGGGTTCATTGGAGTCAAAGCAATCCGAAGAGCTCCCCAGCGCGGGGACAACAGAGCTCTCTGAGCGGGGCGGGGATTGGGATCCAGACAAAAAGCCCAAGAAAAGAGGACCAGTGTCGCTGCCTGACGAGGATCCGCTGAAGGAGGATCGTCTGGGAGACGGTGGAGAGGATGGAGTGGGAAGTCTTGAGCTTGCGTCGTAGTTCGGACTCTTTTCTGCGTGTAGTTCTTTCAGACGCATCTGGAGACGCGAGACTGTATGCTCCAGTCTCTGTGTTCGCGACATGGTGTCTGTGTACTCACACGGATCCTCTTTTGGGAACCCGCGTGCAGGAATCGCATACAGGACGCTGAATGTGTGTCAGACGGTTTTTGGAGACAGTAGAGATCGACGTACGACTCCGTTACATTTCTAGCGGGAACACGACAGCAGTTAGCAGGATTCGAAGCGTCAAAGAAATAAGGAACTTGCGATTTTCAAGTGTCGACAGTTTAAGCAAGCCTTTCCTCGCCGCAGGGGCTGACAGCGTTGTTTTTTCTCTGGGGCCATTGCGATTCGAGTGAAGGATTTGGTGTCGGAGTTAGTGTGGTGTGATTTAAAGTGATTGACCGACAGCACGGCAATTATTATATGGCCGCCAAGCGACGACGATGAGTGTGTAATTGTTTGAGAATTACCGTTGACGTAACACAAGCACCGCGGATCCTGCTACAAAACTCGTGAATGGGGGCAATGCTTCCCATCAAGTGCACATCCCTTATTAGGAATTGGGAGTTTCGCATCAGTGCCAAGCGCGCGCTCTCGATCGGCGCCCGACCTCGCCGACGCTGGCTTTGTGTGGCGGTTACTTAGAGTCTTCCGGAAAGCAGCCAAAGGTCATCTGAATTGCGGCCGACCCGTCAATTGATCATCAGTCGGAATAAAATCAGAC
The DNA here is from genome assembly GCA_014462655.1 of Mycena venus. Taxonomy (NCBI): domain Eukaryota; kingdom Fungi; phylum Basidiomycota; class Agaricomycetes; order Agaricales; family Mycenaceae; genus Glaucomycena; species Glaucomycena venus. Next base: position 2,011,181 of record JACAZI010000005.1, on the reverse strand, counting down.
CGCGGTAAAGTCAAGGGAGCGGAGGATCTGCGGCTTGCTGGTGGATCCATGCCGACTGCCTCGTTGCCCAAGGCACAGTTGTGGCGGATTAGGTCTTCCACTGTCCATATAATCCATACTCGGTCCATACACTTTGAGTGTTCCAAGACGGCGAAGTTGTCTAGCTTGCATTTCCCGCGGTCATCAGGCGGGCGTCTGGATGAGGCTGCAATTCAGTTGAGAAAATGTACAGAAAGGCTGAGGAGGCTTCTCTTCCACCGACTATCTCGTGGTGCCCCGTTACCCCACTAGGGGGTCCTTAACGCTCGCATAGCAAGAAATTCGACGACAAATCGTGATCGGGGCTGTGGAGGCACAGAGAAGCCGAGAATAGCACTGGGGTAACATGGCGAGTTCTATGGTTTATGATTGCCGGTGACACGGAATAGAATCGACAGAGGTGCAGGGAGAAATCATTTCAATTTGATTTAGGACAGCCGCCGAACTAGGAGACAGCCAGAATTGTATTGTCTTTGCAGTGCGTTGAACGGCAGTTTTCATTTAAAAATTTGGGGTCCAGCACCGACAACCCAACCTGAATCGGAGCATCTTGACTCGAGGAGAAAAGCGCTTTTTGGCATGCCAGAACCAGCCGTTAGGGTTCCTAGAAGAGATCCGGACATGGTCAGGCCGGCGACGTTGCTGAGAGCCGAATACCAGGGCCTCACCGATGTGAAGACCCGGCAAGAGTGGGAAAGCGATTGGTTCCGGACTTGTTAAGGGCCGCATCAACAAACAAGAGACCCGGCTTGATCCGATCCAAAAAAAGCCGTATACCACATCCATCTCGATACTGTCCTCAGTGACCGGCGGCTCGTACTGCCTGAAACTCTTGCATGGGCTCCTCTGGTTCTGTATTGTAGCTGTGATTCTGCGCAACTCTGTGTGGTGAATGTCACTGGTCTTGGTGCTACTCTGATTCGGCCTGATTGATACTATTCCCACTTTGACCAGAATTGCGCCAATACTTCAGCTATATCGTCATCGGAAACCTGTTCGGGAATGTACGAAGTATTTCCCGCCGCAAATAGATTCTGGTTCAGCCTCAAGGCAATGTCCTGTTTCTCAGTTTTGTATCATCATCGAATAGACACAGCCCGAGCAGTGTGACTGCTTTATACAACCTGACTCGTTCAAAAGTCTTCGGATTCTTCCCTATTTTTCATAGAGGTGCCTTCGGGCGATATGCAAAGGAAATTTCCGCCTGCTGAGGCAAGTAATTGTGTAATTTTCTATCGGCAATTGGTGTATTAGGTTTCATTATATGGTCTTTCAGATTGGAGTTCGATACCGAGCCGTTGCTAACGTTTCCTCCTGGATACAACCAGCCGTGCTGCCGGACAGCCGAGATATTGACACCGCTCGTGTTCCATAGAACTCGCTTCTAGAAAAATCTTCAAACTCTGATGCTCTATTCTTTTGCAACCATTTTTCTTCGCAGTAAAGCATATGGCGCTGCATCCAAGCGCTTAATGTGCTGGCAACATGTACCAGCCCATATTGTGTCTCAAAATAGAAATTTGCACTGGGATCAAGCTGACTCGGAATAGCTGCCCGGGAGAAACTGCTCATGTGTTGCCTTCACAGGGCGACGTATAATTGCAGGCACTCCCATTGAACAGGAGCCCCTGGCTGCACCCAAGCTGCACCTCACTGTCACTCGATACAGTTTCAATTACTCATGTGACACAGCCGGAGCCGTACAGCCGGGGCATCGCTTCCTATTAGGGTCGGCGCCGGGTTGAAACGCCAAAGTGCTTGGCATACGCTCGGGCGACATAAGTCACAGAACAGGCGAGAAAGTGTCCCATTTCTTATTCTTTTCTTTTCGCGTCCCGGACGCCCATTCAATATGTTTTTCGCCACCGCTTTGCCGTCTATTCTTCTGTTCTCGACTAGACCATGGCTCGCCGCTGCGAATGGGCGGGATCAACAACCTCCTGCTCCGAGTCCGGAAAACACGATCTATAACGACCAGAACATACGCGTACGCTCATAATCTTTTGTACTTGGAGCCATGTTTATTTATCACCTCACCAGTATGTCGCGACCGTCGTCGTCGGGGGCCAGTGTATGTTCCATGGACCTACCGATAACTCGTCTCTAAACGTAAGAAATTCCAGCAATCAATGTAACCCTCGACACCGGAAGTACAGATATGTGGTGCGTGCAAAGCGACATCAACTTTTTTTTTCATTTTCACCCATAAGCGCCATCTTAGGCTCAATCCCCGTGGCGGCGTTGGAACATTCGAAGACACGAGGGTCCCTCACAAAATTGCCTATGCCGACGGAAACTCCTACATCAACGGGACAATCGGATTGATGCAAGTCTCTCTGGCAGGGCATGTCGTACCGAAGCAAGGTATGAATGCCCAGCATACATTTTGTAAAAACTGACTCTAACTTGATAAATCTAGCCTTCGTCAACGTGACAGAGGTGAGACCTATTCTTCTTTTCCTTTTCTTTTGTGAATAATGTGTCGCGATTAGAACGTCAATGAGGATCAGTGCGGCCACGGTGTCTGTGGGCTCATCGGTCTCGGCTTCGATAATCCCGACGGGGGCATCGAAAAAGCGCTCTCCGACGCCGGCCAGGACGGCCCCAAGATCGGCAAGTCCCTCCTGAGCAACATCTTCGACATGAACCCCGATAAAGGCCGCTTCTTTGCCCTGTCATTGTCGCGCCTCGACGATTCGCAGGATAGTGCCCCTGCGACTCTGCATATCGCTGATTACGACCCACGATACGCCAGTGTCCAATATGAGCCCATGCGTCCGGTGTTCCCGTCCAACAAGACGACCTGGGATATTCTTTCGAATGGCTTCACTGTTAATGGCTACCACTTACCCTTGACCGCAAACCCAGAAAACGGCGCACCGCCCGGTCAGATTATCGTCGGTCTCGACTCTGGGAGCCCTGGTGTCCACACGCGGCCAGAGATACGCGACGCCATATATTCTCAGATTCCTGGCGCCGTGCTTGCGAAGAACTCTTCGATCCCCGTTCGTACCTGGAGGAAGGATGAGGACGTGTGGGTGGTGCCTTGTAACGCGTCGGTCGAGTTGACTCTAGACTTTGGGTACGTGTTTCAACGTCGGGTATTATTATCTCTTTCTGACGTTTCCATGGCAGGAGTAACTCGTACCCCGTTCATCCGTTGGATTTAACGACAATGTACACCGTCACCAAAGATGGGGTCGAGCGCACTATCTGCACGAACACTATCACCAACGGCGGCTCTATCGGCGGCAACCCAAAGGGCAAGGATCTCCTCTTCGGCGACCCCTTCCTCCGCAACGTGTACACCGTGTACGCCAGCATTCATCATTCGTTTCACCTGTACATGCTCACAAGATTAATTTTGACAGCTACTCGTTCGGAAATTCGACGACCCCGCCGTTCGCGCAGTTCCTGCCCTTGACAAATGCTTCGGAGGCGGCCAAGGACTTCACCAGTATCCGTAACAAGCTCCTGGCTGACGGGCCCCCCCGAGCTTAGCCCGGCTGATCTCGTCCACTTGTACGACGGTCCATCTGCCGGAATTCCCTCAACCCCGACTCCGCCCTCGGGATCTGGCTCGGGTGACTGCTGTTGCGCCTCAGGCAATGTTCGGCTCGCTGGAAACCTTGCGGACGCATCCTCCGACTCCACCCTCACCCAAAACGCACCGGTCGTCATCGGCCTCCTCGCTGCGAATCTCCTCGTTGCACTGGCCCTCCTTGCACTCGGCGTCACCAATTTTATACGCCGTGGAGGGAGAGCTAGTTTAGGGAGAGGTCAAAGTGCACCACGATATGTGCCTGTGCATGTACGCGGGCAGTCCGCTGCCTTGAGTCGTCCCTCATTTTCAGAGGAGAAGCGCTATTCGGACGCTTGAACGGTGGGGATTGACATGGACTTTTCTGTAATTTATTTCGCTCTATTAGTATTATCGCACGGACACTCCTTAGTTCCTCAATACTTGCACTTAAATTTTTTTCAGTAATTCATCAAATCATGGGCGAGATGTGTATTGTAAATTCATTAGCGCAAAGCTAGGAGTGTTATTTCCCGCGATCGCTTGCTCTTTAAGCCTTCACCTCTGCAAGCAGCCAGCGGATCCCGGCTCTGATGTCCACCTCCCACTTCTTGCTGATGGTCAGTTGCGGAAAGCTCGCGTGGAACGCGTGCGGGACGCCAGGATATCTGCACCCGGGGATGAAATGATCAGAAATCACATCGAACTGTGAAGAAAAAAGAAGGTAGGGAAAGAGAAACGCACACGTCGAGCTTCGTCCTCACCCCACACTCGCGCAAGAACCGTTCATACAGAAGTCCCTCGTCCCTGAGCGGGTCGAAGCCAGCGACTTGGATATACAGTGGAGGAAGATTCTCGTGTGCGAGCAGGAGCGGGGACAGTTGGGGATCGGCAGGATCCCCTTGGAGACAGGCTGTCATGTTCAAAATAATTAACCAGGGCCTGAATCATGAACGGAAGGTGACACACCAAAAAAGAATTCTAGGTTCGTGCGCCCCATGACCGGCGCATCCTTGCACTGGTCGAGAGACAGCAGCTCTGCCTTGTATCTCATTTCTCGCTCAATAACTCTGGCAGACTGGAAAAGAAAAAATAGCATACTGCTCGGGGTATGTCTTGGGATGCACAAGCGATGGAACTTGAAGGAGATGACCAGTGAGTCTACGGCCTTCGAAGAAGGGATCATCTCGTGCGCGGTGGACTATCTCAGCGGCGAAGTGGGCCCCGCCGGACGCCCCGCTGATTATAAATCCCCGTGATGGAGAAGCGGAGAGTTTCGAAGTGTTATCGGCGGACTAGATGTGCGTGAGCTTATGTGTGAAAATTACGCTGAGGTAAGAAGCGCAACGCACCCACTTCAAGGCGGCGTAGCAGTCGTTCAGGCCAGTCGGGAAGGGGTGTTCCGGCGCCAGCCTGGGCCATCAAATTACGACGCACGCACTATTGGACTATTGGATACGCAATATTACCTGTAGTCAACATTCACGATGCAAACCCTGAGCTCGACGCTGAGAATCCTGAGATAAAAGTCATCGAAGTCGAGATTCCCCGATATCCATCCTGCATTAATGTTATTCAATGGACCCAGAATACGATGACGGAAGAGAAGAACTAACCTCCGCCGTGCAGCCACACGAGAAGTGGGAAACGAGCACTTTCTCCGTCCTGGGGGACGGGCTGAATGCAACGTACAGCAATTTCCCCACCATCTACGGGGGACGGTGTCCTCCGTAACGCGGTACGAGGACTCTTCAATGCAAATGAATCAATTAGCTGTTGAGGTCGAGACTCGATACGGGTGCGCACCGGGAGGGAGGCTCGGTTGAAGAGTGGCCATAAGCTTGGGGATGACGATTGAGGTCATGGCATGGCGTTGTGAGGCGACAGTGATCGTTCCAGGCGCTGGATAGAACCCCTGCACTTTCGTCCACAACTCGGCGAACTCAGGATCGGGGTCGGATAGGTATGCATGTTCGGGCATAAGTTAGCTAGCTGCCAGTGGAGGTGTATTCAGATGAAGAAGGACTGATGCTCCATGCAAGGAACCAGGAGTTTATATATGGCATCGGAGGAATCCGGGTTGCACCGGGTTGGGCTAAATTGGGTTCCAGGATTGGTACGCTCCATCGGCACCGATGCGTGTCAAGTGGTGTACTTGGGTGTTGCCCGAGGTTGTAATGTGATTAATCCAACTCCGAGATGCGGTGCAGGTCCATGGAGATTTGGAGCGAAGTCAGTCCGTACCGATGGTGCAGGCAACTCCTAGATAGAGAACGTACATTTTGGAGGAAACCAACACACGAAGTGTTTGTCGGGAGGCCGTAGTAAATCACAGACGACGATGTCGATCATCTCAGGGTGGCACCTGGTAAATCGATACAGTGTGAGATTTTTTTTGCATAAGGGAGCGGAGAAAGCCGGAACAAGGTGGGTAGCATTCTGACATACGACAAACATCGAACGAGCCAGAAACAAGTCCAAGATCCTTGAGACCTGGTGAGGTCCAGGCAGCAGAGTTTGAGGATGTGACGGAAAGCCAGCGCCTGCTAGTACGGGTCCAGCGGTAAGGGAGCTCAAGGAAGGCGGATGTCTTGTGGCGGTATTTGTATCCGGGAATAACAAGGATGGAAGGCTCGGGCGAGGAGAACAAAAAGACGCTTAAAGACGATGGAATAATGCGTCAGCCAACAGGCGGCGATGGAGAAGATGAGCTGCCCCGGCAGAGGGCCTAGACATGATACGAGTTCGACTCTCAGGGAAGAAAGTGTCCAGGCTGCCGAAGAACAGACGAAATCCAACGGGAAGCGGCGACGTGCAATGAAACTGTGGGTTTCCATCGGCGCGTCAGAGAGCTGATGCTGGCGTTGACTGTGCAAAAGAAAGGCGGTTGCCACGCATCAGCAAACATTCGGCCCGCGTGGTCCGGTTGTCCTTGCCTCTTGCCACCGTACGTTTCCTCTCTGGTGGCAGTGCTCAACGTCTGGAATTCATTGAGACAATGTTATACTCCGTGTCAGCGCCGCACTACTCTGGATTTTTCGTCGATTCCCATGACATTCGGCTTCTTAGTGGTGGCTGCCGGCCACTGGCTGGATGGCTCAGGGCTCTGTGCATGACTTTTTTTTCGCTGAAACCCGGAATCCGAGATGGATCAATAAGGTGGTCGACAGGGATTCGGGAAGAATATTCGAGCAGTGATCGACTAATATCTTGACCTGATCTGGCCTGATATATAACACGACGGAACTTCTTTGTGGGGCCCGTCAGAGCTACAGGGCAGACAGAGACATCGGCGGACCCACCGAACAGTATCAGGAACCCCACCACCGAAGGTACTATCCAAACACGCATGGAATCCCCTCCAATCTCTGAGATTGAGGCATTCGTCTCCACCCCGTTTGACTATATTATCATCGGTCAGTAACCTCTTGGTTTGCCAGTGGCTCTGCTCACTCCTCCTTAGGCGGTGGAACTGGGGCCTCAACAATATCTTGAACCATTCCATCATTTCAACGAAGATAGATGAGATCGAGGCGGAGATTGCAGTTCGAAAGAGTACAGGTGTACTGACCGAGCTGGTGATGCAGCAGTATACCATTCAACTGGACTGGCTCAAGAACAAGGAAGGGACGCTCCCGCACTTGGAATTCCTACTTTTCACACAGGGCCTCGTAAAGTCCAATCCAAAGGCGTGTTACTTTATGATGGCTGCGGGGGCACAGGTGCGTCAGTTTCGGTTTGATTTCATTTGAGAGATTGATTGGTTGGTCCGTGACCAGCATCCGCGCAGTCGTGGCTCTGTGGTAGGCATTGATACATGCACCCTCAGATAGTGAACATTATTCTGAAGACACCATGCACCCCAACCAGCATATTTCGAGTGCGGACCCAGTGCAAGAACCCGCCATTAATCCACGCTATCTCACAGAGGAATTCGGTTTGGTGCCAATCAGTAATTGGATCGTCTCCTAGCATTCAATTCGTCCTTCAGATGCATTTTCGCTCTTAGCAGGCTACCGGGCCATCGAGAAGCTTTCGCAGACCCCTCCTTTTACGGACATCATCGAGGAACAGATTATGCCCGCGGCCAAGCTTAGCGACGACGAGGTCATCCAGTAGGTTTGATTTGCGATTGTTCCCTTGGGCAGTTAATAGACCATTGCCTGCCAGATATATTCGTCAGACGTGTATTGTAAGTGTATTTCAGTTCCCGTTCTCATTGGCCCGTTTCTCATTTCATGCCATACCTTCAAGTCGGGTTCTCATTACATGGGTGAGTCGACTTCGGTTCTACTTTTTATTTTGCCTCTGCCTCTCATGTTTGACTGATGGCGCAAAGGAACTGCTGCCATGGCGCATCGTGAGCTTGGAGGTACGCAGTCGTCCAGACCCCAAATTTATTTCCCATATGTTCTCTCAGGTGTGGTGGGCAGCAACCTCAAAGTTCACGGAACTGCGAATCTGCGTGTCGCCGATGCAAGCATCATCCCTCTCCCAATAGCAGCGCATATCCAGGCGACTGTCTATGCCATCGGTGAAAAGGTATGATTCGCGTCCGGGGTGTTTTGAGGATGGCTGATGCTTTATAGGCTGCTTCTTTCATTACATCGGAGCACGTCGACTAGACTATTCAGTTTCGTTTATTTTATTCACTAGAATCCGAGCTAGTCAGTTAAGGGTCTGTCTGAGAGACTATCTATTCAGTGCCGTCAAATTCGGTTCAGTCACCATTCCCACCAAGATGGGCCCAAGTTTCCCACTGCACTGCCAACTTTTTCCTCGAGTAGATTGAGAGGAGCCCCCTTCATTTTTTCAGGCCGTCAGGCATCTCTTCCCTCTCATATACTCGGAGCACTATTCCAGGCAAACACCATCCTCTCCCCGGCTCCGCATGCCTCCCCGTCACCAACCTATTTGCGCACAATCGATCCCTCCTCCATCGAGTTTTTGGTTTGGCTAGAATCTGTCCCAGCTCGCGATCAAAATCGACGCTCTTTTGAGCAAAAAAGTTGAAGAAGTCGGTCGAAATTTTCCTGTTTCAATTCTTCCACGATCTCAGTCGCCGCCGACAAAAACCGGTCCAGTCAAATTAGCAGTCACGGTGACACGGTCTATGTTCTTTGGAACTGGTCTTACTGGGGATATCCTGGATCGATGCACACATCATGACAGCGCTGACGAACCTCCTCTGCGCCTCACTGCACCAAGGATGCATCCAGCCTTGCATATCTCTGAGATAGTGGCTTTAGTATGAGAATCTGCCGGCGGAGACTCCTGCTGCAAGGCCTTTCTTGCAGCCCTTGCACAAACAAGTCTTCTCTTCCGTGACGCCGCCCTCGATGTTCTCTGGCGGGAGGTGCATGGCTTGGCCCCCCTGCTCAAGTGTTTCCCCGCAGATTTGTGGGAGGTTTCCGCTCTACATAACGAGCTCTTCTTGTTCGTGAGCACTCTTCTATTGAGCCAATTCTAGCATTCTCATCTCAAAAATTTAAAAGTACAGTCATAAACCGGGAAGCGAAATGTTACGTGGAAGCGAAACAGTGCTCCGTTCGCTACCTTCAAGGGCCTCAATGAGTGCAAGTTTTTTTGAGTGAATTCTTCTTCTTCCAAAACCCCCACACGTCGAAGGACTTGACTCAAACACCTGTATTGCAGCTGCCCGGGGCATTTTTGTTTGCCCTATTATTTGGCTCATATTTGCCGGCATTATGGATTGATGCTTTTACAAGCCCAGAAACTGTGCAGAGTCTTCAGAGAGTGTTTCTCGAGCTTGGGACCCCGATTATACAGCTCTCTGATCTATAGCTTTCAAGAGCAGGGCAGATCAAATCATTTTGTAGTGTTTCGCTTTGCCATTATTTGGCCAAATTTGGCTTTCAAGAGAGATCACTCCTGTTCTCTACGAGAACGTCACCAAATGAAGTGACCCCTTCCACTGGCATGTAGTAGAGATGCAATAGGATGGATCTACAGAAAGATTGAAGGTGCTGGGCATATTATTGAACTCGTAAAACACCAGGTGGCCTGAGCGTTTCGCTTCCCGGTTTACGACTGTACTTCATTCGCGCCATTTCGCCCCGACGACTGGACTCGAGTATGGGCGCATGTCTCGCGGATAAAGGAGATTGAGTTCAATAGAGGGAATATCTATCTCGGGCCAAAGGTCACCGACACTCTTCATTCAGCTCTGCGTGGACGATCCCTCCTTCCGCAGCTTCAAAAAATAAGCTAATAGATCGAGAAATTCCCGTTCAGACACTTCCCGGCTTTCCTTGGCCCCATCGCTACGAAGATTGCCATCACACTTAACGCGACCCCAAATTATACGCGAAAACTTTAAGTTGTTGCTGCGCGAACTACACCGATCACGGAGCTAAATCTTTCTGGTTGGGGTGGCAGCAGATTCGACTCGAATGAAAGCGCGGAGTCGTTTCTCGTGTGGCGACTGCACCATCTTCAGCATCTTACCACGCCTGTTTTTGATGCGGCTACAACCCACCACCTTGCAAAGCTGAGAGACCTGAAATCGGTGTCTGTTTCCTTCCATACCATGCCGCCTGATCCTGAGCCTCCTGTACATGGTTCCACCTTCCCCTCACTTCAGATCCTCAGTTTACAGGCATTCAGCACTGTCTGGCCGACATACATGATAAAAATGCTCCATCGGTGTCCGGTTAGCGAATTGTCACTAGAATTCATCCGTCCGCCTGTGGAACTTGGCGAGCCCGAGTCTCAGACGGTATACATGAACTTGAATAACGCAATCGGCAGCCACTGTGACTCTACCCCACTCATTTCCTTCCGCACCAATTATTTGGACTCGGAAATACCCTCTCCGGTTCTCAACGCCGTCTGCGCAGAGATCTTGATGCCGTTGTCGACATTCTACAATCTTTGGTCCTTGGTTATCCGCGCGTCGCGCATTGACCTCACCAACGTAGAGCTGGACGAGTTGGCCGCGGCTCGAGTGTCTCAATCTTGGGTCTGACCTCGTCGTTGCCCCCCGCCGAGCTTCCCCAACTCACACTCGAGAGCCTGGCCGTCGCGGGCTTTTGCTGCCCAGCACTCGTCCATCTCGGCCTCGACTTCGACACCTAGGTCATCCATCCTTCGCCAGCGATCGGAGTCTCGCAAGTGCACACGAGCATGCTTACTTCGCCCCTAGAATTGGCCATCTACATTGCTCGCATACTTCCTCTCCTCCAGGAAATAGGGGCGACAAGTTACATGCTGGTGGGTGAGCGGCAGGAACGGATAAATAGGGAGGAAAGACACTTACGGTATCGGAACTGGGCACAGACGATGAAAATTATTTTGGACGGACGTCTGGATAGGACGTGATTTCCTAACAGTGGAACACTTTTTGTTTGGCATTTCGGTAGATGACCCCACTAAAAATGAATCACTTCGTGCATAGATCCAGGTAGAACCTCTCACCATTTCCCCAGCACTAGGACTCAGGAATAATGGTCCTCAGATTGAATGCATTCTGTATAGCGGTCCAGCGCAATGATTATTTATGCATTATTTATTCGATTCGTGATCGGTAACATGCTAGAAATCTCATTCACCTGGGGCAATCCGCATCTTTGCAGGCAGGGAGCGTATCTTGGCAGCCAAGAAGCGCACCCGCGCCGTTGAGCGCTGAGCGCTGATGTGGCGCCATTCATTTCGGCCGCTCGAGCAGCGGACCAACTGGTACGGTGGGTGGTGATCTGACCTTCCTCGTTCCCCTTCTGAACGAAAGTGATTCGCAGAGACTTGTGAGGGTGATATTTCCATAATTTCTGAAGAGATTGTTGGGTTAACCATTCAGTTTTACTGTACTTAGACTCCATGTTCAAATGAACCACTTGGCCCTGACATTAGGAGGTATCTGAGTCTAACTACATGAAGGGATCTAGAGCTGCCTCGACACAATACACTCTGTCCTTGTTCAAAGTGATCCGTATTTCAAGGCCGTGTGGCTGGTTGCTTTCACGATGTTGCCGCGGTTAAGTTCCAGACCAATATCATGCCGGAAGGGGCATTCGGATTTCTTCAACAGTGCCAAGCCGGAATTTTCGTATAAATGCCAACCGGTATTCTCCCAATGAACCTCATTACTTCCACTTTCGCAAGTAATATCACGAGACTCTTTCTGCTCCAAATCCAAATTATTCCCGCTGACATGAAGCTCTCTATCGTTGTCCTTGCCCTCGCGGCGTCCGCCTATGCGAGTGTTGTAGCTCGCGTCGAAGGCGAAGTCACTGTTGCCGCCTCAGCCAAGGTACCTGATCAACCACGTCGTGGAATCCGGCACTGACCCTCTCTTCCCATAGTGGTTGAGCATTGAAGAAGGAATCTGTAAGGATTCTTATGGCTTAATACGAGTCACCGCTCAACCAAATGTCCAGCTTACAAGAACGGAAGTACTGTTTCGTTGGCCCCCCGTGCCGGCACTGGTAAATTCGGAGCTCTCGCTGAATATATTATCTCACAATGCAACCAGAGGTCGTCCATTGCTACGGAACTGGAACTAAGGTAAGCGAGATTCCCTCCGACACGAATCAGTCAACCTGACCAGTTCTGCTAGGCGGACCGTGCTCCTATTATTTCAGTGATCGACGACTGGTGTGGGTATGTTAAATTTCCCATTGCTCCCGTTTTCACAATCTGACATTCTGCACAGCCGAGTGTTTGGCACCACCGTGAACAACGGGCAAACCATTTGGGTTGGTGGACGTTCACGTCCAAACACAAAAAGTCTAATATGTTCCCTAGGCCCGGTACGACTATGGGACCTTCACCATTCTCGTCAGTGCTGAAGCCATCAATGGGTGATTTCTCGACTACTTTTTGAAGTTCGGGCCAGGTGATTAACTGAAGTTCCAAGCTGCTCCTGGGTTGTCGATGGAAATTGCAACCGCCTCCTTCGCCTTCCCACCGATCGCTGCAATACCAACGGAGAGAACGGAAAACAAGGAGGATTCGAAACCGATCTGTGTGGACAGTGGCGTATGGATCCCGGCTGCTGCGGCTCGGATTTCTGAGTTACAGATACAAGCAACTTTGGGCCGCAAAGGCGAAGTTGGTTTGGTTTTTTTTGATAATACTTGAAGTTGCTATGTTTTTCGTCAATCGGTGAATTGTTTGGCCCGCATGAAGTTTGTCTGACACGGAGTCGAACGATAGAGCTTCAGCGCCAAAATTTATTACACGACGGAGAGCACGACTATCCGCCCTCTCATTCAAGGTTGGGGTATCATACAGTCTGCGGGTTGTATCCACAGGTTCCGGCAAATGTTTTCCACGAAGCCAAGCCCTTGATCGCCGTGGTCGATTGGAACTTCATGCCGCTCCCAACGGCTCTGCGCACTATCATAACTCGACAGCTCTGTCGTTTGGGTTTCTTTCTCAAATTTGTTGAAACATTTTGCAGTTAACGCAGAGCATGGGCGGCTGCGAGGCAGCGCCGCAGCTTTATGTCACGGAACTCGGCCTTTCTTGCAGATTTGACTTGACCTCAGAGGATTGCCTATAGCAGAACACCCAATCGACGCCTATGAAGCTCTCAATGTAGTCCCGCCGTTGGCATTGAATCTTTCAAGTGACACATTGTGGTTGAGTTGGCAGCGGTTAGCGTAGTTGGCAGTATTAGGTTCGGATGTGTATCACCGGCAATCATACTGGGTCTTTTCCGCTTCCTCCCATGTCGCTGCGAGTACCGTTGGCTCATCCCCGGCCTCAGCGATCCCGAGTAGTCTCCAACATCTGTCAAGTTGAAAAATCCACGGACGGGCGCCGTCCAACTGGAGCTTAAGAAAGTGAATGAGTTGTCCTGTTAGTTCATGCCGAAAAGCCTCTTCTCCCTCCTTGTTTTGACATGAATTCAAAAGATATGAAAAAGAAACGCCTGCGTTATCCTGAAAAGGAACCGTGGGAATATTCGGTTTTGGTGGCGTCTGACAGGGACTCTACATCTCGATGATAGACAAGGATAGCGATAATAGCAAGGCCGCCATCCACATTTGTAATATCAGCCTATCAGCTCATTTGGCCAGCTTTATCGTGTGAGCACAGTCACCCCGAAATCGCAGGCAAGTATATGCCCAACTCGGACCGCTCAGACAATCTTATAGACCTGAAAAGTAGCAGATGCATGATTGGTGGTCCCACTTGCCTCTGCATAAGGATACATACTCAAAATATGCGCGACCTGGATGGATTAAAGAGACTAGTATAAAAGGGGCAGATATGGGTGTGTTCGGACATCGCGACACCCACTTCAGCACCACTACACCTCATCTGTTTTTCTGAGCTATGCAATACATAACCAGAGATTCATTAAGATAATCGAAAATATCCACATCTCCTTCTCCTTTCCCTCGGATCCAACGCGCTTGCGGCTCCGGTTCGCCATCAATTTCCATTACACACTTGCTCGTTAATCGTATTGATGCCTCTCCGGATAAAAGGCACACTCGTGGTGTCCGATTTATTTTTGACGGGGATGGTACTGCTTTCGCTCGCGCGCGTGTCGTTGTTTCAGCAGAGGGCGACGGAACTGTGCGTGGTTCCGCGCGTGCGAAAGACGAGGCCATCTAGAAGACAGATATAGCTGGAAACGGTGGCCTAGCGTGGCGATTGCCGCTGGAGGGGGGCGGCACTGCTGTCGCCTTGTCCCGTGAGGTAGTGATGGACAGCGATGTAATAATGCCTGGCCTTTCGAGAAGGGAGGATGGGTCCAGCGGCCAGGGGGTTGAAGGAGACGAAACCGAGATAGACTATTCGCGTGCCGCTGTTGCTGAGGGAGACCGAACCGTGCTTGCTTACTCACGGGAGGTGAATCGATCCGACGTTGTTGCGGAGGAAGATGGAACCGTGATCGGATACGGGCGTGCCCTTGGCCCAAGCCCGGTTCGGGCTAAGAGTGATGGAATCGCTGTTGCCTACGACGGCACCGCACTTGGCTTAGTGTGTGCGGAGGCGGGGGACACTGGCGTGGTCGATGAGGGAGACCACACTGTGATTGGTTACCCGCGGGAAGACGACGCTGACGGGAATGAGACGTAATCGGCTACTCGCGCGCGGATACCGGGGTCGTGGCTGGTGGGGATAGCACCGTGCCTGCATACTCACGCGAGAAGTAATGAGGGAGGAAGGGAGTGGTTGTGGTGTCACTCCTGGCGGAGTAGGTTAGGTAATTAACATCACTAACAGGATTGACCAGATGGCTTGTCAAGTATCGTAAAATGCGCCTCACAGAATGTTTATCAGAAAATTGTAGCTTGTGTCGACATTGGAGAACGCACCATTGTGAAAAAAAGGATCGTGAAGCAAAGGATCGATAAACAAAGGCGCCGCCCAACTTTGGATTGCCCACGTTGAAATATGAGTTCGGCCGCAGAATCCGAAGTAGGCACTTTATGATTGACGAGCGACAAGTGTCAGAGCTCAGCCTTCAATCCAGCACCGGCTCTGCCTTCCTCGGTCAATTTTTTCCATGACAGAGCACAACATAACAGAGTGAGCGCTTCACTTGGCAGCATGCAGCCCAAGGATGTCGCAAGAGGGAAATTTTCAGCAAATCGGGAGAAAGCTCGAGAGACCAGGTGGAGACCAAGCCAGAGGGCGGTCAAGCGTGGCGCTAGAAGTATGGCTAGAGAGCGGATAGTTTGAGAGGAATCCAGGTGGAAAGCGAGAAAATGCAGCTGTGCCGAAGAGGGAATAACTGAATAGCGTTCACGGTTCGACATGCGCTCCCACAGACCCGAATGCGGCGGCACAGCGGATCGCCTCATGTATGACGAATGGCATTGGGCCGTGGCCAGAAAGCCGCGGTTGACCAAGAGCATGGAGTTCCAGGCTCTCCTGCGAGATCGACCGCTCGGCGGAGTGGTGGCAAGAGGCAGGAGGGAGGTACGTTGACAAGTTGACGCCAATGATGGCCGATCGTGATTGGCGCTCAGACGGTTAATTTCTACGTTCAGTTTGGGTTCAATTTTCGGGTGCAGCGTGGGTAGCTGTTTTGGAGTGTTGCACGCTCATCCCCACCTGCACAGTCTTTCCATAAACAAGAGAGGATTGCTTTGAGCCATTCTCCGACCTCCTCCGCCGGACTTGATCGGAAGGTCTCTTTTCTGGGCTAGGCGGTCTTTGAGGGCTCAACGATTCGATTCGTCCGAGAATACTCCGCGTTGGTATTCGCTTAATGACGCTCGATGGGGGTTATTCAACCTCTCTGCGATAGCAGTGAGCGTCTCAATTCTCGGCAGTTCGGTATGCTAAGGAAAGCGGTGTCCAGTATGGTCAATAATTTGTGGTGCTCCCTCGTATTTCCAAGGCATTTCCAAGCCTCTTCCTTGCGTTCCTGGAGTTTCGTGATCAACGACAACCCTCTTAAGTCGGAGCACGGTGAGTGTGACTCTACCCGAATGCCCCGTTGGGCAAGTAGAATGGAGAACAGCGGTACATTCAGACGGCCTGTAAATTTCCATTATTTCAATTATCAATACTCCTTGTGAGTCAAACTGCCTCCGGCGATAAATTCCGTAGTCGTTTCTTACGTTCGCTTTGCGCGTTCGTCGCTTGTATTCTATTGAAAATATCTCCGTCGTGTTGCTGACGAGAATCTGATTATATTAGTACCATTCTGTCCAGGCCTAAGGCAGCCGCTGGTCGCCGTCAGGTACCCAGAGGGAGGAACTCGTCTCCTCCCAATTCCTAGACTACGTTGCCCTTCGCATTTGTTCTGGCGAACTGAAAATATCAGCGAAGGCCAATATAACACACGAAATCCCCCCACCGAGCCACTTCCCCTTTACCACTAGTCCGGGCGTCCCGCACATTATGCAAGTTCCAAGTCCATATTACTGACGTTGAGACGTACTGAATAAAATATTCATTTCTTGCCAAGGTTGCCGCCAAAAAGTCAGCTTAATTATCCTCGGCCGATCCGGACCCAGGGTAAACTTATGGCATTGTGCTTGATGCCGGACAACGGTGGGGGAAGACGAAGTCTTAGCTTAGACAGGTCAGCGTGTACGGGCGTTTCTTTGTTGTCTGCCGGGGGGTATGTTCAATCGCTCCCATTTACTCCATATGTTCTCTGTGTGGACCCGAACCACTTAAAAGGAGACCCTGCTCGTATCTCAAAGTCAGTTCATCTCTCCAGCTGAATTAACAAACTCACAACATGTTCTTCAACAAGTCTCTCCTCGCCGCCATCTCCGCCGCCATGTTCGTCGGCAGCGTCACCGCGTTCACCGGGACAGGTAGGACGAGCGCTGCCTTGCTCGGTGTATTTGTCGCTGAACAAAAGATTTTATAGCTTCCATCGGCTTTGTTGGCACCACCAACTGCGGCTGCCCCGCAACGAACGGCCCCTTCGCCGTCTCCATCCCCAGCGCACTCGTCGGCACCCACGTCTGCTGCCAGGACTCCATCACCGTGACCTGTACGTGTTGCTCCCACTACTCGTGCTTGATGATTAGACTCATGTATGCATTTTGAAGACAACGGCAAGAGCGTCACTGCGATCTACAACGGGATCTTCGACGCTGGAGCAGGCACGCAGAACATCCAGCTTAGCCAGGTCGCCTTCGCCCAGATTGAAGACGACTCGACCGAGACCTCTGTCTCCCCGGTCACCTGGGCGTTCAACTGAGGGTTTGAAGAAGTAAATGAAGGATTAGAATCGGACCCAAAATATCGTGTTACCTGTTTGAAATGGAAATTTGGAATGTGCATCTGTGGATCAAAAAAGTGGCGTGAACTTCGATTCTAGAAACAGAAACTCCAAAGAAATACCTCTGCCCTAGCCTCAAAAATATGCCTCGGCATGACTGTGTCGCTTGATTGGTTTCGAAAGGTAACCTAATCGTGCTAGCACACGTCGAAGCGAACGCGGGAAGGCGCGCAGTGCATTGGTGACAAGGGTGCCGAACGTGCGTCTAGACGCGGCGAGTTCAAACCTACGCGAGCTTGACGTTTCTTCCCCGTCGCGCGCCGAGGTTCAGCCTTTACTTTCAGAGTGTTCTCACGCGGAGACAGCGACATTGAGCGTTCAGAGTGTCCCTCGGAGGAACAAACGAACATTGTCCATCATCCGATGGGAGACCTTAAGGATCTGGCGGCACGAAACACGCATGCGCAAACTATTCAGGCTGCCCCGATGGTGAATGGGAACTCGTGGCCAGAATTCTATTCACGCTGCTGTATGACGATCCATGACAGTCAATTTGGAGTCCCCAAAAAGAAAGACTAGCTGCTCACGTTGCATCAGATATATGCAGCGCATGGGTTGCTACCGCATTCAATTCCATTCGTATACTTGGCACTCCTCAGGAACATGAACTTTTAGCGCTCACATTGCCGGCAGCGTCGGGAGCCGACAGGTGATCTTCCTGAGGCCCGTCTCACTATTCTCACCCGCGATCTTCGTAAGGTCGAAGTAATTCGTGCTATGGAACGGGAAATACCAGGTCTCTGGGGTTAAAGGTCCAGTGATTGTAGGTAGGAATGGGGGACAGCGATCGTGAAAGCGGATGTGAGCGGCGCAGCAACGACGGTGAGGACGTCGTGCATTAGGGTCGCCAGCACCACCAAGAAATGTATGGCGCCTGAATAACGCAACGCAACGAATGCTTAATATGGTCTAGAGCAGAAATGAGTGGAGCGGATACATTTTCCGGGAACTCGTCACCGAATTTTTATATTACTGAAGATCGATACCCGGGTACCGCAGCGAAAACCAGAGCCCCCGCGCACTATCTGAAGGCGTGGGTGCATGAAGATCCAAGAGGTTATTGAATAATATTCCCCGCATGTGGATGAGCGCGAGGTCAGCCGAAGACTTGGATTCGGGCCAGGAGAACCTTGAAGGTTTTTCCTCAAGGCATCTTTGAGACGGACTCTTAGTTTGGTGAACGCATGGATGAGGCATGTACTTGGCGAGAGGGTGGGCGATTTTGATGTCCGAGTGCGTTTCAACAGCAATTTTCCAGTCGAAACTATGGAAGCAAGGCCGCGGCGTGCAAGAAGAATTCTATCATTCCCAAATAAGGACCGGGAGCCTCAGGACGTGCCTGGGAGGAGGTGTGAAGAGGGTTGCGATGGGACCGTCGCTGTGGCGTGCGGCGACGCGGCGTCAAACCAGATGACGGCAGCTGTCACATCAATTTTGTCGGATCAGTGCGGGTGTCTCACTTTCTCTCAAACCACTACCGGACACGTTCCAGCCGCCTACGTCTTTCTTCCTTCTGTAATTCACCATTTGCAGCTACCTCCCCTCGGATCTCTGGATGTTCGTGTATACTCGCCTTCTCCTTGCCTCAGTCAGTCGTATTCGTCAAAGCCTCCTGAGTGAGATTCGAGGTTCTATGGAGGTCATGGCACTTACCCGCAGATTCCCCTGTGTTATTCATCTTAATCGCAACGAAAGCCTACTTGAGAGCATCAAGCCCCGGACGAGGCACACCGTGACCTGCTTGTTCATCGTTTTCGAAACGCGCTCAAAACCTTAACCCCGGGCCGGTATAAGGGAATCTTCCTGCGAATCCGAGCTTCGCACAGACCCAGCCGCAAAACTTGGCGCAAAGGATCCAGAGCCACCCAGCGCTGACGCCGCATCTGAAAGTGCTGGAGTACCTTCGGTCGCTTGAAGAGCGGGAATCTGATGGAGCCGGTGCGAATATGAATATGCGGGCGGGGATGGGAATGGAGTGGGCGGCACGGGCACTGGCACCCGAATCCTTAAGCGAATACTTACTCGGGACATTCACACCCTCACTCCCACTCGCACGCCTATTCGCACGCGACACCGAATACCTCGACCCTGCCACGGCCTCATACCCAACCCTCAACCCTCCTCCGGCGCCAAGTGGATCAAGCCCCTCACGCAGTCGCGCTTGAGGCAGTTTAACGGCGGGATGTGAATCTGGGTGCTGTGTTGTATGAAAGGAAGGAGGATTCCGCAGAATACCTTAAGTTTGGGTGTACGTCCTTCTTTTCTTCTTTGGACCATTTCTCTTTCGCTTTCGCCCTCGTCCACTTTTGTCGTAGCTGTATAAATGAAGCGTAAAGCGTTAACGCACTTCCTTTCGCAGTTGGTTACCGCCTGCCCTCTACAAACCCTCCTTCGCCGAAGCCATGGCCATGGCCCACTCGTCGGAACTCAAGCCTGCGCCCATGGGTGACTCCTTCGGGCCGTCCTGGTCGAGTCATTGGTGGAGGGTCACACTGCGGGTGCCGGAGGCCGAGTTTGGGGTGTATGAAAGGGTGACGTTTGAGTTTGATCCGAGTGTAAGGCTATGATTTCTGACGAGGGGACGCCTCTGCAGGATTCAGCTGCAATGGGATGTTGGGCAGGGCGGAGGGGGACTGATGTGAGTGGTTTTTTTCCTTAGTTGTTTCCCGCTTTCTACGTTTGGGCTTCGCGATCGTTCATCGGCTCGGCCCTCCGCTGGGCTGTTTTGGGCTGCTGTTTCCGGTATTGCCTTCATTTTTCACACTGGGGGCATGTGTATGGGAACATCTGATATACGGACCGCTTTCCACGCCACGATGTCAGGTCTGTAAGAGTTGTGATTCGAGCCGTCTTATATCTCTACCTCCATCTCTGCACATCTTCGTCCACAAAATTCCATATCCTTTCGATTGCTGGTTTCTGCTACCATCTGGAGCTCGATTCTTTCACGTCTTGTACTCAAACCTGCTGGGCCTCACATGTTTCTCCCATTTCCTGCACTCGCCAGTGTTCCAATTAAGACTTAAGACTTAAGTTCAATTAAGGGTTAGATTGCCCTTAATATTAAGCCTTAGCTTCGCTGGTCGGTCAAGTTAGGGGTTAATTAAGCCTACTGATGCGGGATCACCCAGAACTTTCCGAACTACGAACTCAACCTCGCCTCGCCAAGCTCATTGCAGTTCCGCGGTATACGGACGCCTTAAGGAACATCGCATCGAAGAATCCGATGATGACAACGAACCGCAAGTGAGTTCTCGGCTCGTTAATTCTCGCGTCGTGTGGCGGAAGGTCTATACTTCCTGGGTGGTTGGAGCGAGAGAGCAGGAAATTGAAGCTGCCAGGGAAGGCTTATCCTTGGAGATTTCTGACCTGCCTGCTGTGGGGCAGCAAACTCAGTTTCTTCCTCGCAAGTTATCTCTGCTCTTTGGCCGAAAACTTCCGCAGCCGCCACAGCGCCCATCGCGCAAGGCATTCACCCGTGAGACACTCTTAATGGAGTTGTTCGCACAACAGCACTCGGACGAAGAACCTGACAATAGCGAACTAGAGGGGTCGGGAGATGATTACGATGGGAGCTAAGATAGGCGTCACCCCGATCCGGCACGTGCTTATATAATCAAAAACATCACGTCACGAAAATCCTTTCTCCTCCCTCCACAACAACATTTCTGCAATTCTAAGACCACCAAATTGTAGCTATTATGCATATCTATGATTCCATGCAGGGGATTTAGCTAATATTCTCATCTCACAAAGTTATAAGGTGATCTTTCCAAAAAAGGCAACCCATCTTCAAAAGTTTCCAAACAGCTTTTCAGCGCATTTGGGACGATGTTGCGAAAAATACCTCAAAGATTTGGCGGATGACGTAATCATTCACGTGATCGGCCCGCGGCTTCCGACGCGCCACGCTCAAATAGTGCGCATAACACAATTAAGTGGTGTTTCTGCCTATGTGGTGTGTCAGAATATATTTCTGTTAAGCCCTTACCACATACAATGAATTTCAAACTTATAATGGGAAGTATAGTATTTGTCCTCATACAACAGCCTGGCTGTTCTCAACATTTAAATTGAACAAATGTAACATATGTGTTGGTATTTGGCTCCTCCTGGTGTTGATATAGCTTTAGTAGCCTGTTTAGACAGATCAGGAGTTAGAAAATATTTTTTCCCGGCTTCCCAAGCCCAAATTTACACTTGAAATCTTTTCAACCCTCGAGATTTGGCGGGTGGCTGTGCTGTGGCTGTGACTTACATAAGGGTGCTGGATCCGGGTGACGCCTATCTTAGCACGTTTTTGTATAGCTGCTGAAACGGTTGCAAAAAAAAGTTCTTAAGGCCTTAATATGCCACTCTTAATAATGTCTTAATTAAGACTTAAGGCCTTAAGAACAATCTTGACCGTTAATAACCCCTTAACATGGAACACTGGCACTCGCTGATCACCGTGGACAATGGTGGCCTGCGGATACAGCCCTGAGCCATCCATGTATTGACAAGCACTGTTGTGTGCTCTGCACTACCTGTATGGTTGTTGTAGAGCAAAGCGAATTTTGCCTGGCCACATTGGACAGTATGCGCATCGGGGTCAGTCTTTACCTTTTCGCCCTTGGTTCGTGACTAAGCATCTCCTTTTTTGGAAGGAGAATGCACGTGCTCTCCGGACCTCTTCCTCCTTGCCGGTGTAGAAGAGCAGGTCTGTCTGCTCGTAGACAGAAATATCGGGTCGGTCGTCCGGATATACTCGGTCACATCAAAAGTTTCCGCCGATCGAAATTCTCACAGACCTACATCATCTTCTTTGACCATTACCTTCTAAATGGCATGTCAGTGTCGTTAATGATCCAATTGATACTCTCCTATAAAAAAACTGGGTCATTGATACTTTACAAGCCAGAAAATATACTGCTCAAACTGCTGCCATGGTTGGCATGCTACATTTAAATTCAAGCACCACCCAAACTCCTAATATTTCTCCCATTGAATAGCATTGGCATGTACTCAAAGTGGTCTCTCATGACCACTACCCCACCCTATGTCATGTTATGGGCAAATTCGGCCCCATAACCGAGGCTTGGGAGTCAATTTTAGTGGAGAAAGTCGAGAAATATGTTGATTGGACACCAAGAGTTGCACAGGCTGTGATCAGTGCAGAGGGTGGATATCTTGGATTCTAAGTGCACATGTGGAAAGCTTATATGTGTAGTATATCAGCATTCAAGTGTTGTTTTATTCTGTGAAAATTTGTCCTGCCAGGGTGAATGTTTTGCTGAGCGGCGGAAACTTTTGATGGGACCGAGTAGGGTGTACAAGTGAAGCAGAAAACGAAGGAAAGGTCCCAAATATATCGTCGAGGCGTAGAATGAAAAATGGGTGGAAAATGAGAAATATGCTGTGGGGGTGTGGGCTAAGGCTCGGGCTCGAAAGGACTCGGTAGAGGAAGAAATATGGGTGAGAGGTGGAAAGGGGGTCACTGGCGATGTGCATGCATTGGAGCACTCAGGTCACTGGTCGCGTCGGTCGTGGTGGTTCGGGCTCAAAAGGGAGATATTATGACATGTGTATGTACAGAACAAATAATCGGTCCAAGGACTGTATGCTAAGCGAGGAGATAGGGGAAAAGGGAAAGTTGCCGAGCCTGCCATTCCATCCTTCCACACCGGAACATCTATATTTTATATTTTATTTGTTGCACCGTCGTTTCTGTGATGCTCCTCAATTGGTAGAACAATGTACTACTGGGTGGCTCAAATCTCTGCCTCTGCCTTCGTCCACCCACTTGTACTGTGCCAGGAGACCAAGATTGCTACCCGACGTGTTCCCGACGCATCTTTCACGCGTTGAACGCCACGGAACAAGCCACGGAACACGCTGTCCCATGTGCCACCGCTGCCGCCGCCAGTATTGATGTCGATTTTTACATTTCGCCGCTACACTCCCCGCCCTGAACCTACTGCATCCCCTCCTAACCGGTCCGAGCCTGTCGCTCATCGGAGCAGACCCACTGCAGCATCCTCGGGTGTATTAAGGGCGTTTATCACCCCCGACAGCGCTCGGGAGCCTGTTGTCTTTTCTCATGTCGTGCCACCGGTACAATCTAACTCAATTACATTTAAAACCTTCGCTCCGCCTCCCATTGTCTCGCCGGATGCAAAGCGTGGATCATATCAGTACCACCTCGTGTCGGAAAAGTGCCCACTTTCTTGGCCTTCACTCTCTGATTTAGACGCATGGATACGCACAGAAGAGTCCCAGAACACAATTGAGCTGACCTTGAAGGAGGTAGTGCCAAATAAGGGACAGGGTGAACGCCACTGGAGCAAGAAGCATGTTTATGTGTGTGCGCGGATGGTACGGGCGGGAGGAGCAAGTATGTTTCAAAGGGTCACCAGACGAGGAAGATAGCCAGCAAGTGGACGTCGTGTCCCTGTCGCTTGGTCACCAGGACATATCCTGGAATGAGCACCATTCTTAGAACATATAAGAATAACCACTCCCATCCCGTCGGCTCTCAGAACCCAATTTATACTTACATCTCTACTGCCATGTTCTGTCAAACTGAGGAAGATCTACACGGTGGGGTGCGACCAGAAATTGTGGTAAGTAAATTCATTTATTCTCACGTCATATCTGTCGTCTGACCGCTGTTATTTTGATAGTTGGCGTGAGCCCGTGGCGGTGTACATACGGAACAAAGTCTTCCTCTTCTCTCTCAAGCCGCGAGGTGTTCACTGCATTCAGAAGAGGATTGAAGCTGAAACCATCCGCCTAGATCCCCACGATGGAAAATCAACGCTCCAACGGGTTGAGCACCTCTGCGCCATTGCAGCCTTGATGTCTTTAAGGCCAGTAATGACCCTCCACCACCAGACTCCAGCGTCGATTCTGAAGCCTTCATGCTGGGCATTCAAACTCCATATCAACAAAAATGTTTCCATGCCTGGGGCCGTGACTTTGCCGGCATCGACACCACTCATAATACAACCTGTTACACTGGCATGCTGCTGTTTACCGTTATTGTTCGAGACCGGCACGGACATGGCATGCCCATTGCGTGGATGGTTGCGTTTTAGTGGTCAAGGCAAAACCATTGATTACTTCCTTATGAATTTACGTCAACTCAACCCCCGATATCCTCCCCAACAAATTCATGTCAGATAATGATTCAGGACAGCTGTGGCGGATTTGTTTCTGCTATCCTCTCTCCCACCTATTGTTATGCTGTTGGCACATTCTACATGCATGGCAACAGCACTTCATCATCCATCATCACCTGGAGTTGTGGGAGAAACTCAAGGGATGGATTTGTATTACCGATGAGACAGTTCTGGGCCTTTTGGGAGGAAATCAAGACTCTGGCTCCTGATAGTCCAGTTTTAAGCGCGGGGGTCCGATCAGGGTTCGCCTTTATTACATAATCACCTTTTGAGGCCCTTGCCCCGGTCCTTGAACCTCAGATATATCCTCGGCAGAATAGTAGAGGTGTTTTCTGTGTGCCCAAATTTTCTCAGATTTTTTGAGCACTGTGGGCTGAAGCTATTGATGAGTGAAGTTGATGGGTTTTTGGCAGGTTGACGTCCCATTGCATTTAAGTATGAGCTATTGTGTGGATGCAAGCACCATTTAAAAAAATTCAAAGCAGCAGATCATCTCCAAAAGGCTCTAATATTGAGCTCCACACCAAGATAACAGAGAAAAGGGTGCTGCAGAGCGAAAACGACCAAAAACACAGCTAAGTGAAGATTATGTAATAAGGGCAAGCCCTGATCGGACCCCCGCGCTTAATCACAGACTTCAATCAACTGAGGTATGAGGTTCATTTGATTGAAGTGTCTGGCTCTGAGAGACTAGGCTCCTGAGAGTGTGATTGAATACCTCCAAACATATTATCTGCACCAAGAAACCTTGGAAATGTGGTTGGCAGTCTATCATAAAGACCAAATACTTTTCAAGCTTTGTGATACTAATATGCTTGTCGAAGTGTATGTGTTTCCTGCTTTTAAAACTGGAGCCTGTACTGGCCTCAATATTTTCAGGCACTGCGCTGCTCTTCTGGTGGGAACATTTTTCTAATGGTTTCTCCCATGGAAAAACAATTCATTTTAGTGGGATGAAAGGTGCATGAAAAACAGCATAATTTTTCCCTGGTAAAAGCTTTTCTTTCTCTCATTGAAAAGAGGTGTGAAAAGTGATTCATTATACTCTATTTTACTTGTAGATAAAACTCCTTATCAAACAGCTTGAACCTCAAATACTTTTTACTAGCCTGTCTTACCCATGGTAAAACAAACACATCTCTGCAGTGAGGTGGCATCATGTTCTGAAATTGTTTCATGTGGATGGCAAGCACAACCGATGTGTCAATCAGCTCATCCATACCCTCATTAATGTCGCCCTCCCCGAGTACTTACATTGCAAATCACCGTGCCCAACAATTCCGCTTCCACGGCCCCGATCTTGCGCTTCAAAGATGGAACACAATCCACATACAGGAAAAGAAGATTAACTCAGACATGATAGAGGAAGTTGAGCCTGGTCACCTGTTCACAGTGAAATCACAAAGCATGGCTGGTCTCCTTTATGTGGTTGACTTGCAAGCCTATACATGCCACCCATGTCCATCCTTTCCCGCTATTCAATTCTGTAAGCATGCATGTGCTGTGGAGGACCACATTCCAGATCTTGTCATGCTGCATTCCCTTCCCTTGGTATTACAGCCATGGGATGAGGTTGACCCTCCACCAGGACCACCACATGCAGCACTGCAGAGATCCCTTTGTATTACCATGGGTAAATGGCCTAGAAAAAAGTATTTGAGGTCCACCGTGTTTTACTGCAGCAGTGCAGATCAGTTGTTAATCTCAGCACCCGGGAGGACGCCCACCTCCTGCAAATCGTCAGCAAGCTCCAATTCATCTGATGCAGCAATGTCACCCTCCCCGAGCCCCTTATGACCTCACTGCGAGTTCTCGATGATACCTTAGCCAATGCTATGAAGGAGGCAGAGATACTTCCCAGGACTGTCCAGAAAATTGTGTCAAATCAAGGAACTACGAGCAAGACAGCCAGCATGAAGGGCTTGGACCTGCAAAGCACAGCGAGACTCTCACCTGTGGGGATAAAACTCAGCAGGTATGTTACCCAGGTATTCTGGTCACATCCATTGATGGGGAGGAGGCACAGTCTGTCTCAGCCTGTCACACTGCAGCAGCCAACTTTCCTTGCCCCCGTTGCTTGGTTCATCAAAATGATCTTGCCAAAATATGCCAGAGCTTTCTCTGCTTTGGTAATTTTGGTAAACTAGAGATTCCATAACTCATGGGGGGTGGTAATTTAAGATATGAGCCCTGGATGTAAAGTGCACCCAGTGGTGGTAAAACATCCTTGATATCGTTTTTAATACTCTCTGGGCGAAATGAGGAACCCTATAAAATATCCATGTCAGACACAAACTCCGATTCAGCAGTACTTTCTGGCAGCCGAGAACAGATGAAACTGGGGCTCTGTCTTGTTAGATACAGAGATAGTGAGCTTGCTGTGAGACGTGCTACCTCGGGTTATGTAGGTAGAACCACGTAACTGATGTTGGTGAGTTTGTTTGTGGATGTTTAAAAAGCGGTGCACAAGGCCTGTGCATCGCCACCTGCCATGTGTTCCTCTTGACAACAACAATGGTGAAAATTGTGGAACTCAAACTCACTGAGACTCCAGTCTTCTTGAATAACTGCTGGAGATTGAAGCCTCTACAATTATCTACAATTGGTTGAGCATGAGAGGAACCACAAAAAAAATACTGAACACAGTGAAACAGGACCACAAGTTCAGTCTCGGACATCTTTACAGACTAAAAAGTTGTCAAAAAATATTGGTGTACAGTGATTTAGAAGGGATTTAAGCTTCCCAAGAAACTCAAAATTGTTCAAGTTCAAGCAAGAACTGAACCTGAACATGATTCAGATTCAAGGTCTGGCTGTTGTTCAAACTCAACACGGGTACGTCTGAGCACTAGAGATTAAACAATTGATAAAAACCATTACAAGTACTGCCATGCAATGTGCAATGGCCCCATCCCGCAAGTGAAAATTCATCTCATAGGTGTGGCATGGTGATATTCGCGAGGGTGCCAACATTGGAAGAAAAAAAGCGCTGTCGATGCCAAAAAGAAGCGTGATGAAGGCACGTGTGAATTAAACCCCGCGATTCCGAAATAACGCGGCGGAACACGGAACAAAGCAGAATAAAAACCGGACTGTGAGTGTTGTGTAAGTATATCGCCAAGATGGGTGAGTGACTCAATCCATGGAAAAGAGCTAAGAAGTACGGATTGCAAGGAAAAACTTCATGCATCAAGGCAAGTTTCTGAGTTTCATGAGCCCCCGCACGCTTCTGACAGAGGGAACATCTTGGTCAGACATAGTTGTGGCAGGGTGACACTTACTTCCTATTCCACATGGGGCAGAAAGGCGGGCGTCAGTCATAGGGCCGCAGTAGAGAGGCAGTGTGACTTACTATCTGTTGAACAAGGGTGGAAAGGCTGGCATTAACAATGAGTATGCAGTAGAGACCCAGTGCAACTTACCAGCTGTTGCGCGAGGGGAAAAAAAGGAGTCATCAGCATCGGGTAAGCAGCGATGACGCAGTGCAACTTACTTGCTGTGGTGCAGGGACGGAAACACCGTTGTCAGCAGCAGGCACACGGAAGAGACGCAGCGTGACTTACTCGCTGTGGTGGGAGAGAAAAGCACTGTCGTCAGTAGCGGGCATGCAGTGGAGACGCAGTCGGATTTACTTCCTGTGGGCAGGAAGAGAGTATTGTCAGAATCCAGCATGCAGCAGGGACTTCATGGGACTTACTTCCTGTGGCACAAGGGGTAAGGAACCATTGTCAGAATCGGGCATACAGCAGCAACCCAGTACGACTTACTTCCTGTACCGTGGGGCAAAAAATACTGTTGTCAGTAGCGGGCACGCAGCGGAGATACCGTGCTACTTACCGGCTGTTGCACGAGGGCAAAAAAGGTGTCATCAGCATCGGGTACTCAGCAATGACGTAATGCGACCTACTTGCTGTGACGCAGGGAAAAAACATTGTCGTCAATAGCAGGCGCGGAGCAGAGAGGCAGCAGGACTTACGCGGTACTATGGCACAAGGGCAAAAACACCGTTTTCAGCATCGGGCATGCATCTGAGGCACAGTGGGACCTACTTTCTGTGGCACACGGGGGAAGGAAGAACCAATGTCAGAATCAGGCACATAGCGGAGATGCAGTACGACTCACGATGCGTCGCAACTGTGGTGTGAGGGAGAAAACACCATCGTCAAAATCGGTCATGGAGTGAAGACACAGTACAACTTACAGGCTGTGATGTGAGGGAGAAAACATTGTTGTCAGAATCGAGTACACCGCAGAGATGCACCGCACTTACGAGCTGTGGGACAAGGGTAAAACGCTGTAGTCAGTAGCAGGCAGGCAGCGCCGGCAGTGTGACGTACGAGCTGTAGCGGGAGGGCAAAGCCAGTACATCAGTAGTGGGCATGCAGCAGAGACGCAATGGGACTTACTTCCTGTGGCACAAGGGGGAAGAGACCATCCTCAAAGTCGGGTGCACAGGGAAGACGCAATGAAACTCACGAGCTGTGGCAGGAGGGCAAAAACACCATCATCAGCATCAGGCACACAGCGGAGATGGAAGTGGGACTGACGAGCTGTGGTGCGAGGGGGAAACACCGTTGTCAGAATCAGGCCTGCAGCGGAGACTCAGTGCGACTTACCCACTATGGCACAAGGGCGAAAACACTGTTGTCAGAATTGGGCACGCAACGGAGATGCAGTGCGACTTACCCACTATTGCACAAGGGCGAAAAAACCGTTGTCAGCATCGGGCACGCAGCGGAGACGCAGTACAACTCACGGGCCATGACTGGAGGGCAAAAACAACGTCATCAGCATCAGCAGGCAGCAGACATGCACTGTGACTCACGAACTATGGCACAAGAGCAAAGACACTGTTGTCAGCATCAGGTACGTGGCGGAGACACAGTGCGACTTACTCGCTGTGGTGTGAGCAGGGGGGCACCATCATTAGAATCAGTCCTGCAGCAGAGACACAGTGCAACTTACTCCCTGTGGCACGAGAGCAGAACCACCATCCTCAGCATTACGGGGACGCAGGAGATTCGCAAATTCCTGCTCTCCCACCGCTTCAGCAACATCGAACGCTGTTCCATAATTCCCCCCTACTCATAGTGTCATTATGTCCATTTCCCTACACTCTCCGTCAACTCACATGTACTATTGGCATCTTGGTGCTTCAGAAGCAATGGGATAACATTGATCTCCCCCCATCAGTGCCGCAACATGAAGTGGGGGAATCATTGCCCCTATTCCTATGTCAGCAGCCATTTGTTCCTCGTCTGACCCTCACCGTGGCGCCTGGCATCTGCCCCCTCCTTAAGTAACAGCTCGGCTACGTCAAACTTCCCATTCGCGCAAGCAGCGCAGAATGCTGTTCCATAATGCCCTCCTACTCGAAATTTTAGCTAACCAATGAAGCTAATTAGCATAGAAGCACTCACCCTCAATATCCAGGTATTCTTTTTTATCCTTGCCAAACTTGTTACTGAGCACAAGGAGCTGTTCTACTACCTGCAGCCCCCCCTTTGCTGCCGCTGCTTGAAGTGCTGTTCCAAAGCCACCACCTGAAAACAAAATTAGAGATGATATGTGTGACAAAAGTTCATAATCCTACTAGTTACGGTGTCAACCACACTTTTATCGCCCGGCCTTCCCTTGTCAAGCAAGAATGCAACTATATCTTTCCACCCGTGATATGCTGCTAGCTGGAGCGAGTTTCCGAACCCAGTGTCTTTAATCGACTCCTCAGGATTAGCGCCTTCACGAATCAGGTCCTGAAGTCTGTCACGAAATGGTGTCGCTTCACCCTCTTCCCGGAGTGCTTGGTAGAATCGCTCCTGGACCCCGCGCAATGTCTTTTGGATTTCCCGCAGCGCATTCCAAGCATCCCGTAGAGGCATAACAAGAAGAAGCAAAGCAAGGACCTGGCCAAAACCCCACAGACCATCGCCATTAGATTGGAGAAGCTTGTTGCGGGAGAGAGTGAGTTCAATATCAATCAGGAAGATGATGTTGATGACGAAAAGAAGCACTAATCCAACGACCAGAGAGTCGATGTGAACTTCTTCAGAGGGGGGTGAATTCCCAGCTGCTGGTGGGTTCGATGGTGGCGGTTGGACACCGCTTCCTCGTAAGGAAGTGGCAGGAAGGGTAGAGGAGGCGGGAAGTTGAGCAGATGGGCTTGTAGAAGGACCCGGAATTTGAGACTCTACATCTGCGCTGAAGCAGAGCATGCGGCGTAACTGAGTACCTCGAACACAGGTGATGACCTGATCCCGCACTGACCAGAACCTAGGGTTGTGTACCCGAGACCAGTTGTATGCGATATGAAGTGCTAGAAAGAAGAGGATCGGCGGGAGAAGATTGATGCCGGGGATGAGGAGAAGAGAATACATCGTCAAGGAAAAGATCCTCAGTGGGTGTGACGAAAAAAGTGCGGGGGCTCCAACGATAGTAAGTGTTGGATCACAACTGATGGGGGTGCCGAATTTGAATGGATCGAGCCACAGCCAGATCCCAATGGCGGCCATCAGTGAGAGGTGGAAGGAACCAAGAATGAGCACGGGTGCCTGTGAAAACAAGACCCAAAGGCGATCGAAAATGTGGAAGGCAAACGAGTCCCAAAGGTGTTTGGCGATGTGAAGGATCACCACAGGGTGGAAGACCAGCTCTGGGCGGGAGCTGCAGCCCGTTGAGTCATAATTGGGGCCTAAACACGAGACAAACCTTTTAGCCCTGACATGGCGAGAGCAGGTTTTAGAGAATAGGACGAGAGTCCAGGCTGAGCGGGTCGCCACAATGGGCTTCCTGCCCGGTTCAAGACGACAACGAGGGCAGCGTGGGTCCAAGGACTCGCTGAGCTGTTTTCTTTTGTCGGCCTTGCTAAGATGGTGAGCATATAGCAGGAACCAGATCCAAGTACTGGTATTGTTCATCCAGCTCAAATCGAGGATGACGGCCGCATGAAACCCGGTTATCGGCTGCCCATCGGCAGCAGTGGTGGCCTGGATGATGGTGGAGATGAGGATAGCGAATGCGATGGCGAGCATGCCGATGGACTGATCCTTGATGCCTTTCATCTCTTCGGGGGAGATAGTTCCATCCCGAAGATACGCCACGACCGGGATGAAACATAAAAGATTCTGTGCGTAAATCGCGGCACGAACTCCAATACCAGAGATGTCTGGGTTGGCGGTAATGCATTGAGTGGTGTCCATGGTGGTTAGGAGCAAAGAGTGAGTGCGAACTTGTGTCCCGTGTCGTCCACGACCAACAAGAAGTGTGCTCGGTTGACAGCCACCTGGCAAGGGAAGCAACGTGCCACTGGCGATGGTTCAGCTCGAGGCCTGGTTACAGCATGATACATGGTGGCTTCTGTGCAAGTTCGAGGCACGGATAAGCCAGTCTGGTGCTCGGAGTAGGATGCCGGAAGTTGGTGTCACGAAAGAACCAGTGAACGTACTAAAAAAAGCAAGTCATTTAGATGCATACATCGCACCGGAAAGTGACGCTTCCATGATACTTTCATCGACATTTGCGCCGCATGGACAGGGTTTTAAATCTTATGCCCCCAAAACTCACGCTTTGACCGCGCGGGAGTAATAGGGGCATAAACGGCGCTAAGGAATCGAATGCTAAACATTATAAAAATTGTTACGGGTGAAGTTCTCGTCATCGAGGGTGGCCGAAGCCCAAGACAAGGGTGGTGGTCAATCCTGATAGTGTCGGCTTGAACCAGAGCTAGCGTCGTTTGCGGGATCGCAGACTGTCAATCAATTGCATCAATCAACTTCATCTCCGACGCCGTCGCAGGAGGTCTCCTCGACTTGCTCACGCATTTAGCAGGCAACTACCTCCGCGCTAGCACCCACTCGGATGTAGTAGACACAGACGCCGAAGATACAGGGTGCAGACGCAGACACCATCGACATCGACTCTGACTTCGACTTCGACTTCCCCGCACGCCGCTGCCTTTGCTCTATCACGCGCACGTTCAATTTTCACACCCACCGCCGGTCGTGGTGCGAGTCCCAGGTCTCCTTTGCCTCGAGGACGTCTGCTCTCTTATCGTACACGCTCTTAGCTTCTCGTCTCGTAACCATCACTCGAGCGTCTCGCCGTCCACCTCAATACCTCCGCGCCAGCACCCACTCCGGATGTAGTAGACACAGGCGCCGAAGATACAGGGCGCAGACACTATCGACATTGACTTCGACTTCAACTTCGACTTCGACTTCCCGCACGCCGCTGCCTTAACTCTATCACGCGCACGTTCAGTGTTCACACTCACCGCCGCCCTCTTCCCCTTCTCTAGCAGCTCGACTTCCTCGTCCGTGCGCTGGCTTCCTCGTTCGCGCTCTAGTGCCTTGACGCCGACCCTCCTCCATTTCCGGTGTGCGAGGCAACTCTAGAGTGCGCCCCTTCACACGTACAGTTCTCCACGTAACGCTTGACCCTGCTCCTCATTTGCGCACCACATGCACCGCTCTTCCGTCCACCTACCCCATACTCCGCCTTACTCTTTCCCTTTGTTCTCCTTCCCCCTCCTCTTCTGTTTCTATTTCCCAGCATGCACGACGCTAACACCCTTTCTTCACAGACCCCAGCCCGCCACGCGGGCCGTGCTCCTTTCGGGAGGATCAGTCTTCCGCTACCTCTAACTCTACCTCTTCCTCCGGCACCACCAACCGCAACCGGCGCAGCACCACAGCGTGAGCATCGCGCCGCTGCGCACGAAGGCGCGCCCAGAAGTCCAAGCGCAGCACTACGAGCACTACGGCGCGCGGTCTGTCCTCAAGCACCACTACACCATCGATCCATTCCGGGCGGCTCCACGCCACACACTGCGGTGGAAGTGGGAAGTTGTATCGGTGAGTGGCGATTTTTTGCCTGTCGTTTTCTCCTTATTTTTTTCGATTGTGACGATGCGGA
Source organism: Mycena venus (assembly GCA_014462655.1). Lineage (NCBI taxonomy): Eukaryota > Fungi > Basidiomycota > Agaricomycetes > Agaricales > Mycenaceae > Glaucomycena > Glaucomycena venus. The sequence continues at coordinate 1,977,823 of JACAZI010000005.1, read as the reverse complement.
ATTTTGGGGGTTCTCTCCTGCATGTTTCGGTACGAGAGGTTCTACGGAGCGAGCATTTCCCTCTGCGGGACGGATTTCGTTTTGCGGGGCAGACGCAGAGGTCGTGCTTCGCAGTCTTCCGCTTGCTTGTGGATGCACGGACGTCGCCCCAACTTTCTTTGACGCGACCTACCCGCTGCGCGGGCGTCCCGTCTGTGCTTTCTGCCCTTGCCCTTCGAGTTTTGTACAGCTCGCAAATCTCACTGGAACTTTAATCCTAGTGCGAGACGGCGGAGGAGGAAAAGGCGAAATATGCATTCCCGCTTCTGAGAGTTCTCGTTTCTCCACCCTCATCTGTGCGCGCCGTATACGACGGCCGACTAAGCGCGTATTTCATTTCGCGTTTCATCACTATTGCCTCTATCTCCCCGGGAACTATATCACCACGAGCTCGATACCTCTATACACCACCCGCGTGATTCCGGGTGCTCTACATCGCTCTCGTCGTCCTGGAGCTGTTCGTCATTGTCGGGATGTGGCTGTCCCTTGTGACGATTATTTTTCCGACTTTTCTTTTATCGCCGTTTTTTTTCTCTGGAACGCGTGGAGGACTTGTCCTCGTCACTCCTTCTCTCGTCGCAGAGCTCTCTTTTCGTTTTCCACGTCACCTTGTCTTTGGCCGCGATCAAATGATCTTTGTTACTGGCCGCTCTTTCCTTTTGCGCCACTTTGATCGCCTGACGATCTCCCCCGGGTACTACCGGTGCTCACTGTCTACGGAAACGGCATCGGCATCCCCGCCGAATGCTGTCTGCAGGGTCCTCCTATGCAGGCAGCGAGTTTGAAACTACGGAGAGGGAGATTTCGCTTCTTCCCGCCTCGCGCCCGTTGCGCGGATTTCTCTTTACCTTTCCCCTCTATTCCTACATCCCGATATCTTTCCTTTCATGTCGTACATCTTATATATGGACTTCCTTTGCTCATCCGTACTTGCATGCCCGTACACAATATGTTTTTCTACATCATAATTGTTACAAGTGGAGAAACGCGTATCCAAACCTTGTGTGGATCGCGGTGGGGCCAATAAAGACCGGAAGTTGATAACAGACATATCAATCTTATTACAAGCTAAACAAAGTGGGGCTGCCGCAAACCATCACAATCTGTAAATGATCGTAATGAAGTATAAGGTGGAAATGCTGATGGTGAACTGTACTTGCTGATCCTATCAAGATGATCTTCTAACAGGTACCAAGAGCACCAGGTTCCGCGATGGGTCACAATCGCTTGAAGCCATGGTGGCGCACCTAGCGGTGACCCCATTGGCCTTGGTGATCCTTCGTTGTTGACAAAAGCTCTCGTCGCGGCAGCCAATTGCCAAGCATGCAAGGGCAGCTTCCCTGATACCCTTACGTACTATCATTATTTCACAGGGGGTGGCGCCCTCACATCCACGTGGAGATCGCAAAGGTATCGTTCAACCAGTCAATAGCACTGTATCGGAGATTGACTCGGGGTTGACCGCAGATTAAACTAAACCTAGAGCTTTGATGTGTTCGAGAGAACTGGCGGAACGGTGCTGACGGTGTTCTTCGGGAAGCACCACCGGAACTGAATGCACGTTGTTGGCTCCTAGTTTTAGCCCTCTTTCAAATAAATGACTGGAAGCCCGTTTTCAAAGACTGAGATATTTCACCTACTGGTGATATTTTCATGCGGTTTCATTGTGAAGAGCCCTTTCGCATATCGAAAAAGTGGATATTCTGTATACCATGCCCCCGAATTTCCATTCAGACGCGAAATTCGGCCAAGTCGGAGGAAATCTACAGAAAGAGAGCTTTCAGCGCAATCTAACATCCTGAAACGCGAAAAGGAGACCTTCCGCTTCCGCCCGCCAGCCTTACGCGCGCGAATGGAGCGCAGCCACGGAAGGAGATGGTCCAAATATGGATCCAGGAACTGCATACACACTAGTAGGCCGACAAACGGAATCACCCACATCCATACCGCGCAGCGAATGCTTGCACTCGATGCATTGAAGCTTGCATTTGAGGCCGGAATAATGCTGTATGTTTGGGCTTCGTTCCGCACAGTCGCGCACTGCGTATCCATCGGGAGTAAATCACAAGAGCGGGCGTAGTGAATACTGTCGATGAATAGGTCCTGGTATCTCGCACTAGTTCTCATTAGGGGATTGTACAGAAAATCCAGTCAAGACTGCGTGTCGACAGAGAATCGAGAGTAATTCCGGAACGTCGAGAGTTGTGGGATCAAGATCGTTCCACTGCGAGGTATCAGGAATGTTCAGATGGCATAATTCCATCGAGATAAAATCGAAGGAAGAGGTACCCTTGAATAGTTATATAGCGTAGAGATAGAGCTGCGAGTCGATGCCCACCGAGAGCCAAGGGAATCATGGCGGGAGGACAGCAGTAGGAGACAAACGGCGCCACTGTGGTTTGAGGTTCGTGAGGGGACGAAGTTGGAGTATCGCTCAGCACGGAAAAAAACGGAGAAGCATGAGGGGGAAAGGATGAGAAGCGTCGGAAGCAACCGGCCAGAATGTGGCTGTGTTTGATGGCACTTTTCTTTCCAGCGCTCATGTGCAACTCCCAGGACTTGGCTCAATCATGCCTCAAACTCCTCAGTCCACTCGTTTCTGTGCGCCAAGTATTCTTTCTCAAGCCACAGCCGGTCTTTCTTTTCATCTTCCAGTGCCACTTCTCGTGATCGACTTGTCGACGCTCGCTCTCCTGATCTCGCTTTCAATGTCCGATTGCACTTCGTACGCCAATCACTGATCTACCAGCGAGTTTGCATTTGCATTTCCTGTTTCTTTTCTCCTTCCACGAGTCGGATGCAGACGTCCCTTTTGTATCGTCGTATGATGCCACCGATGCAACCCGCACCTTGCTGTCACCGCGCGACGCCTCCACCCGGCCAACGACCAATCACGTTTTTTCCCTTCCTCAACCTCGCATTGCCCCCAAAACATTGCGGTCGTCCCTCACTTTGCCTCCGGCACCCCAGCGCCCCGGAGCAGAACGTCCTCGTCGACATCCTCCGTAAACGTGTATTCCTTCGCCCCTCACGCCCGACTCAGTTTCCCGACCTCTCTGCAACCATCCAGAGTCTTCCGTCCATCGCTACGATGCCCGCGCGAAACACACCCATTGCTAAACCCGCGATACACCTACGTCGAGCCATGGGTGAGGTGTATGTGGGCGGCGCGCCAATGAGGGCACGCTAGGGAAGGCGGGTCGCCCGTGGGGTGGGTGCGCCTGGCTGGGCTGTGTGTCAGAAGAGAAACAGAGCTGCAGGGCTGGTCGGGGTGGGGGAAAGAAAGCTGCGCAGCGAGATCGATGGGAAAGCCAGGGTGCGATTTAGGACATTTGCGCCGCGCCTGGGCGACGAGAGGCGTTCCCGCCGTGCCGGGATGCAGCCCCGCTGACGTGTGGAAAGAGCATAGCTCGTCCGTAATCCTTGTCGTCCCTGAGTGCATCTCTCTTGCTCATACTCAGACCATCCAGCGTCCTCTGCGGGTCACTTTCAGGATGTCTAATGTGCCCTGGGGTTGGTATCGAAGGTATGTGGGTACCGATTCATGCCACTTGCCGTCTCACGCTGACGTGCTCTGACTCCGACCCCATGGTCTTCTTCGCACAGCTATGGAGCGTGCCCACATACCCTTATCCGCACGCACGACCGAGCGGGAGCTCCACGCCGTCCTGAATGGCATTGAGACGACCCTGCACCCCCACACGACGACACGACGGCATCACGCAATCACCGGGGACCACCCTCGGCGATCCTCCTTCTCTCTGAGTCGAATACATCCACCGACTCCTTTCCTCCCACTCCGTTCTCGGTTGTCCACACGGCTCCACAACTGCTACGGGAATGTCGTCTGGCTTCCGCGGCGGATGCGCAGTCCGCCTGGATGCTCCTTTGCAAGCGTACTCGCCGCCGCTGTGACCTAGCCGCCTCCCGCGTTTCTTGACGAGGTTAGTGGGTGATTTCCTCTTTTAAGAAATTACCAGAAATGCTGAAATTTACGATTTGGATTCAGCTCAGGACGCCGTCTTCTAAATGCGGTGGCTTCTCAACGCTGGGAATTCAGAGGAGCATACATGTTACGGTTCTCAGCACGATGGAACAGGCCGTCGTGCAGGTGCTCTCCGTGCACCACGTTATCCGCCGCACACAGAGGAGATGGACGTAGACGTCGCCATCGAGGGGGATGGGGACACCCCCGTCCTCAAGCGCGCGCTTGTCGACGTCTGTGCACCTTTCGACGCGGCGGGCGCCCTCTTCATCTACGCGCCTCGCCACGAGGATCTCGTCCTCATTGTCATCCACTATTGCGCTGCAGCCACAGCGCCTTGCGGCCCCGGGGGTCCCGCCACCGAGCCCTGAGGCTTTGGTGGCTCTCGACCCGCGGGGGGGACCGCGCGAGAGAGCGGTGGGTGGGGCGGGGTCGTGCTCGTGCGGGACGGCGGGCAAGCGTTCGTTGCGGGAGAAACGTTATTTCGGGAGCAGAGAAATGAGGATGGGCAAGGTACGCTCAGGGTGGGGAGTCGCGGGCATGCGAGCGTGGGTGAGGTGCATGCGAGTGGGAGGGCAAACAGGCTGTATGCGGTGCGTGGGTGTGTGGGAGGTGCTTCCTGGTTCGGCGGTGGCTTTGGGAGTGGGTGGATACAGAGGAGACGAGGACGTTGATGTGGCGGGTGATGGGATGCTGCCGGTACGTCGTCTTTTCTTTTTCTTCATGTTCTCTTGGTCTTTTCTCTGGGTATCTTCCTCGTTCCTCCTTGCTGTTCCTTTCCTCCGCTCCCTTCCCGCTCCACTGTCCTCCATCTCCTTGTCTGATCGACTTTCTCGGACACGCTCGTGCACGGTAAGACGCCGCGCCGTGATCGGGATCAGGATCGTGACCGCGAGCACCAGCGCGTGCAGGAAAAGGCGTACCTGCCGAAGATGCGCAAGGGGTGGGGCAAAGGGAGTTTCTTGCGGAGACCACGTACATACTTCCGAAACTCACTGAAAAGATGACAAGCTACCAAGGTCCTTTCGATCCACGAGCGTGTGTTTTGATCCTCCGTTGACGGCTATTTGGATGCGCTTTCATCGTGTCGGGCAATGTGCTGGGGGTGGGTGAAGTGGTGGTCAGAGAAAAGATGAAGGTGGTGGGGTTTTGCCAGCCGGAACGCCCTTTATCGACGCACGGTACATTCCAAAATGGCAAGTACCGACTTTGATTCAAAGGCGGTACATTCATAGAAATGTTCCGGGCTTAATCTGAATGTGACGGGTTTGGGAATGTAGGTGTGTTGCAAGTTTTGTATATTCTCTCTGAGGAGGGTGCGATTGGACTGTGGTGCTTCGGCCGTGTAGTCAAGGTAAGGTCTAAGACGATTTTCGTTCCTGCTACTGTCAAGAAACCACCAACCGACCAAGAAAACGGGATAGAATGAACTCAAAGGGTGAGCACATAAAGTTGCAAGATAAACCAGCCATCGAGATAAACCCCATAGAGGGAGTCTGTTGGTGTGGTACTTAGAAGATGGTGGGGTCTACGTGCTTTTGGCCTATTATTAGCTAGCGTCCGATCAGCGCCTAAACTCCATGTGGCTTGAGGCTGTCCACAGACTACAGCATTGTAACCGTGGGGTCCGCCAATAATAGAAAGTGAGGACCCCACAAGAATCGTCCAGAAGCCAAGTAGTCATGCAAATGAGTAGGTGAGGTGTTGGATTCCAGAAGACTATCGAACTATCTACACACTAGCTAATAAATAGTATTCTAATGTTCTTGTACTTTACTACCTTGCATTTACAAATGTAAGTCCCTTTATATGATACAGATCTAACAGAAACCGGACATGGACGCAGTGACAACCTTGTCCGCAAATAAACAGTTGCTTCCGGGTATCTAGGGCACGGGTGCTGTCGGTCTGGCCCATCCGTTACAGTCACTCACTGCCTTTCCTTTGCTTTCACGCCTTCCTCTCAGGAAATGCCGCTGCTGGCACTCGCATTGACCTATGGCTCCTTTGGAGATATAAAGGAGACTTTCGCGATGGCGTGCTGACTCTACAAAATCCTTCGCAACCGTGGAGGGTCGTCTGATGAAATCCAGAAAATACTCAAGGTCTTGGAGTGCCACTGGGCGGATATCGCGACTCTGATAAGCCTCCTCCAAACCGACTCCCCTCCTGATGCACAGCAGTTTGTCAACAACATTTCGGCAGAGCTGGATTGGTGCCATTCGCACATGGCCAAGCTATGCGCTGAGATTGCGCCATCGAAGGCCGTTTTCGCCTATTTATGGTCGGTCTTCTCAGTGGAGAGAGCGCTGGCGTCCTGGAGAGCCCAGATGGCAGATCATCGTGCTGCATTTTCCGGACAACTGCAATTATTGCTCGTGTGCGTCTCCGTTATCTGACACTGATACTCGACCACTGAAAAAAAGCTAGCGCTCTTTCGATTGATGGCCATCAGCACCTCAGCGCATGGCGTCCCAAATACAGTCCGTTGGATTTGAAGTGGAACGGGTCAGTTCTGAAGTGCGCGAGATGGGCTCTCTGATAATGTGAGTCTCGGTTTCACCACTGATGTGTACATTAATTCATGCTCGATGCTTAGGGCTACCACGGCGAGGCAAATATCAGATGCTGAATCCAATATTATGCAACGGCTCACCCTAGGCATGAATCTGCATCATGTCTCGGTGGCCATGTTTTCTGTCACAGATCCATTGGGCCGGTCCATACCTATTTCTTTGGCCCACTGTGGCGACTTTGAGGTGAGTCGTGTATACCCAGAATTACAACTTTCATACCACGGATGTTATAGGCTCTTGATCGAATGCTAAAGGCCTGTGTATTCAATCGACCTGAGGCTGGAGCCCGCTATGTGGAGCGGGGTGACTACAATCTTTTTCTCCCTGAGGGCACCATTGTCCGGCGTGTAGATTTTGCCCGGACAGTGAAATCAGGGATGCAGCTTGACATGAGCATCATCAAACGGCCACGATTTTCCTATACACCAAATTTGGAAAAGTGTCCATATTGCAATGAAAAAAACCCAAAGGCCACCGGTAATGAGTGGATCCATTGGTATGAGCTTGACCTGTAGTTCATAGATTTTGGGGGTGTTAACTGTTCTATCCTCAGTTCAAATCGCAAGTGTGGACGCCGGTATCAAATTTCTGCGAAAAAAGTAGAAGGAATTGAAGAAATCTATTCACCCCAACTTTTGTAAGGAACGTTGATTTCATGAAACTGAACTAACGACTTTGAAAATAGGACCAAGAGAGATGAAACACGGGCACAAGAAGAAGACACAGATTTATTCCACCTTGTTGAGATTCAGGTCACCTATGTAAGCATCCTGACAACAGTCCCAGGACCTCTGACCGGTTGCAATTCCTCCTCCACAGGAGGTGAGTTTTCTTGCTCCTTGATGTGTGCATGTCACTCTGATCAGTTGTAATTCCCCCTCCCACAGTCGGTGAGTGCTGCTGTCCGTTGATGTGTGCACTTCTCACTGATTGGATGTGATCCCCCTCCTAGGAGTTGTGAGTGTTGTCTTCCACTGATGTGTGCATGTCTCTCTGACCTATTGCAATTCTCCCTCCCACAGCCGGTGAGTTTTCTCATCTGCTGATATGTGCATGTCTCTCTGACCTGTTGCAATTCTCCCTCCCACAGTGGGTGAGTTTTCTCATCTGCTGATATGTGCACATCTCTCTGACCTGTCGCAATTCTCCCTCCCACAGCATGTGAGGTTTCTTGTCTGCTGCTGTGTGCACATCTCTCTGACCTGTCACAATTCTCCCTCCCACAGTGGGTGAGGTTTCTTGTCTGCTGATGTATGTATGTCTCTCTGACCTGTTGCAATTCTCCCTCCCACAGCCGGTGAGTTTTCTTATCTGCTGATGTGTGCATGTCTCTCTGACCTGTTGCAATTCTCCCTCCCACAGTGTGTGAGTTTTCTCATCTTTTGATGTGTGCACATCTCTCTGACCTATTGCAATTCCCCCTCCCACAGCATGTGAGTTTTCTCATCTGCTGATGTGTGCATGTCTCTTTGACCTGTCGCAATTCTCCCTCCCACAGCGAGTGAGTTTTTCCATCTGCTGATGTGTGCATATCTCACTGACCAGTCATAATTTTCCCTCCCACAGGAAGTGAGTTTTCTCAGCTGCTGATGTGTGCATGTCTCTCTGATCTGTTGCAATTCTCTCTCCCATAGCTAGTGAGTTTTCTTGTCTGGTGATGTGTGCACCACCCTTTTACCTGTCGCAGTTTTCCCTGCCACAGCACGTGAGGTTTCTTGTCTAAGTGAGTCAAGTTGAGGTCACCTATAATTTGTGAATTTCTCCACAACCAAAGATCCAATTGCTAGGGGATTTGAATATATTATGGACTCGTGCTAAATGTCCTACCCAGAATAGTCCCTCCATGTTTTGTTCAAACAGGGCCTTCAGAAGCTCTAATTTTAGGAAATAGAGTGGCACCTGTATATTTTTCATCAGAAAACATGATTTTCATGAAATAGGGCAGACACCATTGCAATTGGGTTGTGACTTACATCTAATCCAGAAACAATAAACATAACTGGAAATTCCACCAAAACTTCACACTGGCACTGGTTGAACATTTCAAGTTTTTCGATGTTGTAGTTGTGTACATTGTATCTTCCTTCAGTTCTGTGGTCGATTTCATCAGCTTTGGAGCAGGCCATTTGTCTTCATACTCTCCCCCCAAATTCTTATTCACCATCATCACAACTAGAATACATCTTTGTGCATGGGGTTTGACAATTTTCCATGCCAGAACTCAACATCCAAGTTTGACTGTTTGACCTTTCTAGGGAAGCAGGACGGCATGTATTTGCATCTTTTGAGACAATGTCTCAACAATCTTTCTTTACACACCACTCCCAGTGCTCTGGGGGAACACAGCCAGTGTAGCGGCCCTTTTTCAGTGCTGCCGCCTTGATCATTGTCAGAGGTCAGTTGATTTCCCATCAGGATTCAGAAAATGGTCCTCAAGGTTGGAAAATCAGGACTGCTGCAGCATCTGTGCACTGAACTCGATTGGTGGAATTCTTATTCACATTCATAGTATATGATACAACTAATCTTGTCATGATTGAAAATCTGTTTGAGTGGCCATTGGAAGCAAGCAGTTGAGTGGAATAAAAATTTCAAGTTACTTCAATCATTAACAGCTGTTGAACTCAGCATGCTGTTTCTCAGAGGGTTTGATCATGATGTTGGGACTTTGAAATGTGGTTCCAAACAGTCCCTGTGCCCTGAGAATTATATAATAATGCTCAGCCTTTTGAGTGTCCAGCAGCCAGGTGGTTGAAGGAGACAACACTGAGATCAGCTATTTGCATGCCACTGTTGCAGAGGGAGACAGATTGGAGATGGAACCGTACTTGCTTACTTGCAAGTGATGAATTGATCCAACATTGTTGTGGAGGGAGATGAAACCACAATCAAATATGGGGGTGCCCTTGTCCCAATCCTGGTGAGGGATGGAGATGCAGTTGGCTATTTACATGCTGTTGTTGTGGAGGGGGCAGAATAGTCCCTGCCTACTTGTGTATAGTGGGTAGGTTCAGTGCTGTTGCTGAGAGTGATGGAACTGCAGTTGTGTATGATGGCATTGCACTTGGCTTAGTGCATGCAGAGGCAGGGACACTGGTGTGGTTGATGAGGGAGACGATACTGTAATTGGTTACCAGTGGGTGGACAACACTGACAGGAATGGGACCATAATCGGCTACTCACGTGAATGTGGGAGTCATTGCCAGTCAACATTAGAGAACCCACCATTGTGAAGCAAAGGATTGATAAAGGGTGCCTCCCAACTTTGCATTACCATGTTGAAAATATGAGTTGTGCTGCAGAACCCAAAGTAGGACCCACCTTATGATTGGCAGGTCACAAGTGTCAAAGCTCAGTGACTCAAGGTGTTTGGTGATTCCATTATATGTTGTTTTGGCTCAGTATGCATTCACATCAACTCAGGTGATATTGAGAGTACTAAATCATGGTGTTCTGACTGTTCTCAAGGTTTGGGGCTACTGGAACAGAGTTGGATGTGGATTACCTTGTGATGATCAGCAACTTGGGAACCACAGGTTTCACCTTTCTGGGGTTAGTAAACCTTGTCTCTCAAGAACCCATTCTAGGACATCCTTCAAAGTTGGGTATCTTTCGAAAGCTATAGATCCAGACTTTACATTTCTGACATGGATGTTCAAGGGATACCTCCAAGATGCGAGGAACACCTCAAGGAGTGCATGGTGGATGCTGACTGAGATGATTATCACACCATCATGTGCAAATCATTACAATGGCTGGAATATACCTGGAATGACTCAGTTGACCTCACCAACCAATTGGATTCATTATATTTTAGTTGCCAAGACAGATACACAGACTCTGGAGTGGCTAAAAGGTTATTTTACTCATTTTTGTTATTGTCATAGTCATATCTGTGTTTGTATAAGTGGTTTCAGGTGTTCCTGGGAACAACATGGAACTTTTCCCCAACTAGTAAGCCATGAGCTTGCACCCAAGGGAATTCCTGTTGATCTTCAGGTCATCTACAAGCCTAGTTTGTAGTGAATCATGAATATCATTGGTTGTGAAGGAATCTTAAGCCATCTCCTTAGCTGGAACGCACAAAACATCTGACTGTGGCTCTTGAATTGTATTGAATTGTCTGGCCTTGGGTCTTGAATCATATTGCTTTGCATTGCTTTGTGGGCTCCGACCTTGCTTCATATCAAATTGCCAGCCTTGGGTCTGTAATCCCCCTGTACTGTCACCTGAAATCTCTGGAACTGTTGGAATCATTGCAGATCTTTGGGATACACATTAAAAGTTCTCCAGAACATCTGGGACTTAGAGAATCTTTGTGTTTCTTATGTTCACTTGGCCTTGTCATCTCATGCTTTTTGGGTGTTTGAAGCAAGCCATCCCTCTGGGATCTCTTGTTTCACACATATCATACACAACTGTTCACTCATAACTTTTTGAATATAAAACTTTCCCTTTCAACCTTTACAAGGCTCTGAACTAGGGACTGACACTCATTGGGTACCTCTGGGATGTATGGTGTGATAAGGACCACAGTGTTGCTATTGAAAGGTAATGTGTTTCAAAGGCAACTATGTTCATCCTCTAGGGGGAAACAGAGTCAAATGATAGAGAGGAAGGTCAGTGCTTGGATCTGCTTTGGAATAGGTGGGGAAAGGTGAAGGATGGATCAGGGAGACAGATCGTCTCCTTGGTGGTTTGTGTTGTGTGGAGGTCTGCTGTCAGTCAAAAGATGATGAAGAATGAAAGAATACTTGTTCAGGCTCCTTGTACTGCATATGGGAACCTCCTATAACAATCCCCTGTCTGCTTTCCTTGATGCGCTCTTCCCCTTAGAACCAGCACTGGATGTGTGATGCATGTCGCACCAACAAGGACACTGATGTTGTCCTGTCTCCTCAACTGCGAATTGGCAGTTTGGAACTGGTGGCTTCTCCCTGGGCCTATCTTCAATAGAGCTGAGCTTGCGAAAATGATGCTCCTAATCGAGGAAGCCTGGAATGGTGACACTGGGTCTGGTGAGGAGGGACCCTGTAAAGGAGGTGTGGAAGGTAAGATGCCTAAGGTGCAGGCAAATATAGGAGAGGTGGCCTGTCTCCAGCTTCAAGAGCAAGGGAGAAGGGTGCACAAGACAAGGTACAAGTTCAGGGGAAGGACAGGGAGTACCCCTTGGATTGAGTGAGACTTGGTACAGTGAGTGGGGAAAATGCCTCAGAAGCTACTGACTATTCTACCTAAGTGCACTCCCTTTTATACTCAACAACTTCACATGTTTCCAGGTGTGCCATGCAGCTGCAGAGTATTTCTAGGGTGCAAGAGTTATCACAGCAAGTTCTGGGGTGCATGCTTGGCAGGAGATGAGATGTCTCTGTGGGGAGACTGATTGTCTCTGGTCAAATGTGAGGTGTGGTGAGGCCAAATGACCTTGGAACTGGCTTGGAGCTTCAGGCACAGTCATTTGGTCATATTCTGGAGCATCCAGCAGGTGGTGGTCCAGAGGAGACAAGTGGTCTCCCTTGGTTAGTTGGCACACTGTGTGAAGTGCAAGCATAGTCATAGCTTGGATAGCCTGCCTCTCAACTGTCCACTTGGCCTCATGCATGGGTAAGGTCCAGGGGTGAGAGGGCTCGTCTTCTCATCATGTGGAGGGGGAGCAGAGGGCAAGGGAGATCCCAGAGCCAGACGAGAGATATCTGTGCATGTGTGTCATCTGGTGCAGGACAGCTAGGAAATGAATTGTCTGGTGCCACTGAGGGAGGTGCAGGAGGTCTGGAGGGTGGGGAGACCATCGTTCTCATTGCAAGACTAGTTCCAGTAATGTGGTTTCCCGATTTGGAAGGTGTTCGTCTTGGACTCCAGTTGTGATCACCATATTTGAGAGCTGCTTGGAGGGGCCATGAGGTGATGAGCAGTGCATAGCATGCTCAGAGACCTCACAATGGGACACCACTCTCACTGTTTCACTTTGTTGGTTTGGGATAGATTCATCTGTTCGTTGTAGTACTTTAGTGTTGGTTGTTTTGAGCATTTCCACCCCAAGTTCTGAGCTCACAAATCACCGGTCAACACTGTCCAGTTTTCTGGAAAGTTATTTATGGGGAATCACTCAATTGATCTAATTAGATTAGCCTGAAAGGAAGATCACGTGCCTCTGCTGCTCAGCTCCTCACAGCTTGCTCAACCACTACTGGTAAAATTGGAGAAAAATGTGCTTTCTGGCAGGGATTTATACTCAGAAAGGTCTTTATTGAGCTCTTGACATTTGCCATACAAAACAAGTATTTTTTTGACACATTCCTCAGGCAGGAATTATAGAAAGTGTACCATTCCTTTGCTATTTCTACCTGGGATGCAAGATAGGTGAGCTATAAATCATATGTTTTTTGAGTTTCTGGAGGTTTCTCTTCCTATAATATGCAAAGCTGAGGCTGATTTATGCATGCACCACACTCCCTTTGCCTTCTGTCACAGTGGAGTTTCAAAGCTGTTGTTGGTACCACAGCATGAGCATAAGGAGTGCTCTGAGGCAAATCCAAAGATGCTTTCCCTTATTAGATGGATCAAGGTCATCCATATCCCTCATTCAGCTTCTACATTTTATTTACCCCATTCCTAAATAAATCTGCTTGACTTCTCTAAGACTTTATTTCCTTGAGCTGTGGGATGTATACTATCATTTTCAATCCACAAATTACCTGTTGAGTGTTATATAAGCCTGTAACATATTTTCCCATTTTAAATCCTTTGAATAGTGCCAAGTTGTAGGCCACAGAATCACATTGAGGATTGCCAAATTTTAGGCTGTTATAAGCATAATTTTAAACTTGAAGTATCAAATTAACAATATCTTGAGATGAAACAAAAGATCATTCTTATAAGATCAGCTTTGATTTCAGTCCAAGCTATTCTTAATCTGATACTCCAGGTTTCAATTTGCACCTACAACCACTAGAAATTTGGCAATGTTGGATGTGTGCACTACCTGGGTAGCAGCTGTCCCTACACAATTGGGCTTGGGCAAGATTCTCAAATTTGGGGCTATTGTAGATGTGATTTGAAACCTGAAGTATCAGATTAGGACACTGGTTGACCATTTCAAGTTTTTCAGTGTAAAAACTAGTGAAAAATGTTTTGAATTTAACAGCAAATTTTCACCAAAAAAGTAGGTGAAAAACTTGAAATATTTTTGTGACTTTTTTGAATTTTGAAACAAGTTCAGAACTTTTTCAGAAAATTTTCAACAAGGTTCAAAAAGATCACAAAAAATGTTTCAAGTTTTTCACCTACTTTTTTGGTGAAAAATTACTGTAAAATTCAAAACATTTTTCACTAATTTTTTCACTGAAAAACTTGAAATGTTCAACCAATGGGAATAGCTTGGATTGAAATCAGTTCTGAAACCAAAGGGGATATTATAAGAATGAGCTTTCATTTCATCTCAACCTATTCCTAATTTGATACTTCATGTTTAAAATCACACCTACAACAGCCTAAAATTTGGCAATCCCACTGGTTGAACATTTCAGATTTTTCAGTGAAAAAATTAGTGAAAAATGTTTTGAATTTTACATCAATTTTTCAGTGAAAAACTAAGTGAAAAACTTGAAACTTCTTCATGACTTTTTTGAACTTCAAAACAATTTCAGCACTTTTTCAGAAAATTTTCACAAGATTCAAAAAGGTCACAAAAATATTTCAAGTTTTTCACCTACTTTTTTGGTGAAAAATTGCTGCAAAATTCAAAACATTTTTCACCAAAATTTTCAGTGAAAAACTTGAAATTTTCAACCAGTGTCCCCAGTGTGAATACAGCAACGTCGGCTTGACTCTTGGCAGGAGGGAGCTTGGCTACCACATGCTGTAATTAGACCAATCGAACTATGACTTGTTATTTACGGTATAGAATCCTACTAAATGAGAAAATTGAGCTTGGCAGATAAATTCTAACATCTGAGTCAACCAGCCTATCACATTGTTGGTCCTGGGTCGCTTGTTTTGTTGCAATATTACCTTGTGCCTATAATTTCACAAAACTAGTTGAATCTGAACCTGGTGTGCATTGTATACTATGCCCATATTGCGGCATGGTGCGGAACCAGGGATTGGTCAATGGCTTCGCATCATGGCTCCAGGATTCTCTTGAAACTTAGAATGCCTTCCATGGTCCCTGCTACCAGTGTTTGCATCAGCACTGGTTGAAGATTTCGAGTTTTTCAGTGAAAAAATTGATGAAAAATATTTTGAATTTTACAGAAATTTTTCACTGAAAAAGTAGGTGAAAAACTTAAAACATTTTCATCACTTTTTTCACTCAGAATCAAAGTGAAAAATGTGAAATAAAATTGATAGTTTCTTTTAAAAAAGTTTCACCAATAATTCATACACATTTGCAGGTGAAACTTGTGGTGAAAAATTTAAAACTTTTTTCACCACAACTTTCATCTGCAAAACAATAATAAAATGTGTGATTTTTGGGGTGGATTTATAGGTTTCCGGCTGGTGGCAGGAATCCTGCTGCAGTCAAACAAGACATAGGTGACTGAAATTTACCTAAATCAGTGCTCAGATGCCAAATCCACCTCAAAATGAGCTCAATCCATGTCAATTACCAATTAAAATGGTGTTTTTCCTTGATTTTGGGGGCAGATTTGAAATCTATAGGTTTGTGGCTGGTGGTAGAGATCAAACTGCAGTGAAAATAGGTGCAGATGACTGAGATCTACCTAAAACAGTGCCCAGATGCCAAATCCACCTTGAAATGAGCTCAATTCAACTCAATTACCAATTAAATTGGTGTTCTTCCCTGTTTTTTGGGGTGGATTTGAAATCCATAGGTTTGCAACTGGTGGCAGAAATCAAACTGCTGTGTCAATGAATGTGAGTGACTGAGATCTATTTAAAACAGTGCTCAGATGCTAAATCCACCTTGAAATGAACTCAATCCATGTCAATTACCGATTAAAATGGTATTTTTCCCTGATTTTTGGGGTGGATTTGAAATCCATAGGTTTGCAGCTGGTGGCAGAGTTCAAACTGCAGTGAAAATAGATGCAAATGACTGATATCTACCTAAACCAGTGCTCAGATGCCAAATCCCCCTTGAACTGAGCTCAATCCAAGTCAATTACCAGTTAAAACAGTGTTTTTCTCTGATTTTAGCAGTGGATTTGAAATCCATTGGTTTCCGGCTGGTGGCAGAGATTGCACTGCAATCAAAATAAATACAGGTGACTGAGATCTGCCTCATACAGTGCTCAGATGTCAAATCCACTCTGCAATGAGCTCAATCCAGGTCAATTACCAGTCAAAATAGCATTAAAATGAATATTTGTGGATTTGAAATCCATGGGTGTTTGGCCAGTGGCAAAGATCACACTACCATGGAAATGGATACAGGTCACTTAGATCCAACCACAACAGCACTCATATACCAAATCCACCTTGCAATGAGCTCAAACTGGGTCAATTTGCAATAAAAATGGTGTTTTTCTCTGACTTTAGGGGCAGATTTGAAATCTGTACACTGCAGAAGAGAACAGAGGTCATACGGACCTTTGTGGAATCTTATCAGCTTATCGAACATCAAACCCCTGAAGGCGATCATTGTGAGGTCAAGTTGACCACAATTCACAAATCCGGTTGAGGTCCTACTGAGCGAGAACCTCAGCAGGACATCCATCAAAAAATAATGTCATTGTGGTCTCCCATAAAATATCACATTACTGTCTATTGTACCTCTAGAGAATGGTGGCGGAATCTCGTACATACCCGACATTGCCACCTCTCAAATTTCAGTAATATGCATGAAAGGTCTGGGAAAGCAAGATTTATTGCATATTAAATAATAAAATATGTGCTCATTGTCCTCCTCCACTTCGTCGTGTCGGCTGAGACCCTAGCCCACTCAAGGGAACAGCTGTGTTACTATAGATTGAGGAGGACCTGAACCAAGTGTGCGCCAACAGCGGCTTGCATAATGCGAGAGTGTGAAGATTGTGGGACAACAAGAGAGAGGGGGGGCAGAACAAAAGAGGTGTATGCGTGCCCCTCAGTCGTCAGTAGCATGGGTGCTCAATCAAAAGGGCCCCAAGCGTACTGGCAGCTTGAATTGACTTGACATGAAACTTGCAATTGAAGTAATCTGTACCACAACTTGAATCTTTTGAAGGGAGTACTTGAAGTTCCAAAGTTCCATGGCGCAATAGCTCAGAGTTGAAGACCGCTTGGAGGGATTTGAACTTCAAGGAGAGAAAGACCGACTTGCAAGGCTTGAGGCAGTTGATGTCTTGAGTGTAGCTTGAGAGATGGATTGAGGCACTTGCGTCAGGGATGGGATCATATGAGACAGGTTGTGGTTAAAGGAAGAGAAGGTGCTGCCAGCAGCGGTGGTGGCAAGGTGGCAAGAAACAAGATGTGTAATCGACTGTTTGCATCAAATCAACAAGATGCGGAGCGCACAACCAGCATTCTCCAGCATTGCAGTCATGAACAGCGAGCTTGGTGGTGGCAGGCTCCTGCTGAAATGTCTGCAGGATGACTTTAAGGAAAATGTCCAGACGGCATTGAGCAGTTATTTGTCTGATGTCCAGCATGATGTCAACCTGACATCCAACGAGCAACCTCCAACAAAGCCCGTAATTATCCCAAATAGATATTCTCGCAAGACATGCTCATGCTGTCCAGCCTTTGACCTGTTCTGGACAATTTTCCTGGTTTGCAGTGTAGGTGTCCAGCCAGTGGCAGAGATCATGCTGCCGTGAAAATAGATGCAGGTGACTGAGACCTACCTGAAACAGTGCTTAGATGCTAAATCCACCTTGGAATGAGTTTAATCTGGGTCAATTACTAGTTACAGCTAATAACAGTACTGAAGGCACAAGCAGACTTTTTTCTGTTTTGGGATGTTTTCGAATAATTCCTGGTATCTCAATGAATTCTTTACCGATTCACATGAAACCTAGCAAGAAATTTCGGGCTAATTCATGCAGAATTAGTGATAGAGAGAAAGTTGTGAAAATGTTCCATATTGGGTAACATAGGCTGATGGCCACATTTTACAGGTCAATCCAGTTTATAGACAGCTAGTCACATCCCATTGGTATAGATTTTAGTCCAGGGGGGCCTCGACACATTCCAAAGAATGTCATAGGCTCAGATTTTGATGAGTTCAGTGGTGGACTTGAATATGGTGACATTTCCAGATCACAGAGGATTACCCATGGTTGTGATCTGTTCTGAAGACTATAGATTGAGCTGTTGGACATTCTGGCCATATCAAGTCCATCATAGTGCATTGAAGCATTGCCTGATAAACTTCTGCATTAGTTGAATGTGGTTGGATGCTCGTAAACTGGATTGACCCACAAAATGTGGCCATCAGCCTATGTTACTCAATATGGAATATTTCCACAACTTTCTCTCTATCACTAGTTCCGCATGAATTAGCCCGGGAGGTTTCATGTGAATCAGTGAAGAACTCATTGAGATACTGGGAATTATCTGAAAACAGCCCAAAATGGAAAAAAATCTGCTTGTACCTTTGGTACTGTTATTAGCTGTAAAATAGCTATTTGTGGACTTGAAATTCATAGGTCTTTGGCTGGTGGCAAAGATCATACTTCAGTTGAAATACATGCAGATGACTGAGATCCACTTAACACAGAGCTCAGATGCCAAATCTACCTTGCAATCAGATCAATCCAGGCCAATTGCCAATTAAATTGCCCTTTTTCTTTGTTTTTGGGGCCAGATTTGAAATCTATAGGTGCTCAACCAGTGGCATAGATCCAGAGTGAAGCCAGCTGAAGTTGACTGAGATCTACCCATCCCAACACTCAATAGAGACTTTGTGGTGAGCCACCAGCAGCCACCCATTGCCCCTGAGGCATATGATCCTGGTGGCATTCTAAATGACATGCACCCCACTCAATGCCACCAGACAAGTGGGCCAGCCACCAGACAATGTCATCCCCCTATACTTGGTACTGAATGCCTCAGATGCCACCTGGTGGCTATCAGTGGCTCATCACAAAGTCTCTAATTGCCAAATCCACCATAGAATGCACCTAATCATGTGGCTGCAGAGGTCAAGTCAAGCTGCAGTGGAAATAGAAGCAGCTCACTGCAATTTGCTTAAAATCATCCTGAGCTCCCAAATTTAACCTGGAACCACCTTGCCACCATGACAAAGTACTCATCAAAATAACAATGAAATATGTATTTGCCAATTTCTACTCTGCAGTTTTTTGGTCTGTGGCAGAGGGCTCATCACTGTGGAAATGAATGAAGAAGAGGTCTGTGTTCCTTCACATCACAGCTGATAATTATTCCAATACTCCATAGCATCAATGATTTGTTTAGTCTTGGCACTCACTTTGCCATTTGATTTTTGTAACATTTGTAGTATCATAATGAACTACATAGATAAGTTGAAACTTTTTCAGGGCTTTCTGAGTCTGTTTCAAAATTTTCACCTTCAAATAACAATAAAAGTTTTTAAATTTTTCACATAAGTTTTCAGTGAAAAAAGTTTCAAAATTTTTAAACATTTTTCACAAATATTTGCACTGAAAAACTTGAAACCTTGCTCCAAAAACTGTGTGGAAAATTTGAAAGATTTTGTTTCAAATTTTTCACCTCAAAAGTTTCAAATTTTTCACCCAAGTTTTTGGTGAAAAAGGATTGAAAAAATTCAAAACAATTTTCACATATATTTGGACTGAAAAACTTGAAATGTTCAATACTGGAAACTTGGTAAGAAACAATATAAAATTTTCACCATGTTTGTTGGTGAAAAATGTGAAATAAAGATTTTGAAAAATGTTTAGAAACTTGCAATTTGCATTTCCAATTTTACATCACTTTCATCAAACATTTTTCACACATTTTATCATTCTTTTTGCAGGTGAAAATTGTGGTGAAAAAAGTTTTTAAATTTTTCACCACAAGTTTCACCTGCAAACATGTATGAATTGTTGGTGAAACTTTTTCAAAAGAAACCATCAATTTTATTTCACATTTTTCACTTTGATTCTGAGTGAAAAAGTGATGAAAATGTTTTAAGTTTTTCACCTACTTTTTCAGTGAAAAATTTCTGTAAAATTCAAAATATTTTTCATCAATTTTTTCACTGAAAAACTCGAAATCTTCAACCAGTGCTGCAAGACCTGGACCTGGTCGACTACCTTGCTGACCTAAATTCACCCCAAACATATCAACGCATCAGGCCCTTGGAGTGATATTGAAAGTTCTTGAAATGTGGATTGCGCAATTGGTGCAGCCACACATTTGTTAGCACAGGTTCACAACAATGTTTCCAAGACAAAATTTTGATGAGAAAGGGACTTCCAAAAGCTGCAGAATTCGAGCTGGAGAGCAGAGGAAGCAAAATGGGGCAGGATTAGAGGGATAGGGTAAATACATCCGAATGGAAGCCCTTGATAGAACACATGATTTTGTTGAAGCACAGCAGATGCATGTCCTGTGTGACAGTAAGAATGAACACGCAAGGATTAAATTCAACCACTCTGCAAGCACAAGACTCGGCCGCCGGGCTGTGTGCTGGATTTGGAATATGTGTATGGGAAATTCTGCCTAAGCAGCGAGGGTGTTCCACGGGGGCGTCACATAGGCTCAGCACAGAGCTGCAAGTTTGGAAAGTTGAATAGAAATGTCAGGGGAACCCCTGTTTCCGGTCCCCTCCCGGCGCCTCTCTGGCTCCCCCCGGTACCCGCCTGGTAACCGGTCGACCGGACGACTGGATGACCGGCCCGGCAACTCCCACTGGCACGTGGTTTGTGACCAAGCCCGGGATCTCTGCCGGTCACTACGGACACGTGCTTGACTAGTTAGTAGATACTGGCACCTGGTGTGGGAATCCTTAAGCTTTCTTCTCTTTGGATTCTCCCTCGCCAGGTGTGCCAGAGTGTACATTTAGCTAGTCCTGTCAATTAACCTTCGGATTCTCCCTTGCCAGGACTTGAGCTGTTTCCGGGTTGCGGGGTTGCCCTTACAGTAGAAGAAAGCTTCTAAGGGGATTAACTGGTCAAGATTGGGAAGTTCGGAGTAGACGGCTCGGACCACTCATCCAGTGCCCCGGCCTCCCCAACCTCAAATCTTGCCCCCTCCTCCCCTCTCCTAGACCACGCCATGGATGCTGCCATTGCTGCGCATATGGACGGGATCGAAGAGAGATTAGCCACTCTCACGGAATTATTGACACATTGCTCCCACGCTGCTTCCCCTGCCCCAGCCCTTGCTGATCCGGCTCTGGCTGCGGGTCCAGGGCTTTTTGCCAATGTCCACCCTGGCTCAAAATTGGTCCTCCGACCGAAGCCCCCGTTCGTCTTCGATGGTGACCGGTCGCGAGGCCAGGCGTTCCTGCATGCCATCCAGACGTACATCTGGCTTCTCCCGGAAGCGTTCCTTGAGGACGGTAACCCGTCCGAAGAGAAAGCCGTCCGGTTCGCCATGTCCTTCATGGCGAAGGATGCGGCCCAACACTGGGCTGAACGCCAGGCCGCAAAGGTCCCCTTTCCCCTTGCAACCTGGGACGCCTTCATCTGGGAGTTCCGGCTCCGGTTCATCGAGGAGAACGAGCAGGACCATGCCCTGCACAGGCTCGAATCCCGGTCCTACCACATGGGCTCCCGGGATGTCTTCAAGTATACAGATGACTTTGAAGACCTTGTGGAGCTTGCCGGCTTCGAGGACCCTCTCATGAAGGTCGCAAAATACCGGACCAGCCTCGACCCAGTGATCAATCACGCCATTACCGCGTCGAGCGATCCCCCGGACCTCTGCAACTACCCAACGTGGCATTCCCGGGCCTACCGGCAGTACGAATCACAGCTCCGTGCACGTGCTGCCAGAAATGCCCTGCGCGCACCAGTTCTGGTTACCCAGACCCGGCCGGTCTCCGTGGTCCCGGCTCCCATCGTGGCAGCCCAACTGAGGCCTGCTGCCCCATCGCTGCCCCCTCCGGTCCCAATGGACGTTGACCGGGCCTGCACCCGTGGCTTGCCCCGCCGCGGCTGCTACCGCTGTGGAGAGCCCGGGCACCTCGCCCGAGACTGCCCGGCACCGGCCAATGTCCAGTCAGTCGATGTGCTAGACAAGGTGATCCGGCAGCTTGGTGGTGACCTGTTGGAGGAACTGGTTGCATGCTTGGCGACGACCGGGGCCATGACGGGACGTCCGGAAACTCTGGTTCCAGAGGATTTTCCGGCATGCGACGAGTAAGCGGTGCGCCCTCGTTCGCATCCCCTAATCGTTTTGCCTGTTTGTATAATAAGTCTGACAATACATCTTATGCAACGGCCAAAACAAAAGACGCACCCCTTGACCCGGGTGATTACATAACCCATCAAGCCCGCCTTGATGGCTTGTATGGTCACCTGGTAGAGACACCGGCCGCCCCAGTCCCCTCGGAACTGGTGGCCCCGGCCCCCCCAGCGGCCCCCCGTGTCCAGAAGCCAGGTTGGGAGCACAAGCTTCCCAAACGGTACACGGTTGCGGCCTCGCCGGGTGGAAACTCGCTCCACCTACCTCTTGAGATTGAGTCCACTGACGACACTGTGAAGCTCTCGCTGAACGGGCTGGTTGACTGTGGCGCGACCTCTGACTTTGTCGATTCGGAGTATGCTGCTGCGAACCGGTTGCCGGTCTGCCGGCTTTCACAGCCCATCCCGGTCTTTAACGTGGATGGCTCTCCCAACGAGGCTGGCTACATCCGGGATGTTGCAGAAGTGGTCCTGCGCTACTCGTATAAGGGCCACAGTGAGTGGGTCGTGCTCACCGTCACCAGGCTAGGAAAGGAGCAGCTCATCCTCGGGTACTCCTGGCTCTGCAAACACAACCCGGAGATAGACTGGGAGACCCAGGAGGTCAAGATGAGCCGTTGCCCTTCCGGCTGCGCCACCTGCCATAATGAGGGATGATCCGAGCGCCGGCAAGCCAAGGCTGTTGCCCGGATCATCCGGCAGCTCCGGTCCGGTCCCTTCCCGGCTGTTTGTGTCATTGACATGGACGACCGGATGGACGAAGACGGCGATGATGACGTTCCGGAACTCACCCCGGACTCCGAAGATGATGATGACAATGACGAGGCCCCGCTCGAGGAGGGTGACCAGATCTTCTACACCTGGTTCATCCCCTCTGAAGATATCCGAGCTGCCAGTACCGTCTCCCCAACGGCTGGCGGAAGCCTTTGCCAAGAACTCTGCATCCTCCCGGGAAGGGCTTCCCGACTGGGTTCATGAGTTCGAGGATGTCTTCAACCGGGAATCGTTTGACTCTCTTCCGGAGCGCCGGTCATGGGACCATGCCATCGAGCTCGTCCCGGACGCAAAACCGGCCAACTGCAAGGTCTACCCAATCTCACCCCTCGAACAGAAGGAGCTCGACGCCTTCATTGAGGAAGGGCTGACCACCGGCCGGATCCGGCCGTCCAAATCGCCGATGGCCTCCCCAGTCTTCTTTGTTAAGAAGAAGGACGGAGCACTCCGGTTTGTCCAGGACTACCGGGCGCTCAATGCGATGACCGTAAAGAACCGGTACCCACTCCCTCTGATCAATGACCTCATCAACCGGTTGAAGGGAGCCCGGTTCTTCATGAAGCTCGACGTCCAGTGGGGTTTTAACAACGTCTGGATCTGCAAGGGCGACGAGTGGAAGGTGGCCTTCTGGACTAACCGGGGGCTCTTCGAACCCCTCGTAATGTATTTCGGCCTGACCAACTCCCCGGTGACCTTCCAGACCATGATGAATGACATCTTCCAAGACCTCATCTTGTCCAGAGACGTCATGGTATACCTCGACAACAGCCTCATCGCCCACTCGGACCTCACCCAGCACCGAGAGATCATCCGGGAAGTCCTTTGTCACCTCCGGGAGCATAAGCTCTACTTGTGCCCGGAGAAGTGCGAGTTTGAGAAGTTGTCGATCGAATACCTCGGGGTGATCATCTCCCACGATCACGTGGAGATGGACCCGGTCAAGGTTGCCGGAGTCGCTGCCTGGCTGGAACCGCGCAATAAGAAGGATGTGCAGCAGTTCCTCGGCTTCACAAACTTCTACCGGCGGTTCATCCGGGTGTTCTCACACTCAGCCCGCGCCCTCTTTGACCTCACGAAGAAGGGTGTGCCATGGGTTTGGGGCGATGCAGAGGCGGCCGCATTCCAGGCCCTCAAGGACACTGTAACCTCAGAGCTGGGTCCTGGTCCTTCTGGATGAGTCCCAGCCGTACCGGCTAGAGGCGGATAGCTCCGACTTTGCAACCAGAGCTGTCCTGTCGCAACCGGATGCGGACGGAAAATGGCACCCGGTCGCGTTCTACTCCAAGAGCTTGAGTGAAGTCCAGCGCAACTATGAGATCCATGACAAGGAGATGCTCGTGATCGTCCGGGCCCTAGAGGAATGGCGTCACTTCCTCGAGGGCATGCAGCACCCAGTCAAGATCTGGACTGACCACAAGAACTTAGAGTACTTCCGGAAGTCGCAGAACCTCAACCGGAGACAGGCGCAGTGGTCCTTGTACCTGTCCCGGTTCAACTTCTCACTGCACCACAAGCCTGGAAGCCTTATGGGTCGCCTGGACGCCCTTTCCCGACGTCCGGACCACGGAGCTGCATCGGACAATGAGGATGTCACCCTCCTGCACCCCGAGCTCTTCCACATCCGTGCGCTGGAGGGCCTTGTCATTGCCGGTCTGGAAGCCCCCCTCCTCCAGGTCATCCGGGAGGCTCTGGCTGGCGAACCGGACCCCAAGGAACCCATTGCCATAGCGGCTCGGGACCTTCTTAAGGTCCGGGGCGCCTGGTCGTCCCGGTCTGCTGAATGGCATGTCGAAGGGGGCCTGCTCCACTTCCGCAGTAAGGTCGTTGTCCCCCGGGACAAGGACCTCCGCCGCCGGATCCTTGAGCAGCACCACAACACCTGGGTCACCGGACATGCTGGTTGCTTCAAGACATTGGAGCTCGTCTCCTGGAACTACTGGTGGCCCCAGATGTCCCGTCACGTCGGCCGGTATGTCGCCACCTGTGACCTGTGCTGTCGGACCAAGGCGCTCCCGAAGCTTCCGGTTGGTGAGTTACACCCCATGGAAGTTCCGGAGGAATGCTTGGACACGGTCTCCGTGGACTTCATCATCGAGCTTCCGGAGGCACACAGCTAGGGATGCGATCATGGTTGTCGTGGACGTTCTTGGTAAGCGGGCGCACTTCAACGAGTGCAGCACCTGGCTTGACGCAGTGGGTGCTGCCCAGCTCTACTACCAGAACGTCTGGAAGCACCATGGGACCCCCCAGAAGTACATCTCCGACCGGGGTCCGCAGTTTGTCGCAGAGTTCACTACAGAGCTCTGGCGTCTCATTGGTGTTGAACCGGCAACCTCCACAGCGTACCACCCACAGACCGACGACCAGACCGAACGTGTTAACCAGGAACTTGAGCAGTTCATCCGGCTTTTCACTAACTACAAGCAGGATGACTGGGATGAACTCCTACCTGCTGCGGAGTTCACATACAACAACCATGTTCACTCCTCCACGCAGCAGGTCCTGTTCATGACCGACACCGGCCGGCTCCCCCAGATGGGGTTCGAACCGAATGGAACGCGTTCGAGGGTGGAGTCCACGAACGAGTTCCGTGACCAGATCGCCTCTGGTGTCTCAGAAGCCAAGGCCGCTGATATGCAGTGGATGTGTCCGGCTACGGAAACACTATATTTTCGCATTTCATTAACGGAAACATCATGCATGTCATCTACTGGTGTCAGTACTGAGTTCCTGAAGTAGCTGGCAGGACGTTGACCACAGAGTAACGAGTGGATCACAAAGGGGTAACCTTTGGGGTCTCTGGCAGGTGCTCACTCTGAAACCTGTAGGAGAATGTGCAGTCCAACGTTAAACATTGGGGATATTTGTTTGATTTTACAAGATTCCTGACAACAGGAATCTCTTGGAGCCTATGCTCAGCTTGGTTTGGAGTTCTGTTCATTGGTGTTTGGCTCAGAATGCGAGACGCGCTCTGTCAGATGATGGAAACCGATGGGGATCGTCCCTAATGGGGTGCCGATCCACCGAGATCGTCCAAGGAACCGTGCTATCTTTAGCATCACTATCCTGGAGCAAGGACTATACTTAGTTCTCTGGATCCCTTTCTCGGAAACACAACAACTTGGGTATCATTTGAAAGCTATTGACCAGTACTACTCAGTTCTGGTGGAGTTGTTTGAGGGACACCAATCAAAACCTAGGAGACCCTGCTAGAGAGGCCAGGACTTTGATGGGGATCAATCCTACATCAGGCCCCACACAAAAGCCTGACGCTCTGTAGTCCAGAATACGCTCGGAATGGCGTAGGAATGGCGTGCTCAGGCTGGGAATCAATAGGAACTATACCCGGACTCTTACCAAGACGGATAAACAGAGTCTTGACTCATTTTCTCTTATTTTCATTGTTTGTAATATTTATTCTTGGACTAGTATAAGTAGCTAGGGTTTCTGACTTGATCGCCATGCAATCCACCCCAGTTCAAGTGAGCTCAGTTCACGCTAGAGGGTGTATCCAGGTCTTCGAGCCAGTTACCATCTCAGGATTGTAATTGTATCGAATATCATATATTCTATTGGGTGGAAACATCTCGAATCGTATTGAATCGTATTGAATCGCCGGTCTTGGACCTTGGATCGTATTGAATCGCCGGTCTTGGACCTTGAATCGTATTGAATCGTACTATTGAATCGTCTCAGATCGTCTCTGGCTCGTATTGGCTCGTTGGAATTGCATCTTGCATATTGCATCGTCTATCCCATTGTTGGGAACTCACCGGAACCGTCGAACCTTGTGTTCTCGCTTCCTAAAAACCACTGTTGGCTGTCTGCCACCCTACCCCTTTGTCTCGTTTGGGCGGTAAAGCGAGTTCCTACGCTTTCTGCAACAACACAGCACTGTCTCTCCATCGCAATAAGGACCATAACCTTCCCTCCAACCTTTACAAGGCTCTGTGCCAGGGACTATAAATTGTCTGACTGTTGGAACTTCCAGTTTCCTGGTTCTCGCTCATTCTCTTGGAGCTTCGTGATTAGATTCGTCTCTTCTCGAGGTTTTATTGGGTTATTGAGTTAGGGAATAAGTTTCCGTTGGTTTCCATAGTAGGTTCAGAGCACATCGATCACCGCCCTCGTGAAAGCCAAGGAAGAGTACAAGCGGTACTATGACCGCCGGTGCACCCCGGCACCCGAGATCAAGGTCGGTGATCGGGTCTGGCTTGACGCCTCAGACATCCAGACCACCCGGCCGTCTGTCAGTCTTTCGCATCGGCGCCTTGGCCCCTTCAAGGTTGTCAAGGTTGTTGGGCAAGGTGCCTACAAACTGGAACTGCCACCCCGCCTCTCCTGGCTTCACCCGGTCTTTCCGGTAGTGAAGCTGCAGCTCACCGAGGACGACCCTTTCGAAAGCCGGCCCGGCTATGATGAACTGCCACCGGTCCTCAGCGGCCCCCCCAGTGACAAGCACTGGGAGGTCGAGGAGATCCTGGACGCCAAAATCCGCTACCGGTTGCTCTGGTACTTCGTCCGGTGGAAGGGGTATGATGCCTCACATGACCAATGGGTTAAACACTCCAACGTCTTCTCCCCGGACGCTGTTGCGGAATTCTACTGGAAGTACCCCGCAAAACCCCGCTCCATCGCTGCTGCTGCCTTTGACTCCCTACCCTTCCACGACCCTGCCCTCCATGTCCAGTCTATGCGTCGGGGCGCCGCATTCCAAGGGGGGTGATGTCAGGGGAACCCCTGTTTCCAGTCCCTCCCAGCGCCTCTCCAGCTCCCCCCGGTACCCGCCCGGTAACCGGTCAACCGGACGACCGGACGACCGGATGACCGGCCCGGCAACTCCCGCTGGCACGTGGTTTGTGACCAAGCCCGGGATCTCTGCTGGTCACTACGGACACATGCTTGACTAGTTAGTAGATACCGGCACCTGGCGTGGGAATCCTTAAGCTTTCTTCTCTTTGGATTCTCCCTCGCCAGGTGCGCCAGAGTGTATATTTAGCTAGTCCTGTCAATTAACCTTCAGATTCTCCCTCGCCAGGACTTGAGCTGTTTCCAGGTCGCAGGGTTGCCCTTACAAGAAGGTTGGAAGTGAATGCAGAACATGCAGAACCTTTGTCACAGTGTTGAGGATACAGAACATCCTAATACGACGACAGATCGGTACTTGACATCAGTACTCTCTCTTCTCCTCCGGCCCTTCAACCATAGACTCCTCAAACTCATTATCATCTTCCTGAGGCCCAAAGGTACCAAAAACGTCCTTCTCATCGACTTCCCGCACCCCTGGTGGAGGCAATATTGTATTTCACGCTACCCAGAGCGACGCGCTGGTGAAGAACTCGAGCAGCCGCGACATGTAGTATACATGTCTGTACCGGAACAGTTGTGAATGAAACGTAGACAAATATAGTGAATGAATTCCGTATGTCCAGCTTTCGTTGACCTGTAACGATAACGGTGTGGCAGAGGCGCAAAATCCTGGAAGCAATGGCCAGACAGACTAGAAATATCCTCAGGCGACTTCAGCAAATCCTCAAAAAATACAGCCTAATCAGCAGCCACACCACAGGCGCGCGGATGTTCAGTCCATGCCAAAATTTTCCAAAAAAAGGTCATAATAATCACTTAGTAAAATGCCAATGTCAATAGGCTCGTTCACGAACCAGTAGTCACTGCCCGAATTTGGTTGGTATAGGTGTGAAAGTTTGATGCGACGATGCCGGACAAGATAATATTCCGAGCTGGATCAACATCAGAAGGGCTATGATACCGAGAGAGCTGTTAAACGAACACCATAATGCCAGTCAGTGGTCCAAGGAATACCGAGTATCCGGATATTACGGATATGAACGAGGTGGCTATCTGCAACTGGAATTTAATGGACTGCGTAGACCGAGTACAGGTAGCGTACGTTCCATAGGTTGATACAAATGCCGATGAAGGCGATGATGAACGACCCACGGCGGATGTTAATATATCTAGGTGCTATATTCAGCCGCTAGAGGATGATCAGGGTCTGATACCACACAAACCGTGGAAACGACGCCGCGAGATCCATCCCGCCTACAGTCCCGCAGGCAACGACGTTGACACATAGCTGTGAGAGAAAGAAAGCAAAGGCAGTAAAGAATACTGGTGCTAAAGCTCCATTTCCGCCGCTTCCAGTAGATCGTATAGTTTCCTGTTGAATATTAGCACAGGCATTCTCTTTGCAGGCGAACCGTAAGGGAAGAACTGATCATAGAAGCGCATCATCCGGGTAGAAATCCCTTGCTCAAGAGGTTGTAATAATACCGAGGAAGTTTGACCCATGTCTAAACCCGCGCGTGGAAAGAGTTCCACGGACCGGCCGTCCGACCCTGCAACAATGGAGCCTCCAAGTGACCAGCGGCAGTGTGTACCTAGCTCTATTGAGATCAAGGCTCGCTATTGAAATCTAACGACCCAGCCTCGACCGCCTCGGGATTTTTTACTTCGTCCCCTTCTTTCCCTGAAGTGCCTCTCCGCCCACTTGACAGCCTCATCGCCAGCCACGCAGAAGACTTCGAGGTCAAAGACGCATTCGAAGAGTACCGCCGCCTCGGGGGGCAGCCGCTTACTTCAAACGGTGCGTAACTAACCGTATAAGTCGTGGGCATCTAGGAATCTACTCACTGGGAGGGGGCGGACCGCAGACTGGTTGGTTTGCGCGCAAAGCTTGCGGGAAGCCGCAGGCCGGCGCAGGGCGGACGAGAACGCGTCCCGGAGGACGTCCTTCATGATATCCACTTCCGATACAACCCGTCTTGAATCCAACTTACTTGATTATTCATTCTATCGGGATTCTCTATGGCTTTCATTTGTATCCATTTACTAATCCTATCTCCTTATGTCCTGCCCTATCTGTCTTCCTCCACTTATCGATGTTTCAACTGAAGAAACTAGTAAACCGTTACAATCAACGCCCCCCCCCCGGTCCCCATCCGTAAAGGTTGTCGGCTAAAGGCTGCACGGGACGAACGGCATGCAGCTGAGGACACCTGTCCTGTCACACCGGTAAATACCGACCCGGGGGCAGAGGGTATGTCCTTAATCGATTTTGAATAACCATGATATCAAAAGAGTGGAATGGTTATCGCAAACCGGATAAATGCGTATCAAATACACTGGGAGCACATCCATCATGCCCTGGAACTAAAACCGTAGGAACATGGAAATTAAAACCCAGCTCAAGGCACCGAAGAACCATGTCTTCAATACAGCGAAATCGTGCGCAGCTCCACCCGCGTTTTTCGATGAAGTCGGCTGGGGGAGATCACTCGTCGCTGTGTCACTGCCATTGGACTGCCCTGCGGTGTCGTTGGCGGCGCAGGCCGGCTGGCTTGCGTCGGCAACCACGAAGAACTCGTCGGAATAAACAGTGATCGTATCGGGGTTGCTGGAGCTCGTGAAGTTCGCCCGCACCTAAAGAAACACAGGCGGGAGTGAAGCAGGTATTTAACACAGACCTCGATGTAAGGCTCACCTTCCAGCTGCCGGGGTCTAGGGTGATATTGCTTGTGGAGTACTGCATGGTGGCAAAAGCGAAATTCTGGTACGAGAACTAGGTTAAGAAGGGACTAAACCATAGCAAAATGGTATACGCACGGGTGTTTGAACGCCGGTGCTAAAGCCCGTGACGGTGTTGACTATATCTACGGTGGGCTGTCCACCCAGCTGGAACGGATGGGTCAGATGGTCAACGAAAAACGCGCGAAAGATACTCACAACAACCAAGGCGTCGATTTTGTCCACATCGATGTCGATCCCGGTGAATGGCCCGCTCAAGGAGCTCTGCGCAAACACATCCCCGCCCACGGGAAGCACGATGCGCAGGGGACTGTACGCCGGGTCCGTCAGACTCCGCACCGGCGTCCACGTCCCGGCCGTGCAATTTTTTTTAACTCGCCGTCAGGTTGAACGTATTTGAGAGGGCCGTGGTACTGGAGAGCGCGTTCGCCCCGTTATAGATGGTGCCATTCATGCGGGCGTGGTAAAACCCGCCTGGGGTCTGCGACATCGTAAGAACGGGCAAAAACGCCAACTCAGAACGCACACCGGGATGGAAAGTGTAGGAGATCTCCGTAGCATCAAGGGTTGAGAAGTTGGAAACTAAGAAGTTGGTGTGTGCCAGTCTCGTACGTGAACAAAATCATATCTCACTCATTATATCTTGTACATCGTTACCATTGGCTGGAAAGGTGTTAGAAGAAAGTTGAGTCAGTGCTATCCTACTCACCCTCTGCGGTCCCAGAAATAAGCTCCAAAGTGATGTTGTTGAGCTGTACTGGTCCAATGCGACATTAGTGGAGGCAAGTTAGCGAAGAAAATCACGTATGATGACCGGCTTCTCCCCTCCAAACGAATTGGAACCGTGCAAGCCCAGTAACATTTCCAGGTACAGTGAGCGATCCAATAGTGTCGTCCCCTTGCGCGACAACGTATGGTATTGCTAGAAGTGCGAGAAAGAGTGAGAGCCACATTTTGAAAGGTGGATTAGGTTTAAATGAGTGAGATGATTAAGCGACGAAAACGGCTGACCGGGTGGTTCATATAAGTGCGACAGTTAGGCGCTGAAGTGATTTATTCTTCGAACATGTGTCAAAACCTAACAATGTGTGCTTCTTTCATGACAGATTAGCGACCGGACTGATCTCGCCACGGCGTTCAACAATCGAATTGCTATTGACCTAGCGATAAAACGAGTGGTGGTGAAGGCAACGCGCGGCTTTCGAGGAGATTTGTGGACGAGAGGTCCTACGTGTCAAATTGACTGAGGCTCAGGAAGAGTATGGCCAGAAAGGATAGGATGTCAGACCCACGGGATATCTGACAATCATCCACATACCAGTACGTACCTCTTCATATGTATACATTATACAATGTCTATCGTATGAGGCTTGGCTTCGTAGCTGGTGATGAACTGTGATGAAAAAGCTAACGAGAAGGATCTGATCGGTAGGAAATTCCAGGTGGAGCAGTTTCAAATTTTAATGTAATACCTATGCCGCCGCTGGAAGTTGAAAGACTGCATCACCCACAACTTGGCATCCAGTGCGTCTTGTTCTTTGGAATTAGCCATCGGAGAACTATAATCGCTTATTAAACAGGCGACTTGATCGCTTATCCAACAAAGATGATTATCCCTGGGTTCGATAGATGCAATCCGTCGATAAGGCTTTATTAGTCTTGGTTTTGAAGACTTTCACAGCAAGCTTGATCGTAGTGTTTTGCATTCAATATCTAAGGAAGAAGAATTTAACGATTAAAACCAGTTATAAAAGAATGAAATTGAAGAACAGAACTCTAAAGGAATGCCCAGACCGTATGCAACCAAAGGATGAATGGTGAGAAAAATGACCCAAACCTGCAGACTTGTCCGACGGCCTTGGCAAAACGGCTTGCCGCTTAGCGGAGTTTGTTGGCTGTGCGGGCTTGGATGACTTGGCTTGTGGTTGGCCTTAACTTGAGCTCGTATTACACCAAGCGTTTCCACTACAAGTAAGTCATTGATATTTGGTGCCTGGGGTCTCCCCGCTGGTTCCGCCGCCGCCACCACCATCCCCGCATCGCATCTCTCCCTAGCATGGTGACCCACTCGTGTTATGTATTTCAGAGTTCTTGGTTCGGATTTCAGATGGAACATCAATACTTGGTTGATCAAACTGTCTCGGAATGTATAGGTCAACAGACACCTGCCGACATGACTTGCAACACGTGAAACGCAAACACAGCTCAGCAGACTTGTCCGACTGGCTTAGCCAACGGGTTTTCCCAGCTTGTAAGAGCTTGGCATTGGCTGAGCGGACTTGGACGGGCTTGGGTTTAGGCTCGCTTACACCGAGCTTCTACACTGTAAGTATTTCAAGTATATCTATTCCTATTGTCTTTGCGCCATTATTGTCTATTACAATCGTCTCCGGGTAAAGGAGGTGGGTATTTGCGTCCAATCGCTTGCTCGGCCGTTGTGGCAGGAGAGAGGCCGTGCATGGCGGGAGCGTCGGCGTCTGCAGGACGGGCACTGAGAAGATGTAGAACGAGAACGGACGGATCTGGATTTCCAGCGCCGCATCCATCTGCGCGTCGAAGTCGACAATGCGACAATCCGCGCAGAGACCACCTGGACCCGCATCAAGAAGAGGGCCAACTCCTGCTGGAGAGGATAATGAGATCAACTCGCTGCAGGTGAGCTTCTTCCTCCGCTTCTTCCTTCACCACTCATCTCGTGCTCCCACCCACCCATTCGCCTCGCGCGCGTACTCACTCTCACGCACTTGTCTCACCCCGCAGATCAGACTCGACGCCTTCGAACAATCGCTCGAAGAAGGTGCCCTGGGACGAATGGAAAGACTCGAAAATCTAGAATAAGAGGGTCTCGGACAACCGTATATAACACCTGGATAACTGGCTATTCATGCAACAATTCAAATATTGAGCACTACTAGGGTCAGCACCTGATCCGAGTCTTGTATATCCACGCACTACTTGGCTAAGGGATGTAGATCAAAGAGCTCAACGGCGTCTCAAGCCCGGGCTTCCCCCACGAATGAAATAAAAGATCGATGTCTTACCCTCGGAGCTAACACCGACGCGCATCAAGACAAATTAAGTACTGCAGCTATGTGTAACTTCAACTCTCCGTGGAGGATTAAAACTTACGCTTGGAACACAAGTTTTTTAAGAGCTTGACTGTTTCATTCCAGTGAAGTGCCAGATGACTAACCGCGGCGTGAGCACCGCCCAATTCCTCACCAGAGACCTCTGGATCGGCCACGCTCACGCCGTACATCAAAATTCCTCCTTTTAATTTCGATTCTCTCTCACCTCAGTGTTGAGTCTTGTTATCAATTAATTAACGAGATTTTAAGTTCTTCAATGTGTGACACTAATTGATTGTTCTTAATGGGCAAAGTACGAGAACCTGTTGTGATTTTTTGACCGAGGGAAGACCCGTAAATTGCGAGCAAAAAAAGGGTCTCCATTGAATTCTAATGTCTATTCTAAAGAGCTGACCATGACTAAAGCTACTTATATTAAGTCCTTTTCCATCCAATCAATGCACGAGAAAAATATCATGATCATTCAACGACCATTTCGTGTTGAGCAATTACCCGCTTTGGCTAGGCTGGACCGATTGGTCGAGTCAGTCAATCAGTACCAAGACGCGAACTGAGCGGCTGAGTAGGCGCTGCCAACAGAGCTCGGAGACGAGTACTGGTCCCAGTTGCTCGACGGAACGTAGTAGTTCGATCCGATGTCGTGGCCGCTGAATCCGAAGTCGTAGTTGCTCAACGACCCGTCGGTGTTGTAGAAGTCACCGAAGTGGGACACAATGCTGTTGTCATAGCCAACCTGAATACAGATTAGTTTTGAACGCGCATAGAGACGAAGCTTCGGCGTACATGGTGGCCAGAATTGCGAGTCAGGTCGTGGCTGAAACCGCCGAGTGAAGCGTAGTACTGTTGGAAGACGATGGTCTGTGTCTCAACCTCGCAGATCTGCTCCGTTATAATCCTAAAAAATGGATGAGAACCTGTCTCAGGATGAAAACAGAGGACAAACTTCTTGGCCATCTCTTGGAGAACGGCCAGGCGTTGCTGGATGATCACGATCTGCTCAGAGTGGCAAACGAGTTCGTTGTCTTGCTTGACTACAACTTGGTTGAAGTTGTGGAAGTGGGCGAAGTCGTCAGACCCGTAGAAGTTGTCGAACCCGCTGAGGGACGAGATTCCCCCCCAATTGTCGAAGGACTGGCCACGGGCAGCTGTGATAATATATCTATCATTAAGCAAGTTGATCCATACAAGGAAAATGAAGGAGAGGAATGTACCAAGGGTGGGGGCGGACATCACACCAGTGGCGAGTGCGACGGTGACAAAGAGAGCGGGAGAATTTAGCGAACATGATAATGATTGTGTGTTAGAGAGAATGTGTTCGGACTGTGAAATTGGATGTCAACGAGAATGTATGTTAAAATAAAGCGTGGATGGCTCTCACCTGCGTCAAGAATGTAAGGCCGACCCGAAGGATTCAACGAAGAGTTAGAAAGACTGTGGAAGGCGACCTGGCCGAACAAGGGTGAGGAGAGAGAACGAAAGACAGAAACGAATAGTTTTTTCAGGCATTCATGCCCCGCTTTTATACGTATCTCGCGCTGGTACCCATTTCGTTTGTACCGCGTCTCTGGTTCGGCCACACTTCATCAACTCACACGTGACTGACGTTCCCGTGGGCGTATCCGATACGCTGAGGGTCCACAGCCTCCTTCTGTCGAGATGCCAAAAAAAAAAAGTCAGATTAGGCAATTCATGAAGGTGGCGCTGGATACACCAGCCGGCGGCAACGGTAGATGAGAACATTCTGTCTTGATAATCATCTCAGCGTCCTGTTCATGCACTGACCATTGACTGGCCATCTGTTCATGTATGTACAACGCTTCGGCGCAAATGGGGCTCCGAAGTCTCTTGGCGTGGGGCTATGACTTGAACTTGACGGATTGTGACTTGAAGTTAACAGTGTTAGTCTGTATGGCTAACTTGAAACTTGGTTCTGCCAGCGCCAGTGATACCGAATGCCAGAATCTAGAGCGCCTTTACCAAAGTGCTCTATTTTGAGAATTCCTCACCGACCGAGATGGCCGAAAGTTTTCTTTTGAATTATGGCAGCTCTGATAAACACCGAGAGGATCTGGTTGGCGTTCAACGTCACCTCCCAAAACATAAACCCATGGTCCGAGATTGAAAAACAATAAGTATTTACGTCATGCCAGAAACTTCCTGGATCTCAGCTGAGTTCCATAGTGTAAGGTCATTATTTTTTCCTGACCTCCCGTCCAACACACTCTCCCTGCCCCAGATCCCAGTTTATCTGATCCGCACCACCTCCTTGAAGCGAAGCCCCGTCACACTCGAAAGGAAGGTCATTGTGCATTCATTTGGCCAATGTATGTTTCATGCACCACGGCTCAGGAATGCTGCGGCCAGCACCGTACAAGTAATTTGCGATTGTGCACTGCTGCGGTCCAATATGAAGACTTGAATTGAAACAATTCACTACAATGATGAAAGAAGAAAAGAAAAAAACTGATGTTTCGATGCAATCTATACATCCGCGGGGAATCGAACCTGGTAACCCCAGTGCTGCTTTCGACACAGTTTTGTTACGTCCACCCCTTCGCTCAGAAATCATATCCGCAGTTATGACAATGGAAGTGATCTTCGTCCAGGTAGCTGCGAAATTGTCTCTCTTATCTCCAATTAACGATACATATAGATGCCATCGGTGGGATAACTGTGTTGCGCATCATACTGTTGCTGACAGGCGATCCGTGGAGTCGTCAGTTTGTACAACTTGTGAAAATCCAAAGCTGACGAGAATCAGCTTGACTGTACTACTGGCAACCTGTTTCGTGATGCGTGAGAGACAGGGAGATGAAGCCAAGTCCACTCCCTCCCCACGTCCTTCCTTCGAGTCCTCTGGGGCTGCAATCGCGGCCACAAATCCTGCAGCCTTGTGCTTCACAGCTTCCGGAGCATCTCCCCCAACAAGCCTTCAGATCATTACAGGAGGTACGAGTCACATCACGGTACTGTCCCTTCTGTATATAAATCCGCAGGAGAGCGTACTGGCGTCCTCTGCCCTTGATTACCCCGAGGTACGCGTTCACGTCTCTCGAACTAGTAAATCATTTAATATCGAATTCGAAGAAATTTCATTCTGCCACTTCGGACTCTCGATTATTGACTTCCCTACTATCGGCCACCGGGTAGTCAGCCACCTTAAGGGTTTTATCAGTGTAGCGAGGGCATACATGAACGTTCCGTGGGTTTTACAGCTTCAACATGGAGGCTGGTGTCCTGCGATCAGGATCTGGTAAGCGGTAAGCGCATTGATGCAGTTTTGATGGCTCGGCGAATATTTTCCGGCGGCAAGTCCAAAATTGGCCAAAACTAGGTACCCGGCCAGGCGTGGGAACAATTTGATGGCCCACAGTCCTGCACCTCGCAACGCTTCCTCACGACGAAACAAGCAATCTCAAGTCCAGCAAATGCATTCAAGGCTACGACACACCGACTGCTACCTCTAAATCTACTCATTTGCCGCTTTCAACGCCTTATTAATGAGATATTTACGCTTGGGTAAAAGCAAAGAATCATCGGCATCCCGGTGCGCCAAATAGTCGTCCATCGCCGCACAGTCGTTGACGTTGGACAGAGATTCCCAGGTAACATCGTCGTCGGTCCAGAGCACCTGAAACTCGACGTGGCGGTCACGCCATCGGTGGCCGTTGATGGAATGTATTCCCGTTTCTTCCGCGCCCTCGTTGTCCGAGTCAGACTCATCTGAGTCCTGCATGTCGACTGGTGCGTCGGAGTCAGTCTCCTCGTCTGAAGATGGGCCGTTGGTCGCATCGGGGCCACCATTGCCGTCAGGACCGGCGTGATCGGACTCGTTGTCAGACAGAGAGTCGTGCGCACTGTCTTCTTCGTCACCTCTGTCCCACGCATCCTCTCCTGCTTGCACCCGACCTCTCGCACCACCCCGGACAGCCCTACGGCTGCGTGCACCACGCCCTCGACCACCACGACTCCCTCCCCGCCCTCGCGCTCTCACCGCTGCCCTCGCCGCCTTTGCAGCCTCCTTCTCTGCCGCCCTTGCTACCTTCGCAGCCTCCTTCTCCGCGGCTTTAATCGCCTTCTCTACTTCTTTTGCCGCTGCCTTTGATTCTCTCTCCGCCCGTTTTGCAGCAGCTTTCTCGCCTTTCTCCGCCTCGGTGAGTGTTTTTTTAATCGCAGGGAATAACTTTTTCAAACCCAAGTGCATTTCAGCCATATGCTTCCTTTGAAGCTCCTTCAACAACTCCGCCTGCATCTCGGGACCTGTCATGAGTCGAGCATGGCCAGTGTTGTATGTCCGCTTTCGCTTGTGCTTCTTCGCATGCAGTTGCTTACGAAGACGCGCATTCTCTTGGTCCATCAAAACCATTTGGACGTGGTTTCGCTCGAGCTCGACACCTGCCGCCTTTGCGATCGTACAGAGCTGAGCATTCTCCGCAGCCATCGCTTTGGCTGATGCGCGACCACGAAGCGGCGAGGGAACGGCAATCTTGTACAGTGCCTCGATGACTTCTGTACGAGCGGCGGCATTGGAGCGCGGTGGGGTCGATGGACAAGATTGAGCTGGGAATGGACGCGCGACCGTTCCAGACGGTGTCATGGGAAGAATTGAACTCGAAGTTGCTGCAGAGGGTGGCAATGTGGCACGAGATGTAGTAGTCGAAGTAATGTCAGCTGTTGCACCAGAAGAGCTCGCGGGTGTAGTTGAGTTCGACACGGTTGTGCCAATGGGGACCAATAGAGACGGCAGACGTGCAGGAAGCGGCTGAGCTGCCTGTGTAGTATAATTGAGTGCTGGCGCAAACAACTCGGTGCCAATAGCGCTTTCGTCAAGTGGCCAAATGCCACACTTGCGAAAAGCAGCCAGAATGTTTTCTTTGGAAAACACCTGATCGCGTGCAATTGAGTAGTTCGAAAGAAGATTATATTTATCTATGATAATATGGTCCTGAGCTAGCTACAATTATCACAGTTGAGTTCAGTATGTAATTGACAGATGGTGATGGTAGAAACATACCTCAGAGACGCGGGCTTTCCACTTGCGGGCTAGTGGTCCAAAGACTCCTACATCACAAGGTTGAAGGGCGTGGGTAGTGTGAGAAGGAAGACAAAGGACTACGATGCGGTGCTTCTCTGCAAAATCCATGAAGCGGAAGGTACCGTGGCTGTTGTGGCCGTCAAGAATGACAAGGCGATAATCAGCTGGATCATCAAGACGCTCAGCTGTCACAGGAGCAAAGTCTTTCTCGAGCCAAAGCGCGCCAAGCTCTTGGTCGGTCCACCCATTTGGGGAGATGGAAATACTGTACCAAACGAATGAGATCACAACTATTAGAGAAAAATGGAAGGAAACTAGCCTCGCGTTAGCGGGGTTATCAGCCCCTCAATTTAGATCGCGGCGGGCGCCTTCGAAGACAACAGATGGATGGAGGACCGTCCCATCTGCACAAATACACTCGATGATAGTGACCAGATCCCGAGTGCCGGTATGGATACGCTGAACTGTCTTCTGGTCGCGATCCACAAGTGCCTTGATCCTGTCACCGACACCAAGCTGAATACCTTTTTCGTCCATATTATAAATATTCTTGGACTTGATATCGAACTGATCAATTGTTTCTTTGAGAAGGGCGAAGTATTCGCTCACGACAGCCGGGTTTAATGCCCGGGCCCGACATTCCTCTAGCGACGACGTCCACTTGACCTTGAGATCAGGGTGACGCTCCTTGAATCGCTGAGGCCAATTCTCGCCAACTGGCCGACCGCAAATCTTGGATGCATAGCCGCCAATTGTTTCGAGGCTGAGAGGAAAGCCGCGGCGGCCCACAACCTTAAAAACATCAAAAAAGAAGCAAGAACAACGATGGTCTGCAGCCGACAACGCACTTTAACCCATTCCGCGAGGACATCTTCCTGGGCTGAGCTGAGAGCTCGTTCATGGGCATGGCCCTGTACTCGTGTCAAGACTCCCCCGTCTGCGGTCCTGGAGAGTCGCGCGTGGAACCCGAAAGTAGATGGCTGCTGCACGCTCGGAGATTCGACGCCCGGAGATCTCAGCTTTGTTGATGGTCGCTATGGCAAGCTGGATGCGCTCCTCTTGGGAGAGAAGCTCAAGGTCGCCATCAGCAATGTCAGGGAAGGGATTAGGCATAGAGAGAGTAAATTGGAGATTTGAACGAAACACGGGGAATTAAGAGATTCAAGCGGTGTGCTGCAGGTAGTGTGCAAAGGCAAGACTTATATGCAACCCGCATGGGCGCCAGTGATGTTTGGAAGGGATATGGAAATTGCACTGAAGAGGAAATACATAAGACGGGATTGTGAGTGATATGAATTAATGGCGCCAATATTGAGAGATACGTTGAGGTCCTATCAATGCTACGACGACCAAAAGCCAGGGATAGTCGAGGTAAGCCCAAATCTAGTTCAGAAGAGCTATTCAGACGTACAAAGACATGAATTTCCACGACCAACGCCCTGCATGTCTGTCGGCAATTTTTCAAGTCTGCCACATGGCCGCCGACAACATGGCGCCAGACGATGGCAGGACACTATGAAAGGTCAACACGAGCTCGAAGACAGCTTCATTGAACATATATTAATGTACACGCACCCGCTGTTGCTACGCCAGAGTCATTTCTCAGGGGAAAGAGGCCGAAATCGATCAGAACGCCCCTGATGAGGGGAGCACCGTGCAGCGGCAACGTGCAATAATGGGTCAAACTGAGGTGAGAGTAGCTTCAGAGGCAATGGATGAACGCACCAGGACCCACTGTTCCATAGCTATGGCCATCCACCTCCCAATACGAATCCAAAAACTTGGAGGGCTGCAAAACAGCAGTTTTTCGTAACGTGCTGCAGCGACGGCGAAATAAATTCCGTAAAATCGGATGGAATACCGCAAGAGGTGCTGATTGGTGTGTGTAATCGCCTTACCAAGTTTTGTGACTGTGGCGCCAATGGGCGGCGTGATATCGTGCTTGCGATCTCCCGCTATCGGATGTCATTTTGGCCTGTTTGGATCACTCTGTTGAGGGAATAGCAAGACCAGCGAGGGAATAGAGTGTCCAGAGAAGGCCACGAGGCAAGGCCTCGCATCCGTCAATCAGAACGCGTCCAAGATTGTGAGGATTGAGCGAGTATTGGTGGAGATATGCAGGATTCTTGACTAGGGCTTCCGCCCGTGACCGTCGAGACGGTTCGACGGCACCCGTTGAATGGGTGCCGTGCCCGTTCCGTCGACCATTTTGAACCTTCATCGACGGCACGGTCACGGCACGGGTCTGAGCCGTTTTTTGCCGTCGAAAAACGGCCGTCACGGCCGTTCGACGGGTGCCCACAAACCTTGCGTATTTCAGCTATTTTCAGTGCCCAAATGGGGAAGTATAGGTATGTGGAGCAACTTAACCTCATATTAAATCTCCCCTAAACTTTGGTGAACCACGGTGGCAACTTATACTGAAGGGATTTCAACCCGGGCATTGCCGAAACGGCATTTCCCCTTCCGGAACTGACCCAAACTCACGTCTTTCAAGAGTTTATGAACATTTTCTTGCGTTGAACCTGCATTTCCCGAATGGCTCAGTAGCTCCAGGTTATCAACTGCCTCGATTTTATTGCCTTCAAGTTCGTTGACTTGGTTTGGCCCACAAAGTGCCGTCTCGCATGTTCACCTTACAATGAGGCAACGATGCACACTTACCATAAGATTGTGCAGGAATTTGCGACCCTATTACTCCGACCTCCGAGCCCTAATTTGACCGTTTACGTCCCCCGTTGATACCCGTGGTGCCGTCGACGGCCGTGCCGTTGACCGTGCCGTCCCGTCAAGGTTTTTTTCAACCTCTCGACGGGCCATCTTGAGACGGCCCGTGCCCGTCGAGTACCCGTCGATTCGATGGCCGTTGCCGTCACGGCAACGGGTGGAAGCCCTATTCTTGACAAAGGGTCCCCGGCCCAAATTAAGAAACCACGTGTTTCACAGCCTCCCCCGTCCCGAAATCCGGTACAGCATCCCATCAGTATCACCAAACTTCATCAAACGGCATTGACAGACGCGTCTCGACTTGGACTTTAACCTAAAACCAAAGCCGAGGGATAAAAACTCACGTGGGCCTTACATCTGCCAAGTGGCCGACTACCTAGGGGTGGCCGACTACCTGGTGGCCGATAGTAGGTCCCGCATACCTACTAACAAATCCAAGGTTACTCTGGTTTCCGCTCAGCCATCGATTGATGAAGAAAGCGTCACTGGCTAACCATTTAAGTCACCTAGAATTCACCGAGTGATAGAACTCGATTACCTTCGACCTAGGATTACTTTTTTCTCACCTCTTTTTGAATACAACCGATGAAGCTACAGGACAGAAGTTGAAACCAAGGGACCCATGTGATATAAGAGAAATGTGGCGTACTCAGTAACGGTAGTATTCGGTTTTGTCGCACCACGGGTGCTCATACCGCTCGCATAGGGGGAGTCAGTGCCATGCGAGGAGTTTGAGATTTTTCACTGTTGCAGGTCCAGAAGACTTCACTTGTTTCGGTTCACGACACAAAGAAAAAAATGAAGAAAAAAAACTTGATGCGTTACGATCCATGCACCCGCGGGAAATC
This sequence comes from Mycena venus, assembly GCA_014462655.1. Lineage (NCBI taxonomy): Eukaryota > Fungi > Basidiomycota > Agaricomycetes > Agaricales > Mycenaceae > Glaucomycena > Glaucomycena venus. Next base: position 1,935,921 of record JACAZI010000005.1, on the reverse strand, counting down.
GAACCACGTAACCCTAGTACTGTCACGAATCAGACTGGGGTGTGCTTCACACACCACCGGTGCTCATCACCCAGAAACGCTTTGGTCGAAAAATTTGCGACTTTGCGTTGTTGCGGTCCAAGTTAAATACTTCAAGCATCTCAATTCATAACAAAGATGGAACAAAAGCGGCTGAGTAGGCAGACGATGGTCTGTGTTTCAACCTCGCAGATCTGCTCTGTTATAATCCTGAAAAATGGATGAGAACCAGTCTCAGGATGAAAAAAGAGGACAAACTTTTTGGCCATCTCTTGGAGAACGGCCAGGCGTTGCTGGATGATCACGATCTGCTCAGAGTGGCAAACGAGCTCGCTGTCTTGCTTGACTACAACTGATTGAAGTTGTGGAAGTGGGCGAAGTCGTCAGACCCGTAGAAGTTGTCAAACCCGTCGAGGGACGAGATACTCTGTCACGATAATAATCACAACATCCTGTGCGTGCACTAATGATTGACTGGCCAACTGTTCGTTTGTGTACCACGCTTCGGTGCAACTGTGGGTCCGAAGGCTCTTGGCGTGGGGCTTTGACTTGAACTTGACGGATTGTGACTTGAAGTTATCAGTTTCAATCTGCTTGGCAAACTTGAAACTTGGTTCTGCCAGCGTCAGTGATACCGAATGCCAGAATCTAGAGCGCTTTGACCAAAGTACTCTATTTTGAGAACTCCTCACTGACCGAGATGACCGATTTTTTTCTAAAAAAAATTATCACGGCTCTTATGAACACCGCAAGGATCTGGCCGGTATTCAACGTTACCTACCCAAACATAAACCTTTGCCAAGTCCGAGATTGAAAAACGATTAACCGTTCTTTAAGATTTTGCTCGTTTGGCGGTGCCCATCACTTTGTACCTGTTGATTCCTTTCTCCATATAGCTTGACTACTCACTCTGTCTCCCATCCGCTTGGGTAATCTCCTTTGCTTCTCCCGAACCTTTTCCAGGAGCGTTCTTTTTTGGAAAATTCGCTCGTTCAGCGGTGCAATTACTCCATATGGCTGTATCTCCATTGCCTTTCCCTCTCCTCTCGTCCTGCAGGTCCTACCCACCTGCCACATTAGTGTAGTAAGCCCATTCCTGTACCATGCCATTCCATTTCCTCAGCTGACCATCGCGTAGTTTTTCCCAGCATATTTCTCACTGCGCCGCGGCTAACTATCTCACTGTGCCGCAAGGCCGCTCACTTTCTCTCACCGTGGCCGTATCCCCGTGGCACAGATAAAAGTCAATGCCTAGCCGTTTCCCGTCACTGCCTTTCCCCTCTTCCCTTGATACTGTGTCCCCAAACCTGACTCAAACTCTTCGAGATTTCCTCCACTGTTTGCTCCCAATGAATCATTGAACTCCTCTCTAACACGCTGGCGGGAAGTAATTTATCTGTTTCTCTCTGGGCTTCTTTGGATAACTCTCATTCTCTTGGCGCGAATTTATTTCTCCTCGTTCTTTTTCAGGGCCTTTTTCCTCTTTTTCTGCCTTAGTTTCAACCCCAACAACGATGGCTTTATCGATGATCGTTCATATAAGTGCTCGCATACAATTTCTCGCCTGGTCATCCGGGCATCCACTCGCCTCTTTTACACGTCGTGGCCGTGAAACGGTATTCAAGCCCATCCAGTGCGCCGCACTACTGTGCCAAGTTGTAGGGGAGCAACGGTCACTGTCACGGTCCGCTGGTTGCGTTGCCTCTTTTCCTGAGGGTCACGGTCACGGAGAGGTCGGTTGCCTCAAAAAATCGTGACACAGTGAAAAGAAAATGCTAAAAAAATGCCCAGAGCCAGGTTTTTAGCGAAAATTGCAGGGAACCCATGAATATAGGCCTCTGGATTTGCATTTCAACGTCTTGGGAGTCCATTTGCACCTTCACAAGGTGAGGAAAAAAAGCTCTGGTTGCCTACCAAGGCAACAGTCACGCTCACGGTCGAGTCTGTTGCCTGAAAAAAAGGCAACGGGCTTGTCACGGTCATTGGGGCGTTGCTCCCCTACAACTTGGCACAGTACTCGCCCTCAATTTCCAACTTTTTTTTTGCGCAGCAATTCATTTCCTCAATCTTCTTTTCCATCAGAGATGAGCCTCTCTTCCACTTGCCCTCATTTCCATGTTAAAGCACACTGCTCATCCAAAGTTCAGACAGCCAGACCAAAAAATGCTCTGGCTAGGACGCTTTCCATACAGACTTATGATTGTTCTGTAGTGTGGACTCCACAGCTGCAATTTAATTTTTTTTTTCTTTCCACCATTTGCCAGAGCGAAGCGGCGGCCTGTCTTGTAGTACATTATGGATGTTTCTGGCAAGGCTCGAAAGAATATTGTAGTGTACCACGAAGTGATACTATGATTTGAAGTCCAATGTTTCGTGTCAGGCGTTCGAATTTTTGTCAGAGACTCGAGGTGACGTATGGCGGTCAACGTGTTACTTTATTCAGATGGGGTATAATATTGTGTTTTTGAGACAATAAATGTAAATTCTGGCATAAACTTCACACTGTCGAACAAAAATTTGGAACTTTTTCTTTGTCACACAAACATTCTTTCATGTGGAGGTAAAAAGTCTTCAGTTGAAAAATCCTTCGGGAAACAAAGTCTTCGCACTTTGGTGAACCTAAATGTTTTATTGTAAACTTCATAAACTTTTGTCTCGACAGAAGAAATAATCTTTTTGGTCCGCACCAAAACTTTTGTCGAGCCCGCACACAAACTCTAGGGTTAGCACAGCCACAGTGATCAATCGCCTAGCTTGGTAACTCCGTTGGCAAATGACGCCTTTTCGTTCTCACTGGACGGCAAATAAAAGCAGCAAGCTCCCTTGATCCCGTTTCAGTCTCTTTGTCTTACAGCTACCACCCGCACACTCCTTTTTTACGACTCAGCAGCCCTCCGTTTCGTTTTCTTTTCTTCTTTCATGGACTCTTCCCAGTTCTGCTCAGGCGTTCTCGAAGGCGGTGAATGCCGATGCCGCCGCTTTATACTTAAGATAGGGCGGGATGGTGCTGACAGTGTTCTGCGGGAAGCACTACAGGAATTGAACGCACGTCCTTGGCTCGTAGTTTCAGCCGTTTTCAAATGACTGGAAGCCCGTTTTCAAAGACTGAGATATTTCACTTACTGGTGATATTTTTCATGTGGCTTCATTGTGAAAAGCCCTTTCGCATATCGGAAGAGCGGATATCCTGTGAGTCTTCAAGAATATATCCCCCGAATTTCCATTCAGACGCGAAATTCGGCCCAGTTGGAGGAAATTGCTTGTTTGGCGGAATCTACAGAAAGAGAGCCTTCCGCTCAACACATCTTGAAACGCGAAAAGCAAACATTCCGCCTCCGCCCACCAGCCTTACACGCGCGAATAGAGCGCAGCCACGGAAGGAGATGGTCCAAATATGGATCTAGGAACTGCATACACACTAGTACGCCGACAAACGGAATCACCCACATCCACAACGCGCAGTGAATGCTTACACACCTGATGTATCGAAGCTTGGATTTGGGGCCCGAATAATGCTGCATGTTTGGGCTTCGTTCCTCACAGTCGCGCGCTGAGTATCCATTGGGAATAAATTACAAGAGGCCGTAATGAGTACTGTAGATGAATAGGTCCTGGTATCTCGCGCTAGTTCTCGTTAGGGAATTGTACAGAAAATCAAGTCAAGACTTCGTGTGGACAGAGAATCTAAAGTAATTCCGGAACGTCGAGAGTTGTGGGGCAAAGATCATTCAAATATTTCACTGCGAGGTATCTGGAATGTTCAGATGGCATAATTCTATCGAGATAAGGTCGAAAGAGCAAGAAAGAGGAACCTTTGAACAGTTATATAGCGGAGAGATAGAGCTGCGAGTCGATGCCCACCGAGAGCCAAGGAAATCGTGACGGGAGGACAGCAGTAGGAAACAAACGGCGCGACTGTGGTTTGAGGTCCGTGGAGGACGAAGTTGGAGTATCGTTCAGCACGGAGAAAAGCGGACGAGCATGAGGGGAAAGGACAACAAGTGTCGGAAGCAACCGGCCCGAATGTGGCTGTGTTTGATGGCACTTTTCTTTCCAGCGCTCATGTGCGACTCCCGGGACTTGGCTCAATCATGCCCCAAACTCCTCAGTCCGCTCGTTTCTGCGTGCCAAGTATTCTTTCTCAAGCCACAGCCTGTCTTTCTCTCCATCTTCCAGTGCCACTTCTCGTGAGCGACTTGTCGACGCTCTCTCTCCCAATCTCGCTTTCAATGTCCGATTGCACTTCGTACGCCAATCACTGATCTACCGGCGAGTTTGCATTTGCATTTCCTGTTTCTTTTCTCCTTCCACGAGTCGGACGCAGACGTCCCTTTCTTTGTATCGTCGTATGATGCCACCGATGCAGCCCACCCCTTGCTGTCGCCGCGCGACGCCTCCACCCGGCCAACGACCAATCACGTTTTCTTCCCTTCCTCAACCTCGTATTGCCCCCCAAACATTGTGGTCGTCCCTCCCCTTTGCTTTTGGCACCCCAGCGCCCCGGGGCCCGTAGCAGAACGTCCTCGTCGACATCCTCCACAAACGTGTACTCCTTTGCCCCTCCCGCACGTATCTTCACGCTCGATTCAGTTTCCCAACCTCTCTGCAACCATCCAGAGTCCTCCGTCTATCGCTACGATGCCCGCGCGAAACACACCCATTGCTAAATCCGCGATACACCTCCGTCGAGCCATGGGTGAGGTGTATGTGGGCGGCGCGCCAATGAGGGCACGCTAGGGAAGGGGGATCGCCCGTAGGGCGGGTGCACCTGGCTGGGCTGTGTGTCAGAGGAGAAACAGAGCTGCAGAGCCGGTCGGGGAGGGGGAAAGGAACCTGCGCAGCGAGATCGATGGGAAAGCCAGGGTGCGAATTAGGACATCTGCGCCGTGCCTGGGCGACGAGAGGCGTTCCCGCCGTGCCGGGATGCAGCCCCGCTGACGTGTGGAAAGAGCATAGCTCGTCCGTAATCCTTGTCGTCCCTGAGTGCATCTCTCTTGCTCATACTCAGACCATCCAGCGTCCTCTGCGGGTCACTTTCAGGATGTCTAATGTGCCCTGGGGTTGGTATCGAAGGTATGTGGGTACCGATTCATGCCACTTGCCGTCTCACGCTGACGTGCTCTGACTCCGACCCCATGGTCTTCTTCGCACAGCTATGGAGCGTGCCCACATACCCTTATCCGCACGCACGACCGAGCGGGAGCTCCACGCCGTCCTGAATGGCATTGAGACGACCCTGCACCCCCACACGACGACACGACGGCATCACGCAATCACCGGGGACCACCCTCGGCGATCCTCCCTCCCTCTGAGTCGAATGCATCCACCGACTCCTTTCCTCCCACTCCGTCCTCGGTCGTCCACGCCACTCCACAACTGCTACGGGAATGTCGTCTGGCTTGCGTGGCGGATGAGCAGTCTCCCTGGATGCTCCTCTGCAGGCGTACTCGCTGCCGCTGTGACCTAGCCGCCTCTCGCGTTTCTTGACGAGGTTAGTGGGTGATTTCCTCTTTTAAGAAATTACCAGAAATGCTGAAATTTACGATTTGGATTCAGCTCAGGACGCCGTCTTCTACTAAATGCGGTGGCTTCTCAACGCTGGGAATTCAGAGGAGCATACATGTTACGGTTCTCAGCACGATGGAACAGGCCGTCGTGCAGGTGCTCTCCGTGCACCACCTTGCAAACGGTTGCCGTTATCCGCCGCACACAGAGGAGATGGACGTAGACGTCGCCATCGAGGGGGATGGGGACACCCCCGTCCTCAAGCGCGCGCTTGTCGACGTCTGTGCACCTTTCGACGCGGCGGGCGCCCTCATCATCTACGCGCCTCGCCACGAGGATCTCGTCCTCATTGTCATCCACTATTGCGCTGCAGCCACAGCGCCTTGCGGCCCCGGGGGTCCCGCCACCGAGCCCTGAGGCTTCGGTGGCTCTCGACCCGCGGGGGGGACCGCGCGAGAGAGCGGTGGGTGGGGCGGGGTCGTGCTCGTGCGGGACGGCGGGCAAGCGTTCGTTGCGGGAGAAACGTTATTTCGGGAGCAGAGAAATGAGGATGGGCAAGGGTACGCTCAGTGGGAGTCGCGGGCGTTTGGGTAGCTACATGCGAGTGGGAGGGCAAACAGGCGGTATGCGGTGCGCGCGCGTGCAGGCGGGTGGGAGGTGCTGGGATGAGGTGGATACAGAGGAGACGAAGACGTTGATGTGGCGGGTGATGTGATGCTGCCGGTACGTCGTCTTTTCCTTTTCTTCATCTTCTCTTTGTCTTTTCTCTGGGTCTTCTCCTCGTTCCTCCTTGCTATTCCTTTCTCCCATTGTCGCATAGACCACGTACGTACTTCCGGAACTCTATCACTGGCGAGGTGACAAGCTACCAAGGTCCTTTCGGTCCGCGAGCATGTTTTGATTCTCTGTTGGCGGCCATTTGGATGCGCTTTCGTCGTGTCGGGCAATGTGCTGGGGGTGGGGGGAGGTGGTGGTCAGAAAAGATGAAGGTGGTGGGGTTCTGCCAGCCGGAATGCCCTTTACCGACGCACGGTACATTCCAAAATGGCAAGTACCGACTTTGATTCAAAGGCGGCACATTCATAGAAATGTTCTGGGCTTAATCTGAATGTGACGGGTTTTGGAATGTAGGTGTGTTGCGAGTTTTGTATATTCTCTCTGAGGAGGATATGATTGGACTGTGGTGCTTCGGCCGTGCAGTCAAGGTAAGGTTGAAGACGACTTTGGTTCCTGCTACTGTCAAGAAACCACCAACCGACCAAGAAAACGGGATAGAATGAACTCAAAGGGTGAGCACATAAAGTTCCAAGATAAGCCAGCCGTTGAGATAGACCCCATAGAGGGAGTTTGTTGGTGTGGTACTTAGAAGATGGTGGGGTCTACGTGCTTTTGGCCTATTATTAGCTAGCGTCCGATCAGCGCCTAAACTCCATGTGGCATGAGGCTGTCCACAGACTACAGCATTGTAACCGTGGGGTCCGCCAATAATAGAAAGTGAGGACCCCGCAAGAATTGTCCAGAAGCCAAGTAATCATGCATATGAGTGGGGGAGGTGTTGGATTCCAGAAAACTACTGAACTACCTACACACTGACTAGCTAACACCGGGGGCAAAGAGCGACGCATGTGGATCCCAAGTGCGTTAAACGCATAGGTGGGGGAGAGCAGGGAGGTCGTGCAGGATGAGAGGAAATACAAAGAAATTTCCGACAAGGTGCGAGAGAATCCAGGAGCAAGTGAGACTGAAGGAAGAAGGACAAGGAAAATTAGGGCGGTGGATGGAGAGAAACGGTGGTGTTGTCGGCGCCGATTCTCGTCGTCGCTGGAGGAGGAGGAGAGACACCCGAAGTGAATCCCCGGCCACGGCTTTTGCGGGCGGCGGGACACGACGCGCTCCACTCAAGGCCGACGCGCGTCTGGGAGCGCAGATGGAAAGCAGACGGCTCCGAAGACACGGGGAGCATCACCCGCGTCCCCGAATAGCGCGCAAGACCGCGGAAAAAAATGCCGAGCAGCGTTTTGGCGGGGGGCGGGGCTAGCGACCGCCACACGCTCGCCCCGATGCCGAGGCGCATCCGGGAGCGTGGACGGTAGATGGATGGCTCCGGAGACACGGGGGAGCATCACCCGCGTCCCTCAATAGCGCGCAAGAGCATGTGAAAAAAATCTCGAGCAGCAATTTTGCACGCGGCGGGACTTGCGACTACAGGTTCCCCCCGAAGCCAAAGCGCGTCGGGGAGCGCGGACGGCGGGTTGACGGTCCCGGAGATGCAGGGAGCATCACCCACGCCCTCGAATAGCGCGCAAGACCGCGGAAAAAAAAAATGCCGAGCAGCGTTTTGGCGGGGGGCGGGACTGGCGACCACCATACGCTCGCCCCGATGCCGACGCCGCATCTGGGAGCGCAAACGGCAGATGGACGGCTCCGGAGACGCGGGGAGCATCACCCGCGTCCCTCAATAGCGAGCAAGAGCGTGCGAAAAAAATCTCGAGCAGCGTTTTTGCGCGCGGCGGGACTTGCGACCATCGCGCGCTCCCTCGACCTGCTCGCTATTGAGGGACGCGGGTGATGCTCCCCGCGTCTCCGGAGCCGTCCATCTGCCATCCGCGCTCCCAGATGCGCATCGGCATCGGGGCGAGCGTATGGTGGTCGCCAGTCCCGCCCCCCGCCAAAACGCTGCTCGGCATTTTTTTCCGCAGTCTTGCGCGCTATTCGGGGACGCGGGTGATGCTCCCCGTGTCTTCGGAGCCGTCTGCTTTCCATCTGCGCTCCCAGACGCGCGTCGGCCTTGAGTGGAGCGCGTCGTGTCCCGCCGCCCGCAAAAGCCGTGGCCGGGGATTCACTTCGGGTGTCTCTCCTCCTCCTCCAGCGACGACGAGAATCGGCGCCAACAACACCGCCGTTTCTCTCCATCCACCGCCCTAATTTTCCTTGTCCTTCTTCCTTCAGTCTCACTTGCTCCTGGATTCTCTCGCACCTTGTCGGAAATTTCTTTGTATTTCCTCTCATCCTGCACGACCTCCCTGCTCTCCCCCCACCTAGCTGGACCTTCCCATACCTCTGTACAACTTCCGGGCACTCTTTCAGTTTTTCCCGCCCCATCTGTGCTCCCTAACGACCCCCGACGACGCTCAGCCCGCGATGAGCCAAATCAGCATGTATGCTCGCAATTCGGAGCGGGGGGACGTGGGCTGACCCGTTTTAGCCACGTTTTGAAGAAGGAGAGGTTCGTCGACGTTCGCGCCTCGTGCCCATACGCGCTCGAAGGCCCCGGATGGTGCTACAATGTGGCGCGGGCTATGAACGGCGACATCGCGCTGTACCGAGCTGGGGAGCTCACAGGCGACAAATTCTTGGCGCGACTCAAATGGAAAGTCGGTCATTCGAAAGACTGGGAGCGGCGGCAGCGGGAATACGAGAAATGCGACGTGGGACAAACTCACATCTGGGTGTGCCGCTGGGAGGTGACCCGACGGTACTATTGTGGTACGTCGTCGTTTCTTTCTTTTTCACTCGTCTCATACTCAAACTGGGGACCTACAGAACGCCTCGCACAACTCGAGCAATTCTGCGACGGCGGCGAGCGCGCCATCGACATTTGCGTATGTGGAACTCGGCACCGCGAATACTTCGAATTCGCGACTGTCGGCGGCTTCGCAAAATTCAGCGCGTTGATGATGAGAGTTCTTACTGTCATGAACGAACAACCCATTTGCGATTTTTACGACCCCGGCCCCAACGACGATATCTACGAGCTGATTCGGCGTTCTTGAAAGATTTATTATCCCTGCTCACGCGTCCCTCCACTCACTGTAATTAGTCTACCTATTCACGCGTCAATTATCGCTCTGTAACTACTCTATTGCTGGCGTATCTACTTTATATCTCCCAATGTATCTACTGTATTTTTTTTTGATATGCGCGTACTTCTTTCTTGATACCTTAACCTCAAAGTCACGACACCGTGGTCTCAGGCTACACGTGGGGAGGGCTAATAAAGACAGAACAGGGTCGGGCCGCCGGTAGGGGCTTTGGGAAACAAAGGGAGGACGAAATTATTCTACCCCGGGGACAAAGCCACGGTCCCGTGCTGGCCAAGTCCAGACAAAAACGGCGCACGGACGCAGTCGTAGCCCGACGCGGACGATGTGCGGGCGGGCTCCCGTGTCGACAAAGGCGACGTACGAGTGGGGTCCGGTGCCGACAAAGGCGATGGGCGTTTGGGGTTGCACACCGACAAAGACGCGATCGCACGCTGATAAAGACACCGCACATAAAGCGCCACATTAGGCTACTCCAGAGACAAAGCCACGGTCCCGTGCTGGCTAAGTCCAGACAAAAGCAGCGCCGGGACGCAGTTGTAGCCCGACGCAGACGGCGTCCAGGTTGGCTCCTGTGCCGACAAAGACGATGTGCGGGTGGGCTTCTGCGCCGACAAAGGCGACGTACGGGTGGCATCCGGTGCCGACAAAGGCGATGGGCATTTGGGGTTGCACATCGACAAAGACGCGATCGCACGCCGATAAAGACACCGCGCACAAAGCGCCGCATTAGTCTATTCCAGGGACAAAGCCACGGTCCCGTGCTGACCAAGTCCGGACAAAAGCAGCGCTGGGACGCAGTTTTAGCCCGACGCAGACGGCGTCCAGGTTGGCTCCTGTGCCGACAAAGACGATGTGCGGGTGGGCTCCTGCGCCAACAAAGACGATGTGCAGGTGGGCTTCTGCGCCGACAAAGGCGACGTATGGGTGGGGTCCGGTGCCGACAAAGGCGATGGTCAGGTGGGGTTGCACACCGACAAAGACGCGGTCGCACGCCGACAAAGACGCGGTCGCACGCCGACAAAGACACCGCGCATAAAGCGTGACAAGGTCCCGGCTATGGGTACCATGCGGGGCGTCGGATGGGCGCGCGGTGAGCCACTGCGTGGCGCCTGCAGCGCGTGCGATGGGCGCGCGGCGGGCCGCTGCGTGATGGCCGTAGTGTGAGCGCGCGGGGGCAGGCACAGACCTGGCGTGGCTCTGACTTGTCACATGGGCGCGACTGTGCCGCGACCGCGTTGTTCCGTCGCTTCACGAAGCTGCGACCGGATCTGCGGCCGAGTTGCGGCTCGCGAAAACAAAACCTTCGTATATCCTACATAAACCCCAACTCAAGGTTGAGATTTATCCGTAACTATTGTAAAACTATATATTACACTTGCGGTAACTAATTACATTTTAAGCAGTACTTTATAAATCAATAGGTTAAATGTAACAATGGCCTTTGTCAAATGTCACACCCACATGCGGCCCACATGCGTTTAACGCACTTGGGATCCACATGCGTCGCTCTTTGCCCCCGGTGTAATAAATAGTATTCTAATGTTCTTGTACTTTACTACCTTGTATTTACAAATTTAAGTCCCTTTATATGATATAGATCTAACAGAAACCAGATATGGGTGCAGTGACAACCTTGTCCGCAAATAAACAGTTGTTTCCGGGTATCTAGGGTACGGGTGCTGTCTGTCCGGCCCATCCGTTACAGTAACTCACTGCCTTTCCTTTGCTTTCACCCCTTCCTCTCAGGAAATGCCGCTGCTGGCACTCGCATTGACCTATGGCTCCTTTGGAGATGTAAAGGAGACTTTCGCGATGGCGTGCCGACTCTACAAAATCCTTCGCGACCGTGGAGGGTCATCTGATGAAATCCAGAGAGTACTCAAGGTCTTGGAGTGCCACCGGGCGGATATCGCGACTCTGATAAGCCTCCTCCAAACCGACTCCCCTCCTGATGCATAGCAGCTTGTCAACAACATTTCGGCAGAGCTGGATTGGTGCCATTCGCACATGGCCAGGCTATGCGCTGAGATTGCACCATCGAAGGCCGTTTTCGCCTATTTATGGTCGGTCTTCTCAGTGGAGAGAGTGCTGGCATCCTGGAGAGCCCAGATGGCAGATCATCGTGCTGTATTGTCCGGACAACTGCAATTATTGCTCGTGTGCGTCTCCGTTATCTGACACTGATACTCGACCACTGAAAAAAAGCTAGCGCTCTTTCGATTGATGGCCGTCAGCACCTTCAGCGCATGGCGTCCCAAATACAGTCCGTTGGATCTGAAGTGGAACGGGTCAGATCTGAAGTGTGCGAGACGGGCTCTCTGATAATGTGAGTCTCGATTTCACCACGGATGTGTACATTAATTCATGCTCGATGCTTAGGGCTACCACGGCGAGGCAAATATCAGATGCTGAATCCAATATTATGCAACGGCTCATCCAAGGCATGAATCTGCATCATGCCTCGGTGGCCATGTTTTCTGTCACAGATCCATTGGGCCGGTCCATACCTATTTCTTTGGCCCACTGTGGCGACTTTGAGGTGAGTCGTGTATACCCAGAATTACAACTTTCATACCACGGATGTTATAGGCTCTTGATCGAATGCTAAAGGCCTGTGTATTCAATCGACCTGAGGCTGGAGCCCGCTATGTGGAGCGGGGTGACTACAATCTTTTCCTCCCTGAGGGCACCATTGTCCGGCGTGTAGATTTTGCTCGGACAGTGAAATCGGGGACGCAGCTTGACATGAGCATCATCAAAAGGCCACGATTTTACCGTGTACCAGATTTGGAAGAGTGTCCATATTGCAATGAAGAAAACTCAAAGGCCACCAGTAATGAGTGGATCCATTGGTATGAGCTTGGCCTGTAGTTCATAGATTTCGGGGTGTTAACTGTTCTATTCTCAGTTCAAATCGCCAGTGTGGACGCCGGTATCAAATTTCTGCGAAAGAAGTAGAAGAAATTGAAGAAATCTATTCACCCCAACTTTTGTAAGGAACATTGATTTCATGAAACTGAACTAACGACTTTGAAAATAGGACCAAGAGAGATGAAACACGGGCACAAGAAGAGGACATAGATTTATTCCACCTTGTTGAGATTCAGGCCACCTATGTAAGCATCCTGACAACAGTCCCAGGACCTCACTCTAACTGGTCACAATTCCCCCTCCACAGAAGGTGAGTTTTCTTGACCCCTGATGTATGCACATCTCTCTGACCAGTTGTGATCCCCCCTCTCATAGAATGTAAGTGCTACTGTCCACTGATGTGTACACTTCTCACTGATTGGATGTGATCCCCCTTCTAGACATTGTGAGTGTTGTCTTCCACCGATGTGTGCATGTCTCTCTGACCTGATGCAATTCTTCCTCCCACAGCCGGTGAGTTTTCTCATCTGCTGATATGTGCATGTCTCTCTGACCTGTTGCAATTTTCCCTCCCACAGTGGGTGAGTTTTCTCATCTGCGAATCTGTGCATGTCTCTCTGACCTGACTCAATTCTCCCTCCCACAGCATGTGAGTTTTATTTTCTGCTGCTGTGTGTACACCTCTCTGACCTGTCGCAATTCTCCCTCCCACAGTGGGTGAGGTTTTATGTCTGCTGATGTATGCATGTCTCTCTGACGTGTCACAATTCTCCCTGCCACAGCCGGTGAGTTTTCTCGTCTGCTGATGTGTGCACGTCTCTTTGACCTGTCACAATTCTCCCTCCCACAGTGTGTGAGTTTTCTCATCTGCTGATGTGTGCACATCTCTCTGACCTGTTGCAATTCTCCCTCCCACAGCCTGTGAGTTTTCTCATCTGCTGATGTGTGCATGTCTCTCTGACCTGTCGCAATTCTCCCTCCCACAGCGAGTGAGTTTTTCCATCTGCTGATGTGTGCACAGCTTGCTGACCAGTCATAATTTTCCCTCCCACAGGCCGTGAGTTTTCTCAGCTGCTGATGTGTGCATGTCTCTCTGACCTGTTGCAATTCTCTCTCCCATAGCTAGTGAGTTTTCTTGTCTGCTGATGTGTGCATCATATGGGGGTAATACTGTAACATTATTATTGCAGTCTTCAGCAAAAAACACCACCTTGGAATCCATGAAAAACACACAACTCACAAATTCTACACCGCGGTATCCATCACCATGAAAATATACAGGTCAAACATTCCCAAAAGAATTCACCACTTCAGTCTTGGCATATGAAAATACACAACCCCTATGAAATCGCTTTTTTAAACACCTTTCCAATTTTCCACAGATACACCACTTTATTCATGTAACAAAAAATACACAGCTTCCATTGATCAACAAAAAATACACCAGGTTTTCACTGTTAATTGGCTCATGTTATGAAAACCTTTCCCATGGTTCATAATGCTTGGAGTAGACAAAGACTTTTTGTGTTATTGGTCGCAGTGTAACGGATGCAGGAGAACTCTCAAATCCCTGTTCAACTGGGGGTTGTATTATATCATGACCTATTTTTCTTTCTTCGTGAAGTACTTACAACGATCCTCGGCACGCGGATTCACACGCCTGTCCTTATTTATTAGCAATGTCATAGTTACTTGTCACATAGTATAAAGGTTCGCGGGGTATCCCAAATAGAGATCATCTTTTACTGCCAACACCCACTCACGCTGAAAGCCGCTGTGCTCCCTAGACCTCTTAATGGTCGGTCGCTTGGAGGCCCTATTGTGAAGGTGAGCAGTCTCACTTCTACTTACTGGCTGCTCTTTTCTTTTTGCAGTCTCTGAGTTAACCTACACCACGAGAGGAAGTCCACTCAAGGTAAGGAGCCTCGAGCCTAAGGAAGTCCATAGGACCTCGAGACTCCTGTGTACATTAACTTCAGCTCACACCATTCAGACTACTCATGCATACAACTCACCAGCCGCATCCCTCAGCGGTCTACTCAACTATATAAATATTTGTAGGCAGTAAACCTGACGCATCCTACAAAGGTGGACACATTGGGAACCACCAAAATCCTGGCCGGCCTATTGTGAGACCACTTTCCCGTTTGCCCTGACGATGGGTCGAGACGGCGAGATGCCCTGCCCCATTTGTCTTCTCGAGGCATGCCAGCAGTCTCCGGACTAGCTCCACCTGTTGTACAGCCTTCCCTAGCCTTTGGCACTTGAGTACCGCCAACAAGAGCTTCACGTTCTGCTTTCCCTGAAACTCCCTCTCCCACCAGATAATCTCTGTCCTCAAGGACGAGTTAATAACAGATGCTGCATGACAGGAGTCGCTCGATACTGTCCAACGGCTTCTGGATCCCCTTGAAGACTTCATTGCCAACCCGCCACCCCCTGCCAGCACCTTTTTGGCCATGGAATCTAGCGGCAGACCAGGGCATCCAAAGTACAAGCTCAGCATATTGCGTGCTCAGCAACTACATGACCTCGGCAACAGTTACGAAGAGATTGCCAAAGCTATGGGGACCACTCAACTGACTCTCCACCAGCACTTCATGTAGGAGGGCATTCCCACGGCCCGGCATTGTGGAAGGGAGGAATGACCCGCTCGTCGACTTCCTTCTTTCCCATATCTTGCCGCTTAGCGTACGGTACATCGGCCATTGGGCCGTATATTTGTTTCGTACGTACTAATGTTGCCGTGACTTGAAAAGTCGAGTCGCGACTTCGAAAGTCAACTTGAACACAGATTCAACTCGACTTGACTCGACTGAATAGGTCAAAGTCAACTCAAGTTGACTCCAGAGCACATTTGTACAGCAAGGTATTTTTGGGGTTCCAGCTTCATTTGCAGCGGTTTCATGAAAAATCACAGAAACGTGACATATGTCACCCGGGTGTCACGCGCTCATGTCACGGCCAATCAAAATTCAAAGAAATTGCTTTTTTGTGCTGTAAACAAGTCAGGACACCTTTGGGGAATTTGGGGCATCAAGTCGACTTGAAGTCACTCAAGTCAACTTGGAAGTCAACCCGAGTCGTAGTTCCGACTCAGCTCGACTCGACTTAAGTTGGCTGCGACTTCGACTTCGAATGGCTTGGAGTCGGAAGTTGCGGCAACATTAGTACATACAGATGCCATAATACCATCTTCCTTACGCCTGAACCACCACTATCGACATGACCAGTGACTTGAATGCCACAAGAAGTCCAGGGTCAGGAGTTGAGCTGGAGCCTGGCAGCGTTAGTATAATTTACTGGAAACACGTCCTTGACACATTGGTTGGCACAGGGGGTGCGAAATTAATAGAGGGCTCTGAATATATAGTGCCTCATTTGCGGTACCTGTGGTACGTCTGCAGGCGGAGTTGTGCATCAGTGGGCTGCATGTGCAACTGAGATCCCGTGAGATGATGGAAAATCGAATTTGAAGTTCCAGGACACGCTAGTGCAAACCAAACCCAGCCGAATGGTCAGAGAAGGTGAGTGAAAGTAGCAATAACCCACTAGGTGTGAATCAGTGACACTCAATCGCACCCTATGCAATACTTGCATGGAACTTGCCGATGCCACTCTATCTTGCACGGAAATCAGAGATTTCCCTGTAAGTTAATCTGGTGATTATCGTTATCTCTTTAGTGCAGAAGCTGCCAAAAGACCTATCTTTGGGGTGCAATGTCCGAAATCACCGATCTTTGTTGCGCGGGATTAAATGTGCACTTAGACTGCCATAAAACAGGTTTTCTGACCTTCAACTTTTTTTTTTTTTTGGTTTGAACGGTTTTTTTTTTTAGTTCAAACAGTTTTTTTGGTTCAAACAGTTTTTTTTTTGGTTCAAACGGTTTTTATGGTTCAAATGGGTTTTTTTTTTTTGGTTCAAATAGTTTTTTTTGGTTCAAACGGTTTTTTCTGGTTCAGACAGTTTTTTTTTTGGTTCAAATGGTTTTTTGGTTCGAACCATTTCCATTGATCAGACTGAGATATATGACCATGGCTCGAACCATTTTGCACGGTTCGAACCAAAACCGTTCGAACTGTTCACATTCCAATGCTAACATTGGGAATGTTACGGTTCGAACTAGAATACTGCGGTTGCTGTGCCCACCTTCGTCACTTCGTTACTTCGCTTAGGAACAAGAAAGTTCGTGAGTTTGATGGGAAAGCATGAAAGTTCGTCATTTCGACGAATATCTGGGAAAGCTCGTCACCTCGACTAAATTCTGGTAAAAGCTCGTCACTTCCGCGGTAAGTGTATTGTTTGATCACCGAAATTACAGAACGCAGGGAACAAAGTCCCGTTCTTTGTTACCACCATCCACACCCAGCTGCCGGCGATTCGCAGTCGCATACCCGCCCGTCATGGACTGTAACGCGTTTTTTGAGAACCCGGCTGGAGAGTTTACAGGAGAAGATGGAGGGGAATGGTTTTTGACATTTTAGGAACCTGCAACCCCGGTTCAGAGCCGGAATTGGGTGGAGAAGTGCTTGGCTAAAGTACTTATGTGATTTTCTTGTCTTTGCGCGGTAAGTACTGGGAGCTGACGCAATGCATATGGCCGACGAAGAGTTCGAGCAAGATTACTCAGGTTCATATGGTTCTGAGATTATATTTTGCGTGGAATTCAAGTCAGATACTCTATATTTAATCCCAAGCAAGCCCGTAAGATTATTCTGTTTCCGAATCAATTTACCCCTTTCTGAGTTGTGATCGTACGGGCTCTTGTTTGATTGCAGGCTCGGACGAATCGCGAGGTCGCCAGATCAACCCCAGGTGGCCGGATTGATCCTGGGTCGCCAGATTAATCCTAGGCCGCTGAATTAATCCTAGGTCATGCCTTAGTTTAAAGGAACGAAATTGTACGGTACAGAAACTAGCTACTTGAATACTATGGGGCACAGTCATTTTGGAATGATATGGAATATTGTCGTATGTTTAACAGTGCTCCACTCAGTACAGGTTTACACTGATGGCTTGCCCGATGCCCGAAGCTATGTCCGAGGGGTGCCCGAGACAACATCACTTACTTACTCCAGTCCTACATTGCCTCTGCAATCAATCCATAGCTCGCTCTACCGCTCCTTGGCGCTTCAAAGGTCTCCTTCTGCCTACCTCTCAGGGTTTCTTGGCCACGGGCGCTCTGCGTTACCCACATACTCTGATTGTCATGCGGCTCCAAAGTCCACTTCCACTTGCGACTTTACTCGTATGTAAATCTCCAATCAGCCCAAAATTCGTCAGAAACTCGATGTCTCCTTGACTTTTTTGCGCCCGTGGCACGCACCTTATAAGGGCGCTCTTGTTGTATGATGATGTTTCACCCATCAAATCGTTCCCACGATCTTCGATCGGAAGTCAGGTCGGCAGTACTAAGGGCCCGCCCCGCCATCTCGTCTTGGATTTTTCTCCGTCGAAGATGCCACTAAAGCAGCGAGTACTCAAATACTTATACCGCGCGACCCCCGTTGCTCAACAAAGCTTCCGTCCACCACCTACCCAACGCCCTACATCGGCGAACAATGGCACCTCAAGTTCTTTAAGACAACACGGCCAAGCTACATATCCGCGCTTCGTCATCTTTACCTCGCTTCATGCCAGGGCTCCGCCACTACGTGCGTCGAGCCTCAACTCTTAAAAATTGTACTTTCTTACTTTTCGCGATGACCCCAGCCTCGTAACGGGCGCGACGCGCCGGCAGAAGAGTTGCACTATCCGGGCGAGCACTTCCCATCCTTCGTGCCTTATTTTGAACAACTTTGCCACTCGCCGGGTCCGGCTGCCGAGTACAATATTAGTATCGATACATCTACAGTGGGGCCGAACTCTGGCATCGTCAACGCCAACTATATTCCGGTGCAATCCTCATACCCTACGACTTCGCAACAGCAGTGGCGTCAGCTGCTCCGACGCGGTTTCGAGGACGACACTTCTCTCTCATCAACACTGGGCGGTTGATGCTCCTCGATGCTCCTCGCACGAATCCGTCACAAGCTCTCTCAGCCATGCCTCCGGCTCGATTTACGTCTTGCCCGAGTATGCTGAGCCTACACCTTTTGCCTTAAGCCTGGACCAAGGTTACCGCCATGGGCAGCGCAAATTGCCGCCTGGGCACATTTCTCCGGCAAACTCCACCGAAATACTACTGTCTCCCGGCTACGGCTCCCAGCACGTATCTCCTCACGCGACCCCTCCATTCCACTTGACCCCGCCAACAACGTCGCGGGGTAGCCAAGGCTACCACAGTTTCACTGCCTCGCCCAGTCCGGATTCAAATTCGCCGTTGCTGCCCATGGAGCAGCAGCCGCAGCCCAAAGTACGTCGTAATTCACCTCATTTCGGTCGGATCGGTGACATCGCAACATTGCTTACTTAGACCGAAGAATACACGCAGCCTCTGTACACGAGCCGAGACCAGCTTCAATTCTTTAAGGATGCCCTGTCCCTCCCATCCGCGGGCATCTCCGGGCCTTTCGTGCCGCAGCTTATGTATAAGCCGCACACGAATAGCGATCGCCGTCGGTATGTAGAAGAGGTCGACATGGAGGCACCCATCCATTTCTGGGTGGAAAACCCTTTTGAATGTGGAATACCGGTTTTTGATGCTTTGCACTCTCGTGTTAAAAAGGCTATTAAAGCGGGATGAAACGGTATTCGAAGGTCGTGGCCCCAGCGTAAATATCCGGCTTGAGGTGCGTCTTTTTTGTAGTCCTCCAAAAAGGGCCTAATCAGTTTTTCAGTGGCCAGGATATCGACATTGGAACAGACAAATCCCAACAAAAGACTTCCGCAGTCCGCCTGGGCCCATTACGCGGGCCAAGTTGGCAAAAAGATGTCGCCAAATGTGTCCAGCAGTTCATCCAGGTGCGTTCTTGCAAAGCCATTTGACGCAAGCATAACGACCAACGCTTTTATCGTAGGAGAAACATGGTCAGCCCATGGAAGATGACGCGGACCCGAGATGGAGAGTCGGTCCTGGACCGAACCAGATCAGGCCTGAGGATCTCATTCTCGTCAGCATTCATCACGTTTCGAAGGGGAGTTGGCAACCACACCTTAGACTGCGGCGTCCTCTTTAATGGCGAGGCGGAATTTACGTGTCGGTGAATAAGGTTTTGGGCCAGGCCCTGCTGCTATGCTTCCTGTTCTGCTTTTTGCTCTTACATTGGCTAGTTTTATTGTATCGCCTGCCTTGCTGTCCAATCGTCTTCCCCCTCTCTGTATACAAATTAGTACAGTCGAAGGTCTTATCTACCGAGTCACTCAATAATTAAGACGGCTGTTCCGAGGCATTTCCTGAGAATGTCGCGATATTTCTGGGAGTCGCTGAGGTGCCACGTGAACTGTCCCCAGGAATCTAACAGCTCGAGAGCGAAAGGGGCTGAAGTCTCATAAATCGAAGAAGCAAAGGCGAGGTGCTGTGCGGAATGCCGGAATGAGAGTTGCGGCTTCGATGTCCGTACTCACTAATCTTCTTGGAGGCCAAGTTCCTCAAATAAGTCTAGACAGCCCGTTGAGAGGCTGCCGAAAAAGTCGAGGGATTCACGAGTCGTATCCTGAGTGAAAAAGTAGATATCTAGGCAACGAAACAAACGCGATTCCAATACGACACGAGCTGGGGATGAAGTTCGACGGATTTCAATGTTGAATGACAAAGACCTTGGCTCTCCACCGTGGAAAGCCACCACTCGAGACAATTGAGGAGCGGAAGCACCACGCAGCGTGCACATCGTCGTAGAGTTCGCGTGTGGCACTGGCTAGAGATCTTCGGCGCGGGCAGACACGGCAGATATTACAGCGGACGTCGGGCTTATTACCATACACCACGCCCTCGATATTGCACAAGTCCAGCTGCCAATCAACGGAGCAGCGGAACATCTGACCCTACCCCATCACCTCCGCCTCCGCCTCCATCTCCACTGCGGGAGGGGACCAGCAGCGTCTCGCGACACACGCACAGGCGCACAGGTACGCAGAGAACGAATGCGCCCGTCGGCACCCGACTCCGCATCCGCCTCCACCTCCACAGCCGCCTCCTATCCGCCCTCCATCTCCACTCCCATCTCAAGCTCCACTTATGCAGGAGTACCGGAGGCGCCCCAGAGCGATACGCAAGCGCGCGGCGTGAAGACCGCGCGCAAGGCTGTACTGGCGAGAAGATCGTTTGCAAGGCGGTACGCGGAGGGAGAAATGTGCGCAAGGCGGGGGCGAGCCAGCTGGAGAAGGAAAGAGCGCAGAGACAGACGAAGAACGAGCGGTGTTACTCGTGGCGATGACGTTCCTCCTTCCCTTTTCTTTCTCTTCACCCTCCGGCGCAAGGCGTACCCATCCTTTCTCCTTCCACACCCGCTTCCCCATCTAAAGCCGCAACAGCTCCTCTACCTTGCCGTGCGTCCCGCTTTCGTGGTGGGCTAGACGGGGCGGACGCGGGCGCAGAGGTAGACGGCCAGCGTGGTTAGCACAGACGCCGGTACGAGGCACACGCTGTCTACCCTCGAATCCTAGACTGCACACCTCCCCCTCCTATCCCACCCACCTGACACAATACTCGGTAACCACGGACGGATGGCGCAGGACAAGAGCGTGACGAGAAAGCGGGTTGTGAGAACCTAGACGCGATCCTGCACAGGTGTGGAAGTCTTCATCGTCGTGCTGGCGTCTTGCATACGAGACTCACCAGCCCCAATCCTGCGTATGTAGCTATCCCACCTACAGCCTGCGCAATTCCTGCAGTGTGTTTCGCTATTATTCGTCGTGACATCGATGCGTGTCGACATGCAGCCGACGACGAGTGAAGCACCCGGCTTAGATTGCTCGCGTCGAGTCGTCCGACTACCCTTCGCATCCAGCTCCTCCAATCCCGCGTGCATGGAGCCGTCGCGGCTAGAGCCTTTCGCGGGGGAGGCGCATCTTTGCTCACTCGCGCACGTCCAGTTCCTCCGCGCGTATCGAGTCCTTACCGCACTTGCGCCCTTGTCCAGCCGCTCTTTCACTATCCCCTGTGGCGTGCGTGGTCGCCGTACGTGGCGGAGGTGCAGGTTCCACGAGGCGAAGGGAGGATTCCAGCAGGGGATGCGCGAGGCGCAGGCCAATGTGCGGATGTGCGGGGGCTATAGCTACAGTTGACGAGTGCGAGGATGCGGGACGAGGACCCCACGTGTCCTGCGTCGTACCAGAGCCCGAGAGATGATACAGCAGGGAAGGGCGCTTGTTTCGCTACATCACGCCCGTCTGCAGGGAGAGGTGACTCCTATCAGCGGCGACGCGCGCACGCAGCGATCGGACTTGGATCGGACGCACCGAAGCTTCCGAGTTATATCATCTCATCCAATCTCACTCTGTGTATCTGGAGGTGTGTCCAGATTCCGATGTCGACAGCGCTGTCGGGTGCATGAGGGTCCTGCGTCAGAGGCTTGGTTAGAGGAGGGGACAAGATCGCCAGATCGCCGGCGCTCAAGTTGCCGGTCCCATCACTCCCACGATCACGAGTCAACCAAGCACGCGCCGCCCCCCCTCTCTTGAAAATTGACCACTTGCTCCCCGATCTTTCAACGACCGGCCGGGGAGCCGCTCCCGTTTGGTTAATTTCTTGACATCTCCTGGAGACGAGGTGGAATGAGACAAGATAAATTCCACTGCACCAACTTGAACTTCACCTTGACTTCACCGAACGGCGGATGCATGCCTTCATTTCGTGGTTTTAAGGCCTACAGTGAGCCATTCCCAGGTTCTGGTGCAGGACTGAAAACGCGTAGGTGCCCAAGGACCCAGTCACGGATAGTGTAAACCCCTGGTTATCTGTTAGTCGGACTCGAACCAGTCCATGGTGTAAGTCTTAAAGACCGTCGTTTGATAGTTATTGGCAGGTCCTATTTATCGATTATCATAAATAGTGAAATAACGACTGGTTCGAGTCTAGTTATCTGTTCCAAGGTTAATGAACATCTACAAGGCATCTTCATGTGTTAATTATGCTTTCGGATAGGCATGATGATCGTAATGTGAACAGCTCTTTGCCTCGTTAACAATGGTTTCCGCTCAATGATAATAGCTTGCCGTGATGTTTGTTCTCGCCATCCGCATACAATGTGAATGCCAATGCACCTTAACCAGACTAGGCTCTCCGGGAAACTGTGGCCCGGAAGTGGCCCGAACAAGAGTGAGGTGCAATCACCCTCCCAGAGTTCCGGTTGCAATCCGACTGCGCAATTTTCACCATCCCTCATCGCTCAGAGCGTTCCGGATAGATCTGTATCAAGGGCCATCCGCACCATTGCCCCCTGATTGATATTCAGGGGTGTGTAACATTTTAAAGGTTCCAGCCTTTCCCGTGTTTGATCACACGGTTTTAATCGTTTCTATTTCCTTTTGTTGGGGCACTGGGTTCGAACGATTTCCAAACCTTTTCTACACGGTTTAAACGATATCTTGAGGGTTTCCTTCAACACCGTACTCTGACCCCCCAAAAAGAGTATATGATCCGAATATGGTCCTGGCCCGGCGTGCTTATTCATCTTCTCGAGCAGGTTTGGCTTCAACTAACAACATAATTCCCGAAATCATTGACTCCAAACGTTGGAGAGGGTCTACGACCTCTCAGGGGAGATGAGCCAGCAGGGCTCGCAGCAGGAGGGTGAAAGCAGGAAGAAAACCCAATGATGATTGCCGAGAATGACACGGGAACTAATGATACTAACTACGCGCTGCCAACCCCACCACAACGTCTCCATACCACTTCATCCAGGGCTGCCATTTTCGAGTTCGGGTTCACAGCGCCACTCGTGAGTGTCTTGATGACTTGAGAACCATGGCATTCACCATTCTGTACTGAGTTTCAATATTATATTCACCTGAAACACAAAGAAGATTGCAAGAGAGGTGATACACGACATCGTTCTTCCTCTTCTTATTGACACGGCGTGATTCACTCAGCCAATTTTTGATGGCTAGACAACTCTGTGGTAGTATAAGTGTTCCTTCCCAATGTTCTGCTTGGGAAAAAAGGACCGGGAAATCTCAGTGAAAGCAGCCGGAAATCCTCTTGGGCTCAGTTTCTGCATCTACTTGGCGCTTTGTATTAGAGAAGGTAGACTCATCGACGATCTATTTCTGCTCTTCAATGTATATCGGGAATGATGTCTGGAGCTGGAACTCGAAGAGATTTAGGAACAATCTTCTCCTGGTGCATTTAAATCCAAAACAATTTCATTCCTTCAAGTTCCCGTTGCAAGAACTGCCGTTGTCTCAAAGCTGATTTCGTACGCAAACAGTCGCCTGCAGTTCTCTCTGTGGAGCGGAATTCCATGTTTCACGCCGTACTTTTTTTTCTCACTGGCTGATTTTCTCTAAAACGAGTTCGACTCTGGTGAACTCTTTCGCGCAACGGCGTCAGGGGTGAAACGCGTTTTCCCCCTGAACGAGAGCTATCACATTGGCTGATAAAAATCATTCGATGCTTTTATTTCTCCTTCGTTTGCGCCGGCAATAGCAGGCCTGCTGGCCTACGGGATCTCGATTTCCTATTATCTGCTCTTTGTTTGCCTTCTCTCGTAGTACTTCGATGTGGTACTCCTCCCCAGACTCCGCCTGCGAGGAAATAGATATCGACGATCTCGTCGGTTCTCTAGCATACCTTTCCACCGGTCAGTGAATGATCTACACAAGCTCTACCGACTTCAAAGTTTCCTTCCAAAGTCTACGCCCGATTGACTCTC
Organism: Mycena venus; assembly: GCA_014462655.1. NCBI lineage: Eukaryota > Fungi > Basidiomycota > Agaricomycetes > Agaricales > Mycenaceae > Glaucomycena > Glaucomycena venus. Next base: position 1,911,949 of record JACAZI010000005.1, on the reverse strand, counting down.
CAAGACGAAATGTAAGCTATCGTCCAGTAGCTTGCGAAGTGCTCCTATATTGTCTACTCTTTATGCCCAAATTGCGGCCGACCCCTTCTACACTTTGATCTAGGCGCACCAAAATTTTCAATGCAAACTTACGAAGTTCCGCAGATCCCGATCCACTACTATCAGTGACTGGGTAGTGGGCCACCCGCCAATATATCATGGGGGCAATGAGGATGGTGCGTGTTTGACCTGTAGGGACCGAGTACGACCTTGAAAGACGTCCCACACCAAATTTCAGCCCGGAGTGATGCTTTGATCAAAAGTTACCCCACATTTGATCGGCATTTGCAGCGTGTGAGCCATCATTCCTTAATCTCACGTTTCGGCCAGGGCTTGCGACAGCTCTTTCTCCGCGAATTCTCCACCGTTTCGCGACTTCCTGGGCTCGTTATGCTGCCCTGATGCGGCGCTTAAACGTCCGATCTATTTCTCACCAGATTCTAAAATGCTCAGCATGATCGCCCTCCAACGCTCAGCTCGATTGCTTCTGCTCCCTTATCACAATTTTTGTCTCGCAAAATTCCTCAAGCCCAGGGTCGCGTACCTCACAAAGCCTTCACTCGGCACTGAGCCAACTGGCAATTGCTCATGGATTGGTGTCTAAAGAGGATTCCAATGATGGAGAATTGATGACTAAGGGTCTCGGACTGCCTCGGCAAGCAGTGGGCGAAGATGTACGAGGACCTGAATTTTTTGACGGTTGATGAAGCTTGTCAAGATCGTTTACATTATTGGTACATAACTGTGACTAAAAACTACCTCAACGGCCTGAATATGAGCTCGTTTCCTGCATTCCACAGCCTCACCCGCATAAAATGTCATTTTATTCAAGCATCTGCCCGTGTGAAGTAGTAAAGGGAAGAGATTGTTACCTTTACCACTCCGCCATCCGAAGCATACTGCAACTAATGCATCAGAGAAAGCTCAGCAAGGCACAATGGCCACCGACTTATCGATAGCGCCCTGATCAACCGGTGGGGATGCCCCTGTCCCGACAATAGTCTTGTGCCCGAAGCTGGGAACGCCGCCGGAGGTGACAACATACAGGAAGGCAGGGCCAGGAGGATAGATTCGGGAAGTCGGCGGCCCTGTCACCGTGAGTGTCTTTCTATCTGGTGACAGCTTGGATACGAGCTTCACAAAACGCTGGTCCATGTGGGAGCCGTGCGTCGCGAACCCTAGATCCATCAACGCGACTGTTTACTTTAGTACCAGTAGTTTTCGGAATGAAGAACCAGAGACGTACCAGTGACTCCGGTCGTATCCGGAGGTAATTGAACGCTAAGAGTGAACTCGGAGTTGTAGTTGACCGTAGTCGGAAGACCCTTGTAAGACGGTCGGGGTTTGCTCAAATATGCAGGAGAGTAAAACTCCAATCTGTGCTTGGGATCAGCTGGACGTGGCATTCCATAGAGCATTCGTAACTGGCCTATACTCAGTCGGGTATTCGGTCCCGATGGTTATGTCGTTGTTTGGATTCGAGCCGGCTGAAAAATATGTCTATAGGTCTCAATGACAGCAGAAAAGATTGATACAAGCACACCCAATAAGATCGATCCATTCGGCGTAAGAGTCGCCGTGGAATGATACAGTCTTGGGATAGTCGAAGCCGGAATGCCTTGTGAGCTGAAACGGCGCCCAGCAGCGCCTGTCGGGTCATAGACGACAGGCGTGAATGCTGGGTGGTCTGCATTGCTGATGGGCCCAACGGCGTCTGGTACCTAGAAATTATCTGAATATCGGTTTCCTTCTCGGTTGACAATACCAACAGTTCCATAAGCCGCCAAGCCAGTCTGTGCGCCGTTGACGATGACGACCCGGCCATCAGGGAGAAGAACCATGTCGGGCATGACTCGTGCTTGCGGCATGTGTTCAACCTTCCACCCAGCAGCAATGCCCTCCGCGGTTAAGAGCAGCCGCGAGCATTGAGCCGAAGCGGGAGATTGAGAACTGAAAGTCGATGGATCGGCGGTGTCTAAGAGTGTACTTCCACCGCATATCATCACCTCGGGCGTGTAGTTGTTCTCCGGTGTAAGCGGTAGTAGAACTGCGGAGCCTGAGAGCGGATTGCTTGCAGTAAAATATGAGTCTTCAATTTCAGAAGTAAATATATGGTACCCACGAGAACCGGACACCATTCGGAATACCCGGCAACGGCGTCTCTGTGTTCGTTTTCCAGTTGAAGATCATAGCCTTTCGGTCACATAAACGAGGTTACGAGTGGTGGTCTGAAGAGTCTACCCTACCCTTTGGTTTGCTGCGACGAAGAGATTGCCATCAGGGAGTTCCATAACGAACGGGAACAGGTTGGCGTTCAGCGTCGAGGCCAGGAATGGGCTGGGGATCTTGAGGCCGTTGAAACCTTGTCATCCTAATCAGCACTCACGAATAGAATTGAAATTTCGAGACAATGGACTCACCGTTGATGTTTTTGGGAGGGTAAAACTCGTAGGACGGATTGCTGACAGTGGCGTTGTTAAACAATCTGTTATAATTGTCAACATACACACCCAGTTGTCTTTTTTGAAACCTCCACTTACACATTAGCAGTCGCCCCGCTAAAATCTCCGTTTAGCTGGATACGTGGCGTTAGAGACCAGCAAGACACATACCCGAAAATAATGACGGATCCATCCTCAATTCGCACCTGAAGAAATGATCAGAGAGGATTTAGATATAAAAAAAGTAATTAACTTACCGAGCCCGGATACCACCTGGGCGACGTCGTCCGAACCACAGAGGAGTTCTCCCAGATATCACACGTCCCATCTTGGCACGGCGTGAAGAAACGCAGTGCTTGTAAACCGTTTTGGCCTAGATTCAGAAAGACCCTCAGCTCCATTTAGGCCGCAGACCGCCAGACTTATGTACCTGTAATCACGATGGGGTTTCCCCCCGAGCTGAGAAGCGTTCCATTGCCCAGGAAGCTACCCGTCGCGCACCATGTATTGCTCAGGGCGTGCAGCGGACGGACAACGTGGGTGTTTAAATTAAGCTCGGCTGTCCATGCAGGATTCCCGTCTTCCGTCATGAGGGGGTTGTGCTCGCTGCTTGGAATGAGAATCGCATTGAAAAATATAAATATTCAGCATACACTTTGTCGAAGATCACAGCAGTAGTTTCCGTTACGATCGCCAGTTGCATGCCGCTGACACCAGAAGTCCTGGAGATATGTATTGTGGTTAGCAGTAGCTTAAGTCATGAAGTCCGACGCGGCGCACCCTTGCTGCACCAAAGACCAGGGACCGGAAGCGAATGTGGACGGAGGGTCCAGAATACTTGGAGACGAAACATCGCTCGACAAGGCGCAGCAAGCAAGACTTACTAGAGTTACAAGAAGCTGGAACATCTTGAGGTCTGCGAGCTTGAGAGCTTGTACAGTCCTTATATCCTTGCTGGGACTCCGTGTGCCACCATCCCAGCGACACGGGAACCACGCACTGGGAAACCTGTCGCTGCCGCGCTTCCGTTCGCGCTTCGAACAGAGCTCCGTGCGATTCAACCAGCGCTTCCCTGCGATTCAAAGAGGGGGCCGACGAGCTTCTTGCGCGGGAGAGGTTCTGATGGAATGTGCGTTTCCACAGACCCGTCGAGTACCCGTTGTACCCGGAGAAGTGGGCCATTCATGGGCCTTGAATTTGAAGAGATGAAGGTCATGTGGTGCTGCCAAGACAGGAAACCTGGTTTCACCCTCTTATGTCCACAAGGGACGGCCTAAAACTTAACCGAAAGAAGCGAGCAGAAGGTAATGCTGACCAAGTAATGGTCGCCGCCACAAGCCTGGTCGAGTTGAATGGTCTGGAGACAAGCTAAAGTGAGAGCGAACACCCCATTACTCATGTCAGGGTATCACCGGAGTCCACAACGCCGTGTCGTGCTGGCCTATGAAGGTCTGGCCGTAAACGGGTTGGCACCAGGCGAATCTTGGGCGGAATGGGCCCAGATTTTCAGGGAGGGGGGAGGGGTTGGTATGTCCCTGCTTGCCTGAGATTGGGCCAGTGCAGGCTGCTTGGTCTATAGCATTGAACCGTTGGTTCTTGCCCAGGTTACAGTTCTTCCCTTCGCCTGCAACCTATTGCTTGTTCCCCACCTACCCGCTGCTTGTTCCCTGCTTGCGCGCTGCTTGTTCCCCACCTGCCTGTTTGCCCCTTGTTTCCCGCCTTCACATTGCTTGTTCCTTCGTACCCATTGCTTGTTCCCCCTTTGCTGTTCTTTTTTTGGTTTTCGGCTGCTAAACCAGAGCTGCCCTCCCGCCTGCCAGGGCATCAAATGTTGCCTATGCCACCATGACACATTCCATCAGAGAGTGAATAAAGTAACTTGTGATAGCAGGTAGTATACCAACTTATTCAATCCGGAGATATTGTTAAAGTTTGGCTACTGCCCGTCGTTCCCTCTTTTCCCACTCCCGCCGAGCCATTTGGCGCAGCTCGGCCTTCAAGGTCTTCCCGGAAGCGTTGCGTGGCATTTCGGCTTCGAAAAGAACCATGACCGGAACAGCAAAAGTGGGCAAGCTGAAGGGGTATAAAGAGTTTCTTGTTATGAACACGTGGGGGGAACGTACCGGGTCCTTGCTAGGGCGATGAGATCCTGTTCTGTAATCTTACCTGAGTAGTCGGGTTTCAAGCATACTACGGCTGCCACGAGTTCGCCGAGCTTTTCGTCCGGCACTGCAACGGCCGCTACTTCCATCACACCGTCTGTAAACAGCGCATTCTCGACCAACTGTTCACTTTGTTAGCGATGGAACGAGAGAGGTAAAAGAAAAGGAAACCTGGCTAGCGATATTTTCGCCACCCCGGATGATGATATCCTTGACTACAAAAGAATGTGGACAGGTATATATGTATCGTGGAGTCTCAAAGGAAAACACGCACTCCGATCGCGGATATAGAGGAAGCCTTCTTTATCAAGCACCCCGATGTCTCCAGTCATGAGCCATCCGTCCTTAGTGACTGTCTTGTCCGTGGCGGCTACACAATCTCATCAACACACAGATGCATCCCATTACATGGCCGACGCGCCTTGGTCGCCCCAATATCCTTTCATGACATTCGGTCCCCGAATCCAGATCTCGCCGACCTCACCTTGGTGAACGACCTTTCCATCTTTGACGAGTAGGATGTCATTCACAGGGCAGGGGAGACCACTGCGCTCGGAGTCAGTCTCGTGTGGGGCGGCCCAAAACTGCTTACGTGGATGTTGGGCGGGCATGGTAGTCATCTCCAGCTGAATAAATGCATGAGTTGACTCGGAAGACGGAAAGGCATCCATCTAACCGATAGAAACAGCAGTGCCGTTGCTTTCCGTCATGCCGTATCTGTGCAAGGCTCATCGGAGGCTTCTGTGCGAACTAGTGCTTGAACCATACCCTTGACGCCTGAAAGACCGAATAAAACGAATGAAATGAGGGGAAAAGGAAAACAAACAGCATTGTATTGGGAAACGCGGCGTGCGCTCGCTCTGTCAACACAGCGGCAGCGGAAGCTCCACCTTCACATAAAAAAGGTTTGAATTAGCAGCGCTCTATCAAGGCAGACGATACCCACCGTGGGCCATCAATTCTAACGGATAACCCTTGAGTTCGCTCTCGATCAGGTCAGCAGTCATAGACGGCACGCTGTAGTATCTAAGCTGCGGCAAGCTCTGAATAGGTCGAAGGAACCTTCACACCCTGCTGTTACTGTCAACTTCTCCTGACGAATCAGTCTAATGGAAGGTTGATCCGGAAATAGAGATTGGTTTTGCTTGTCATACCTCGCAGCCTCCTTTGGGATCCACTTGCGTATGAGTGCAACTTTGGCACCCCCAAATGTAGCAGCCATCTTTTAAGACTTAGTAAAACCATAGCTGTAGCGCAAGACCATTTCTGACCAACTGAGAGGTCAACTATTTACGTCTCTAAGTCAACACAAGAAGCCTGTTATGTTGATTGTTCACTTACCCCCTGGGAGGTGTAGGTAGTGGGAAAGCGAAGGCAGAACCCGACTCACGGTTGCATGAAACAGAGGTACAGCAATCAATACTCCTTGCTGTGGATCATTGGGGGATGGGACAGGCAGCTCCTCGCCGCGTCTCAGAAGTGCTCTCTGCCTGGCAACGATAGCCTAGAACGATGCTGGTAAGTAAATGTGCATGCACAGGTGACTGAGCTTCAAGCTTACATTGAGGATGTTGGTGAGGTATTGACGCTGAGTGCTCAATACGCCCTCTTCGATAAAATCAGCCGTAATAATAGAAAGAAACGCAGCCAAAAAAGCATTACTCGGAAGACCGGTCGTCCCGCTTGAGTGCGCAATACGTTAGTCACCACCAAGATAATGCTCGAAGGACGCAGGCGTACGACGTGAACATGATCAAGCAATTGTCTTCGTGCTCAATCTTGGGGTCATTTTGCAGGACTTTATTCGGATCTCCTGTGTAATTTTTGACGACATTTTCCCAAGGCTGCATCCCGTTCCAGTGTCCCTTGCCCTCGTGGCTCTCTAAGACGACCACCCCTGTCGCACGGGCTTGTTTAGTGAATTTCTTTATCTCAGGCTCGAGCCGGTCGGCCTGGGACATGTTAGTCAGTCAATTGTACACATTGAAACTGGAATACCCGTTCAGAATCCAGGACAATGAGCTTGCATTGCGTGATAGTCAAGCAGTGGAGAAGGGAGAGAATCGGGAGCCATCTGAAATGTGTGCGTAAGGCCAAGAGTCCACCAAAGTATTTGGATCTTGCGTACGCATTTGTGAGCACCGGGATGGCCCCAAGAAGTTCTGTGAAAAGATCTCAGGTGGCAAAGACAGACCAAATCACCGACCCGAATATACTGACGGCAGGCCCAGAATGTAATCGCGTATTCAGGATAGTTGCGAGAACAAATCCCGACTCGGTCGCCTACCAAGGCACACGCATAAGTGCAATATATGGAGGTCATCAAAGATGAGACTCACCTTTCTTGACACCATAAACGTCGTTGAATATCGCCGCGGACCTCAAAGCCCGAAAAGCTGCTTCCTTATATCTTTAGCAGCATCAGAAGATGTAGAAATGAACGCGATTCACTGACGTGTACCGCTGATTCTCAAATACGAGGTAACTCTTATCCTACAAGCAGATTGGCAGCGATACGGACGAGGAGGGGGAGCAACGAACGGCATACTCCCCCGAGGCCCAGAGCCAGAACACCCGCACGGACGGCCATTGATTTTTGTACACACGCTGAACACGCCCTTCGATAACACGCGTTTCGAGTTCGAACCGACCACCTAGTTGCCCGAGTCACACCCGCATCCAAGTCGGCAGATTCAGATATACCTGGAGCGCAGATAATAGTTTCGACTAGAACGCAGTTAGACGAGGTCGTTGAAGGCACAAAGACATTGGGGACCACCTTCTTCGAGAGTCCGCAGGGGAATCCACGGTTTGGACATGAGGGAAGGAGTCAAGACACTTCGCTGTTTTACTCCTGCCACTGCTGCCAGCGGCGGCCGCCGGTCAAGATTCCCGGTTGCCGGCCTTTCCCACCCTCGGGTACTAAAAATTCACCGGTATATCACCTCGAGTCGGCAATCGCTCATGTCAAAGACAACAACTTGTTCAACCTATCTTTTTAATCCAGGAAATTAGCGGTAATTCCAGTGGCTGTGCTCTAGGGAATTGGCGGCACGGGTTAGGAACTGGCAAATGAAGTGGATAGGAATTGGCACGGTTGGGGTTAGCATGGTTAGGAACTGGTGTGAAATGGTTAGGAATCGGTGGCAAGGTATCAGGAATCAGTGGCAAAGGGTAAGAACAAGCACAGCTGTGGCTGCTGGATTTTGGGGATCAAAACATGACGTCCTAAAATTTCTTCTGTTGTGGAACATTTTCCCACCAGAAGAAACACTGACCCAAAAATCTTCCCACATGGAACAATGTTCCTGATCCAAATCCGCCCAAAATATGACACGTTTCTGGGCATCGGAAATCTATTCAAGAATGTCCTATTTCGGGTAGCCAAACATACTTCATTTCGGGGCTGAAACAGTGAAAGAACAAAGGAACTTCTCATTTTGGAGTCCGAAATTGAGGCCTTTTCCCGGATGAAAAACAGCACAAAAATTTGGCGGTGCTTTGAAGACAAAGAGGTGATATATTTGAGCATGTTTTCTTGTTAACAATGGCTGGCAAAGCTATCCTGTTTTTAGCATTTCCCGAAGCACCACAAAAATATGGTCCAAAAGCAAGACATGTTTGCAGCTTATGTTTTGGCATAAAAAAACCATCAGCCCCCGCTGTGAAGCGGCAAACCGTCAGAAATTAGCGGCAATGGCTAAGAACTGGCGGCAAACCCTCGGGAACCGGCGGCAATGGCTAAGAACTAGTGACAAACTGTAAAGAATCAGCAGCAGTGGGTAAGAACTAGCGGCAAACTGTAAGGAATCAGCGGCAATGGGTAAGAACTGGCGGCAAACTGTAAGAAATCAGTGGCAAAGGGTGGGAACTAGCGGTAAACCCTCAGGAATTAGCGGCAAAGGGTAAGAACTAGCGGCAAACCATCAGGAATTAGGGGCAAACTGTCCGGAAGGTATCGGGAATTGGCGGCAAGATATCAGGAATTGGCGTCAATAGGTAGGAACTGGCGGCAAACCCTTAGGAATTAGCGGCAATAGGTGAGAACTAGCGGCAAACACTCAGGAATTAGCGGCAAAGGGTAAGAACCAATGACAAACCATCAGTAATTAGTGGCATAGTCCTGCCAGTCATTCATGATGCTTGATAGCAAGTGAAGGAATCAAGACAGAAGCCAAATTCATTGAAATTGAAACAAGGATGTACATTGGAGTATATGAGTATAGTAATGGCCTTGAGAGCATGGTGGGGCCGAATTACCTGCCTACCTACCAGCATGCAGAGATGAAGCCAGTCTTGCAGCAGGAGAATTCAACATCATAAGAAGAATAATTGGAATGGCACTCCTGTAAGTAGAGGTTGCTGAGGAAAACTTGACTGCACAGATGTTGGGTTCGAAGCTGATGTGTGTGAGAGCTGAAGGATGGCCAGAAATGTGAAAGGGTTTCCCATTAGAATATTTGAAGAATTTTTCTGATGGGTGTCAGAAAATATGCTGAAGTGGTGAAGGGCCAAGGTAGCTCACAGAGAACAAGGAGCTGGCTGAGTGCAAGTACAGGAACATTGAGTAGGCCACAGAGACAAGCGGGGGATGATAAAACAATAGATTGATGTACTCAAGATGTATATACATGATATTATGTGGGAAGATACTGATATAGATCATCCAATTGGAACAATGGAAATACATACATATACTGACAATGGGCAGGGTTTCACTGCTAAACCAGGTTTCTCTTTAGAATTATCCAGTTTAAATAGGGGCAATTCCCATTCACTCACAGTGGATTTGCAAGCATGAATATGACAAATTCTTGCTGCAAGAAATGTCTCTGGGGCCAGATACAGTTCCCAGTCCACTTGTCTGCAGTTGCTAGCCTTTCATGAATTCTCAATGGAGCCTTGATACACCTCTCCAAGTGTCATGATCCTAGAGTTTGCCATAACACTGTACAGCTCACAAGGAGGATAACCAAAAAACCCATGCCCAAACATTGGAAAAATATCCAGAAAATATTTACAATAACTTTTGCCTTTCTGAAGCTTGAACATTCAGGACATATTTAAAATATTTTATCAATAACAGCAGCTTGAATACACTTAAACTCTTTAAAGTTTCTTCTATAAAATTCATGAGTGTCTTCAAAATATCTTCAACCACATGTTACAGATTTCTGGGCAAAGAACATGAAGGAGACATTCAAAATATCTGTTCAATGGACTTGGCCAGAAAATTCAGATCATATTTAAACCTTGTCTTACATAACTCACAGGTGCCTTCAAAATATGTTCATTCAGACATGAGCATTTTCTAGGAGAGAATACAGGGAAGATATTCTAAATATTTTTTGAATATGTTGTGCTGGAAATTTTGAAAGTTATTCAAAATGTGCACAAGATATGTTTCAACTATTCTTCATAATGTGTTTACTGTATCTTCAGAGTCAATGATAATGGAATATGAGACACAAACACTAGAGGAGATCCAGAAGATATTTAAAATATCTTCAGTGTGCATGGCCACAGAAAACACAGAAGGTATTCAAAATATGTGGTAGATATGTTTCAAATATCCTTTACAATCTATCTTCAATGTGTTCACTGTGCAAAGGGGGAGAAAATCTGAATGATATTGAAAGGTTGTTTTAAGTATTTTTGAATCATTTGAGACAGAACATGTAAAACAGATGTAAAACATAGTTTATGAATGTTCTGCATGTATTCATCATATGTGCCAAAATTGTTTCAAAATCTTTGAGGGTGTATGGGGGATAGACATTCTAGGAAGATTTAAAATCCTATCTGAATGAATGGACACCAGATACACAAGAGGCAGTGTGACTTTGTCACAGCATAGGTTCAAAGTAACTTATGAGTGGTATTAGACCAAATACCATAGATATGATGTGGAACAATATTTTGAATGCTCAGGATAGGCTGTGGGAAATGGAGACCAATGGTTAAAGTAGCACTCTGTGCCTGTATTCTTTGCACTCAAATCACAACTGAACCAGATTACAAAGTGAGAAGTCTTGGGGCAGCACAAAGTCACACTGCCTCTTGTGTATCTGGTGTCCATTCATTCAGATAGGATTTTAAATCTTCCTAGAATGTCTATCCCCCATACACCCTCAAAGATTTTGAAACAATTTTGGCACATATGATGAATACTGTAAGGGCAACCCCGCGGCCCGAAAATAGCTCAAGTCCTGGCAAGGGAGAATCCGAAGGTTAATTGACAGGACTAGCTAAATATACACTCTGGCGCACCTGGTGAGGGAGAATCTGAAGAGAAGAAAGCTTAAGGATTCCCACGCCAGGTGCCAGTATCTACTAACTAGTCAAGCACGTGTCCGTAGTGATCGGCAGAGATCCCGGGCTTGGTCGCAGACCACGTGCCAGCGGGAGTTGCCGGGCCGGTCATCCGGTCGTCCGGTCGACCGGTGTTGAGCACCGTACCGCTCTGTGCCCGTAAGCCGGCCGATCCGAATCAAGATCCGATGGCTGTGTAGGTTCAACTTCATTTCCGACACTCAACACATGCGCGCCGGTCCGGACAACCTCGGCCAACGACCTCTCTTGCCCGAGCAATATGATCTACAGCCGCCGGACCCTGCTAAGGCCCATTTCCGGTCCCACCAACACCGTAGTTTTTCATTTCTCCTGTTCATTTCATTTCTGGTCTCACATGTATCTTCTTCATTGCTCTCTAATCATCCTCGCACTCGCCGTAGTTTCCGAGACTAATACATATGGACTTATTATTTAATACTACAGCATTGTAGGTATAAAATCGGGGTAGTTTAGCGCAATAAAAACAGCTTTCTACTTCCCAAAAAGCAGAGTAAACTGCTCAATTCGCTTCCCTGCGTCTTCTGCCGTCCTCCGTCGTGTCCCTCGTCGTCTACCTCGCGTCCCTCGTCGTCTAGAACCTCATTCTCGTGCAGCCCTCGCCGTTTGCTGCCCTCATCGCTCACCTCGTCCCTTACCTCGCTGCGTGTCCCTTCTGAATTTATTAGGAACACCTCGCACTTACCTTTCGTCCTGCTGCCCTCAGAGCGGGCCCTCCACACACACAGCTCACAGTATTTTAGTTTTATATCGCTCCCGCTCTCAGCCGCGCCGCAGGCACATCACCGGTTACCGGGCGGGTGCCGGAGGAAGCCGGAGACGCGCCAGGAGGGACCGGAAACAGGGGTTCCCCTGACATCACCCCCCCCTTGGAATGTGGCGCCCCGACGCATAGACCGGACATGGAGGGCAGGGTCACGGAAGGGCAAGGAGTCAAAGGCGGCAGCAGCAATGGAGCGGGGTTTTGCAGGGTACTTCCGGTAGAATTCCGCAACGGCGTCTGGGGAGAAGACGTCGGAGTGTTTAACCCACTGGTCATGTGAGGCATCATACCCCTTCCACCGGACGAAGTACCAGAGCGACCGGTAGCGGATTTTGGCGTCCAGGATCTCCTCAACCTCCCAGCGCTCGTTGCCGGGGGGGCCGCTGAGGATCGGTGGCGGTTCGTCGTAGCTGGGCCGGTTCTCGAAAGGGTCGTCCTCAGAGAGCTGCAGCTTCACTACCGGAAAGACCGGGTGAAGCCGGGAGAGGCGGGGTGGCAGTTCCAGTTTGTAGGCACCTCGCCTGACGACCTTGATAACCTTGAAGGGGCCAAGGCGCCGATGTGAGAGGCCAACAGATGGCCGGGTGGTCTGGATGTCTGAGGCATCAAGCCAGACCCGGTCACCAACCTTGATCTCCGGCGCCGGGGTGCGCCGGCGGTCATAGTACCGCTTGTACTCTTCCTTGGCTTTCACGAGAGCGGCCTTGGCCTCTGAGACACCAGAGGCGATCCGGTCACGGAACTCGTTTGCGGACTCCACCCTTGAACGTGTTCCATTCGGTTTGAACCCCATCCGGGGGAGCCAGCCGGTATCGGTCATGAACGGGACCTGCTGCATGGAGGAGTGAACATGGTTGTTGTATGCGAACTCCGCAGCGGGTAGGAGCTCGTCCCAGTCATCCTGCTTGTAGTTAGTGAAAAGCCGGATGAACTGCTCGAGTTCCTGGTTGACGCGTTCGGTCTGACCATCGGTCTGTGGATGGTACGCTGTGGAGGTTGCCGGTTCCACACCGATGAGACGCCAGAGCTCAGTAGTGAACTCCGCAACAAACTGTGGACCCCGGTCAGAAATGTACTTCCGGGGGGTCCCATGGTGCTTCCAGACGTTCCGGTAGTAGAGCCGGGCGGCACCCACCGCGTCAAGCCGGGTGCTGCACTCATTGAAGTGCGCCCGCTTACCGAGAACATCTACAACCACCATGATCGCGTCGTAGCCGTGCGCCTCTGGAAGCTCAACGATGAAGTCCATGGAGACCGTGTCCCAGCGTTCCTCTGGAACTTCCGTGGGATGTAACTCACCAACCGGAAGCTTCTGGAGGGCCTTGGTCCGACAGCATAGGTCACAGGTGGCGACGTACCGGCCGACATGACAGGACATTTGGGGCCACCAGTAGTTCCGGGAGACGAGCTCCAATGTCTTGAAGCGACCGGCGTGTCCGGCGACCCGGGTGTCGTGGTGCTGCTCGAGGATCTGGCGGCGGAGATCCTTGTCCCGGGGGACAACTACCTTACCGCGGAAGTGGAGCAGGCCTCCTTCGACATGCCACTCGGCAGACCGGGATGACCGGGCGCCCCGGACCTTAAGGAGGTCCCGAGCCGCTATGGCAACGGGCTCCTCGAGGTCTGGTTCGCCAGCCAGAGCCTCCCGGATGTCCCGGAGGAGAGGGGCCTCCGGGCCGGCAATGACAAGGCCCTCCAGCGCACGGATGTGGAAGAGCTCGGGGCGCAGGAGGGTGACATCCTCATTGTCCGATGCAGCTCCGTGGTCCGGACGCCGGGAAAGGGCGTCCGGACGACCCATAAGGCTTCCAGGCTTGTGGTGCAGCGAGAAGTCGAACCGGGACAGGTACAAAGACCATCGTGCCTGTCTCCGGTTGAGGTTCTGCGACTTCCGGAAGTACTCCAAGTTCTTGTGGTCGGTCCAGATCTCAACCGGGTGCTGTGTGCCTTCGAGGAAGTGACGCCACTCCTCTAGGGCCCGGACGATCGCGAGCATCTCCTTGTCGTGGATCTCATAGTTGCGCTGGACTTCACTCAAGCTCTTGGAGTAGAATGCGACCGGGTGCCACTTTCCGTCCGCGTCCGGCTGTGACAGGACGGCTCCGGTTGCGAAGTCGGAGCTATCCGCCTCTAGCCGGTACGGCTGGGACTCATCTGGAAGGACCAGGACCGGCTCTGAGGTTACGGCATCCTTGAGTGCCCGGAACGCGGCTGCCTCCACGTCACCCCAAACCCATGGCACACCCTTCTTTGTGAGGTCGAAGAGGGCGCGGGCCGAGTGCGAGAACGCCCGGATGAACCGCCGGTAGAAGTTTGTGAAGCCGAGGAACTGCTGCACATCCTTCTTATTGCGTGGTTCCGGCCAGGCAGCAACTCCGGCAACCTTGACCGGGTCCATCTCCACATGATCGTGGGAGATGATCACCCCGAGGTATTCGATCGACGATTTCTCGAACTCGCACTTCTCCAGGCGCAAGTAGAGCTTGTGCTCCCGGAGGCGACGAAGGACTTCCCGGACGATCTCTCGGTGCTGGGCGAGCTCCGAGTGGGCAATGAGGATGTCGTCGAGGTATACCATGACGTCTCCCGACAAGATGAGGTCTTGGAAGATGTCATTCATCATGGTCTGGAAGGTCGCCGGGGAGTTGGTCAGGCCGAAATACATTACAAGGGGCTCGAAGAGCCCCCGGTTAGTCCGGAAGGCCGCCTTCCACTCATCGCCCTCGCGGATCCGGACATTGTTAAAACCCCACCGGACATCGAGCTTCGTGAAGAACCGGGCTCCCTTCAACTGGTTGACAAGGTCATTGATCAGAGGGAGTGGGTACCGGTTCTTTACGGTCATCGCATTGAGCGCCCGATAGTCCTGGACGAACCGGAGCGCTCCGTCCTTCTTCTTAACAAAGAAGACCGGGGAGGCCATCGGCGATTTGGACGGCCGGATCCGGCCGGTGGTCAGCCCTTCCTCGATGAAGGCATCAAGCTCCTTCTGTTCGAGGGGTGAGATTGGGTAGACCTTACAGTTGGCCGGTTTGGCGTCCGGGACAAGTTCGATGGCATGGTCCCACGACCGGCGCTCCGGGAGAGAGTCAAACGACTCCCGGTTGAAGACGTCCTCGAACTCATGGACCCAGTCGGGAAGACCCTCCCGGTTGGGTGCGGAGTTCTTGGCGAAGGCTTCCGCCAGCCGTTGGGAGACGGTGCTGGCGGCTCGGATATCTTCAGAGGGGATGAACCGGGTATAGAAGATCCGGTCACCCTCCTCAAGCGGGGCGTCGTCGTCGTCGTCGTCGTCTTCGGAGTCCGGGGTGAGTTCCGGAACGTCATCATCGCCGTCTTCGTCCATCCGGTCGTCTGTGTCAATGACACAAACGGCTGGGAAGGGGCCGGACCGAAGTTGCCGGACAATCCGGGCAACGGCCTTGGCTTGCCGGCGCTCAGATCGTCCCTCGTCATGGCAGGTGGCGCAGCCGGAGGGGCAGCGGCTCATCTTGACCTCCCGGGTCTCCCAGTCTATCTCCGGGTTGTGTTTGCGGAGCCAGGAGTACCCGAGGATGAGCTGCTCTTTTCCCAGCCTGGTGACGGCGAGCACGACCCGCTCACTGTGGCCCTTATAGCGCAGGACCACTTCCGCAACATCCCGGATGTAGCCGGCCTCGTTGGGAGAGCCGTCCACGTTGAAGACTGGGATGGGCTGCGAAAGCCGGCGGACCGGTAACCGGTTCGCCGCAGCATACTCCGAATCGACAAAGTCGGAGGTTGCGCCACAGTCAACCAGCCCATTCAGCGAGAGCTTCACAGCGTCGTCAGTGGACTCGATCTCAAGAGGTAGATGGAGCGAGTTTCCGCCCGGCGAGGCCGCGACCGTGTACCGTTTGGGGAGCTTGCGCTCCCAACCTGGCTTCCGGACACGGGGTGCTGCCGGGATGGCCGGGGCCACCAGTTCCGAGGGGACTGGGGCGGCCGGGGTCTCTACCGGGCGACCATGCAAGCCATCAAGGCGGTCTTGATGGGTTATGTAATCGCCCGGGTCGAGAGGTGCGTCTTCCGTTTCAACCGTTGCATAAGATGTATTGTCAGACTCATTATACAAACAGGTGAAACAATTAGGGGACGCGAACGAGGGCGCACCGCTCACTCGTCGCGTGCCGTAAAATGCTCCGGAACCGGAGTTTCCGGACGTCCCGTCACGGCCCCGGTTGTCGCCAAGCATGCGACCAGTTCCTCCAACAGGTCACCACCAAGCTGCCGGATCACCTCGTCCAACACGTCGACCGACCGGACATCGGCCGGTGCCGGGCAGTCTCGGGCGAGGTGCCCGGGTTCTCCACAGCGGTAGCAGCCACGGCGGGGCAAGCCGCGGGTGCGGGCCCGGTCAACGTCCATCGGGACCGGAGGGTGCAGCGATGGGGCAGCAAGCCTCGGTTGGGCCGCCACGATGG
The DNA here is from genome assembly GCA_014462655.1 of Mycena venus. Lineage (NCBI taxonomy): Eukaryota > Fungi > Basidiomycota > Agaricomycetes > Agaricales > Mycenaceae > Glaucomycena > Glaucomycena venus. The sequence goes on along the minus strand of JACAZI010000005.1, from coordinate 1,895,751 downwards.
GAGCCGGGACCACAGAGACCGGCCGGGTCCGGGCAACCGGAACCGGTGCGCGTAGGGCGTTTCCGGCGGCACGTGCACGGAGCTGTGACTCATACTGCCGGTAGGCCCGGGAACGCCATGTCGGGTAGTCGCGGAGGTCCGGGGGATTGCTCGACGCGGTAATGGCGTGATTGATCGCCGGGTCGAGGCCGGTCCGGTACTTTGCGACCTTCATGAGAGGGTCCTCAAAGCCGGCAAGCTCCACGAGGTCTTCAAAGTCGTCTGTATACTTGAAGACATCCCGAGAGCCCATGTGGTAGGACCGGAATTCGAGCTTGTGCAGGGCGTGGTCCTGCTCGTTCTCCTCGACGAACCGGAGCCGGAACTCCCAGATGAAGGCGTCCCAGGTCGCAAGGGGAAAAGGGACCTTTGCGGCCTGACGTTCAGCCCAGCATTGGGCCGCATCCTTCGCCACAAAGGACATAGCGAACCGGACGGCTTTCTCCTCGGATGGGTTACCATCCTCAAGGAACGCTTCTGGAAGAAGCCGGATGTACGTCCAAACGGCGTGCAGGAACGCCCGGCCTTGTGACCGGTCACCGTCGAAGACGAATGGGGGGTTCGGTCGGAGGACCGATTTTGAGCCGGGGTGGATGTCGGCAAAAAGCCCTGGACCCGCGGCCGGAGCCGGATCGGCAAGGGCCGGGGCAGGGGAAGCAGCGTGGGAGCGATGTGTTAATAATTCCGTGAGAGTGGCTAATCTCTCTTCGATCCGGTCCATACGCGCAGCAGCGGCAGTGTCCATGGCGCGGTCTAGGAGAGGGGAGGAGGGGGCAAGATTGGAGGTTGGGGAGGCTGGGGCACTGGATGAGTGGTCCGAGCCGTCTACTCCAAACTTCCCAATCTTGACCAGTTAATCCCTTAGAAGCTTTCTTCTACTGTAAGGGCAACCCCGCGGCCCGAAAATAGCTCAAGTCCTGGCGAGGGAGAATCCGAAGGTTAATTGACAGGACTAGCTAAATATACACTCTGGCGCACCTGGTGAGGGAGAATCTGAAGAGAAGAAAGCTTAAGGATTCCCACGCCAGGTGCCGGTATCTACTAACTAGTCAAGCACGTGTCCGTAGTGATCGGCAGAGATCCCGGGCTTGGTCGCAGACCACGTGCCAGCGGGAGTTGCCAGGCCGGTCATCCGGTCGTCCGGTCGACCGGTTACCGGGCGGGTGCCGGAGGAAGCCGGAGACGCGCCAGGAGGGACCGGAAACAGGGGTTCCCCTGACAAATACATGCAGAACATTCATAAACTATGTTTGACATCTGTTTTACATGTTCTATTTCAAATGATTCAAAACATACTTAAAACAACCTTTCAATATCATTCAGATTCTCTCCCCTTTTGCACAGTGAACACATTGAAGATAGATTGTAAAGGATATTTGAAACATATCTACCACATACAGTGTCAAAACCCGGATGCGAAAAATGCCCAGATGCGAAAAAAACGCATGTTGAGCTGGAACCTCCAGGGTATTCCACTTGACTTTTTTTTGTGGAATAGTCACAAGGTCAATAAATGATATAATGTACAAAAAATCAGTATGGGGCCCATGGGGTACAAGCGAAAAATCGAATAGTTGCCAAAAATAGCGAAATTTCGTTGATGGCAGTCAAGGATTGTATATTCTAAGAATGGTAGAAGCCTATTCACATCTACAGCGCTTTACAGAACGAGTATAGTATCTTGGGGTACTGTTTGGATGTTTTTGACAACGCTCAGGTGGAGTGGGTGAAGGGGGGCTCGACATTACGGCTTCTTCAATCTTCACAGCTGAATCAGATGGGCTATCACCTCGCACGCCATGTGCACCGTCCCCGACGACATCACGGCCTGTACGACCACTGCCACGTTCACGACCATGCCCACGCCCACGCCCATGCCCAGAACCCCGGCCCCAGCTCCTCGCGGCAAGCGCTGCATCCTGAATTTTCGGATCCAGGTCAAACCCCAAATCCGGCCAAATAAGTGTTGGCACCGTGTGCCATAACAATGCAGCCAAAAAATCTGGAAATATTTGTGCATATATTTGAAGGGATGTAGTTTAGCATAGAGCATTTGGTTTGATTAAATTCGCTTGGGCGCTTCCATAATACCAGGTCAATAACTTTTTTTTCGGAACCGGGTTTTAACACTGTACTTTGAATACCTTCTGTGTTTTCTGTGGCTGTACACACTGAAGATATTTTAAATGTCTTCTAGATATCCTCAAGTGTTTGTGTCTCATATTCCATTGCCATTAACCCTGAAGATACAGTAAACACATTATGAAGAATAGTTGAAACATATCTTGTGCACATTTTGAATAACTTTCAAAATTTCCAACGCAACATATTCGAACAATATTTTAAATATCTTCTCTGTATTCTCTCCTAGAAAATGCTCATGTCTGAATGAAAATATTTTGAAGGCACCTGTGAGTTATGTAAGACAAGGTTTAAATATGATCTGAATTTTCTGGCCAAGTTAATTGAACAGATATTTTGAATGTCTCCTTTATGTTCGTTGCTCAGAAATCTGTAATATGTAGTTAAAGATATTTTGAACACATTCATGAGTTTTATAGAAGAAACTTTAAAGAGTTTCAGCGTATTCAAGCTGCTGTTATTGATAAAATATTTTAAATATGTCTTCAATGTTCAAGCTTCAGAAAAGCAAAAGTTATTGTAAATACTTTCTGGATATTTTTCCAATGTTTGGGCATGGGTTTTTTGGTTATCCTCCTTGTGTGTATTCACACTTCTTCCAGCTACAAGCTTTATTCTGCACATTCAGGATGCACTGATCACAGAGTACAATTACATTCTGCTCAGGGGACACCCCAGCATGATGCATCGCAACCCTCAGGGGTGTTGATGATCAAAGGAACTCCTGCTTACCACAATTAACCCTCATTTTCCCCCTTAATCTATTCCTTACACTTCTATAGCATACCATATAAATACTTGTAGAATCTACCTGTACTGTAGATTCTACCTTGTCTAAACTCCGGTTCTACACTTGACTTGTTGTATGAACAATGGGGAGACAATCTCCTCTCATAGTTGCATCCCAAAGCCCAGAGCCCACTATATCCCTCTGGTTCCTCAACCCCTCTTGTACCACAACCAGTGAGATCTATGGCACCAGTGGTTATTTGTGTGCTCACCATTGTGGCCATACCCCAAGAGCTCGGGTTATCATCTGTGGTCCTGGTTGGCAATTGTTGCACTATAAGCCACCTACCACCCACCAAGCCAGTGTACGTATCATGGCTGACACCAAGCATGCTGACAGTCTTTCCATAATTTGAGTGTTGGGTAATTTGCTCTCTTCTAGCAACATATAAAAATGTACCCAATCTTTTGCAACTAATATTCTCTCCATGTGCAGATACTGTTCAATCATATTTCTTGATATATCAGTGAGTAGTGCAAAATGGTTGCTTCCTGTGTTTGGCCACAACATTCTGAGGTTCAGAATGGGTGGATATATTCTAGCTTAGCTGCCGGTGTCTCCAGGCAAATCCTTTTTAGAAAAAAAAAAAAAAAAAAAAGAGAACACAAAGATGAGAGATCAATTGAGTGGCACTGAGTGCTGCAGACCTACCAAACACTTCAGAATGCTGCCAGGCAAGTAGAGCCTCAAAGGTGTGCTTGTAGCCCAGAAGATCTTATGGAAGCTGACAATAGAGAGCTTGCACATGAGCCACTGGTAGCCACCGGGTGGCTCATCAGGCATGCGCAGTCCGGTGGCTCTAAAAACGTGGTAGCTGATGGAATCTGATGCATGAGGTCAATGCATATAGCTAATAGAAATATTTTTGCACCTTTGCATCCATCATTATGTAGAAAGCCATCTCAGAGTACGGCCTTTGCTCCAGTTCCATTCTTAAAGCAGTCTCCGGTGCTTGGGATGAGCTCCCAGAAACATCACGCCTTTGCCCAGGTAGTGAGATTGAGCGCAACGCCCATCAGGATGATCAATGAACAACATGTTGGTACTGCTAAAAAAGGTGTGTTGTTGCTCACATGCTGTCAATGGAGCCACTGATTTGCGCATGCCAATTTAGCCACCAGTAGCCACCTGGTGGCTACTGGTGGCTCAGCGCAAGCTCTCTAATGGAAGCAAAGTAGGGATGTATCAGTCTTGCATCAGCATTCAAACATTAGTCACAAAAAGTTTCAGCGTCAAATGCAACATCACAGCGTCATTTTTGCCCTGCCCAGCATCAGCCAATGCAAACACCATATTTTTTCATTCAATTCAAACCCCCTCGTGATGCATGACATGGTTTGACCAATTCAATAATTCGAGAGCAGCCAAATTTTGGTGTGACATGACCAAAAATTTCAAAATTCCAACTTATTTTTCGCTTTTTTTGGACGTTTCGGGAAGTTTCGTGGCCTGCATGACAGTTTGAGCACTTGACACCAGCCGCTGTGCTGGGTGACCCCGACCATTTTTCAATACTGATAGAGGGGTGCATGACTTGTGACTTCTGAATTGAACGAAAAAATACGGTATTTTGAAAGACTTCAATTGCCAAGATTTTGAACTGACTGTTATGCCCCTTTCCAAGGGGATGCCAGTGTGAGACCGTGTTGGGATAACAAAGAGGTACTGCATTCGGATGGAGAAAGTTGATGTCCGACCCTAAATCAGTGCACCGAACAAGTCGGTAAGACTTGGGACCAAGGTGAAACACAGTCCAATTCGATGCCACGGCTATGTGCAGACAACGCAACGAAGTAATGGCATCACACTGTACACATACAACCAAATGCAGTTCATAAATTAGTTATCATGGACGGGTTATCTCCATATCAGACTGTCCCAGAGTCTTCGTAAACTGAGACTCCTTGTCAAGATGTGAAAGAGCAAAAAGGTCGGTGCCCTCGCCCCCTGCAGTCGTGGTAGTGTGGCGTTGAATGTGCAATGGCACTGAAGCTGAAGCGGAAGTGCTCTGTGGGAATTGAGCCATCCGAGAAGCATGAATGATAATCAAATTAAAAGTGATTCCGACGCTGTGGATCTCCTATAAAACCAATGAAACAAGATCATGCACTGATTTCTTGATGAACCTACCAGGGCTGAGGCTGGGTAAGTAAGGTTACTCCCCAAGTTTTCAGTGACAAGCGCGAAAATCGAAACAACCGTATAGATCATTCCCGATTCAATTATATTTCGCATTGCATGGCCAAGTGTAGTCTGAGGGTGATTGGTGTTGATGTCCAACTTTTTGTTCTGTCGGTCCACCATCCAAATACATCCGACAATCAAGGCTGTAAGAAGAATGATGGTTTTGGCAGTGAGTTTCTCCGGAAAGAAAGCCCAAACAGCCAGGATACATACAGGTAGTCATGACATTCACAGAGATCGTCATGGCCCAGAATGCTTGAACCCACGGCTGGACGACACTTGAAATTATGAGCCCTTGGGTGGCTTGTGACAGAAGAACCAGGAAGCGAATAACTGTAGCGATATTTCCGAGCCAAATTAGCAAGGGCAAGCTGATTACCAGCCAGGATCGATTCCAAAGGAACCAGCAATGATAAATCTGTATGTTTGAGGTTATGAAAAAAATATAATGAAGACTGCAATATATGCCCACCAATATGGCATCGCCGAGAAGGGATTGAAATGGAATACAGAAGGACTGTTTAGCGAACATCAGTGATCGAGAAAACAAAACAAGAAAAAAATGTATTGGTCATCATTTGCCAGCCCGCAGAGTGAATAAATATGTGTTCAGCGCCCCCTGGGCCAGTGTATAGCACAAAGGCTTGTACAATTGTGATTATGGCCACGATGAGGTCCATCGTAGCAATGATGAATAACATGCAAGAGACCACGACCATTATCCACTTGATCTCCGACCAATGTTTCCACCGCCCCGACTGCATTGTGAGCAGCTTGCATAGAGCAACACCGAATGTGACTATGTGAATCCCGTACATCATTGCACCGAATATCGGTGCAATTAATTTGGCGACAGCTAATGGGAGAGCCATGGTAGCGTGTGCTGGAGAGGGGCTCTGGGCATGGCACTCTTTACTCCCTTTTCTAGACTTGCCAAAATAATCAAAATAGCATTGAGAAGTCTTGCTCCCTCCATACGTGTGATTTTTGTGTTAGACATCTGGTTCCCAGGTTGATAACCATCTAACGCGTGCCAGATAACAAACAGTTCTTGCGAAGTTCTCTGCGTTGCACCTGTTCTAAAATAGGTTCGTGTTTTCAAAGTCATGGAGAGTTTAACCAGTCAGAATACTATAGGGATCCCTGCCTTAACTACCCCCCACACTGGGATCATCTATACGGGTACAGGTACAGTAAAAGTGCATGCTGTCAAGTCAGGCATGGCCTTGTGACAGAACATACTGTACAATTTTGTTCAAATCAATAGGGGGTGTGATGCGTGACATGGTCCGAGCAATTTGATAATTCGATAGCTGCCGGATTTCCGCGTGACACCCCCCAAAATTTCGATAATTTCACCAAAAATTTGACATTTTTGCCACTGGGGGGGGGGGGGTGACAGTTTGGTTTAGAGGTTCGATAAAGTCCTGCATGACACGTGACATGCACCAAAATTCGATGCCGATAGAGGGGTGCGTGATGCGTGACTTCCGAATTGAACATAATTGTACAGTAGGGATGTGAGAAAGAAATCTCTAAATCGACCATCTTGCATATCACTTACCTTTCTGAGAGTGCTGTCCAATAGTCAGCAACATCAGGATGATAAATTACATTGTTCTGGAGAACAGCAGCGTGATGGAGAAGAGTTTCTCGCTACTTAGAACATAACCATGATGCATCACTTGAGAACGCGTACCATTTCCAGTATTTTCAAGCATGCACGTACCCATATGCTGCCTCAGGCTCGTGACCAGCCTCCCTAGGATGGGAATTGCCGCCGGTGACCCGCTGTCGAATCTGACCATTGGGCATGAATAATACAATATATACTGGCAATAGTGGCAGTCAGAATAGATGATTCTGGGCAATTCTCATGTCCATTGTGACAATGACTCTGATGATGATTCTGGAATTATTTTTCATCAGAATCGTGTGAGAAACGCTCCAGAATCTGTGTTATTTTCAGCTAAATGTGCAACAACGGGGCTTGCAGAGAGGTATTGCATCAAGGGTTATGGTGTAAAAGCCCGAGACTCACACGGTATGTCACAACAGGTCACGCAGCCAATGTCAAACTTGGGAGCATTCTATAAATGCAAATAGATTGGCCTGATCTAAATAGATCCACAAAGAGAGGGCACCCAAAAATCTGACCGGCCAAATATACCTAACCACGATAGGGGCACTTTAGGCACCTGCGGTTACTGGAAGAATGGATGTCGAATCCAATGTCCTGCTGTGGGCGACTCGGCCAAGCTGAGGGTGATGGGAAAGGCCCGGGTCACTATTCCAGTCCCATCCGAACACCTGGAACTATAATTGTTTGCACGAATATTCTCGCTCGCCCAATCCACACAGAGAAAAGGATGCACGTACCCATTCAGTTCTGTTTCCACTCGTGTTTCTCGATGACAACAACACCTCATATCGTAAATGTCCCCATCAACGGCAAAATCCTCGACGATGACCCCACATGCACCGTGAATGTCCCCTTTGGCACGACCCACGCCTGGCTCACGACATCCTACACACTCACGTCCTTCAGCCACAGCGGGATGCTCATGGCCTTGCTCTGCCCACGCCCCAAGAAATTGTGCGTGTATTTGGGCAGGACTTTTAGTGGCTCGCCAGAGCCGCCAGGGAAGGGGAGGTACAGCTGTGAGACTTCATTGCCTGCGACAGGGCCGGTGTTTTGGACGCTGAAGGAAACGGAGAGAACTTGAGAGTAGAGGGCAGAAGGGCCACCGAGTTGGCCGATGGGAGAGGAGCTTACAGTGGGCGCGCTGGCAGCACTCGTTGTGTTGGTGGGGATGGACACTGACACAGAGATGGAAGCAGAAGATGATCGAGGACGCAGAGGCGGCAATGGTGGAGGTTGGAGTGGAAGTGCTAACGGTAGTGTTGAGCTCTGGGTCAAAGCAGCGGCGCTACTAGACACGACGGCATCACGATGGTGGTGAGTCTTAGCTATCACGAGGCTGCTGTACCCAAACGTCGTGTAGCTCAAGCCAAACCCGAACTTGAACTGCGGGGTGATATTCATGATATTGAACCACCTGCAGAATATCCTCGTTCAACCTGCTTCATCGCAAAGGAAGCAAGAGAAATAAGCGCGCACCTATAATCAATCCACAGCCACTCCTCCTACGTGATTTGCGGCGTTCCCTCCGCACTCGCATACATCACATCTGCCGGATAGTCCTCCCTCGCCTTCGCAATTGCATAGGGCAGCCTACCTGCGCACCATCTGCAAACAAGACATCCACAATCACATTCCCTGTCGCCTATGCTGTTCCAAATGCACTTTTAATGTTCCCTTCACATTTTAGTGTTTTCCCCTCAATTCATTGGAAATTTGGTAAATTTCTCCTCAACTTTCACACTTTTTAAGGTCAATATAATGTGGGGATTCTTCTCGGAAATCCCCTCCTTTCATTTCCCTATTTTGCGTTTCCGCAACTTTTACTGCTACAAAAAATTTCCCCTCAACAAATTCAGTGCAAAAATTTTTATTGCTCAAATCGACACCTAAAGTCATTTAAATACTGTATTTTGATCCCCCGCAGGCCTAAGCATGCTACTTTCACCCTAGGAGTGGAAATACAGTGAGTATTAAATATCAAACACGATCACGTGTCACCCAGGCCAGCAAGCGCGATACCAGTTAGTCCAGTTCACATCTAATCCGGTCATAATAGCCCTGGATTTACTTCACACCATGAATATGGGCTGTATCCCCTCAGGTTTGGCTTCATTTTTTAATATATTTATCACTCGAGGTTGCCAGTAGCACACCTGGAACTGGACTGGCAGGTATCATGGTATGCCCTGGAGTTTGGCTTCATTTCTTAGTATATTTTTTACTCAGGTTGCCAGCAGCACATCTAGAACTGGACTAACAGGTATCACGCTTGCCAGCCAGGGTGCCATGTGACCATGTTTGATATTTGATGCTCGCCATCTTTCCACTCCTGGAGTGAAACTGGCATGCTTAGGCCTGCGGGGGATCAAAATCTAGTATCTAAATGACTTTAGGTGTCGATTTGAGCAATAAAAAAATTTGTGCCCATAAGTTGAGGGGAAAATTTTTACGCCAAATTTGTTGAGGGGAAAATTTTTGCAGCAGTAAAAGTTGCGGAAATGTAAAATAGGGAAATGAAAGGAGGGGATTTCCGAGAAGAATCCCCCCATTATATTGACCTTAAAAAGTGTGAAAGTTGAGGGGAAATTTACCTAATTTCCAATGAATTGGGGGGAAAACACTAAAATGTGGGGGGAACATTAAAAGTGCATTTGGAACGGCATAGTCGCCTGCTCAGGCACCCCAGCATAAAACATCGCCATAACATTCAGGTGATCGATTCACGTCTCCATCATCACTGGCCTGACCGTATGCTGCACCACAATTGTATTTGCGCAAGAGGCAGCGGCCGTGGGGGAGATAAGTGCGCCCCCTGGGGGGCATAAAGTGGTGTTACGGTCCCCTTGATTCCCGCCAACGTTAATATACCCCTTGCCCGAGTCGGCAGAGGTTAGTGTTACCGCGACTCGGAAAGTCGAGTCTTGACTCGCTAAGTCGACTTAATTTAGAAGTCAACTTAGTCAGTATTTTTTTTCAAAATGCTCCTAGTAGCTCCAGAACTTGTAAAAAGTTGAAAAGTGAAAAATGATTTTTTTACCTGTCACCGGCTCTCACGGCACTGTCATGATATTGTCACAATGTCACTGATGTCACGAATTTTTCTGATGATCCCAATCGCTTCCTCGAGTGAAAATAGACAACCTGCTTGGGACCCGACTTGAGTCACTCAAGTCACCTCAAGTCGATTGTATCGACTCGACTTGACTCGACTCAGCTCAAGTCGGTGCCCCGAAGTTGACTTGGAGTCGATTTGTCCCAAGTTGCGGCAACACTAGCAGAGGTGAATACAAGGCAGGTGTCTGCGAGGGAGGAGACAGTGCGCACTTGGCCAAGGTTGAAGTCGTTGAGGACGGCGTCGATGACGACAATGGGGTTGATGGATTGGATATGAGAGATGAGTGCTGCGAGGGGGTCAATGAGGTAGGGGAGTTCGTGGTACAAGGGGCGATTAATGATGGGAAAGATGGACTCCAAAGATTAAACGCACCAGATCCCCAGCCCACCGCCATTGTTCCCTCTGAGCATCCACAGCTACCAGTCTTGTCAATTTCGCTTCAAAGAAAGCTGGCACACAGCAAACACACTCAGAACACCCATTCGCACCATCAGGGCTTAGACCGGCATCAGAGCGAACGATGGCGATACCTGTGAAATAAATATTTTTAACTCCAAGAAAAATACAACATCAGAAACAAGATATCAAAGCCAATAATGGAGCAAGGATTAATTGGAAGGAGAAAATTGGGTGAAGGAAGAGACAGAACGCGGAACACGCACACATAAAGCCCAAATCCTCCTTCAATACGCCATCAATAATCTTACTGTTCTCGCATGCCTGCGTCTAGTTGACCGTGTTGTCACATTATTGAAGAATTTTTACCAGCGACAAAGGGGTAGGAACGAGGAACAAGGAGATCAAGCGTGAAAACGGAGCGGAAGTGGCAGTGGAGAGGAAAAAGAGGCACCACGGACGCACCTCCCCGGACGTCTTATCATCGATATTGGACGAGGAGATCTACGAGACCTCGGAACCATCGCAGAGGTGTTCTTGTTCGTTGGTGATACTGTAATTTTAGTATTGAATAAAGACTCAGAAGAGGGGACGGAGCGCGGCAATAAAGACTGGATGGCGGAAGATCATGGGGAAGAGAAGAGGCAGCGCCAAGAACAGGAGATACCAGGAAGGCCGACACTAGTGTCGAGACCAGGAAGGTCAGGCGAACGCATGCACCCACGTCTGTCGGAATGGAGGAAGATGCAAAGGAGAAACAAGGGATGAACGGATGATTATTAATAAAATCGACGCACAAGTGTTTAATGGTGGCAATCAAACCATTGCTCTGGATACCGTTGATAGTTGCAGCAGTGACCATGCAACAGGGGAACGGGCCAGCACCAAATCCTGCCCCGTTGCGGCCAGCAGTGGCTTGTTGGCCTACAATACATGCCTCCTCAGTACATGCAGAGAGGAAATAGAGGGCAGCGCCATCAGGGGGCCTCAAAGCCACGTTCACGCCCTTCCCATGGAACTTTGCGCCCATTGCCTTGCCACGCGCCTCGATGAGGCTGACGCCTCACGTCGCAGCGGCATTGATGCCTGAAGGGAACGTGCCAACATACTGCGCCAAATGGACACAGAGCGGGGAGTCTTGGAGGCAGAGGCCGTTCCAGTTTAGGTGGGGATCATTTGTCTCCCATTGAACACAATCGGGGAAGAAGCAAGAGCGATGCACCCCAGTATTACCGACATACAGGCCGCCGACATCAATACGAGCCGTGACTTTGATCTTTTCCTCCAGAGTAAGACCAGAGATGAATTTCTTCCGGCGACTGCGTTGGCCCAATGTCCCGTGCCAACGACCAGCAGAGCGGGCGTTATGACAGGGAAAATCCATTTCTCGAAGCCTGCCATTGCTGGGTCGGGGATGTCGGTTACAACTTCCGCAAGCACGACGGGGGAGGGATAGTATAGCTGCAAGCAACTGCGATGTAGTTGGATTAACAAGGGATGAGGACCTAAAAGAGTGATAAGGTCCGTCAAGGGATGGAGAAGGTGCGGAAATGGAGCAGCCGACCATCTGTCGATGAGGCCTCCTTCTAGATCTGCATTCAATGATGGACATTGGAAGAAAACAGCGGGCTAACGCTGACATACTAACCATCACTGCTCCGTGGCTCGCGGATCACGGCACCAAGCCTTCTTCCTTTTACTCTTGCTTCTACCCTCTCTTTCGCCTGAGCCTTGAGGTTCCTCCTAGGTCTCACAGTCTTCAGTTCAGGCACGACATCAGCTGTGAGTGTCGCATGTCCTTACCCTCCCCGCTGAGTTAACGCGACCCCATGTTTACTCGCTATTTTTTAGGACTGTAGGCGACATCTCTCTTCTCAATGAGTCTTAGTTGCGATTCCCTTTCTTATCTAGGCCTGACCGGTGAAAGCTGCTGCATAGTCCACACCGACCCTTCGCCGACCACGGGGAAGTGAGTGCATATTTCGCATTGCCAGAAATTGCCGCTGACACGCGGTGCAGCTGCACTACTTCTGTGCTTTGTAGATTATCATGATATTAATAATTATTGAGTGCTCTGTTTAACAATTGATACCGTGATACTTGTCTACGTATAAATACTTAGGTACGGGTACCTCGACGAAACTATAAGCCAAAACGTCAGAATAACGTGTCGTAAATGAGTCGTGATAATCATGAGCATGTGAGCCTGAGAGACTTGAGGCTTGACAAAATGTTTGGATCCGAACGCGAGAGAGCCGACAATCAACTTGCTCTGTAGATTCAAAGTCTTTATGAAACCGTTCCTGAACTTTCAGCGAGCTCCGTCGGGCGCGGTCCGATGTCTCCACCATATCACTCAATAAACTACCTGCTCAGCTTGGCCGAGTCGTACCCTGAGTTGAGATGGGTCCCACCAATACGCATTCCACTGACTGCAATGATTGCTGTTGTACTAATTTTCCGACGCGGACACCCAGTGACAGTAATGATATGCATGCACCGAAACTTCTCGAATTCCTTTCCCGCAGCTAAGTCTTTGACCAAAGAAACGGCAACGAGGATGCCCCTGACGACACCCTCATAAACAGACCCATCACCGAAACCATGACTCCATGGATTCCCCGGCAGCGGAGGGGCTGTTCCAAATATATATTGGAAACCGTCGGTTATTGGAGTGTAACTCATTACTCGTGTTATTCATGATGTTCTTCCCGCGGTGGTAGATATCCCGAGATACGATACGTTATCCTGCGGGTCGTGCCTGGCAACTCCCCAACGGCCGGGAGTACTAAGTTAGGCCCACTCCTTCAGAGGGATAAAATGACTGCATTCCAGTCGCATCCCGTATGGGATTTATTTACCCCAAGGGTCACTTAGGTCTATAAAGGCGGCTGCTCGGGACGAAAGACTTCACTCACACAATGTTCCGCAACCTGCTTTCCACTGCTCTTCTCGCCAGCTTCGTTCTCGGCCAAGGAGCTGTAGCCGCTCCCCAAACCGAACCGATCACCTGTACGTACAATAAATGCCCTTCGTTCACAGTGGGTACTGAGAGCTTACCGACTCATTTATACAGGCTCCACAGCAGCTGTGAGTACTAATTATTCCCCCCCGCACTGCTGAACGAATGCGATACCTAATCACTCTCTAGGACTGTGAGCAGAATCTCCTTTCTCATGTCTGTGGGTTCTGATTCCATTCTTCAATCAGGTCCGGCCGGTCTAGCCTGCTGCATCCCGCTCACCACCCCCCCGCTCCCGGGCCAGTAAGCATTAATCTTGAATTTAAGGTTATGTGATTTAACGGTTATGTCAGCTGCGCGGCTGTCTGCCCTTTGTAGATTGATAATTGCTAGGCCATTTGTTTGCAAATGCAATTGTGTCCCTCAGTTCATGCTCCAATCCGAGTATTTCCTGTTAAAATAAGTCTCCTGAGTTGCTTTGGCTAGGAATTAACCTTTGTTTGCACCGTCTCATAGGTTTATACTTTATCTGCACGTTACTTGTCTCCGAGCTTACGTGCGAGAATTATTCGGTATGATTTTTTATTTCTGCTGCCAGAAAGCAGTTGTTGCTAAGCTGATTACGTCACTCAATCGAGAAACGAATCGCCAGACTGAAGACCTATGAATCCACGCCGAAGCATCGCGGTCTCGGGAATTAATTAACGTGTGTAGACTTATGCCGACCCTGTACTGTCCTCTTACGGTCAGAAAGGATCCGATAAAACTTGCTTTTAACATGTTGCCGTGACCACGCAACAGAAGAACGGGCCAGCACCGAATCCTTCCCAGTTGCGGCCAGCAGTGGCTTGTCGGCCTACGATACACGCCTCATTATATGCAGAGAGAAAAATAGAGCGCAGTGCACGCACCCATATTCATCATGGGCCCCAAAGCTACGTTTACGCCCTTCCTACGGAACTCTGCGCCCATTGCCTTTCCGCGTGCCTCGATGAGGCCGACGTCCCACGTCGCGGTGGCGTTGATGCCTGAAGGGAACGCGCCAACATACTGCGCCAAATGGACGCCAAGCGGGGAGTCTTGGAGGCAGAGGCCATTCCAGTTTAGATGGGGATCGTTTGTGTCCCTTTGAACGCAATCGGGGAAGAAGCAAGAGCGATGCACCCCAGTATTACCGACATACAGGCCGCTGACATCAATACGAGCCGTGACTTTGATCTTTTCCTCCAGAGTAAGACCAGAGACGAATTTCTTCCGGTGACTGCGTTGGCCCAATGTCCCGCGCCAACGACCGGCGGAGCGGGCGTTATGACGGGGAAAATCCATTTCTCGAAGCCCGCCGTTGCTGGGTCGGGGATGTCGGTTACGACTTCCGCAAGCGCGACGGGGAGGGATAGTATAGCTGTGAGCAACTGCGATGTAGTTGGATTAACGAGGGATGAGGACCTAAAAGAGTGATAAGGTCCGTCAAGGGACGGAGAAGGTGTGGAAATGGAGCAGCCGACCATCTGTCGAAGAGGCCTCCTTCTAGATCTGCATTCAACGATGGACATTGGAAGAAAACAGTGGGCTAACGCTGATGTACTGACCGTCACTGCTCCGTGGCTCGCAGATCACGGCACCAAGCCTTCTTCCTTTTAAGTACTCTTCTACCCTCTCTTTCACCTGAGCCTCGAGGTTCCTCCTAGGTCTCACAGTCTTCAGTTTTCAGGTTCTATCTGGCTAAGGTTTGAATCCGCGTTAGGCCGGTCATCAATCCATCCATCCATCCAAGGCGTGCCCCAACGGGCCAACTGCCTACCACATGCGGACGCGGTCTTTGCCAGGTTCTTCACTTTGTGTCCATGGGATGTCCTTCGGGAACGCATCTCATGATTATCAACCCAACGACTGGTCTTTCAGGCACAATCTGAAGCTCTCAATTTTCTCTTTTATCTGCCTCGCTACTTTCGGTCCTGCAGAATGGTCTCGCACAATTTCTAGTCTCGCTTGATTTAATCCGCGTCGCTTGTGTGATCATTGAATTCTCCACCTTTCACGGTCCATGGCTGTCGAATTTCGCTGCACCTCACAATTCTCTCCTCGCGTTCTTGGCTTGTGAAAGCCGTCAAAGTTCGCGGATTCTTAACAGGTATCGGTTCCTCCTTCCTGGTCAACACGCTGCCGTATATACTGGAAACTCATCCATCCACTCGATTTGTCGAACTCCTCATCTTCCCAACACCGTCTGATCATGCCCAACCCTTTCTTTCGGTAAATGTTTCTTTCTACCTATGCCTGCTTTACTAATAGCAGAACGTCTCTGCACCTCAAAATCTCACTGCGTTCATTTGGCAATATCCACTGCGGTTTGCGCATCAAAGAACCATTTCATTAATACCCCATGCAGATGCTCGGATGCGTGCTGTATCAATTTTAGCTTGCAGCTCGCGCTCCTTACCAGACACTTCCAATATTTTTTAACCATTCTCCGGGCTGAAGGTCCCAGATCTCTCAAGCTTTAGAGTTTAATACCTTCTGCCTTATCGGACATGACCTCGCTTCGAGTTCAATTCTTACTTAAAAACTCAGCCATCTTTTCATCTCTTTGAGCTAATATTCGCATTCACAAGCAAAATCGAGATGATTAACACCGATCTTGAACTCCATTCCCTTTCATACATTAGGTATATTCCAAGATGGAAATCTAGACTGATATCGACATTCAATGGACCTCTAGCCTCGTGTGACTTTGCGCACTTTTCGTGGAGCCACTAACTTTGCCGTTACTTCGTTGGTTCTTTTGAGTTCACACGGTTAACCAAGTCCGTGTCCAAAACAAACTGGCGGACATGTCTGTATCATCGCATGAGTGTGTGGGCGAAGAACCACTAAGTCTTTCAAACTCCGACACATCATGATGGGACGGATTTGACAGATGGCGTGATTTGACGATCATTTGGTTGACTGTTCTCTCCTTCCATCTCGCCCCTTCCCGCCCTTCTCCTTCTCCGCTGTTCACTCCAGCTCACCACACACGCACCCTATTCACCAACTATTTGCTCTAACCATTTACGGCCCTGCCCATTCAAGCCGCCTACTCGAGCTCCCGGCCCGAGCGCTCACACGGGCAGTTCAGCATCCTCTGCCGTGCTTGGCTTTGCATTGTCAAACTGTATCCTTCAAGCCATGCTGCATTCATTCAAGAATGGTATCCTTAGCCTCCCTAAGCCCTCTCAAGCTCTCAAGATTTCAAGTTGTCCTTATGTGCAATCTCTCGCAAGTCATCCGGAGAACAAGAGCATTCAAGCACTGGTTACTATGCTAAGTCGAGTCGTCTGTTTCCATGAACATGCTACAATGTCAAAGGAGCTCTGGGTCGAAATGTTTTTTTCGACCTTCAGCGGACCCCCCCCCCCCCTCTCCTTCCATATAGGGAAGGTATTTCCCACCCCTAGTGCCGGGCCGCCCGCTCCGGGTTGAGCCGTTGCCCCCTATGTGGGTTCATCAACTTTCCGTCGACCTTTCTGCATGCAAAATATGTTCCCATGAACTCATTCATAGATGTTGGTAACTGAGATATCCCTATGAAGTCTTAAACTTTTCATTTTTCACCATGTGAATTCCCCAGCCAATCTCTGGTACTCGAGCTCGAGGACCCATTGTCAGGTTGAGACGCAGTCCAGGGGCAAAACAGGTTCCTAGAAACCAATTTCAGTCTCTTTTTAACATCCTGGTGCACTCTCCATGGCCTGAATTGCAGTTTTGAGCTTCTGGATAACTTAGCCCAGAAATCTTTTTCAGCCGACCTCGGGACCCCCCCACCCCACGTACAAAATTTGAATTTGGTGTGACCCCCCCACCCCTGATTCCCCCTTGAATTTGGTGTCATTTGACCGTTTGTATCTCTGGCAAATTCAGCGACTTTCCGGATTCCGGTCACTTTGGTAAGCCCGAGTAGTTTGTGCTACTGACAAGTTTCGGCAAGCGCCGGAGTTGGCTCCTTTTTTTCTCACGTCATTAAAAAAAGCGACTGACCGGGCTGCTGCATTTCTCCTGACTTTCTGCCGCAGGTGGGAAGTTTCCGGAGAACTTGATTGCCAACTCGAGTCAAAACTCGGACCAACTTGGTCATTCGAGTTGGCGTCGAGTTAGCGGCTCGAATCGACCCGACTCGACTCGGCGGCAACACTACCAAGAGGGCGGGGTTTGTGATCACGATGATAAGGTCCGAAGACAACAGTTGTGATCCAGATGTGGCTAAACTGTGTCTATGTGTAGGGGAGCAGCGGTCATGGTCATGGGCCGCCCGCTGCGTTGCCTTTTTTCAGGCGGGTCACAGTAACGGTAAGGTCGGTTGCCTGGAAAAATCGTGACATTCAAAAAAGTCACTAAAAAAACACTGTAAACCTATCTAATGTGTCATACTTATAAATTTTAGCTCCATTGTCCCCAAAATTCCTGCTCTGAGGTCTCATCGAATGGCACAACGGCGCGAGCATCAAAGCGCTGGTTGCCTCTTTGGGCAACAGTCACGATCACGGGGCTTTCGTTGCCTGAAAAAAGGCAACAGCCATGTCACGGCATTTGGGGTGTTGCTCCCCTACACATAGACACAGTACTTATATAGCCAGGGTACATTCCCACGGATGTGTCTGCACACAAACGTATCTCGGCGATTAGCACGTGATCACTCGCTTTCTACAATGAGAAGTAGTTGATTCATGCCAAGCACACTGGGAATTACCAAATTTTGGGTCGTTGTAGGTGTAACTCTAAACCTGAAGTATTAAATTGTGAATAGGTTGAGATGAAATGAAAGGTCATTCTTATAATTTCAGCTTTCATTCCAGAACTAGATTCAGTCCAAGTTATGCCTAATTTGATACTTCAGGTTTCAAATTGTACCTACAACAGCCCAAAATTTGGGAGTGTCTGCCCAAGCCCAACTGTGCAAGGGCAACTGCCAGCCAGCCAATGCACACATCCAAGATTGCCAAATTTCAGGTGGTTGTGGGTGCAATTTGGAATCTGAAGTATCAAATTAGGAATAGCTTGGACTGAATCCAGTTCTGAAATCAAAGTTGAATTTATCAGAATGACCTATCATTTCATCTCAACTTATTCCTAATTTCATACTTCAGATTTAAATTTACATCTACAGTGGCCCGAAATTTGACACTCCCCGGTGTGAAGACGACCTTACTTGACATGACTCACCCAGACTGAAAGTTATCGATTTTTGAAGGCCCTTGCGGGGTCAGCTCGGCTTACATAGCAAATACATGTCATGAATTGGATAGAGAATCTTAAAACAACGGATAATGGACCTGAAACCTCTGATATGTCAGAGACCCGGGGTTGCGGTGCAGCGGAGGGCCGAATAGCACCGCTCGCAACAGCTTCCTAATTGGGGCCACCGAATACCAGCCCCATACCACCCACGAGGCCCTGCGCAAACCCGTCACCGAGCTGTCGTTCAGGCCCAAGAACAGCATAATACTCTTCCGTCTGCAAAGACCATCAGCTAATTCGGCAGGCAATCTGGACTGTTGAACACGAGCCTGCTGGGCCAACCGCTCCTTCCGCTTGCGCTTCAGCTCCCGCTCCTTCTTTCTCCGCATGCGCTCCTCGCTTGTGCCGAAAATCTTCACTGCGAGGCGCTCAAAAAACCGAGGGGGGTCCCGCTCGTCCGGAGGGATGTATTGCTTAAATTTGATTCTACGCGACTTGGAAGATTGAGGACGGGGGGCGTACTTTGGTGGCCTGTTTCATGTGGATCGTAGACATGAGGAGCTCAGAGCACCAAAGCTGGGGAGTTTTGTACTCACGCCGTTGGGACGGTCCAGACTGTCATCGTCGCGTCCCGCCACAGCCGTTGGCGATGAAACTCTAAGTGGTTTCATCCCTGAGGTAGAGCCGCTGGTGTCAGTGAGATTCCCGCTACCTTTAGGTAAGGGTTTTAGGGCGCCCTGTGTTAGCTGCCCTGAGCATCACATTTTCGTCAGCATTATTTGCATAAGCCCAACTTTTCAGTCTAGACCTCGCCTTTACGGACTCGGCCATTTATCTCCGAGTGACGGGGCATCTCTTTACCGCTCTTCAATCTCCCCCTCTCGTCCACCTTCTGTGCTGGCCTTGAGGCCTTGAGAAACCACTCTTGTTCTTGGACTGGCCCGGGGTCTTGGCCTTTGATATCGAGTCTTCCGGGTCTGTCGCCTCTGGTGTCGATCCAAGTTTGTCCGATGGATGTTGATGTTCATGCTGATCTTGACAAAACGAGGTACGAGTTTAATTGTTATAGCATCTGTTTATGAGAGACTACTGGTTTCCTGCAACGTATGTATTTTGTGTTCCCCTTTTTGCCTCGTCTGACACTTTTCTTTGCAGGTTCCTCCGATCTTGTTGCCTGCTCAGCGCGGGCCTATATTCTCGTTCTGCAAAAGGGCAAACGCGTCGAGCGCGAGCAACAAGCTCGGCATGAGAGGACGACTCACTTCAATGAGCAGCTGGAATAAATTTGCAAAACATGGCCGCAACTTGTTCCCTAGGCGTTGAAAGGCAAGGGTATCAAGTTATTTCGTGAAAGAATTTCGTCCGACCTGTGCCTCATCTGCCGAAGCTATTCCTCTTCTATGACAATGTTCATTGTCACCAGGTATGTTCAATACCGAAACTATCAAACGGCCCGACCATAGAATCGACGAGGATTTAGTTAATCGCTACAAGTGGCTTCAGCCGGATTGCATTCCGCCTCCGATGCCACTGGATCGTGATGGTGTACTCAATGATCCTCTGCTAGCTCCCCCCACGGTATTTCCTGGCCTTCTTATGGCAGTCACGGTCCACAAGTCAAAGTGGTGACTTGCAAGTCAATTTGTCGTCGATGGCTTGCGTACAATCTCAGCCTCCAGCCGTTTATATCTCTGAGATAAGGCGGAATATACATACTAAGTGGCCACACCCCAAATTCGAATTCCACAATTT
Organism: Mycena venus; assembly: GCA_014462655.1. Classification (NCBI taxonomy): domain Eukaryota; kingdom Fungi; phylum Basidiomycota; class Agaricomycetes; order Agaricales; family Mycenaceae; genus Glaucomycena; species Glaucomycena venus. The sequence continues at coordinate 1,875,512 of JACAZI010000005.1, read as the reverse complement.
TCTTCCCAAATTCCGGGCACTTGCGGCCAGATTTCGGCATTGACTGAGCATCGATTGCGATGCTCAAGGTTAATCCTTGGTCTGATTATTCACTTGGGCTGATTTAACTGACCTTCAGGCCCCACACCCCAAATTCGAATTCCACAATTTTCTTCCCAAATTCCGGGCACTTGCGGCCAGATTTCGGCATTGACTGAGCATCGATTGCGATGCTCAAGGTTAATCCTTGGTCTGATTATTCACTTGGGCTGATTTAACTGACCTTCAGGCCTTTAATATCTTCCCTTAAAGATTATAGGACGTTGGGTTCTGAAATGGAGAAAGCCTGTCACCTGTTGAAGATGGCCACTTAAATTCATCAACTTCTTCTCCCCGGCACATGCCCCTCTTTCAAATGCATATTTTCGGGGTAAGCAACTCATTTTGCGACCTATATATTTCTCTGGCTATTTTAGCCTCAAAATGATGGTTATGGCATGAACACAGCGACCGGTGGCTGAGCACATGACACAACCACCGTTTTGATGATCAGAACGGCTAGGCAAATATATAGGATAACCAGCCCTCGAAGCACAGGCTTCGGGTGAATGAACAGATAAAGCCTAGACCGAGGAGAGTTGCGGACCGTATCACAGAAGCAGACTGAAGGAATCACGGTACAATGAATTTCCGTGGTGAATATCGGGAGGACGATCAACAAAACGAGGTGGCCACTGAATTCTAGGTCTCAATAGTCCCATGCAGAATGCGTAGAGGTGTGTGACATGACTCCGGCTTTCGATAGCCGGGAAGACCGAATATACATAACGGAGCTGCGGCTCTTGAGGCCGTGAGGACAACTGAAGCGTGCCGGAGGTAAGATGTTAGAAAGACTTACCTGATTAGTTACGCCTGCGCTGTAGTTAGTGCACCTGTGGCAGGGTATTTCGTTGGCACATAGATTGCTGCGGCTAGAAGAAAGGACAAAGAAGTGGGAAATGACCGCACGAAGTACGGGTAATTTCATATGAAACAATTTGGAATATCGTGCAAATGTATGATGCGAAAGGATCTCGATATCCAGCGATACCGAGCAGAAGTCAAACATCGCGCTCTGCAGTGTGCCGTGAAAAGGGTATCGACTCAACAATCCCGAACCAAGGTGGAGAATGAATTGAGCCCTCCGGTGTACTTTAACGTCGGTCAGTAGGTCAGTGAGTCAATGGGTTAGTGGGTTGGTGGGTTGGTAGCGCAATATAGGGAACAGAAAGATACATCGTCGAAATATCAGTGCCGCCCTTTAGGCAAGATTAGGCACCGAGCTTGTAGCCGGCCAAAGACAAATGTGATACAGGTGCAGGAATGTGAGCATTCAAAGGCTGAACATCCGCGGTACGGGCACGGAAATTCTGGCACCTTCTGACAGATTCGCATGTAGATGCGGAATGAGTGCGACCGGCATCGGGCGATCCCACTGGAACAATGCGAACACAATTCGATGGTTTGAAGCCTGGAGGCTGCGGACCCGATGCAACGCAAATCAGTCACTTGAAACGCGGCTTCCGCGATCACCGGGACGGAAATTAGTTTGAATGAAAAGGGTTCAAGATCGATGCGACACCGGCGCATGAACGGAATGTGGGCTTGATGTTACAGAGGGAGGCGGACATGGGTTATAAATAAATGAATGCAGCATGAGTTTATCAAGCTCGAATCTAGCATTTAATAGCCCAGAAATGAAAATGTGCGAATGGAAAGATGTCGGATGACCGGAAACGAGCGCAACACAGGGACGTGAACTAGATGTTTCGCCTCCAGACAGCTCAATGGGAAATTGGACAGTAGGTTTTCGATAACCAGACGCGAATGCGGTGCGGGCGCATGGATTTGGAGTCTGATTCTCGATAGCATAGATGAGTAGAATACTGAAGGGGGTTTTCAATAACAAGAAAGGAATGCGACACGAGCGCGCGCATAAATATACAACTCGGTTTTCGATAGCACGGAGATGGATGTGAATGGTTTTCGAGAACCCGAAATGAGTGCGACATGAGCTATGAACCCGACATCAAGCTCTCGATAGCACGGATAGATGAAGTGGGAAACCTGGCTCGATAGCGCAGATGATTCAATGAGGAAAGGGGGTTTCGATACCCTGGATGCGACCGGCTTTCGATGGTGCAGACGATTGGAATGCGGCAGAAGGTTTTCCGTAGCCCCAAAGACACGCGGCACGAGCGCATGGAACGGAAATCAGGCTCTCGATGGCACAGATGAAAATGAAAGGGACCTGGGATTGTGCTTTCCATAACACGTTGGGAGTATAGATTGAATGCAGCAAATGCACTCAAAATTCCAAAGAAGGGGTATCATGATAGCAGGGGGTACTAGAAGCGGAAGTAGAATGGGGTAGATAAGGAAGGACTCACCCAGATTGAAAGTGACGAAGGGCTCCTCTGAGAGCAAGGCAGGGGTGGAGACGATGCCCGAAGTCAAGATAGAACGTCGCGGAAGGAAAATAGAGCCCAGATGAAGGTAAGATACAAGAGATTTTGCGTGTTGTCGGAGAACGGACACGCAGTCCTTGGGCATCGCGGGCTACGTGGCGGGAGTCGTAGTGGTCGGAAGAGAAAAGGGTCGGAGTGACACCGTGACATGGCCAGATCCGATCCGTCACTCTGCCGTCACCGTGTTGTCGGCCCTCTTGGCTGACCACGTCTCGCCCACGCCACGAGCTCCCCTCTCGATGTCCTTAGCGACCTTCCTCCTCTCGCACGCCGTTTCCTCATGCTGCCCGCGGATTTAGCCTTCTCGTCACGGGCTCCCATTCATTCCCTTCCACATTTCCCGAGCCAGCGTGATAATGAGCCTTGTCGCTTCTCGACGTTCGCCGCTCACGCCGTCAATGCTACCCTTCGACGCTCAAGTCCTATCGTTCTCGCTATCCTTCCCTCGACACCGTACATCTTCGCGATACCGCGCGCACGAGGCTTCGATGGCTGTGCAGTCCACTAGTGGATGGTACCAGGGCTAAAGCTACATGTCGGATAGGTTGTGCATTCCAGGTGTGTGCTATAATCGTGTTTTATGTATACCATAACTGACATGTCCTCCTATCCAGATTCATCCCCGTCCCTCCCTTTGAAGCCGTCGCACGTCCCGTCCCAAGCGACCCCGCCGCCCGGCGCTCTCGTTAAGCTTCCTCATGGCTGCCACTACCCGGCGCTTGCCCAGCTGCCCTGAATTTCCACCGACGCCCATGCTCTCCCGCGCAAACCTTATGCCCGACTTGGCACACAACACGCATGGAGCTCTTGCTTGGCGGATGCGCCCTCGTTCCACAAGCGCTCCCATTCCTGTACCACGACAGCCAACACAGAGCTTTGACTCTTGACATCTGCGACGTTGAATCCCAAGTTCCAACGTAGCGGAGGTGAACTTTGATGCTCGACATGCATGTGTCGCCCAGGTACGTTGTCTGCAATCTCACGAGTACTTCTCCGGAATTCTTGGGAGCGTTTCGCGTCGTGCGCGCTCCATCCGGATCCCACGCCCTATCCATTACGACTGGTAGTCAGAGCCATAAATTATCTCATGTTTTCCGCCATGTACCTACTGGGTCCCGACCAGGTAAGTCGCTTTGAATCGCACGCTCCCATCTCCTGAACGATATATATCTCCAAGGAATTCCCGGGAGCGCTTCGCCCCGCCCGTCGTCACTCTCTGTTCGATGGCCCCATATATAATGCATTAGGATCAGCTGGCTGGTCCAATTGTTTCCTCGCGCCAAACACCTAGCTGCTCCTGGTAAGTTCTCGATGCGCGATTCGATTTCCTTACCATTCTCGCGAACGTTCTTCGACTCGGGCGCCGTCATTCTCTTTCCCAGGCCCCGCGCGGCGCGTTGCCAATAACTCATGATGCTCCACAGGTATACCCAGTAAACTATTCTCGATCGCAAGATGTCATCTCTACAAGGAATTCTCTGGCGATTTTCGCAAATCCTTTGCAGGTCTCTGTATGTCACGAATGAAACACCCACACTAGTTGCCCTTAACTGGATATACATCTCGATCACTTGAAATTACTAGTGCGAGAGGGTATTTATTTTGATTCCTCACTGACACGCCGCTGCTTAGTCGACGCGTACTGCCTAATCCCGTTGAATTTTGCCTGTCCCCGAAGCCGGATGCATTTCCCGCAGCAGGTACATGTGCCGATGTAAACTGAAGGATCGAAAATTCAATTGATCGGTCGCCCCACCCCCCAAAAATGAATCTGCGAATTTCAAAACAGGAGTCATGCTCCAAGAAAGAGGGTATATGTACCTAATTATGTGTCTGAGCTGTCATTTTTGAACGTAAATAGTCGTGAGTGGTGAACTATATTCTAGGAGGTATCAAAATGGTGGGATATCCGTATGCGGAGTGTGTATTCAATATGAGACATTGGGTTGTGATGGATCGGGAATTATTTAGGGAGAAAAGTAGGGTATCGTATCCATGAGAAGGAAGGACAGAGAAGAGAAAAACGGAAGAGAGAGGAAATAGGAAATGTGGAAATGCGTACACATCAGCCCTTAGGCGAAGCGACCTGTCGTCTCTATGAAGATGCAAATGTGCTTTGAGTAGGTTCGAGTGGGAGAGCAGCAGAGAGAGGTGAAGGGGTCCAAAAGAGCCTATAGCTCTGCATGCAATATGAAGAGGTTGGCGCAGAGGTTCCCAGATCGCGTATTCCAGCATAGAATGCGCACGAGTTTCATGCGCAGCCCTGCAGGCCCGAGAGTTGACAAACCCAGCCTTGTGGTGATAAGCGTCGAGTGGAGAGTCTGAGAAGCCGGTTCTCAGCTGCGATATGAGCCAAATTCTCATAAACAGGCAGCACCAACTTTTCAGGTTATATGGGCACTTTAGTCTGAAAATAATAAAGTTTTTTTCTGAAGAGATCTCATGATTCTGAGCAACTTCCGAAAAACATTTTGAAAAAAGTTAACCCTACTACGTGATTTTATGCTCAGATTTAGTAAGGTTATGCCCATAAATAGTAATTTACTAATATTCAATATCCCGCACAACCGCTGACCAGGATATTCTGACATGTTGATTTTTGGCATCCTGGGGTTCATCTGCATTGGAATTTGGCTAGATGCAAGGGGGGTCCAACATTAAAATTTTGTACATGGGGAGGGGGGGTCCCAGGGAGGGTCAAAAAAAACTTTTAGTCCATATTATGAAAGAGCTTTGGGGACCTTTAAAAACTGTGTTATATTGGTGGTAAATGGATTGAACGGCATTTTCAGACCATCCGCTTGCATCAGACTCACAGGCTCTCAATAGCAAAAAATAGTAAGAACAAGAGGAGGCAGCTGTGTCACGTACACTGACTGCTTATGGTGCCAATTAAGTAATATCTAATTCAGCCCAGAGGGTCAAATATGACCCATCCACCAAACTCACATGTCCTTATTGCCATGAAATGGTGCACGTTGGGACAGCTGGTCGAAAAAAAACTTTTTGACCCTATGTCCATATTTAAAAGTTGAACCCCCCTTGGCTAGATGTACTTTTTTATGAAAATTGTACCCCCATGGTCTCGCTGGCACTTGCCCTGAGTAATGTTGCCACAACTCCAGACTTGAGCCGACAAAGTCGACATGGAGTCGCTGATTTAGACTAAGTTGAGTCAAGTTGCTTTATTGACTCAAGTCAACTTGAGTCGACTTCAAGTCAGTCACAACCTAGTTGCATGGTTCATTGAAAAAACACGATTGGGGACAAATTGGGGACATGGTTGAATTTTGTGACAGGAGTGACAGAGTCATGGTTGGTGACAATGCGTGTCATTGCCATGACAGCCGGAAAAAAAAAACCCTTTTGTGTTTTTTCAACCTGCAGAATACTTAGAACAAGTTTCTGAAAATCCGTTCAAGAAAAGTCAACTCAAGTCAACCTACTCGACTCAACTTGATTCAAAATCGACTTAGGCCAACTTGACTTGGAGCGACTCGACTTTCCGAGTTGTGGCAACATTAGCCCTAAGTCACAACCGGAAGCCCCGGGTCATTACCCAACTTGGCCTGCACCCCACCGATCATTATCGGGGATGTCTTGGCGCCGTCCTCTCACTTGGCCATGTTTGCAGGTGTCTTCTATCAATACCGTGTCTGTGCATAGCAATGCCCACAAGACCTTTGACAATGACCCACTGCCTTCGGCAGATTCCTCAAGTTGGCTGGCTGCCACTACCATGAGCGATGCCTACCTTCACATGTAGAAACATCAGCTTGTTACTTGTTTCAGCCCACACTCCACTGATCTTCATTGCGGATGTCTTGAGGCCTTGCTTCAAGTTCAAGTTCTTTGGGTTGTCACCCATTTTGGCCTGCACTCCGCCAATACATTACTGGGGTTTTTCGTCCAAATCAACAGTCACGGGTCATGCACCCCTATGTCAATATCGAGTTTTGGTTGCGGTCATGCATCACGGCGGCCCTTGTTAAACCTGCTGCTGGTCATGGTGCAGCCAAATTGCCTGAAAGGATGCAAAAAAAGCGAAAATTTTGGTGGAAATGTTGGAATTTCAGGGGGTGTCACACCAAATTTTGGCCGGTGTCGGAATCTGGAACTTGAAAAATGGGTCACACGTCACCCCCCCTGTCGATTTGGATGAAAAACCCCAGTATTGGGATGTCTTGGCGCCTGCCTGTTGGAGACACAGCCTTCGGGCATGACTCGGGCAAGCCGCCAGAGTCAACCTGTGTAGTGTAGAACATTATGGAACACTATAGGACATTGTAGAATAGTTCAGAATATTTATTATGACTCACAATGACTCGAGAAGGCTGTTCACCTATGCATATTTAAACTGATGTATTTCGTACTATGTCAACAACTAACTTTATCTTGAACCACTACAATCTACTTGTGTGATTAGAGTCGTGCTCACCCCACGACTTACCAACCTTCTAAGTAAACTGCGCCAAGACTGTCACTTGTTCTTCACTTGATACCAGGGATGTCTCCTCAAATCTTTTCTGCTCTCCTCAAGTTTTGCTATGCTTGCACTGATGCATGCACGCTGCAAAGGGAAAGACCTACACACCGGAAATAACACTTGTAGCGTGCTTTGCAGCAGAGCCCACTAACTGCCTCAGAGCACATTATATTTTCCAACTGCATATAATTTAAAAAGTTAATTGTGCCCAATTCTCGCTCGGTCGACACGTTTACCAGCTCGCGTTGGGCTTGTGAAGCCTGACTATGTCGGAGTTCATTGCATGAGCAGAGACATATGATGTCGTGGTGAAATAAGTAGAGAATCAAAAAAAGAAATGGCCCAGAGACACAAGACAGGGTATCACAGATTCAAGTCAGGTTCAAGTTGAACATCAATTTGAAAAAAAATTGAATTAAATCAGTTTTAAGATAAGATTGTGATGGCCCACCTTGAAACTGCATGCAACCAAATTTTCTGCAGGGAAGAACTTCTTGTCAGTTCATAGAGGTAGACCACAGTAAAAACAGACTTCTGGTGTAATATGTGTATCACAGTGGATTGTCCAAATGCAAAGAGAACATTGCCCAGTTGCAGCTGAGCACATATGAAGTACCTCTAGGACTGCAACTCATTGATACAATGAAATTTCATGGTCAACAGGCCTAATGACAAAAAGAATGACAAATGGGCACACCAGAACTTTTAAGGACATTTTAAAAAAAGGGCGCCATGTGAGGAACGAACCTATGACCTCTGCATATGCCCAAACAAGACCAAATTTTGCATTTACAGCCAAAAAAAATAAGCGATCATACCATAGGACCCGCTACCTAAAGTTAGTGGGCATTACCCACATTTGGTTGAACCAAAATTCAAATCAAACTAAGTACTATTGGTTTAAATTTTGGCTTCACCAAAACTCAATGTATTGGTTGAAGTTTTGGTCAAGCTGACAGCCAACCAAAACATGATTTATCAGTTTAAGGATTTGTTGAACTGAAACCCAAACTAAACTACATATTTTGGTATATAAAATGGTTCAGCTGATACTCCCAACTGAAACATGACATATCAGTTGGGTATCAGTCATGCTAAAACCAAACCCAAAACATAAGATATTGGTCTTGAATCAGTCCAATGGAAACATCTAATTTCAGTTTAAATTTCAGCACAGGCCAAATCTTGAACTGAAACCACAAGTTTTGGGGATACTGAAATTTGGTCTGCAGATGCTCCACTGCCCGTCTGTGGCACATCTGCTGTTCATCTACAGTGTCCACAGACAGTCTGCAGTTTATCTGTAAAGAGTCACACACCGGAAATTCCCCACATTCAGCACAACTGAATTTTAAACTAAAGTATAAATGCTAAGGTTAGGGTTTCCTTATAAGGTTTATCTTATCATATCTATGGCCTTATAAAGAAACTCTAACCCTACCATTTAGCTTACAGTTTAAGATTCGGTTGGACCAAATGTTGAGAATATCTGGTGTGTCAGGGCTTGGATATTTTGCATACATCCATGGAGAACATCTTGTCCTTCATGTATGCAAAGTACCCAAGCCCAGACCCTTTTCTGTATAAACTGCAGACTTTCTGCAGACCTTCTATGGATGAGCAGTGGATACACTGCAGACAAGCAGCAGATGGTCTGCAGATCATCTGTGGACCAAATTTCAGTACAACAGAAACCTGTGGTTTCTGTTCAAGTTTTGGCTTGTGTTGAAATTCAAACTGAAATGACAAGTTTCAGTTGGACTGATTCAAAAACTGATATCTTATATTTTGGTTTCATATTGGTGCAACTGATGCCCAATCGGTATGTTATGTTTCAGTAGGGGTATCAGTTAAACCATTTTACATACCAAAATATATAGTTTTGGTTTGGGTTTTGTACAACAAATCCTTAAACTGAGAAATTCTGTTTTGGTTTTCTGTCAGCTCAACCAGAACCTCAACCTAAACATTGATTTTTGTGGGGCCAAAATTTAAATTGATAATACTTAGTTTGGTTTGAATTTCAGTTTGACCGAATTTTAAACTGACTCTTTAGCCGTTGGTTTAAGATTTGGTTTGACTGAATGCATGTAATTTCTAATATACTACGACAACTATTTGGCACTGGTGGACATTGGGGATTTTCACCTGGGAGTAGAGAATTCCTCCCATGCACCAGCTTGAGCTACTCACCTGGCGGTCCTATGGGCTCTAACCAGAGGTCCTACCATTCAAATGGCTAGCCAGTTCACAGATAGTCAGCGTCTTGTAGTGATCAACCCCCTGGAATGGTGTGTGTCACGATTTGAGCCTAATCGCTCCATCTTATCTAAGCACGTGACGAGATAAGACAACGGAGAATACCGAGAAGGAATTCGATCGTTGGATATATATTTTATTTCCTGGACACACGTTCCATATGATCGGAGGCAAGGTTACCTCGAGGATAATAGGACGCGCGTACACTTAACAATAACCATGTACGTTACACGTCGTTTTAATATTAGGTGACAGTTCTTCTTTGCTTCGATCGCTATACACGTTGTTTCCTTTTGTTACTATGTATATATCTATAGACTACACAGCCACTCATAAACAGTATAAATACGAGTAGTTATTCGCTTGTAGTCCTTACGCTTTTATTCATTCATTTTTCGAGAACTAATACCTCACTCCCCAATCCGCGATCTTTGTTATCGTTGGACGAGAGGTTCTTGATTGTGACATAATAAAAGCGTACCCTTCCTACCGCTCGTACCGCCCTTCTTCGACACTCCTATCCCTTTTCCCCCATTCGCGCACTTCTTGCGTGTCCTTAACCTCTACTTGGTTTCTCGTACCTGAAGACCCATTCATCCTCTATCCGTCCCCCTTCGCCGACCCCTCTCCTTCGTCCACACCGAAGTAAAATAATTGCAGCGACAACTATCATCGAACCAGATCGACCAGACCGCGCCACGTGCTACGGGAAACGTTGAGTCCGTCCCCGCACAAGGCAGCAACAAGGCCACTAGTTTAATCCTCGGAGAGGACTAGGGCGCTATCATCGGGTGTGTTGTAGAAGACCCGGGGTAGTTCTGGCAGCAAGAGTTCGGGTTAGTAACACCCACCGCTTTGTGCGGCCCTTTTCCCCACGGCTACCTTTCGCGCTCCGTCTACATCTTCCTCATCGTCGACTTCTCCGACCCGTCCAGAGGAGATAAAAGCGCGACCGTCTAGGCATTACATCCGGATGCTCGCGCCCCGACCCATCACACTCACACACTTCGACACATCCTCTGAGGCAGAACCAGGCCTTTCTTATTCCTCCGACTATCCCCAAACTTTCCACACCGCTTCCCCCGCCATCACCAAAATGGACCAACCAGGGTCCCCTGTTCGTCAACCCGGCCTTCGCTATTCGCTGGCTGCAGTCGTTCCCAATCCCTGGGAACAAACATTACCCTTCGGGCAATCCCCACGCCCACAATCCCAGACCTCCCGAAGGTCTGAACCAATGCCGGCGGTACCACCGGCACAACAGCCGGCTGGATACGGCCCAGACCCACGGCAGATTCCTTTGCCGAATTCACCCCGACCCTTACCAAATCCCCCTCGTCAATATACAGGGGATGAGGTAGCGCAGTTGCTTAACGCACTGCAACGAGCCCAGGCGCATATGGCGCCTCCCCCAAAAAACACCGGCGGTTATATGTCGCAAGTTCCGAGAGGCTCGGGATCAAAAATAAGCCTCGCCGAAAAAGCCGCCACACTTCAGCGGCAAAGACAAAAAGAAGTGGGAGAGCTTCTTTGAGAAGCTCACGACGTATATTGAAGCCTACGACGCGGACTTCGATACAGAGAAGAAGAAGATCTTCTTCACCCTTTCCTTCCTCAAGAGGGAAGACGGAGCGGCATGCCCGGCCTCAAACTGGGCACGAAACTGGAAGAGGACTAATGTCCCCGGAGGGATTTACGTCCCTTTCCAAAACTTCCATGAGTTCCTCGAGGAACTCAAGAAGACGTTCGAAGACAAGAACGTCAGGAGTACGGTGTTCATTCGCCTTACTACCATGCACCAGGGAAAGACACCCCTGGAAGATTTTCTTCAGGCATTCGAGTTGAACGCCGAAGAGGCTGGTTTTCCGACCAGCCACGGACAAAACGACACGTTCCTGTGTCAAACAGTGATCCCATTGATCACCGACAAAGTACGCCGGAAGTTGTTCAACCCCGGCACGAAGATCCCGGATACTTGGACGGGACTTCGGGAACGCCTGCAGGTCATAGCAGGCGTACTTGAAAACGAGAGGTACTACAAAGATCCCTCTCGCACAGCCAACGCCTTCTGGACAGGGTCCAGAAGCGGACAAGCCGCTACCCCGGCGGCTCAAAAGACTCAGGGGAGAAGCGGGGCCCCCAATCTCTCGCTGCCGGCAGGCGGCGGGAAGACGGCGCCCATGGACATCGATCGGCAGAAGCAGCCGATCAAATGTTACAATTGTAACGAGACCGGGCACATGGCCCGCGAGTGTCCAAAGCCCCGGCGGGAACGGGGAAAAGTCAACGTCAGGTCCTTCCGGACTGACGAAATGTCGGAGGACGACTTTAAATTCCTCATGGAGAAGGCCTGTGCGAAGTACGGGAAGGATTTTTAAGGAGGACTCCGATCAAGGCTGAATCGGTGGTCCCCGAAGACCAAAAAACACAAAAAAATATGAAAATTCATATTGAAGAAAAAAATGGAGAAAATACACCGGCGGCAGTCACCGGTATACAAAATAGACTTACAGGACAGCCGGGGCCGACTCGGGATATAAAAATCGATATTAAAAAGGGTCCCTCCCGGGACGGTGGCTCAACCCGCACAGCAACCGGTCAGAGCGTACGGCTCTGCTGGAGCGGGGGTAGCGCCACAGGGCGGTCTCTTTGCCCCACTGGTAGTGGCAAAGGATACAGTAATTTATAGAAAAGATCATGTACAAGAAAAAGCAAAAAATATATTACCTATGCATTCATTTCCTATACATATTTTATCTAAGGCCCCTGGAACCCAAACCAGTGAGAAAAATAGTGCGGAGAAAAAGGTCGTCAACGACGAGACGGCTCAATCCACAGTAGTGGAGGAAGCGCCGAAGCACACATGAGTCCCGTTTGGACTCAAGAAGCAAGAAACGGCCCGGTGGCTCGCACGATGTGCAATGGGAGTTTCTGAGAATAGGTTGGCACAAGAACTTCGTGCCTTCCAGTTCCAAAGAACCCGTCACAAAATGTGGGTAAATCTGACGCTCGAAGCGTTAGATACGGGAAAAACCGAAAAGGTTAAAGGCTTGCTGGACACAGGCTGTACAACCACGTGCATGGACCGGGATTTCGCTAAAGCCCGGCAGTACGACCTAAAAGAGCTGGATACACCAATTTTAGCTCGCAATGCCGATGGGACCGAGAATACCAAAGGCAAGATCACCCATTACGTGGAGTTGATCATGGGAGTCGGACCGCATAAAAACCGACAACAATTTTTAATCACCGGCCTTGGAAAGGCACGAATATTTATCGGATACGATTGGTTGTTCTGGCACAACCCCTCGGTGGACTGGAAGTCCCAAACGATTCTATTTAATCGTTGCCCGGATGAGTGCGGCATGACCGGCACGGAATTCGGAAAGGGCATCTTTGAAGAAGAAAAAATCGAAGATGGCGAAAGTATTTTATTGGTTGACTTCGGCGTATGAAATTGCGATACACGCAAAAAATACGTCTGCACAGCAGATGGCAGAAAAAGCGAACGCAGAGTGTGAGCATATGACGGAGGACAAAATCCCGGAACAATACATTGATTACGTCAAAGTGTTTGCAAAGGAATCCTTTGATTCCCTTCTGGAACGACGACCGTGGGATCACGCAATCGAGCTGAAACCGGACGCAAAAGCCGTCGATTGTAAAATATACCTGCTCTCCCTGGTAGAGCAAGAAAAGCTTAACGAGTTCCTGGAGGAGAACTTGAAGAGCGGTCGAATTCAGCCATCAAAGTCCCCGATGGCCTCGGCATTCTTCTTCGTAAAGAAGAAGGACGGATCTCTTAGACTGGTACAGGATTACCGTAAACTAAACGAAATGACAATCAAGAACCGGTATCCCCTTCCTTTGATATCGGAACTTGTCAATAAACTTCGTGGTGCGAAATATTTCACGAAGCTCGACATCCGGTGGGGTTATAATAATGTCCGGATCAAAGAAGGCGATGAATGGAAGGCCGCGTTCAGAACGAACCGGGGTTTGTACGAACCCTTGGTAATGTTCTTCGGTCTCACCAATTCCCCGGCCACGTTCCAAACGATGATGAACGACATCCTTCGGGATCTCATCAATGAAGGACGGGTTATCGTTTATTTGGACGATATTTTAATATTTATGGAAACCCTGGAGGAACACCGAGAGATCGTCAAAAGAGTGTTAGATACACTCGAAAAGAATAAATTATACTTAAAACCCGAAAAATGCGATTTTGAGAAAACGGAGATAGAGTACCTGGGCGTCATCGTTAGTCACAATTCGATGAAAATGGATCCAGTAAAAATCGCCGGAATCGCGGAATGGCCCGAGCCAAAGAACGTCAAACAAGTTCAATCGTTCTTAGGCTTTGTTAATTTTTATTGGCGATTTGTCAAAGGATACAGCGATATCGCCAAGCCGCTCACTAAATTAACCGGCAAGGCCGGGTTCTCCTGGGGAGACGAACAAAAGAAGGTGTTTAACGAACTAAAACGCCGGATTGCCGAAGACGTCACATTGGCGTTACCGACGGACGATGGCAAGTTCCGTCTAGAAGCTGATGCCTCCGACGGGGCTACGGGTGCTGTGCTCAGCCAAGAACAGAATGGCGAGTGGCGGCCCGTGGCTTTCCAGTCACATGGTCTCAACGAGACGGAGCGGAATTACGAGATCTATGACAAAGAGATGCTCGCACTCGAAGAGTGGAGGGCGCTCTTGATGGGCGCACGGCAAACGTTTGAGATATTGACAGATCACCAAAATCTGCAGTATTTTAGACAACCTCAAAAACTAAATCGTCGGCAGGCTCGCTGGATTATCGAGCTCGCGGAGTACGATTTTACGTTAACACACAGGGCGGGGACCCTTAATAAGATTGCCGATTTATTATCCCGCAGAGCGGATCACGACCAAGGCAAGGGTGACAACGAAAATGTCACTCTCCTTAAGCCCGAATATTTCCGAGCACAAGACATCGTGCTCGAAGGTCCCGAGAAAGAGATCATGGATCAGATTCTCGCGGAAAAGAAAATCGATAAGAGCGTCAAACTCACTCTTGAGAAGAAACTTCCCGGATGGGAAAAGAAGGACAATGTTATTTATTACAACAATCTTATTTACGTCCCTCGGAACGAAGAACTCCGAGATAAGATTATTGGATTACATCACAATAACCCACTGCTCGGTCATCCCAGAGAAAACCGTACGCAGGAAATAATTGAACGTAATTATTGGTGGCCTAGACTTGGAAATCAAGTCTCGACGTATATAAAAGCATGCGAGGCATGCGGACGATCTCGGATTCCTCGGGATACCCAGGGAAAGCTTAATCCGCACAAGATTGTGGAAGGTCCCTGGCAGATCATATCTATGGATCTTATCGGTCCCTTGCCTGTTAGTAACGGGCATAACGCCATACAAGTCTGGGTGGACACATTCACCAAACAAATACATGCGGAAGCCACATCTATGGAGATTACGGCCGAAGGTGTCGCACGCTTGACGCGTGATAGAGTTATCCGGTACCACGGGGTACCACGCAAAATTATATCGGATCGGGATACCCGATATACGTCCGGGTTCATGCGGGAACTCAACAAACAGCTCGGCATAGAAATGAATCCAAGCACCGCATATCGTCCGATAACCGACGGACAAACAGAACGCATGAACCAGGAGATCGAGAAATATCTCCGGGTTTATGTTAATTATCGCCAGACGGACTGGTCGGAGTGGCTTGCGTTAGCCGAGTTTGCACATAACGACAAACAAAGCTCGGCAACAAAGGCTTCTCCATTTTATTTAAATTACGGCTATCACCCTTGGAAAGGGATCGAGAACGCCGTCAAGTCACGTAACGAAGCAGCGCAGGAATTCGCTGATAAAATGAAGAAAATCCGAGACGAAGCAACGGCGGCGCTTGAAAAAGCGCAGAAAAGAATGAAAAAATACTATGATGCGCATAAGATTGAAGCGCCAGTATTTAAGCCCGGAGATAAAGTCTGGCTTTACTCGAAAGACATAAAGACAGATTGACCTTCGGAGAAGTTCGCCGAGACAGGGCTGGGTCCTTACGAAGTTATCAAAAAGGTCGGAGAAGCGGCCTATAAACTTATTATTCCCGGAGCACCAACGGGATTACACGACGTATTTAATGTGGCCAAACTTAGGCCATACACGGAACCGCCTCCACATAGGCGAGAAGAACAACCCGCGCCCGAGATTATTAATAATCAACCAGAGTTTGAGGTAGAAGAAATCCTCAAACATAGAAAGAGAGGACGCGGATATCAATATTTAATTAAGTGGAAAGGATATCCACTTGCGGAACGACTATGGGAACCGGAGCGGCATTTAGAAAATGCCAAGAAACTGCTCAACAAATACAAAAAAGAGCATGGCATTCAAATCCGGGCGGTTCCGATATTTCCAACAGGGTATTGGGATTATTTAATTCATCGGTATAAACCAAAGGAGGAGTCCAAACAATACTCGACGAAGAAATTATTTAATTGGGACTCGGATATACCCGACTCCGAACGATTCGAAGAGATCGAAGATGACACAGTTCGATCAACGGTCGCCGAGGACGTCGACCCTTAAGAGGGGGGTAATGTCACGATTTGAGCCTAATCGCTCCATCTTATCTAAGCACGTGACGAGATAAGACAACGGAGAATACCGAGAAGGAATTCGATCGTCGGATATATATTTTATTTCCTGGACACACGTTCCATATGATCGGAGGCAAGGTTACCTCGAGGATAATAGGACGCGTGTACACTTAACAATAACCACGTACGTTACACGTCGTTTTAATATTAGGTGACAGTTCTTCTTTGCTTCGATCGCTATACACGTTGTTTCCTTTTGTTACTACGTATATATCTATAGACTACACAGCCACTCATAAACAGTATAAATACGAGTAGTTATTCGCTTGTAGTCCTTACGCTTTTATTCATTCATTTTTCGAGAACTAATACCTCACTCCCCAATCCGCGATCTTTGTTATCGTTGGACGAGAGGTTCTTGATTGTGACAGTGTGTGCTCTGTTGACTTCTTATAGTTTTTATGTACAGATAACCACCTGTACATACCTACCTGTTTGTCTTTGGTAAACTTGTTGTTCATATTTTGAACCACACGAGTATAATATACCCTCCCCCCCCAGAGAGATGAGCATGCCAGGTAAGTTTTCCATTAGGGCTGGTGAAATAACTGCAAAGACTGGCAATCAGGGAGTGGTTAAACACCACATTCTAACCTGACACTCAACTAGCAACTGCAGACATCCTCAACAAAAAGCCTCACTGTACTTATTTTGTGTTTAGCTCTCCACACATCATGCGACGTGAGCTAACTCGAGGAGGAGTCCGCCATGATCATCTTACACTTTGACATATTTAGAAGGAAATTGGTGATTCAGAATTTTACCAAAGAGCAGTAGCAAAAAGCCTTAGCATTTTGAAAACTAGAACAGACCAGTTCCATGCCCACTAACTTTAGGTAATGGGTCCTGTGGTGCAATTACTTATTTTTTTGGCTGTAAATGCAAATTTTGGTCTTGTTTGGGCATATGCGGAGGTCATAAGTTCGATCCTCACATGTTGCTCTTTTTTCAAAATGTCCTTAAAAGTTCTGGTGTGCCCATTTGTCATTCTTTCTGTTGTTAGGCCTGCTGACCATGAAATTTCATTGTATTATGAGTTGCAGTCCTGCAGGTACTCCGGATGTGCTCAGCTGCAATTGGGCAATGTTCTCTTTGCATTTGTATAATCCACTGTGATACACATATTGCACCAGCAGTCTGTTTTTACTATGCTCTACCTCTATGACCTGACAAGCAGTCCTTCCTACAGAAAATTTGGTTGCATGCAGTTTCAATATGTGCCATCACAATTTTATCTCAAAACTGTTTTTTTTCAAATTGATGTTCAACTTTAACCTCACTTGAATTCGTGATACCCTTGCATTCTGTCTTGTGTCTCTGTACCTTTTTTTTTTTGATTCTCTACTTATTTCACCATGACACATGATCTCTACTCATGCAATGAACCCCGACACAGTCAGGGTTCCCAAGCCCAATGCGAGCTGTTTGATGTGTCAACCGAGCGATAATTTTTTTTTTACAATTATATGCAGTTGGAAAGTACCTCCATCTGGGGTCTTGACTGTAAATGTCGGCAAGTGTCTAGCTTGCAACAATAATTGATATTACAATTGGATTTGATTCACCAGGGTGTACTGTTTATTTCTTCAGCCCACAGGGAAGATTCTTACTGCAATATTGGGATAATGTGCTCTGAGGCAGTTAGTGGGCTCTGCCGGAAAGTGCGCTACAAGTGTTAATAGGCCAAACAGGAACAAAGCCGCCGCTCCAATCAAGGGCGATGTCCGCTCTCAATCGGCCGCCACGACATCTGCGACAGACAGATAATCCGGATATGGCAGAGATACAGCGAGAAGAACAATTACTACGACGTTAGGGCACTTATCCGGCCCCTCGCGTAAACTGGACAGTTCCATAAAGACGCCGCAGGCAACTGTCATATTCAATTCATATCAAATAGGGAACAAACCACCGTGGAGCCGGACTTTCGCCAGAAATACAAGTTCGTTCGAAAGTTCTAATTTCTCCCGGGCTGACCTAGGATTCGGGTCTAGGGGATTCTTTAACTGATGGTGAGGTTCGGGAAATCTCAAAATGAAAACCGAAACCAACCCAATCCAGGTAGTACTCGGCGGAGCACTTCTAGATTGCGATCCTCTCTGAATTTCCTTGGTAGTCATCGTAGAACACACACTTCAATTTCCGATCTTCGCGGTGGCTAATAACAAACCGTGGAGCAGAGGGCCAGAAATAAATCCCATCACCCACGGAGCTTTATTTTCGGTTGTCACTCCGTATGAGTTTGGGGTGGGACCGTGATGCGCGGAATACCACTCCAACTCCAACTCCGGGTCGAACCGGAGGCCGACTGAGAGGCCGACATGAGTGGTGCGAGAGTGTCATCCAACATCCAAACAGGGCATAGTGCAGTATATAACTACTATTCCTCGAAACGATTCAGCATCATCACTCACGCAACCCAGCCTGTCAACTGCACGGCACCCCCATTCACACTAAAATGTACTCATTGCGCATTCTCGCCCTCTCGCTCGCCTCTGCGCTCGCGTTGGCGGCTGCGAACCCTGTCAACACCACCATCACGGCGCGAGGCTGTGGTCCCGGGCAGTGCGCCGCCCTCCAAGGCTCGGGCACGTCTTACTGTATTGGATATTGTGGGGAGAACGAGGCCGTGTTGTGTCCTTCGTGCGGAACTTCGACCGGCGGGTGCGTTGTACTCGATGATGGCGCGTGCCTCCCAGGTGGGCCAGGTTCCTTTTTCAAAGGCCGTGGTTTGAAACTGATTTTTGATAGCGTGAATAGGAGTATGGTTGAAGTAACTTCCACGGGAGCACGAGGGATCTGATGGCATTGCAAACAAAAATGGTTGCTTGTACGGGAGATCAACCATGCACCACCCTACTTACGTACCGCAGTATCGTATTCACTTGGCAAACGTAGCATGCAGTATATATCTTAGAAGACAGACAGCTTATACTTTAGTACACTCCCTGCATTCTCTCACTGTCCCTGAACATTTGTCTTGCTTCGCTCAATGTTTCACCGCGCAGCATCGACCAGCCCTAGAGGACACTATGCTGATTACCCAAATGGTGTCTTGAGCGGGGTAGGAGAGGGATCACGCGGGAGACGTTCACAACTGAACGCAGGCTGATGTGAGGCTAGGGAGTTCCTGGAAGGGAAGTCGTAGCACACAATGATTCAAGTCGGGTGAGTTTTACTTAGAGTGAGAAGTTGAATTGGTAAAACTCCGCTGTTGACGAGAATGCCTAGCTACTGCTAAACTACTGGCTATTTATACTGTACAAGGGAAATACTATGGACTGCGAACTATCTACAATCACTACGGAACAAAATTTTAACTACTAAAAGACAGAGAGTCCTCAGCGAACGCGGAAAGAGACGAGCGCTATATTATTGGATACCTAAAAGACAGAGAGTCTAAGGTAAGGCGAGTATGGATAATGAGAGAAAGTAATGTGTAGACGCGAACGCGAGAAAGCCGACAGTCAACCTGCTGCAATCAACGCTTTAGATTCAAAATCTTTATGATACCGTTCCTGAACTTTCAGTGAGCTCCGTCGGGCGCGGTTTGATGTCTCCACCATATCACTCAATAAGCCACCTGCTCAGCTTTCCGAGTCGTACCTGAGTTGAGATGAGTCTCACCAACACGCCTTCCACTGACTGCAATGATTGCTGTTGTATTAATTTTCCGACGCGGTCCCAGTGACGGCAATAATATCCATGCATCAAAACTTCTCGAATTCTTTTCCGGATTCCCGCAGCTAAGTCTTCGACCAAAGAAACGGCAACGAGGATGCGCCTAAACAGACCCATCACCGAAACCATGACCCCGTGGATTCCCAGGCAGCGGAGGGGCTGTTCCAAATATATATTGGAAACCGTCGGTTATTGTAATGTAGCTCATTACTCGTGTTATTCATGATGTGCTTCCCACGGTGGTAGATATCCCGAGATACAATACGTTATCCTGCGGGTCGTGCCTGGTAACTCCAACGAGCGGGACTGTATTCCAGTCGCATTCTGTATGGGATTATTCACCCCAAGGGTCACTTAGGTCTATAAAGGCGGCGGGTCAGGACGAAAGATTTCACTCACACAATGTTCCGCAACCTGCTTTCCGCTGCTCTTCTCGCCATCTTCGTTCTCGGCCAAGGAGCTGTAGCCGCTCCCCAAACCGAACCGATCACCTGTACGTACAATAAATGCCCTTCGTTCACAGTGGGTACTGGGAGCTTACCGACTCATTCATACAGGTACCACAGCAGCTGTGAGTACTAATTATTCCTCCCCGCATTGCTGAATGAATGCGATACTTAATCGCCCCCCAGGACTGTGAGCAGCATCTCCTTCCTCATGTTTGCGGATTCTGATTCTATTCCTCAATCAGGTCCGGCCGGTGTAGCCTGCTGCATGTCGCTCACGATCCCCCTGCTCCCGGGCCAGTAAGCATTATTCCTGAATTTAACGTAATGAAATTCAACGGTTATGGCAGCTGCGCGAATGTCTGCCCTTTGTAGATTGATAATTGCTACGCCATTCGCTTGCAAATGCTATTGCATCCCTCAGTTCCTGCTCCAATCCGATTATTTCCGGTTAAAATAGTCTCTTGAGCTTCTTTGGCTAGGAGTTAATAGTTTATATTTTTATCTGCAGCGTTAATTACCTGCGAGCTTACCTGCGAGAATTATTTGGTATGATTTTGATTTCTGCTCTCAGAAAACAGTTGCTAAGTTTATTACGTCGCTCAATCGAGAAACGAGTCGCCAGACCTGAAGACTTTTGAATCCACGCCGACGCATCGCGGTCTTGGGAATCATTCAACGTGTGTAGACTTATGCCGACCCTGTACTGTCCTGCTCAGTCAGAAAGGATTCGATAAAACTTGCGTTTAAATGTTGCCGAGAACAGGATGTTTGATTTTAAAGCTGCTGCCACCTTTCAAGCACGACGGCATGGCGGTTGCGGACCATTAGACCGGTAGCCGTAGTCAAATTCCTGGGGAAGGAGGAGCTCAAGATCCAGATGTCTTATTAGATACAGCATGGCAGCGTCGCACAGAGTCCTACTTTGCATTATATAACAAACCCGTAAACGGGATGGCACCAGGCAGGGGCGTGGTATGTAGAGATCGGGCGGGTGCGGATTTTTCATTTTCCGCTCCGTTCTGAGACCCATATCATGGCTATGCCAGAACAGGTTTTGATCCATTAGGATCTGTTGGGGATTAGGGAACAAACTCGCGCTCTGGAGGATCAGAGGCGGGGCGTCGGCGCCGCTGACACGCTGGTTCATACCGACAGCGGGCTCAGATTGACGGCAGGCAGGGTCGTGGAAGAGATACTACCGATGTGTATGGAATAATGAGGGCGGTGTTAACAGTTGACGGTTGATCTACATCACCACTTCACTGTACTGGCCATTTAAACATTGGACCCGAGTGAAAAACATAAATTACTGGAAAAACGCGCAATCGTTATCTTGGGCACACCGCCACCCAAGAGAGGCGCGCACACAGAATACGAGTGAACCAGACCCAAGATCGTTCGGAAGCCAGGACGAACGGGACAGGATTTACTTACCTGTACTAACACGAGAGATTCATGTGCGTACATGTCGGTTGCGAGTGAGGGCGAGTTCCTCGGATATCTAATGGGATTCGGATAGTAAATGCTACTAGAGAACCCTTTAATATATTACTGTGAGTCTCGCGAACGAAAGACTGCACAATGGCCCCAGGAATTTCTCAAACATAAAACGAGAACAGTAAACGGAACAACGCGACACACCACCACTACGCGCCGTCATCGCGAGTCGAACGGATGTGCGGTGGAGGAAGTACTCTCTGTAAGAATAATCGCCGAGAGTACATCATTAAAGGGTGACTGTGCAGCGGGGGAAAGGACCATGCATCGATTTGTCAAGAACTACATTGGATTGCCATGAATATGCTTATCGTGGTGACCGTAGGATGCGACGTCGGATTAGAGAGAACGGCGAAAAGGCCCCGGACGCAGGAGTTAAGCCGGAGGTATCTGGGGGACGACGCTCAGAGTGCACTTCGGCGACCGTGGTACGCGCCGCCACAACGAGGCGTTGAATTGTGCGGCGGACGATGCAGAACGTTGCAGAACGTTGAGTATATCGTTTGAGGATAACCAGAGAACAAAGAGTGGGTCAGCAGGCTCTTGCGTTGTAAAACGAAAATGGTAAAGAGGTCGAACGCAGGGAGGACGTCCACCGAAGATGGGAGGGGTAGTGCGAGTGGTTCGTGAATGGAGAGATGTCGGATCAGCGGAGAACCGTATCCAGTAAAGCAAGGAATAAATAGACGGATGAGACTCAGAACATCAAGTGGAACGGAAAACGTACCTCCGGGTGCTCGCCCATCAATCACGCAACCGCCCGAGACCCCTGAGATGAATGCTATGGACGCCCAAACGTTGAGCGCATGACGTCGGTCATTGTGTGATGAGAGAAGAAACAGATTCGGGTCGCGTCGAGGCGCAGACGGGCGAGCGATTCTGTGCTCGAATGCAGCCGGAAAGAGAGGCTGGTACAGTGGAGGGTCAATAAAAGCGTGGGGATTGAGGGGGAGGAATGGGTAGGCAGACTTTAAGGCAGTCCGTACAGTGGAGATAGGGAAGAGACCATAGCCGGGTGGATGTAAACGAGCTTCATATTAATTGAAGGACAAGAAATGACTGCAGTCGGGAATAGACGTATCAATAAGTCGAAGAAAGTGGAATGGATCAGATTCAGGACGATTAGGTCTGACAACGTACCTGCAGCTTTAGTGCGACCCGCGCACCATCCATCATGTTATTTCCCGGATGAATCCACCCGTCCTAACATCTGCGATATCCAGTCGAGAGCAGAGATCTGTGGCGTGGAGGGGTAGATGACGGACCCTGGGCCGCAAAGCAGGGCTGAACGGGATGAGGGTCAGTTAAGCGGGAATGAGGCCTTGAGGGGAAAGATGGGTATGGAGACAATTGAAAGGAAGAATGAGCTACGAAGAGGAAATGAACAGAGGCAACGAAGAACTGTTCATACCGTGAACTCTGTTGCACAGCGTTGCGTCGCCCATCTTTCCGTACAATTCCCGGCAGTCCAGTATGTTGAGCGGAGGTGAGCCGCAAGGAAACGAGGGCCTGCGAAATCGGATTAACATTGAGCGGAAGGAGGATTGGGAATGAAAAGAAAAGGTGAAAGCGGAGGAGGAATCTGGTATCGAGATGACGAATGAGGGTGTGAATGTTGGTATTTTCTGAAATTGCGTGGAAAGCACCATTGTGAAAAGGGTCGCAGGTGAAACGAGGATGAAAGGAGGGAGGGATTCTATCGGCTCAGATCGAAGGAATGGAGCGAAGTTATTGAGGCGCGGAAGAGGAAGGAAATGGGATAAAATACGCGGGGGATGGGAGGGAAGAGACGAAGGTATTGAGAAAAATTATTATATACGAACGGGCTGCACGCACTGGTGTCGGGGCTTGTACAGCAGAGCGTCAGGGCTAGGAATGTGTTAGCTGTCGGCGGATTAGGCTTGCGAGAGCGATGCTTAGGCGGGGAGACCATGGATGTCGATCCAACAGGCACCGAAAGAGTTCAGCAATGGCCAGAAACCGAGGGATCAGATGCGACTAGTGGCGGTGAGAAGAAAGACGCGACATGGCTGTGTTGGTCGACAATTGCAAGCCGAAGAACGAAGAACGATGGTTGTGCGCAAGCCACACCTGATAAATCCCTCAGGTATTAGCAGTACTCCCACAGGTCCTTTACTCACCGGTCGCGAAGAAACGGGCCGAGAGGAGGGAGAGAATCCGAAAGCAAAAGTAGATGAGGGAAAGAATAATGGATAGAGTGTTATTAGGCTTCAAAGGCTCACAGATAGGTTGCGCCGTGCAATTGCTGCACCTAAGTGTGGTGACGTGTCGTATACTGCTAGCTCTTAAGGAGCTAACGTCCACTAGAATCAAAGCGTGCCTGAGAACCTAACCTTGGATAGCAAAAATGTCTGCACAGGTGGATATCTTGAATGCCAACGAGAGACGAGGCGGGAAACAAAGAGGTTTGATCCGCAGATCAACACAGCCACACCTCTTCTTCCCACTACCACCAACGCACTACGAACACTTCTAGCCGTACTCTCAGCTCGCTATTCCGCCCCGCTGCCTCACAAGGAGGACGCGAACCATGAACTACTGAGATACGCCCGGCATGGCTTTCCCTTTTCGTCCGCCGCAACGCCGAGGTATCAGGGGAGCCAAAGCGTTGTCGCCGGCGCCTGATCATTCCGGAGACATAGGCGGTGCCAGGTGCGCTGTCTCGCTCCTCGCATTCCCCACTCACTTAGTTTTCCATCTTCCGTCTCAATCATCCGCTAACACATTTCACCCTTCTCTTCTTCCATGCATCCCCAGTCGAATCCACCTCGAGACCCCAGGTCACCATGCTCTTCTCCTCGCTCGCTCGGCCCGGAAACGATGTCTCGCGCCACCTCAGCACAGTGTGCGCTTCTCAGTATCAGCCTGAATAATCCCTTCATGCTCGCCAGGTCCAAGCTTGGCCTTTGATACAATAACTCGTGCATCACGGAATAGGACGGCAAGACCGAAGGACGACGACAAAGTAACATGCACCATAGTCAGCTTCGCCTTCCCTCCTGCCTCATTTTCTCCTGTTCTCCTCCTGTCTTGCACTGTACCTCCGCCCTGTTCCTCGTGCCTTCGCTCAGCTCTCATCTGTTCCGGCCCCTCTCCTCTCCATGCTCACCTTCATCATGATCGCGCTTCTTCTCCATTGACCCTCACTTTCGTATTACCTCTCCCTCATCCTCTTTTCCCTCGCCTCCGTCCCTTCCTCCACCCCCCTTACCTTCCTTGTACCCCTAGTGACTCTTCACTCAAGCTTGGCGGCACCGTCCCGCACCCGTTCTCTCTTCCATCCGTTCTCTTATGCTATCGGCATCGCCCTCCCTCGTCCCCCTCTCTTCTTACGAATACCTCTGGCTTTTTCCTTTCCTTATACTTCTGTCAACCCTCATTCGTTCCGTTTCGTCGTGTCGCGCCGAATCCTCTCCCCACCTTCGGCTCCCTCCCCTCTCTGCCCCGTTCCGCTAACACCCACCCTCCACCCCTTGTACGCTTCCCCCAATACATCCATACCTAATACGCCGCCTCTAGCAGCGAGCGCGAGCATAAACGAGTCAGCCAACGATCGCACACCGACCGTCCTTGCGTCTGTAGTAGTGTGCGTGCAGGTAGTGGAAGTGGTACAACGGGGCCGGAAAGAAGAAGTGGGGTTCGTGGACGGTGGCGGTGCGAGGTAGGATTTACTCTGAGGAGGGGGGATGGAATGGACGGCGCGTGAGCCTCGAGCGCTTCAGATCGACTCGCATGGACTTCACGGATTGTTAAGCTTTTCATCCTCTTTTGAGAATACCCGACTGATAGATATATGTCGAGTACATCGTCAATGAAAAATGTTGTTTTGCTGCTCTTCGAAGGCGTCTTGCGGTGTCAAGATGAAGAACCACCCATTTAAGTAACTCACCTTCCCGTTTTAAATGGACTAGGTTCGGAATTCAGGCGCTGAGGATTGCGTTCAAAGACTGAACCTGCAAATTGAATAATTGGCTCATTTTCGACACTTTTCAGTAATTTCTACCTGAACGTTAGCCCAAAAGTGTCAGCACTGTCTGCATTGTTGAGCGGCCTTCTTCATATATTACAGAACACGCAGCGATTTTTTCCACTTCTCATATGTTCATCTTCAAATTTTCTCTCAATGGCTTTGGTCAAAGAAAGACTCAAATTTGAAAATAATTTGTTGGACCCAAATTCCATCTGCTGGGGGCTGTACTAGCAGGTTTAAATGAGAGAGTCGCTCGGTCCAGTCCAAGTGTGTTACAGACAACTGAGCCAGATCTTTAACAAATACTCCTCTTCAGACTGTTGAGATTGACACACAGATTGACTTGATGTTTGAGTGTCCAGGAGTACTCTTGTCCCAAGGCTCTCAACGATACTTCTACAAGATTATTCGGAACCTTCAACCAAGATATGTAAGAAAGAATACATTGATAAATCTAGACCGCATCCTTTATTAATTGGGCTGACTTGACAGTGAAAATCATGTGCGATTCAGGAGGGGTTTGAGGTCAAAATATAACACTTAGAATGGATGATTTTTGCCGGAGGGCCATGTGAATATCAATATAACCCAAGGGAACCAACCCAAGGCAATTTATTTTGGAAGGCACCTAGCAAGGCGTGAAATTTATTTTCGTGGAATATAGCCTGTGCATTGGGCATTAATAGTGGCTGTAGAACTTAACCTGGGTTCCAGCAGGGTAGAGGAAGCCTGGCCGTACTGTACAGTCAGAGGCGACCGATTCCACAGCATACACAACGTATACCGACCGTATCATGAACGGCACATTGGCGGAAGCCCAGCACATTTTTTGTTAGCTTTCTCACCGACTCCGTTCCACCATGATAAATTTTGTGGCCATATGGGATTACACTGCCAATTACTCTTGGCGCTTTGTTAGAATTCACATTCACAAGTTGCGGCTGGAGAATGAATTAGGGGATCTATAGTGTATTTGGCAGATTATATTGACTTCAGATCATGTTGAGTTAAGATAGTTACTGAAACCGGAATGAGTAGTGATAATGGATTACATTGAATAGAGTTCAAGTTACCTGTCATTGATTTTTTGTCCTTCTCCCGAAATCATATCCTCCACATCCCGTTTGGGTGCGGTGGGACCCTGGAACAGGATGATGTTTCGGTAAATGTCCCTGACATCAATTCATGTAGATTCCTACTTCAGGTTCTCGCTGTGCCTGCACCCTGAAGGCAACCAATGTACAGGATGAACTGGAGTTTGAATCGTGATCCCTGCCGGAAAATTGGATGGGGATTCAGGAGCCGGAGGGGGAAGGATGGTCAAGAAGTTGAACAAGGCGTGGTCGATGTTTGCTTGACTGGCAAAAGCTCATTAGGGTCTTGCAGCATTTACACTTTGAATGTTGGTGTGTGTACCTGTGCCTTGAGCGTTGACACAGGCAAAACAATCGGAGATTCACTTTGCCAAAAGACCGTAGAAAAAAAAGCTGAAGCCAAGGCAGTGACAAGACAACCCGGCGAGTGCAAACGATGTGAAAACCCGGGGTGATGGGCGAGACCTTGAAGCACTCTCCAATCCCCTCAATTCGACTCCAAATCCAATCCAGCTTTGCTTTCATACTTTACCTTTCAAATAACATGCTGCGAGCGCGAGGCGGGGTCTTGAATTTTGAATGTTTGATGAATCCGGCGCTCCCAGATTTCGAACAAGAATCTCAGATTCACATAAGATACATATAGCATGGGAACCAAGGAAGTGCAAGAGAACATAATCAGAGAAAAAAAGCTGCGTGAGGGAAGATCAATTAGTAATAGCTGAGGCCAAGAGAAATCCAGAGATCCCCAATTTCATCCGTTATATTGCTAGAGCTGAAGCTGGAGACAAACCGCGCCGAGCCCTAGCCATAATCGCCAGGGCACATCAATCCCAGATCTAAATAAGATAACACGGTGTGGAAGGGTAAAATTCCCGGTGCATAGGTTCTGTAAAGGGGTCGGTAGTCCGTTGAGAGGTTGAGTGGATGCAAGGAATAAAAATCAGATAAATGTCCCGAGCCGTAGAGTATGAAAAGAACGAGATAGTAGAGTGAAAGTGTTGAAAAATGACGTGGGAAGAGCGTGAGGTCGTTTGGTGCGAATTCAGGGGTGTTGGTGGCTAGACAGCCCATTGGCAGCATTCCGAAGAGGAGGGGGCAAGGTCCCTTGGTGGTACCTCTGGGCGTTTGCCCTGCACTGGCCACGGTTGTGGTGGTACGATGGTAAAATTGCACACTAATCACTATTTATGGTACAAACAATGATCGGAGGAATGGTAAAAATAATGTGTATGTAAAGCCGAAACCCGCGTGTGGTTGGATTTCCATGTGCCGGCCATCAAACCCTACCACAACGGAGGCCTGAAACACAAGCGAGGGAAAATGAGATGGAGAGGAGCTAGAGCTGAGGCAGTGACCTAAGAACCCCAAGGCTGTTCAACCTGGAAGGCTTGTCAGGGTGGTCATCTGGAGTGAGCTGAACAGCATTCTCTTTCATCAAGACAGACTTGTTGATGTCATTGAGATCACCAAGCCACTCAAAGCGATGCAAAAGTGAATTCCCTAGGTTGTTCAACTTGTCTGTTGCTTGTTCCCCTTGCCCATTGCTTGTTCCCCTTGCCTGTTGCTTGTGCCCCTTGCCTGTTGCTTGTTCCCTTTGCTTGTTGCCTTTTTCCTCCCCCCATTTTTCGTTGCTCATTTTCTGTATGACTTTGTATTTGCTGGGCTGTCTGCCTGTCTCAATGAAATGATGCACCAAAGTGCAGCAGTGAAATCAAATACAAAAGAGTTAGACAAAGTCTACGCTCCAATATATCTCAAATCAACCACTAACAACTCCAATGCCTTGTGTATGTGTTCAGGGAGGTAGGTCAGGCATATTGACCTTCAATCTCAATAAGGCACCTAGTGAATCCCACTCCCCTGTTGGCATACCTTAGACCTCTCAGACATTGGCTATTGTCTGAAGTCTTCATTTGAGCTATACCAGTTTATTGGACTTGGTCCTTGTGTGATAACTTGGTTACACTCTGCACAGCCTTGTGCCAACTTGCCTAAGTCCAACAGTGGGTAGTTAGTGGTAGTAACTACCCACTGTTGGACTTAGGCAAGTTGGCACAAGGCTGTGCAGAGTGTAACCAAGTTATCACACAAGGACCAAGTCCAATAAACTGGTATAGCTCAAATAAAGACTTCAGACGATAGCCAATATCTGAGAGGTCTAAGGTATGCCAACAGGGGAGTGGGATTCACTGGCACTATTTACTTTACATGCCAGTTTAAATACTTTACTTGTGCTAAAAGGGTATAAAGGTTGTGAGAATAAATACATTTTTCTGGAGTTAAAACTCCGTATTAGGCTGTGAAAACAGCGCCCATGAGTCATATTTATCGGTCCTAGTAATCCTCCGATGCGATTTCCGAGGAAAAAACCATTTTCCCCAAGGGAAATGTACAGCCTTTTGAATTGTTTCCAGGCACAGCCTGTATCTATAGCCATCTAGACCTTGCCAAGTGTGCCCAAGTCTTTCTAGACCTCTTACATATGGTTCTAGGCATTTTCCAGCAGCTTCCATGTCTGCTCTAGGTGTGAACATGCTCTGGAACTACCCGGAAATCACTAGGTTCAACCACTAGATTCCTAATTAGGTAGATACCATCAAAATGACCTCGTAAGGTCACCTATAGTATATCCCTGAGTTCTGTAGCCATTTCTAAAGTCCTTCCAACATTCCATGTGTTTGATAATGGCCTAGTGTCCACAGAAATCCTCAAACTCACTGCACACAGTGTACAGCTTGCAGGAGTATTCTATGACCAGTGTGATAAAAGTGATGATGAAACCGGTGTTTGAAACATGTTAAGCAGCCTAGTACTCAGTCCTGGGAGTAGACTAGTACTCTATGTAGCCCTATGGACTGGTTTTATCAGTTGTTTCCAACTGAAAGGTCGCAAAATTTGGTTATTTCAGGCATATTCAATTTCATGCCTCATCATCGGCATCAAATGCCAATTGGGCCGCTACAGCATGTTGCGTCATGTGGGCATGTCTGGATGTTTCCATGATTGACACTTATGTTCACCATTATATTATATTATAAAGAATCATTTATTTACTGTGGAATATCTGCCATATGGAATTACCCTATCCCAGCAATATTCCATATAAAGAACTCTACTGTATGTGGATGGGACACCGGGTGCCAAAGAACGTCTTTGCCACGTCTGTTGCCTTGAAGATTACAAAGGTAGATAGAATATCAGACCCGACGCATTGAGGGCGCATCCAGGATGATGGAGTGAGCTGAATAAGCTGCATAATATGTAGGTGATGCGTCAAATCTCTTATGATGCTGCGAAAATAACAAAAACCTGATAGCGAACTCAGCACCACACAGCGCATCATACAAAAGGTGGAATGAATTCCTGACTATGGACAGCAAGAGCTGTACTCTGAACTATAAATGGGAATGTAAACGATGAGAACGTGCCAGGCCAAAAGAAAGGCTGAAATGATGCATTTGTGGTCTTAAATGCGGTCACCGCATGCCAAGATAACCATAAAGAAACTGGATTATACGTGTGATGAATGAACAAGGCAAAAAAGGAAGGGTGGTCGCATGCAATGAGTATATGTACATGACTCACCGGATCAAACGCATGTGAAAAATGTGCATGTAGTCGCATAAAGCTGGACATCAAAGGCAATAAGAATCCAAAGCACCTGGAAAACTGGCGACTCGTCGCAAACCTCTGCAGACACCAGAATCCTACTTTGCATTATAACAAACCAGAGGGTCTGGCCGTAAACAGGATGGCACCAAGCAGATCCGGGGTGGAATGGATTCAAATTTGGAGTGTGGGTCGGGGAGGGGTGGTATGTACCTGCTTGCCTGAGTTTGGGCAGGCGTGGATTTTTTTTTCATTTTCCGCTCCGTTCTGAGGCCCATAACTATGGCCATGCCAAAGCAGGTTTTGTTGATCCATTAGGATCTGTTGGGGATTAGGGAACAAACCCGTGCTCTACAGGATCAGAGGGGGGGCGTCGGCGCCGCTGACACCCTGGTTCATACCGACAGCGGGCTCAGAATGACGGCAGGCAGGGTTGTGGAAGAGATACCACCGATGTATATGGAATAATGAGGGCGGTGTTAACAGTTGCCGGTTAATCTACATCACCACTTCACTGTACTGGCCATTTAAACATTGGAGCCGAGTGAAAAACATAAATTACTGGAAAAATGCGAAATTGTTATCTTGGGCACACCGCCACCCAAGAGAGGCGCGCACACAGAATACGAGTGAACCAGACCCAAGACCGTTCGGAAGCCAGGATGAACGGGACAAGATTCACACACCTGTACTAACCCGAGAGATTCATGTGCGTACATGTCGGCCGCGAGTGAAGGCGAGTTCCTCGGATATCTAATGGGATTCAGCTAGTAGATGTTACTAGAGAACCCTTTAATATATTACTGTGAGTCTCGCGAACGAAAGACTGCACAATGGCCCCCAGGAATTTCTCAAACATAAAACGAGAACAGTAAACGGAACAATGCGACACACCACCACTACGCGCTGTCATCGCGAGTCGAACGGATGTGCAGTGGAGGAAGTACCCTCTGTAAGAATAATCGCCAAGAGTACATCATTAAAGGGTGACTGTGCAGTGGGGGAAAGGACAATGCATCGATTTGTCAAGAACTACATTGGATTGCCATGAATATGCACATCATGGTGACCATAGGATGCGACGTCGGATTGGAGAGAACAGCGAAAAGGATCCGGACGCAGGAGTTAAGCCGGAGGTATCTGGGGGATGAGGCTCAGAGGCCACCTCAGCGACCGTGGTGCACGCTGGCACAGCGAGGCTTTCAATTGTGCGGCGAACAAAGCAGAACGTTGCAGAACGTTCAGTACATTGTTTGGGGGGTAACCACAGAGAACAGAGAGTGGGTCAGTAGGCTCTTGCGTTGTAAGACAAAAATGGCAAAGAGGTCAAACGCAGCAGTGGATGCTCGATGGCGCGGCTATGGGACTGATAGACCGTGGAGAGGACATTCAACGAAGATGGGAGGGGTGACGCGAGTGGTTTGTGAATGCAGAGATGTCGGATCAGCGGAGAACCGTATCCAGTAAAGCAGGGAATAAATAGACGGATGAGAGTCAGAACATAAAGTGGAACAGAAAACACACCTCCGGCTGCTCGCCACCCTCTATCCAGCAACCGCTCCGAGACCCCTGAGATGAATGCTATGGATGCCTGAACGTTGAGCACATGACATTGGTCATTGTGTGATGAGAGAGGAAACAGATTCGCGTCGCATCGAGGCGCAGACAGGCGAGCGATTCTGTGCTTGAATGCAGCCGGAAAGAGAGAGGCTGGTACGGTGGAGGGTCTGAATCAGTAAAAGCGGCGGGATTGAGGGGGATGAATGGGTAGGCAGACTTTAAGGCAGTCCGTATAGTGGAGTAGTGTTGCCGCGACTTCCGACTTGGCCCCCCCAAGTCAACTTACCGAAGTCAACTTGAGCCGAGTCAAGTCGAGTTGTTAGATGACTTCACTGCGACCTCCAAGTCTAGTGCAAGTTGACTTGAACCGACTCGAGTGACTTGAGTCAGGTAATTTTACCAAACATTGTTTTTTTATCAGTAGTTGCGATTGGAACACTTTTTTTTTCTTCTTCTGACCGAATGTCACGAGTGTGACGCAATGTGGCACTTGTCACGCCTATGTCACACGTGAGGCAGTTTGCATTTCAAGCCAGTTACGAATACTGATTAAATTTGAAAAAATATGCATAAAATCCAACATCCATTATATGGGGCTTTTAATGTGTCTGACTTGTAAAATAGACATAGGAACCTAGTGTGAATGCATATTAAACACTGTTTCATCATTTCCTGTACAATTTTGATTGCAATTCATTTGTCCCCTATTCCTACGCAATGTGGCAGTTACTGCAGCCATTTCAAAAAAAATACCTCGACTTGACTGACTTGAGTCGACTTGAAGTCACTCGGAGTGACTTCACTCAGCTCAAGTCGAGTTGAGTTGAGTCGAACTTGAAATCAAGTCGTTTTACCGAGTCGCGACTCGACTTTTCGAGTCACGGCAACACTATAGTGGAGATAGGGAGGAGACCACAGCCGGCCAGATGTAAACGAGCTTCATATTAATCGAAGGACAAGAAATGAGTGCAGCCGGGAATAGACGTACCAGTAAGTCGGAGAATGTGCAATGGATCAGTTTCAGGACACGATTAGGTCGACAACGTACCTGCAGCCTTAGTGCCACCTGCGCACCATCTCTCACGCTCTTCCCCGGGTGAATGCACCCGCCCTGATGTGTGCAATTCCCAGTCGAGAGCAGAGATCTGTGGCGTCAAGGGGTAGATGACGGACCCTGGGCCGCAAAGTGGGGCTGAACGGGATGAGGGTCAGTTAAGCGGAGAATGAGGCCTTGAGGGGAAAGATGGGTATGTAGACAGTTGAACAGAAGAATGAGCTACGAAGAGGAAATGAACAGAGGCAACGAAGAACTGTTCATACCGTGAACTCTGTTGCACAGAGTTGTGTCGCCCATCTTTCCGTGTAATTCCCGGCAGTCTAGTATGTTGAGCGGCCTGCAAAATCGGATTAACATTGAGCGGAAGGAGGATTGGGAATGAAAAGAAAAGGTGAAAGCGGAAGAGGAATCTGGTATCGAGATAAGGATAGAGGGAGTATGAATGTCGGGATTTTCTAAAAATGCGAGGAAAGCGCCATCGCGAAAAGGGTCGCAGGTGAAACGAGGATGAAAGGAGGGAGGGATTCTATCGGTTCAGATCGAAGGAAGGCAATGTCGACGGGATCAGCCTCAAAGACGCAGGCCTTGGGGAGTTTTGGAGCAAAGTTATTGAGGTGCAAAAGAGGAGGGAAATGGACTAAAACACGTGGGGGATGGGAGGAGACGAAGGTATTCAGGAAAATTATCGTATATGAACAGGCTGCACGCACTGGTGTCGGGGCTTGTGCAGCGGAGTGTCAGGGATAGAAATGTGTTAGTTGTCGGCGGACTAGGCTTGCGAGAGCGATGCTCAGGCGGGAGACCATGGATGTCAATACAACAGGAACCAAAGCAGTTCACCAATGCGTAGAAACCGAGGGATTAGACGCGACTAGTGATGGTGAGAAGAAAGATGCAACGTAGCTGTGTTGGTCGACAATTGCAAACCGAAGAACGATGGTTGTGCGCAAGCCACGTGTGATAAATTCCTGGACCCTCAGGTATTAGCAGTACTCCTATAGGTCCTTTACTCACCGGTCGCGAAGAAACGGGCCGAGAGGAAGAGAATCCGAAAGCAAAAACAGATGAGGGAAAGAATAATGGATAGAGTGTTATTAGGCTTCAAAGGCTCACAGATAGTTTGCGCCGTGCAATTGCTGCACCTAAGTGTGGTGACATGTTGTATACTGCTAGCTCTTAAGGGGCTAACGTCCACTGGATTCAAAGTGTGCCTGAGAGCCTAACCTTGGATAGCAAAAATGTCTACCACCAGAGTTTGGCCCGAATAAATCACGACCACTATTTGGCCAATACTTGATGTATTGGCCAAATATTGGTCGAATATTGGGCCCTAGTATTGGTCCACCAATATTTGGCCAGTACATCCAGTATTGGCCGAATATTGCATAGCTTTTACTTCGTCATGGACTTTAAGATTTTTCGAGGACGGCGTGGGAGTTACGTCATTCGAGTGGCTCTTCTCCTACCCTCATCCCGCCGCGACGTGGTTGCTCTTCCGAACCCACCTTCCACCCAATTGCTTAGAAACTTTACACACTTATTCATGTCCTATTCCTGTCTCTGCACCCCGTGTTTTGGCCCGAAATCGGCCCAGTAGCACCTCCTATGACCAATTTCAATCCGGACGCAGAACACCGCTCAAACACGCTTTGACGGCACCAATATGCGTCTGAGACACCCCGTAAGCTGACGCACCTCTCTGCCTCCAGGAAAAACTTCCCGCACACAATGTTCAACTGGGTCAGGCCCGACAGGACGCACTGAGTGCGGTGCGACATAACGCCGATGGACGCGTACACAGCGCAAGGGAGGGTTGGGGGACGTGGCGCGGGCAGTGGCGAGGCACAAGGTGCGTGGCCCTTTCTTTGCACCCTCTGTCGAGTGTAGACGAACAAACGCCTGACCCCGCGCGCAGAACCTCGAATCACCCCTCTTTGGGAACGGCTATGGCGCAGGGGACCACCGCCGAAGATGCCAGACAAAGTAGATCTCCTCATCCTCTTACCGCCACATGGACATTGATGAAAAATTCGACGCCCGCAGCTCCGCCTCATCCCCGGGTGACCAACATGCACCACGAGCTGCCGCCGGTGCATATGGGCTACTAGGACGCCAATGCCGATCCCGATGCACGTTTCGCCTTCCGCGGTGTCCGCTGCGCAAGCGCTGGCGTCCCTTGCGTATGCTGCTGGGCCTCCGCCTGCGAGCGCGCCGTCACCGTCACCGGGTTCGCTCCCGCCTTCGCGTCCTTGCTCGGCGTCGATATCAAAGACGTATCTGTTGTATTCCCTCTCGCCGCCCAACACCAGCGCGCGCACGCGCGCCGTTATTGCTGCCGCGACCCCGGGCGGTGTACCAGAGGCGGTGCCATTGCCCATTCCCCTCCTCACGCTGCGCATCCCGCAGGGGGCGCGCGCGCGGACAGGGTTGTGCTCTACAAGTTCTTCGACTACTTCGTGGCGAGCTCACATGGTCTACGATGACGCTGAGAAGCTCTACGCCGGGGTGCGCGAAGTCTTACATCTTGGAGCGGCGCTGATGATAATGTACATGAACAGCGCGGACCATTTCGCTCTGCAGAACGCCAGCATGCAGCTCACCATCTCCCACAAACGAATCACGAGTCTGTTCGACATGCAGCTGGAGTGCGTGCTCCCCCTCACTCTTATCGTCGGACTGGACTCATGGGTGCATTTACAGCTGCGAGTTCATCCAGGAAGGCTCCACTGGCGGGCTTGTCATTTTTGAAGACCGCCCAAGCTACTGGGGCGCGTGCGATGTCGAGATTCACCACCTGGAGAAGGCCACGCACCTCGAGCCTGCGAAGGTATCGATCGTCGGGCAGGCCCGCTGCGTGCGTCGGTGAGGGTGTGGTGGTGTACGAGCAGAGCAGGATCAACATTACGGTGCGTGGATTTGTGGTCTTCCGTGCCTCTGCAGTTTTGACTGACATCTTGTGCTGTAGATCTCGCTTGACGCTCTTCCAGGTACGCTGTGTGTTCTCTTCTCCCTAGAAATTCACAGCTGACTATTGTGCTCTAGCTTTGACAGCACTTGATTTTCGCTCGATGTTGTGCTTTAGCGCGTGGGTGAACTGGCGCTAGCGGCACGAGTTCCTGAAGTATGTGTTACTTCTTCCCGGCCGTTCCTTTCTGATCTTCAAGTTCTCATTACTCAGCCGAGCTTTCGCTCGCCCTCTTCAGCGACACCTCGATGTATATGTACGAGACCCATGTATTAGATAGTCAATGGATCTTATTTTTTTGCCAAATTCGTACGGTGTGGCGAAGGGAAAATATATATTAAATGGCGCGGCAGCCCTAGGCAAAAAATGGTCAGCCAATATCTGGCCAATATTCGATCCAATATCCGGCCGATATTTGGCCAATACAACGTCTAATGGCGGAATATCGGCCGACCAGTATTTGACCGTTATTTGGCCAATACTCCCCCAATACAACATGTATCGGCCAAATATTGGTCGTGATTTATTCGGGCCAAACTCCGGTGTACACAGGTGGATATCTTGAATGCCAGCGAGACGAGCGGAAACAAAGAGGTTTGATCCGAAGATCAACACAGCCACACAGCTTCTTCTTCCCACCATCTCCGGCGCACCTCTAGACCCCAGGTCGCCATGCTCTTCTCCTCGCTCGCTCGGCCCGGAAACGATGTCTCGCGCCGCCTCGGCACGGTGCGCGCTTCTCAGCATCAGCCTGAATAATCCCTTCACGCTCGCCAGGTCCAAGCTTGGCCTTTGATACCGTGACAATAACTCGTGCGTCGCGGAATAGGACGGCAAGATCGAAGGACGACGACAAAGTAACATGCGACATAGTCAGCTTCGCCTTCCCTCCTGTCTCATTCTCTCCCGTTCTCCTTCCGTCCTGCGCTGTACCTCCGCCCTGTCCCTCGTGCCTTCGCTCAGCTCTCATCTGTTCCGGCCCCTCTGAGCTCTCCTCTCCGTGCTCGCCTTCATCATGATCGCGCTTCTTCTCCATTGACCCTCACTTTCGTATTATCTCTCCCTCATCCTCTTTTCCCTCGCCTCCGTCCCTTCCTCCACCCCCCTTACCTTCCTTGTACCCCTAGTGGCTCTTCACTCAAGCTTGGCGGCACCGTCCCGCACCCGTTCTCTCTTCCATCCGTTCTCTTTTGTTATCGGCATCGCCCTCCCTCGTCCCCCTCTCTTCTTTATACCTCTGGCCTTTTCCTTTCCTTATACTTCTGTCAACCTTCCTTCGTTCCGTTTCGTCGTGTCGCGCCGAATCCTCTCCCACCTTCGGCTCCCTCCCCTCTCCGCCCCGCGTTCCCTTCCGTATTCCGCTAACACCCACCCTCCACCCTTGTACACTTTCCCCAATACACCCATACCTAATACGGCGCCTCTAGCAGCGAACGCGAGCATAAACGAGTCAGCCAACGATCGCACACCGACCGTCCTTGCGTCTGTAGTAGTGTGCGTGCAGATAGTGGAAGTGGTACAACGGGGCCGGAAAGAAGAAGTGGGGTTCGTGGACGGTGGCGGTACGAGGTAGAATTTACTTTGAGGAGGGGGGATGGAATGGACGGCGCGTGAGCCTCGAGCGCTTCAGGTCAACTCGCATGGACTTCACGGATTGTTAAGCTTTTCATCCTCTTTTGAGAATACCCGACTGATACATATATCTGAAGTACATCGTCAATGAAAACGTTGTTACGCTGCTCTTCGAAGGCGTCTTGCGGTGTCGAGATGAAGAATCACCCATTTAAGTAACTCGCCTTCCAGTTTTGAATGGGCCAGGTTCGGAATTCCGGCGCTGAGGATTGCGTTCAATCACTGAACCTGCAAATTGAATAATTGGCTCATTTTCGACACTTTTCAGTAATTTCTACCCGAACGTTAGCCCAAAAGTGTCGGCAGGAAGTCTTACTTGCCTTCACGAGCATCTCGAGCATCTGAAGGTATGTCCCCTCATTTCATCCAGTAGCACTTCACGATTGTTTCGGGCATTCTATTGTGAGCACCCGATTTGAATCCAATTCATTCCTGCCTCGAGCCGATTTCCTTAATTGATTCCAACGCTACGAACGACATGAGAGTCCCTATTTTCTGACTCCACACACAAAAAGTATGGGGAGGACAATCATTATATATATTATTGCATCGATACCATCCATTCTTCACTATTCTGTGCAATTAAAACAACGAGGATACTGCACAAGGATGTGAGTGTTAGTTGATCGCCACCCCAGCTTCGTAACGGCTGGCACGCAGAATGGGAGGGGACGGCTCGAGGGCGATGACACACGCTGTATGAAAGTGGAGTAAGGCACAGAAAAGGGGCTGGGTGCCGTGCGGCACACCCTTGATATCACAAGTCGCACGAGTACCCACGACCTGGCCATTTCGTTCGCGGCGGGGTAGCGGGAAGGGATCATTACGCTCATTTGTGCACCGGAAAAATCCCCGGAACCGGTGTTTGTGAGGCGGACCGGACGTGCAATGACATTTACCTATTTACGTACCGAATGGAGGCCCCAGCCGAGAGATCTGTTGAGTTCGGCGATGTGCTTAGGTATCCAGTCACGAGAATGACTGTTCTTTTGGGTGGTCTGAGTCGGCGGGATTCAATAGGTTTCTGGAAAACAGGTTGGAATCTTCTGCCCGCGAGCTCAGTAGTGATGAGTGGGCTCGACCGAAGAAAGTGAACAATAACAAAAAACATGAAGAGATATACGGGTGCTTTTACACCTCCATTTGAATATCGTAGCACAAAATACAACTTCTTTTTTTTGCGTTTCTTTTTTCTCCTCCTTTTCGTTCGCTTTTACATGTTTCACTGGAAATTTATCCCTCTCCTGAATACCGTATACTACGGCAACAGGGGAATGTTAATTAAAGCGGCAGAGTAAATGATGAAAATGCTGCACAGAACGTCAGCCGAAGACAGACTAGCCAGTGAAATATGGGCTTACAACGCCGTTCAGCAGCTAGGAGAACTAAACGGCATACCACGCGGCGTGAAGGCCTCGAGCGTGCCGTCCACACTGTCGTCCGCGAAGACGCCCATGCTGGCAAATGCAAACGTCTCCTGCGCCGAGTTGTCGAACATCTGCGCACTGAGTACGTTGCCAGCCTCCCACGTGCCCGGGCCAAAGCACTGGATTGTGTTCTCTACCTGCTGGTACCCACTCGCGGCGTCAAAGTCCGCGCCGGGGTCCTGGGCCTCGATGCCCCCGTCAAAGCGCGCCTCGAACAGGTCGGTGCTGAGCGTCTCATGCTGGAACGACTGGCGCTTGCCAAAGCGCATGTTTGGTCCCACGTACGAGACCGTAAAGCGGGTCGAGTTGGCGTGGTCGCGCGACACAATGTCCATCAGGCCGTGCTTCGGGTGCGTGAAGCGGAACACGGGAGCATGCGGGTGCAGATCGCCTTCACCGCGACGGGCGAGACGGTGCGCTTCCGGCGCGTAGCCCAGGAACTCGATTGGCTCCTTGGAGAAGTCACCCAGCACGCGTCTCATGAGGTCGTCGTGGCGCTCCTGGTGCCAATCATCCTCCATGCGCTTCTGGAAGACGTCGAGGGCGATGTTCTCGATACCCGAGCCCCCGAAGCCGTTGTTGGCCCTTGCCAACCAGCCAGCGGATTGAGCAGCCTTAAATGCAGAGCCAATCGAGAGCACCGTGCCCGCGAGGCCAAACACGCAGCCAGCGACTGAGCCTGCGGAGCCGTCGCTGGTCGCGCAGCCCTGGATCGCGGTCGCAATGGAGCCAATCCCGACAGCAACGTTGAATGCCTGCCACGCGAGCCCAACGATGAAAGGAATGAAGAGCACGTCGGTCCCATCAATCTGGCCAGGCTCGCCGATCTCCATCAGAAGTGCGATCTTCGGATGGTTAGGCAGTGGGTGCTGGGTAAGATTCAAGTAGCGTCCCCGCCATTGATCTCTCGGCGCAACTGGGAGGCTGTTCCAGTCAAAGTCCTCTGGCGTCCATGGCGGTAAGGCGTGGCAAACGGAAATAAGAGAGAGACAGAAGATGAGTGAGAGAAGCAGAGCGCCGCCGGCCGGTCTGAAAGTCATGTCGCGTGTAAACGAGATTAGTTGGATGATCCGCTGTGGACGAAATAGCCGTGAATAAGTCACGAAGGTTGGCAACTGAGATGGACAGCGAGCGTGAGAGCAGCTGAATGAAGAGCGTTTGTAGTTCGAGTGGTGCTGAGGATATGGCACCGTGGCCAAGACCTTTATATGTCATTCGAGCCCTGTAGATACTCATCTTTCTAAACCGATTTCTCCACCGGTGCTTCGAAAACACCGTTCTCAAGTGGTCCAGCACAATCTCGAAACTTCTGCTATACTAGTGTCTAAAATATCTACATCATCTTCCAAGAACTTTCCGTAATCAATCCCGCTAACACTATGTGTCGCTGAGCACGGAAGTTACTCTCCAACCCCGAGGCGAGCCATGCTCCTACCGTGATGCTTTAAGACAAAAGATTAACTGAATGCGCCAAGTTAGATTGAACCGTTATTTTTCGTGACCCACCTGCCGCGAAAGTGGATAAGGCAATGATGCTTAGTTGTTTAGCAAGTGTAGAAATGGTCTATGCTATTCTAATGGACGAATAATGGTCTCTCCTAAGGTTACCGTCCGAGGACGCGAAGTCGGACTACCACAATTGCAATTGAAGGACTACCAGCCGTGCAACCCCGCCCGACGGCGCGACATCGGATCGCCGCAATTGCAATTAAGAAACACCCTGATCAGGTTGAAAAGTTCACTCGAAGCCCGACTTGACCCGGGCTCTACCCATATGTAGGAGCGTGGGTCGGGTCCAGCGATTCCTTCTCGCCGAAGCCCTGAGTCACCCGACTCCGGCCCCGGGGTTTCAAGCCCGACCCGACGCTGGTAATACTAACCCGGTCTTTGCCTATTTTCTCACACCAAAATCTTCAAGGAGTATATACAAAAAAGTGGGAGTGGGACTCGGCCAAGTTGAAGCAAGTCCCACAGTTTGAACAGAGTCCCACCTTGGTCCCACCACTCTGATCGGCGGCCCTCAACGTATCATTCTCGGCATGGCGCCGCCAATTCCCAGTATTTAGGCTCAGTAATGCATCTCAGGGCGCTTTTTCGAGCATATTTATTCTGGGGGGAACTGTGTTACCTTCAGCTGAGAACCCGAGTCGCAGTGTTGGTGTCTATCCGAGGTTCATCTAAGTCCCACTTTCACCCTTCTTGTCATTCCTTGACTTTGTGTCAAACTTTATGAATGTCCTTTTTATCATTGCCTCTCGTCACGGCGATATCCTCATGTATCGCCCACAGGTGCGAATTCTGCTTTTTTGATCACCAGTGACACGCGCTCATACCGTTCAACGTTAATTGCAACGTTGCAGATACCCTACTAGTTTGCCACCCATTTAGAGGCTCAAAACGAATAGACATAGCCACGGTTTTGACCCTCCAAACTGGGCGGCAAACTAGTAGGTGTTGCCACTCGGGGGGTCGATGACAGGCTGAGACGTATATGCGGTGCGCGACGCGATGCTCAATGTGACTTTAAGGAGACCGGCTGGGTGACAAAGAATTAGCACCCGCCCGATAAAATCGGAAGATTACTTTAAGAGAAAAAAGAGCTGACATCATACCAAAAGCCCACGGATCTTATTAGCGTCCTACACACGCGTGGTTTGTTAGGGAGAAGCAGGAATACCTCCACACACGCGAGACAGTGGGATCCAGTACAGGTCTGAGAAAAAGTTGGGAGTAGAAAGAAGAAAGAGAGGAGATTTAACGAAAGGGAGGAAAGGTGAGAGAAATGAATATGACTCACTGCTTTAGAGGACTCCGAGACGGGGGACGGAGACGGAGAATGTGAGCGCTGACGATTCGACGTATGGTGACCATATTGAAGTTTTAAAGAGCATCTGTACAGGCGACAGCAGCGCTAACAGCCAAAAATCGCTTTCAAAGGAGCCGTGAAACGTGCGCAGAGGAGCGTCATATCGACAGGGAGGATCATTCGAGATATTAGAGTACGAAATTAGACGATATGTCT
The DNA here is from genome assembly GCA_014462655.1 of Mycena venus. Lineage (NCBI taxonomy): Eukaryota > Fungi > Basidiomycota > Agaricomycetes > Agaricales > Mycenaceae > Glaucomycena > Glaucomycena venus. Next base: position 1,833,626 of record JACAZI010000005.1, on the reverse strand, counting down.
GTGTGGCCGGCGGGGACCGCCTGGGAGGAAGGTAAACGGCTTAAAAAATGATGGGTTTTGCGTCTGCAGCGGGAATATTTGAGTCATACACCTTTAACGACCCAGATATAGTCCTAGAATCGAGGTCCTGCATACACAATACCCTCGGTACTGTAGCCGTTCGCAACGAGCCACGGCGGTCATGGTGCGCGGCGAGAGACGAGTCAAACACTGTCGAGATGCAGTGGAAGGACAGTCTTAAGATAGATCTGATGGGAACGGCGAGACTGAATAGGGCTCTAGGGGCGAGAAGCGGAGTACAACACAGCGAAGAGGTATTTGGCACATGGCAAGGGGGTGTCAAGAATAAAATTTTGTATGTGGGGGGGTCCAGGGTTGGCCCAAAAAATAGTGTATGTTATAAAAGGCTTCAAAATGGCCAATAAGGCTTTTAGGAGGTCCCAGGAAGGGTTATTGGATACTTAATGAAATGTCTAGGACAGTACCTGCCTTCTGAACCTGTTCACCACCGGGGAAGAGGGGAGACGTACCGATAGAAATACCAACTTCGTTTTCCTTGCAGCGGCGCGTTGTTGATGGCGCGCGGGGCCGAGGTTGGGCAACGATATTTGAGACAAAGTGAAAAAGCCGGGGCGTAACTATTTGCGCATATAGAGATGGTGCTAAATACTCACTCGCACAAGCCTTACTATTTCAGACCAGGTACTTGGCCACCCTGCCTAGTTGGCCACTTGAGGGCTCGAGAGTCAGGGATTGATCATTATGACTGGGCATAATGTACAAACAAAGTGCGACCTCCAACGAATGTTCAGACCAAATTTTAGCCGAAAATGATCGGTTGATCGAAAGCTATGGCATCGCGGATCGGGATCCAAAGCGTGGGGACATCAATTTCTTGACGTCGGACAGTTCGCCTCACTTGCCATCGCCATTTCTCAACCATTTCTTCACCGATCCACGACCTTTGGGGCTCGTTCTGATCTCCCAATGCTGAGCCACTGTCTGTGATGCTACCCGATGGCAATGAGCTAGAATACCATTTGTAAAGCACTCAGGAATGCACAACTGCTCTTTTAGGTCAGTCACGCTGGCCACCGTCGCGGTACATAACACACTCATGCTATTGGCCTGAAGCCAGACACAGGACTTTTTACTATACAATACTTCATTCTGAGAGGTATTTTGAGATTTTATCTATTCATTTCTGATCGCTCTGCAGGCCATCATCTCAAATCATCCACTTTCAGTCTCGGTAATAGTCGGATTTTTTGAAGGAGTTGCCAGCATCTTGGAATGGAGTTGGGCATCCAGGTACGTCTCAATACTTACCATTGAGTAGCCTGGATCTTAATTTGACCCCTCTCGGCTTTTTTCTGGGTTGCAGACCCTCGTTCATCTCACAGCCCCAGTTTTGAGAGTTTTCCCTCAGTCAGAAGCAGGTATTCCGACCATTTCTACCTCATATCTACACCAGAACTATTTCAAATAGTGAATGTAGTCTCTATCTATCATGAAAAGTGCAGGCTACCACCACTTGAGAGCGCAACACGTAATTCAGCGGGGTGGCCAACTACCCTGTTATTTGGCCATGTTGGACTGCCGGTCAAAATAAATTCACTACGGATTCAAATCCTCGAATATTTTGGTGCATCTGTACTCAAAATCTTTGCAAGATGTATGCTCTCATTCTGACCTAGTTTGGGGGGGGCCGGCCCCCGGAGAAGACGAAGGCTGGGGCATAAATGCTTAAGTGACCAACTTCCTGGTCGTAAATAGTAGCACTACCGCAATACACGGACAAGACAGGGTTTGGCCACGAGAAAATGAGGGAGGCTGCAGAAAAGAAGTGAGCGATACTTAAAGAAACACGGATTAGGGAAGAAACAAGGTTGAAAAAACGTACCGACTTGGCGGCTTGAGCACGACGCGAATGAGCTTAGAAACCGCGAAACTCGGTATCCGCCCTCCAATCCGCGCCACATCCGTCCCTTGCGCAATCGATACTTGTTCCAACGGCGTCCATGGTTCGAGAATCTTCGAGGTAGAGAGCACTCGACGCTCGCGCACGCCGTCGGAGTGCTGAATATTCCACTGCAGGTATAGAATTGGATGAGTAGGGAATGAAAAATAAAATGCAGATTCTTACCTGCGCTACAGGTCCCGCCGCGATCACACGGATTGCCAGACATACAGATTCTCCGCTGCGCGAGCTACCTTGAATCGCGGAGCTGAGGACGGCAGTATCGCGCGTCGCCGTGCATCTTCGCCGCTAGGTGACAGTGACGACCACTTTACTGCCCGTCGTGCTGAATTCACCACAACATTGAATTGTGTGGCGGGCGCGGTGTTTTAGTGGATCACCCGCCAACGATGGAGGCGGAAGGCGAGGCGAGGAGCGCGCAGACGAGGGACGGATCGATGCCGTGATTGCTAGTGGCTATCCGTGCAGCGTTGAGTGCGGGCTTCCTGGATTGGCGTCGGTGGGGTGCAGAGGATTGAGGAGCTCGCCTCAACATCCCGCCCGGGGGCTAGAAAATAACCTGGAAGAGGGAGGAGAAATTAGCGTCGATATAAGTCAGTAGTGAGAAGAATGGCGAAAAGAATCAGAAAAGAACATAGAAAATTACGAAAGGCTAGCGAATGCGAAAAGAAGAAGGGAGGCGGGGATTGCAAGAAGAGAAGAAGGCAGGAAAAATAGTTTTAAAAAAATCGCACGTTGTATCCGTGAAATCCATCGCTCTCCCATATCGAAGGTTCCACATGTAGGGCGTTCTGTGCGAAGGGTGGCGGTTTCTGCTGCTTGGGACACCGACGTAGATGAGGCCGCCTTCGCTGGAGGACAGTAAAGTCGGAAAAAAAGCCAAGGCAAAGGAGGGAAATTGCTTACCACTGGTAGACAAATGCCGTGACCAGAGAAGTGGGAGAATAGACCTTGGGCACAAAAGATAAAGGGCGCCCAGGAAAGAAGCGGGGCTTGAGGGGCGACGGGAGATGGTCAACGTGGTGGCAAGAGGCAAGGGTGTGCGTGACACCATGATCGCCGCGGCGCCAACGGATAGCGCCGGCCCGCAATGACGTCGGCAGCGCACGGGACTTTATCTGAGGATTGCAAGAGGATTGCGGGATGGATCGGGTGTGGGAAACAACGTTCAAAAGCAGTGGGGCGGGATGAGCCGGATGTGGGTGGTGTGGGCGAGTGGGCGGGAGTGGGCGATGATCGATCTGAAGGCGTGGTCTTTCCTGGCACTGGCCGGATCAAGAGGTGGGCGGCCGATAAATCCGTGAAATCGACCTCTTTTCGGAGTTAGCTCGGAGTCCGGTCCGATCCATTTTGGGCTTTAACAAACGTCTCGCCTAACTTCTGCTTTGCGGCCGCGAAACAAATCTACGTGTAAAGTACAAATGAGAGACCCCCCCCCATTTTACCATCCTCCGAAGAGAACTATTTAGTTTTTATAATATTCTGGGGCCGGAGAGGGTCAGTAATGGACTATTTGCATCGGACCGGACATGCGATCTTGACTGATGGCAAGTCGATGTCCCGACATTCGCCGATCGAAGGAAAGCTGAAATGGCTGCGGGGTTCGGTCCGCAGGGGGTCGGTCCGAGAACCGCCTCGCTTAGAGGGGGGGGGGAGGGGGGTACAGCCACCACTTAGATTTCGGAGGTTGATTTCAAGAGGTTTCGGCCTGCCCACCTCTTGGGCCGGATGTGCGCGAGATATGGGGCTAGGATTCGGCTTTAATCGGCGGGAGGAAAGGTATGGCAGTTGTTGGAGAAGGTGGCCGTTGGTGTGGGACACGGATTGTTGGAAGGTGCACTGGGGAGTTGCTTTACGCCGCGACGCGTCAGGGGCGCGTAAGCAAACCACAAAAAGTCTTGGCACGTTCCTCGCGATTGAACGCCTGGACCGTTTTTGATGGCTTCCCCCGCTTCTGCTACAACCAAAAAAATCAGAACTTGGTGAGTTCCCCGCCCAAATATATGGGCGGGTAAGTCGAGGGGAAAAATGGATAATGTCAAATTTTGGTAAATTCAATCTTTAATAGGGGCGATATCAGCACAAGTCTGATTTTTCTGGAAAATTCAGACAACTCGGCCATATTGGAGGTGCAGACTTCAACACGAGTTCGTTTAGCCTAAAACCTAAGAATCCGTAATTCAAGACAATTCGGCCGCACCATTCAACCATGCCGAGGCTGTCGTTGGAGTATGCGGGCGGGAGATGGAAGAAGCTGGGGGCCATTCAGCTCTGTTTCCTTTGGTTGTATTAGAATTATCCCTACACCCGCGGCCTCGTCCCCACCGCCTTCACCCACACTGATCCATAATTCCCCATTCCGCCCCAGCTGGCCGACGCCCTACACCTGGGCAATGATCTCACCTCGTCCCCCGAAGGATTGGGTACAGAGGGAGCGCGCAATTAGCGGCATATTTGGAGGGTGAGATCGAGGGTGAGTCACAAGGAATGCAGGCAGACAGGTGACGGGAGAGAAACGGGGATGGGCAGGCGCTGTTGTGGTCAGCACATCTATTCATTATCAAGATGGGTATGTCGGGCAGGTATTGTATCATGTAGTAGCTCACTTGAGACAGACATTAAAAAAGAAGATAGTAAATGATACACGGACTGGATATGTAGCCTTTTGCTTTGCACGCTCCCATCGGGTGACCAGCCGCTCTACGCCTGTCTGTCCACACAATAGCCCAGCAGCAATGAGTCCCCATGTCCCAAGTGGGCCCGGCAGCGACGAATAACCTCTCCTTCGCGGTATGCGCGCACTCAGAATCCTCTCTCTTCCCCTCGCCCCCCTTCCGTTCCTCCCGCGGTCCATGCCTCGACCCCTTCCGCGCCCCCATGCGGCCTTGAGCTCTTTCTTCTATCCTTTCAGTTTGGGTGCGTTATCGACAAAGAGAGCGGGGTCGCGGTGGCGTGCGGTGATTTGAGATGGGCGCCCATTTGTATGGGCATGCCTGAGTCCCTGGTCAGAATTATCCAGAAGAAAAAAGACTCGGCGCACCGGTTATCGTGCTATGAACGACGGAGCCATTCTGTCGGCGTACAGCATGCTCGATGTCATCAGCGAGGGCACCCCACTCGCGAGGTCATTTTTGTTTGTTGATTGTGTAGCTTCGTTTTGACAGTGGCAAGGTCCAAGCGAAGTCCAAGAGGGCAGTGTGAAACGAGGGCGACTCGCGTGGAAAAGAGATACAAATGTCGAGATGTCGCCAGTAGTAGTACAGTGAGAAAATGTCACGCGCCGGAGGAAAACAGCGGACCGGACGACACTTGAAACCCATTGGCTAGCAATGGCTGCTGAACATAGGTATCAAATTTGATGTATCCCGATAGAGAACATAGCAATGGCCCCATTAAAATTCAGCGCTCTTGGCCATTTTTGAGCTCGGATTTCAGGGTAAGATTTGAGCTAAATACATATCAAAGCCCTCTGAATTCTCCCTTGTTCTCTCTTATTTTCCAACTTGAAAGACTTGAAAAAACACGGCCAGGTACAGACATGGCTCATGGGTCGGTAATGTCGGCTAGCCTCGGCAAAGCACAAGCACGTCATACGAAACTCACAAAGTACGGAGTTTGAATACGGTTCACGAACCACGTAATTTTCTGTAAAAAAAGCTTTTATAAAACTCCGAGAATTCATGGCTCACGATTCATGATCACCCAATCCTGCCGGGGAATTGACGGCGAAATACTTCGATTCTTCACTTGGAGTCGAGGTTGCAGTAATACACGCGGCGCTAGCAAACGGCTGATGGGCACTGGAGGTGTAATACTCCGATGTTGTTGAGTTTTCACTTCCCTGATGGCCGCTGTCATTCAGAATCACTATTTACTCGCTATCACCAAGTCGGAGAACATCAGACTCAGAGTGGAAAAATCCATTCCCCGTCGCGCCGGCGCTGAGCATGCTGTAAGCGTATTTATTCTTGGACGTTGCGCAGTCAGTTGACACGCGACTCGCGAGTGTAACGGTAACGATCGCCGTCTAAATATAGGGCAAAATAAATATAGAGGGCCTCGCTGCGGTTGTCACTTCTCACCTTGCCTTGCACGCTCCACGCTCCCTTCGCCACCCTCGCTTTCTCCCTCCCTCACCCTCATTCATACTTACACCAAATGCGCTGCCCCGCCCTCTGCCTCGTTGCCTTCGCCTTCGCTCTTCCTCTCGCCCTGGCCGCCAGTGCACACCAGCGCCGTGCGAACCAGAACCACCGGGAGCTTGCCAGGCGCGCAAAGGGTGATCTCCTGAACAAGCGTGACATATTCAATGACGCCCGATGGACCTTCTATTCCACCGGCCTGTCCGTCCTTTCCTTGCCTTTTTTTCCTTTGTTGCGGCCCCATCTCATTACATTCGCGTTAATCCAGAGGCGCTTGTGGCGGAACTAACTCAGACTCGGACTTTGTGAGATTATCTTTTGGTTTAGAATCCCAGGCTCACCATTATATGTCTAGATCGTGGCCCTTAACCAAGATGTGAGCTTCAGCCCATTCTCTGAGTCGGAGCTTTGTTCACGCCACCTCCTAGACATTCGGAACCGTTTACCCCAGCCAATACTGCTACAAGCAGATCACCATGACATACAACGGGAAGACGACTACGGCCACCATCGTCGACTCTGTTTGTACCTTTTCCCTTTCCTGTGGCACCCGAACTCAGCGTCTTGCAGTGCCCCGGGTGCCCCTCCCCCGGCGGTCTTGATCTTTCCCCCGGCCTCTTCTCGTTCTTCGCAGATGAATCGGTGGGCGTCATCTACGGGGACTGGAGTTTCGTAGACGATTCCGATACCACTACCAGCTCCACGCAGCAGAAGACCACGACGGCTGCCCCACCCCCGCCCGTTACTACTACGCACACGACGGCGCACACCACCACCACGGAGGCGAAGCTGACCACCAGCACCACCGCCCCCGTAGCGCCAAAGGAGACGACGTCCCCAACCGAGGCGAAGGAGTCCACCAGCACTGCCGCTCCCGCAGCACCGAAGGAGACCACGACTGTAAAGGCGACCACGGAGGCGAAGCCGACCACCAGCACCACCACCCCCCCACAGCGCCGAAGGAGACAACTTCGCCAACCTCGGCGAAGGAGACCACCAGCACTGCCGCTCCCGCAGCGCCGAAGGAGACCACGACTGTAAAGGCGACCACGGAGGGGAAGGCGACCACCAGCACCACCATCCCCGCAGCGCCAGAGACGACGTCCTCAACCTCGGCGAAGGAGACCACCAGCACTGCCGCTCCCGCAGCGCCGAAGGAGACCACGACTGTAAAGGCGACCACGGAGGGGAAGGCGACCACCAGCACCACCATCCCCGCAGCGCCAGAGACGACGTCCTCAACCTCGGCGAAGGGAGACCACCAGCACTGCCGCTCCTGCAGCGCCGAAGGAGACCACGACTGTAAAGGCGACCACGGAGGGGAAGGCGACCACCAGCACCACCATCCCCGCAGCGCCAGAGACGACGTCCTCAACCTCGGCGAAGGAGACCACCAGCACTGCCGCTCCTGCAGCGCCGAAGGAGACCACAACCGCGAAGGCAACCACGGAGGCGAAGCCGACGACGACCGAGACACCCACTTCCTCCATCGTCCAAGTGATTCCCACCTCGTCCGTCGTCAAGGTTGCTTCGTCCTCGGTGGTGAAGGTCGCATCCTCGTCCGTCGTCCACGTCGTATTCTCGAGCGCCACCGCTGTCCCTACCACCCCGGCAGTCGTGGGCAACGTCGCGACCCAGCCCGAGACCGACTCTGTCCCCACCTCCAGCAGTGCACCCGCGCCCATCAACGGCGGGCTCGGCGAGGGGACGGGCGAGGCTGTGGCACTGACCTTCAGCAGCGCGCTCATGGGTGCTGTCGTGCTGACTGTCGCTGCTGTCCTGGCATAGGCATAATGGCTTCACATCATTTTCTTCCTAAAGGCCCCACTCTCGTTCTCGCTATTGCCCTCCGGGGAGTCATTACTCTGTATCCAATAGGCTCAGACACAAACACACATACAGCACTCATCACACACCGTTACCTTTACCTGCGTTCACGCCTCCCTCAGCGGATGCCTTTGATCTGCGAGCCAGATCTTCCCTACCCTCATACAGCTAGCCCTGCTTACTTATCGCTATTTGCTGCCGTTAGCTACCAGCTGGCTAACAATTATTGGGAATTCTCGACGAGGTCCCGCCCCTGCTCTTCGCCATACAGTGTACATGCCTAACTTGCTCAAACTTGACTTGGATCTTGCGTATATAGAGGTGTACACAGATAAATGCAGAAAATCCTGCATTGCTATTGTCGACACTGTTATTGGGGGTGTGATGCTCGTAGGTGTTATTGTATGATGCAGCGTACAGTTGGAACTGTTCGGCCACATCTATGCTGCGATAGTGCTGGGAAGGTTCGGTTCGGTTCAGGTTCAGGGCACATTGCTCTGAATGCTGAACCTGAACTCCATGTTCAGTTCAGCAATCTGCTGAACCTTGAACCTGAACCTGTGTTCAGGTTCGGTTCGCGTTCGAACCCAGAGGGCGTCGGCCATCTCGGGGACCCGATTTCCTCGAATGGTCAAATTTGTTTTCCTGCGTCTTTGTGGGCTGTAATATCGGAAATCTACCCCTCAAAGCTTGAATTGGGTAGAGAAATCATTATTTGAACACATCCGAATGTTGCTGGCATCTCATCAGTCCCTTTAATCCTGCCATGATCTGTGTCGACGAGACGTTGTTTCGGCGATATGAGTCCTACTTGGCAGCAATACCTACGGTTGGCACCTACAATGTGAATTACTGTTCAAAAGTTCGTCCTAAAAGCAAAAAGTCAGTGAAATCATGCTGAATTTTGAATCTTAAGGTTCAATTCAAGTTCGGCGTTCGAACCGCTGTCTGTCACAATCAAGAACCTCTCGTCCAACTATACGAAGATAGTGGATTGGGGAGTGAGGTATTAGTTCTCGAAAAATGAGTGAATAAAAGCGTAAAGACTACAAGCGAATAACTACTCGTATTTATACTGTTTATGAGTGGCTGTGTAGTCTATAGATATATACGCAGTAACAAAAGGAAACAACGTGTATAGCAATCGAAGCAAAGGAACTGTCAGCTATTATTAAAAAGACGTCTAACGTACATGTTATTGTTCCGTGGACGCGCATCCAATTGTCCTCGAGGTAACCTTGCCTCCGATCATAAGAATGCGTGTCAAGGGTTTAAATATATGTCCGACGATCGAATTCCTTCTTGATATTCTCCTGTTGTCTTATCTCGTCACGTGCTTTAGATAAGATGGAGCAATTAGGTTCAAATCGTGACATTACCCCCCCTCTTAAGGGTCGACGTCCTTGGCGACCGTAGATTGAACTGTATTGTCTTCGATTTCTTCGAATCGCTTGGAGTCGGGTATATCCGAGTCCATAGAATAATTATATAGTTTCTTCGTCGAGTATTGTTTGGACTCCTCCTTCAGTTTATACCGGTGAATTAAATAATCCCAATGTCCTATGGGAAATATCGGAACGGTCCGAATCTTAATGCCATGTTTTTTCTTGTATTCATTAAGTATTTTCTTGGCATTCTTTAAGTGCCGCTCTGGTTCCCATAGGCGTTCCCCAAGTGGATATCCTTTCCACTTGATTAAATACTGATAACTGCAACCCATTTTGCGATGTTTGAGGATTTCTTCTACCTCAAATTCGGGAACATCGTTAATAATTATGGGTGCGGGTCTTTCTTCTCGCCTATGTGGTGGCGGTTCCGTGTATGGCCGAAGTTTGGCCACGTTAAATACATCATGTAATCCCATTGGTGCTCCTGGGATTATTAATTTATAGGCCGCTTCTCTGACCTTCTCGACAACTTTGTAAGGGCCCAGCCCTGTTTCCGCGAACTTCTCCAAAGGTCGATCTGTCTTTATATCTTTCGAGTAAAGCCAGACTTTATCTCCGGGTTTGAATATAGGCGCATCCTTTTTATGCGCGTCATAATATTTTTTCATCCGTTGCTGTGCCTTTTCAAGCGCAGCCATCGCCTCGTCACGGATTTTCTTCATTTTATCAGCCAATTCTTGCGCTGCTTCGTTACGGGATTCAACGGTGTTCTCAATCCCTTTCCAAGGGTGATAGCCGTAATTTAAATAAAATGGAGAAGCTTTTGTTGCCGAGCTTTGTTTGTCATTATGTGCAAACTCGGCTAACGCAAGCCATTCCGACCAGTCTGTCTGGCGATAATTAACATAAACCCGGAGATATTTTTCAATCTCTTGGTTCATGTGTTCCGTTTGCCCATTGGTTATCGGACGATATGCGGTGCTCGGATTCATTTCTATGCCGAGCTGTTTGTTGAGTTCCTGCATGAACCCGGACGTATATCGGGTGTCCCGATCCGATATAATTTTACGTGGTACTCCATGGCACCGAATAACCCGGTCACGCGTCAAGCGTGCAACACCCTTCTGCCGTAATCTCCATGGATGTGGCTTTGGCATGTAGTTGTTTGGTGAATGTGTCCACCCAGACTTGTATGGTGTTGTGCCCGTTACTTTCGGGCAAAGGACCGATAAGATCCATAGATATAATCTGCCAAGGTCCTTCTGCGATCTTGTGCGGATTAAATTTTCCCTGAGTATCCCGGGGGATACGAGATCGTCTGCATACCTCGCATGCTTTGATGTATGTCGAGACTTGAGTTCCTAGTCTCGGCCACCAATAATTATGTTCTATTATTTCCTGCATGTGGTTCTCCCCGGGATGGCCAAGCAGCGGATTATTGTGGTGTAACCCGATAATCTTATCTCGGAGTTCTTCGTTCTGAGGGACATAAATAAGGTTGTTATAATAAATAACACTGTCCTTCTTTTCCCAACCGGGAAGTTTTTTCTCAAGAGCGAGTTTGACGCTCTTGTTGATTTTCTTTTCCTTGAGAATCTGATCCATGATCTCTTTCTCGGGACCTTTGAGCGTAATATCCTGTGCTCAGAAATACTCGGGTTTTAGAGGAGTGACATTCTTGTTGTCATCTTTGCCCTGATCGTGATCCGCCCTGCGGGATAATAAATCGGCAATTTTATTAAGGGTCCCCGCCCTGTGTGATAACGTAAAATCGTATTCGGCCAGCTCTATGATCCAATGAGCTTGTCAACGATTAAGTTTTTGAGGTTGTCTAAAATATTGCAGATTTTGGTGATCTGTCAATATCTCAAACGTCTGCCGTGCGCCCATCAAGAGCGCCCTCCACTCTTCGAGAGTGAGCATTATCGCGAGCATCTCCTTGTCATAGATCTCGTAATTCCGCTCGGTTTCATTGAGGCCATGTGACTAGAAAGCCACGGGCTGCCACTCGCCATTTTGTTCTTGGCTCAAAACAGCACCCATAGCCCCGTCAGAGGCATCGGCTTCTAGATGGAACTTGCCGTCATCCGTTGGTAACACAAACGTTACATCTCCGGCAATACGGTGTTTCAGTTTGTTAAACGCTGTTTTCTGCTCGTCTCCCCAGAAGAACCCGGCTTTACCGGTTAATTTAGTAAGCGGCTTGGCGATGTCACTGTATCCTTTGACAAATCGCCGATAAAAGTTAACAAAACCTAAGAACGACTGGACTTGTTTGATGTTCTTTGGCTCAGGCCATTCCATGATCCCAGCGATTTTCACTGGGTCCATTTTCATCGAGTTGTGACTCACGATGACGCCCAGGTACTCTATCTCCGTTTTCTCGAAATCGCATTTTTCGGGTTTTAAGTATAATTTATTCTTTTCGAGTGTATCCAACACTCGTTTGACAATCTCTTGGTGTTCCTCCAGGGTTTCCGTAAATATTAAAATATCATCCAAATAGACGATGACCCGTCCTTCGTTGATGAGATCCCTAAGGATGTCATTCATCATGGTTTGGAACGTGGCCGGGGAATTGGTAAGGCCAAAGAACATTACCAAGGGTTTGTATAAACCCTGGTTCATTCTGAACGCGGCCTTCCATTCATCGCCTTCTTTGATCTGGACGTTATTATAGCCCCACCAGATGTTGAGCTTCGTGAAATATTTCGCACAGTGAAGTTTATTAACAAGTTCCGATATAAAAGGAAGGGGATACCGGTTCTTGACTGTCATTTCGTTTAATTTACGGTAATCCTGTACTGGTCTAAGAGATCTGTCTTTCTTCTTTACGAAGAAGAACGCCGAGGCCATCGGTGACTTTGATGGCTGAATTTGTCCACTTTTCAAGTTCTCCTCCAGGAACTCGTTAAGCTTTTCTTGCTCTATTAAAGAGAGCGGGTATATTTTACAGTCGACAGCTTTTGCGTCCGGTTTTAACTCGATCGCGTGATTCCACGGTCGTCGTTCCAGAAGTGAGTCAAAAGACTCTTTCGCAAACACTTTGACGTAATCCCTGTATTGTTCTGGGATTTTGTCTTCCGTCAGGTGCTCACGCTCTGCGTTTGCTTTTTCCGCCATCTGTTGTGCTGAGGTATTCTTTGCTCGTATCGCGATCTCGTATGCAAAGTCGACTAATAAAATACTCTCACCATCTTCGATTTTTTCATTTTCGAAGATGCCTTTTCCGAATTCAGTGCCGACCATTCCGCATTCAGGTGGGCAATGATTAAATAGTATAACAACCAGTCATATCCAATAAATATCTGGGTCTTTCCGAGGCTGGTAATAAGAAAACATTGTCGGTTCTTATGCGGACCGACTCCCATGATCAACTCCACATAATGGGTGATCTTGCCTTTGGTGTTTTCGGTTCCATCGGCATTGCGAGCTAAAATTGGTGTATCCAGCTCTTTTAGGTTGTACTGCCGGGCTTTAGCAAAATCCCGGTCCATGCACGTGGTTGTACAGCCTGTGTCCAGCAGGCCCTTAACCTTTTCGGTTCTTCCCGTGTCTAACACTTCAAGTGTCAGATTTACCCACATCTCGTGTCGGGTTCTCTGAAATTGGAAAGCGCGTAATTCTTGCGCCAACCTATTCTCGGAAATTCCCATAGCACGTCGTGCGAGCCACCGGGCCGTTTCTTGCTTCTTGAGTCCAAACGGGACTCGCGTGTGTTTCGGCGCTTCCTCCACTCTCGTGGATTGAGCCGTCTCGTCGTTGACAACCTTTTTCTCCGCACTATTTTTCTCACTGGTTTGGGTTCCAGGGGCCTTAGATAAAATATGTATGGGACGAGAATGCATAGGTAATATATTTTTTGCTTTTTCCTGAATACAATTTTTTGTATAAATTACTGTATCCTTTGCCGCTGCCAGCGGGGCAAAGAGACCGCCCTGTGGCGCTACCCCTGCTCCAGCAGAGCCATACGCTCTGACTGGTGGCTGTGCGGGTTGAGCCACTGTCCCAGAGGGACCCTTTTCGATATCAACTTTTATATCCCGAGTTGGCCCCAGCTCCTTAGGCACAATTTGTATACCGGTGGCTTTCCGCCGGTTATTTTCTTGATTTTTTTGATTTTCCATGTTTTCCTTCTTTTTTTGTGATTTTTTAATTTCCAGGGACACCGATTTGGCCTTGATTGGCGTTCCTCGTGGTTCGGGGCACTCGCGTGCCATGTGGCCTTCTTTGCCACAATTGTAACATTTGAAGGGCCCGCCCTTCTCCTTGTTAGTCTTGGTGGCTCCGCCCTGCGGAGTCATCGTGGTCGGGTTTTGTGCCATTCCCCGATTCGGCCCAGTCAGGCCTTTATTTTTTGACGCGGCTGATGCGTCTTTCTGGCTCGCGGGAGTCCAAAACTGACTCCTGGAACCCGCCTGTGGGTTGCGCGCCATGATCCCGCCTATCTCGGTCAGGCGGGCGCAGAATCCCACGTAGTCGCGGGGAATTGCTACACCGCAGTATAGCATCTTCTTGACTCCTGCGGCAAGAAGCCGCTCCAGAGTCTGACACAGGAACGTGTCGTAAGCCGGGTGACTGGGAACGAAGCCGGCCATTTCCGCGTTCAGCTCGAAGAGCTGAATGAAGTCATTCAGGGGGGTGGTCCCCTGGGTTATCTCCACCAACCGCTTGAAGGCGGTTTCTCTGACATTCTGATCCTCGAATGTTGTCTTCAGATTGCCCAAGAAGTGGGCGAACGTTACTCCCGGGCATAGGGAGTCTCCTGGAAGATTGTGCATCTTCCAATTTCGTACCCAGTTGGTGGCTGGGCACACTGCGCCTTCTTTCCCTTTCAGGTGTGAAAGGATGAAGAAGACCTTTTTTTCCTCGGTGTCGAACTCCGAGGAATATGCACTAAGGTAGGTGCATAGCGACTCCAAGAACATCTCGAACTTGGACTTGTCGTTCCCGTCGAATGCGTCGGGAACGTCAGCGAGGACAACTTTTGCTGAGCCCGTCCTAGAGGCTCCGGCTTTGGCGACCCGAATAAGGTCGTCCAAAGTGATCGGCACCATTGGTACCAATGGCGGGGGTGCGGGCGCTATGACCGGTGGTGGATAAGCCGCGGGAAGCAGCGGAAATGCCGCGTGAGACGGCTGTGGTGCCGCAACTTGCAGCATAGAGGCCGAGACCCGAGTTTTCGGGGGTGTCGGCAAGGGTCGTTGGGAAGGTCGGGAAGACGACCTGCTCGAGGGAAGTGGCACTTCCCGAGGGGATTCTTTTCCTGATCGAGGCGTTACCTGCCCCGATCCTCCTTGACTTCGGTATGGTGAAGTCATTTCGTCCAGCACTTGCTGGTACTCTTGAAGTTCACTGTTCAATTATTCTGAACTTCTCTGCGAGGCGTGCCCATACATGCGCTAGTCTCTCGGGTCCGAGAGTTTGATTCGGGTTGAAGCCCGCGGCTTCGAATTGTTCCTCAAGAGGAGCCGGGGTTCGTGCATAGCCAGATGGGTATCTGGCCGCAGATGCTTGGTGCACCGCCTGTTCATGGGCGACGTGGACCATCTGAGTTGTTGCCGTTTTTGTTTGGCAAACTCCTCGGGAGAAAGGTAATGCGGGCTGAACACGCCCGGGGAATTGTTAAGAGGGTAGGGGTTCGAGTCGGAGGATTCGTGAGACATGGTAGGAGAGGCGGGGAGAGTGAAGAAAGGGGCGAAGGCGTGGGGTCCGCTTTGTAGACGGAATTGCTCCGAATAAGAGCGCGGTTCCGGTTGAATACTCCAGAAATGTTGTCGTATTATTTTAAGTGGCAGTAACGACCACTGGGGCGGAGAAGACGACGGTGAAGGGGTTGTGGATGGAGTGCGTATGGAAGACGCGGGAGGAAAGGCCGCACGGAGCGGTGGGTGAATCTACCCCGAACTCTTGCTGCCAGAACTATCCCGGGTCTTCTACGACACACCCGATGATAGCGCCCTAGCCCTCTCCGAGGATTAAGCTAGTAGCCTTGTTGCTGCCTTGTGCGGGGACAGACTCAATGTTTCCCATAGCACGTGGCGCGGTCTGGTCGATCTGGTTCAACGATAGTTGGCGCTGTTATTTGTTTTACTTCGTTAATGGGAACGAAGGAGAATGTCGGCAGGGAGGGAGGAGGGAAATGGGTCTGCAGGTACGAGAATCCAAGTAGTAGGTAAAAACACGCAAGGAGTGCGCGAAGTGGGGGAGGAAGAGGAGAGGAGTGTCGAGGGATGGCAGTACGAACAGTATGAAGGGTACACTTTTATTATGTCACAATCAAGAACCTCTCGTCCAACTATACGAAGATAGCGGATTGGGGAGTGAGGTATTAGTTCTCGAAAAATGAGTGAATAAAAGTGTAAAGACTACAAGTGAATAACTACTCATATTTATACTGTTTATGAGTGGCTGTGTAGTCTATAGATATGTACGCAGTAACAAAAGGAAACAATGTGTATAGCGATCGAAGCAAAGGAACTGTCAGCTATTATTAAAAAGACGTCTAACGTACGTGTTATTGTTCCGTGGACGCGTGTCCAATTGTCCTCGAGGTAACCTTGCCTCCAATCATAAGAATGCGTGTCAAGGGTTTAAATATATGTCCGACGATCGAATTCCTTCTTGATATTCTCCTGTTGTCTTATCTTGTCATGTGCTTTAGATAAGATGGAGCGATTAGGTTCAAATCGTGACACTGTCTCCCTACTCGAATGCTAAACCAAACCTGGCGTTCAGGTTCAGCAAATATCCGAACCGCGAACCTGAACGCCACGTCCGATTCAGTTCGGTTCAGGTTCGGACCGATGTTTGAACCGGACCCTCCCACCACTAGGATGACTTCGATGTACGGTGACCAAATTGAAGTTTTAAAGAAGTAGTTTGCAATATTTGCAGTTGTTCTGATTTTGCATTTGGCACGACAGACCAGCCTCCCATTTTTTTTTGCAAAGTTGCACCATTGTTTCCAGGGTTACGTTGCTGATACATACTTTCTCAGGTAATATCAATTCTCTGGGGTGGCCAATGGCTTAGACTCATAAAAGGGTAGGAGAAACAAGCTGGAATGTTATAGTGTCTGTCTTGGACAGACTAGAGTGCAACCACATTTTACCTTGTGCCAACCTTGCACAAGCACAAGGCATATTTATATCTGAAGGTCAGATTTATATCATCCACACATGATGAACTAGTACTCAGAATGGTGGATGGATGGAGTTGCCGGCTGGTATGGAAAACAAAAGATTAGAGTGAAGTACTTAGGGGCTAACGGCAATTGGCGGACCGGTCCCTTTGATTACCCAATGACGTCATACGGGGGGAGGTTCCTCCGACTGCGGAAAAAAAAGATTCGAGGTATTTCGCGAATCGATATCCCTTTGCAAATGGCGATATAGATCGATCGCCTCTTGCTGTGCGTGCGAGGCATCGTCATGGCGGTGCAGCTCGTGGAGATATATACTAAGATTATGGAGAGTATTTGCAAAATCTTGGGTGACGGTTGGGTCTGTCTCCGCCAACCGTCGATGGACCTTGACAGATTCCAATTCGGCGCACAAAGCCTCTTCATGTTGGCCCAGGTTGTGTAGATCCAAACCAAGGTTATGGAGAGAATTTGCAAGATCTTTGGTTGTGGAGGGGTCTGTCTCGGTTAATTGCTGACGGAGCTCCATGGCTTCTCGGTCAGCTTTCGAGGCATCTGTGTGGCGGCCCAGTGCGCGGAAGTTTCTACCCAGGTGATGAAGGGAATTTGCAAGATCCTTAGTGACCGTGTGGTCCTTCTCCGCTAACTTTCGATAGAGGTCGACGGCTTCTTGTTCAACGTCTGAGGCATCTTTATTGCGGCCCAATTCCCTGAAGGCTACACCAAGATTATAGAGGGAGGTTGCAAGATCCCAGGTAAATCTGGGGTCTGTCTCAACCAACTTTCGATGGCCCTCAACAGCTTCTCGGACGGCCTGTGTGGCATCTTCGTAGTGACCCAGATTGTGGAGATCTGCAGCAAACCCCGAGAGAGAACAGGTAAGATCCTTGGTGAGAATGGGGTCTGTCTCCGCCAACTGCCGATAGAGCGCGAGGGCTTGTCGGTCAGCGTCCAAGGCATCTTCGTGGCGGCCCAGGCTGCGGAGATCTACCCCAAGATTATGGAGAGACATTGCGAGACTCTTGGTAAAGGTGGGGTCTGTCCCTGCCAACTTCCGATAAACCTCGACGGCTTCTCGGCCTGCGTTCGAGTCATCTTTGTTGCAGCCGAGTGCACGGAAGTCTATAGCAAGGTTATAGAGGGATGCCGCAAGCTCCCTGGTGAATCTGGGGTCTGTCTGCGCTAACTGTCGATAGGCTTCGGTCGCTTTTCCATCGGTGCGTGCCGCGTCTTCGTGAGCGCCCTGTGCACGGAGATCTTCACCAATTTTATGTACGGAATTGGCAAAATCCCTGATGACGGTGCCCTTGATCTCAGCCGACTGTCGAGAGACTTCGACGGCTTGGCTATCATCCAGTGAAAATGAAACTGAAGGCGATTCCTGAGATGTGTGGTTTCCCGAGGCGGAGAGCTGCCAAGTTTGAGGTACAACCTTCTTCAAGGCGCCTCTGAGCTGCACCAGCATATCACAGAGGGTGCTGGCTGTTGGACGCTCAACCGGGTTCTTCGCCCATGCTTTCACCGTGACAGCCCAGACGTTCGGCGGCATCACAGGTTTGTCGTCAATCCCCAATATATCTGGCCGGAGGTCTTCGCCTACCACGAGAGTCCTAAGATCTTGGGGAAGAATATGGCCCAACGGTACTTCCTTCGAGAAAAGCTGTTGATACGAAGAATATGAGATGAAGTTGATCCAGCTACGCAAGCCATCATACCTCGTAGATGGTCATTCCAAGCGCGTAGATATCACTGGGCTTCCGTGGCAAAGCACCGCGTAAGAGCTCAGGGCTCATCCAGTTTCGGCTTCCTGGGCCGAGAGTAGAAATCTCACGTTCCGCGGTGCGGCTAGTCATGTCGGCCTTAATACGCGAGAGGCCAAAGTCGCAAAGAACAGCGGTGCCAGCGTTATCAATTAGGATGTTAGCCTGTGCACAATTGAACTGAGGAAAAGGATTTGGTTCAAGCGTGCTTACTGCTTTGAGATCCCCGTGCACGATGTCCTTCGAATGCAGATAGAGCAGCCCACGGGCTGCATCTGTTGCCTGTTCGAATTGGAAGTTAGAATCTCGCTGCGATCCCGACAGTGACTAGACGAATACAATGGGTAGAGGGCTTTGCTCGGGGTATTTTTTCAAGAATTCACTGGCATTTCCGTGGGCCATGTATGGCATAATAATGAAAGGTTCGTTGTCCAGATGGTTAGCACCAAGGAAAGCTGATAATGACCATTTCAATCCACATCGCACCACGGGCGTTGGGCTTTTATACATACACAAAATATTGGGATGTCGCAATGGCAACCACAACTGAACGAGGATCAGCGAGAAAGTCCGTATGAGGAGGACGTGGACAACTTTTATTTCACGGAGAACGGCCTTCAGACGACTGTCAGAACAAAGCCGAGAAGTAGTTAGGGTATGAATATACCTGCGAAGTCGGAGTTATACCACCTCCTGTACGAATAATTTTGAGTGCTACTTCTGTTTTGTGCCAAATTCCCCGATATACGTCGCCGCTGCGCGGAGATCTTAAAGGGAGCGTATTTGTAGAAACAAGGACGTACAATCCGCCCGAGCCGATCTTTTTCTTGACGGTCCACCTCGTACACGGTGACCATCCAGTCTTCCAGGTCAAGGCTTTGGCCGCTGACTATTGAGAGACGCTTAAGGGACTGTGAATAAAATTTATGTTCCGGGCCGTCCTGGGAGGAGGAAGTCCTCAACTGCCGCATGAGGAAGACTATCATTGCGGCGATATTCTCTTGGTTGACACCTGGACCCAACGGTCAGCGTGAATCAGAATGAGTGAATACTTGATCTACGGAGGGCCTCCATCAATTTCGCGTCATTTCGCGGGAGCGCGTCAAGCATCGCTGTGAGCTGACGGTGGTCTTCTTCGCGGGCAGCGTCTTGTCTAGCTTGCCAATCCTGTACTCGCAGTGCGGATGATATCTGCGGAAAATTTCAGCCCTCAATCTCCTGTCAAGATGCATTCTATGAACCTCGAACGCTTGGACGAGTCCCCTGATGCGCTGGTAGAACCCATCTATCTTTTGGATCGTGTCTTGCCTCGTGACCACGGTCTTGATAAAGTGTTGGCTCAGTATTTTGCCCACGAAACGATTAATTTCATCAAGCAGACTGCCCGACACGGGATTAGACCGCAAGGTCCACGTAATGAACTGAATGCGCACTTCTCGAGGTCTCCGAGTAGCGTACTCGGCTCGCTGTACGCGTGTTTGCCTCCCAGGTACCGCTCATTCAGCGCCTCAAGGAGCCCGGCCACTACTTGAATGAGGACTACAAGCTGCTTCTTGCTGGTCTGCACTTCTTGGACGGAGCTATAGATGTATCGTAGCAGTTCGAATGCGGCAGAAAGATATGGCACAGGGACTTTCGGTACAACGAGTTGCACAAAATCCATGCAGAGGAAGGTCAGGGGGGATGCTAGAAGCCGGAGGAGAGCGTACTAATTGACCCCCATCCAGAAGGCAATGCGCAGAACAACGAACTGTCAAGATATGTTAGGATACATATCGTGAATTCAGCTGGACCAATGAAGGACTTCTCTTGGCAACAACCATCACGTACGCTACTGATCGCCGCCTCGAAATTTTTACTCGAGGCTTGGGCATCGTCGTGCGTACCCGAGAGTAAGTAGAGAGAGTAGACATCTCCAACAACTACCTGTACGTAGTGGCTATGGCCATATACCCTGGCGGATCCCCCGCTTCACACCCGTCCTGTCACGGGTGTGAGTTTTTCGAGACGGCACGATACCGACACCCATGTAACACACACAAATTAGATAGAACGGACCCGAGTAGATAGTCTTATTTCTACCATATGCCGTAGGCACAAAGGAAATAAAACAAGGATCAAAAAAAAAAAAAAAAAAAAAGCTGGACCAATCAAGGACAAAGCTCAGAATGTAAGGCAGTGCGACACTGATATACGACACCCACCCAGTACGAGGAAGCTTGCCGTCCTGCTTGACGTCGAGTCGCATTGCGGAGTATATCGACAAACTCCAGGTTACAAACTCGTTTTTAGGGTTTTCGTAGGTGTCTCAATTCTGAGGAAACCCTTGAAAGATAAAAAATAAGGACGAGATCAATTCAGAAGGCAAATCAGCAGATGACTAGTACTGTGCGTGATCGTGAGTACTGTCAAAGATATTAACAGTCTCTTGAGTTCATACCGCTGTTCTGATTTCATTGAATCTCTTTATGACCCGCTGACCACCAGCAGACCAGGTCAGAAATTTCCCCGGAAGAGCCAACGCAGAAGTCCAGATAAAGAGGTTTATAGGATTCAAGTTGGCAGCGATGCTTCCCGTCTTCCATGCCATCAGGATAAGACTCAGCTGCTTCCCGAACTGTTGCGCAGGGAATGAATGTTGGCGTTTGAAATGGATCGAAGACAAGGAACGGAGTGACTCGGAGCGCTCGATTTGGATAGCCAAGTGTCGCACGTGCCAAGGGGGTGTCAACTTTCCAAAAATGTACATCGGGTTGGTTATGGGGGGCTGGCAATCGATTTTTGATTTTTTTCCGATTTTTTCTTGACAAGTTTCCCATGGTAGGGGGAGTCTGGCCAAAAGTTTTCAAGAAGTGCTCTAATAGATGCGTTCATCTTAGAAAAAATCTGAGAAAATATTCAACTTCACCATCACTTGGTGATCACAATTTATCCCCACAATGAATGAGGAGTCCTGACCTGAGGGCTCCTCATCCATTGTTGGTCCTGCATCAATTCCTTGGCATCAGACTCTCTTCCCAGGACACTACCGTACGTAGCCTTGCAAGAGTCAGCAGATTGGACCTAACACAACGGGGACGATTGAAGGAACCTAAGTGGGCCAAACGGATCTCGGCAACTGCAGGTTATTGGCTGCAAATCATGCCCGCAGGTGACTGGCCGCAACTCAGTTGAAGCCGCAGAACTATACGTTGGTTTCGTAAAGAAGCGTTTGTAATTTGAGCAACATGCACATCACGGTGATGATGTTTACATCCCCACAAACGCACGGACCTAGCCATCACTCCTTCGGACTCTGCCACTACAGTATGTACTTGCTAGCGACGCAAATATGGCTCGGCGGTTGCCATTGAACTCAAATCGAGTCGCTTGAAAGACCTTCTCAAGTTACTGCTTGCCATGTCGGAAATGGCGGCTTGATTTTGGTTTGATTAATATTACGGACGCTGCTTGGATGCTAGCGGTCTTTCAACGGCAGTGTTTATTGCAGCATCAACAGGTAATTCAGGCATCGCTGGAATCAGGTAGGTAGTATGTATATATGGCTAAGTAATTTAACCGTAGCTGTCGCCACCAGCTTGCCGCTATGTGCATCACAGCTAGCGGAGAGCTGAAATTTCAGCTGTAATGAAGTCCTTGACAAGTTCCACTTGTCCCTGATGTATCCCTCAAACAACAACATCAGAACTGGATAGTACAGCCATTTAGCTCTTGAAGGATATCCAACTTTGAGTGTATCTGAGGATGGGTTCTTGAGAATTTACTAGCCCCAAAAAGGGTGAAATCTGTGCTTCTCAAGTTGCTGATCAACCAGACAACACAAGTGATCCACATGAAACTCCATTCCCAGTTGTTCTGACAGTCAGGACACCACGCTTTGGTATTCCCACTGTCACCTGAGTCAACACAAACTTGTTTTTGAGTCAAACAGCATGCAACAGAATTGCCCAACACCATGAGCTGTGTGTCCCCCGTTTGGGGGCAGTTGGAACTGGTGAAACCCTTATATTTGAATGGGCTACACTATCTCCTACTGGTTTCAGAGTGAGCACAAGCTAGAGATGCTGCAGGTTACCATTGGAACACCATCCTGTTACTCTAGTGATGCTGGCTGCAGGCCAGCTACTTCAGGAACTTAGTACTGCCTCTTCATAGATGACATATTGTGAATGTAACACATATGAAAAGTGAAAAATAGTATGTTTTCACATATGGGTTCATTCATGGCCCATCAGTGCTAATATCTAAGAGTTTAGTGCCAATATCTACCATCTGCCAATAAGATCTGAGGGTTTGCTACTAATATTTGGGAGTTTGCTGCTAATATCTACTGTCTGTCACTAATATCTGAGGGTTTGCTGCTAATATCTGCTGTCTGCCACCAATCTCTGACATAATAGAGAGTTTGCGGTGAGCCACTGGGAGCCACCCAGTGGTTCATCAGCCATGTGGTGCGGAGTAGCTACTGCATTTGGTGGCTGATTTGGTGGCTGCTTGGGTGTCCTCAGTATGTTATCTCTATCATGCAGCAAGCTATCTTAGAGGTTTGAATGCAATTAACTATTCTATTAAGGTCATTTCTGAGGTGTTGGATGAATATATCGGTGATTTAAGGGTCTATGCCCAGCTTTTTTGCTCTCCTAGAGCACGCCTGCACAGGCATGGGTGTGAAGTAGATGTAAGCAAAGAAAATCAAGTGTTTTGACATCATATATTCAGCCACCGGAAGAGCCACCAAATGTGGTAGCCACTCTGCACCGCATGCCTGATGAGCCACCAGGTGGCTCCCAGTGGCTTCCAGTGGCTCACTGCAAACTCTCTAATATCTGAGGATATATCACCAATATCCACCCTCTGTCACTAGTATCAGAGGGTTTGCCACTGATATCTGCTGTCTGCTGCCAATCTCTGAGGGTTTGTGGCTAATATCTTGAGGTATATCTCCAATATCTACCCTTTGCCACCAATATCTGAGGGTTTTCTGCTAATATCTACCCTCTGCTGCTAATATCTGACAGTTTGCTGCTAATATCTACCCACTTGCAATAATATCTACCCCAACCTCTCTAATATCTACCCCAACCTCTCTAATACCTACCTAACCTTCTCTAATACCTGACCCAACCTCTCTAATATCTTCTGAACAGCCACTAATATTAGTGCTAATATCTTGACTTAGAAAGATAGGAGACTGTGATGCTGAAGAGGAGCTCAAAGAGGCCCAGGAGATGCAGAAGAGGATTGGGCCACAAGATGCTGGTACAAGGGTGGACACGATAGTTGGATGGTTGGGGTTAGAAGGTCAATGGAGAGGCTGGTACATGACCTGGCAAGAATGAATATGATTCACAAACTTGGCTTGGCATTCCAGTGCACTGCCAAGACAAACTCCAGTGAAGGTTCAAGTTGTGGTCGCTGCTGGCAACCGTGCTATTTCATCTTCAAGTTGAATCTAATTTGTCAAATCTTCGGATTACATGTGTTGTCCACTGGGTACTGCATCTGGAGGTATTGATACAGTACTTGATGGTCCACTTGTAAAAGGAACAAGCATTCAATAAATAATGGAAACAGTTACATAATTCAAAATATTTATGGATTTTACTGTACACAATGCAGTATTTGCGGGTTGTCTTACCTACAATATAATCCTGAATGCTGAAACAGGGGTTCAATTTTTTCCTCTTCCTCCCCAACTGTGTCTTCTACCTTATTGGTGCTGGGAAAGTTCTCATTGAGTCTGCCAGTGTGAATTGGTGCATTTAATGTGGTAAGGTGTGCCAGGGACTCCTGGTAGGCATCTTCAACTTTGGCCAGCCGAGTATCAATCTCAGCAACATCTTTGGTTTGCAGTGAGCATTCAAATAATGGACGTGCTTGTTTCCAAAGCTCTTTGGCATTTAATGAATCTCCCTTACTGTGTGCCAGATCTCTGAGCCTCTGCAAGCACTGTGCTCGGCTGCAATGAACATCCATAAAAGTGAATCCTTCGAGGGCCACTGTAAACAGGGCATGTGCTGTATCTTCCTCTTCCCAGGAATTGAACACATCCCCAAGGAAAACAAAGGCCTTGTGGAGTTCCAGAGGTGCTTTGACTTTATGAGCATATGCCAGGTATATCACAGGCCACATAATTTTCCAGTGCTCAGCAGCCTCCCAAGATGTGACATTAGCAAGCCCTTCGAGACACAAAGAAATAGCACCATTGGAAAATCCTCTGAGTGAGTGGAGACATTTCATGAATGTGACCCTTGCTTCAGAGAAATCCTTCTGGCAGAGTGCCAGATCTGCAGATACCACATCACAGAGGAGGACCCCAATGGGATAAACATCCCTGAACACATTGGTTGCTCTACTCAAGTTCTGGTGGGCTCTCTCAATTTCTGTCCCAACTTTGGCATCAATGATGGCACAATTCAGTGTGGCATATGCATAACTAACTGGGGAATTTTGATGGGAGGTGTTTTTAACAACATCATTATAGATATCCCTTGCTTCCTCATATTCAGATTTTCGCAGATGTATCTCTCCTAAGGCTGATACTATTGATTGATCTGTTGAGCACCCAGACATGCCACAGAGCCTCAAAAGTTCTCTCCCTTGATGGAAACTGACAATACTAGTATTGTAATCACCGAGGTCAGTACAGCAGTTTCCCCCGAGCCACAGTGCTTTTGCTTCCTCATGCAGAACCCCCACTGAGTTTGCAAGATGTTGTGCTAATCTGCTGTAATTTAGAGCAGCACCATGAGCCCCAGCTATCCACTTGATGTTGCCAAGACATGTCAACACAAGGCATTCTATATAGGTGCTGCCACACAATTTTGACTGATCCAGGGCCTTCTCATAAAATTGTGTTGCCTTGGGTAGATCTGATTCCCTGAACATACGGTAACCAGCTGCTGCATAAAATCTTGCTAAGAGCAAACTTTTTGTCAGAAGAAAATACTAAGTTGAGATATGTACTCACCTTCAAGGACAGGGTCAGAGAAATGTTGTAAGTCAGTTATTGCTTGGGAGATGACTTTCTCTGAAAGGACTGTGAACGTCCCTCCAAATGTCAATAGTGCCTCTGTCTGGTACTTGACATTTGCTTCATGATCAGGACTGCTGTCCATCAGTGTAGTGTGGGAGCGACCAGTGACTCGGTAAAAGGAGTTCAGGGATAATGTGCAGGATATGGCTACAACAAGATTGGGGTCATTGCGGAGGAATTCTCTTTGCAATACTTCATGCAAATTGGCAAGATTTGAGGTTATTTGATTCATGACCGGCTGCAGCTGCTCTCCATCATACTTCTGGTACAGCTCCAACAGAGTGCAAAAATAGCTGCATAGTGCTTCTACTTGTCGATGGGCAGGCGGAAAGAACTGCTGCACAAATTCTTTGATTGGCATCAACAGACGGAGACGTTTATTGCTATCAAGGTATGCCAGGGAAGTGGCAAGCAACGTCGCTCTAGAGCCCAGGACGTCCTCAATTAAAACCTTGCTTGAGACTAGTTCACCATCTGAAAGTCCATCTGGCAGAATCGAGAGCACACTCAACAACTTCATTGCACTGGACGTAATCCTGGGACTGGATATTGAGAGCCTGATAGATGCATCTAGGTTTGATCTTCTGTCATGACCAGATGAGAGCAGGGATGTCTTCTCACTCTCCCATCGAGCTACAATAGTCTCTGGATCTTCATAGTCAACCAGGTGAGCCATCAGATCTACCGCTAGCGGCATATTCTCTGTGAACTGGAGAAGTTGTATCATCTCCTCGCTATTGCAACAACTGTCCGTAATTTCTATAAATGTTTGTTGAGCTGCTGCATCTGAAAGAGGCCTTAGTGGCAAAGGAAATGGACGTGTCCACTGGACTTTTGCGGGCCTCTCTGCTCCTCGCATGGTAATCTATTCATTGTGAGTCACGGAATGAGCACTATCGTCAAACTCACCACTAGAGCAAGATGACCAATATCTGTGAGCAAAGAAAGAAATTCCTCCACCCCACTGCGAGATTGGACCGGCTCCCATGGCGTTTCGAAATTGTCCAGAATCACAAGACAAGTATGGCGGTCAAAATGCACTTTTAATATTCCGACACTTTTTTGACACTTTTTTGACTTTCCGACACTTTTGTTACCACATTTTCTGATTTCCGACACTTTTATAGGTTTTGACGTCGTTTATGAAAGTGTCGGAAATGGGCTCATTTTCGCGACACTTTTATTGCCCGAACTTGACTTCCGACACTTTTGTTGACTGATGTAAGATTGCCGACACTTTTATTCTCCGACATTAGATTACCGACACTTTTATTGACCGAAGTCAAATCCCGACACTTTTATTGACCAAACTCAAATCTCCGACACTTTTATCGAGTTTTTGAAAAAGTCTATAGATTCGCATTCTGGCTACTGACACAGCTGAACAACTGAATAAAGCTCTCTAGCATATCAGCCCTGCAGCTTGCTCAGTCCTCCTCTCCACTCCAATATAAACTGATACTAAGCTTCTAAGTCATCTGTCGGACCAGTTTTCTGCGGTAGAGCAACATGAGTGCCGGGAGACCAGCCGGTACGTTGTCATGCTCAATCTATGCACTTCTATGCTCACTCCCCTCAAGTTCCTGGGTTCAAGCTGTTTGTACCCCCTCTCTCTGTGCACCTCCATGCGATCCACCGCCGCCTTCTCCGTCCCTCTCTCAACGCTCAAGTTTTGCCTTCAATGGGTACCGCGGTGCTCGGCTCCACGTCCCCCCTTTCATTGCGCATCAAGGTGCTCGACCTCCCCTTCCGCATTAGCAGAACGGCGGCGATTACAGCGGGAAACGCAGCGTTCCAGAGGCTGAGCATCCTCACCGAGGGCAAGACGACTCGCTCTCTACGACTCCGCTCCCCCTCCACCGTCATCTCATGCATATGGAGCCCTCACGTCGACAACGCCGGCAGCTGATCGTCCGGCTCGGCGCTGCCCGCCTCACACCCAAACTCCTCGGCGCGAAATCGGATCACAAAGCCGTCCTTGCGTACATCCGCAATGCGAACCGCCTTCCTCGCTACCTCCTATGACTCCCTCCCCTCTCCTCGTCCCATTTTCTTTTTCCTTTATACTTTATCCTTACTTATACTTTCTTAAATCAAACTTAGCTACGAATACAGCCATGGACTTGAATTCTTCTCACCACACATAACACATCCTCACACATACAATCTACCATACCCATCCCTACACCTCCCACCTGGCCAGCTAGTCGATCCTACTAGTACGTACCATGTAAAGAGCTGTAATTAAATAAATGAATGAGGATCTCTACGCACCTCAATGCAGTGGTCAACTCTGCGAGGCGCCAGTGAGATGTGGGTCTTGCATGCGGGGACCAATCATTGCTAGAGGCTCAGCCATGTCGGAAAGCAGGGCTGATATGCTAGAGAGCTTATTCAGTTGTTCAGCTGTGTCAGTAGCCAGAATACGAATCTATGGACTTTTTCAAAAACTCGATAAAAGTGTCGGAGATTTGAGTTTGGTCAATAAAAGTGTCGGGATTTGACTTCGGTCAATAAAAGTGTCGGTAAT
The DNA here is from genome assembly GCA_014462655.1 of Mycena venus. Classification (NCBI taxonomy): domain Eukaryota; kingdom Fungi; phylum Basidiomycota; class Agaricomycetes; order Agaricales; family Mycenaceae; genus Glaucomycena; species Glaucomycena venus. The sequence goes on along the minus strand of JACAZI010000005.1, from coordinate 1,805,818 downwards.
CTAATGTCGGAGAAGAAAAGTGTCGGCAATCTTACATCAGTCAACAAAAGTGTCGGAAGTCAAGTTCGGGCAATAAAAGTGTCGCGAAAATGAGCCCATTTCCGACACTTTCATAAACGACGTCAAAACCTATAAAAGTGTCGGAAATCAGAAAATGTGGTAACAAAAGTGTCGGAAAGTCAAAAAAGTGTCAAAAAAGTGTTGGAACATTAAAAGTGCATTTTGACCGCCATAGACAAGGGGGCTGCTTTGAGAAAAATTGGATAACAGGTTTGGTGAGGTCTTGACCAGGAGCTAACCCAACATGTAATCCAATGAGTGCAGCCAGCTCAGTGCTGGTGTTGGCAGATTCAGCACTGACAAAAAATCTGCTTTGGAATTTGGTGCAAGTGTTGGGATGATGAAGAACGGCCCGTGCAAGAGTGGTCTTTCCCATCCCACCCCCTCCTAGGATGGCTATCCTGGGTGATTTTTGATCCAGAAGATTGATGATCTGGTCCAGTTCAAATTCACGGCCATAGAATATCTTGGGCTTTGAGGGCAACATTGAGAATGAATTTGAGCTGTGAGAGCTTAGTCGATAATGACCTGATTGTAATGACCATGGTCATACCTATTTTGCGAATCATTGGGTCCACGATATATCTGATTGTAGCATCACTCAATGATTTTTAAACAATGGTAGCATGGATACATACCGAGGACGACCTGTCCGAGATGGTTCCATCCGATAGACTACCAATCAATTCAAACAGTTGGTTCTGCATCATCTCAGCAGTTTTTTTCATCTCCTCCATGTCATGGAATATTGCCACTCCGGCGTCAATCTGCATTGGGAATTTTCAGGATGCGAAGGAAGTTGGAATCGATGGGATTCACCTTGAAATTGTGGATGGCCTCGGCCAATCCCGCCCGACAGTCCTTAAACAACATAGTCATTTGATTATTCTGGAGGATCTGCCTGAGCTTGCTTGCAGCCTGATGTTCAACGTATGAGTGGATCTTGTGAAGTGTTCTACATACCGGTGCGGTCAGTGCAGGTTAACGTTACTTGAAACGGACGTACGCCATAAATTTCCCGATTTCATCCAATACTGACGGGGACACGGATGCAGCTGGGGCATTCAGATGAAGACTGATGATTGCATAAAGGACTTGGTGAATGTTTTCCATCAACTCCATGCATTCATCCTTATTGCGCTTGACATTCTAAAATATGCGTTGAGATACCACCGATGCAGTGACTCTAATCTACCTGTACTGCAGTCACCAAGGAGAGAACCGTGTTTGAAATGGGCCGAACAAATGGAGGTCCGAATGCGTCATCGAGCTCACCGAGGAGGGTCAGCGCTGGGGTCAGACGCGCAGTTATGTTGTTCAAGCGATTTTCCACAGTCGTCATGTGGAGAGGCATGGGGAAGGGCGGAAAGCATCCAATGTGTGCCTCTTTATGCCGCCTAGCAGCCCGTATGTGCTATACTTACATTCGTGAGTACCGGCAACCTAATTCAGTCAGGGCAAAACTGTGTTCGGTACCTAGCCGCCAATCCGAGAGCAGTGCACGCGTGCAACTCGTAACTCCGATAGCGTAAGAATCATAACCAGATGAATCATTGGAGACCTACAGCTCCTCTCGATGTTGGCGCGTGTTGAAACGCGGGCCAATTTATCCCTGATCTAACATCCATGTCGGTAAGAGCCACCGCAATTGCAGTCCTTCTAACAAGTTAACAAATAGACGGGTTTAAAATACTTGTGGCGCAGAGATCCAATCAACCAACTGTCCAACAAACCCACACAAGATGATTGAATGTGTGGGAATGTGCACCTCCGTATGGGACCCGTATGGGGCGCTCATCGAACGTTCGTGCCTGCCGATCCAGGTCTCTCATGTAAGATGCCTAGTTCAATATCCAGTTAGACGCCTATCGCCATGCAGCGAGCGGCGTACATAAATTATCCTCCACCGATGAAGCCTGTTCGTTCGTCATCGGGAGCAACCTTGAATCCCGGGACCTTACGGTCGTACCGCGTCCCTGATCGCCTGCTCAGGCATGACTGGACGGTGCGCACGTGCAGGAGATGGCAGGATAAACAACGCAGACTGGGCTGTGCGTGGGTCCTTCGTTAATCCCGGTCTTAGTGCTAGAGAAGGAGCAAACGTGATGAATTTGGGGCCCCCTTAGACATTGACAGTAAGTCGAACATATGGTCCCCAAAATCTCGATTTCGAGGCTGACATCTGTCATGAGGATCACTGGAGTCGGTCATGAGTGAGAGGATAGATATAATCCCACCCGAGACGGCAAAGTAGATCAGAATCCACACCTCCGATGAACTTTGTCGGCTTCCGTGAAGCGGATGCTAAAGGTGATAGCATATATAGAAACACTCACAAGCCACATCAGCGAAGAAGTCGGGCAGCTTGATTGTACAAGGCTTATGGTAAGTTCGTATCGCGTATCTCACTGCTCAAGAATCAGCCTGGACATCTAGATGAGCGATCCACTACGAACGGTCGTGTGATGATGCTTCCGCGAATCACAATCGAATCACAATAGTGCGGGAGGAGAAGGTCAGACTATGGAGCGACGAATATTCCGATCCAGAAACTCACTTGTCACAAAGCTCGTTACAGTATGGTACGTCGTTGCTGCGAATCCCATGATGAGAACGATGAAGAGAGTAGAGAGCTGGAGGTTGAAATGCATGTGAAAACGAGAAGGGTGAATTGGGAATGTCAATACTCGGGAGACTTACGGCTTTTATCGTCTGCGTTCGTCAGCGGGTGACATAATCGTGAATGGGGCAGAATGGCGCTCGGTATGAGCGCTTCCACAACATCCGAGTGATAGGGCTGTAAATAGCAGAAATAAGACTACCAAAAATGGTCATTTTTTCCACCTTTTGACTGTTTTCAGAGTCTGGGTCAGCCTCTTCTCTGTATTTTCGTTCAATAGATGGTGCCATGAGTTCTCTGTATCAGGTTCTTTAAAAAGATCTGGGGTCTCGACCCTCCTTAGTTGCAGGAGCACAAGATATGGCTCAATCGAACCGAAGTTTGCAACTATTTCAGTGCTTTAACTTCTGCAAACGAATCGACTTTACTGAAACTTATTACAACACTGGTTGAATGGATCAGGAGAAAATGTCCCGACTGCCGTGCCTGTCCCAAGGTATGATTAAACTTCAAAATCGGTGTTCCTTCACGCTGAATTGGGTTCCTAGAGTGTAGAAATGCTCCTTATTGACTTGAGACAAGACCAAGATGGAACAGTATTTGAGTGTGGGCGCACAACTGCAATTTGGTTCTAACTGCAAAATTTGCAAGGAGTCCTGTGAGGTCTGTACTACTCAATTTATGAGTAAGGAGTTTCTCCTATTTACGGTTTAGTCACTATTCAATCCATGAACATTCATCTTGAAATTTCAACCAAGGCTTTGTTTTCAATCACTGCGTTCAACCGGTTCCTAGACCGGCATCCGGCGAGGCCCGCTTGGGTCTTGGCGTGTCTAGGCATTGCTAGGGCCGTAGGCATCGCCTTGGCTAGGTGCACACCGGCTCCGCAGACATGAGCATAAGATATTGAACAAAGGCACGGCAGTGCCGCACAACTTACTGTGCTTTTTCTGTTCTTCCAGTAAAGGTATACGTCTCTTCAAATCCCCCGGCCAAGAGATACCATAGCCCCCCTTCAATTTTAACTTACGATTCATACAAATCGAACCATAGTTCGAGCTTCCCGGGCATGACGACAAAGTCGCATGAGGGGAAGTTCTTATTCAATATCTTGCCTCATAGCTCCTCAAGTATTCATTTCTCTCCACAAGCGACTCAATTGCCGCGGTAACGCCTTTCATTTAAAGGCTCGGGTGTTAGATTCTACAAAATTTCTGACACTGTGGTGCCCCAGGTTATCATTTCACGGCGAGATGACACCTAATTTTCCAAATTGATATCTGGTCCGAGCTACAAGGAGCACTCGTGTAGTCTATAAACTGAACAGTGAGTTTACTATAATCCGATTTCAGAAATAGAAAAGAGTCGAAGAAAGAGAAGTGTTACCGTACAACCCGCCCCAAAATTGAACCTGTTTCTGAATAGAATACAGATGGTAGGTACACGCCAGCGCCAGATGACATCGGGCATTGTATATGTGTGTACTCATGTCAGAATTTATTCCCCAAAAGTGTGTGCGAGAATGCGTGTGCCCCAGAGAAACAGAGAAGCGTTTTTACGGGAACGCGCCTGAATTAGCTGAGACACACTGGGCGTCAGTGCTTTGAAACACCGAATTCGAGAGCAAGCGAATCGGCGAATATGGTGTTGGTCTGGTGTGCGTGAGAGTTAGAGAGAGATATCGTGTTCCGAGTCTGAGCGATTGGGGTAGGGATCAAAGAGGTAGGTTGGCGAATATGGTGTTGGTGTGGTGTGCGTAGGAGGTAGACAGAGAAATCGTGTTCCGAGTGGGAGTGATTGAGGTAGGGATCAAATGCACATACTTATATACCGTATCCCACTGTGAGGGATCGTGTCGATGAAGCCAGCATAAGCATAACGGAATAATACCGCGAGCTATGCCACGGTGATGGAACGATCAGGACTTAGGTTAACCCGAAACTATCGGGGTCGGTGCCGTGCCGATGGGACGTATGATCCGCTACACCGTCACAAAGACGCCGGATCTGTTCCTCCATCCTCAACGTTCTCCGCCCATCGCCTGGGCCCGCGAGCAGACGCTGCTGGAGCGCGGGAACATCGCCTTGTCGCTCCTCCTCGACGCTGTTCATGCCGTCTGTGGCTCATAACTGACATGTCCTCCCATCCATGGATTCATACCCGTCCTCCTTTTGAAGGCGCCGCGCTGACCATCATGTCTATGTGCGCCTCATCCCAAGCGACCCCCGTCGCCCGGTGCTCTCGTTAAGCTTCCTCATGGCCGCCACTACCCGGCGCTTGCCCAGCTGCCCTGGATTTCCACCGGCGCCCATGCTCTCCCGCGCAAACCTTCATGCCCAACTCCGCACACAACACGCAAGAAGCTCTTGCTTGGCGGACGCACCCTCGTCTCCAAAGCGCTCCCATTCCTGCACCACGACAGTCACCGCCGGGCTTCCGCTCTTCATTTGAAGAGTTGCTGTGATGTTGAGTCCCAACGTTGCGCATGTGAACTTTGATGCTCGACATGGATGTGTCGCCCAGGTACGTTATCTGCAATCTGACTGGTACCTCTCCGGAATTCTTAGGGGAGTTTCGCGTCGTGCCCGCTCCATCTGGATCCCACGCCCTATCCATTACGACTGATGGCCAGAGTCATAAATTAGCCCATGTTTTCCGCCGTACCTGCTGGGTCCCGACCAGGTAAGTAGCTTTGAATCGCATACTCCCGTCTGCTGAACGATATATACAACCAGGGAATTCCCGAGAGCGCTTCGCTTTGCCCGCCGTCACTCTATGCTCGAGGGCCCCCATAATCCATCAGGATCGACTGGCTGGTTCAATTGGTTCCTCGTGTACAACACATAGCTGGTCCTCGTAAGTTCTCGATGCGCGATTCGATTTTCTGACCATTCTCGCGGACGATCTTCGACTTGTGCGCCCTCGTTCTCTTTCCCAGGCCTCATTCGTTACTTCTCGCGCGCTTTTTTGTTAATAGCTCAGGATGCTCCACAGGTACCTGCACATCAGGTGAGCTATTCTCGATCGCAAGATGCGATGTCTACAGGGAATTCCCAGGCGATTTCCACAAATCTTTTCTAGGTCCCTATATGTCACGAATGAAACAACCCACACTACCCATCCTAAATCACTGGGCATGCATCTCGCAGACTTGAGCTTACCAATGCGAGGGGTATTTGTTTCCTTTTAATATTTTGATTCCTCATTGACACGCCACCGCTCAGTCAACGCGTTGCTCATCGGTGAATCATCCTCGTGCTGCTTGTTCGCCATCGGCACTACGCCGCAGCTCTTCATCTCAAGAGTTGCTCAGTTGGTGGCCGTCCCAGAGACGTATCTCACGGATTTGTTGTTTCAGTAAGTCGTGTACTCTTCTTGATGCCTCAGCGGATGCTGACGTAGTCAACGACGCCGTCTGGCCCTTCATTTGCAGGATCAACGGCTCGCTGACTACCAACGCTCTTAATCCACACCCTGCCTATGTACGCATTCGAGACCCTCGGTAAAACTTTCGGCCTTGGTCTCTCTATTCCATTCCTCGTCTTCCAACCGAATACTTCCGGCTTCGATATCCCTATCCGTACAGACAGGATTTCAGCTTCCAGAATACAAATAAGGTATTATTCCTCCGACCTTTAATTCTAATTCCAACCGACGTCCGTGACTTGCACCAAATCCCCTCAGGTATCAGGTACGTTGACACATTCCATAAGCCTCCTCATCATTCATTTCTGTGCACCAAGCTTGTCGTTTATTCATCTTTGCATCATCAGTTGCATCGGTAAATAAACAATCCAGTTGAATCTCACCGCTTTGCTGACTCCCAGTCCGTAAGAAGCGTTGTCCAAGCATCTCTTTGAAGTCCATGCCCCCTACTTTCACTTGTCTCCCATGCCATACCTGAACAGCAATCCAGCCTAGTCAGAGAGTGCTCATTTCACGCATTTCCCATCCTCTTTGACTTCAGCATTCAGCACTGTACTTCTGCATTTTGTCCGCATTTTGTCCGCACACCGATACCACTTAAGCAGATTTGGGTGTGTGCCGGTCTCCACTTGCATTTTAATTGAGCTACTGTAATCTGTTGGAGTTTGAGCCGAGACTTTGATTAGATTAGATTAGATTATGTAACATGTTACATGTCACAGGGAATCTGCTCTTTGTCCTTCGCCACTTCGTCTGTGCACAGTCCTTGTATAAGTTCCAACATAATCATCGGGTGTGTATTATTTCACTAAATCATTGCATATCCCACTGAGATGCGATGTCCTCACCACACATCTGGATCATGATGCGTACCCACGAACACGGCTATGTCCTTTCGCCTGCACCAATTTAATTTCCTGATATGCGCTCTCTGTTCTTCCTTGATTGTTTTTGCCTGCCTAATCCCATTGAATTTTGCCTATCCCAGAAGCCGGATGCATTTCCCTCAGCAGGGACCTGTGCCGATGTAAACTGAAGGATCGATAATTCAATCCCACTCCCAAAAATGAATCCACGAATTTCATAACAGGATTCAGGTCTGTTGTTCCAGAGTGTAATGGATGTGAGCCATCATTTTCGTAAGTAAAGAGTAATAGTGGGTGGTAAACTATATTCTACGAGGTATCGAAGTGGTGGGATATCCGTATGCAGAGTGTGTATTCGGTATGAGATGTTGGGTTGTGATGGATTTGGGAATTATTTAGGGGAAAAAGTAGGGTATCGTATCCATGAGAAGGAGGGACAGAGAAGAGAAAAACGGAAGAGAGAGGAGGCAGAGGAAATGCGGAAATGCGTACACTGGATTGAGGTGGTTAATATACTCAGCTAGTCGGGCTGCGACATCTGACGGGTTCGGCACAAGAATATGTCGACTGCAGAATAAATTATACAGCAGATGTGCACCAAGTAGGTCTAAACACCCGGTACCAGAGTTCTGTTGTAGATTGGGCAGAATCCAACAGTCGTGAAGACGGGAGATCGATCTCGAGCGAATGATGTCCTGTGGGGTTCCAGCTGAGGTGTGATCTCCTAATCGGTACGCCGCAATTCAGAAAGTTGGCATCAACGTGAGGTATTTGAAACCATGAAGTCATTGAATAGGTATTGTGGACGGAAATCAATTGGAAGATCATTGTGATAGTGTAGGTAGATTGATAACTTCTGTCTGGAATATGGGCACAAGCACCTCACCTCCAGGTTGTGCATGGCTGCCCGGGCACAATTTCGAATGTCGGTAAATTACGACGTCCGGCTAGATTGAAGGAAGTTGAAGGGGCAAAATACGGGCAACACAGATGCCGATGGTGCGAAGTAAAATGTGTGCAGAATGCTTGTGCACCTGTTGGAAATAAAAACCGAGATCGAATCTTTTCGAGAAAATCCTGCTTCAAGATGGTTCGGGGTGTTGCGGGAATGGGGACGACACGGTAACTAATGAATGTAACGTGGAGCAGCAGAGATTGACGCAGGAATACGATTTAAGATGAAACCCTCGCACGGGATAATGCAACGAAGAAAAGAGATGAATCACCGTGATTAATAGCATCGCGAGATGATTTCGGCGACGAGCGCGGAAAACGAGTGAATGGAGACGACGAGAGGCACTCGAAAAACAAATTCACAGAACCTGTATATTGACAAGGTGAGTACAACTGAATAGATAAGTAAGCAAAGGAGTTGGTGATCGCGTACGGATGTGATGGAGCGCACTCGGGGAGCTGACGTGCGAAGCGATGGACGAAATTAAAGGGAGGTACGCACCAGAGAATAAAAATACGGTCGGTGGCAGAAAAAGCGCCAGCACACGCGCGCGAGGGGTAGGAACGGTAGGACGCCCATCGGAAGTACAAGCGAGCATAGACAATCAACAGTCCTGATTGCAACTAGCGAGGCGCACCCGTCGTCTCGCCCGCGTGATGGGGAGCACCACGCGCAGGATGCATGGGCTATTCCATGGGCCGCCAAGGAAGGCGCATTCGCCGTGAGAAAGAGGACGACGCGCACGGGAGGATGGTCAGTCGTCTGTAGGTGACCCGGTGCCGTGCGAGAGTGTGCATTCGGCGTTAGCGTCAGTCTGGGAAGGAATGAGCTAGTACAGACTGCTCGCGGTGGCATCAGAGGGCGGCATGCGTGGGAGAGACGCGCTGGGTGGGTATCGCCGAGCGGAGGGGAGATATCAACGCATTGTTGGGGGCGTGGGCCAAACGCGGTCGCACAATTAGTTCGAATTGAGCGGAGCACGCTAGCAGGTGGAAGGCAGGGGCCAGAGATGCATGGCGGCGTCGAGATGAAGATCCAACAGCCTGGCAGAAGCAGCGGGCAGCGGCGTGCGAAGAGTGCGTCGAGATCGAGAACTTGTCGAGACCGATCGGAAATAAGGCGCGCCACGCATGATGCCGCACCACATATGACACGAACCAGAGAGGGTGTTGCCTGCGTACGGGAATTGAATGGAGCGTCGGTGCGGCGTGAACGGTATACCTAGATCAGGCCCCGTGAAGCTTCCGCCAAGGCTTGTCCGAAAAATAGGCTTTTTGAGGGCTAAAATTGGCCATTTCTTTGTCGGAAAACAGGATTTTTCAGGCCAGAAATTGCAGGTCCTTATCCGCAGATAGGATTTTTGTGGCCAGATTCCGTGATTTTCGCAGCCTGCGCGCCAACGAAGAGACGAGTCTTCTAACGAAGCCCGGCCCAGTCGCTAAGGAGGAAAGAAATTTACCTTGAAGCTGGGAAAGGGTAAGAAAGGGTAGATTTGGCTGCAATGAGCGCGAAATAGCTGAAAATTGCAAAAATTGCGCGGAAATATATATATTTTTTCGGCGAACCTCGTGACGACCCTTGTCCGATATAGGATTTTTCAGGACCAAATCGGTGGTTTTGAGCGGACAAGCCTTCGCAGGAGCTTCACGGGGCCTCCTAGATCTGAGTCAGAACAACGGCATCACAGCGACTTGATTGACGCCGGCTTCTGCCTTCTTCGACTGTTTTTCCGATTCCCGAGCCTTTCTTGCGTCCGAGTATGCAATTACGTTCGTTCCACTCTCTCGCACATCATCTGCACTTGCTGGCGTACTGAACAACAAATTTTGCTCGGCGTTCATTGTCAGCGCTTGCTGCTGACTGGCGCCTAATCCTCCCTATGCTCGGCGCTCAATCAGTTTCCAGCGCGGGCTCCCGCGCAAAATTGACGTCCCTCAAATTCCATGTCGGAAATTCGATGTCTTGGTCCTGGTACTAAGACGTAGCAGGTTACAACTATTTTTATGCCTCTCCGATCTCAATGCGGCACACACAATACAGCATCTTAACACCGATGGCGAATTGCCGAGCGGGAAATGAGAATGCCACCGTCAGACAGCTATACCGCTGTGTGATTAAAGCTTGTGCCAAATCAACAGCCTGACGGTGCCAAGGCCCACACATGCATGCACCATATTCCCCAATACACCACCAGAGTAAGATTCGCCGACTCTGGTGTCGGGAGGAGTCTATTTGCACTAAGGTTTCGAATGAGATATCACGGTCTCGCCGCATCTTGTCCTCAGGTGCGGGATTAGGCGCCGATGGAAGCGCTGGGAGCGATGACTCCGGGCATGTACGCTGCATTGCCAATTAAACACATGCTTTCAACGTTGCATATACCGATATAGCAGAATCTACCCTAAGATTGGCTCAAAGAAAAGAATCCGGAGCGATCTGGTATCGATGTATCGATGGTCCCATGCCTTTATAGCACCTTGCAGCCACATTGTTGGGGCGTGGTCCTCTAACATATACAGGCTCTACTTCCCGGCCTTCAAGCTTGTCGATCTTTCCCCTCGCAATCATGTCCGAGTTGAAAACAATGTGAGTGTCTTGTAACTCCTGCCAAGACTGTTGATTAATCCATGTCCTTTAACTAGCATTAAGCTTCACAGTAAGCACTTATTAATGCTGCCGAAGCATACTCAGCCCCTTCATAGATATTCGTATCACGTCCTTGACTAACCCCCATAATGATCTCCAGGGTGACATGAAAATGTTTGCCCAGCTCATCATTGAAGGGAATATTTTTCTGCAAACTGTGCTGGTGGCATCGGAGCACAATCAGATGAGTTGGAAACTTAGTTTTGGGTGTAACATGTGAGTGTGTAGCGACCTTTGGATAAGACACTTCGGATTCACGGACCCTCACTTTTGCTCGCAGCCCACCCGATGCTCGCACTTTCCTTGTGACGGCATTGCGCCACAGTAAAACTGAGGGCATTCGACTTCTTGGTCATGCCAAAATCACACAAGAGGAGATTCTCAGATATGCAGAATCAAATCTGTGTAGTTGCAGTGTCACCTCATCGATCATAGTCCCTCATAAATTGATTATAGCCTTCGAACTTGAGTTCAATAAAGTGAACCCCAATGGCCCCTCTCTGAAATTTAGTATTGGTTCTTCAGTTGCTAAAGTGTGGCACCGGAAAATACCAGGGCTGAATCTCATTGAGATGCCGGAGAATAAAAGTGAGAGTCCCTATGCATAATGCATTGTCGGACCATCATCTGAGCCATCCACAGTGACCGTTCATGGGATTGAGGGTGAGCTGCAGAAGATGTATGAGGAATCCAAGAAGACCCCATTTTCTATGAATGCTTCGCAGCTTTGGGTGATGCACGAGAGGATTCTCCTGTGCTACCAAAGTAATGACAACAGGGCTCGGCTGCTGAATATAATTGGGGATATTCTTTTACAGTCTTACAAGGGATCTGGGACTGTAGATGATTTAAACCAGGCAGTCTATGCATACAACGATGCAGTGCGGGATGACCCAGGGCATATCATCTATCTTGTAGACCTTGGAACATCCTTGCTACGTCGCTTTGAACGGCTTGGTAGCTTGCTGGATATCAACCAATCTGTTGTGATGCTCAAAGATGCTGTCAAACTCACTCCAAATGGCCACCCTGACAAGCCTTCTTTGCTGAACAACCTTGGGAGTTCGCTTTTGCGTCGCTTTGAGCAGCTTGGTGATCTCAGTGACATCAACAAGTCTGTCTTGATGAAAGAGGATGCTGTCCAGCTCACTCCAGATGGCCACCTTGACAAGCCTTCTTTTTTAAACAACCTTGGAAATTCGCTTTCCCGTCGCTTTGAGTGGCTTGGTGATCTCAGTGACATCAACAAGTCCATCTTGACATTTGAGGATGCTGTCCAGCTCACTCCAGATGGCCACCCTGACAAGCCTTCTTTGTTGAACAACCTTGGGTTTTCGCTTTTCCGTCGCTTTGAGCGGCTTGATGATCTCAGTGACATCAACAAGTCTGTCTTGATGTTGGAGGATGCTGTCCAGCTCACTCCAGATGGCCACCCTGACAAGTCTTCCAGGTTGACCAACCTTGGAATTTCACTTTCCCATCGCTTTGAGCGGCTTGGTAGCTTGCTGGATATCAACCAATCTGTTGAGATGCTCAAAGATGCTGTCCAGCTCACTCCAGATGGCCACCCTGACAAGCCTTCCAGGTTGAACAACCTTGGGAATTTGTTTTTGGGTCGCTTTGAGCGGCTTGGTGATCTCAGCAACATCAACAAGTCTGTCTTGATGTTTGAGGATGCTGTCCAGCTTGCTCCAGATGGCCACATTGACAAGCCTTCTTTGCTGAACAACCTTGGGAATTCACTTTTCCGTCGCTTTGAGTGGCTTGGCGATCTCAGCGACATCAATAAGTCCATCTTGATGTTTGAGGATGCTGCCCAGCTCACTCCAGATGGCCACCCTAACAAGCCTTCTTTTTTGAACAACCTTGGTAATTCACTTTTGCGTCGCTTTGAGCGACTTGGTGATCTCAGCAACATCAACAAGTCTGTCTTGATGTTTGAGGGTGCTGTCCAGCTCACTCCAGATGGCCACCCTGACAAGCCTTCTTTGTTGAACAGCCTTGGGAATTCCCTTTTGTGTCGCTTTGAGCAGCTTGGTGACCTCAGCGACATCAACAAGTCTCTCCTGATGTTTGAGGATGCTGTCCAGCTCACTCCAGATGGCCACCCTGACAAGCCTTCCAGGTTGAACAGCCTTGGGAGTTCGCTTTTGGGTCGGTTTAAGCAGCTTGGTGATCTCAGTGACATCAACAAGTCTGTCTTGATGTTTGAGGATGCTGTACAGCTCACTCCAAATGGCCACCCTGACAAGCCTTCCAGGTTGAACAACCTTGGGAATTCGCTTTCCTGTCGCTTTGAGCAGCTTCATGATTCTGAAGACTCTAAGCAGCTGCTACTTCACTACACTTTAGCTGCATGCTCAGCAACAGGCCCTGCACACATACGATTTGAAGCAGCGAAAAACTGGGCAAAACATTCTCACAGTCACCAACCCTCATCCATGCTCCATGCATACACCACTGCCATTGGACTTCTACCTGAGTTAGCATGGCTGGGGCTGTCTATCACCGATCGGCATTATCACCTCTCAGAGGCAGGCCAAGTTGTGAGAGATGCTGCCTCAGCTGCAATTGCAGTCCATGACTACTGGAAGGCAGTGGAGTGGCTTGACCAGGGTCGTTCAGTTATCTGGGGTCAGCTTCTCAATCTTCGCACACCAGTAGATGAACTGAGGAAGAGCCGCCCTCACCTTGCAGATCAGCTTGTCACTCTCTCTGCATCCTTAGAAACTGCTGGCACCCGGAGCAATGCTGCTGATGCTACCAAACCACAGTCACTGCAGTCCATTGCAAATCAAGTTCATGCCTTTGCTCTTGAAAGGAATCATATCCTACAACAGATCAGAGAGCTGCCAGGATATGAGAGGTTCCTATTATCAAAGCCAATTTCTGAGCTTTCATTAGCTTCAAAGATGGGCCCGATTGCTATTGTAAATATCAGTGCATATGGAACTGATGCTCTGATCCTCGCACCAGGCCTTGGAGATGAAGTCATCCATGTCCCACTGAGTGACCTCACAATTCATAAGGTGCAGGCCTTGGCCAAAGTTCTGGCATCAATCCTGGGAACTCCTGGACGCAGTGATAGGTTGCATGGCTCTCAGGAGGGATATATGGCTTCAGATGATATCATTTCCTATATTCTCTCTGAGCTCTGGTTTAAAATTGTCCACCCAGTCCTGAATGCACTTGCAATTACAGTAAGCTATTTAAGTCAACACATCCAATTCCTATCCTAATGATATCTAGACTCCAGTGAGCCAAGTTTTGGGACACATCTGGTGGTGTCCAACTGGGCCACTCGCATTTCTTCCCATCCATGCAGCAGGACTCTACGGAAAGGACCATGCCTTTGGCTCAAAATTATCCGACTTCCTGATTTCATCCTACACACCATCATTGACTTCCTTAATCCAAGCGTATCACCCACAATCTGAATCCCAAAAAGACCTTCAACTCCTTGCTGTCACTCAGCCATCAGCTGAGGGACAGTCCTACATCCCAGGAACACAGGAAGAAATCAGATGTATTGAGCAGCATGCCAAGGGGAAAGTTCCTGTTCTGTGGCTGCATCAAGATATGGCCACAATAGGAGATGTTCAGAAGGGCATGAAGGAGTGCAGATGGGTCCACTTTGCCTGCCATGGTGTGCAGAGCCCCTCTCCAACTGAAAGTGCCCTTCTACTTGCCAGAAGTTCACGGCTGACACTCTCAAACATTATCGAGTTATCTCTCCCCAATGCTGACCTGGTATTCCTCTCTGCATGTCAAACCGCCACTGGTTCCAAACAGCTCCAAGATGAGTCAGTTCATCTCGCTGCTGGCATGTTACTAGCGGGATACCGAGGTGTCATTGGGACAATGTGGTCTATCATGGACAGTGATGCCCCACAAGTTGCCGGTGATGTGTATGCCCATCTATTGGAAGCATCACCTCCAGATCCGACGAGGGCAGCTGAAGCATTGCATCTCGCCATTCAGAAGCTTCAAGAGCAGCTTGGGGCAGGGAGATCATTTTTACGCTGGGTGCCCTTCATACATTTTGGGGTTTAATTTCGGGGACATAAGAACTGTGTAGGATATAGAGGTAGTTTGGTAGTAGTCTCTGTTTCTGTAGAATCTCTTGCGAGTTACAATCTTGATTTTACTTGACAGCGTGTTAGTGATTACAAGCTGCCACCTCAATGAGAATCACAATGAGCCCTATGTATATGATGTCCGACTTGACGTTTCTGTGTCATGTCCAACCCGAGAAGCTTTGGTGACTGAAAGAACAAAATGTCAAAGACACAAACTCAATCCCCTTGAGCACAAGCAAGACTTGTAACATAAAAGATCGAACTAGACTTATGCTTGACTTGATCAGAAACCAAGCCGGTTGAGCGCTCAGGATTCAAGATAAAAAACAAGATTCGCAGCCTACCGATTCCCAACCAAGCCGGGCGACACTCTCTGCAAATTCACATCCAAACATGGTAAAAAAATTCAACTCAAACTCTTGAGTAGATAGACATATAACAACGCCAACCTTTCCTAACTGTCAATCTAATACTCCCTGATTGGTACAAAATGCTGCTATGTTTCTCCTGAGAAAACAGACTTATAACTCAGGTGCAGCGTCTTTCTGCTTTTTATATTCATGCTCAAACTCAATGTTGAAGGTTAATATTCCAGCTCAAGCTCAAACACCCAACAGTGACATTTCAGAGACTCAAGCTGAATATTGATATTTCAGGCTGAAGGTGATAATTATTTGTTTGAATAGCCGTTCTTCAAAAGAGCGCAAACAGTAAACAGCTGGCATACTCGTTTGAAAAGACCATGCCAAATTGAACATTGCAGCTTGCTGCAAGTGCTCTGCCCAAGCGGAAGGTGTCGCGGAGCTGTCAATGGCGCGAGGAGCGCGGACGCGTTGTTTGGAGCTGTGTGGGACACACGTGATTGCTGTCAATTTTGACCGCGACTGCCGTCATCGCTGCTCCCTCGGGTTCGGCACTGTCGGCGTGGTTCACGTGGATTCTCACCGACCCATCTGTCCTCTACGCGTTGGCGGCGGGAGCGGTGGGCATCTCTCCGCTCCACTATGTCATTTACGTTGTCCAGCTCCGAGGGCATCTCCAGCACGCCCCCGATCCCAGCCCATCTTTGTGTGTCCGCCACACCCGCCATCTGTTACTCTTACCGGCCCCCCACCGCAACGCGCAGCCGCATCTGACACCCACGTCAATGCGCACATCCTCTCTTCTGGTACTACGGTGCGTGTCTGTCCCACCGTCTCCACTCACTGACTTTGTGCTACAGCTTAGCTCCGTCTGCGCCTTCTAATAGACTCTATGCTCTCAAGTCCGGTGCCGTAGATCATCTGCTAGCCCTTGTCTGCATCGCGGCCATGCCCATCCACTGTGCCCTTACCTCTTCCCCGCACTTGCGAGCCGCCCTCCCTGGATCCAACAGATCCTGCTTGGCCTCCACATTGCTTCTCTGATGCACTCTACCTCGACCGCCGGCCTCCATCCGCACATGCCCGCAACTTCTGCCGTCGCCTCACCCCGTGCCCCGTGCCCCGTGCGCGCTCGCCACGCCACTGGTACTTATCTCACTACATTCCTATCCCTCTGCTTGAGCCGTCCCACCACTCCCGCAGCGCTACTCTCATTAGCGCTCGCACTCCTCTGCCGTCCATCTTGCCGTGCCTACGTCAACGCCGCAATGAAGCGCCCATGCCTTCCCGCGTTAGCCCTCCCCCTCCCCCACCGCGAGCATTCGACATTCATTTTCGTCCTCGTTGCGTTCCATGCCACTGGTACTCTCACCCTTGCACCCGCACTTGTCTCGAGCCCATGATGCGCGATCCGTGACTCTATCCCTCCTGCTCTTCCTGAGCCCGGTCCCGCCTCTACTATGCTCTCGCTGTCTGCCCCCTCTGCGCCGGTAGAGCGCGACCGAAATGAATCGAGTAAGATACCGCAGTGAATCTCTATACATTCGTTCAATTTTAAAGCCCTGCATGGATCTGTGGCCCTTGCTTTTGCTCTTGTAGGACGACTTCTGAGACTCGTCTGGCCTCCAGTCACCACTATCTTCGTGCCCTTGAACCCGCAATGCATTTCTCTTTATCTTTATCTTTAAACGCTACATACTCGTAATTTGACTCTGCGTGCCGCGACCACGTCTCCCACGCCAGCCCCCAAAGGACGGGTATCGTGTTACCAGAGCTACGGGACTTCGTTAGCGCGTCGACGGTCGCGTCGTTTCGTGCTCGGACCTCAAGTCGTTTCGTGAGGTTCTCATGAATCAGGATGGATAGAGGCGGGACTTTTCGAGCTATGGCCTGGTGTTCGCTCCAGCTACCACACGTAATGAGCCTTCGCGGACATACGCATCCTAGATGAATTCAAACGGCTCTCTGTCCTGGAAGTTAAGTGTAAGCTTCGCACTGGATATTGTCGTGGAAGATGATGAACACCGCCCCTCTCTT
This sequence comes from Mycena venus, assembly GCA_014462655.1. Classification (NCBI taxonomy): domain Eukaryota; kingdom Fungi; phylum Basidiomycota; class Agaricomycetes; order Agaricales; family Mycenaceae; genus Glaucomycena; species Glaucomycena venus. The sequence continues at coordinate 1,788,767 of JACAZI010000005.1, read as the reverse complement.
GTTGGGTCCTCAAATCGGGCTCTCTTGTCGCTGCGTTGACTTTGGAAAGCGCTCCATTCTCATTGATCTCACCTCTTTAACTTATTCGTCTTCCCTCGCTTTCACTCTCTTGGTTTCCTCAGGGGGCCCCGTGCTATGCCACTATGTACGGTAAATCTGTGATCCTCGTGCCCATCGTGGGGCTGGATACATGGTGAATCTAGCTAGAGTACGATCCGTCTCCCTGCAATTAGCATGCATTTAAGATTTAGGATTCAAGACGCCGCCTCGCGCTCAGCCGCATGTCGTCGTACAGTGGTGCTATTATGTTCTGCACGCAGTTGCTTGTGCACAAAGTCTTGAAATGGCTCCAAGTTCATTTCGACATTTTATTTGAAGTGATTCCGCTCAGAAACGAGCCCCAACAACTGCGTGCAGAACATAAGCACCACCATATGTGTCAAGGTAAAACTGGAGTCAAATCGATGGGCTCGGAAGACAAGCTCCGAGGTCGGGTGTAGGTGTGGATGCGCGCGCCGGGTTCTTAGGTCGCTGCCTCAGCTCTAGTTCTTCTCTATCTCATTTTCCCTCGCTCGTGCTCCAGGCCTCCGTGTTATCTTAGTTAGATTTAAGACCGATGTGCCCTGGCAATTCCGACTAGGGCTCGGCGCGATTTGTCTCCGGCTTCAGCTCAGGCAATATAATGGATTGGAATTGGGGATCTCTGGATTTCTCTTGGCCTCAGATCTTTTCTAATCGATCTCCCCTCACTCAGCTTTTTTCTCTGATTTTCTCTCCCACTCCCTTGGTTCCCGTGCTACATGTATCTCATGTGAATCTGAGATTCTTGTTCGAAATCTGGGAGCGCCGGATTCATCGAACATTCAAAACTCAAGACCCCGCCTCGCGCTCGCAGCATGTCATTTGAAAAGTAAAGCCTGAAAAGGATGAGAGCAAAGCTGGATCGGATTTGGAGTCGAATCGATGGTATCGGAGGGTGCTTCAAGGTCTCGCCCATCACCCTGAGTTTTCACATCGTTGCACTCGTCCGGTTGTCTTGTCGCTGCGTTGGCTTCAACTTTTTTTTTCTATGGTCTTTTGGTGAAGTGAATGTCCGATCGTTTTGCCCGTGTCGACGCTCAAAGCACAGGTACACGCGCCAACGTTCAAAGTGCAAACGCTGCAAGACCCTAATGATCTTTCGCCAGTCGAGCAGACATCGACGACGGATTGTTCAAATTCTTGGCCCATCCTTCCCCCTCCAACTCCTGAATCCCCATCCGATTTTTCGCCAGGGATCACGATTCGAACTCCAGTTCAGCCTGTACGTTGGTTGCCTCCAGGGTGCAGGCACAGCGAGAACCTGAAGTAGGAATCTACATGATTGGTGTCAGGGACATTTTATCGAAACACCATCTTGTTCCAAGGTCCCACTGCGCCCAAACGGGATGTGGAGGATATGACTTCGGGCGAAAGACGAAGAATCAGCGACAGGTAACTTGAACTCTATTCAATGTAATCCACTATCATTACTCATTCCGGTTTCAGTCACTGTCTTACCTCAACATGAGCTGAAGTCGATATAATCTCCCAAATACACTGTAGGTCCCCTAATTCATTCTCCAGCCGCAAATCCTTGTGAATGTGAATTCTAACCAAGCGCCAACGTCACTGAGTAACTGGTGGTGTAATCCCACATAGCCACAAAATATGTCATGGTAGAACGGAGAGTCAGCGAGAAAGCTAACCAAAAATGTGCTGGGCTTCCGCCACTGTGCCGTTCATGGTACGGTCGGTATGCGTTGTGTATGCTATGGAATGTGTCGCCTCTGACTGCACGGTACGGCCGGGCTTCCTCTATCCCGCTGGAACCCAGGTTAAGATCCACAGCCACTATTAATGCCCAATGCACAGGCTATATTCAACGAAAATAAAATTCACACCTTGCTTGGTGCCTTTCGCCTTGGGTTGGTTCCTTTGGGTTATATTGATATTCACATGGCCCTCCGGCAAAAATCGTCCATTCTAAGTGTCATACTTTGGCCTTAAACCCCTCCTGAAGCGCCCATGGTTTTCACTGTCAAGTCAGCCTAATTAATCGGTCATCCGACCCATTCTTGAGACCCCTTGGAATGGGGGTTGCAAATTGTTGTCTCCGGTAAAAACCCGTACCATACTGGCCAGCCCCAAATGGACCGGAATTTATACCGCCAATATTACTCATTCTATTAAGATTCTCTATGGCTGTGTTTGCCCTAACTCCCTGCTTTGCTTCTTCTGCTCTTCCGTTGAAAACCTTACAGCTTCTTCCTCTGAACCCGAGATGAATTGCACGTTACCCGAAGGGCCGGTGCTTCTGTCCAACAGCAGAGCTCCGAGTGGAACACAGTTCAACAGCATTTCAAAAGCTGTTCAAAAATTACGTGAAATCGGTTTAACTTGTTCAGGGTGCCGCAGCATGACAGGCTGTTGACTGTTGAGTTGACCACGCATCTCTCGCTCCTGATCCCTCATAATTCCCCCCTTTGCCCTTGATTTCTGCAGTGAAGATGATCTTCATAGGGTGAGTTTATGTTCGACGCACTCTTCCTACTCTGGCGAACAAATCAACTGTTTCTTGATGTGCACTCCAAATGTGCCTTAGGATTAGTGAAAATTTTGATTGTTAACCTGACTCGAACCATCTGGAAAGCTCAGCTATAAGAAAACAATGCGGGGCAATGTTCTATTTTCCGCTGCTTCTGTCAACAACTTGATCTGTTTTACTGTCTTTCATTGGTTTTACCGTGCAAGTTGTCTTAGCAAAGCTTGTTGAAGGCATATCTTATAAGTATACTATAATGGTACGCCGTCCAGCCTCAGAACCGTGTTGTACGAAACGGCCAGATCAAAGTGATTGTAATCTATTAAAAACAGCAACCGGTGGCATAGCTTCGTAAAGAACTTGCAAAGTGCTGTGCCTTTGCTGTGTGCCTTGACAGGCGCGCGGTACACGCTGCCAGCCCACGAGTTATAATAATAAGTTCTCGAACTTTCTTCTTGCTCGCTTCGACCACGTGCTACCCCACAACTAGAGTGCACGGCCTTGCACTGCCGCAGGTTCTCCTACCCTTTCACCGATTACCCGACATTCGATTGCTGCCTTACCTACAACCAATTTCAGCGGCATGGCATCCCCAGTCAAATTGTACATCTATGATCTATCAAAGGGGAAAGCCAAGCAGCTCGATGTGCAGCTCACTGGGCGCCAGATCTCCGGCATATGGTGAGCACCGTTGCGGATGTCTTACCATCGTTCTAATTCGTCGCAGGCACACATCTATCGTCGTCTTTGACAAGGAGGTCTTTTACGATCAGGGAATACACACGACGCTCCCCGGGCTGTCGCATCGCGGGCAACCAGTACAAATTGAGGATCTGGGGGAGACTGAAATAGACCAGGAGACATGGGAGGAGTATCTGGAGGAAATGCGAGACCACTACACTGCTGACAAGGTAAGTTCCCCGTAAATCAGCCGAGCCAGCGAGCCTGACGGGAGTCCAGTACCATCCTTCAGGTGCGCCTGGCTCCCAACTAAGCTTCGCCGTATCGAACATGATCCAGACTTCAATTCCAATTCGTTTACAAACGATTGTGTGGGGTTCCTCACTGGCGGCACCATCCCTGCGTTTGTGAAAGGTGTGTCCAGATCGTGTAAAACCGCTAATCCCGTTGACGCCGTCCAGATTTGCCCACAGCAACGGAGAGCCTCACGGCGTCCGTACACTCGTCCACCAACTCGGCATCCTTCACCACATTACTGCGCACATATCGCGCGGTCGTCGCTTGCTTCGCAGATCCACAATGGTCTGTTATCGCATTTATTAACATATTCTACAATGGTCTGATATGTTAACAGGTCCCCACCATGCCGCGTAATTGTGCCTATGTTCGAGAAGCTCGCAGAGGAGAAGGGTGTATGCGCTGCCACTGGCGGCCGCGGCGCAGCGTTCACCAAGATTGATCTGCGGGTTGGCGAGGGCAGCGCTCTTGCCACTGAGTGGAGCATTCACGCGACGCCGACATTTATGTTTTTCCTCGATGGAACCAAGGTGCGTTGGTGATAAGATGTGCGGAGAGCAGATACCTGATTTTGATTTCTGCAGATCTCTGAGCTGAAAGGCGTCGACCCTGGCGAGTTGCGATCGCAGATAGATCAGCTGTTGATCCAAGCATATCCACGTACGCTCCCTATTTGAAATACAGTTCACCATACTGAAAATAACACCTTCCGTAGTACACCCTCATTCCTCGCTTCCCCCTCCCTGCGGTCAAGGCACTGTCACTAGCGCCCATCCTCTTTACGCAGGTACCTTCGCTCGAGATCGTCTTCGCTAAACTAGCGTCCCTCATCGATGCTGCGCCGCCATCCCCAACCATTACGGAGGCGAAGGAGGTCCTGCACGCACAAGTTGCTCCATATCTCAAAGCACGCTTTGCGCCGGCCGATCCCGCAAAGTCCTCACCACAGCCGTCCGCCGCGGCCGCGCTGCTGGCTCCCTGGGCAGCGGCGACGACCGTGCTCGTGGAGGTGCTGCCAGTAGACACGCTCTTCCCACTCGTGGACATCTGGCGGCTCGCCGTGCTGGACCCCGGGACGGCTACCTGGCTCGCGTCTTCTCCAGGCGTCGCCCCACTCGGGATTATTGTGCGCATCGCGCGCAACGCGCTTGCGGAACCGACACAGGACAAGGGCACGCGAAACTATGTGTTGACGGCGCTTCGCCTTCTGACGAATACGTTGAGCCATGCGGCACTGGCTCGGGTGCTGTTGGCAGGAACGAGCGGTGACGGAGGTGTTCTGGACATACTTTTGCCCGCGCTGCTGCATGCGGACCCCGTGGTCCGCACGGCGGCGGCGAGCCTGGCGTTCAATGCCTCGGCATGTGTGCAGCGGGTGCGGGTGGTGGCTATCGCGGGGCTGGGCGGCGCCAATGTTGAGACCGCCGACTCTGACGAGGCGGCAGCGGCGGCGGACGAGGAATGGCAGGTCCAGCTCGCCAGCGCACTGGTAGAGGCACTGGACCATGAGAGCCGCGAGGATGTTGTGCATCGACTTGTCGCCGCACTCGCGTGTCTATTGCATTTTGCGCCCGCGGAAGGGCAGGTAGGCGGATTGTTCAAGGTGCTGGGCGCACGCGGGATAGTGATGGGCAAACTCGAGGGAGCGTCTCTGAAGAAGGAGGTGCGGAGTCTGGTTGAAGAGGCTGGCGTTTTGTGTCCATCAGCTTGAGTTAGATGTTGGATAATAGATATGTACGCTCAAGCTATTGGACGGCGTCGGTCGTCCCTTGGAGTGGCGGGATTGCCCAGGAGAGTCGAGACCGTCGCTGTTTGATCCGGCCGCCGGCGATCCCACGCAGCCACATCAGCTTTTTATTCTCACCACCACTCCGTGCAACTCCGCCGCGGAGCAGCCGCCACGGATGCGCGTTTGCGTCTCACTGCCACTCTCAGAGTAATGCCTGAATCCTCCCCCTCTAAATTTCTTCATGATTCATTCGCCTCCATGGCTCCCCATGCTGACTCCCATTTCATTCCCATGGGGTGTGAATGCCCTCGACGGCTTGAAATTGCTACCGACCACGTCTTCAGTCTCTGAGACATCTGTACACATACACCACGCACACTGCTCAAGACCCACCCCACGGAGCGTAGTTTTTCTTCGTCTTGCACCTTTCCTTCCTATTCGCGCCTGCCCGTTGCCCACTTTTCCACGCCAAATCGTCCCTTTTGAGGAATCATTCCACCCCAGTCCTTTTACCTTTTATTTATTTGACTTTTTTGCACAGAGAATTTCTGGCTGCTATTCTTTTTACCTTTTTTTTTTGAACCCGGTCTGCTGACGCTGCAAGCAACTGGCGCGGCCGCGACTCATACGACACCTCGCAAATGAAGAAACCACGACGCGGAATGGCTTAAGTTGATCCAAGAGCGAAGTGAAATCAAGTGCTGGCGGAGACAACGTGCGTGGTTACTCTTCTACTCCTATGATGAATCTTTTCGTCCCTCGTTCCTTCCTTGCTTCGCTGTGGGTCTGCCCCCAAATCTTTTCCTTCCTTGTATGGTTGTCAATGTTGATTCGCTTAAAGTGGATGAATGAAAAGTGGCAGCTCGTGCTTCGCATTAACTCTCATCAACCCCTACTTGCATCTCCTCATCCGTCATTCTTTTGTACAATCAAGTGATACTTTGACTTACTCTAGCCCCACAGAACATGCCCCCATCTCGTCTATGCCGGCATCTCCGCACTGTTCGTAGCCCTACACATGCCGATCTCAGTCGACGCGTACGCGCTGACCATAATTGAGGCCATGCCCATAATTGTGTAGGATCTTGTGCTGCAGCTCATAGCGTTCTAAGCCCTCGAGTTCCAGTTTTGCTAGAGGATGGAAGAGAACGTGTTCGAGTACGAGAAGTACGTCTACGTTCGTTCAATCTTCCTTCGCTGCAATCACTCATACTACGGTGCCCCACATCCGTCTAACCTTCCTTCATCGGCGCTTACGCCTTGCCCTCTGCGCGCGGCGATGACGCCAGTTAAGTTTCCTGGGCTTAAAGCCTCGGATTATAATTCTATCGACCACACTGCCGCCCTCGAAACAATCCCCCCGCACTGAGAAATAATTCCATCACTCGGTAACTCGCTTCTCCCACAATGCTGCGCAAATGCTGCCCCTCACGTTCTAGATTCAGTGCGCGACTGGTACTCGTTCATCGTCGGAGGTGCCACCGGAGGCGGCGCATGTTGCGAATATTGTCCGACGGAAGGGAAAGCGGTGGGCGGAGGAGGGCGTACGAGTCGCGAGTGTGGCCCGTGTACGCGCTATTTTTTTCTTCTTCCTTGCTCCAATCCCTTCGCGTTTCCCGCCACTTTTCGCTCGCATATTTCTTTCGATTGGCCACGTTATTTTTCAACTTATGCGGACTCCACCGGCCAGCTCGTCGCAGCCTTCGCACATGCTCAGATTGGTGCCTTCTGATTCATCACTCTCGATGATAGAAGTGAGTGATTCCTGTGCACAAGCATTCCCTCTAGTACTGACTAGTCGCTTGCTGGCTCGCTCTTCTTTTCGTAACTTTCAATTCACTCGCTATACTTTACTGAATCGCCGTTACTTGCGTATGGGGTTGCGCCCGCAGATCACCTTGTCTATTCGTGCGTCCCACTATCCACTCTCATCACGGAGAGCTGGGCCGACGAGACGAATCCTTGCTAGACACAGAAACCGCTTCACTCCCATTATGCGTCGTTTTTTTGCAGCCCTCCTCTGCGCACTAGCCATCGGTGTTTCAAACCCGCCAAGGCGTAGCTTGACAGGAAACCACAAGCAGTGCGTCGTTATTTCGTCTTTCTTGGCTCTGCTATTTAGTCACTCATTCGTCGGCGATGTTCCTCACACTCCATGCGGTATGACCGATTGACCACTCATAGGTTATTCTCTCCCAGATAAGGCATATCCCCCGCGAATTGTTGGCGAATTGGCTGCCGTGAGCATTCTGGCTGACAACGTCTACCCACGGCGATACCGTATTGTAGCCACTAATGTTTTTGCCCTGCTTCGCCTCGCCTCCATCCTACCATCCCTCTCTCCCACTTGTGTCCTGCACTTCGATTTTTACCTAGCCAAGCCGACTGCGCATTGCATGTAGCACTTCGGTTCTTCGTCTTTCCATTTGTATCTAATCAAGCATCCATCCAGGACAGGGGTCGTTGCCAAATTTTGCAGTTCACCCCGAACAGTGGAGCGCTACGGGACGATATTGTAGGGTAGTGTAAGATGTGGGACACGTGAGGCGTGGGGCTTATTGTTCCTTGAGAATAGACCGCTTTTATTGCGTGTGCTTATGTTCGGCGTGCCCAGAGCGCAAAAATATAGCGGCATCCGGGTCGCCTAACCGCAGATCTCAATGAAACCGTGAGGACAAGCAGACTGCCACGCCGGAGGCCCCGACGTGAATTATTTAAGGAGTGGGGTGACTGGACGGACATGTGATGGTGACATTCCAGCAGAGGGAGCTCACTGACCGAATGAAGTCAGATCGCCTAGACCGCGCAGATTCAGCACAGGGAAAGTAAAAGCGACTGATAACAGTGAGACACGGTGTGATCGCGCTCACCCGAGAGTGAGCGGCAGTATCCGTCGCTGCCGATCCTGGTTGTGTTGAACGGTTTCAAAATCTGAATGACGGAAAACTTATCTCGGTAGAGGAAGAAAGCCAGCACGACTTTTATGGGGAAAAACGGACGTGGTCGGCGCAGTTCAACAAAGGAATACAGAGAGTGAGGCGAGAGGAGAGAATCAAAGACTAACAAATTTTTGCATTCGCACGCGGGCAATCGCAAAAGCATCTTGGGCTCGAGTGTAGAAATTCTGTGGGTCGAAGGAAGGAATATGTCCAATATAGACGATCTGCGAATCTCCATCGTCAATGCCGTCGAACAGTACCACAAAGGTGATACCAACTTCGGACAAGTTTGTGCCCAGATGCAGCTCATCACGAACTAGAGGTATTTGACGCCAGACGGGCTCAACATATGTTTCGGGGAGTTTTTATAAACCAGCCAAGGTTTAAACAAGGTCATCATGCAGCCATAGTTTGGACGAGATCCTGATATGCCATCAAAAGCTAGCCAGGCAGGATGAGGCGGAGTACGTCGTATCTAAAGTGGATTTACTCGCAAATCAGACCGAGAGTTTCGGGGTGGAACGCCGTGCGACCAAAGATAGGCACAAGGCGGGAGGAGGATGAAAGAAAACAAGGGCCTGGGGTCGCCAAGGGAATATATGGTCAAGACACAGCGTTCACACGGCGGAGCGCAGTATTCGGCAAAACTACACCAGAAGCGGTCAGTCGGGAAACAGAGTATCGAAATTCACGGTACGACGTACTCTGAAGGCCAAAATTCACACCCCGACGAAGCTCGAAAGATACAGCACGTTACTGCGGCGCAATCTGGCAAGTAGGAATAAATGGATATACATACCTTTTCGAACGGGACAATATTGGCGATGGCACATGCGTGGGATCAGCATCATCCCCGGGATTTGGGCGAGCGAAAGAGTTTAGGAACTGAAACGAGCTATGAAGACGCTTTGCAGGACCGCCCCGAGGCGATGGAGACGCGGTGTGAAGAAGTAGCGATCGAGAGGTTGAATTCTCGGACACCCGGTGCAGAAGGTGGAATGAGGCCGACCAGTGGTCTTTGATTGGGAGTGTTTAAAGGGTGGGAACATCATTTGAAACGGAAATGATTTAGACGCACAGAGAGATAGCAATCTGAAAGAGAGCCGTAGTTCAATGTCTCCATAGGGCATCATACATGATACTGTACTTCACAGCTGCGAAAAAAGATTAATGGAAATCTCAAAACAGATGGAAGCGAGTCCCTACAATCGACTTGCCCCGCGCGTGCCGCCCTCCGCAAGTGTCCAGTAATCTCTATCATCCGTGCCACGGAGCACCAACCGGCACAAGGATATACCAAGGTGAGCCACTGATGAGGACAGTAGCTTTGATACCGCATATTGATCTAGTGCGAATTGCATCAGAAGGTGCCGACGGACAGAATAAAAAAACGGTACCACGGATGCAGACGGAGGAGAGGAACGTGGTGAGGGATGTCGCGAACCTGATGGGTTGAACACAGGAACAATTGGGGTATACTATGGGTGGACTGGGACGCACTCGGCGTTCCATAGAAATTATGGAATTAACTCATGCTCACTCAGGAAACGGAATCATGGCAACGCCATCTCAACCCCGAAGCCGCGGGGTCACTCATTTGAGTGATAGTCTCAATGGACTTATTGGCGACGAGAGTCAGCGATGGTTTCAATTGCCACGTCAGAAGCTCACCAAAATGATCCGACAACCGCTTTCAGTGCAATGCTTTGACAAAACCCAGTGCAAAATGGCGGGTTATAAGCGTACTCTGGTAATTCCTTGAGTCACCAATCGCGAGGCCGGGAAGAGGGAGAGTCCCAGAGAGAAGCCAGGAGCATAAACAAAGGAGGGAAAATGATAGTGGATCGAATCAGGCCCCGTGAAGCTCCCGCCAAGGCTTGTCCGAAAAATAGGATTTTCGAGGGTCAAAATTGGCCATTTCCTTGTCCGAAAATAGGATTTTTCAGGCCGGAAATCGCAGATCCTTGTCCGCAGATAGGATTTTTTGAGGCCAGATTCTGTGATTCTCGTAGCCTGTGAGCTAACGAATGGGCGAATATTCGTTAGAATCTCCTAACAGACCCGCTATAAGGACAGGGATCACGAGTGTCGAACGCTCATCACGGAGATGCCCTTCCAGCCCCTATGATTCAAATCCGTCTCGACAACATTATCATCTGCCTGAATAATGTATGCGGTTCTTCTTCAGCGTACTCGCGGAGACCTGATCGCTTTCTCTAGACCTCGGCACTTGCAAGCATCAACGGTTGCTCCTTGTAAGTTCAAGCCCAATACAAGCGAGTATTAATCGACCCTGTGAAGACCTACATGCAGAAAATAAAAACTCAACCAAGCTCACGCCTCCGGTTTCCCCTCCTCAGGCGCCTGCGGCGTGGACGACTGGCCCATCGATGTGAACATGCTTGCGCCGAACATTGAGTTGCCCCCCACACCGAATAAAGAAAAATTTTGACCTAGGTCGAAATGTTAGAGGAAATTGGATCAACCCATAGCTATATCAAGTTCAGGAAAAAATGTTCTATCAGTTAGTCAGAAATTACAATGGAAAAGGCTGCCATCAGCAGCTCTTTCAAACTTGACATATTTATTGAATATCAATGAGATATGAAAGGGAAGCTGAATGTTCATCTTTCATCAGCCCTTTCAAAGCACTGGAAAGACCAACTTTCTAAGGAGTCAAAAGGTGCATTGAGATGCTTTCTTTTTGTCATCTTATGAAAGATTTGCCCATATATGGAAATATTTCCTAAAAATAAGAAAGAAAGGCTTTTGGCAGTGCTTTCAGCTATATTGAAAAGAACCTCTTTTCTCTCGCTGGGAATAGCTGTTGAAAGATAAACTTTCAGCAGTCCTTTCATACCTCACTGAGAGTGAATAAATACATGAGTTGTGAAGTAGCCGCTGATTGTAGCTACTTCTGTGGCACTTTTGTACCAAATGATTTTATTAACTTTCTACAAATTTCGATATGGCTACTGATTTATACACTTTCAGCAAACATCTTGACCTAGGTTGATATTTTTCTTTATCTGGTGTGCCCAGTCGACATGCCTCCCATCATCCCGCCGAGCCCGCCCCCGGGCATCATATTACCCATGCCCATGCCACTCGGCCCGTTCCCCATGCCGCCCATGCCACCCATGCCTCCCATCCCGCCGAAGCCGCCTCCCATCCCACCGAAGCCGCCTCCCATCCCGCCATTGCCGCCTCCCGATCCCTGCCCAAACGCGCCCATCATCGATGTGAAACCGTTCGTCATGCTGGCCTGAAACCGCTCCATCTCGACGCGTGCCGCTGCAATCTCCTCGGCAGATGGTTTCGGCGGCGGATGGCCTCCGACTCCGGCTTGGGCGCCGGACAGACTGACGCCGAAGGCGCCACCGGCACCACCAGCTGCCGCAGGCGGTGCCCCTTGCCGCTGCACCTGGGCCCCTCCGCCGAAATAAATCTGGGCCTGGACCGCGCTCATCCCGAGGACGATCCCGACCGCGGTGTCGGGACTGCGGCCCTGCCAATCCTGGACCTTGTCGCCCGCGTGCATCGGGCCATTGTCGTTGTGCACGGTCGCATTGCGGATGGGATCGTTATTCCCTTCGAATTTGGACAGGGCGAGCGTCAGCTGGGCGCAGTTGAGCAGCTCGCCTTGTTGGGCATTGGCGGACATGCGCAGTCGCTGACGGGAGACACGTCCCAGCGAGGGGTTGCCGTCCTGGAAAGCCAGCGCCGAGTTGATAGGCTCGGAGTCTCTCGTGAAGAGACGGTAGTAGACTGTTGCGGCGCGGGTCAGTGGCAGGTTACGAGTCGTGTAATTGCAACGCACAGTACGTGGCGTCGTGGCTCGCGTGAGGAAGCATGTTGGGAATATGCGCGTGCGCGTCGGTATCCGTGTGGGTGTGCGTAACTGTGGTCGAAACGGTCGTCGTCGTGGTGTCCTGGTCGAAGTGACCCATTGGGGGGAAGTTGTTGTTGAACATGGTACGAACAAGTAGCGAAAAACTAGCGAGCACCTCTGCAAGACATACTATATATATTGCAGGTCGCTACGAAGGGGGAATGGTTCCGAATCGCCAGAACAGCGCCGACTTTGATGAAGTGGGATGTACAACGTACTTACCTCCGACGCGAGGCGTCTTGGGGGCGTGAACTCCGTGAGTGTCCGCGTGTCTGAGTCACCTCCGTGGGTTTTCGCCATTTCGCCCCGTGTAATCCTACCTACCCACCTACCTACGCCCCCAATGATTTTCCCGCGCGTTTTATGTAATTAGCACCCGCGTGGCCATGATCGACCGAGGTTTCTACCTGCGGGTGCAACAAGCCGACATTGGCGGTATTTACCTTTCGCGTCGCTGTATTAGATGTCAACGGTTCTTCTGCAGAATTTATGCGGAGCGCGGAACGCAAAGAAAGAAAGAAAGAGATATAGATGGACGCCCAGCCTTGCGGAATTGGACACGATATTCACAATTTCGGCGATTTACAATCAGGCTTCCCTCTCAGGTTGAGTTCTTCCACTCGGCGACTGATATCGATCTCGGGTGATACGAGACAGCTTACGAGACCGCATCTCATCAGGAAAAAATCTCTCGGCGGTAGCTCCCCGCTTAGATATGTTGGTTAAGAAGTGATCTGTAGCTCGGGTACCGGTGAGTGGGAATTTGGTAGCCCAATCATGTCAGGATGGCCGCCGTTGATGTCTAGATAGGTCGTAGTACCCGCCACTATTTTGTTCATAGCTGTAAGCGAGCTCAGTGAGTCCAATTGAGCTATCAAAACTATGGTGCATCACAGTTGCACCGAACGACAAAAATGCCGGCCGGTATACAAGTTATGTCCCTCCTCATGATCCGTCATCTTACCAGGGTTTCTGCAGTTGACCCAATCCACTCACTCCAGGAGTAAGCACGACTACAAGCAAGGTGACCTACACTGACCTACACCGACGGCGGGTGGATGTAAGCTTGAAGAAAGAAATAAGTCCATTGCCGACCGGCAGTCATCGGAACTTCCAAAACAGCCCATCAATTACAGAACCGAACGCTGATATGCACCGCGGAAATAGTCCGTGCATCACAATGCGGTTGAGCATGCGATAATGTAAAGGAAAAAGCAGAAAAAGGACGGGTAAAAGGTGAGTGAGAGTTGCTGCTGGGAATAGATATCAATATTCTGACGAGGCAGTGGAGTTGTCCTTATTCAGGAGAGGGTCACTGCAATTGAGTGGCGGAATAGATAGCAACGAACAGGTGCTTCTTTCGGACATTGATACAGCAGTGTCGACAAAAAATGACATAACAGAGGAGGAATACCAACAGAATTCTTCGTGAGGTCAGGGTCGATCGAGAAAACAGTCGACCACACCGGCTGCGCGAGGTACATACCCTATAGCCGCTGTCCTGGTAGATTATATTTAGAATCGCAGGGCCAAAACATCGGAAGATCGTCTTCCGGCGGCCAAGATAGATCTTTCACGCAGTTGAAATTATACTAGGGCAAGGATCATGAACCGTTACTTTCGTGCAGCCTCACGTTGCGAAGAACCAAGTTCTACGCCATGTCGGAGGATTGATATATCATGTCCGAGTCAGCGTTGAAGGTATGATTTGATTAGGTTGCCATGGACAGACTTGAATCTGTGCGCTGGTGGAATAGGCACGTATTACAGTCGAGGTTGCAGCCAGATTCTCCAGGGAAGAGTCAGAAGCCATCATCAGAAATCCGGAACAGTACTTGTCGGCTTGAAGACTTCGAGGGGAATTTTCGGCCTTGGTCGTCCGAAGGTATGCCGTCTTCGATTTTTTTTAGGTCGACCCCCCTCCAGCATGATGGGAAAATAGATAGTTTTCGCGCGGTCCCGCTGGCTCTTAGCGTGATCACATTTTGATGCTCGCTGAATGTTGTGCCAAGTCTAGGGGTCTTGCAAAGTAAAATAGCGGCGCTCGACTTGGAGCTCATTGACACTTGAAGAAGGAAGGAAGGAAGGAAGTATAGGAACCTCTGAGGACCGTGCATAGCCCGTCGTTCCTTTATTGCCGACTGCAGCTCCACCGCTGTTCTCGATTCCCGTCGGGCTATCGTGCAACGTCTCGCCTGAGTTAATCTGCATCAAGTTTCGGCAGGTAACGAACTAGATCCATAAGTCATTCTGAAGTTTCAGGTATTGACGGAAAGAGCTCCTGGAAGGGAAAGACAAGACAGACATTGATAGCACATCGAAACAGTTCTGAGCACAATTGCGAAGAGCTCGGAATGTGAAGCAGACGGTGGACCTTGAATTGCGCGCAGCCATCGTGTTGTTTCTGTATGACAATGAATAGATCTGCGAGGTGCGATGATGCATTTAGTCTTGACATGCTCACCACTTGCCCTGCGAGAGCGGCCAGAGTTTGCAGTGAGAGGCTCGGGAATCTCCTAACGAAGCCCGGCCCAGTCGCTAGGAAGGGAAGAAACTTACCTTGAAGCTCGGAAAGGGTAAGAAAGCATAGGTTTGGCTGCAATGACTGCGAAATAGCTGAAAATTGCAAAAAATTGCGTAGAAATAATGATATTTTTTCGGCGGACCTCGTGACCACCCTTGTCCGATATAGGATTTTTCAAGCCTCAAGGTCGCCAAAACATAGGATTTTTCAGGACCAAATCAGCGGTTTTGAGCGGACAAGCCTTGGCGGGAGCTTCACGGGGCCTATCGAATCGTATTAGGCCTCAAAGGCTCACAGATTGTTACGCCATACAATTGCTGCACTCCGGTGCGGTGACGTGTCGCACTTATACTGCCTGCTTTCTGGGGGCCAGCATCCACCGGAGTCAAAGTACGCCCGAGGGCCCAGGCTTGGAATCTGCATCGGTGGATATCTTGAATGACAGCGAGAGAAGCGCGAAGACGAGGAGGCGGGAAGCAAAGAGGTTTGATCCGTAGATCAACACAGCCACACCTCTTCTTCTTCCCACCACCATGACGCGCGTTCACACTTCTACACGACCGGGCTCTCAGCTCGCCCGCCCACCTTGCCTCCGACACAATATTGATACGGCAGCGTGGCTCTGGACCTGGACGACCGCGAGCCTACGTTGCCGGCGACGTAGGATATGGGGACCTTGTCCTTCCCGCGGGCCGCTTGTCGAGCGCCTCTGCGGTCCAGGGTCCGCGCAGCGGTTGCCGCCTGGATTGCGCACGCGCTTCCACTTCGATCGCTTTCCTTTTTTCGGCATCAGTATCTTTCTTTTCTTCTCCCTTCTCTTTGTTGTTCGGGGCTTCTCTCGACTGCAGCAAGCCGCCTAGTGGGTGATTCACTGCCCGATTTCTTCCCCCTACAGGAGGCGCCGAGGCGGTGGTAGGCTGAGTGCGGCAGAAAACAGGGAGTACGTGGGGCGCCGTGACGCGTCCCACCGCCAGCATTTGGTCCAGCAGCGATATTCGTCGGCGTTGCTGTCCACAACGAAGGGTGAGGTGGTGATGAACCTGATCCGATACAAGGATGCGGATGCAGGACTGCTTCCGTTTCACGCTACCAGCCTCCCCGCCTCTCCTTCACCGGGTGCTATCTTGACTGAAGAACCCCGAGTCAACGTGGATGATGTGTTGCGGCATGCCTTCTTGTGCCTTTTCGTTCCCTTTCTTCTTTACCTCTCTTCCACGGCCAGCGGTCCACGGCGAAGGCGAGTCCGTTCTTCATCACTTCTTCCCTTCTTTTCTTAAAGCATCACCTGCATTGCTGTTCTGCGGCGTACGGCTTTTGGTCACCGCGATTCTGGTGTACCCCGCCGCTCGTCAGGAGATGGATGCCTCGTTTTAATGGTTCAAGGGCCGGCAGCTTCCTTCCGTCTTGCTGGGTGGTGCATCCGGTATGCTGTTTACAATGACTTCATTATCTTCTGCAAGTTGTATCGTTTGGATTCGCAGTTTTGTAAGTAATTTTCGTGGTCATTACTGTTTACTCTGGGCTTAAAGTTGGATTTTTTCTCTCTCTAACACATAGTTAAGCTGTGAAAAAAAAACTTTTTTACACTCCTCCAGTGCGCTCGCAAGGCAGTTCAATGTCTTGTGATGGCAGAGTGACGGATGGTCGGGCCTGGCTCTTTCCCCGACCATGACCATCCCGTACAAAATCGCCGCGAAAGCGACTTCAACCTTCAGTGCAGGTTGATAGACTCGAAATTCGGGCTGGCAAGATCTGGTTTGGACGTTTCTCTGCTTGTATCTTCTCTTCGATGCTTACATCTTCGATCCTTGCTGGATCCCCTAAAGTCGGACGTAGAAGGACCTCAAAGTCAACCAACCAGGCCTATATCTTTCACGGCATTAGGAATCTCGCATTATACCGCTAAGTTCTCCTAACCCACAACTCTACACACTCTGATTTTCCACTCAAGTCTACCCACCCCGGATGCTCATTCGCAAATATTGGTGTCTTATTCTTGCCCTTGGAGCCGCTCTCATTCCCAGACTGTTCATTCGGACCGCATAAGCCTATTCACAGTCTCCATTCCCTCTCCCATGCTCCCATGCTCAAGAAGATTGTGGTTCTTGATTTATGATTTACGATGAACTCAGCGCTTGAAACTCACCAATCACCGACTCGTGATTCACGCTTAACGACCGACGCGCTACGCTCAACGCTTAACAATTACCGATTACAGATTCGCGAGTTGTATATTCACGATATCAGCCTTTTTCTTAGGCCACCCTCGTTTGCGCTTTCCCAGCATCCTCCTCATCACAATGAAGATCAGAATCGTATCCATCTTCCTGGTCACTGGTTAAATAGACAAGGGTGATGTCCATGTCATCAGCATTCAGATCTTATGCAGTGAGGGAGGAGATCAAGGCAGAAATGGCCTGTGAAGCGGCATGGTGACACACTTACAGCACGTCTGAGAGTGCGAGCTGAATAATCAACCATGTAACTCTGAGCACGGCCGCAAGGTGATAAATGTGCGAGCTAGTCAATCCATGCTCAGTGCTCGGCTGGTGGGACACAGTGGTGAAGGCAGGGAATGAGGCATTGGTGAGACGATGTGCAGGGATGGGGACGATGAAGGAAATGAGCAATACAAGCGTGTGGACGACGAGGGACGAGACGAAAGCGAGCATCGAGAGGGCAACGAGGGACTAAGGTGGCATATGAGATCTGGGGCAAAAGCGGTCAAATGGCGTGCTGAAAGGAATACAGGGATGTGAAGCATACAGTCGCAAACCGGGAAGCGAAACATTACGTAGAAGCGAAACACTACGCTGTTTGATGACATAGACATCGCCGTCAAAAGACTTCTCATTCAGAAATGTATTTTCACAAAAAGAAATGCCTAGAAGCCTCCTGTACATTGCGTATCATTCAACTTTCTTCAGACCATCAATTTGCAGTATTCTGCTGTGGTTGCGCCGTCTGATGTTTTGTGTGTTTGGTCTGGAAATATGAACTGGAAAATGTCAACTAGATGTTTCCAAGGTCATAAAACATGGATATAGTGGATATAGATATCTTGCATCCTCAGGTCTCGGAATAGAGTGGTGCCGAATTGTTTTGAAGTGTTTCGCTTTCGCGTTATTCTGCACTTTTCGAGTTTTGCGAAAGATCCTCCTTGTTCTCCATGACCACGCAACTAAACCGCACAGTTATTTAACTTGTCGGAAGGCTGGGATAGCCCTCTATTTTCCTGCAACAAAAAATGATGGCATTGGAGCATAGCGACACCTGTAACAAGGCGCGCAATCTGATCGTTTCGCTTCCCAGTTTACGACTGTATATAGTAGAAATAAGATAAATAAAGGGGAAGGAGCAGGGGCAGACCTGAAGGCTGCACGTGCTATGACTCCAGACTTTAAGACAATAATGCCGTGTAAATGAAGGTAACAACAGAACCCGTGACAGGAACAATGCTAAATGTCGGAGATACGGGGATATAAGGAAACTATGAGGAAGTGAAGTAAATGAAGTAATTCCGGGCTCAGCGAGGAGCAGTGCTCATCAATGGGAAGGCGACATCAAGAACAGTGACACTGGTAAACTCAATGCTCAGGCTGATTCCTTCAAAATGCGGCCCTACAATGCACCTGAGCCCAAGAGATTCCATGAAAATCTGAGGTGCAAAGAAACGGGTACGAGAGCGAGGAACTAGGGCACATAATTAGCATGGTTGGAACGGCGCTCAAAGCCCCGTTTGAACGCACTTAGTTCCAGGCAGATTGGACAAGAAATGGGCAAGAAATGCAGCAGACAAGTTTGCGGCCAACGCGTGCTGGAGCCGAGTTAGGTCGAAAAATAAACCATGCAGATAGGAGGTAAGACCGTGCTAGGATGAAAGCGGCTCCAAAAGGCTGTCAAACGCGCCTACTCCGGAGGAATTCCGTCCACTCAAGTCCATCTCGTCCACATTGTACTCCCCAAGCAAAATCTCCCGCGGAATATTCCTGGGGTTCTTGCCCCTCTTCTGAAGATCCTTGACAAGATTGCGATTCCGCCGCTTGATCATTTCATCGAGGAATAAATTGAAACGTTCCACGGGCATTTCGTGCATAATGGAATCAAACCCACCGAACCATGCGTTCGTTTGCTCGGCTGCAGAAGAATTGATTCGCCACTTCCCGTCTTCAGTGAGGAGTTCGGGCCAGATGTAGGCATTGCAGTTGGCACCGCAGTCAAGATCGGCCTCTTTGTGTTTGGATTTAAAAGTGGAAACATCGACAGATAGGGCGACGTCGTCGAAATAGTGGCGCCGATATTTGTCGGGGTCGTTGCGGAGTATCTTTGACGATACTGTAATTGTTGTCGTGCCAAAGAACCCCGGGAAGGGATTCCTTAGTGGGGAAGAGTTCATCCAGAATTCCTGCACGATAATTATCAGCAGATTGAGCTTTGAGCTAGAAGAGGTGTACCCGGACACCGTTTGGAGCTTCGGAACCAAAGAATGTGGCAAGCCTAGGCACAACGCCGCAGGAAAAAACACACATTTGTTCGTTGTGAGTGCGCTTTCGGCCAAAGCGAGCTCGCAAGACTCTGTTACCTTTCCCCCGCTTGCCCTCGCAAGCATACTCAATTTCCTCGTCGTCATCATCATTGAGGTCTGGTTGAACAGTGACGAACTCACATGGATCGTTAACATTGAAAGCGACAGAGAGAAGGTTGGTACCAGTCGCCTGGGTTTCTGTTTGATTTTCACAACACTGTTTCGACATCCAGATTTATTAGCCAGTTGGCATGGTACACTAGGGATGTGAGAATATAGAAAGAAAACACCGTATTCGGACATTTTAAACAGGAGTTGACTGGTCAGTACCGCTTACAAAAAGCATCGATAATTTCAGTCTAGAACAGCATTCACCAACGACTTGAAGAGCAATGGAGATCCCGCCGATCCCAGCCACAGAACAGGGTAATCTGAGACGAGTGATATTGACAGAAGCACAGAATCGCTTTGAGAGTTGGTGCACCGATACAGCCCCGAGATCGCGCAGCAGATTCGATTCGAAGCCCAGTACGGCAGTACCCAACAGCCAGAATGTTTGAAAATCAGATCAACGTCAGAATTAATGTTGAGGAGGAACAAAGCGGGCAAAAGACTGGGATCCAATGACGGCGACGCCACCTTCATATACGTCAAAAGTGCCGGAAGGATTACGTGGCTTCACGGCTCGATCGTTGCGCCGTAGTCAGCAGCAACTGCGGTCTGCTGCATCATGTCTAAGAAGGACTGTGTGCAGGTCAGCTGTTCCAGTGCAAATGACAAGTGCAAGATGAGAAGCATGGGCAGCGGAGCACAGAAGGGGTTAATGGAAGGGCAAGAGCAGAGAACAGACAAAAGGAGAAAGGTCACACGGGGAAATACTAGTAGCACACCCGAACAAGCAAAAACTTAAAGAACGGTTAATAACCGCGGCACAGTGAGAATTTTGCTCCGAGAAAATGCGTCCATCTGCGGACCGCGGTAATGAAGGTCCGCCGAGAGATGCCTGGTAAACATCAAGGAATGGCTTTGGTGTGCAAATGGGGCAGGACTGGCGAGACCAGAGCAGAAACAATACCAATGGAGATAGTCCTACATAGGGAGGTAGCACAGCCAAATGAGCAAAATCTTAAAGAATAGTTAATGTCACAAGTATCTTCCATCCAGGCAGCCGGGGATGAGTACCAAACACGTTGCTCTGCGCCACGATACGGTCCTTCAAGTCCATGTGGCGCGAAACTCATAGTTCTAGAAGCATGAGTCACGGCATTCGATGGGGAGTTTATTGGCGGCCAATGGGAACCGGTGGGATTGTCCGAGGCGCTGAATGCTGTAGGATAGAGCTGATATGGGCGTCAATAAATGAAGGCCGGCACAGAGAAATGGGCAGCGGTGGGAAGTTTCAACACTTGATGCTGTGTTCTCATATCAGAGAATGTGCATCCTATTCGGTGTATATTGTCGTCAATAGTAATTGGCGGCAACAAGCACATCAGCGGCCAATTCGACACGACACGCCTATTCCACCAAAGAAAATTGTGATCGTGCCTAAGTTTCGGAGGCTTTCTGTGCATCCGGGAAATGAACAGATCAAATGTTCACAGCGCTTTATATAGAAGGACAACCTTGAATCCACGTGGTGTTCGCGCTATATAGGCGTAGGTGCTGACCCCCGTCAGCAAATACTCACTTGCACTCGCCAACATTCAGTATGCCTCACATGTGAGTTTCAACGTACTCACAATCAAACCCTGCACTTACTTCGTACTTCACATCCTTAGCATCCATCTTCACGGTAATGATGTATTTGTACAATCACAAACCACTCATCGTTGCTCCTGTGTAGATATTGAAATCACGTCCCGGTCCCCTCTTCATAGTGATCTCCCGTCGGACATGCAGATATTTGCGCAGGTCATCATCGACAACTATATCATTCTGCAAACGGTGCCGTTGGATCCAGAACCATCTCAAAACACTTGGAAGCTCAAGCCTGAGTGTAAGATGTGCATATGGTCCCAGTGCAGAAAATTGTGTTATACTTAATGTCCTGCCCACAGCCTCGAGCATTCTGATACCTTCTTGCTTGCAATCATGCGGCGGAGTAGAACTCTTGGTACCCGACTCCTCGGCTCCGTCGAAATCGGAAGAGACAAAGCTCTTGTTTCCGGGGGAACACAAACTTCGTGCGTGTCCCCTGATGTTGAAAAAATAGCGCAATAATCTAGAATTACGATACTACAGCTGTGTGCTTGGATCTTGTGAAAGTGAACTTTGATGGCCCCACACTCCACTTGAGGGTCAATTTCTCAGTCTCCAAGTGGTTGATCATACAGCCATACAATGGAATTGGAGTTACTCGGAATCCAAGTAAGATGCAGCCAGTTGAAAAAGTTACCCAGAAATTCTCTAAGTCTTCCACAGTTACCTCCCTTGCTAGTGACCTGGAAAAAAACCTGAATTGGCTACAGCAGACGATGAATGGTGCTGGAGCGGGGATCCAACCTGATGCCCAGGAACTTTTGGTCATGCATGAGAGGATTCTATTCTTACCCCCTGAAAATGACAAGAGGGGCACACTTCTGAATGTGCTTGGTGACATTTGTTGGAAGAAATGGAAGACATCACGTATGATGGACTATCTGAACCAGTCGATCTATGCATACAAAGATGCAGTGCGGGATGACCCTGGAAATGCCACTTACCTGGAAGATCTTGGAATTTCCCTGGGCAGCCGCTTTGAGAGACTTGGTGACCTCGGTGACCTCAATGAGTGCATCTCAAGGCAGGAGGAGGCTGTTCTTCTGACTCCCGATGGGCACTCAGATAAGCCTGCCAGGCTTAACAATCTTGGGGTTTTTCTGCGCACTCGCTTTGAGCAACTGGGTGACCTTGGTGACCTCAATGAGTCCATCTCAAAGCAGCAAGAGGCTATTCTTCTGACTCCAGATGGTCACCCACACAGGTCTGGTAGGCTTAATAATCTTGGAAATTCCTTGCAAAGTCGCTTTGAGCGGCTTGGTGACCTTGGTGACCTCAATGAGTCCATCTCAAAGAGGGAAGAGGCCGTTGTTCTGACTCCAGAAGGTCACCCAGACAGGCCTATCTGGCTTAACAATCTTGGAATTTCCCTGCAAAGTCGCTTTGAGCAAGTTGGTGACCTTGGTGATCTCAATGCGTCCATCTCAAAGCAGGAAGAGGCTGTTCTTCTGACTCCAGATGGGCACTCAAATAAGCCTGCTAGGCTTAACAATCTTGTGATTTCTCTCCAAAGTCGCTTTGAGCGACTTGGTGACCTCAGCAACCTCAATGAGTCCATCTTAAAGATGAAAGAGGCCGTTCTTCTGACTCCAGACGGTGACCCACACCGGCCTAGTAGGCTTAACAATCTTGGGAATTCCCTGCAAAGTCGTTTTGAGCGACTTGGTGACATCAGTGACCTCAATGAGTCCATCTCAAAGAGGAAAGAGGCGATTCTTCTGACTCCAGATGGTCACCCAAACAGGCCCAGCTGGCTTAACAACCTTGGAATTTCCCTGCAAAGTCGCTTTGAGCAACTGGGTGACCTCAGTGACCTCAATGAGTCCATCTCAAGGAGGGATGAGGCCGTTTATCTGACTCCAGATGGTCATCCAGATATGCCTGGCAGGCTTACCAATCTTGGGAATTCCCTGTCAATTCGCTATCACCAATCTGAACACCTAGATGACCTTCGGAGGGCGATTCACCAGTACACCTCTGCTGCATGTTCAACCACAGGTCCAACACATATTCGATTTCAGGCGGCTGTAATGTGGGCACATACTGCCTCAATCATCCAAGATCCATCCATTCTAGAAGCTTACCATAAGGCAATTGATCTCCTTCCAGAGTTGGCCTGGCTTGGACTCTCCATTAATGATCGCCACCACCAGATCATGCAGGCAGGCTCTGTTGTTAGAGATGCAGCAGCTGCTGCAATCTCTTCCGGTCACCCAAGACAGGCAGTAGAATGGCTTGAACAAGGTAGATCAATCGTGTGGGGTCAGTTACTAAACCTGCGTACACCAGTAGAAGATCTTAGCCAGAAGTATCCCGATCTTGCCAATCAGTTTATTCTCCTCTCTGCCCAGTTGCAAGGGGCTACTGGCCGAAGGAATGATCCACAGTTCTCTGATTCTGGAAACCACCAGCCTCTTGAGTCTACTACACAGCAGTCACATGAGAATGCGCTGAAGCGAGATATGCTTCTGAAGAAGATTCGCGAATTGGAAGGATTTCAGCGATTCTTGTTGCCAAAGACTATTTCTGACCTTGTGCCCGCTGCCCAAAGGGGACCTGTTGTGTTCTTAAGTGCTGGTCAAAGTTTATGTCATGCTTTGGTCCTCCACTTTGATGATAGAGTCACGCATGTACCACTGGCTGAATTCACTCTAGAGCATCTGGAGACTATGACCAAATCTCTCAACCATCTCATGCCCTATATGGGCCGCGGTGATATTGATAGATTGCAGGGCAACCGTGAGGGAGGCTCTACAGGTCTTGAAGATGATTTCGCCCACATTCTCTCAGATCTCTGGCTCCGACTGGTTAAGCCTGTCTTAGCTGCCCTTACCATCACAGTAAGTTCTGTCATTTAAATCACACAATTTGAACATGTCAACAATTTCATATAGACACCAACAAAAGAAAATTTGCAACGTATCTGGTGGTGTCCCACAGGTTCTCTTACAACTCTTCCTATTCACGCTGCAGGGCTATATGGAAAAGAGGATGCCTTCGGCTCAAAGCTGTCTGACTTTGTGATTTCGTCCTATACTCCTTCTTTGGCTGTCTTAATACAGGGTTTTCGTCCCAGATCTCAGTTGCAGCATGGACTCCAGCTGCTGGCGGTTGCTCAGCCATCTGCAGTTGGACAGAATCACATTCCTGGAACTCGGAATGAAATAAATCAAATTCATCAATGTGCCAGAGGCAAGATTCCGGTGTGCTCCTTGGTGGAACACGAAGCAACTGTAGCAAGGGTCGAAGATGGGATGATGAAGTCCGCTTGGGTTCATTTTGCATGCCATGGTGTACAGGACATCTACACTCCAACTGAGAGTGCTCTACTCCTTGCTGGAAGTTCACAACTGACACTCTTGAGAATCATCCAGCTATCTCTCCCACATGCTGATCTCGCATTCCTTTCTGCGTGTCAAACTGCCACCGGGGACAAGAAGCTGCAGGAGGAGTCGGTTCATCTTGCAGCCGGCATGTTGTTGGCAGGGTACCGAGGGGTTATTGCGACGATGTGGTCAATAATGGACAAGGATGCGCCCCAAGTGGCCAGGAATTTTTATGAACATCTGTTCAAGACATCTCCACCCGATCCGACACGGGCTGCTGAGGCATTGCATCTGGCCGTTCAAAATCTTCGTCAGGGTTCTGGTGGGACAAAATCTTTCTTTCATTGGGTGCCATTTATCCATGTTGGGGTCTAATCTGGGGAATCTTCCCATTGAAATTTGTCCATAAGCTGGGCAGGTTAGGACTATGACAATGAATGGTACTGGTGCTGGCGATATTTATCATATGGAATACAACTTGAACTTTCTCAACTATGACTTGGATTAGGCCTCTCCAAGGTGGTAGCTGAACCTTTAAGAATTTATATCATTAGAGAGGTTGTACAGGGCCACCTGGAGCCACCTGGGTGGCTATGAGGCATGTGCAAGTCGGTGGCTTCGGTTTCTGGGTGGCTTTCATAAGTAGCCTCATTGCTACCTCATGTTTTCTCTCGAGATACAAATCTGTGTTTCTGCTACCATCATGCAAAGGCAACTACTTGAGGCTAGACTCCATTTTGCGAAGATATTGAAGGTTATTGTTGATGAAACGGATCAACATCTCGCTGATATTGATGAAGCGAGGTGAGAAAGGATGGATATCCGGTTGTTAAGTGATGTTGTATGGCTCAAATTTTTCCGGTAAGCATGATTTGGACTCATTAACAAACCTCACCAACTGATCTTGATAGATTCATGCAGAGAGAAGTCCATCTTCTTATTGATGCTCTGGATCTCCCTGTGACCATCAGTGAGGAGAACTGTACTCAGGAGGATTGAGTTACTGCTCTGTGCATGTTGCTGCACTGGCTGGCATATCTCTGCCGCCTTGTGGATATGGAGCGGGAGTTTGGCTGGGAAGCCAGTTGAGGTCCCAGGTGTGTTTATCCTTTTGGAACTGTACCCACATGACACTACACTCAGGATTACTCGT
This sequence comes from Mycena venus, assembly GCA_014462655.1. NCBI lineage: Eukaryota > Fungi > Basidiomycota > Agaricomycetes > Agaricales > Mycenaceae > Glaucomycena > Glaucomycena venus. The sequence continues at coordinate 1,763,380 of JACAZI010000005.1, read as the reverse complement.
TTAACCGCTGCTCTCTGGAATTGTTGGAAGCATCCCCTCTGCTTTGATCCCCATTGTCTCACACTGCACAAGCTCGCTGAGTTCATAAGGATTTTTATTGCGAAAGACTGCCCAGTCCCCTCAATTGCAGCCATCGTTGACGGGACACTCAAAAAGATGGCACACCCGAGCTGTAACCAGCGAATTCTTTCAATAGCTGGAAATGGATTCATTGCCTAAAATATCATCTCATTGTCTCGCCAGATGGCATCATAATTCACGTGTACGGCCCTGTGGAAGGCTGACAGCATGACCCTACAGTCCTGAAGGAGAGCAGCTTAACATTTTGGATCAACATTTTCGGGGACCAAACAGTGAGCAATACTTCATTCATGGTAATCCAGCATATCAAACAGGTGCATATATCATGGTGCCATATACTAGGTCACATCAAAAGTTTCTGCCGATCATAATTCTCACATCCCTACATCATTTTCTTTGAAAATCACCTTCCAAATGGTACACCAGCATCTTTATGAGCCAATTAGTACTCTGCTACAAAAAAACTGGGTTATTGGTACTGCATAGGCTGGGAATATACTGCCTAAACTGCTGCCATGGTTGGCATGCTACTTCAACATCCAAACACTACACAAAATCCTGATATTTCTCCCATGAAACAGCTTTGGCATGTACTCAAAAGTTGTCTTTCACAAGCACTACACCACCCTAAAACATGTGAGGGGCTCATCGACCCCATAGCTTAGGTTTGGGAGTCAATTTTAGTGGAGGAAGTTGACAAATATATTGATTGGATGCTATGATTGATGCAGAGGGTGGACATCCTGGATTCTAATTGCACACATGGAAGGCCCATATGTATAGTACTTCAACAATCATGTGTTATTTTATTCCATGAAGATTTGTCCTTTCATGGTAAATGTTTTTTTGGAGCGGCGGAAACTTTTGATGGGACCGAGTAAAGGCGCACATCTCACTGAGGACCGACGGGCATGGAACACACAGATGAGCAAATTACGGGAGCCAGTGGAATGGATGTTCAAGGAGGTAAACTCTGTGTTCAAATTTCTGAACCTTTTGGAGAATCAAAAGGTTCTTCTTTTGCCGCATGTTTTATTCTACATGGTTGTGGTGAGGACAAGAGGAGTAGGTTAGCTGGATTTCACATTGAAACAGAAAGAATGACACACCTTGAAATTAAATTCCCAATTCTACTTCACGTCGATGAATCTGCTCTTCACGATGATCAAGTTCCTACTGACAATGCATTTGATTTCATTTTTCTTGTTCTTCATGCAGGCTACAAATGTTGTTGTTCAGGGCAGCAAGCTGCTGGACATGTCACTTGTGGTCCTGTTTTGCATACTGTTGCAACACCACTTCATTGCTCTTGATTCATTGGTTGAAAACATCCTTGAGAGCTGTGTCTTTCCTCTTGTGTCACTTGCTGGCAGAATTCAGACTCTGGAACTGATTTTCCTGGTCATTGACATGTTTGTGTCTGCAAAGATTTGAAGGAAGTGTAAACAGGATGAAAAAGATGTGCAAATGACCTACTTCTTCCCACGTTGGCCCTGACACTCATGCATGGTAGCACCTTCCAGTGAAGTAACATCAACCAGGTCATCACCCCGAACATGCTTCATCATTGAAGCATCATGCAACTCTTGTCCTACATGCCCTTTCAGGGCTGTTTTCTGCTTGGTGGCCTTTGTTCTAGAGAGGTTCTTGGCATCAACGAGGGTGCACAGCTCACTGAGGAGCTAGTGATGATAAACATCCAGGAAAGTAAGTATGTCATAAACCTTGTCACACCTTAATAAATTCATCTACTTCATTCGTCAGCATCCACAGCATGGACTGAGAGCTATGACATACCTTGTATTTCTTTCTCAACAAATTGAATCAAACCCTGCAAGCCTCTCCATTTTGCATGATGCATGAGTTTGATCCACCTGAATTAGCAGATACAAGACGAAGCAAGTTTGTGAGTTCTTCCCAGGCTTCTCCCTGGGAACAGCAATGATGGAGCAATGGATGATCTACATGGGTCTAAAAAAACAAGGAGCCAGTCTTGCCAAGGCCTCCAGCACTCAGAACACGCATTAACCACCTGCTGTGTGGCCCCTTTGTCCTGGTTCTCACTGTCACCTGCCAAATCATTCTCACCATCATGTTCGTCCTTGCTGTGCTCCTCAGCATCTTTTGAGGTGTCTTCTTCCAAATCCTCGTCATAACTTTCGTTACAGTCCTCGTGTGAGTGGCATCCTTGATATACTCATCAGAGTCCAACGTGTCACTGTCATTCACCAAATGGGGTGACTGAGAAGTATCATGGGGTTGTATAGAAGTTCTGTTTGGTCCCTTTGCCTTATGGGAGTGAGTTCCAATGGGCATGGTTCTGGACTCAGTACAGCAGTGAGCATGGGTGATCAACAATGAAATTGGCTATGTCATTCTGGAGCCACCCAGAAAGCCACCCAGAAGTCAAAGCCACTGGCTTGCACATGCCTCATAGCCACCTAGGTGGCTCTGGGTGGCTCTGCACAACCTCTCTATTATCTTTACCATTTTTATCAAATTCTGCAATAGATGCCAGGGGCACTTAGACAAAGGCCCTCAGATCACCTGATAACCACACCCACAAAAAAGGACAGTGTTATCTGGCCAGGGCACAGCAAAATATTCAAAAGATATTTGTAAGACATAGGGGAGGCCTTAATTTCTTTCTACTTCAATAAATTATCCTATCCACCCGCTGCTGCAAGTCCCTTCGAAACCTTGTCTCTTTTGCTTGCATGTGTCATAACCTGGGAGGCCCAACCAATGTGTGATGCACTTGCAAAGAGATCCAGCATTGCCATGATCAAGTGCTCAGCCTTCAATCTTGCTAGAACAACACTCATTGATGCTGGTGGCTTTGGCACAAGCAGCGATGGCTTATGGGGTGTAGCCGACTCCTGGCAGTAAGTCAGCCTTGGGCAGTGCAGGGTGTCACCACAAGAACATTTCTTCTAGGTTACCTCCCAAGACTCTTGCAAATCCACTTTGGACATCTGCAGCCACTCAACCTGTTGGTGTGGACACACCACTTGCTCTAATTTTTCACTAATACAGTACCAATGAACCTGTACCTCTTAATGACCACACGGCTTCCCGTGCCACATTCTGGTCTGGAATTGGCGCCTCTCATCATGAGGTATTGTTGGTCCCTCTCATAATGATGCCACTGGTACATGTATGGAAAATAGCAATTCCGCGATGGCTTCACCCTCTGATTATGGATTTGGTAAGACAGCTGAAGTGTTTTTGTTCAACCTTTCATAATAATGTCTTCAAATAGTGATTCCTTCCCCACATATGTCACACCAAATGAATTTGCACAAGTCAATAGAGACATGAACTTCATTGAGGAAAATGATGAACATGCCGACATTGCATCTGGGGACACTGTGATAGATTCTAGTCTTGAGAGCGAGCTGTCAGAAAGTGTTCTTGCTAGCTGTAAAGAACAGACTTCTCAACGAGATTACAGCTTTTGGAAAGCCCTCATGCTATCTGAGAGGTGATTTTTATGACAGGCCTCTGCATCCAGTATTTTAATTTTTTGCTTGCAGATGGTGTAGATGCAGAGAAGCTCTATGAGTATGAAGTCTTTGTTTGTTTGCCACATTTTTTTCCAGGTGCTCCAAACTGGTTTCACTGCACTTGTGGTATGCAATTATCTCAGAATGGTATATGGTACTTCATTTTGCATGTCTTGGAATTGAACATCAGTTTCAATGATAATCCGGTTCCACAATGAGTTTGCTCTATGCCTGCAGATTCTTTCTCCTCCCCAGCTGTTTCATCTGTGATACTGAACAGGCCAATTCTCCTGGTTGTGGAAAACATTACTGAGGTGCCAATCCACACATCCTTGCACAACTGCCATGATTTGTACAGGAAACATTTCCAGGTATATAGCTTTTGATATATCATTTGATCTGACAATTTGAACTTCTGCCGTAAGCGGCCAGTTTTCAAGCTCATGATATAGCAAATAGCAATTACTTTTGCTGCACGATTGGGCAAGGCACCATTCACAGAGCTTATCTCCGAGATATAGCACGGCTTTCATGCTGAGATCAAACTAATCTATCTGGCTGCCACAAATTTTATGGCCAAGTTGATGGAAAATCATGCTCCACATTTGATGATCCTAGAGGATATGCTGGATTTGCACCCTGTGCCATACTTCAAACGGCTTTTTTCACACTTGTGGCTGGACATTGTATCTATGTTGAGCATGAGATTGGATCCTTGTCATGTACCTCAGTATCTTTAGACCATATCTTTGATGTTAGTTTCTTCCACTTGTTTTATTTTGTGCTCATTCACATTCCCTGTAGTTTCTCGAACATCCTCGCAGCATACACAGCTGAGAATGAGTTTGAGGAAATCTGAGCTCATAATGCTCACGCCTACCAAGTCGCTGTCATTTGTCAGGGATCTCCTTGAAGGAATTAAACAAGGGCTTAAGGACTCAAACCATCCACCTACTCAAATTTTATATACAGATTCACCTCAAAGGAAGCCTTTTGTTTTTATTTGGCAGTTGTGAATCTGACTTTTCCTTCTCAGCTGAACGTTCCTTCCATGAATCAATTAACAACTTGTTGACAAAGAATGTTGAACCAGTCATGCTTTTACTGGACTCCAGAGTGCCCCACTGAATTTTCAGACGACTCCATACTCATTGAAGAATTGGCAAATGATATACTTGTTGAAGTGACCAAGCAAGCTCCTCACTCCCCACTGTATCTTGTTGTGCTGGAAATCAAGATAGAGAAGCGGCCTGGAGAGCCACCATGTCTAGATTTCATCCAGTTGCAGACAAAGGACCGGATATTTGCCTTCAAGGTGCAATCCAATACCTTGCAAATTCAAAGTTACTAGTCACAATTCTAGGTTTAATCTCTTTGCTCACGCAGTGATTTTCTGCCATGCTTGCATGCTATTCTGACCAACAAGTCCATTATTAAGATTGGCCATGGTATCTGCCAGAGCCTGCTGACAATCTTGGAGGCATTCTCACTGCCTGAGATTGAGAAAGTTCTTAAGGCAAAAACACCACCTATCCTTGATCTAAGCAAATATGCAAAGTTGAAGGTTCTGTTGGTGACCCATGTCACTCTATGGGCTCTCTGGATTATCCTTTCAAAATATTTCCCTGCTGCTCCTTCATTTCCTTACCCCTTGTACACTGCTTCTGAGGAACAGAAGAAATTTCTATTGGATGAGATTGACTGCCAATAGCAAAATTAGAATGCACTGAATCATCAGTGACACGCCTACTGACCGTTGTGAGGCTGGTGTTCATGCTACGCACTCCACACCGCCACATGGCCCCTCCAAACGAAGGCCGGGAATCAACAATGCTCATCTTCGCCCGAGGACGACCACTGACAATGCGCTTCCCATCGCCTGATCACAGACAACGACCATCTTCACCTGAGGACGACCACCGACAATGCACAAACGATTTCCACTGCCACTGCAGCCCTGTAGGATCTTCTCGACGCTGTCTCCGTCCCTCCCTATGCCCCAGGATGTTCCCAAGAGGGCTCTCGACGATCCTCATCGACATCTTCCCAATTAGGAAACGACCTTACCGAATCTGGAATCTGCTCAGTCACAGTCATTGTGGACATTTTGGGTGTTTCCTGCACACGTAGTGACGACCCTCAGACACCTAGCAGCCTATGAGGACCGATTCCTAGGACCACAGGAATGGTATCGCGGACAGGACTCCGGGCGCACCCCCGAATTGGTCACCACATATGCGATGAAGAGGACTGCTGAGTCGACGCTCGTGACGAAGGAGCGACTTCTGGTGAACCGGTGGCCCTTGACACACCTTGAAACGCTTCCTGGACCCCCTCTTCCACTCACAGGGTCCGTTCCGCATCTCTTCGACACGTTCTCCTGTGAATGAAGAACAACTTTGCCATCCCGAAATGGCTTCCCGGGTTTCACACCACGTGGCTCCCTCGAAACGACACCCACAATTGTCGGCGGTTTCAAGGAGAAGGGAAACGACTCGTGATGGGTCTGGAAAGGGTATAAAAGGGAGAAGGATTTGTAGGAAGTAGACACCAATACCTGGACCGGACATCGATCTCTCGATCAGACATCTCTCGGGGTTCAGCTCTCAGAAAGAGTGGTTCTCGCAGCCTTACCACCTCTGTTGTTATAAACTCGGGACACACACACTCTCTCTCGTTCTCTCCTCCTCTCTCTCTCTCTATCGCCAAGGGTCGGGGCAGGCACAGACCAAACCGTCTTTATTGTGCTCTCAGGAGTGTCGAGGATTCCCTTCGCTGTGCACCACCTATCGTGAACGATGTCTGAAGAAGTATCCTCAGGAATAGAGTGAAGCATCCACAAGGTATTTCTCCTCTCTCCGTCTCTCAGCTCACGACAGGTACACCCACTGGGCGGAGATCATCGTCGCCTCACTCTACCTGCTCTCCACATCGCACTCTACGGCGCACATCTGTCCCCCGCATATCCTTGTTACCTTCCGGCTCTATTACCCCCTAGAGGCCAAATGTTGTTGCTCTTCGGACCACATATCCTCCAAGCATTTTATTGCTGCATAGCTGCAAAGCATTACACTAACGCTCCGCAGAAAAAATTAAAAAAAACGCAGAGCCAATAGTGACACCACGGTCATCATCACACCGTCTGAGCGCGCGAGCAAAGCCTATAAAGGTAAGCAGCACAAAGAGGGCAGAGGAGATAAAATGTGAGTACAACAAACAAGTTGGCACTGTGACTGGTAACCAAGCGGCCAGGGCAGTGGCACACGTCAGGTCCATGAAAAATGCGCATATAAGTACAAGATAGGTCAAGACCAGGGACTGTAATAAAGGCAGGGGCAGTGATTAAGGTACAGAGGAATTGAATCAAGTAACAATGAGTAATAAAGAGGAAGTAAATGTAAACAAGGCAGTTGATGCCTAGAATGGGAGCAGTGCAAGTGAAACGTGGTGTATCGGACGGTGTTGAACCGTGGGAATCTTGGCACAGAATGAGCTGAAATGGCTGTATACAGGTTCAGTGCGCAAGTGTGCACGACATGGGAACTCTCTAGGGCTGCTTTTACAAGCAAAGAAATATGGTCAGCTTGTAACACTTGTTCATGGCTGTAAGCCTGTTGCTAAAGGCTCTATTGTTGGCCACCATGGCGGATATTTTAATGCTGTGGGTATTGAATAGTTTAGGTTCTTGTCCCAGGGGCAATATATTCATTGCACAAGCAGACAATGGAATGAATGGGCAAAAGCAATCGTCACTACCTCTCAGCATAAACTTGCTGATCAGCCTGTGGACTGCATGAGTATAATATACCCCCCCCTTATCTATTAAATTCCACCATTGGTCTTTAGATGATCCAGACACCATCTCAGACAGTGACAGCTCAGCTAACTTAGGAGATAACCTGGTAAGAAATATGATTTTTTATCATGAAGCATCACTAAACCTCACAACTATCCAGGATCCAGACAACATGGAGGACATTGGCATGGGTTCCGTTAATTTCAGTATTGATGAGATTGGTCATCTAAATTTATTATTGACTTGTTTCCTTACACCCACTATTACAGAGGAGGCTCCCTTTGACACTGTAATGAGTGCTTTAAAATACACTCAACATCCTCAATGAAGAAGTCGGAACCAACAAACTTCCAACTCATGTGCTTGATGATGCCTTTTACGAGTCATTATGTTTACATAATTCTCATTCTTAATCAAATGAAGGGCAGAAAAAAGTGCTCAATTTCTTCTTGTCTCTGCTCATTCATGTAATCATTTTTATGCCATAATACCATTAGAAACTTTGACACCATTAGCTTTTTTTGTGATACTTTTATGAACCCTCCAGAAGGGGCAGAGTCTGATATGGTAACAGATTCCCCCTGGGGCCAGTTCAATCCCAGGTGCACCTTTTTTTTTTCTTTCTTTTTCCTGATCCCTATAATGAAATTGCACCACTTGCCATTGGCAATTTATCAGACTGAATAGATGGAGTCCTTTCATATTTTTTGCAGACACATTATGGTAGGCAGGATGGTTGAGGTTGCTTTCTCACATTTGACAGATCAGTCCAATGATCTCCAAGCCAAAAGCCATACACAATCACGTGTTGACATGTTCCACATGGACAAGGAGCATATAAGAGCTACATACCATTGTGAATACAACTTTGTAGGCTTTCTTAGGTGTCAATAAGTGATCTGGAACTTGTTTGGGGGTGGATGAATCCAAATTTGATATGTAATAACTTGAGTCGCAATCTTGATTCAACACCAGATGAGTAGCTCACATTTGTAGTATATCACTGATTGCCACTTTTAGGCCCATGTTCACTCAAAGAACTTGCTATAACAGAGTCAGATGTTTCCTTCACACAAATGTCTGGTAATCACTCAATGCACCTTCCAAATACAGTAACTACATTTAATGCTTTGCAGTTGTTCATATGACTTGATATGCTGTATTAAGAGTGTTTTGAAACCCATGAAACTAATTGATTTTTAAAGAGTGTGTGGTAACAAATGTAGATCCTGATATACAATTTCCGAGCTGGTTACTATGCTTGTTGCACCTTCAAAATAAAGTGACTTGATTTAATGCTTTGCAGTTGTTCATATGACTGGATATGCTGTATTAGGAGTGTTTCAAGCCCCAGGACATCAAATCCCTTTTAAAAAGCATGTGGTAACAAATATAGACCCCGATATTCAGTTTCCAAGTCAGTCACTATGCTTGTTGCACCTTCCAAATAAAGTAACTTGATTCAATGCTTTGCAGTTGTTTTTATGACTTGATATGCTGGATTAAGAGTGTTTCTAAGCTCAAAACTACATCCCTTTTAAAAAGCATGTGGTAACAATTGTAGATTGCAATATACAGTTTCTGAGTCAGTCACTGTGCCTGATGGACCTTCCCAATAAAGTAACTTCATTTACAGCACTATTCATAATTATGCGGAAAACGTAAAAATTTTCTTGGCTCGCTTGGTTTTGTTTGTAACGGACCCCAGAACCGCCAATGGGGAGCTCTCAATGAAGAAATGCTCTTTGGCCAAATTCAAGACAGATACTATTATATACGGTACTGTATAGACCTGTATGGTAGCAACATAACACATAACGCGGCCCTCAAAATATTGCCTATTTTCGGCTGTGTAACGCATAATGGAGGCTCGGTTGCTAGTTAAAATAATGCATTTTTCCCTATTTTTTTCCCCTGTAAAACAGGTCAAAAAATGGCCAAAAAATCGCTGTTATTGTGCCACAAAGTGCCCATAATATCAGCTAAATTTCCCTCAGTCCACGGGATACCATTATCATTATATGCCCAAATATTCTCGATATCCCCTCCACCCCTCAGGCCCCCATTCTCCCCGGTAATAACAGTCTCCGACGGAACACAAAACTCACCAGTTGAGGTCGGGAGATCAGCTGGAGTGATGTCAAGCTGAAGAGCCTCCTTTATGACACATTGTAAAGGAACATCAGTGTTGTCTTCTTCCTCGATGAAAACATCATCTTCATCACCCATATCAGCCACGGCTTGCACTTCGATGGCAGCCGCCGATGCCAGACCCTCGTCATCAAGTCCAAGAACATCGCCAATCTTGTCTTCAATCTCCTTGCGGAAATCAGGATTGTTATGGAGATATTTGTGGTAGGCGGCCTTTGACTTCTTTGACATAAGGCATTCAACCCCTTAGTTGTATTCGCCAACAGTGCACTTCTCCCAAGCCTAGAGCCAGAGACATGAGAAATGAGCCAAAGCAAGGCGAGGAAAATCTCCAACATACCCGTTTGATCAGCGCTATACCGGATGGGCCTTCAGCCCATTTGACAAAATCAACAAGTGGTTTGACAGATGCGTCACGAAGGACAGGAATGGAGGTTGTAAACTTCACTTGTTCGGCAGTGAGACCAGACTTGAGCTGCTCTGTGTGAGCGGCTACCATCCACTCCAGGTAGGCCTGCTTGATGTGATGCTTTAGAACACGCTGGATCCCGACATCCGCAGGCTGAAAGACGGGTGTACCTAGCAACGACAATTAGCGACTGACAATGATCCTGTCTGCCGGTGAATACTCACAGTTCTGAGGGACAAAGATTAGGAATATGTTCGGAAAGTCCTTCAGAATGAAAGTTCGGAATTCAAGGCCAGTGTGGACCGGATAAAAGTCGATGAATAGAATGGACTTCTGGTCATCTTCAAGTCCAAGAAGCTTGATCATTTGTAGAATGTAGGGAATGAGGACGAGAGTGATCCACTCCTCCATCGTCTTCAAGGTGCTAAAGTGGCTCGTCTTCTTCTTGCTCTGAGCGAATGCAAAATGGAAGCCGAGTTCTTTTGCGTCAGTCATGCCAGGTGCATTATCCTTAGGCAATGATAACTTCGATGCGCCGGACCAGATCTGCTGGGGCGGAAGCAATTTTCCCTTTGGGGTACTGGCCACACAAACGGTGTAAGCCCACTTCTCATCGCAACCGGCGATATCCACTTGGCGTGCGCCTTTGGCACTGAATGTCTTGTTGTTTGCGACCATCAGCATGATGCCAGTCTTGACGATAAGCTCCGGAGGAATGTCGTAGAAGTTGATGAGGTGAACGAGGTGGAAGAAGGTGCGCTCGCAAACTTCGTTGGCATTGGCTGGAAAGTGTGCAGCGGCACGAGTCCCATGGTGAAGCGACCAATCCATCACGCTCTGAAGAAAGCCGCTAACATAGGTTTCACTGCACTTGAATTTCTCTAGTAAGTCCGGCTGCTTCTCCTGGATTATCGTGATGATTATTGACCAGGCAAGGAGGCGGCCAACGCAGATCCCTGACGCTCGAAGATCATTCAATTTGGTCTTGATTGCCTCGACAATCTCGGGATATCGGGCAAGAACTCCGACCCGCCCCGTGCCGGTCAGTGCATGACGACGTGCAACATTCTCCTTCGTCTTCTTTGACCACCCATTCTTCTTTGATATCCATTTCTGGACCGTACCCTTGTTGAGTCGGCTGTACAGCAGTGGCTTTTGTCGTTGCAAGACCTTCACGGTCATTGTGGGAGACCATCCAACCCTCGGAGCTATGGCATCAATGGGCGCATACAAGAATGGATGATACCAGTTCGCCCTCTCGTGGCGCTTCTGCACAACCCCATTCTTTTTTCCCGTCCGCTGACCTTTCCGCTTCATCCCGTCTGGCCGTGATGTCTCCGCAACATTGAGATCATCGGCCACAGTCCTCTTTGCACCCCCAAGGACAGCCAGCTTCACTTTCTTGCTGGTGCTACCCCCTGCGGCCTTCTTGCAATCACGGAATCTCTGCTGCCGTTCTCACGTTAGCTCTCGCTTCCGGTCGGCTGCGCGTTCCTTCTGAAGCCTCTCCTGCTCTGCGGCAGCCAGGCATCTTTCCTTGGCCTCAGCTGCATGTTTCTTCCGCTGAGATTCAAGCTCTGCTGGCGAGAACTTCTTGGCCCCAAATTGGAACAAGGTGTGCTGCTGTAATGCCGGGCGTGGAGCAGCCGAGGCCGTGGTATTATCCGTGGTCTTGGGAGTGGGTGCCACTGAGGGAAGGGAGTGGGAAGCAGTAGAAGCAGAGAGTGTAGACGTCAAGGGTTTGGAGGTGGTGGAAGCAGCGGGTACAGGTGTGTCGATGTCGTCTTCCTGAGTTAAATCCACAGTTTCTGAGCTTTTCAGTACCTTCTTAGGCCGACCACGGATGGTATTCGAGGGATCGTGAGGTGTTTCGTCGCCGGAATCAATGTCTAAACGCCTGTCAAGCATGTCAGAAAAATATATCGCTTGATAATTGGGTGGCAAACCTCCTCAGCGGAATTTTGGCTCCTGAGTCGCTCGCTGCAGTTATCAACCTCTCAACTCAGTGCTCCTGATGACCTCGTCCGTCAGGGAGGCTATTCTTCTTGATGCTCTGCTTCAGAAAGGCCTCGAGTGCCTGCAGCCGTTTTCCACGCTCAGTGAAAACGAGCTTTTGCGCCATGAAGTTTATGGGTCTGGAAGGCAGTTTCAAGTCTCCGATTCAATGCGAACATCTCCCCTTCAGAAGCAACATCCTCTGGGTCGAGGTAGAAGTGGTAGGTGGAATTTTCATCAGGTGGATCCAATGGAACTGACGCCGGAATATTTTTCAAAAGCTTAAACAGATGTCGAGCGCATGTGTCAAGGTCACGAGGAATGCCGACAGGCAGGTTGGGACCCTGAGCTTTTGACGAAGACATGGTGGTGTTTAGCAGAAGCAGTGGCACTCGGGAGGACTGATACTGTAGCTCAAAGCGCTCATGGATTGTTTAGAAGGCGTGAATAACATTGTGGACACAAATTCTCATTTTAAGTAAGTTAGCGGTCCATTGTTAGAGTGTCTCGGTGTCCTTCAAAGTTTTTGCGGGTTGCCTAAATGGTCGAACATAACACATAACTTGCGCGCTGTTGCTAACTCGGGGACTGAATTTTGCGTAACGCTGCCGGCGTGGTTGCTACCATACAAGGCGGTACAGTATTCTGTAGTTATTGCGATTGTCTATGGTATGTACGTCTATCAAGAAATTAATATATCTAGTGTGCAATTCTTCTCACCGGCCATCGGCAAGACCTGCCAAAGCCTCTGCAGCATCACGATCAGCATCACTGCGCTCAACAGGTGAAATTAAAAAGGTCCATTGCGTCCATGTCATTGTCGGCAGAAATGTACTCCTCAATGCTACATCAGTATCCAGGAGTTGGGGCAAACTTCCTGTGCACTGCACAGTGGGCATTTGTAAAAGATGCCCTTTGCGCCAGACCCAGGCTTGATCCATGGCCCATAGAATCTCATGGCCCCACCATCCTTGTAGTGGCACTCAAATGCTACCTTCTTGGATGGCGGCATCGCGTCAATGCCTTGTGGAAGTCCATCAAAACCCGGTTTCTCGTAACCAGAAGTGCTGGAGTTGGCTTCCATCTTGCCATGACTATGCTTTTTCTTTGCATCTGGCCCAGTCCACCAAGCCTGCACACCAGTCTTGAGACAAATGGCATCTCCCTTGTTCAGTCCGATGTCCACCAACTCCTGATCTGGAAGCAGATGCAATATATCCAGATGCGCATCAGAGACTTGAAGTTATGTGCTGTCGCAATGCCAAGGTTTGCAACTGCATGATCAAGGAACCTGTAACGTATGGAGTTGTTCGCCATCAAACTCTGGCAGCTACTGCATCAACTCAGGTTGGAAACCTTGTCGTGCCGACACAAGGTCGTCACAACATACATGGACTTCCCTTTATTACTTTATGTTATGTATGAGATTCCCTTTATGACCTATATGTAGATAAGTATGAGTAGATATGTATTAAAGCAAGTATGATTTAGTTAGTTAGTTAGCTTCTCTTGAATCGAGACACTTACCACTCATTTGGCTCAGCAAGACTCTTCAACAGCTCACGTGTTCTGCTTTGAGTTCCTGTTGCTGCAGAAGCGCTCGGGAACCTCGGCGGCGTCACAAAACCGCGGCAATTTGGAAGGGGTAGGAATGACCGGGGAGCTCGCAGTGACTGGCCGAATGTTTGTTTTCGGTGGCATACAGAGGACAGGCATATCGTTAATCATAGCAAGGTGCGCAATGTCACTAGTTCCTTGTGGGCTATTCACACTGGCTGTGATGTGAGCTGGATGGAGGGCCGCTGAGCGAGGACCGTTGGCAACACCAAGACCCCAGCGTGCCGGTGGGTTGTCACGATCTGTCGTTCCGTCATGCTGGAAATGTGATTTACTGTCAGTTGAGTGATTATTGAGCAAGGAGGTCCACAAACCATTGCATGAGGCCACTCCTTCATCATTTGTGGTGTCAAAGGATGCAACTTGGAAGTTTTAGGGTCAATGTACGTGTATCCCGAATCATAATCATTCTGGTATCTTTTCTCGAGTATACCACGGAAGTGTGCAAGAGATCTCTCCAGGTCAGTCAGCCCGTTCAAGTCGTATAGGCTAGGATCGTCTCCATTGACATCTTCATCATCGCTATCATTGCCTTTACCTCCATGCTATGTTTGGATTCAGCAGGACACAATGAAGAAGGGAAATGCGCATACAGAGCTCCAGCATTTCTGAATCTCCCCCATGTCAACAAAAATAGTAACTTTGGTCAGCAACGCTTCAATGATCTTGTCCGCAAGGTCCTTGTACTCCTCAAAATTCTCAACATCTACTGCCTCAGTTTTTCTAAAGTGCAGTCAAATCTATTCCAATTGACGTAGAGAATTGATTGCAGAAAGTTAACTCACTTTGTTCCAGGCAGTTGAACCTTCATGGCATAAACCATCTTGGTAGTGATGTTATACTGCTCCTCACCATGCTTCAAAAGGATGGTCTTCATTAGCGCAAGATAATTATCTTCAGATGATCGGAATTTGTGAGAAAATTCCTTTGTCTTTGTGTCCTTCTTTTCTTTCAGCTTCCCCAGTCTACTTTTCACTCCCACTGCAGCTGTCTTGGCTGATACAAGAGTATGGTAAATTACAGTGGAGACCACCTTGGCCAAATGAGCTTTTTCTTCAGGTTCAGGTTCAGATAAGGACATAGCAAGAAACAAAGTCCAAGAAAACACGTGACCAAACAACTTTTGCCATGGATCTTGATGCACTACAGAACCTCTTGCAACAAATGGAGTGCATGTTTCTCAAGTACAACTCCGTTACCATCTGCGACTCATCAGTGATTTGGCATTTTGATTGCGGCTTTTCTTGCCTTTTTGGCTTGGCAACGCTAGCTGACAAGCTCACAAGCCAAAAGTTAAAGAAATCCTCCATTGAACATCATGGACTGATCTGAATAAAGGGAGCTGATCATTCTACTAATTCACACCTTCCTCAGTACACTTGAACCTTCCACGAAATTACTGATACAAGGAAGAAAATCAATTTATTTTTAGCAAAATTTTCAAGCTTGTGAAATCCGGACATAGGCTTGCGTGCTTGTGATCTTGCCATCTTTTCCGGCCTTTATCGGCCTTTATCGGGCTTGTACAAGGTCACAAGTTATTTGTCAAAAGTCTGATGCTTAGGCAGTTGAATTCAGATGTAAGTCTAAATTTGAATTCTCGGTACTGGTACAATGGTAAACTGTGTCACAGAATCAAATGGAAAGACGCAAAAATTTCATTGACTTGATAGCAATCCTGCCAGCAGCTCAGACGCCTACTTCTGGGGTTCACCAAGCTGAAAAAAAAGCAACTGAACCAGTTTATTTCAAACATGGTGGCTGTCACAGTATGCAAAACTATTTCAAACATTTACATAACCCGATACTCAAAAATATCCCCATGCCTTGTCTGGAGTGATATTGTGGCAGGCACAATCAATGAGACTGAGACACGAGTCCTTCCAGTGATGGCAAAGAAAGGCTTTGATTGATGCAAAAGCTTGCTCCATGGGATTGAGGTCAGGGGAGTAGGGAGGTAGGAACACCAGCTCGCATACTATGACCAATCAGTGACTACAAGAGCACACAATGAGAGACATACACACTTGGTCCTCAATGAGCACTCGGACTTCCTCAGTGTGATGGATGCTGCAGTTGTGGAGGACGAGGACACTTCATGGTCCAGGGTGGGGATTTGTGAGAACAGATTAGCAAGTGTAATATAGAAGAAACGGCACTCACCACATGCTCCTCAAGAAACTGGATAAAATGTGTCAAATTGACAGGACCTTCAACAATATCATGTGCCACAATGCTGTCCAGCATGATGACCAGAAGGATGGAGTAGCACTTCCCCCATATGAAGGCCTGCTGCTGAATGCACCTCTGGCCTCTCAAAGACCAACCCTTCGATATTCCAGTTGTGCAGTCATCCTTTGCTGCTTTGTTGATAAACATCAACATGTTGGCATCAGGCACAAGGTCTGCCATGTGGTTCATGTACGCAGACTGTTGTAGGTCATTGCACTCCAGTGCACGTATGGAAACATGTTTCCGTGTTAGTTCCAGCCGGCGCATGGTGTGTAGAAGCATTGTGACAGACACAGAAACATTCCGTTGCATCAGGAGTTTCTCCTGGATTTTGTCAATGTAGATGGTATGGCACTGTTCTATGAGGGCAAGGATGAACTTGATATCCATGGCATCAAGGACACATGGGCGCCTGGAAGGGTAGGCCACTGGATTGTATGAAGTCCCGTGCGTAGTATGGTAGTCAAGGGTTTTGTACACAAGAGTCTCCTTTATGCCAAGTATGTTGCATATTTTCTGCACAGGGAAGTTTTTGTCAAAGAAGAGCACAAGGATCTGGTCCTTCAGGTCACAAGAGATGGTGCGCAAAAGCATTCTGAATCAAGGGGTTTCGGGGTCCATTACAAACAAGGCCAAGCAAGCCAAGAAAAATTTTACATTTTCCACATAATTATGAATTTAGCTGTAATGCTTTTTGGTTGTTCATATGACTGAATATGCTGTATTCAGAGTGTTTTGAACCCAAAAAAACTAAATCCCTTTCAAAAAGCATGTGGTAACAAATGTAGATCCTGACATATAGTTTCCAAGTCAGTCACCATGCCTGATGCTCCTTCCAAATAAAGTAACTTCATTTAATGCTTTATTGTTGTTTGTATCACTGGATATGCTGTACCAAGAGTGTTTGGAGCTCCAAGAGAATAAATCCCTTTTAAAAAAGCATGTGGTAACACATATAGATCCCAATATTCAGTTTCCAAGTCAGTCACTATGCTTGTTGCACCTTCCAAATAAAGTAACTTGATTTGATGCTTTGTGGTTGTTCATATGACCGGATATACTGTATTTAGAGTATTTCAAGCCCCCGAAAACTAAAGCCTTTTTGAAAACTGTGTGGTAGCAAATATAGATCCAGATATTCAGTTTCCGAGTTGGTCACTGTGCCTGATGGATCCTCCAAATAAAGTAACTACATTTAATGCTTCGTGGTTGTTCTTATATGCTGTATTCAGAGTGTTTTGAGCCCCACAAAAATAAATCCCTCTAAAAAAGGGTGTGGTAACAATTGTTATCTTGATATCCTGTTTCTAAGTTGGTTACTGTGCTTGATGCACCTTCCAAATAAAGTACCTTCACTTGGTCCCTCAAACTCAGAAAGCCTGGGCACCAGGAAAATCCAACCATCTCCTTTGGTTTCATCCCTGAAACTTGAAACCCAGTGAAAAGTCGGTGGAATGTATTGTGATCAGATGAGATTAAATGTCAAGCTGGGTCATCCAAAGTGATCATTTGAGATAAGTTGTGAGCATCCCTCAATTCATCTCTTTTTATCACTCCTGTCGCCTGTCTTTTGTGCACTGCTGGTGCTCCGGTTTCGCTAAGTCAGCACGTGGTGAGGTATACATCATGCTGTTGTCATGCATGTCATGGACTGACTTGGGCGTTGCAGTGTGACATCTGCCAGCATTCTTTTCACCCACCACTACCCTCTTCCCTTTCCCCTCCCACTGCGGCCTTCTCCCTCTCTGCCCACTCCCTATGTGGCCACCGCATGACCGTGGCTCGGAGCCTACCCCAATCCCTTCCCCTTCCTCGCTCTCGCATTGCCGACAGCATTTCCTCGTCGCCGTACCATTCCATCATCCGCCCTCTCCTTCACCACACCACCATCCTCTGCACTCCGTCCTTCGCCCAAGCACAAGTCCTCTGTTCCTCTGGGCCTCTGTCACCCGTCATGCAGATCTCCACCACATTTCTGTGCCACTACCCGCCGTTCAGTTCAACTGCAAACCAGTCAGCGCTCGTCAAGACCTTGTCTATAAGTTCCAGTTGCAGGCCCTCCCCCTCGTCAATCTCCTGATGCTCAACTTCAACCCCATAATCCTCTCAAACCCCGCTCCACTCAAGCATGTGGCGCAAGATGTTCAAGATGTTTGTCAACCCTCTGTCATCCCAACTGTGCCTCAATATAATCTACATTCAAGTCCTCCTCAAGTACACAATGCGACAAGATGTTGTCAGTTATCTCCTCTAAGCTCTTTGATGTTGTATGCATTCCTGGGCACGCTAGGTTGTATCCTCTTTGTATTTTATCTTCAATATGTATCCATTGCTTGCACTTCTATCTGAACTGGCGTGAACAAATATTTCCGGAGTATTTTGAGGAATTGAAAGTCGCGGGCCTGCAGCCGGCGACAACGCAGCCGCGTATCAATCCAAATGAATACAATTGGTAGTAAGCGAATGTGATCAAGTGAGAAGAAACGAGGCATCCTTCAGTTGATCTCAATACATCTCAGTTATTAACGGTAATTTGAGACAGTTTGGCAATAAGATGAGTTTAAATGAGAAGATTTGTCTAGTCTTCATTTCTTCACTCTAGATACTGTTCAATCCCACCGACTTTTCACTGGGCTTGAAATCTGAACCATTGTTTTCCCCTCAGAGAAATTCATTCACTTCGGCACACTGAAAATTTACCGTTACATAATTACGAGTCCCTGCCACGACTTGCAGTGGCCTTATCCCCTAAGTCATTTTATGGACTGATTAGTCCATCTTTTATCCAAAAAGCATCCTGCATTCAAGATGTTTGCTCATGACTTCAACAAGGCTATCTTCATTTGTGATGCAGCAGATGAAGCTGCTGTCAGGGCTGCTCTCGAGCATTATGGCATTGATTGGGAGTATGCAAAATGAGCATTAGCCCCAGGGCTCCATTGACACATTCACTGATACACTCCAGAGCAGAACACTCTTTTCAAGAGGCTGAAGATTTTGTTTGATGATTATGCAAACTTTGAGGACAAATCAGCCGATGATTATGCAGATGTGCTCCCTGCAATCCTTCTTCCTGAGGCAATGCTGGATAAAGAACCTGATCTCTCACTTACAGGTTTGCAATACAGATTATTTTTTACAAGAGAATCCCACTCACTGTCTTTTCAAGTTCAAATGACCCTAACTCCTTCAACTGGATGGCTACCTTGCCAGCTGAAGGTGAAGCTCCTGACTCTGCACCCATTGATTGGGAAGCTGTTGAACAAGTGCCTGTTGTGGCACCATTTGTCCCACAATCCCCTGCAGACTCCAGTGCAATTTGCACAGTAGAGTACCACCAATCCATAAAACATGCACCAGACATTTGGCCACAAGCCCTGAGCCTGTGTACAGAAAGTCAGCGCCAGAGCGAAGGCGCTTCACACTGCGTGTGAAAGCCGAATGCAATAACTGAAAGATATGTAAAGGTAGGGGTGGGCAAAAGTATTGCACCTGTAACCACCCTTCAATGTAGAAGGGTGAGAAGGCCTGCAAGACAGAGGCCCAATTTACAGTTCACAGGCAAGATCATGCAGGACCATCATAGGTTTATTGTTTCTGAATGATTAGTGTAATTCCTTATTCTATTTATTTTGGAAAATTCTATCTGCCTGATATAGTGTAAGCAAAGATCAGGACAAAACTAGGTGCAGGCCTAACACGGTGCACAGATTCAGGCACATGAGATGATCTGCAGCCAAAATATGAGATGCATGAACAGGTGTACAATCTGTGGGCTTTGTACAACAAATATCTTGAAGCAGCTAGCTGGTCAATTTTGTTGAAATTGATGTAGCACACAAATACATCAGAAAAAATTCCGAGAAAATTTGAACATTTAGAGTATCTTGAAAGCCGATGGGTCTTCCCTTATCACCAAGCAGCTGGTTGAGGCATTGGGATGAAATATTTGATTCAATTTAAGCTGTTTGCAAGCTGATCCAATCTCGAAGGATCAGCTGCACAAAATAGTTAAAGTTTGCATTACATTCACCAGCTTTCAGGATGTTCTAGATGCCCGAATATTTCAGGAAATTTCCTGATGTATTCCTTGTACTACATCAATCTTAAAAACATTGACCGGCTAGCCGGCGGCAACAGCAAAGATCGGAAAGTTACGGACCGTACTATTTTTAACTTGAAATCGGATTGGTATGTTTGATGTCTCTAAGAGGATTTAGCTCCAACGAGACATGACAAGAGACCATCGCGAACATTCTGCATGGAACAACAGATCAAACTCAGATCTTCTCCAGGCTGCGACACACCGAACAAAATTATTCAAGGAGACCAAGGTCCCACATTTCCCCCGAATGTCCGCGGGCGGTGTGAACCAGCTCAAGAAACTTATGATCAGAGATTTTAGCATCGGCTGGAACGAGAACGGGTTGATGGTTACACAAGGTCTGGTACTCGCAACCCAAATACATCTGCGCAACCGATGTAATTGACAGTTCAAGCCATGTATTCTAAAGGCGGGGGGAAACACGGGAAGCACAACAATATTGAAGATTATGGAAACCTCAGTGGAATCTCGAACCTTGGAACGCAGGTTTACGAGCACTACCAAAACCGGCATTTTTGTGCAGTCACAGAAGCAACGGCCAGGCTGCAGACAAATCAATTTCGTCGTCTGGTACCATTCACGTTCCTCTGCCGTCTGTCATCTCCCCCCAAAAGTGGAAGATATAACGCTCTTCAACGAACTTTGCAAAGGGATCAAATCTTTCGATTCAACGGTGAAACAATCTAGGGCACGGAAGAAGGAGGACGAGGGTGGGTCAGAGGATCCTACTGTCGACTTTTGAGACACTAATTTGGTGTCGCGAACCGTTTTGAAGCCACCATAGTATATTTCTATGCATTTTGAGCGAAATTACCCCACAATTTTGGCCGAAATTTAGGCCTGTTCCACTAATCCCGACAAAGCTCAAAAGAAATCCGGACGCCTGTACGAATCCCTACGAAATCGCCCAAAATCTGAGATTTCAATCCCGAAAAACTCGGCCCGCATTGAAACAGGCATTTTGGTAGAGTATCCAGGGTCCTGCCATCGCGCCGTTAAAAGGATCAATTGCTGGGCACTTAGCCGAAAATGCAGTACAGCCGTAACTGAAGCTGGTGAGATCATGCTACAGCGGTAGGTTGCGCCGTCTTGAAAACTGGTTCTCTATTTAATTCTCGCTTTTCTCTCTCTTTTTCCCTCTTTTTGCAACTTGAATTTCTTGATTGCTCTCCTTGTCGTGCACGCTTGCGCGCTGAACCCGTATACATCCATTTCGGCTCATTCCGTGCCAAGATTCCCACGGTTCAACACGTCCGATACACCGCGTTTCACTTGCGCCGCTCCCATTCTAGACGTCAACCGCCTTGTTTACAGTTACTTCCTCTTTATTACTCATTCTTACCTGACTCAATCCTTCCATACCTTAATCACTGCCCCTTCCTTTATTACAGTCCCTAGTCTTGACCTATCTTGTACTTATATGCGCATTTTTCATGGAACTGACGTCCGCCACTGCCCTGGAACAGTACCTGGTACCATTTACTTGCATCCTTACTCTCTCTGTACTCTCTGTATTTATACTTGAGCCATCTAAAATAAAAATCGCTTGGTTTTCCCCACAGTCCAGTACTAAGTCTTTAGCTCTTATCTCGCCCTCGCCTTTGCTCTCGCACTGGCTTCGTTTTGCTCTCGCCCCCCCGTTCATCGCCCACGCCTATGTCTCTCGTCTCTCACCCACTCTTCCCCTTTAGTACTCCGTGGTCACTCAGTTACCAGCCACGGTACCTGCTTGTTTGTCCCACTTGCATTTTATCTCCTCTGCCCTCTTTGTGCTGCTTACCTTCTTAGGTTTTGCTCATGCTCAGACGGTCAGTAGGCGTGTCATCCTGAAATAGTACATGAGCCGAAACACATCGTTAAGGCTCGTGGACTAGCCGATGTTAGGATTTGTGGGTTACGAGCCGTACAGCTCGTCAGCGTTCTCGGACTGAATTACGTACCGCCTTCTTGTGCCATTCGTTTACGTGATGTTTAGCCAACCGTTTGCCTCCATACCCACATCCAAGAGTGCCAAATTTTGTGTGGTTGTAGGTGCAATTGGAAACCTGAAGTATCAGATCAAGAATAGCTTAGACTGAAACCAGGTTTGGAATCAAAGTTGAAATTATAAGAATAATTTTTCATTTCATCTCAACCTACCCATAATTTGATACTTCAGGTTTAGAAGTAAACCTACAACAGCCCAAAATTTGGTAATCCCTGGTGTGCCAATTTTGTAGGGGCAACTGCTAGCCAACTAGTGCACATGCCCAAGATTGCCAAATTTCAGGCAGCTGTAGGTGTAATCTGGAACCCAAATCAAGAATAGCTTGGACTGAATCCAGGTTTGAAATCAAAGCTGAGATTATAAGAATGAGCTTTCATTTCATCTCAAGCTATTCCTAATTTGATACTTCAGGTTTAAAATTATGCCTACAATGACCCAAAATTTGGCAATCCCCGGTGTGACCACCACCATGTACATATGAGGACAAATATATCTTCTTTGTTGCTTTGACTTTGCCCCCGCCCTCGCTTGTCACCTCGGCCCGGCACGGCATATTCTATCAGCCGGCCCGATGGAAATGATGCCATCGTGGAACTCGGGCCTATTATTATGCCCAAATGGTCTGGATTTCGCAAATTTCTACTTTGTATTATAACAAACCAGAGGGTCTGGCTGTAAACGGGATGGCAGCAGGCAGATCCTGGGTGGAATGGGTTCAAATTTGGAGTATGGGTCGGGGGGCGTGGTATGTATTTGCTTGCCTAAGATCGGGCGGGTGCGGATATTTCTTTTTCCGCTCCGTTCTGAGGCTCATAACATGGCTATACCAGAACAGGTTTCGTTGATCTATTAAGATCTGTTTGAGATTAGGGAAAAAACCCGCGCTCTGCAGGATCAGAGGCGGGGCGTCGGCGCCGCTGACATGCTGGTTCATACCTCCGATTGACGGCAGGAAGGGTTGTGGAAGAGTTACCACCGACGCGTATGGAAGAATGAGGGCGGTGTTAACAGTTGACAGTCAATCTACATCACCAGTTCACTGTACTGGTCATTTAAACATTGGAGCCGTGTGAACAACATAAACTACTAGACAAACACGAAATCGTTACCTTGGACACACCGCCACCTAAGAGAGGCGCGCACACAAAATACGAGCGAAACAGACCCAAGACCGTTCGGAAGCCAGGATGACGAACGGGACAGGATTTACACACCTGTACTAACCCAAGGGATTCGTGTGAATGATGGCCAACGCGGAGAAACAGACAGCGCGAGTGAGGGCGAAGTCCTCGGGTATCGAATGGGATTCGGATAGTAAATGCTACTAGAGAACACTTTAATATGTTACCATGAGCCTCGCGAACAAAAGACTGCACAATGGCTCTCAGGAAGTTCTGAAACATGAAACGAGAACAGCAAACGGAACAACGCAACGCACCACCACTGCACGCCGTCATCGCGAGTCGAACGGGTGCGCGGTGCCTGTAAGAATAATGGCAAGAGTACATCATTAAAGGGGTGACTGTGCAGTGGGGGAAGGGTCAATGCATCAATGTGTCAGGAACTACATTGGATTGCCATGAATATGCACATCGTGGTGACCGTAGGATGCGTCGTTGGATCGGAGAGAACGACGAAAAGGATCTGGACGCTGGAGTTAAACTGGAACTATCTGAGGACAATGCTCAGAGTCCAGTTCGGCGACCATGGTGCACACTGGCACAGCGAGGCATTAGGCAGGTTGTGCAAAAGCCACATGAGCTGCATGCGGCTTTTTTTCATTGTGCAAAGCCGCCCGGTTTTTCTTCCATTTTCTCAGTTCTTATCATGCTGAATACTATTTGATGGCTCTTAAGCCCGGTATTTCCCTCCTAAGAGTGGTTTGTGTTGGTATCTAAAACCATGGGAGGCAGGATTTTCACACATCGTGATCAACAAGGCATCACTCCAGCCACGTGAAGCAGCTCCACTTCTCTTTCTCACACTCTTATGTCCGGTTCACAGCCGAAGCAAAGCTAGCAATGCTCCCTCTCCCCACAGCACTTCTCCTTTGCCTAGGGTAGCCTTCTACTGAAATTATTACTGTACACCTTGCAAATTTCAAAATTTTCGTGGGGCTTTGCACAATGCAAAAAAAGCCGCATGCGGCTCATGCGGCTTTTGCACAACTATTTGTCCCTCAGTATGTAGTCTCCTTCAACTTTTCATGCTGTATAATAGCACCTCACCTCAGCTCCAAGCTGGAGTATTTCCACATCAACAAGTTCAGCAAAACAGCAATTTCAACTGTTGGGAAGCAACTTTGCAGCTGGTTCAATCTCTATCGAGAGCACGAAGCAGAGAACAACCCAAATCTGATCACATTTTTAAATAGAGAATACCACGAATATATATATTCGCGAATATGAATATTCACCAAAACCTCAAAACTGATATTCACATTCGTATGAATATTGATGGCAAATATTCATTGCTTAGTCAGCAATATTCACAAATATTCAGCAAATACATTGAGAATTCAGGGGTTTAGCAGCCACCAATGGGTTGCTGAGAGCACTTGTATGCTATCTTGTCAGTTTAAACATTGTCAAAGACTTATACAAGCCCTTGTCTTGTATGTTCAACTATTTGATTGACCATCACACTTGCCATGTTCAACCTGTCAAGCAGTTGTCAAAGTAAAGATGTCTCTAAAGTGGTTGGTTTGCATATGAATTACAGATCTAGTTGGTGCAAATGAAGTATGTTCTGGTTCCAGAGAGGAGATGTGTTAAACAGACCCAAATTTACCATGCTTGATTGAAACTTTGGCTGTGTATTACAGCTGCGAATATTCATGAATATCAACTTTCCTGAAAACTGATATTCACATTCACGTGAATAGCACAGCCACAGCCATTCGCGAATATATGTATTCATTATTCATGAATGTATACTCGCAAATATTCGCAATATCTGCTATTCATGGCATTCTCTATTTTTTAAATAGTCTACATTTTTTTGCACTGCACTGGACAATAAAGCATTATTTATGCTGGGAATTCTGCGGATATACCCGACGGATTTGGGGACCCGCAGGTAACCCATATGGGTTTTGGAACTGACCCATATGCAGGTATGGGTACAGGTAAGCCCAAATGTACCCACGGGTGTACCCATGTCCATCCTTAGCAAGGAATAAATAGATGGATGAGACTCAGAACATCAAGTGGAATGGAATACGTACCTCTGGGTGCTTGCCCACCCTCTATCAAGCAACCTCCTCGAGACCGCTGAGATGAATGTTATGGATGCCAGAACGTTGAACGCATGACATTGGTCATTGTGTGATGAGAGAAGAAATAGATTCACGTCGCATCGAGGCGCAGACAGGCGAGTGATTCTGTGCTTGAATGCAGCTGGAAAGAAAGAGGCTGGGATGGCAGAGGGTCAGTAAAAGCAGTGGGATTGAGGAGGAGGAATGTGTGGGCGGACTTTAAGGCAGTCCATACAGTGGAGATAGGGAGGAGACCACAGCCGGGTGGATGTAAATGGGCTTCATATTAATTGAAGGACAAGAAATGACTGCAGCCGAGAATAGACGTACCAGTAAGTCAAAGAATGTGTAATGGATCAGATTCAGGACACGATTAGGTCTGAAAATGCACCTGCAGCCTTAGTGCGACCCACACACCATCTCTCACGCTATTCCCTAGGTGAATGCACCTGCCCTGACATCTGCGATCCCTAGTCGAGAGTAGAGATCTGTGGCATTGAGGGGTAGATGATAGACACTGGGCGGCAAGGCGGGGCTGAACAGGACGAGGGTCAGTTAAGTGGGGGATGAGGTCTTAAGGGCAAGATGGGTATGTGGGCAATTGAAAGGAAGAATGAGCTACAAAGAGGAAATGAACGGAGGCAATGAAGAACTGTCTATACCGTGAACTCTGTTTCACAGCATTCTGTCGCCCATCTTTACGTGCAATTCCCAGCAGTCCAGTCTGTTGAGCAGACGCAAGCTGCAAGGAAACGTAGGCCTACAAAATCAGAGTAAAATTGAGTGGAAGGAGGATTGGGAATGAAAAAAAAGGTGAGAGCGGAAGACAAAGCTGGTATCAAGACGAGGAAGGAGGGAGTGTGAATGTGGGGATTTTCTGAAATTGCGAGGAAAGCGCCATCACGAAAAGGGTCGCAGGAGAAACAAGGGTGAAAAGAGGGAGGGATTCTATCGGTTCAGATTGGAGGAAGACAACGTCGACAAGAAAGATGCAGGCCTTGGGGAGTTCAGGAGCAAAGTTATTGAGGCGTGGAAGGGGAGGGAAATGGGATAGAATAGGTAGGGGATGAGAGGGAGGAGACAAAGATATGCCCACTATCTTGATACTAGATAGTGGGTCCTAAAGCGCCCTAATTCCTGATACCGTTTTAGGTTCCAGGTCTCCCTTCCATAAATACAGAAGTTTGATCCCCTGCCAGATCATGGATTACAAAGAGTGTCCCATGATGCGGCAATTCCCGTTCCCTGTGGCTGAAAAAAGCGGTAAATGGAGAGGTTCGATCACCTGCCAGATTGTGGATTACCAAGAGTGTTCCACAATCCAGCATCTTCCGTGCTCTGTGGCTGAAAAAAGTGGTAAATCCAGAAGTTCGATCCCCTGCCAGATCATGGATTACCAAGAGTATCTCACGATCCGGCATCTTTCGTGCGCTGTGGCTGAAAAAAGCAGAGTTTCTATCGACTACCAGATAGTGTTGCCACGGCTCGGCTCGGTCACGCCTGTCACAAACACACTATCTGTGCCCCCCACACGAAGACAAGGACCTGTCTCATCCAGGTGGGTATCGGGAGATCTTTTAATGATTCCTATGTATCATACATGAGGGTGCATATCACATGAAATACTTTGTAGGTCTTTTCAAACGGCGAATACCAAACGGCTCCATGTGACGGCTTGAGCCGCGGCTTGGAAGGCATCTTTTGCCTCATAGCGCACCAGAATTTACAGATGGCACATATGTTACTTGAGCATAAATGAAGCTAACCTCATATTTAACATACTGCATAACATGTAAATCTACCAAAAAGAGATATTATTGCAGCGGAGGTCGAGCCGTGGTCGAAGCCGGCCTGTCACGCGAGCCGAGCCGTGGCAACACTACTACCAGATTACCAAGATTGTCTCACAATCCGGCATCTGGCTCAGTGGCTGGAGAAATGTTACAAAAATGCAGAGTTTTTCCCCACAAAGTTATGGATAACCAAGTGTCCTACATTGTTTGGTTTATTGGTCCTCTATTGTCTGAATAGTCGCGAAAAAAATGGTAAAAGAGCAGGTTTGATCTCTTACCCGATCATGGCTCATGGCTCCTCATTTACAGAATGAAGATACGCGAGTGGGAACCTGGCCCTCCATCCTGCCTCTTCCAAGACAGAAGAGGAAAAGATTAAGACATGAAAAAATGATTGCGGTTGCATGCCAAAAACCCTCGAATTCTCCTCTCTTTACAGCAGATTTCCTATTGATGCGGGAATTCAAAATTTTGTTTGAGCTGTTGGGTCCTGTTTGTATGGGACCCCGGAACACCAATTGTTGACAGATGCCCACTCGAACCATCTCTCGCAACCTCAAGGCATGAGTCCCTGTTCTCTCCTTTGAGCAAGACAAATCTGTGTCCCAAATCTGCTCTCTCCTGGGTGTCAAGAAGACTTTTATATATACATGTCTTGACAATTACACAAAGTATGGTGTTGCACACAATCCACGCTGGCCTCACTCTGGCCGCCCTCAGAGTCTTACAGCTGTTGACATCAAATGCATCGAAGCTCTCCTTGACCAAACACACACCATTGACGAGCTCCAGGAGAAATTGTTGACTCCAAGAGGCGTCGATGTCTCGACTACCACACTCCTTCGGACCCTGCGCCGCCTCCACTTTTCACGTAAATGTATGTCAGTACGGGCTTCAGAGCACAACAATACACTCCAGTCTGCGTACTGGGCCACAGATCAAACCTGAGTCAGGTGCGAAGGGCACCTATTACCGATGCCCTCTCTGTGGTAAGTTTGTCCCAATCCCGCCTGGTTACCAATCCACTACCGAGGAGGAGTATATCTCTGGTGATGAGGAGGCGGAAACAGATGCAATGAACCTCTATAACCCATTGGTTACTGATGATGAGCGAAGGATCAGTGCCACAGAAGGTTTGGCAAGCCTCTATAGGGCTAATTCCGGGCATGTGCACACAATTTCTTGACATTTTTGACATAGATTATCAGTAATAGCAGCTACTATCTATAGAATTCCATGTATATAATGACTACAATCTTGAAATTCGGCTTGTTGAGCATGGAGTATCGATTTTGCTGGGTGGGCGGTTCTGGGGTCCCATACAAACAGGGCCCAACAGCTCAAACGAAAATTTGATTTTCCGCATCAATAGGAAATCTGCTGTAAGGTAGACAAAAGTTGAAGGAACAGTGTCATAGCCACCCGACATTCTCTCACGAAAATGGATAATTAAACCACAGGCTGCGGCCAGAGGCTGCAGAAAACTGAACAAGCAATGATGATCTCTTCAAGGAAAACAAATTTGAGGGAAGAAAAGAGACTGACCACCTTGCAACAATTTTCTGACAAAAAAATGAAGCCCCAAAACCATGTTGTGGCTGGAGGCTGCAGTACACCGAATAAGCTAGGAATCCTGAAGATGTCTAGATCAACTTGAAAAACATTTCATAATGCAGGCTCCAGAGATACAGGTATCAGGTACAGCTCATTGTCATTGGTACCAGGGGTGCCCAGAGGGGCCTTGTGAATGCCCACTAACTTTAGGTAGTGGGTCCTCAAGTGCAATAGTGGAACAGAGCGTGCGCCAAATTCTATTTTTGAGGTCACCCGTTCGATTCTCACCAAGGCATTTCTCTTTTTTCATTTTTATTTTCCCCTACTTTTATTACCCTACTTTACATTTCACCAACTTTTTTTGGTTTAAAAAAAATTTCCCCACAACTTTTGGGCACAAATTTTTTTATTGCTCAAATTGACACCTAAAGCCATTCAAATACTAGATCTTGATCCTCCACAGCCTAACCATGCTAGTTTCACCCCAGGAGTAGAAATACAGTAGGCATCATACATCAAACACGATCACGTGTCACATGTCACCCGTATGCCGTTCCAAATGTACTTTTATTATTCCCCACCTTTTTTCACATTTTCACCACCTTTTAGTGTAAATTTCACAACTTTCCCCACAACTTTGCTCACTTTTGAAGCTCAAAATAAGGTGGGGATCTCTCCTGTTTTTCTATGCCGATCCAAATGCACTTTTATTATTCCCCACCTTTTTTCGCATTTTCACCAACCTTTAGTGTAAATTTCACAACTTTCCCCACAACTTTGCTCACTTTTGAAGCTCGAAATAAGGTGGAGATCTCTCCTGTTTTTCCCCTACTTTTATTACTGGACTTACAATTTCACCAACTTTTGTTTCAAACTTCACCAACTTTTTCGGTTCAAAAATTACCCCACAACTTTTGGGGACAAAAAATTTTTATTGCTCCAATCAGCGCCTAAAAGCCATCCAAATACTAGATCTTGATTCCCCGTGGGCCTCACCATGCTAGTTTCACCCCAGAAGTGGAAATACGGTGAGCACAAACTTCAAACACAATCACGTGTCACCAGGGCCGGCAAGCGCGATCATTTTGCCCGTTAAATGAATGTGCCATTAGGCATTGCTATTTCTCCCCGTTGACGACTGGCGGTTTGACGACTGTCGTCTCAGAAAACCGTCCTGTCAAACTTTTTCTGAACCCCTCAATGGAACGGCTCGGCTACCCGTCAGAGGGAACACGTTGAACTGTTGGAATATGAGTACTTCGCAGTCACGTACTCACGGTAACCACCGGGCCCGGACTCTCCCGATGCGCACACTAGCCATCACACCTGTTCCCTCCAGACACTGCCTTTCGTATATACAGTTGCGGCAAAATCAAATGAATTGCCATTTTAGGAAAATACGATCAATTTCGCTTTTTTTCACCATGAAACCCAGTGCTGATAAACTCTATGGTCAAGGGAAGCATACTGGTCACCTAATTAGTACTCCAGAATTTCCTCAGACATACCACAGCTGTCATTATCTCAGGAGTACACCATTGATTTTCAACAAGCATTCCGTTATCATGTTGGCTCAAAGAAGGTAAATAACATGTTTGTATCCAGAAAGACCATCCCACACCCTAAATCATCTTCACCTCACATATCTGTACCATTTCCGCTGGCTGTACAACCCTATGAGGATGCTGTATCGTCAAATTGATTGTATTTTCCTAAAATGGCAATTCATTTGATTTTGCCGCAACTGTAATCCATGGTAATCTACCAATATATTTCACTCGGTTGCCCTCAGAGCAACATTTACTCTACCTGGGCAAGCAAGACAGCCCCGATCATGTCCTGCACGTTCCTGTGACCCCCGTATTTCCAATATGAACCTGTGCAACGGGTAGAAATGGCAGTGCCTAATGGCACATTCGTTTGACGGGCAAAGTGATCGCGCTTGCCCTGGTGACACGTGATCGTGTTTGAAGTTTGTGCTCACCGTATTTCCACTTCTGGGGTGAAACTAGCATGGTGAGGCCCACGGGGAATCAAGATCTAGTATTTGGATGGCTTTAGGTGCTGATTGGAGCAATAAAAAATTTTTTGTCCCCAAAAGTTGTGGGGAAATTTTTGAACCGAAAAAGTTGGTGAAGTTTGAAACAAAAGTTGGTGAAATTGTAAGTCCAGTAATAAAAGTAGGGGAAAAACAGGAGAGATCCCCACCTTATTTCGAGCCTCAAAAGTGAGCAAAGTCGTGGGGAAAGTTGTGAAATTTACACTAAAAGTTGGTGAAAATGCGAAAAAAAAGGTGGGGAATAATAAAAGTGCATTTGGAACGGCATACATGACCGTGCGTGGATGATGCACGGTCAGTCGTGCGCATAATTCATAGAACGAAGAGCCTGCTCAATGAACGAGAATAATGTTATGCTGCCAAAAGAAAATAGTGCACACTAGAAAGTCGAGGACGCGGATGGGTTTAGACTTGAGTAGGGGCCAATAGTGGAGTGAAATGCCTTGTAAAAATAGTCAAGAGGAAAAATGTGCATTGTGAACTCGAAATCAACGGCCGAGAGTGCCCTGGACCAATGACTCTTTTCTCAACCACTGTGGAAGAAACTCGAGGGTTGGCGCTATTTGAACAATCTATCTCCGCTTGTCGTGGAAGTGTTCAAACTGCTCAAACAGGAACTCTGTTCAAACCTTTGACCTGATATGTTGAAAACCTTCTGTCCCAATTGTGGAGAGAAAAAAACACAGATGCGAATCTTGCGGGTGAAAAAGCTCAGCGGCGCTTCAAGAATTGAACTGTGAGAACAAGCGCGATAACTTGGACTTTGACTGGCAGCGGCAACGAGGAATGAAAGTAAGTAATGGAGAAAAATCGATGCTGCAGTCTGGGGCTTAAAAACGATATGAATAGTGGTTAACCTTCAACTTCCAGCCCTCCGAAAGCCTTGTGAACCGTGTCTCGGGCATCTCGGTGATTGGAGCGCAGAATGTATCAGGTCGTCAAACCCGTTATATGAGCGTGTTACATCCAAGAATCCGGCACAATTGAGTAAAGCCAGCTGAACAGATGATTCACCGATTAACTCCGATTATTTCAATTTATGTACTTTACTGTACCAAGCAAGTAATAAGTATTCGAAAATATATAAACTCCAATATCGCGCTGAGAACTTGGGATTAATCTCGTCAGACCTCATGCAGTAGTTTTGAGACTTATCGATCTGTTCAGAGGTGGCAGTATACCAACAAATGAATAATTGAACCCTCCCTCACCTCCTCGCGAGATCGTGAACGTTTCCATAATTGAAGGACGCGCCAGGCATCAAGATCACCCATGTCGACAGGATATAAGCGCCACAAAAAAGGGGGTTAAGTATTTGTTCTGAACACCGTCTGTCCGAGCCCTCCGGTCCCTGTTGTTATCTGTCGAGTGTTGGAGACAGAAATATGAGCGCATTTCGATGAACCCAAAGGAGGGACGTACTGTTCTCGCGTCGTCCCAGTCAATTTCAATGACTACTGCATTCTGCTTGAGTCACCCGAGCGCCGCTCATGGCGCAGAAACATACTCTTGCTCCATAGCGGGCGGGAACGCGACTGACGATGGTGCGTGGATGGTGGTTAAGGAACAAGCGAATCCTACGCCTCTGTTCCACCGACTCAGCACATGACCAACCCGCCGAAGTGACGAGAATTCACCGGAATTCAGTGGAAGTGACGAGTTTTCTTGAAAATCTCTCCATCTGACGAAGTTTCACAGTTTCCGATCAAACTCACGATCTTTCACATTGCTAAGCGAAGTAACGAAGTGACGAAGGTGGCTACTACCCCATTTCCAGATATCCTTCAAGCCCTCACCCAACCTTCATGTCTCGCGATCGTTTACAGCGGTGAGTGCGCAATTCGGCTCATGGGTATCCCGTGCTTACATTTATGTAGTCTGTGCTTTACCAGGTAGATCTTACCGACTATTGGTGCTCGTTCACGGCACTGAGGTCTTTCTTTTATTTAGTTTATCACCACTCACAATGCCAAGTTGGAAACATATCTTTGGTGGTCTCACACAAATCTCTGTTGGATCGGTCTCCAACGTCTGGGGAGTCGATGCTGGTCCGGGTAACATCTATCGTTACACCGGTGATGACAGCAATCCCTGGGTCCAGATCCCTGGTACCCTAACAAACATTAGCGCGGCTGCTGATGGCACGGTTTGGGGGCTCAATGCCGCTGGCGATATCTTTCGCTATACCTGGGATTCCACTCACTGGACCAAAATTCCCGGTGGACTCAAACGAATCTCCGTTGGATCGCGCACCAATGTCTGGGGGGTCAATGCTGGTGGCAACGTCTTTCGTTACACCGGTGATGACAGCAACCCCTGGGTCCAGGTCCCTGGTACCCTAACAGACATTGGCGTGGCTGGTGATGGCACAGTTTGGGGGGTCAACGCCGCTGGCGACATCTTTCGCTATATCTCGAGTTCCGGTGCCTGGACCAAAATTTACGGTGGACTCAACCAAATCTCCGTTGGATCGCGCACCAATGTTTGGGGAGTTGACAGCACAGGCAATATCTACACAAATACGGCCGATGATAATAAACCCTGGGTAAAGATTGCTGGTGCCTTGGTCAATATTAGTGCAGGTGCAGATGGCGTGGTTTGGGGAGTCAACTCGGCTAACGCTATTTTCCGCTGGATCCGTGATTAGCCTCCCTTTCGTACCTTTTGCTGAAATGCATGCATAGTGTCTGCTTTTGT
This sequence comes from Mycena venus, assembly GCA_014462655.1. NCBI lineage: Eukaryota > Fungi > Basidiomycota > Agaricomycetes > Agaricales > Mycenaceae > Glaucomycena > Glaucomycena venus. The sequence continues at coordinate 1,730,142 of JACAZI010000005.1, read as the reverse complement.
ATCGGCATGGACGAGCCGAGTACCAATTACTCTGTAACCTGTTGATACTTTTATGCATCTGTCGGAATAGGATATTCACTGTGTTCAGCCGTTGGATGGCGTACATCTACCTCAACCCTCCTAGACGAACGCACACGCCTAAGCGGCTAGCTGCTGAGTCTATGGCTATAGGTGGCTAGGTGCTCATAGCCTCTCACCTGTTCCTGTCTCGACGAGGCGCTCGTAGACGACTCTCGGACCGTATCGCCAGGCTTCGGTCTAGCCAAGGGAATGAAGCCAAACTAGCGATTTGAGAGATGGAAAATCGACCGCACCGAGACACAGGGGTGGCAGGGAATTGAAGGCTGGTAGAGGATCGTAGATCAGGAAACGGTTCGGAAAGGGAGATACAAATGCAGGTAGATTCGGCTGTGTGCCTAAACGGCCCATCCGATCACCGGAAAACATGAGAGCACTCAGCGCAGTAGGTATGAGCCGGACGCCCTGGACGAGCGAGAATGAGAGTCTTGGGGGAGACTGCGGAATGATGGCGCGCAGGAGAGATTGGGCCAAGAGCAGCGGCGGGACGAAGACGGACAGACTCTAGAGATGGTTGGAGGATGCCAGACGTTGCTGCCATCAGTTAGTAGATGGTAGTTGAAGGAGGAAGAGAATCGTGTGCATCAGGATGCTGACACGTTGTGATTAGTGTTGACTAGACGGCGGCCGAGTCAAACATAAATGTCGAATTAGGTTACTGCCCTGGGACGGGCGCTTGGATTGCATTCACTACAGCTGCAGTGGGATATAGCGAGCAATGAAGGACCGGTAGCAGAACCAGCGATAGCCAGAGTACAACAAATATATCGTGGGATGTCATTTACGCGGCCAGACTGTCTTGGTGATTCAACTTCCTCTCGCCGCCTGGGTTGACTAAAGCAGATCTAGAGTTTGAGTCACAGTGCCCCTGCGTCCGAAAAAAAGACATCTTGCCCGCGGCCGTAGTTTTATGACTCGGAGCCAAATATGCGTGGGAAATGAATGCGTTGGGTGGGGATTTAGACGGCTTTCAGCAATTGTGGGGAGAGCCAAAGAAAGCTGAGATGTCGGCGCTTGGGGTTGAATAAAGTAGGTGTTTGATTGACCCGAGTCCGAGTCCTGTCAGTGGACAATTTAATCGATTGGATTCGTCAGAAGAAAGCGACACTACAGGGAGCCGTCGCGGACAGCAAAGAAAGCCGAAAGAAACAGAAGGAAATTTGATGAGTATCATTGAGGCGGTGTAATAGAGAGCCGGAATGAGTGGTTCCGTCGCGATTGCGCGTAACCATTTGTGCATATAGAACAGGTGCTGAATACTCACTCGCGCAAGCCGCAGCATTGCCGCAACGCACGGACAGGAAGGGGTTTGGTCATGAGAAAATGAGGGAGGCTGCAGAAAAGCAGTAGTCGGCGACACATAAAAGAAATAAGGATTAGGGAAGAAACAAGGATGAAAAACTCACCGACTCGGCATCTTGAGCACAACGTGAATGAGCGTAGGAACCGTGAAATTCAGTATACGCACTCTAGCCCGTGCCACATCCCTCCCTTGTGCAATCGATCCTCGTTCCAACGGCGTCCATGGTTCGAGAATCTTCGGGGCAGCGAGTGAGCACTCGACGCTCGCGCACGCCGTCGGAATGCGAAATATTCCACTGCAGGTATGGAATTGGATGAATAGGCAATGAAAAAAATAAAAATGCAGATTCTTACCTGCGATACAGGTCCCGCCGCTATCGCACAGATTGCCAGACATACGGATCCGTCGCTAGGTGAAAGTGATGATCACTTTACTGCGCGTCGTCGTGCCGAATTCACCGCAACATTGAATTGTGTGGCGGGCGCGGTGTTGTAGTGGATCACCGGTCAAGGATGCAGGCGGAAGGCGAGGCGAGGAGCGCGCAGACGAGGGACGGATCGATGTCGCGATTACTAGTGGCTATCCGTGGGTGCGGGCCTCGCGGATTGGCGCCGGTGTGCAGAGGATTGAGGAACGCGCCTCAACACCCTGGGGCCCAGAAAATAACCTAGATCTGGAAGAGGCTTAGCGTCGATATAAGTCAGTAGTGGGAAGGATGGGGAAAAGAACCGGAAAGGAGCATAGATCAGTAAGAAAGCCTAGCGAATGCGAAAAGAAGAAGGGACGCGGGGATTTGAAGAAGGGAAGAAGAAGGCAGGAGAAATAGTTTAAAAAAAAATCGCACGTTGTACCCGTGAAATTCATCGCTCTCCCATATCGAAGGTTCCACATGTAAGGCGTTCTGTGCGAAGGACGGCCGTTTCTGCTGCCTGAGACGCCGACGTAGATGAGGCCGCCTTCGCTGGAGGACACAGCAGGGTCGGAAAAACAGGGAAGAAAAAATTGCTTACCACTGGTAGAGGAACCCCGCAGCCAGAGGGGCGAGAGAATCGACCTCGGGCATAAAAGATGAAGGGCGCCCAGAAAAGAAGCGGGCTTGAGGGGCGACGGTGGCAGGGAGGTGGTGGGGCGACGGGCGAGATGATCAACGTGGTGGCAAGAGGCAAGGAGTGTACGTGAAACTATGATCGCCGCGGCGCCAACGGATAGCGCCGGCCCGCAATGACGTCGGCAGCGAGCAGGACTAAAGAGCGGGACTGCGGGACGGGATCAAAGGGGGAGCGGGGCAAGACGGGACATGTGGGGAGCGGGGAAACAGCCCGGATGCATGGGGCGGCGTGGCGCGGAAGAGGGGCGGGAAGCGCAACAAAGGACCGGCACGCGGAAGAATGGCGAAAGGGCGTGGCGGTTGTGGGAGAAGGCGGCCGTTGGTGTGGGGACACGGATTGTTGGAAGGTCGGGAGTTGCTTTACGCGTCTCGCACGGCCTTCGCGATCGAACGCTTGGACCGTTTTTGATGGCTTCCCCCGTTTATGCTGCAACTAAAAAAATCAGAACTGGGTAAGTTCTCCGCCCAAAAATATGGTTTATATATCGGCGGGTAGGTCTTGAGAGCGTAAAACGGATAATGCTAAACAAGACTAGCCGCCGCTTCGCTCCGGCAGTAAGAAAGATGGCAAGAAAAGATTAAGAAAATAATCTATTGTCGCCATACAATACAATTAGAAATGATGTGGGTAGTCGAGGTTGCTCACCCCAGCATCGAACGACACGGGGATCAAATAAATCAACCCATGGGAAGTTTCCGATAATTAAGTGGGAAGACAGAAGGTGAGAAGCAATTACCTACTGCTGATCAATTGAGAATATTTGGAGCTGGGCGCTCGAGAGGAGGCAAGGAAGCAATAGCGAAAACAGGCAATCGAGGACAACTAGAGCTGAATGTTTCAATCTTGTATTTGATCCATCTGGCAAGTTGCACCAGCCAGAAATGGCAGAACGATTCAAGATATGGGCGTGTGAATTCGATTCATCAATTGTTGCCAGCCAGAGTGACCTCAAACGCGAGAAAGCCACAAATCTTGACATAAATGAAAGCTGGAAAGGTGATTGGAAGCAACTTTGAACTTGGTCGGGGCTGAGGAGGCACAGGACAAAAGTGAAAAGCAATCATGACAACAGACACGACATGACACAGCTAGGGCGAGATTCAGCATTGAGAGCACAGTGTCAGTGCAGACATGGATTGAGGATGATCGAGCAGATCCCAGGGTTGAGACAGTAGTCTTGAGCCGAAGCCAAGAAGAGGACTATCCCGGGCAGCAGAGGTTCCAAAGACTAGACCAAAAATGGAATGAATTTTCGAGGGGAAAGACGGTGAAGGGGTTTCATTCATGCCATTGTTATATGTGAAAATCATCTGCCGGGGTATACATGGCCCTCCGGCCTGATGAACAGAATCATGAGCAATGCCTGCGATCAACTGCGTCCTATCAAGAAAACGCTGCGCACACGTCAGCTGTTTGACCGCAGATGAAAAGGCAGTGTTGAAAAGCGGAGAGTTGAGGACAGAAGGGGTTAGTCGAAGAGGAAGAGCGGACGAAAAACAAAAGGAGAATGGTTAAACGGGGATATAGCACAGCCAAACGAGCAAAATCTTAAAAAATGGTTAATAATCATTTCACTTCCTCAGCAGGCATAAGCAATTTTGACCAACATACACAGTTTGACACCTGAGAATTCACAGGCACACCGAGATTGCCCACATCTCTGCCGGGCTGAAACGTCATCCGAACCTAAACATTTCTGCTCGAGTTACGGATGAGCGGAATTGTTCAGTTTCGATAAAAAGCGGCGTCCACTCAGCTGCTTCTCATAGTACCTGACTGGCACTTTCCCCCGCAATGCATATGCGCGCCTCGACTGGTTTTTTCAAAGGCTTGACTCTTATTCTTCCCCTCTTGGGCCCGGTGTCTGTCTTCGGGCAGTCAACCCCGACGCCAGTTCCATGCGCGGTCCACCCAGCCACTGCTGTGGAGCAGAAGCAGATCTTCAATACCTTCGTCGAGGAGTTCTATGTCAAAAGGTGCACTAGCTTGCCGCCCCAATCAACACTTCGTCCTAACCTCTCCCATCCCCATCGACAGAGACATCCCCCGCGCATTCACCCACATCGCCGCAGACTACATCCAACACAACCCCTCCGAGCTGGACGGAATCACTTCGTCGTTCGACTTTCTTGACCCTATCTTTTCAAACACATCTGTAACCGTGCAGATTTTGCATCGGGTGTTCGAGGCACCGTATGGCTGGCTACACTATAGGGTGGATGGGCTTCTGGAGGAGCCGACAGCGATTTTGGACTTGTTTAGGTTTAATGGCACGTGTGTGCAGGAACACTGGGATGTGATACAGGAGCGCCCGGTGAATGCGACGAATCCGCATCCGTTGTTCTGATCGGACGGTGACAGTAAGTATCCGTTGACTACCAAGAGTATCAGTATATAATATGGGAGTAATACTGTGTCACAATTATCCGTTTTATTTCTCGAAAATCTCACCACCTTGGAAAAAAAAACTACCACTCTTGGCGGAGGAGCACTTTCACTCGTAAAGGTGGGAGAAGAACAGAGACGACACCGCGTCTTCATTCAAAAAAATTCACCGCTGGTTGCTTTTGCAAATTTTCCAGGCCGTTCGGAAAGGAGGAAATGATCACCATGACAGCCAAACAGATATTAATGCACCACACGAGCGAAGCCTGTCCTTCCAGAGTTGCAAAATTGAGCCCCGGCACTGGCCACGGACGATTGGTAGCGGCGGGAAGGAGCGTCTGTGGGGGTGTATGAGGCGGCGGCCGGACTGGAGAAGCTTATAGAGAGATTTACCCTGAAGCAACTTCCCCCTTGCGTGGTGAAAATATGCTCGGGTTGATCTTCGGCATGCTAGTTTGACCTACAGTTCAAACTCAGCGAGTGCAGTACTGTTAAGCACAATGGATTGAAGCCTAGTATAGCTAGATTTGACGCATAAGTATGCTCGAGGTTGACCACGAGGTTAATCATAGCAATTCCACCATTCGTGAGCACAATGAGTTGAAGTCTGGTATAGCTAGATTGAAGCATGTGTATGCTCGAGGTTGACCACAAGGTTAATCATTGTAGCAATTCCACCATTCGGGGATCTCGGCGATATTGCAATCAGTCCAATATGAATCCTTGATCCTAGTAAGAAATCGACAGTTCGTTTGAGAACACTTCGAGGAACTTCTTTGAGGACTCATGATTGTAATTTTACCGTTGCATTCGCCATCGGTAACCCAGTCAACATGGATTTGCTGCGAGATGTTGTACTGTTGTAGGGTGATGAGCCTGGCTTGTAGGCTCTCGAAACGGGTCGGTAGTCCGTGTAGGGGTCGAGTAGATGCAAGGAATAAAATTGAGGAGTAGGTCCCGAGCCGTAGAGTACGAAAAGTGCGAGAAAAGAGGGTATGAAAGTCGAAAAATGCCGTGACGAGAGGATGAGGTCGTGACGTGTGAATTCGGGGGTTTGCGTGGCTAAAGAGCCCACTGGCGGCGTTACGGGTGTAGGGGGCGAGGTCCCTCGGTGGTACCTCTGGGTATGGGCCCTGCACTGACCGCGGTGGTGGTGGTTTGTGGCGAGAAGAAGATCGTGTGGCCTTGTTTACGATACAAACAATGCTGTAAGTGATGATAAAAATAAAAGTACTTTAAAGTCGTAACTAGGGTGTGGAAGGAGTTCCATATCCCGGCCGTCCGACTCTGCAACAGTACTCTTTCCGCACACCGGAATTTTCGCATTTCTTATGGTCTGTCCTTACGCTGGCAAACCCTCGAACAACGGTCTTTATAGTTCGACCCATGCTCTCAGCTTATTTTTTACCGCCTCATTCCACCCAATTGATAGTCAACCCATAAGTCAAACACGCAGGCGGCGCGTCTTCATCTTGCGGGAACCCCTGATTTTCCCGCAAGTTAAATGGCTTGATTATCGGTATCTCTTCTGCGGGGGAGAGGATCAAATCACGTATCTTCGGAGCGGGTAGTCCGAAATCACCACTTTATTGTTGACTGCTGGGCAGGGCGGTAAATCAGCACGTTAGTAGCTTAAATATCAATGCTTCAAAAGACTCTACAAGTACTGTGAAGCAGGGCGCGAACGTTGATGCGGAAGCCGTGAGAGAAAGTATAACAATCTGAACTGGATGAACCTGCTTATCTTGATACCAGCAGATGCGGTTCTAAAGCGCGCAAGTAGTACTGGGTATGAATGCAGAATCCACTTTAAACGAGAACTAGGAATAGATAATTCCCCTTGGTCATGATACAACCCGGATCGTCGATGAGATTGCGGGTAGGAGGCAAGAAGGCTGCACGGATTGCGTTGGTCAATATCTCGAGCATGATCTCCAGAACTGCAAGGTGGCTACGGAATTCGGTTCGACACCCCACAGTATTCGGGCTTTTGATACTAGCCAAGAAGACCAAACAAGTGATAGTCAGCACATGAATTCGTACCTTGACATTGAACGTGCCCGTAGATTGACATCGACTCGAATGCGAGGGATTTTTTCGAAGGAATCCGCCCCAGTAGATGACGAAAACGGGTATGACCGTGTAGCCACAGCGGTGTAAGATGATCCCAGACGGTACACCGGGTGATAGAATAAGCACAGGCTTTGGGTGAATGAACAGATAAAACCTAGACTGGAGAATTCAGGACCGTATCATAGAAGTATATCGAAGGAATCACGGTACAATGAATTTCCGTGGTGAGTATCGGGAGGACGATCACCAAAATGAGGTGAACACTAAACTCTAGGTGTCAATAGTCCCATGCAGAATACGGCAGTTTGGGTGCCGAACATCCATCCAAAAATAGCCTATTTCAGGAAGGAAAAGATAATTCATTTCGAGGCCGAAACAGTGAAAGAACAAAGGAACTGCTCATCTTTGGACCTCAAATCGAGATCTTTTCCGCAGATGAAAAGACCATGAAACAATTGGCGGTTTTCGGAGGTACAGAGATGATATTTTTTCGAAAAGGTTTTGCCATTGAAAATGGCTGGAAAAGCTATCATGTTTATTCCATGTTCCGAAGGATCGCAAAATATGGTAAAAAAGTAAGACATGTTTGTAGCCGATGTTTTGGCATGAAAAATCCATCGGTTCCCTCCTTCTCTCCAGTTTCTCGCCCTCAAAAAGCCTGGTCTTGCGCCTCCTTGTGATTTCGCTTTCGGACCACGATTTCAAATCCAGCTTCTCTGCCCACTAGAGTTGGTTTAACCGATTCCCGATCCCAACACGTTTCGAATTCCATTTAAACTGTATCTCGGCTGCCGTAATTTTCGTTTACTGTACCATTTCGTTCAATTCGTATGTCACGGGTCACAGGCCCCAAAATTTACGAAAATTTTCGTACCTGTCACAGGTCACCGAGGGCATGTACGAATTCTCCAAACAGGTCACAAAATCGCTTGAAAATCGCTCAAAAATCGACTTTTCGCCTCCCGCGCCGCTTGGATGCCAAGCGGCGCCGTGGCGTTCACGCGGCTGGCATTTTTGACGTGTGTGAAAGCAAAAAGGTGATGGTTCCCGTCAACCCTCCTCTCACCGGTCCGTTTCTCTACATCTCTCTGGCCACATTCACTCGGGATCTACATACAAATTGCAACAATGCTCAAAGTGTGTAGCACCCTCTGGAAAGCATCTTGGGAGCTAGGAAGACTCTGTTGGCAATTTGCGGCTGATTTACGAAAAATTTCCTGGTGTCACACTCTCCTCGACCCAAGTACGAAATCTCGAATTCGTAAACGCGGGTCACAGGTCACAAGTGGGTACGAATTGATCGAAATGGTACAGTACTTAACTCCCTTCTTTGAGTTGCGATTTTTCTCAAATTCCACCCGTCTTCAGCGCAGGGATTGACTACTATCTTGGAGCGAAGCCAAGTCCACCCTTAGCCTTGACCCGTGTTAGCGGCACTTGTAGAGCCTAAGATTAAGCTGTCGGCGATCCGGAGACCTCAGCTGAGTCATCGACATAGATGTGTTTGTCAGCCAGTGTCATTCTTGATGACCACGCGGGATACGATCGCGAGTTATAAATGCTTGATAAATGCGCCATTGGGAAGCGCTTCTCCATCCTACCATGCCTGACCTCTCCACCGTCCGTGAATTCAACACCACCTGGGCGCCATCCTACACCCCCGTCGGCATCTTCGTCGGCGGCACCTCCGGCATCGGGCAAGGCATTGCGGAGGCCTTCGCGCGGCATACCAAGGGCAACGCGCACATTGTCATTGTGGGCCGCAGCGCTGCTGCCGCCGCCGCCATCCTCGCGGGCCTTCCGCCGGCCCCCACCGGCGCGGGCGCAACGCGCGACTTCGTGCCGTGCGACCTCACCAGCATCGCGAGCGTCAAGCGCGTGGCCGCGTCGCTGGGCGCGCGCTTCCCACGCATCAACCTGCTGGTCACGACGGCGGGCACGATCAACTTCGAGAGCACGATCACGAGTGAAGGGCTGGAGGCGACAACAGCAGTGTGGTATTACGCGCGATGGGCGCTCGTTGCGGGGCTGCTCCCCGCCATACGCGCGGCGCACGCGGCAGGCGAGGACGCGCGCGTCATGGCGGTTCTCAGCGCTGGACAAGGGACAGCGGTCGATTTGGGCGACCTGGGGCTGAAGAAGGCATTCAAGCCCGTGCGCGACTTTGCTGGGTTCAGGGCGGCCGGGAACCAGGGGTCGACCTACGTTGATCTCATGTTCAAGGTGTGTTGCGTGCGCACTGAGGAGGTTATGTAACGGTTGACTAACCCACCTAGGACTACGCCGTGCGGAACCCCGGCATCACGTTTGTTCACGCGCATCCGGGGCTGGTGGACACACCGCTCATCAAGAACGTCTCCCCTCACCCCCGAGATCCTCGCCACCGCCAAGTCGATCGAGGTGTGCGGTGAACACCAGCTCTACGCGCTACTCAAAGCGCAGGCCGGTGCGTCGCGTACGGGGCAAGATGGAGACGACATTGGTATGGACCTGCCGGCGACGGAGGAGGTGCAGCGGACGCTTTGGCAACATACTGAAGAGGTGATTGGGGGAATCGAGTAGCGCAGTCATGGTACACCTGAGTGGAGAAGTTGTTGTAAGATAATATTATCCACAGTGCGACGCTTGAATCACTTTGTAAGGTCCTACTAGTTTGCCACCTAGTTTGGGCGGTCAAACAGTGGCCGGCTTTGATTATCCGGCACTGTACAGGCAACTACCGGTAACTATGAACAACTACAGCTACTACTGCAGAAAGAAATCGGGGTTTGCTGATGTTCTGCTCTTGTCCTGAACGCTCTCTCGTTTGCCCGCTACGCTTGTCTCTGGTCTCTCGGGGTTCCTCAGCGCCTGAGCTGAAATGGTTTGAAGATCTTGTACTTTGCGGTAGTCCGCAAGTCTGGGTAGGTCTGGCTGCTTCTAGCGCGCGGTAACTCGGTCGGAATTCTGCGCACTTGTGAGGCCTTCTCTCCTGGTCTTCTCTACCAGACACACGACGTATATCCTCCAACGCAGTCATTGCGTCCCCCGATCGCGGCTTTCGTTACTAAGCCCCAAGGTTATCAAGTACTGGGTATTGTGTGGTTCTAGTCTCTTATAAACAGATGCTATAACAATTAAACTTGTACCTCGTTTGTTATAGCATGGTTCTCTCTCGGATCATCTGCACTATCCCCACTGTGTCTTCCGTCCCGGTATTAGCTGCGCTTCTACTCATTGTCCCTCATACCGATTTTCTGTTCAAGTCGACATCTCGGAGGTGAGATCGCTCATTCATTCGTTCTCCATTCAGATCCGTCAAATCTCGACTCCCTGCCAGTCTGTTCTCCTTTGAAGATATACAGACGTGCTCACTCTCCCTTCTATACTCAACCCTTAACAACTGTGCTCCCTGGCAATGCCATTCCTTTTCAATTCCCGGTGGCGTGCTCCAGTTTCATCCCCATCGTATCATCCTCGAACATCTCAATTCGTTCCCCTCCTTTGAAGTCCTTTTTTTTTTGGTTTCCTACCACTTGGGGATATCACTACGGCCATATTTCTTCTTCGTCCAATCGACATACCCAACATGGATGCTAAATCAGTTTCTCTCTGCTGACGGCCACGAAACTGCTGCTTCCACTCTGTCCATTTGACCGGCACTGGACTCTTCCATCTATGTGATGTCTTCCGCCCTCGTTCGTTTGTCGCACCTATGGATTAACAACACTGTCTCGCCGGACGTACGAGGCTGGGGGTGGACCACGTTCATATGTGGGTTCGGACGCGGGGTCATCATCCGTGGATGGTGGTGGTTAGAAGCAGAGAGGGTGAGCGCCTAACAAGGAACACAAGACTGTGATCTAAAATTACCGCAGAGCTATATGAGAAGTTCCCAAGGAATACACGGTCAGGCAAGCGGTATACTGTAGGCCTGGGTTAGACCCAAGGTTGAGATAATAACAGACGCCTGAACCACTTGGCTGTGAGCACGGCAGTCTGGAGCCACAGCAAGGGCAAACACGAGGGCATTCTGAAACATCAATGGTTTTGAGCCAACAGAAGGGTTCGGCAGTGGGATTTCGGCATCACGCACCTTGCTCAAACATGAGTTCAAAGTAGTCTCTTATAAACAGACTCTATAACAATGAAACTCGTACCTTGTTTGTTATAGAGTCTGTTGTAAACCTCGATCGGGTGATCGCTGGCCGCGTTATTACAAATCACGAATGCTTTCTGGTTCAAGTGGGGGTCTCAGTAGCCTATATTTCGGGCTTCTACCTCAATATTCCTCTTAAGCGACCCGAAATGAGTAGGTTTTCCAGCAAATAGTTGAGCGTAAGGTCGAAGGAGCACAATGCCGAACGTTGGCGGCCTGGCATGCGGGAACAGCCGAGATGTCGATTTTAGTGGAATGAGGATAAGGGTCATTATCTCAAGAGGTCAGCTCCACTTATAATAGCTTTCCAAGATATTTTCTCGCCGAAATTTTGTGCATAGAGGTTTAAATATGGTTGTATGGCCATAGGGAAAATTCAAACTCCGATGATTTGTAATAACGCGGCCACCGTACATGATCGTGCGGTTAACAACAGACTAAGTTCAAAGAGTGGTTGGCCACAGGTTTGGGAGTGGGATTGGGATTGGCCTTGGGAATAAAAGTGGGATTAGGCTCGGGAGTGCGAGTGGGAGTGGGACTTGTGGTAGTGGTTTGACATCAAGTGTGGGCTTAGGATCACCTATTCAAGTTGGGATGATGGCGATAATGCTAAAATGACACTTGATTAGATTGTGAACGCCAGTCGGTAACAAGTACAATACTGGGAAGTTGAAGGTTGAAAATTGCTCTGCACGTTAGTGTATAGTATGTCTAATCGGTAACCCAGGTACACCATCTGTGTTCATTGTACATTTGCTGTGTTCCTGTGGTCAAAATAGGAGTAAATGTTCGATAGAGTGAATAAAGTAACTTGTGACTGCTAACTTGAATTTTGATCGCCCCTTTGGCTTGGCAGGGCTAACTTTACTTTACTTTACTTTTACCACGCTTGATGAAACTAACTTGTTGGACAGCTAACTTGTATGGTTCAAATGAGACAATGCAAAGACCCCAGTAGACGCTTCCAAACACCTCAAGCATACTCTACACATCAATAATTATCATTCTTACTCTACCAGAGTCACCATGAGTATGTTCATCATTGTTGATATTCACCGCGTATGTTGCACCGCTTCAATGGATTCCGTCTGATAGGTAGTCTCTTATAAATTTGACTCTATAACAATATCAACTCATACCTCGTTTGTTATAGATCTGATGGGTAGCTGACCCATTCTGTCAAGGGGTTCAGAAAACGTTTGACAGGATGGCAACGGGACAGGTTTCTGATATGATGGCCATCGAAACAGCGGCTGTCAACAGGCTGATGGTTTGACAACGGTAGCCCCCTGAATTTCGTAAGTTTTGAAGAGTCTCTTGTGGAAATGAGGTTCCCTCACTACTCTCAAACCTAATTGGTGCTATCTAGAGGTATACATTAGTCAGGACCAAGCCAAAACAGTATTGCCAAGTTCCAAATGTGAATAACTTGAAGCATTATGATTTGAACTGTTAAGGAAGTTTAGAAAGTCTAGTCCAGCTTGGAGGAAGGAAATAATTCAATAAGGCAAACAAAAATTCAACCACAGGCAAACTGAGCCCATGGATGTTCAGTGATGTCTTTGTCTTAAAGCTTGATTTTAGTTGTGTTAATCCCAAATGATAAACTGACTGAGATAATAGAGAGAGGTTGTGCCCAAGCGGCATGCTGCTCGTGCTGCTTTTTGGACATTGTGCAAAGTGGCATGGGGAAAAGACATCCCAGGGCACCCCAAACTAAAAATTAACACATTTCATGTATTCCAGGAGGAATCATGTTGATGTGGCTGTGCTAGGGAGCAAATGGTTGTCACTTAACGTCATCATCAGTCTTCAAGTCTGACTCGGTTGGCATTGAAGGTGGGTCAAGTGACAGATGCCTAATGAGAGGGAATAGATTTGCCATGTCCTTTCTTGCAAGCCATGGGAGACAGTGAAAAGTGGCACAAGGGACAAGAGAAGCTGGAATGATGCTGTCAAAGTCGGGCTTCTCATGCTTACTTTACCAACAATTCACAAAATACATAAACTCGGGTATAAAACATCAGTAACGACAAGATCTGCAACTCAGGTAATGATATTTAACTGAGAAAAAATTCTGCTGTGCTGCTTTGCACAAGTGCCAAAAGCGGCATGCCGCTTGGGCACAACCTCTCTAATAGCATGGGATAGCCAAACTTGAATATAAGGTGCATCTTGGCACAGCCTGGGACATGCAATGATTACCAGTCAGTTCCTGTAGGGTGCAGAAAGCTGAAGTACTCATTGTGAAGGCTGAATGGCTTGAAGGAAAAGACATAGACTTGCTTCAGTTCACTTATTTACATCTACTTACACAGGTATTTACTGTTGCTGGAAGTTACTTGCCCTGCCAAGTTAGATCAATGTGATCAGACAAAGTAACTTATGCCATCAGATGGTATCAAATCCCGCCAAGTTCATCAAGTTATAGTCACAACTTGAAGAGCATGAATTGACGCTTGTTATGACCCCTAGAGTTGTTAGATAGAGAGGTTGTGCCCAAGCGGCATGGGCGGCATGCCGCTCATGCCGCTTTTTGGGCATTGTGCAAATGTGAGGTCCGCCAATAATAGGAGGTAAGGACCCTGCAAGAATCGTCTAGAAGCCAAGTAGTCACGCAAATGAGTGGGTGAGGTGTTGGATTCCAGAAAACTAAAGAACTACCTACTCACTGTGTAATTAAATACTCTTCTAATGTCCTTGTACTGTATCTACTTTGTATCTAGAAATGTCAGTCCCTTTGTATGATATAGATCTAATGGAAACCAGATACGGGCGCGGTAGCGACCTTGTCTGCAAATGAACACTTGTTTCCGGGTATCTCGGGCACGGGTGCTGTCGGTCCGGCCCATCCATTACAGCAAAGCAGCACAGGAAAAAGACAGCCCAGAGCACCCAAAACGAAGATCCAGCAGACAATTCATGTATTCAAAGGTTGTACAGGAGACACGATGTCAATGTGACTGTGCTAGGGATCACCAAATGGCTATCAATAAATGTTATCATCATCGCTGGTCCGCTCTGGTCTGCATGTCAGAAGAAATGATGCTGTCATATTCGGGTTTCTCAGGCTTGCTCTATCCACAATTCACAAAATACACAAACTCAGGTATAAAACACCAGTATTGACAAGATCTCAACCCAGGTCAAGATACTGGGAAAAAAACGGCATGCCACTTTGCACAAGTGTCAAAAGCGGCCTGCTGCATGGGCACAACCTCTCTAATTACTCTGGCATGCTGGTACTTTTTCTAACTTAAAATTACTTGTAGTTACTTACAAGTTACTTAAGTTACTTACAAGGTACTTTTGCTTACTTTACTTTATTTGTCTGCCATAAGTAAAATAAATTTAGTTTTGTAAGGCTAAGTTAGTTTTGCCAAGTGATTTTGTTAACCATCCCAATGGGCTTGTAATGTGTACAACAGAAGGTTAGAACTAAAAGGTAGAAAAAGATCATCATGGTTATGCTGTCAAATATGTACCGCAGTGAAAATTCCTTCCATTTTAAGGCATGTTCATTCCCCATCAGGGTTCTCGTTGTACGGAAAGTTGAACCACCAAGACCTGTATCCCGAACAACTATTGGGACGCATCACAGTCTCACAGATTGCATCTTCGATGTTCCACCATCAAGGTCATCCGGGATTCCCTTCAGATTGCAAACACACTGGCAGCTGCGCCAAGACACTGGGACAACAAGCGACCTTGTTGCAGCCACTCATTCAAACTTTTTCCTGTACGGTCCCTCTGCATTCCCTCTGCAGGTTCACGTTGGCGTCGTCGATGGAGCCGTACCGCGCCCGAATCCCATCTGCAGCCACCGGATATCCATTGGAGTGAGGGACCCCATCGGAAGAAGGGGAAGGTAGTGGTTCTGCGGCAGAGTGGGTGGAGAAATGTCAAGGGGGCAACGAAAGCCGTTAACAGCATCCCAGCATGAGGGAGTTATTCAAGGAGCCTTGTGTGATCGTTGAATCAAATGACAGTACTCGGGCAAGCTTCCCACGATCTGTCTACGTTTCTTCCAAGATATTTTATTGAGTTCAATTCATCTCCATTGTGCCCTTTCGTCTCATGCAGCTCTGGGCCCCGGTCCGGACGGTCCCACATATCTTTGACATGACTTACATAGCCTCGCATGCTGTTCGCGATCGACCCTGGTGCGGCAATTACGTTCTCGCCAAACCTGTGACTTCTAAACCTGACAGCTAGCACTGCAGTCGAAGTTCATTATAATTATTGGCCTGTCGCCGACGCCGTTTGAGTGAACGCGTGTAGGCGCGCGTTTATCATATGTATTCATCGGCAGATCCGGATCCTAGTGTGTAAAAGCTCGAAACTAGGGTCATAGAAGCGGGAGAACAGGGGAAGAAAGATGTACACGGGCGCTGGCGCGTCGAAGATTGGGGTGGGGGGAATAGAGTGAGGTGGGGCGCAAAGGTAACAGGACAGGATAGGCGCGCGGCTAGTGGTGCGGAAAATAACTTGAGAGAGTAACATGATTGGCTCGACGAGTAGGGTTTAACAGCTCTGTGGGATTCAGAATATTTTATCGAAATCGGCCGCGGACGCTTACGGTGGTGTTGGAGGTCATGCAGGACTGCGATGTTCGATCCGTCTGCTCATATTTCGTCGTGCGCAGGGAGCAAAAGCCAGGATTGGAGGGAGCGGTGCCTAGGTTTCTACGTCTGTAGATAAGAATAAGAGTGATATAAAGAGACGCCGCACGCACCGCCGGGAGTCTATTCGATCGTTCGTTCGTTGTACACAGTGTCGCGGATGCGGAAGGCCGAGCTCGAGGGCTCCATGCGTTGCAGTACCTACTCTGGACTTCTACAAAATATAAGATTGCGGGGGGCGCGAGACCGGAGTATGTTTACAAGCAGGCTAGCATGGGAGAGGATTCCCTAGTCAAGGCTGTAGAGTTAACCCAGTGTGATTGCATGTTGATAAGTATCGAGGGTTCAACAGCTTTCAGAGGCGCTCGGTGGTGGTCATCCGGAATCAGACGCCGGGACTGGGGAAGTCAGGATGGTCGTTCGCGCGTGTCGCGTGTTCAGTCAGAGAAGCCCGGGCACAGCAGTACTACAGCACGTTGTTCACAGCATTCTTCCAGGATCGATATCACATTTGCGAATTGTGCGGTGCAAGAGTTGACTAGTGACTAGCACGATGATTCGTATTGCTCGTTCCGCATGCTTGACTTTACGACATGAAGGAGGGAGAAAATGATCAATTCTCCCATGTCCTCGCTAAGGTATAAAACTGCGAAGATTTGCAGCCCATGGCTGTCCGACTTCTTTCCTCTACCCATGTATACCTAGTAGCGCAATGGGCCCCTCTACAACAGCGCCACAAGAGGTCCAAATCCTGTGAGTTCTTGATGCGAGCACCAGGGAGTCGATCAATTCAAGGAACGATAAAGCTTCGCCCCCATGCTGATCGGGGTTCATCTGAACACCGCGCTTTATGGTGTAAGTGCTGCATCAATATACGGAGGTCTGTCCCATTAACGACGCGAAAGGTCCTATTGGTCGAGGCTCGTGTTCACATACATTATCATTCAGCCCGCCCTGACTGTCCCAGATGGCCATGTATTACAAGCGTTATAAACAGTATCTCTCTCATGTGGTTGAAATACTATGAATGTTGACACATATTGAACCAGTGACCGCAAATGGATGCGTTACCTGGTACATCGTTGGGAAAAATCCCAGAGAACCGTCTCATTGTTTTTAGGCGCTCTATCTGCTCATAGCCGAGACGGCCAACGTCGTATTCGAAATAGGACTCATTTATGAACCCTTGATCACACGATATGGTTGTTACAGCCTCAAATCGTCATGTTTGCCGATGCTGACCTCGAGCTCAGGAACAGCCAAGGCACTGCAGGTTTCACCCTTGCGTGAGCTCAGAAGTTTCTTTTTCTTGGAAAATTCTTATCTTCAAATGAAGTTCTTAGGCCAGGTACTCAGGCGCAAAACTTAATGGCGTCCTCACTGATTTTTTGTAAATGGTAGACGCGGCGGTCACTGTGAATGCTCTCTTCCAGCTTTGATAAAGCTTTCTCAATATATGAATCAAGGCCGCAATATCCACCCCCCATCCAGCTTTTTACCGCCTGGAGAGTCCAAGTCATCACCGGATCATATCTCTTACCTACCCTTATAGCGACAACAGCCTTCATCTCTTTCGGTGTGGTGAAAATATCCTTCGTCGCTAGGATTTTTCCTCATATATGAGAATGTCAGCTGGAGGTGTCTCCGTCACGATCGTGGTCACACTCCACTCCAGCTACACGGACTTTGCAAGTTTCAAACCCTTCGTCATCACCTGGCTGTCCGCCAGCGCGATGTGCGACGTAATCTTGAGTGCAACCCTTGTTTATTCACTGGTGTGTCCTCGACCTCCTAGCCTCAGCCTCAGTGGCATACTCACTCCCTGTGCAGAGTGTTCGAAAAACAGGCACGCACTCTGTGGACCACCATATTGACAGAATCATTCGCTGTAGGGAAGGCTGCATACACCAAATAATATCTGAAAGAGGTTTTTGCGGTTTGCAGTGACGGTAAAAACGGGCTTCTTCACTGCCGTTGCAGTCCTGTTGGATTTGTTCATCTTCTCATTTTCGCCCGTAAGATTTGTTCCCGTACCGGGTTTACTCTAGCTTAAACACCGTGTTTAGGACTCGACCCTGTGAGGAAAAGCTACCTCGTCCGGCCCATCCCGCTTACTGTCCACCCACAGCCGGTTCATTTTTGACTTCCCTCTGAGCAAAATATACACCTGTTTTCTCTTCTCTAATCTCAACTCTCGGCCGTGGAAGAAGGAGGCATTCTCAAACGATGGGATAAACGCACTCTTTGAACGGTCGCCCGTCGAAGAAAGGTACTTGAGGATCCCCTCCGTCTATGCGGTACGTAACCTTCCGGTCAACTATCATTTCAGAAACTCATCGTATGCACTTTTGACAAGGCCCCAGCGCCGGAACTGCATCGCCGACGTGCGGAGCCTTCTAGATGGGTTGGGAGTGGAGGAACGGAAGAGGATCTACGGGGCAGAGGTTAAGTCTCTAACTTGTCTTCCTTTTGAGCTGCCAAAGCGCAGTCTGCCACATTTGAGCATGTAGCTATAATTTGAGATGGAGCTGTGTCTATCAATAGTGTACAGTTGCATAACCTATCGACTAGTTGAACTTTGACGGGCTTCTCGGGGTAGCTGTGCTCACGTGGTTGAATAGCCTCAAATTGATCCTCGGCTCAGATATCCTTGCATCTTGTCGACGTGGAGACCTAATCTATCATGAGATTTTGTGATTGTAAAGCAGTGCCACTTTACCCTCTTTATAAACTTATGCCTGTCTGTATGTCCGATTTGCATGCCAGTGAATTGTTGGACTTTTACCCTAGTGTGGGGCTACTGGGTAGCAACAACCAGAAAGAATGTTTGGCCTAATAGGTACAGACAGTGGGGTACATAGGCAAACGGATAAAAGAGTGTGCTACAGCGACGCGTAAGCTATATGTAAGGGACCCACATTGATCTCTGTGAAACAGACCGTGATGTCCGTGAGTGCGTAAGCTTGTACGTAGTCCCAGATTTCTACATGAATTTCCAGCTCCGCCGTGCCGTTGTCTTCCGTGGGCGGCCCGCATTCAAACAAACTCGGGCATGGGAATGAACATCACCTTCTATCACCTCCTCATTTCCGCTAGAGCGTTTAAAGTCCTTGCATTCTCTGACACCGCACGCCTACTATTGGCCACTCCTAGGTAGTTGGCCACCCGCAAATATGCCCACTAACTTTAGGTAGTGGGTCCTCAGGTGCAATAGTGAAATACAGCGCCCACGCCAAATTTTCACTTTTAGGTCACCTGTTCAATTCTCCCAAAGGCATTTCTCTTTTCTCATTTTCATTTACCTCTTTCGGGTGCTGACTGATTCGATCACATACTCTGGCAAGCAGCTTGGTTGGCCGGAATTTGATTGAAGATGGATAAATCTGCCAGCTTCCATAAAGTTTCGGTTAGACTTTGGGAGAACAAATGGGAAATGGGATTTTTTTTTTTGAAAGTACGGCGATCAGTACGGTGATGGCCATGAGGTCATATAATCTAATCCGGCACGTCGGCAAATTTACCGAAACCCCTCTTATCCTCTCCTGCTATGGCATTACATGCCAGCAGCCACACTCAAGCTGCTGAGTTGTCCAGTTCCTAACTCTGTGACACATTGCCTTTATTTAATTTATTTTTATTTCTTTTCCTCAAATTTCTTAGAGCCAATAAGCATTGACGATGGCCGCCAGTTGAACAGGTGATGTCACGGAGAAACAGGCGGGAATACCTGCACATAGATGGTGTGATGATTGACAGGCGTGGGGTAATATTGAAGCGTGAGGTGGGCCTCCAGCAGCATGTTGTAATTAATTATTCATAATGACCTGCCTTTTTCTTCCAATAACAACAATGCATCCCAGGCTGCTGATGGCATTGCACTGGGACCTATTTTTGTGGTAGGATAAGTTGTAGAAGGCACCAGGCAAATATTTGAATACAGTGATGTGACCCCTAATATGTTGCTTGGCCAAGATCAAATGCTGATCTGCCACCATACTTGCCACTGTACCATCTGCCATACTGATCCCCGGACTTCCCATATCCCATTCTTTCACAACTTTGGTTGGTTTAGGAATTGAGCCGAGTTTTGATCGAGTTCAGTTGAGTTGGGTTTCCCTCAAGCCTAATGAGGAATAGGGTGTCAAGAAAGCACAGAAGTGAAGACATTTAGGTCAATTTGGAATGCTAGAAAGGGATACAACATCCTTCTTGACAGTTTAGACCCTTGGACAGAAGTTGATCAGAATTTTCAGAGGCAAAATGGGTTCCTGTCATCCTTTGAGAGGTACTGCATTCAGCAGCAAACTAGCCCAAGGGCGGCATTGCCGCAGCTAGCCACCCCGTTTGGCTAGCCGAGGTGCCATCAGTGCTCTCCACTGAAAATCGGCATCTGGTTGCAGGCTGGCCAAAGCTAGCCAACAGCCCACCAGCCTACGTAAAATAGTGAGCTGGCCACAGCTCTGATGCTGCAGGGCTAGGTCACAGTGGCTACATATAAAGCCGTGACCTAGCCCTGAGTTATCCGAGGCATAGCCTCAGCTGCTAACAGCCAGCGGATGGCTCGCCACAGCTGCAAAAACTGGTCAGCTAGGTAGGCACTGAATGTAAACGGTCTATTTATTCCCCCCCCCAAAAAAAAAGTAAGAAGCCATCTTTGTGTGTGAATTTCATTTCAGAGGTGTTTTTTCTATTCTCCGGAACACCTTCATCCTAAGAATCATACTGCCAGCAATTTTCGGACGGTGGATGTGACCATAGGGGATGAGGGCCGGACAAGCCGGGACCTAGGGCAGGCAGGGTGGGTCAGCTTCAAGGAAATTTAAATAGCTTGGATTGAGCTCAGAGAGCTGACATAGCAGCCCCACAAAAAAAGTTCTATGCATGTACTTGGTGCACAGGAACACAGTATTATTTGTGTGGACATCATGGTAGTGCTCAATCCCAGCAGTTACCGCCCAAGTTCTTGACAATATTTCCTTTATTACAAGCAAGTTAAAGAGTGAGACAGATATAATTAACCCCAACACATTCGGGGTTCCCATGCCCAATGCAAGCTGGTTGACGGGTTCACAGAGCGAGAATTGGGCCAAGCGAAATTCATAGTACTGTCCACCAGTATTTATGGGTGAAAGAAATCAAACAATTCTGAGCCTTAAAACTTAACCCCATAGAACTTTGCCTGATTCAACATACCTAGAATGTGTCCAAATGTCTTTGACTAAGTTCTGCAAGATTTCTCAGGACTCAAATAAACCTAACTGAATTTGCAGTCAGCTCAAGTAGTGATTTGAGCTGCAACCAGTTAGTGGGCTCTGCCACGGAGCACACTACACATGTTATTTCAGGAAGGGGTTGAGGATTATGGGTCTTCTTGAGGGATGCCCACTAACTTTAGGTAGTGGGTCCTCAAGTGTGATAGCGAAACAGGTCGCCCACCAAATTCTGTTTCAAATCCGAAATCTCTGATAATTCCGATAATTCTTCGATCCTCACAAATGGCATTCTTTTTTTATGTGCCTTTGCCTTTTTTGACTGCTGACTGATGTCATCACGTGTCATTCCTTCATGTGTGATGGATGGGAAGCAAATGGGAAGTCCGGCAGTTGAAGGCCGGTGGAAGAGCTTGGGAAGAGCGGCACTCACATCTGGAAAGGCACTTTTGCACCATAGAACTCGCCTTTCTATGTATGTCAAATGTATGTCGGATAGACCACGTAGAACTGGTACTCGCGTAGAAGCACGCAGATGCGTAGAATGGTTCCCAAAACAGATGATTCGCTTGCCTGCTTCCAAATCACGGCAAAGGCCTCGAACGGCATGGTGAAGCACAGCCTAGGTGACAGCATCAAGATGAACCCTGTCCATGTCATCGTTTTTTGTCTTTGACTCTCTTTGACTTCCATCCCCCACCTCTCCTCAAGTGCTATTGCTCTCCATCCTCTCCTTCCCTTCCTGTTCAGGCCTTTCCGCACTTCAAGTCTTCCTTGGGTCCTTCTCTGTGGTGTCTTCGAGCTCCGAGTCCGTGATCTCCGTCAATACAAATGGGCTGTCAAGTCACAAGAGATTTCAAAAGGGCCAAGTTTTTCTATCTTCAGAGTCAGCAGTCAGCTTCAAACCTCAAGGCTTGCTGTGTCGCAAGTAAATTGCAAGCCTCGCAATACAAATCAAGTCGATGCTCATCAATATTTCAAGTCTTCCTTGGCTGCACTATGTCAAGTCATCACGGCACTGGTGACTGTTTGCATTCAAGACGTATATTCTTGTACTGCGCTCTAGTTCCTTTCCTTGTTTGATCATACCTCAGCGACGTCTATCAAACCCATCACACTACATTACCGTTCTCATGGCTTGTTTTTTTTAGGTATTCTTTTATCCAGTTATCCAATCTATAATATATATACTTTTGTGCATTCCATTGCAAAAACGTATAGCGATTCAGCCAGAGGATAACGGCAGAATACGGCCTAATGGGCAGGCTTGG
Source organism: Mycena venus (assembly GCA_014462655.1). Taxonomy (NCBI): domain Eukaryota; kingdom Fungi; phylum Basidiomycota; class Agaricomycetes; order Agaricales; family Mycenaceae; genus Glaucomycena; species Glaucomycena venus. The sequence goes on along the minus strand of JACAZI010000005.1, from coordinate 1,707,953 downwards.
TTGCGTGATTGTTGCATTGATGCTCGGTTCCGAGTCGTTCATTTTAGCCGAACTACTCGATTCTACGTGACCTACGCGACCCTATGTAGCAATACATAGAAATGGGCCTATTCTCATAGAGGCCAACCTTGTAAGCAGTGTATAGCTCTGTGCAGCCTCCATTGAGCTATATAGGAATGTCTGGCCTTCCAGATGCAAAACTCAAAGGTGGCACACACACCGGATTGGCGGCACTTCATCTGCCATCAAAGGCTCAAGTACCATCCATGATACAAAGAGCGGCACTTCAATATATCGGGTAGCAGAATATATTCAGAACAACAAGAATTCCGTGCATGAATCTGAGTGAAAAATTTGTCGCCTGCATTAAAGTTGAAGGTGATTTAAAGGACATATGATCCTCTTTCTCTGCGTGTCACTTTGCATGCGGTCGATTTTCACCCTGTAAAAAATCTGCATGCACTAACCCAGCAATATGACGGTAATGAGAGAGAATAAAAGATACGCAGTTACCCTCTGTTCCGCTGTTTCTGCTCTAAATCTCTCATTGCAATTTGTGCCTCAAGAACTATGTCCTAGGTCGCTATATGAGATCATACCTCGTTGCCTCCACAAGCGACTTGTCAACCTGTGTTTGGACAGACAGAAAGGTGGCGATGGGCTCTGATTTCGTGACAAGCTCCACCACCAGCAACACATCTGACGCATCTGATTCACGTCTGACACGTGCCGGAACTGCGGGAGACTTGATAATGATTATGTCACCTGCGAGTGCATTGAGGACAAATTTAAATACTGGGATGTTGATCCATGAGGTGTCGTGGAGTAGGGGAGAATTGGCGATGATGTATCCTGCCTGAACATCTGGAAGGCCATGCACGGCATATTGGCGGTAGCAAATTCTGACCCGACGTGTAAACCTGACATAGTTACAAAACTTTTTTAATGCACCCAAGACAATCCATCAATAAATTTCTCGTCATCGCGAAATGAGGCACCGACATTGTCGCATCAGGTGGTGTAATTGAGCGGGCAGGTTGGGGTGCAATGGAAGTGAGAGGAAAAGAAAGAGTGATGCACAGCTGTTTCACACATCAGTGCGAGACATTGTCCCCCAACAACAAGTGCCGCCATTGCTCCGAGCGCGGCTCTCTCACATATCAAAGGCCGCTTTAAGCCGCCTATCATCCAATGTGCTACTCTTCCTAATTGGGCATGTGAGCCACGTCTTGAATATCCCCCGACGGCGAGGGCTTGAAACCGTCCCGTAAACTTACAGGACATCGGGCCATAAGAACGGTTACGCACCCGTACTGTTATCCAGATTTTCGGGACTGGTTACAACTTTTCTTAACGGGACAGGACGGTTCACCGCACGGCCGTAAAGGGTGCACAGGCCATGCTTGTAAAAAAAAAAAAAAAACCTATTAATATTCTTGACATAAAACACACCTTAACATGTACCCATGAAATGTGCAGGAAGAGAAGTTGGAGTGAATCAAACATTGATATCTAGAGGGCCTGTCTCATAATTTTAAGTGTCAGCAGGCAGATATTCCTTATGAGATAACCAAAGCATTGTTAAAAGTACTATGCAAATTAAATTAGCATTTGACTTAAGAATGATTTCCTGCAACCAGTTAGTGGGCTCTGTCGTGGAGTGCGCTACAAGTGTTATCAAGTGCAACCTCGGGAGACCGTATGTGCCGATTTTCAGACCAAAATGATGTCTGGATCAAAAGTTACGCAATGTCGGAACGGAATCCGAAGGGTGAGAGGCATCATTTCTTAACTTAGCTCTTCGGCCGACACTCGCCACAGCTCTTTCTCCACGAATTCTCCACTGATTCACGATTTTATAGGCTCATTTTGCTGCCATGATGCACGAAGTCGATCTGGAATATTGTATGCAAAATATAAAAACGGCATTGCTGTGCAAGATACCCGAAGAAGACGTTACTGCTATTTTGATCCACTCCAGTGATCCACCAAAATATCCCAGGAACCATTCACTCTGTGAGCCTACCACCTAGCATAGGCCTTCCTTATTGATTATTGCTCATCCTCCAATGTCCATCTTCTTTTTATCTGTTTATCTTTCCTCTCGGCACTCTCTCAACGCAGGAGTTCGAGATTTTTGCAGGAGTTGCCTGTGTCCTGAGATTGAAGTTGTGCGCCAGGTATGCCTCAAGACATCTGATTAGTCCTACCGCACCTTAACTTTAGCTCATACCGCCAGTATCTCTAACTAGGCGCTCAGGTTGTTGACACCTGCCATCCCGACAGATTACCCTCTGTTCTGGACATATTTTCATACCATTCCTGTTGCTTATATATACACGCCAACTGCTGACAACCCTTAATTCATACCTGATCTCCAAATCTGGATATAATTTGGCCCTAGTTTATGGCTCAGCAGCTCATTCAATGAGGTGGCCGACTACCCTGTTTATCCCCTTTTTGGGGATGCCGGGAAAAAGAAATTCACTGTAGCACCGGTACGTCACCTAAATTCAGCCAAGCTACCTCAAACGAACTTTAGGATGTGTTCCTTCGATTCCAGACCCACAAACCCAAGAAATTCCAAGATGCTATCCGACAATTGCTGATCAAATCTCAGGTGGCCGAGTACCCGGTGGCTGATAGTGGTCTCTCATAGACAGCCATTCTATACAAACGCTCGTACCTCGCTGTATAGACCATATGCCTAATCTTGACCGAAGGGGTGGGCCACGAAGCGGCCCGCACCACTCTGAGTCTTGTATTATTACGATCTATATCATCCACACTGATTACTTCTTCGTCCTACCGGGGCAAATCACTTCATTATCGAAATTAACCTTGGGTTCTTCCGGTCAGTATTCTCCCAGCTTCAGACAGACATACATAACTTCATAAAACGCGGAAAATATCTTCCCCTCTCCACAAAGTGCCAGAGAAATACTTGAAAGAGATTGTTTCAATTTACCAACAGTGTAATATTACATGCTTTGTACCGTTACTACTTGTTCACGCTCACCACGCAAGCCCAAATCCTTCAATGCTCGTGTACCTACTCAGATTTTCTAGAATGATATGGATTTGAACTCTGTTCTCAGCATCCGTTGACTGGCTGAGTTTCCGCAGTTCCTCCGATACATCAAGTTCCGCAAGGGCCTTGATACCATCCACCTGCTCACTAATTGCACAAAGTGCGAAGAGAGCAGAGGGGCGGGTAGTTGGTTCTCTGTCAGTTTGAATAAGTCAGGACACTGTGCGCGATAAATCTAAATACTCACCTTAAGAGGGATATAAGTTGCCTAGAAGGGTTCAGCTCCAACACAGTCGGCGCCGTAGATTTGTGATTAGCGAGGTTGCCCAATAGCTTGCAGGCACATTTGCAGATGCCTGGACTTCGTGAATTGAGTAATTGTAAAATATGGTCCAGAGTCTTTGCGTCGACAACGGCTTCCGCGCCAACTAACCAATGTGCAATCTGGTACAATGCAGACGTGGCACTCTCGACAACTTCAGGATCTTTGTTGCTGATTTGAATGAGCACCATGTCAACAGAAAGCAAAAAACCTCACTGCAGCAGAGTCACCAGTTTGACACACGGTTTTAGGTCCAAGATGGCTGGCACAATGGACTCGTGACTGGTAAGGCCTTCCACCAGCTCGCAGGTCCATGCGCAGATGTCTGGACTCGATGAATCCAGTAATTCCAAGACATGGTCTAGCACTTTTGCATTGACAATGGCTTGTGCGCCATCTAACCAACATGAAATCTCGCACAATGCATATATGGCACCCCTGACAACTTCACCATCCTTGTCACTGGGTTTAAATAAGGACTGTGGTAATTAAAAAAATAAAAATAAAAATAAAAACTCACCGCAGCAGAGTCACCAGTTGAACCCAAGGCTTTAGCGTCAAGACAGCGAGCGCTGTGGATTTATGATTAGCAAGTCTTCCCACTAGCATGCAGGCCCATGCCCGGATGTTTGGACTTGATGAAATGAGCAATCCGAGGGCATGGTCCAGAGTCTTTGAATCGACAATGGCTTCCGCACCATCCAACCAACGTGAAATACAGGACAATGCATATGTGGCATTCTTGGCCACTTCAGACTCATTGTCCCTGGTTTTAAATGAGGACTGTAATGACAGAAACAAAGCGAAAACTCACCGCAGCAGAGTCACCAGCTGGACCCAGGGTTTCAGCATCAAGACAGCTGGTGCAGTAGACTCAAAACTGGCAAGGTTTCCTACAAGGTTACAAGTCCATTTCTGGATCTCTGGGCTAAATGAATCGAGTAACTCCAAGACAACATCCAGAGTCTTTGCATTGACGATGGCTTCTGCACCATCTGACCAGGGTGCAATGTGGTGCAATGCATAAATGGCACTCTCAACAACTTCAGAATTTTTGTCGCTGGTTTGGCATGAGCACTGTGCTAATAGAAACAAAGAAAACAATTCACCGCAGCAGAGTCACCAGTTGGGCACAGGGCCTCAGTTCCAACACAAGGGACACTGTGGGTCCATGACTGGCCAGGTTTCCCACAAGGTTGCAAGACAATTTGCGGACATCTGGACTGAATGAATTGAGTAATTTCAAGAGATGATCCAGAGTCTTTGCATCGACAATGGCTTCAGCGCCATCTGACCAACGTGAAATCTGGGACAATGCATATGTGGCATCCCGGACAACCGTAAAATTTATGTCGCTGTTTTGGCATGAGCACCAGGTTGATACAAGAGAAAAGTAATTACTGCAGCAGAGTCACCAGTTGGACACAGGGTTTGAACTTTAAGATGGCCTGTGCAGTGGGTTCGTGATGAGGGAGCCTTGCGATAAGGTTGCAAGCCCGTTTGCAGACGTCTCGACTCTGCGAATAGAGCAATTCCATAATACTCGCCAAAGTCTTTGGATTGCCAATGGCTTGTGCACCCTCTGGCCAAACTGCAATCTGAGCCAATGTGTAAATGGCTTCCGCAACAACAGTGACATCGTCACTGAAATTTTTTCAACGTGAGGACCAGGCAAAAGGAAAGATGAGCACTCACCGCAAGAGGGACACCAGCTGCTCGCATACTCCCGGCCACATGATGACGGGGGTACTCAACTCGTGTAACGCCAGATTTCGTATCAGTCGACACGAGGAGATTCGTGCGCGAACGTCCGATGATTTGAGCGTCTGCACGGTACACCAGAAAAAAGGTGAATTGACCACTAAACGTGCATCGTCAATCCCGGAATGAGTTCTGTAAATTAACTCGTCGAAAATCGCGGCCTTCGTAGACTGTGAAATGTAATCCCACCTTAAAGATATGTTAACGAGGTCAAGTTACAAAACGCTCATACGTACGGAATATATGACGAGTACGTCTCTAACAATGGCGTCGAGAGTGGACTATGCTGGTTCCTTTTGATACATGCCATGACCTGCCGGTGGTACATCAACTTCATTAGCGGCTTCGCCGCTGCATGAAGGTTGATCGTTGGCCCTCGGAGGTTCGGATTACTGTCCGACCACCAGCTATGGGTGCTCTGGGGAGTAGCCTGGCGAGTCAAGGAGAGCATGAAGGAGGGAAGAGAAAGCTGTATTGGCAGGTACCGTGCGAACTTGAAGTGCTGTTGCTTGGCTGTTGCTGAGATTAGATTACTACCGATTAGGGGAAAGTATTGCGGTGGTGCGTGTGTCCGCTTGTACCTAGTTGGCTCGCCCCTTCTCCCTTGCATTGAGTATCTCTCTACTACATACACTATCACCCCGCCATCACCCCCTTTGACCCGTTAACAGTCCGAATGGCAACGATCCCGCGAAATCGAACCGACAACACATGCAGCACACGCCGATCAATCGGAGAATTGGGGATGATTCTCGGGTTAGGGCTACTGAAGTATAAATTTGAACCAGTGGAGTCGCCCGGCTGTAAGGTGATCCGGAATTAACCGTTCTATTACGATTCACTGCCCAATTCGTTTCGAAGTATTTGGTCTTATCCCCTTCAAGTCCTCTCAGTTTCGATCTCTCTGCTCCACTGCTCGAATCACCCAGTCTCCTGGGCTCATCTTTCCCACTGCAACACCATTTTTAACCATGCTCCTGAGCAAGTTATGAGATTGCTCTCACGCTCTCCGCTGATCCGTGGCTCTAGAAACAGATCGTCCTCGACTCGTAGTTGAACAGCACTTCAAAGCTGTAGAAAATTTCCCGAAGCGTTCAACACCACACCAACTCGACGTGACGAATGCATGCCATGAGGCCCTGGCTTGTGGCAGCTATTCCTGATTTGTCTCACTGAGCACGGCCAACGTGTCTCGTGGTTATTTCACAGCCTTCGAGCTGTTGATTAAGGCTCCAACCATATACTATACGGATACTTGTGCCAGCATATTTATACAGTTCCAGTTATGTACACGGTAGATACTGGATATATATGATTATCCAGTAAACAGTATACAGATTATAAGAGTGGTATAAATGATGACCTCTAAGCTGTCCCCGCGGTCCCATTGTCAAGTTTTTGCTTCTTTCGTGGGCAATCATCAGGGTGAACCACATCCAGACCATCCCATATCCAGGTCTTCGTGAGTAGAGCTTGCCGGATAGTCTCTGCCTTCAGAGAGCTGCGAAGGTCTGTGCAGATGTGACAGGAGCGAGAGAATGTGCGCTTGACAGCAACACTTGCAGCAGGGATCGCAAGATAGTCGCGAGCCATTCGGGAAAGCCGCGGGAATGACTGACAGTGTTTCTGAATATACACTGAGTAAATGAATGCGCCAAGAGAAGATGATCCAAACCTTCCACCAGCCAAGTGGGTCAAGCAGTGAGCAAACACCACCCTCAAAGCGAAGGTATCGTCGAACTTCTTCGGCTGTGCTTTCATGGGTTTTCAACGGCCGATTTGTTGGGAATGTTGGGGTAAAGGAACAAGCAGCGGCGAGGAAAGATGAAGATCATTGGTGAGGAATGGGAGTCGGGCCGGTAGACGATCTTGGCTCTTCCGGGGGGGATTATAAGCGAGTTGTACGCCGTCTCTGCAACATAAAGAAGCAGGGCTTCAGCTTGTTCAACTGCATTTGCCTGGCTAGCTTTGCTCTTGTTTTTTGTCATGTTTGCAAACCAGCTGGATCAAAGAGTGGGATGGAGTACTGAATTCGTGACGATGAGCTCAGATCGGAAGCAGAAATTGCCATGTACTAGTTCCCAGACAATAGGACTGGTTCCCACGGGCGATAGAGTGATATTTCTCGAGTTTTTGCTTCCCAGCAAGTATAGCAACACCACTGTTCACCAAAGCACACGTGAAATAGTAATTAACTGATTAAATTTTGTTCCTTGAACAGCTTTAGAGACGCCGATAAATTATATCCGGTTATACTGTATACATACTGTGTAAATATGTACGCTCCATGTACTGTACACATATACAGTATCCTAAATGGTTATAACCGGATATATCCAGTATCTATCCTATATGGTTGGAGCCTTACTGTTGATTCCATTCCCCAGTTGCGTTTCCTTTTTATAGCAGCACAAGGCACGCACTCTCTGTACAACAATTGCCTTCGCTTCGCTCCGGTGTGTCATATGTGCTGACTCGCTTGTGTACCGATTGTTCAATGTCTCAAATGTCGAGCCCACATGAGATCGGAGCGGGAACAATGTTCACCATATGATTTTAGAACTGGCATACAGCTTGTGATATAACTACGGAGGTCAATTGGTCCTCAGTATACTCGATGAGGCTCATCAGTGTGAATTGGACTGTCATGCAAGCCGAAAGGCCACCGACGAATGTACGTCAGCAGCCCGACCAAGAATAAAAATAAAAATAGAAACATGTTGCAGTGGGCAAATGGAGAGTTAAGGCAGGTTAGGGGTGCGTAGAAACTCATGCGTCTTTTGGAAAGGTCTCGCAGTCATAATAATTGGTAGCATCTTCTAAAGATACCATAGTTAATCGGCCATCTCAAAAATAAAATTCTGTTATAAATTACGCTCTTGAGAAATATTCCGGGTCAAGGGTAGAACTTTGAAGCAAAGTCACTGGTGAAAATTGCGTAGTCTTGCCGCGGTTTTGATAGTCGTGGATCTTGCCACTTGCCTAATTGCTGCGGAGGTGTGATTCATGAAGGACAGCCGGCGAACACCAAATCCTAGTGCGATGGGAAAGGGGGCACAGTTAGTTTCAAGCGAGGTTGGACCCAAGTCTGGAATGAATATTTTGATGCTCACCGTATCTTGCGGAGGGCTTAATCATCCGAGGACAGCCATTTTGTGTCATGTTGAAGCGGGCAGGACAGATGCAGATGGCAGGAGAGCATCAATATCTTTCAGAAAGAACAGGGGGTGGAGGGGGAGATTATGGTGGGGGGAAGGAAGCGCACTCACGTTAGACGGCTCTCCCTTTTGAGTGAGCATTGAGCAGCGTATTTCACGGGCATGCGGGCTGCATGGCATACCTGTACGCACAGCCCATCTGATGGGCTTACTAACCAGAACAATCCCAATGCAGACTTCTTGGCTGTAGTTCAGGATTTTCGTGGTCCGGATCTGCCGCATGCTGTCGTCATCTCGAGCCGGCGGGAAATGAAGAGCGCAGTTCATTTTAGAGCTAAAAATTCCGTCGGCCAGGCCACACGTGAACGGCAACACAGCACTAGTACAGCATCAGGAAGCTTCAAAGTAGATGCGAGAGACAGTTCACGAATCTGAAGCTGTAAAGTTTCGAGCCGCTGGGCAGAGAGCACGAAATGGAGTAGGCTCCAAGGGGATAGGACCAAATAGTCCCCAATGAATTGGGCAGTAAATCTAGTCTCTCTTGACAGACGCTTCAGCATCATGATCAACTCGTTCCTCATTCGATATGAAGTCTGTTGGTTACTGCGTAAATTACCCGGTAGCCTGTATTATTATGTAAGTTTCCCTTTTGGGAATTCACGTGGGCATGCCTTCGACGCGACTTGGACGCGTCGTGGGCCCCCTAGCAGGTGGAGAAACAATTTCACAGCTCAAACTGAACCACATAACATTCGAAGACTTGGTAATTTTTTCTCGGGGTCGTTTGGAGCAGGGAGGTCCTCATACAAGTATCTTCACCAGATTTGAGGCTTTTACATCCGGAAACAACATACCTGACGCAGAAATAGAGACTATTTTTTTCAAGAGTCTATTAAAACCGTTTAGAAGTTAGCCTGCCTGGTCCGCCGATGAAATGGGGTGAAGAACGCGTCGAGACATGTCGAAAAAACTTACATAATAACGCAGGCTGTCTACTAACCGGGCGTGGTAACCAACAGACTACAGTAAATCTTAATAGAACGGTTAATCTCGACAAGATTGAGCATGTAAAAACAGGCCAGTACAATGGTTTCTCAGATTCCCCATCAGTCACTCAGTGCCAACTCCCACACATATCTACCACTGGTTGAACATTTCAAATTTTGCACTGAAAATTTTGGTGAAAAATGCTTTGAAGATGACACAGCCACCAATTTGAGGGGCAAAATGCCTGGTCATTGGGGTAAGCCGGTAATTTGAGATCAAAGGATTGTTTTTGTTGTGCACTCAATGTATTACCAAGGTTTTCCCTGAAATGTTAACCCCAATGAATGGTAAGTGGGATATTCAGTGCTAGTTTTGTACAGCATATAGCAGGTGTAACAGTATGGTCCACTCCCCCACATTCCTTGTTATTTTACTTCCTATTTCATACTCATTCATGTGTACATTTTACGTTCATTACTAGTTCGCTTATTCACCACACCACTCCATGTGGATTCTACACTCCTTGCATCCATTTACTTCCAACACTCTGATCATAGTGTAAAATCCTGTTGTAGTTAGTGATTCCTTGGTATATCTAGAACTTACACCTGTTACTTAGTTGACCACTGTCTCTCTCTTAGTGTGCTGGGACTAGCTTTCGAGCTCCCTGTCACATATCTTTAACAGTCTGCTCTCATCCTTGCCCTGCCTGGCCAACTTGGTGTGATAAAGCCCTGCAAAATTTGTTCAAACAATTTGGGTTTTAGGCAATGATTTATTTAATGGTTTCCATACCATGGAGAGCCTCAGGATGAAGGGTCCAAACTTGGGAATGTAAAAAACAGCGATTAGTCAGTGTTTGATTCAAAACCAAATTTAAATAGTGTTCAAGCACAATTTAACACTGTTCAATCAGACAACACTGTTTGAACATTTCAAGTTTTTCACTGAAAATTTTGGTGAAAAATGTTTTGAATTTTACAGCAATTTTTCAGTGAAAAACCAGGTGAAAAACTTGAAACATTTTTGTGAATTTTTTGAACCTTGTGAAAAATCTTTGAAAAAGTGGTGAAAATGTTTTGAGGTTCAAAAATGTCATTAAAAAGTTTCAAGTTTTCACCTGGTTTTTCACTGAATAATTGCTGTAAAATTCAATACATTTTTCACTAGAATTTTCACTGAAAAACTTGAAATGTTCAACCAGTGCAAATCCAAAAAAATTCTGGCACCCAGTGGACTTGAACTTGGGGTCTCCTAGTCTCTCGAAAAATGCACCAGAGAGAATGGTAAACCACTAGGCCAAGCAACCAATAAAAGGATATGGAGCATCACAGCCTTATTTGATGTGCAATTTGAAAAAAAAAATTGGCTTGCCCAACTTGCTGACTATAAGTGAAAGGCAAGCTAATGTTGCCTTCCAATTTCAGATGTTTTGAATGTATTGAAGGTAATTGGCGTGTGAGAGACTTTCAAAGCAACCTTAAACTACTTCAATATCACAGCTGCTTAACATGTGATAGTCTTGTGCTTTGCAACAGTTACCTTACTGATTTTTGTGATCTTTGACACATTTGTGCAAATGTTTGCCAACAGTGCTTTAGCTCAGTTGGATCTTTCTGCATGATTTTATGTATTTCATAATCATTGTTGTGTATTTGAACCCCTACCAGGAGTGTTCATTTTGCTGCATTTTTCAGCCCGGTTTGAACCAGGATTGGAGGCATATTAAGTAAATCATTGCTTAAACAAAGTTTTACGTTGAGACGCTGGTTGTTTGAACAAATTTTGTAGGGTCACTGTGGTCTGATCAACCATTGCCGCTGCTCTGCTTTGACACCCCAAACTGAATTTTTCCTAACTACCATGGATCCTAGTTGCTCTCACTATGCTAGCACCTAGTTAAATAAAACAATGAATGTAACAAAGCTGTTTGTCAAGTGTCACACCAGGGTGCTGACCACATGCCTTTAACACACTTGGCTTTCAAGTGCGTCAGTTTTTGCCCCCAGTGTTACTATGAGGCAGTCAGTGAGTCATGGTACCATACCTTCTCCTGCATTTGAACCATCCAAACTTGAGCAATACTTGGGGTGTTTTTGCTGATTGTTCTCTATATTACTGGCCACTTGATGTTTGGTTTAAACCAAAATGGTTCAAACCATGGTTTAAACCAATCTGGGTCGAACCATGGTTTGAATGAATGTGGTTCAACCTATGGGCTAAACTCATAGTTTAGGGTTTTAACCAACTTGTACTGAGGATTGAGATTGTGGTGGACTGTGTGACTTACTCACAGTCACTGTAAGCAAGAACTTATAAAAGGAAACAAGAAATGCCTGCACTTCACTTCAGCAGCAGGGTATGAAATAAAGAATGCATGCAAATGCAGAATTAAAATACTGAAAGCAAGAAATGACCAAACTTGGCTGAAAGGTAAGTTGCCCTTCTCCACAGCAGGCACTGTCCCCATCCAACCAGAAGAATGAAATGGAGAAAAGTGTCACTTTGAGGCTGTAATCTCATGAGTCAGCCTTTTGGAAGAGCAATATCTCCAACCCACATTGAGCCTGGAACAAGTCAAGAAGTGGTCATTGTAGTGTGTTGGGAGTATCATGGCTTCCAGAGAATGATTCTTAATAGCCAGGAGATCTGAAAGTACCTTGTTTATTCTGTGCTGAATCTGGGCCTTGCCACCATAGAAATTGAGGTTGTATGCAATTGGGAAGTGTGGGGCTGAGGAGGCAGCACAGATGCCTATACCAGCTGTGACTGAACCAGGAGCAACAGACATTAGGAGCAGATGGGATGTCGCTGATGAGGTGTCACTGCATTTTTGTTGTTGAGATGAGCAAGTAGATGTATTTATATGACAATAGAGAGGTTGCAGTGAGCCACCAGAGCCACCAGGAGCCACCTTGTGGCTCTAATGGCATGCAGTGCAGATGGCTACTGCATTTAATTTGTTTTTCTTTGTCTTTGTCCATCTAACAACTGTGCCAGTGCAAAAGCAGTCTAGATAAGTGAAAGAGATGAGTACAGAGTCTGCAGACCTTCCACCCCCTTCTGAGGAGTGCAAAAACCCCAAACCCAACAGCCACTGGCCCAGCAGGAGCCACTCTGCACTGCATGCTGTTAAAGCCACTGGGTGGCTCCCAATGGCTCACTGCAACCTTTCTAACAGTGCATTCCAACATCAAGTTCAGGGCAATGGATGGTGGATTGTGGTAAAATGCAAAGGCTGAACTGACATGCCATTTGGAGAAGAAGAAGTGTCTGCATTAATTGGGATCAAATGAGTTGAAGTCTAATTGAGAGGAGCATTGGAATGAAAAGAAGCAGCCAGCCATAGGATTGTGAAATGTAGGATAGTGAAACACGGGACTGGGTGAAAGGGGAATATGTTAGCCATATCACAACAACTTGGGTTGATGAATGGAACAGAAGTCCTGGGTTTAGAACCAGAAACCGGGAATTTGAGTGGACAGAGAGCAGAAAACAACAAAGCTTAAATGACTGTTTATGAAAGAGACCGAAAAGGCTGGGGCAGTATCCATGGTTTCCTGGGTGGCCAGACAATACTTTCCAGCCCATGAAGTTTCGAGATGTAGATGATCCAAGCAAGGGTTGTAAGTGGGTGGGAATGGAATGGAGAATTGAACATGAGGAAGTTAAGTCAATTAGGCCAATAGCACTGGGGAAGCGCCATGGATTTACTCCATGTCTGTCTGTTAAAATGATCCTGTGTGCTGTGTCTCGCTTTCTCAGGTTGAACAGTATGTTGATGATGATTTGTCCAGTGTTGGATTCTCAACCAGGTCAACATGCAACTGGTAAATCATAGGTTGGTAGTTTTTACCCTGGCATGGAGCAAAAATCACCCCAGCTATGTTTAGTGCAACTATTCCCAGGCAGTATGTCACACTTTTCTGAACTCCAGCCAATATTGCTTATTCCTTGTCTGATCAAATGCAACCAATATGTCTGACCAGGCATGAACAAAAGGAATTTAAGATTTATCCATAGTATTATGTTTGCCTGGTACTGACCCTTAGTCTGCTGACTTTTGTTATCCTTGATCTTTCCAACATGCTTGAAACATGATGGAACTCCAATGTCATGGTCACATGATGTTTTTGACAGGCCTCTAACTCAAACCTTTCAGATAAATTAAAAATTTATCAGGTCCATCGGTCTCATGTCCCAGAGATCCATGACCAGATCTGGTCTTGCAGGGTCAGTGAAATGGACTCGTAAAATGGAAGCAGAAAAATAGATTGAAATGGAAATAAGACAGTACCCAAACTTGAACCATAAATTTGCTCATGGCAACAAGGTTGATCAGCTCATTCATTCACATGCCAACCTCAGGGCCAACATCAGTCAATCAATTTCTTCCAAGCCCACTTTCCTCTTGCAATTTATCTCTTTGTCCTTGTCCTCTACTGTGCTCTTTCTCTGTTTATTGATTATGTGTTCATCCTGTTTATTGATTATGCCATGAGGCCAGTTCAGTCAATTACAGAAGAACCATATCAAATTATTCTTCACTGAATTTGTGAAAGAAATGCACAAAGAGGTGGATGGTGTTGCACTGACATGGCGGAAGCAAGCCAAAGCCTCTTCCATCTTAGAGTCACCACCCTTTGCAACACTTGACTTTAATGCAACCTTAAGGAAGTCCTAGTGTGAGGTGCAGGCTAAATATTTTCGATTCTTTGACCGTAACTGAGACACTTTGGGCAGTAGATGACTGTTCATAAATTCGCAAATTATTAAAACCAGGTCTACCACAAGTCAAGCCCACATTCATTGACCTCTACTCTGTCCAACAAGAAAGTGAATCCATTGAAAAAGTTCTCATTGGTGATGAGTGGCTGACAACTATTTGCAAAGGAGAACTCCGAGTCCCAAGATGCTGCCTCTCATCAATGACTCCTTGACACAAACCACACAAATACTGCTGCTGTCTACCAGATTATTCTCAAGGAGAAGTGGGATACCTTGACCAAAGAAGAGCAAACCAGTTGGAACAATTGTGCTGAGCAAGAAGCTGGGAATGTTGAGCAGTATGTGTTGTGTCTTGACCAACCATCCTTCACTTGTTCTCAGACATGGAGGCAGGAACCAAGAGGAATTAGTACAGACCATGAGCCTAGCACTGCAAGATTTATGTCAGGGTGGACTTCTTGGGGATGCTGAAATGGTATTCTGGTATGCTTTTCATGATGCTACCAGTGATGATCTTGTTGCTGGAAGCTATGATTTCATTCACCCTCAATTTCATTGACTGAGTCTAAATAGCATCCATAACCATTCAATGCACAACCAAATTAGATTTAGTGCTGATCAGAACAGCTTGCACAGTGAGTATGAAAAGGCATGGTGGGACTTCACAGACAGATCAATTCCCTGTAATTTCCTTCACCCTCTCTGAACAGCAGAATTGAACTAAATATGTTGTTCCAGAACATGTTGCAGTGAATCCGTCAATTCCATGCAATGTGGCTGGCCATCCTGTCTTCCCATCCATTGACTTGAACAATATTCCAATGGCAGATGTTCATACACTGCTGAACAATTATTTGGAACAATGCTGGGGTAGTCTAATTCTGTCTTCCAGACTTCAGATACTGATGATAAGGGCAGTTCACCAGGCTGCCAATAAAAAAATCATGACAATTCCCTGGGAGGACATTCTCATCAATCCAGAATGATACAATGATCCACAGGGATTCTTTATCAAATTGGACCATCTGCAGAGCAGGTTCTGACACTGGGTCAGGAGCTCCTCAAGATGTCTGTGATAGATAGCTCCACTCCTTTCCAGTTCCTACAGATGGAGGAAGAGGTTCCTGTTCCTTCAACCCCAATCATACCCCCCTATCTCTCCACCAGAATTGAAATCACCATCCTCTCAACCACCATCACCATCACTGCTACCAGCACCAGCTCCCAAGGCAGATATTCTGCTGCCTGCTTCACCAAATCAAATCACAAGACCTTTGAAAAACAGAAATGCAAGTCAAAGTCAGTGCACTGTTGCTCGATCAGCAACAATTTCTGACCCAGACACAGGGATACAGACCATGATGGTGAAGCTGTTTCCAAAGAAGATGGGACTAAGAAACCCTGGACCTCAAAATCATGTGTTTCTTAGCCCAAACATCAATGACTGGACCCTGATATTATTTACTTCAGTACTAAAACTACCATGGCAGCCGGCATTTCATCTGCTGCTTCCTGCAGATTCTCTCAGAATAAACTAACCCCTGTCTCTGCTGGCCAAACTGTGTGTGAAGCAAAAGGGCCTGTGGAAGGAAGACCAAGTATGACCCCACTCCTTCATAAACCTGTTAGCAGCATGTCTCACTACCTTAGGTTCTCAAAATGGGGCCCAGGCTGGGTCAAGATCGATTCCAATGACAACGAAGTCTAGAATAAACTCAGCAGATTCAATTGATACTCCTGACAGATTGTGCTGTTGCTTGGCCTATATGCTCTATGCATCTACATATACTCTCCTATGCTGCTTACTCTATGCATGTCTGCTTCATGTATGGATTTAAACACTGCTTTGTTAATCTGCTGCTTGATTGATCTCCACTCATAGGATCATCTACATACTGGCTCATTCACTCACTCACTCTTTCAATTTGAGTTGAACACTGCTCCACTCCGGTTTGAACAATCTGTGATTAATCTGGGTGATAATTAATCATCCATTTTCTAGTCCAAATCCTTCAATCATTTGAATGTGAGTTCTGGTTGTTCTGATTGAACACCGCTCTGTTAATCTGCCCTTAGGTTCACTTCCCACCTCTTCATTTTGACTTTGAATCTCAGTCATCGGTTTGAACACTGCTCATGTTGATCCATGTCCTCAATTAATCAACCCTGCCAGGTTTATATTCAAGCTGAAAATAGCTATCTTTTTCTCTCATTTGCAGGGCTGTGGACTGTTCCCAGTTTGTTCATCAGCAATGCGTGATTTTGGCTGTAGTCAAGCTGTACTGCCGGTAGCAATGGCCGGATCACGTACCGTCACGTAGCCTTCTGTAGCATGCTCAATATTCTGTAGCGCTTCGTAGCAAAGGCATCTAGTACGTAGTGCTATGTAATTATAGCTAATTCTACCTAGCAACATGAGAAATTGACAGTTCTATGTAGCTATCATCCCCAGGCCTCTATAGGATTGAGCGTTCAATGGGATGGAAAACAAAAGTGAGCAAAAATGGAATAAGAGGCCCATCCAAAAATGGAAGAGAACGATTGAAGAAAAAAGAAACGGCGAATCTCATTATTTATAGAACAGCTGTAAATCTGAATCTCAATTCATATCTATTGTTATTGTAGCGTACAAGTAAGCTACCTGATCCAATCGTAGCAAATGTGTGGTGTAAGCCGAGAGCAAAAGGAGTTCAAAAAGAGGTTGCCTGAGAGCCACCACCTGGAGACAACATTAGAATAGGATCACGAGAGGAGTAGCTTCGGTGAGGATTGGATTGTATATGGGGTCCGAGTAAACGAGCCAGGGTATCAGCGAGTGTGGTAGAAAACGGACGGTGCCAGCGGGGGTGCCAGGCAGGGCAGGTTTATCTGGGGCGGTGACGGTACAGTATAGCGACAGCAGCGGCATCGGTGGGGTCGGGGTTGGCCTGTATGGGCCTCATGATACTTCCCTAGGTGGAAGGGTAGGGCTAGGTGCTGGGTGTCAACGTTGGAGTGGCGTCGACGTTCTGAGAATTTTCGAGGTGGCTGGCTGCATCTTAGAGCTGCCCTTCCTAAAGTCGATAGGCGTGAGCGGTGGTAAATGCTGAAATCATGGGTAGACGCACATCTTCAGCTTCAGGTATTCTTGGGCGCTTGGCCCGTGGGGTTCCGGTAGGTGTGACAGGCCGTGGAGGTGATAATGAAGATCCCCCAGGCGGGGGTGACACAGGCCGCACTCGCTTTGCCGGCGATGGCCACGACGGTGCACATTCTATGTGCATGCAGTCCATGCATAACCGCTGCGAAGGCAAGGGGAGGGATGATAAGAGATGCAGTAAGATATCTTGGTGAAAGCCCTACCTTTGCTTGCTCTGGGGAGGGAGCCGGATGCAAGAGACGGTCGGTCCGGGAAGCATCGCGTTCTAGGCCCCCCGATTGTTCACCGGAGTTGGTTTCTTCGTCGTCCAAAATCTCAATGACATTCTTGGCTGCTGGAGCTGCCAGACGCTATGCAAACCCTTCAGCAAAAGAAGCGATGTCCGTCAGGGTTCAGCCAGCATACCGACGGTGAGGAGTCTGTGGAGGCAGCTTGCAAGGCCCGAACCTTTGCCTTGAGCTCGTTTATCTCCCATTGCTGCATTGTGACACGATGCTCTAGGTTTGCGACCTTAATCTGGGATTGGATGTACCCAGTTTGCGCCTGATTCCGCTCCCCTTGGACTCTGCGTATGTCCTGTTGCAGCAGCCTAACCTCGCCCGCAGAATGTTTAAATCGCCCTCGGTGCCACCGGATTGAGTCGTTTTTTTGTCGCCAGTGGGCATCTTGAATTAAATGAAAGAGGAGGATTAAATGAAGGAGAAGGATTGAATGAAGGAGGAGGATTGAACGGAGGAGGAGGATCGAATGGAAAGACGAAAGGCAAAAGAGACAAAGAGCAAAGTGATGCCATCACTTTGCTCTTTGTCCCTTTGCTCTCCACGAGCGCGGTCCGGCAAAGCAAAGCAACTCGGGCGCGTTCACCTGCTTGACTACGATGCCGCTGTTGTGATCTATGAGCATACCATCTCGAATCCCACTGCGCGAGTCACTAAGGTTGTCGGGAAAAGCGCTAAGAAATGGTGAATTGCCGTGCCATTATCAACTCGCAAAAATACTGATATTTCAAGGAAACCGTTGCCGTTGACCACTGTCGAATTGCAGAAGGCTGGCTCGAGGTTCCTGAAGCTCGCTCCCAGGACTGTTCTGGATGTGTGTCGGATCTTTCTTCGCAGCGTCTGCCTCACACCTTTTGGTAGATCGCTGAAAAACTGTACAATCAAGGCACCTCACCAAGGTGGATCTTGCCACGTTAATGGGCAAGAGCAGCATCGGTGGGTCCACAGTATATCCCTCTGCTTGCTGCTGACTCCCGAGTCGTTAGGCACCGACGCAACGATCACACAACACATTGAAACGGCCATAAATTGGGAGTACGCGCTAGAGGAATACGAAGGCGGCACGAAATACCTCTTGCCGTCCACGCTCGGGATTGGGCTGATCGAAGGCTACAATGAAATGGGGCTCGACAGGAGCGTAAGCAAACCCCAATTATGCCGCAAGGTACGCGCCGATCCATCAGTCAATCGGACCGCTCATTAACCGCGCTGCACCGAGCAGACCGAGCGGAACATGGTGCAGGTCTACAATAGGATCAAGACCAAGGGCGATATGCTCGCAGAGGGCATTGACCGGTCTCGTGCGATGCTTGTGCTCACATGGGCGCAGCTCAATAAAGTCACCACGGCTTGTTAGGGTTGTTGCCCTTTGGGATGAGAGAGCTAACAAATTTGCTTGCTAGAGTGTGCGGCGATATCTCGATAACGGTGGAGGTGGCGGAGGCGGAGGCAGCGGGGATGGAGGTAATGGTGGGGGAAACAGGGGCAGGGGCCGCGGCGCTGGTCGTGGTACGCCTAGCCGAGGTGGTCGCAGGGGTGGCGGGGGACCTGGAGGAGCGGGGCGTGGTGGTGGTGGTGGTGGTGGTGGTGTTGGCAGCGCCGTGGTGAAACCGTCGGACACAGAACCGTGAGAGGTCCGTCCTACCGGTAGAGGCGTGTAGCAGGTCGGTCTTGTCATCCTCAAACTTCGACCCATCCAAGACCTCGTGCTCCTTCGCTACTTCTCCCACTTTCTCCAGGGTTTCGACGTTTCGACTGATCGACTTGCTGGCAGTTGCGAAGATGACGTCGTCCACGAAACCTCCAGCCCAGGCAACATATACGAGGGTGGTGCAGAGGGCAGCGAAGCGGCGGAGGAGTCTGTTAATGCAGATTAGGAAGAGGATCACCGACAAGGCAGAGCCCTGCGGGGCGCTTTTCTCGGTGCATCGGAACGTCACAGTTCTCTTGCCGTCGATTACCACCGTCACCCTATGACCGTCCAAGAACGCCAACACCCACGCTATAATGGTGTGCGAGAACCCGCACGCCCCCAGCTCCTCCACTACCACCCGATGGCTGATTCCATTGAAGGCGCCCTTGAGGTCTAGGAATATCGTCGATACGACCATCCCCTTGTCAAGTTGCGCTCGCGCTCGGTGTATGAAAGCGTCTGCCGCCTGTTGGGTGTTGCGTCCCAGCCTGCCTCCGAATTGCTCCTCCTGAAGTAGCCCAAGCGTTTCGGCCTCGTATGAGATCCGATCCGTCATGAGCCGCTCCAGTGGTTTCCCGAGGGCCTCCGCGTGCTGCTTTACCGGTTGGTATGCTTTGGGGCTCGTCTTGCCCTTGTTGGGCTTTGGAGTAGGAACGGCGTTGGTTGCCTTGAGGCGAAGGGGATAGAGGCCGAGGTGGACCGACGCTTTGAAAATATGACGCACCCATACTGCGATAACCGGCCATCCGCGACGTATAAAACCCATCTGGATTCCATGCGAGTCCGGTGCTTTCCATTCTCCGCAAGCCCACACCGCCGACTCCACCTCTGCATCCGCTACCTCCGCCATCGCCCGCTCCTCCACAATCCTCAATCCCTCGACCGTTTTCGCCCTCACCTCCGCTCGCGCCCTCTCGTCCCTTCTCTCTGCCTGCCCGACCCCTCTGATCCTGCCTCCCTCGCCCTCGACCCATCCTCCCGATTCCCCATGCGTGCCTCTACTAGCTTTCGCCCTATCGTCCGTATTGCTGCTATTGTTTTGGTGGTTGTTGTGGCCGTTGTTCTTTTTTTCTACCTACGTTCATCCTTTGGGGCGGGAGGAAGATCGAAATCCTTTGGTTCAGCCGAAAGGTCAAAAGACCAAGATGTTTTCTGCAAGGTTTGTTTCTCGACTGCCATTTTTTTTTATGAGGCTCAAAGCTTGAATATAGTGCAATCTATCTGGCCACTGGGCTAATGGTTTGTTGCCGAGTTGATGAGGTTTCTATGCAATTTGACGCTCCTGCTGGATATAGCTTGCCCCAATGGCGAAGGCTCGGCGAGCAAGAGGGCGCGGTCCTTTGGTTCAATGGCTGAAAATCACAGTGGTACGACTGAGGCATGCTATAAATGCAGCGAGGAGGGCCATTTCAGCGCAAGTCAGTGCAAAGACATCCTGCCCCTGCTATATCATCTGATCTTGCAACAGACTGTCCAACCACAGGCGGTGCCGGAGCAAAATCGAAGTTGGGGGGATCGGGATCGGCTCTGACTTGCTTCAAGTGCGGGGAAGAGGGCCACTTTTTCAACGGCGCGTCCAACTTGCCTTCGCTCGAGGCCTGTGCGCTCATGTCAGCCTGCACTTCGGATGGTTCAGGCTCAGGTTTGGCGCCCAGATGGTCGTTGAGCAGTCGCAGGACCGCCAAGCGGGGCCGGGGGAACGGCTCATCCAGTGGGGGAAGCGAGCGTGCCTCCTATCCCTCCCGCTCCCTCACTCCCTCCTCTTGATCCGTTCGCTCTCTCTGAATCGTCGCATTTTGTATTTTCGTCCCACGTACCGGCCCCCGGGCCGCATTCCGGCTCCTTGCTTTCGTCTGCGTCGTGTGTCCTTTCGCGATCTCAATGATCATCCACTTCCATGGATTTTGTGCAGCTCATCTACTGAATTCCGGGCGCCTGGCCCTTTGTCAGCCTTTGGTGCCGTATGGCATCGGTGTGCCTCTCCTCTCTCGCTCGCAGCTCACGGCGTGATGCAGGCAGCCGGCATTTCCTTAGCCTTGCAGGTCAAAATCTTCAAGGGGCTGTTCAATGCGCACGTCCTCGACGTGCAGCTCCTACATGGCTTTTCAGCCCCCACCCGCTCAGTTCCCGGCATATATTTTACTATTCTTCCTGCACTGCACATATTTTTTTTCTTTACCTCCTTTTTCTCCTTCACGAGGGGTAGGCTTTAATGGCTGCCCCCATTTACCTCTGTTAGGCCTACTACCCTTCTACTATGTTGCGGGCATGTATGCGCTGCACTAGCGCTTAAACCCGCTGCCCCACATAATGAGCTCATGATTGGATTTCACAAACACGCGATCGCCTCATGGTGACTTGGCACCCATAAAGGGTACCAAATATTAAGCGATGGCCCCTGCTGCCTCCCACCGCCATCCGCTTTCTGGCCCTTTCTTCTACAGGCCATCTGTCCCTCCCTGACCCGCGTCTACTTGAGGTAAGCCGCCTATTCCCCATGCCACGGTTGTGTGAGTGTCGCCAGGTAGACCATGCGCTGGATCTAACCGCACTGTCCTATGGTGGTGTTGCCTGGCGATTTTTGCACATCTGCGACATGGGCATTTCCTTTTAAGCTTGAACCATGCTGACATCGCACACAGGTCCACTTTTGTGTACATCTAGAACTATGACGCGTCAAACGCGCTCCGGCAATTACTTTTTGCCCTGGGAGCTCACCGATATCCACGAACCCACAGCTGCACGCAGCTTCGAAGTTATCCAAACCAGCATCTCCCTCGACGCTTTGATGCAGCAGTCAATTTTTGACAGCGACATCCATGCGGCCCATCTAGATGGCGTTGCTGTCAAACCTGGGGATGAGGAATGGGAGGATGAGGGCGAGGTCTTTTCTGAAGCCCCCTCTCCCCTGATGCCGTCGCCTGCAGACTCGCCTGCAAGCTCGACTGCAAGCTCGCGTTCTAGCTCCCCCGAACCCATTGCATCCAGCTCCGGGTCGGCCCCCCTCCCCATCTCAAGTCGAGCACCTACCCCAGCCCCTGGTCAGCCCACCTCGTCAGGCATTGAGTGCCGCCGCCATAATCAGCAGTCGTCAAAGCGGCGTAAGGAGCGGTGTAAGGAATTGCACCAAGGGCGAACACCGTATGATCGCGGGCTAGATCCCCGGTATCCCCAAACCCATCGTGAGGAAACCCCCCACAAGGCAGGTTTCAACCTTGTGGGTGCTCCGGTCTCGGCAGGTGGTTCATGGGTTGGACGCCGCTCCAAAAAGGCAACCTTCCGCACCCTGCAATTACCCGAGCTGTATGATAGCGGGGCCAAGCTTGTTGAGTGGGACGGCATGTATGTATTTCTTTTTTTTTTGAAACAGCGCTGATGGATCCGTAGCAATCCAAGGCTCATCACCGACGATCAGGGCCGCATTGTTGCAATCCTTCTTGGGGCTCCTGAGGATCCCGATTGGGTCAAAGTTATTGAGAGGGCTGCAAAGGCGACGCAGCATGCTCGTCGTTTGGCACATCAGCGCGGTGCCTGGTGTCCAGGAGTGGCTCATCGTCGAGGCTGCTACCTTTTATTGACAAGCGGTGTTTCATTCGGTGGAGGGCAAAAGGTGCATCTTCTTTTTTCACGGGTGTATTCAAGCCCTAACACTCCCTTTACAGCGGCCGGGAAACCTTCGCAATACGAAGCTTTTTCGACAGGCTTTTGAATAGCAAGGACATCCGTCATATTGCTGGCTTCCAATCTAGTATGCTATACACCGTCTGCGCTACTCCTTTATACCCACAAAGCTTTGACAGGCGGCCTGGCCCTGTATGCGCCAAAGCTCTACAAGCACTACTGTACGGTTTTACGGGCTCTTTTTGAGCACCAGCCTGAGCTAGTACACAACTTCAACAACTCCATTTTCCCTGCGATGAGCTTCAACTGCGGGGATGCAGTCACCTTCAAACACTGCGATTTTTTCAATGTAGCTCATGGCCTTTGCCCCGTCACTTCTGGAGGTAATTTCGATCACAAGAAGGGCGGCCATCTCTACTTGAAGCAGCTCCAGCTCCTCATCAAGTTTCCCAGTGGAGCTACTGCCCTTATCCCCTCCGCCTGCATTGACCACGGCAATACACCGATTCAGCCAGGCGAAACGCGCTACTCTATCACTCAGTTTGCCGCAGGCAGGTTATTTCGCTGGGTTGCATATGGATTTCAGACTGCAAAATCGCTACTGGCCCAGGCTGAAGGGCAGGCGCTAAAGGACGCGTTTGATGGGATGCCTGGGTCTCGTTGGAAATGGGCACTTGACCTCTTTTCAAAGGTCGATGAGCTGGAGGCTGATTGTGCGGCTGTATTCGGACGTTGAAGCCATGGACCCTAGTATAGAGCTATCTCAGCAAATCCTCGAGCCTTTGTTTTCAGATGCTATAATCTTGCCAAATCAATTATTGTCTTTTACAAAACGCCATGGGACTTTACAGAAAAGAGCGAGGGGGCAGGGATGCATACAAATTGTAATTGTAGGGACAGTCCTTTATGACTGGAAGGTGTAGTGCTAATTTAAATGAGCGGAAGTTTAGTCTAAAACACTGGCAATATCGGCGTCATTCTCCTTTTCTATAAAAGCGCTGAGATTTTTGCAAAAAAATTCGAGCTGGACCATACCTTTGACTCGTAAATGGACCTCAACTTTGACCCCGGCTTTACGCGCTTCAAGTCGTACTGCGCCAGCGCACATCTCCGCATTAGAAATCTTCTCCAGCACCGATTCCTTCAGACGCCCCAGGTACTTCTCTCGACACCTAGCCTCCTTCGCACAGTATGCTGCCAGCTTCACCTCTGCCTCGTGGATCTTCATTTGCGTCTCCCGCATGTGAACTAGATCGGACACTGCTTGCAGCTGCATCTGTACCACGCGCAGCTCTGCTTGATGGGTGTCGATGATATCCTGGGCGATATCAACCTTATATTGTAATTCTTCAGCTGCGCTGGGCAGAGAAACAGCGCCCTTGACCAGCTTCCTCAGTTTTGGCCAAAAAAATACATAGGAGCTTACGCACCAGATCCAAAATGTCAGGAATGTTTTCGGTCAACGATTCACCTGCCGGCCTAGTGGCAAGGGTTTGGAAGCCCAATCCAGAGCCGTTCTGAGCTTGGATGTCAGACATAGCTGATAGATGTATTTGAGAGGTGGATATAAACAGAAAGAGCAGCGATGATGGCAGTGAGAGGATTCGGGAGTTGCGCGTTCATGTGAAGACCCAGTACTTGATGTTGAACTTCAACATGCTCTGTTAATTTCTTATCGAGCTCTTTTCACCCAATTTTTTTATCATGCCTTCTCAGCAACGGTCTAGGCAGTCCAGTGACAAGAAATTTTATTGCCCTTTGTGCTGTACGGGTTTTGCAACCGCATCTTGTCGCCTCAACCATATGAACCAACCACTCGGTCGCTGCCATGCCTCCTTGCACCCAGCTGTGCTGCAGGCAGGGAGAAACTTTGCCATAAAATTTGCAAGCTATGGTGAGGGCAAAGAGGACGAAGAAGACAACGAGTATGCCGGGTGCTTTTCCGATAGAGAGGCCTTTCATTCGGACAACAATTTTCCTCAGATGGAAGATGGGCCAGGGAGCCCAGGGTTGAATCCAGGGCCTGAGAAGCCATACACGGAATACTACCTTGGTGCTGCAAAGACCTATGGAAAGGCTGAGATGTTTATGGACGGTTTCCGAAATGATCAATATTCTGGCGAAAGGAAGGGGAATATTTACTACCCCTTCACATCTGTGGATGAATGGGAGCTTGCCTCCTTCATAACACGAACAAATATGACGGTTTCGGCCACTGATGAATTTTTGAAGCTACACTGGGTGCGCCGTTTCACCTTTTGTCTCGGAACATCTGCTAACCCTTGAGTAGACCTCAAATATGCACCTATCCTTCAAGAGTGCGAAGGACCTACGCAGTCGATTTGAAATGCTTCCTTCTGGCCCTGAGTGGAAAGCAATTCCATGGAAAACGCGATACCCTACTAAATCACCCTTAACATTGTACTATCGCGATCCTTTAGAGTGCTTGCAAGCACTCCTCAGCAATCCTCTCATTCAGGATCTCATACAATATACTCCTTTCCGGCTATGGACAACATCAGGAAAACTAATGCAAAAGTACACCGAGTGGCTGTCTGGAAACGCTGCTTGGAACATGCAGGCAAGTAAAAAATTTGTACAATTTCCAACGCGTTTTTAAATGTGTTACTCAGAATAAACTGCCTGAGGGAGCCACTATCCTTGGGGCGGTTCTTTCTTCTGACAAGACCCAGCTGACCGCTATGACGGAGAATCGCCAGGCTCACCCTCTTCTCATCAGCTTGGCTGATATCAACATGGATTTCAGGACCAAAGCCTCTCATCATGCCTTTATGCTCCTCGCCCTCCTTCCTATTGCTAAATTTCTGGAAAAAGATCCAAAGATAGTCGGCGTCCTCACCAGCAGATTATTCCATTCCATAATGGATTTCATTCTCGAGCCACTCAAAACAGTGGCTAAAATTGGCATGATGATGTCTGACCCTCTTGGTTGGCGTCGATTCTGCTTCACTCCGATCGCAGGGTACATTGTCGATACGCCAGAGTCGGCCATGATAGCCGGCGTTGCTGGGAAAAGATCATCTGTTACGACGGCCTCTTACAAAAATTTCGGAGACCCATTCCGCCATCCTCCATGCACCGCTGCCCACACAATTGCCCAGCTAATTGAGTTGGAGATGACGCTAGGTATCAATCCCTGGGATCTCCCAACGTATATCAAGCATTCCAAGGCACTGGGTTTGAATGGAGTTCACCGCCCATTTTGGCGTGATTGGGCGTTGGCACAGCTTCCAGACTTTTTGACGCCAGAGATCTTACATCACTGGCTCAAAATGTTCGACGATCATCTCTGTAAATGGTGCATTGAAGTGCTTGGAGCAGCAGAAATTGATTTTCGATTTTCTGTCCTTCGACCCCACACAGGGATGCGCCATTTCAAAGAAGGAATATCAAAGGCAAAGCAGACCACTGGATGAGAGCACCGAGATATTCAGAGGTATATTGTGCCAGTAATCGCAGGCGCCGTATCCAAGCAGTTCTTGACGGCCATATCTTCCCTAAACGATTTCTTCTACCATGGACAGGCGCCAGAAATCATCGAAGATGTTTTGGATAAGATGTCCAGCTGCCTGCTAAAATTTCACAATAACAAGCAGTCTATTCTCGATGCTGGCGCACGGAGGGGCAAGAAAGGTCCCATCGACAATTGGTATGCTTTCATGCCTTTCAAACAATTTATTCTGACTTGTCTTAGGTATATACCAAAGCTAGAATTTTTTCAGAGCGTAGTACATGCTATTCGGACCAACGGCGTTCCATTGCAATGGAGTGCTGATATTACCGAACATGCACATATCACTCTCGTCAAGGATCCAGCATATAATTCTAATAACCATAACCTGGAGTCCCAAATCTGTCGCCATTTGGATCGTCAAGAGAAGTGCCGACGCTTTGATCTTGCAACAGCTATATCAAGTGCTGGCGTTGATTTTGGGGCAAAAGTATTGGCAGAAATCAACTCTCCCCGTGACACCATTGACGCCCTGGATGAAGAGCCATCCCTATTGCTAAACCGCAGTTCAGACCTCTTGAACCAAATCGAGCCAGCTGCGCGTCTATCAGGAACCAATCGCACCCAAGTGGATTATTTTCTCCAGAGCTTGTTGCTGGAGGAGGGCAAATTCCCCAACGCCCCGCATCCTTATAGAACATTCTCATCCTTTGCCAATACCACAGCTTTCCACCTCAGCCGTGACCATGTGGGGCATCAGTTGACAGTGGATGCTGCTACAGCGAAATTTGCCCTACGTGATTCTAGGGCTGCTCTTGTGGCATACCTCCACTGCGATCGCGGTCCTGAACTCAAGATTGGTGGCAAACGCCCCACTCTGAAGGACGACACTCTACCTTTCGAGAGGATTGAATATTGGAACAGCGTATGGGTACAGTCCGGATCTTTTCATGATCCTGCCAAGAAATTGGTACCGGAAACCGTGAATGCATCTCCTCCAGATGGCACTTGGAAATGTGGTAGGGCTGATGCTGTGATTGTGAATGTTGACCAGAAATTCCAATGGCCTCAGAGCAGGCTTCAAGGTACGCTCTACAAGTTTTGCATTTGGTTTATAAATTCAATATTTTTTGAGGTCACGCTGTATGCCAACTGTGTATGATATTTCGGGTTGTTCCTCGGAGAGATAGCCTTCCACCTCCTGGGACGAACCAGTTCCTCGCTTATGTCCAACATTTCGACAAAGTAGCCTTGGACCCTTCCAGTGGAATGCACCACTTCAAACGAGCACGAAGAGTGGATGGGTCTATCATGGGAGGCATAGTACCACTAGACCGCCTACGGGTGCCTGTCAAGCTTACTCCCCGGTTTGGTAAAACAGCAGACAAGCGACTGAAAAAGGAGACTAGCATGGATTATTGCGACAATTTTTGGTTATCAAACTGGTATAACAAGGAGCTTTTCTTTTCTTTATCGCAGTAGATTTTGTGCCTAGAATAATTTCTTGAATATTTGTTGCGCCTCAAAACGGGATGGAGTAGGGAGACGAGAAGATATCACGCGTGACAACCTAACGCTCCTCCAACCATGATGATCACCGTACAAGCGATCACTTGCAGACGCCATAGGCATCACCGTCCAGCTCAAGAATGAAGCTGAGGTTACTGTTGAGCTTGCAGCTCATTTTCCAGGCTTTATTGCCCAGAAACCTCACCAATTACCCAAGTCCATTGTGGTTTGTATCTTGCTGTACCTCAATGTCTTAAATCACCTTGCATCAATGTACCCCCATACCAAAGAATCCATTGTCCCATTTCTGCGACACCAGGCTCTGCAAGACTGTCCTCAACTTATATTTCTTGGCCCTCGCTGCTTTGCGAGGCAAAAAATCCAGCGACATCCCCAGCAGTTCCCATTCCGCCCTCTTGGCCGCTGTCGCTGCCAAAAAAGCGCCCGTCTTCGCCCTCTTTGGTGGCCCGGGCACCAACAAGGTTTACTTTGACGAGCTCCAGCCCCTCTATGACATCTATAAGCCTTTCGTGTCGTCGTTCCTCGTGACTGTCACGAGCGACATTCTCATCCCTCTTGCCGAGGCGCAGATCGCATCCTCCCACTACACCTCTGGCCTCGACATTGTGTCCTGGCTGTCGGGAGATATGATGTATGAGGAGACGGTACCGAGGATGGTGAGGCTGATGTTTGTCACGCATGAGAAGCGCTGGGTAGACATTTCGTTGAGGAACCTAACGGGCAATTGGCTGCAGAGGGTCGAGGAGCGATTCACCGGCGTCAATGGAGGCAGCGATAAGCCTCCCCTCTTACATCCGTGGCTTCGCAAAGGCTGCAGTCCCGTTATACGACCTTCTTCAAGGCGATCCAAAAAAAGGGGTCTTCTATTACCTGGTCCGATCCCTGTCAGGCTTCGTTCGACATGCTTAAACGCGCACTCACTGCAACCGGGAATTGTATTGGCGCTGTCCTTCAGCAGTCTCTCACCCCATTCAAAACACTCAACGAGGGGAGGGAGAAAGGCGCCAATTCAAAACGGGACTTCAAAGAAAAAGATCTCCGCCCCGTTGCATACGAATCTCATCAAATGACACCTACCGAACAGATCACGCATGCATTGAATAAATGGCAAGGTTATATTGAAGGATCCCCAATTCTGGTATGTACTGATCACAAACCCCTCAAATTTTTTCACACCCAACGCCACCTCAGTCGCCGCCTTGCCCGCTTTGCCGACAACATTGCTCACTTCGACGTCCAGATTGTTTATCGCCCCAGCCGTTCCCAAATCGCAGCTGATGCACTCTCGCGCCGTGAAGGTCACCTCGACGTTCTGGATGCTGACTACCAGCCGTTGTACCTTCACGCCATCGAACTCAGCGCAGAGTCGCAGATGACCATTCAGAAGTCTTCAAGACTCTCGAATGGTACCGTACTGAGCTGTTGAAGGGTGCGCTGGTATTTGAGGGCGGAAAATGCACAGTTCGAGATGATAAGCTCTACAAAAAGATCAGCACTGACAATTTTTCCAAATCAGAGTATGTGGTCGTACCTACCTTGCTCGAAGGCGCTATAGACCTCATCAAACAACTCCATGTCGACCTGGGCCATCTTGGGATAAACACCGTCCAAGATGCGCTTCGCCTTCACACTTGGTTACCGAACGGGACTGCCATTGTCGAACATGTCGTGCGTACCTGTGACCATTGCCAATTCAAAAAGCACGACCAACTCCCTCAACAGCCCCTTCACCCCCTCCCCCGTACTGATGCTGGTGATCTCTGGGCCTTCGACTTTATCGGCCCACTCCCTAAAACAAAGAACGCATGTCAGTATATTCTTACTGCTATGGATCACGGCACTGACTTTGTTCTCGTTGCCGCCCTCCCTAACCATTCTTCCAACGCTGTCATCTCGTTGCTCCACACGATTATTTCGACCTATGGCAAACCTAAATCAGGCCATCCTGGCTCTGGTAGACGTTGTCTTCTACTGCAGAATCCGACCCACAACAAACTCCATCAGAGCTGTCTGTGACAGGCGACATCTTTATTCATAACTATTTTTCTGGTCGGATTGTTAGTCGGATCGGTTGACTTTCACCAGATTTCTATTGCAGTCTATATACTGGCTGGTTTTCTTTCACTAGCCACTGCATTTTTTTCTTTCCCTTGTGCTTGTTCGGCTCTCTAGCGGGTGGTATCTCCCAAGGTGGCAGGGGACATGCTCGCTATAATAATAACGCATGCTACTTGTATATTCACTACTTAGACAATACATTTAGTTTACCCTTTAATTTTTCCTTCGTAAATTATATTGACTAGACCTTGACTAAACCTAACCTAAGCTGTGCGGCAAGATCACGTGAACGTGAACGTGATCAATGTTCGAAACAATTCTTGCCAACGCTTCTTGTCTCTTATTACCACATCGACACTCGACTTCTTTTAGATATAGGTCTTTTTTTCTGCTGCTTTCCGATCCAAGTACACTCACAGGTTCTGGACCAATGTCTTGAGTCAAGAATGACAAATCCAAGAATGCCACCAAACCAGCTTGGGACTCCATGTCCTACCAAGAAATGGTGGAACAACGGCAACAGAAAGGTGAAGTACTATTCCTATCTGATCTACAGAGCTCTTCCATCCAACATGCTTCTTTGTAGAAAATACTCAACCCGATGCCACTAACAACACATGACCAAAGAGGTCCAATGCGGGTGTTGGCGGCATAGCACGACGAGAGGGAGGCAAATGCAATATGGGCTAACCCCAAGCCCCAAAAGCGTTCCTTATACCCTGAAGATGAAGGGGAAAATCCTGCAGCACCTGCACCTAAGAAGCCCAAGACGTCGAAAATGGTGAGCCTCCAACCATTCTAGCATATGTCTGCTGTATGTCAATTGCTCTTGATAGGATATACCCAGATCTCCTTCTCCTCAAAAGACTAAACATAAAAGGAACCAGGCGA
Organism: Mycena venus; assembly: GCA_014462655.1. Taxonomy (NCBI): domain Eukaryota; kingdom Fungi; phylum Basidiomycota; class Agaricomycetes; order Agaricales; family Mycenaceae; genus Glaucomycena; species Glaucomycena venus. The sequence goes on along the minus strand of JACAZI010000005.1, from coordinate 1,677,284 downwards.
CGGCTCTAAAGGCTAAAGCACGATCCCAGGACCAATGACAAGATTCACCTCTTGCTCCTCAACAACCTGAAACTGATAGAAGAGCAGTGCCTACTTTGGAGTCTCCAACATCGCCGCCGCCAGTGCCAGCTGGTCAGCGAAGAATCAGGCGTATCATATCTGATGTGAGTTAGCGGTCTCATAAGACGATTCTTTTGGACTGACATCTCAATAGGAGCAGTTGATGACCCCAGTAGGCATTTCCCTGCTCTTTGTTACCTCATTGACTCTGTTGGAAAGGCACCGGAAGACCTTGATATCAATATCTCTGAAAACGAACATCAAGAAATGGAGGATGATCCCTATGTAGATTATCAGGAAGACGACTTCAACATGGGCAGCGATGAGCAAGAAGATGAAGGTAAACCGATTCATTAGTCACTATACATTTGGTTTCAAACCCGTCTCATAGGCTATGGTCACAATAATGGTGAGGGACTTTGCTTAAATGAACCTTTTCTAACCATTTGACATAGGTTACAAGCCCATCGCATCTCACAAAGGTCAAGATGAAGAGGTTCAGGACTATGATCATGACCGACGTACGTGAACTATCTTCTTGAATATTTGCTGCTTCAAAATTTGGTTGCAGGTGGTAATGATGAGACAGATGGTAGGGTTTTCTATATTTTTGAACGTGGCTGAGCATGTGAGGCAGACCACAGGAAACAAAGAGTTGAAGATCGTGATCAGCGTACGCAATTCATTTTCTTTGTCTCTATCTCCTGCTTCAACATATTCATCTAGGCTACAACGACAATTACAAGTCGGAAGATGGTACTCCCTATCTGTTTTGCGAATCCGTCCTCATTTCTGGATCGATCAGATAGCAACAACAGTTCTGCTAAGCGAATGAGCCAGGAAGGCTATTGCCATCAATATTGCAAGTCCTTTCTCTATTGTAGCTAGCATATCACTCAGTTCCTTGACAGCGCGGTCTCAAAACGGCCATGAGAGGAATTCTCAGCCGCTCCAAGTAGCCTATGGGAGGACTTTTCCGCTGCCCCAAGACGATGGGTCTCCCAGGCAAAGTATATGTCATGTCTTGTGTTTTATCCAGGGCTTCAACCTATTTCTACAGGCCAAGAAGAACGCAGGGCAAGATTAACGCAGACTGTATCTAACAGACTCCATTCAGAATTGATGCGCGCAAATGGTTGGTATACCGCTTTCGCAGCAGAAAATATATCTAACCGTTTCCATTCAGATTTAATACGTGGGAATAGTCGGTCAAATGGTTCAAGCTATGGGAATGGTAGGCAATTTCCTCTATTAATTTATTTCCATGCTGAATACAATGCGTGCTTAGGGAGCAGGAGGAATGAAGGTACGATCTATTTTCCAAAATTAACAGTGCCAATGGATCTTCAGAAGGGTCGTATTCAGTTCTCAAGGTGCATCAATCAACAAACAGGCCGGTTCTCCCTCCAAATTCCAGGCATCTGGACCATTGCCGCGACCAACAACAGGGACGGCAGGGCACCAACACCAATTCCAATACCAACACCGCCAATGCCGATGCCAACGCCAACGCCAATGCAGCCAATGCAGCTAACGCCATCAACACCACTGACACCGATGCCGATGCTGACGTCGACGACAATGACGACAGCGATGAAGGTCATGAAATGCTGAAGCTGATGTTAACTCTAATGCTGACGTTGACGCAGATGAAGTTAACACTGATACCGTTAGCAAGAAGCGGCACCAACAAACAGCAAAGGAGGCCACCGTATTGCAGGAGAGGTTTTACCCAGCAGAATACATCAAAGCCTTCAGATACATCAAGGATTTGATATTCTTATACCTCCTCCTTACCGACCTGTTTCCTGGGCACGATGATCTCCTCACGGTCATTGATGGGTATTTGTTGGAAGGCATTGCGTATGTTCAACATGAGTTGGAGATTGATGTCCCGAAACGTATGTTGGCATGTTTTATCCCTGTCCAGTGTTGAAGCTGCCGATAGATTGGTGGGATGATTATCGCTGGGACATGTGCGAAATGGTATGTTTTCTGCTTCTAGCTATATCTCCACTCATCTGTTACAGCTATGGAAGTTTGTAGCGACTTTCCGCAGTCACTGCAAAAAAGAAGCCCGAGTCATTGCCCAACAATACTTCGCCCATCTTATCTGGCCCAAGGCAGACCATGAGAGGGGTACTAACCAGGAGGAATACCAGGCTGATGTGCGCCGCAATGTTACTGCTCTTCTATCCAAGTCCTCTTTCCATCAGAATGGGCGGGACGCACAGGTATTTCCTTTGACCGATACTTCGATGATCGCTAAAAATCTTACAGAATAAAATTAATAATTTTATGCATCCTGCTATAGGTGCTTTGTGCAACGCCATGCTCGGTTGCAACAGCAAGAAGCGCCCCATTAACGTTGCATTCCCCCAGAAGTTCACAACCTACACCTCAAACTTCGTTTCGGCTGCCACCATCCTAGTGAATTCTCTTCATTTTTTGTCTTCTTTTCTGACAGTCTTGCAGCTGCACTGCGCCATCAAAGAGCACGAGGATGGCTACATATCGTCCATCGAGTTCACGGAAGAGCGTTACCGCCCATACTACAACAAGTGCATCAACATGATGGTGCAGATCGAGAACGACGCCCATCATGGACCTAAATGCCGAGCAGAGTGGCAGTCTTGGGCAACTCTCTGTACTCTTCAGAATAAGAGGACGGAGAGGCAGGCGGAGGTGGTGAACGATGATGAATTGTGCAACGATTCTGGATTGAATGTTTGTCAACTAGCCATACAATTTGATTTCGAATTTTGGGAATGATGCAAATTTGAGGCGATACATGCACACAACCGAGCTCTACCTTAGAAGTACTGAGAATATGAATTGACTATGGTCCGCTACAGGCCAGCTACAGACTTGTACGTGGCGCTATGTAACAGGGCCGTAACTACATAGTTACCCCCCCTTGCTACGTGTCACTACAGACAGGGGACCCTCAGTACAGTCGCTACAGGCGCTACAGGCGGTACATAGCGGTCCATAGCGGTCCATAGCGGACCCAGGCATTGCTGATGTTTAACACTGCTCTGTTAAACTACTAATTGATATCACTGTTCTCATCAGGTTCAAATTGTGTCCTTGATTCTCAACATTAACTTGAGACTATTGTTTAGTGTATATGACTGATATTAGAATAGTCCTTGGTGGTATTCTACCTTATTAGTGTACTGAGTCCATTTAAACAAGCAATGATTAAGCAGGATTTTGTGTCAAGACAGAGATTGATTAATCAAACTTCACATGGTTACGGAGCATCCATCTGTGATTCGGTTCAAAACATGCACCAGAAGGCCCTTGAGCATGAATAAGGCACTACAGGGTGCATTGAATCTGATGGGCCATTTATGAATACTCAAAGTCCAATCTGGTCCCAAGCAGACACCTGCCAGTACAGTCAGATTCTGTTGAACAGAGCAATCTAGTACAGTAGTGAACGAGTGTGAGCAATTTGTTGGCACGAGTAGGATTGCTCAGAAGCCTGTTGAGAAAAGTGGCCAAGTGAGGTATGAACACCAGACACAAAATAGACAGAGACATGAGCAATAAAAATTGGCAAGATGGTGGTGAGAAAGAAAGTGCCAACAGTTTTGTCGTTTTGACATTGCTTGTGCTTATGCTTGGTAGGTATGTAGGTAGGTAGGTATCATCACATGGCCAGTCCAAATAATGAACACTGGTTCCAGGGATTTTCTCAGTCTACAAGCAAGCATAATTACATCTTTGCCCCTGGACTCCCTCCTGTCATCTAAACCCAGCTCACAGACCCCACGGGTTCCCCCATGCCCCATAGTAGAGTTTAGACACCAGAATGAAGCATAAAAAATGTATCTGGAATAGGGTACAGTTTGGACCAGCTTTTTGAGGAAGACATCACATAGGTGGAGAATATCGTAATTTTCTTGACATTCAAGCAATGCATGCTCTGGACTTTCAACACTGGTTTTACAAAACTGGCAGAGGCATTCATTTCTGGGGATGGGTTGCGGTGCATGGTCCATATACCACAACTTTTATAAGGCCAATTGGTGAGTCAATAACATGATCAAGGTCAACGCTTCAAACTGATCTTATATCTTGATCATGAATAGATAATGCCTTAGATACTAAGTTTTTTGAACTGGCAGCTTGTCCTTCTGTGGTTCACAACAACCATGTAGTAGGTAAAGTTAGGTCCAATCAGTGTTTGTATCGTAAATAGTTAGAAAAATGCAATATTACAATTGTACCACCACCATAGTGACCAGTGTAGGGCTCACCCAGAGGCAGCACCAAGCTCCTTGCCCCCTTACTCCCATAAAGTCACCAGTGGGATTTATATTTATTTTTGTTCCTTTCTGATTTTAGGGAGCATTGCCTCATTCAACCTTTGGGTATATCACTCCAACAACAGATCAGGTGAGATTGCTTGCTGCGCAGGTGTTTATTGACTAGATGGTAGTGCAAGTAGCACTCCATCATACTCACAGTTTCCTCCTGTCTGTATTCCATCATGGTACCAAATCACATTCACACACAAAACACACACATGCAGCTATAGATGGCTGCCAACTCAACAACTGGACCCATTGCATGATTTTACTTCAGTTTGACAGGTGGTTGTCCAGGTAACCTATCACTGATTCCCATGCCAGACTGAGTTGATTGACCACATGGATCTAGCCATTCTCTATACAGCATCTCCAAAGAGCTTAACCCCAAACCACAAACTTGCAGGCTCAGCTGGTGAGTCCTTTCATTACAATTCCAGCTGGACATCCAATGTTAGATATTTCTTTGCTCGAATTGGACACAACACTTTGGTGTACCCTAGCAGGGCTCTGGTTTAAACCACATTGTGTCCTACAATGGCCCTTGGTTTAAACTGGTTTAAACCATGTTGGTTCCAACCATGACTATTCTGTCTGGTTTAAACCAACACAGTTTAAACCACATGGGTTGGAACTGTGGAACCATAATGGTTGGAACTGTGGTTTGAACCAAGATTGTCAGAACCGCGGTTTAAACCAAGATGGTTGGAACCACGGTTTGAACCAAGATGGTTGGAACTGCAATTCAAACCAAAATGGTTTGAACCATGGTTTACTTAAACCACAATGGTTCGAACCATGGTTTCAACCAATGTGGTTCAACCTATGGGCTAAACTTGTAGTTTAGGGTTTTAACCGACATGTACTAAAGACTGATATTGTGATGGACTGTGTAACTTGTCACAGTCGCTGGAAGTACCTATGAAAGGAAATCAGTGTCATGACATTTAATTCTGGAAAGAAAAACACTTGTTTTGAGGTGTAGAAACTGTTTCATACTTTAACAGCCCTTGTGCAATCCTTCACATAAGATTCAGAAACTTGGCAGATATTTTTTCACAAAATTGGCATATTAAGTTGAGTGGGAAGAGCAGAGTCAAGAGAGTAAAATGAAGGTAGACTGGAAGGATTTAAAAGCAAATACACCAACATACATGTTCCCCATGTACATGGGAATGTATGAGAGCTATATACCCTCTTGACTACAATTTTGTTGATCTCCTTAGGTGTCGGTAAGTGATTTGGAACCTGTTTGGGAATGGCTGAATACCAAATTTGACAGCCAATAACCAAAACAATTCACTGTCAAATTTAAGTAGTACCAGCACCTCACAGTTTTGTTACTACTCTGAGGGCAATTATCCCTAAGTCTCAAAAGGAATGCTTTAGATGGGTGTTGGAGAGTTTGAGGCAAAGGCTTGCATGCATTGGAGTGCCACAGTTTGCATTGATAGATGGGTGGTCCATATTCTACCAGATGCCTCTGCATTTTGACTGAGCCAAAGTAAATGTGGAATAAATATGTCAAAATCTGATTCAAGATGGTAGATAGTTCTCATACACCCCTATGTAAATGTAGAACTTTTACGTGAAACTCTTAATCAGGTGTTTGTTTAATGCGGCAATGAATTATGTGTCAAATGTGATATTTGTCTTTATGTTTCTGAATCTTATGCAAGTGGATTGCAAAAGGGCTGTTAAAGTATGAAACAGTTTCCACACCTCAAAACAAGTGTTTTCCCTTCCAAGAATTGCGTGCCATGACACATTCTATTAAGAGTTACTACCCAAATCATCTGGGAGTATTTGGTTCTATCTCCTTACAGCCTATTGCACTTCACTGTCTCTTTTCTGCTGCTCGAGATCTTGCAGCAGTTGTCTATAATTTTTCTCCCTGAATTCCCATTAACAGCTGTGATGCCCATTCAATCGATGTCACAGATGCAAGTGCACAATGTCAAACTTCCCACCGGCTTGAGATGACATGTCTGTGCCATAGCTCGTCATCTTGAACCCACCACTTCAGAAATTAATGCACATTGGGCAAACTCTAGGGAGCTGGCTCATCCCGTGCTTTCAAACTGCTGTTGAACCAAGCTAATTTGGCACATGTTTCACAATGTGGGGGCTTCTTGGATCTGCAGCCATTGGCATTCCTTCCTACTGTAAAATAGACACTGTTCTTGCCCTCTATCTCCACAGCTTACCAATCACACCCTTCAAATTCCCTTGCCTCCCACTACTTTCATAGCCGGTTCAATTTTGGATCATTCCGGTTCTGGGCACCTGGATCTTCTTGATGTACAATTGCTCTAGGCTGTACTGCTACTCTATATTTCATTCAGAACCTCTTTCTTGGCATACTGTCAATAGGAATCAAAATAATATTGCTCTTCCAATGCAAGCAAGGCTGACTCCCAAGATTGCGGCCTCAAAGTGACAATTTTTCCCATTTCATTCTTCTGGTTGGACAGGGACAGTGCCTGCTGTGGAGAAGGATGGCTTACCTTTCAGCCAGGTTTGGTTATTTCTTGCTTTCAGTATTTCAATTCTGCACTTGAATGCATTGTTTATTTCATATCCTGCTGCTGAAGTGAAGCACAGGCATTTCTTGTTTCCTTCTATATGTTCTTACTTACAGGGACTGCAAAAAGTCACACAGTTCATTACAATCTCAATCTTCAGTACAAGTTGGTTAAAACCCTAAACTACGAGTTTAGCCCATAGATTGAACAACATTGGTTTAAAACAATGTGGTTCAAACCGGTTTAAACCAAGGGCTGTCATAGGACATGATGCAGTTTAAACCAGAACCCTGCTGTTGCTGCTTTGGTCAAACATGTAAAGTGGTGAAATGGTGCACTGGGGTGCAGCTGTGAAATATCTAATATAAAGGACAATAAACCAGAGAGTGCAGCAAACTGATCACTAACACAATCCAATCCTAAACCTTTAAATCAAATCACAACTCCAATCTAATACTCTCTTGTGTGTGTGTGTGTGTGTGTTCAAGGAGGTAGGGTATCTGTCACCCTTCAAGATGTTGTGTTCAAACTATGTCGCTTGCACAGAACAAGCAAGATATCCTCCTGTGGCATGAGCACTACTCATGGGTTTGACTCTTGTACCGCATGAAGGGTAGAGGCAATGGAAAACTAGGGACCGACTTCAAAGACTGAAGTGAAGGGACACCGTGTGGCAGGACACTAACCATACAATGGGTAGCAGTGGCTTAGTGGGCACTTGTGCCATATGAGGGACTTCAAACTTCTTATTCTGTTCAGTTGGACTCTATGGTCTCTTGCTCTTGCCAAATGCCCTTGGTCACAGTATGTGTTGGACTCTTTCAGGTCTCCATTCTGACAGACACTTTGGTCTCTGCTTAGAATCAGAACAAGGAACTCCAATGGTGGAATAGTGGGCTTGGACTCTCCTTTATGGGGTGAGGTGCTTACAATACGTGGCAAGGTGGTTCAATGCTCTTGTTCTTACTCAAGGGCTTGTGCACTTCCGTTCAGATTCAAAGTCTTGTCAATTTGATTCTAGAGTCCACTACAATGCCCTATATTCATGGGTAGGTAGTCTACTGCTTTATACAAACTAATACTGCCCTTTTTATACAAACTGGAAAACTCATAAGGAGTTAAGGAAAATATCAGATCTTCAAAGAACAAACCCATGGCAGGACAGATGGCCAATAATAAGGGGCATATTAGCTCCCATGGGCAGAATGGCACTCCTGCAGGGTAAGCCCATGCATCCTTCTGGTATGGTGTGCTGGTCATCAAGCCTGCAGTATGAACAGCTTCACCACAATCTGATCTTTGACACTTTTCTGTGATTGCATGGCAGACACACTGGACCTTGACTTATACAGTACAAGCTAAGGTGTCTCTGCAGTACAGTGCTGGCCTTCCAGTCTTCACTTCTGTGTTGTGGACTCATGTGATACAGTCCCTAAGCTCTATGGTGGACCTCAAGGAGTCCCTGTGGTAGGTGCTACTGCCCACCACACAGCTGTCCCGATTGATCAGCATTGAAACTCCTTATGGGAGGCCCCACAAGCTTCTCCAGTAGCTCCATGCATTCTATAGCAGGACACCTGTCAGTTCGCTCCCAGGCTGCTCCTACAGGATGGCCAACCATTCATTTCCTCTAAGTCTTCACCATGCATGAGCCAGTTCAATTAGTTACTCGACTTCCTCATGCAGCAGGAGCAACTCAGTGACGCTCATGCAGCATGAGTTCAGTGCATTTCTATGGTATGGTACAACCAGAGTCAGTACAGTACGTACTCCTGATGCTCCCGTAAGTGATTTGACACTTCCTGTCTATCAGAGCCAGTCTTCCCACAGGAATAAACCTCCATATGGTAGGACCTTCTCATCATGTCTATAGGTTTCTGGAGCACCGCTTGTACCACAGCTAGCCTTTTGATATAGTAGTCCCTCTTGATCACCTCCAGCACACTGAGACATTGCTTACCACAACCTCCCAGAGCCCAACAGTAAGGAGTCCCAACTGAAGTCTGCTCCCATAGGAAGCATAGTTGAGTTGTGGCTCTAATAGTGTCTGGCTGGCTTTCAGCCATTAACAGTGTAGCCTACCACTCTGAGGAGAGTGTATTCCCTCAATCTAATACCTCACTCATTCCCGTTAGAAAATTCACAAATGAATAAAAATTTGGTGTTTTTATGCATGCTCTGCCACACACCCTATCAGCGGTACATAGGGGCTAGCCATTAGTACACACGGCTTGAGAATTATCCCATGCCTCAACAAGGCAGAACAGATACCATAGGATATCGAGTTTTCTGGACACACAACAACATTGCTCATATGTAAGATCAATGTTGAGTTTGAATTACAAACAACAAGTCTCAACCTTTCAGGGGGATACACTGTCATTTAAATGGGTCAGAGGTCATGATAGTTGCTGTTAAATACATACCATGCTGAATTTCTTGCGTCTTTGCTGAGTAGGTGAGTCTTTTCCCAAGACTTCCTTTTGGGGACCGGTATATATTTCTGTGCCGCAATCCCTGCCAAAGATTCCTCCTACACCTATTCAAAAGGTTGGCCTCCATAGGGGAGAAACTACAGAGGACAAAGCCACTAAACTACAAGAATTCCGTGTTGCGACACAATACAATTTATCCACATAAGCGATCAATCGATCGTTTAGTTGCAGTGTCGATCACACAAGAGAACTGGCAACACTCATATCTCCGGATATTCTCCAGACTGTTTCTACCTCCCATTCTGATTTGGGAACCACCTCTAGCGCTGACATCAACTCACGAAAGCCATGGACAGTTGATTCAACCGTGGGGTTTGTTTGGAACTCATCAATATTTTCCGGCCGTGATCCGCGTGAACTGACAGATGCCCATATAAATTTTAATCATTGCCACAATGTCGCCATGAGGATACTTCGGCGGCTGCCGCCCCACAGTCCACAAATTCGCTCACCGTGTGCATGCCTCGCAATCTTTTCTGGGGGCACACAAGGTGTGGCTGCAAGTCCGAGAACCATCTATGCAAAATTATAGAGCCGACTTCAGCTGTGGAAAATCGGCTGAAAGACACGAGTGGGTCGCCGAAGTGGCGGGAGAGTCAGTAAATTTGTGACGTGGAAACGAGTTTGAATAGATTTCAAGCATAGCCACTAATTTCATTACCCAGAAAACCATGGGACAAGTAAATCAACCTGCATTCTGATCCGCCTTAAGTTTTAAAAGGGACGATTACATAAGTACTCGTAATCCATGTCCCTGAGTACAAATACGATATGGGTCGCTACAGATGAATACGATATGGATATCTATGTAAGAAAAGACGTGAGTGTCTCGACAAATGTCAAAGTGGAGCGAGCGGAGCAGCACACCCGGTTCATCCGTCAGTGGGTCCGATTTCGTCCGGATGTTGAATTCCAGCAGCTGACTCCACAGCGATGTTGAGATGTTGGTTTCTCAGGCCAAGAATGTTTTGTTAATATCTGTATAGGAGTTGGACACCCTTGACTTGGAACATTACAATTGGCTGTCGTAACTTCATCTCCGTCAATTGCTCCAACAGCCATGTATGAAATCACCCAGAATTTACATAAAAAATCGGTTCCCCACATCGTTCCGGAGATCCGATGCTGTAACTTCGGTTACTGACTCCACCATTATCAAGTCAAAATGACTGAGTGATATTCTTTTCAAGTGTCTGGAACTCCTGCTCGCTCTAAATTCACCGGTCTTTTTTTATGGGATCCTGATATGGCGTCAGAAGCAGCTAGACAATCGCTCAGCGCTGGAGACGAATGATAAGGGTGAGGGTACCTCAGCCCAAGGTCGACGACATGGCAATTATCAAGTTAAACAAAAGAATGTATTACTATGTACTCGACTCTAATAATCTCTTATTACATTTGAAGTGACCCCTTAAAATTTGTGAAGTGCCCACCGTGGCGAAGCACGGGTTACTGCTAGTGAATGTGATACACTAATTGCATATTTATATCGTATTTTGGCCAGCATTAGCACTAGTTGATTCAGTTCTTGTCAGAATGAGCTGATTCCCTAATACTAGGTACTTCGACATGTAAGAAGCAATGTGATGAGTCAAAAGTACCGATACGCCCCCCCTGCATTTTCCCTACCCCGTTCGACAGTGTTCTGTACTGCCAAGACAGAATCTTCTGTAATTACCTGATTTTTGACGCAGAGAAAGTGATTAAGGACGTCTTATGGCACCCTTCAATACTTATCCCTTGTCCAGTCCCAAAAAGCGCATGTCATACGAGGGAATTGGGTCGCGTCGCGTCTATTCACAGATCACAGACCGTTGGTGGGTGTATCATCACTCACGATCGCATTTGCACCTTTGACACCTCACTCAATCAGCTGCTGTTTGATTCACGACTCTATAAATCTACTATCGGCCACCAGGTAGTCGGCCACCCCTAGGTAGTCGGCCACCTGCCAATATATCATGGGGGAGTTTGAAATTGTGAACACTTGACCTCAAGGGATCAAATACAACCTTTGAGGACCTTCCATACCAGATTTCAACATAAAGTGATGTTTCGGCCGAAAGTTACGCGAACTTTGATCGGAATCCACACCGTGTGAGCCATCATTTCTTAACTCTACTTCGCCACCCACACTCGCCACCGCTCGTTATCCACCAATTCTCCACCGTTTCATGACTTCTTGGGCTCATTATGTTGCCCAAATGCGTGGAATTTACCTCTGATGCAGCACGGTTCAAAGAACAAGAGTGATACAGCACACGACAGCAAGGAAAACTTGGCTCACATTCTGATCAGCTGTGATGAAACGCCTCCATATCCAACGCACATTCCAAGCTATGAGTCTGGCTCTTGGCATGGGCTTTTTGAGTTACTTACCCCATGCCTACAACTCTTAATCACTATTTTGTCTATTTTATTTCTGGCTTAACCTTGGCCATTACCTTGAAACACGCCATTTTGGTGTCGTGAAAGTCTAAGATTTTTTCAAAGGGTTGCTCGTCCCTAGAGATGTAAATATATGTTCAGTAATATACATATATGTACCAATAGTCACCCTGCACTGTATCCTGGGCCTACATGTCCACTTCCTCTGGCCACGCACTGGGTTTACTAACATGTGCCAAAAGCGGCAGTCACCCCCCTTCCGAAACGTGTTCGTATACCCTCCTTTCAGATAGTATGTGCACTGAAACCATCCACAATCCCATAAATAGACCAGACACCTAGATCAGGATACATTTTGGGCCCAGTTTTGGCCCCCGTGGCCTACACGGTGAGATGGCCGAGTACCCTGTTTGTTGCCTTTTTGGACATGCGATCAAAAAAAAATTCACGTAGAACTATAGTCACTCGTAAAATCTGCCAAAACATTTCGAACCACTCATAGGATGTATACCTTTCATTTGTGGCCCAAGCCGCCCTGAACCTCACTTACAGCGTCCGAGAAATGACGCCAACCGCTAAGGTGGCCGAGTACCCGGTGGCCGATAGTATTCAGTTTTTGTAGTACTTTTGAGACTAGACTCACTCAACCTGATCAGTGTTTTTTGGGTTAGTGACAATCCGTTTGTCTAACCCTCTCTTTTCCTTGTTCGTCCAATTTGCTCAATCTTTTCAGTCGCTGGAGGGGTGACATTGCTGACCAGTGGCGATCACCGTTGGCTTACGGCTGCGAGCAGAGCTTGTTGGGGCTGCGCCTCAAACCCCGGGGCAGACAGTGGACTCCGAGCCCTCCGCGCCGCACTGCCGCTCGCTAACGCTCGCGGTGCGCGGCGCCTCGGGGTTCGCGTGCACACGGTGTATTCTGAGGGCCGTGAGAATGCGTTCCAGGCCGGAAGGCATCGCTTCCGAACTCGATACTATTCAGTCGTACGTCCACTGTCCATTACGTCCCTGAAAGAATGATGACTCTCCCCGGAATTGAAGATGGATTTCAATTTTACGTGCCTTACCGAGGTGGTTAGATGTCCAAGCCAAATACGTAAAGCGCACCCGGGATGATAGCGCTCGCACCCGCAGTTTCAGGGATATCATGGGGACTGTTTCTATGCTTATGTCCTCTCTCATGTATATTTGACAGGGCTGCATCCCAACACAGACCTTTCGCCCAATGTTCTCCAAGCTTCTCACCACTACTATTCTCGCCCTCTTCCTCGGACAAGGTGCTTTGGCCGCGCCTCAGTATGTTGGCTTCGTTGACCGCTCTCACTGGATTTTGAATTTTCTGTTTGCCTTAGGTCCGTGGGGGACATTGACCTCCGCAGCACCTGCTGTCCTCCTCCAAGCACAACCGGACGGAGTGCAATCCTTCCCCGATCGTCAGTGTCCTGTTGTGTCGTTGAAAGGAGATCACACTGAAGCGAATGTTGGCAGATGCGAGCCTGTTGTCTGCCCGTGAATTGGCAGTGGTCGGAGACCCTGTCGAGGACTTGAATCGTAGCTTCTTTTAGACAAAAGTCCCCTCGCCTACTACCTAGGAAATGTAAACGAAGCATTGCAAGTCGCCAATCAATTCTGTAAATCCAGAGTGATTCCGTAATCGTCCCTGAGATTTTCATGGGGGATGGCCCGATGTCTCGACTACATCTACTTAACAAAAGCCGTATCACGGCCTGGATGGCCGGCCCAGTTCTTTACTGCCTTGAGATGATGCGGTATCGTACACAGGCCACAATTGTGACTGTCAGACGTTAAATAAGCTTTTAAATGAATGTCAGTTAGCCGTTGACTCTTTGGACAGCAGCAAGGACGTAAATAAATAAGATCCAAATATACATCTGAAACCGTGCATGTTATGTGAGTAGTATTCATAGCGCCGTGGTCACGGCAGTGGTAGACATCCCGAAAATACGTTATCCCGTCATTTAACGTACTGTGCCTGGCATGCGAGGCGCTGAATCAGACTCACCAATTGCAAAAAGAAAATGATGTGATATTTATTTCCCCGAGGGTTTCGAGGTTCGAACACTCAGGGTTATAAAGTCAATGCGTGATCACGATAGCCTCCACTCTCACAATGTTCCGCAACTTCCTCTCTGCTGCTCTTCTCGCCACCCTTGCTCTTACCCAGGGTGTTTTGGCCACTCCCCAAGTGACCGGAGTCTCCTGTACGTTGAATGTAACCCTGGCTCAAGACCTAACTATTACTAACTCAACCTATGTATGCAGGCACGACATCAGCTGTGAGTCTCATATGTGCTTCCCCTCCCCGCTGAGTTAACGCGACCTCATGTTTACTCGCTTTTTAGGACTGTAGGCGACATCTCTTTTCTCAATCAGTCTTAGTTCTGATTCCCTTATCTAGGCCCAACCGGTGAAAGCTGCTGCATCTTCCACACCGACCCCTCACCGACCACGGGGAAGTGAGTGCACATTTCGCATTACCAGAAATTGCCACTGACACGCGGGGCAGCTGCGCTACTTTCTGTGCTTTGTAGATTATCATGATATCAATAATTACTGAGTGCTCTGTTTAACAATTACCAATGACATTCGTCTACGTATAAATACTTAGGTATGGGTACCTCGACCAGCCCATAAGCCAAAACGTCAGAGTAATGTGTCGTAAATGGGTCGTGAATGAGCATATGAGCCTGAGAGACTTGAGGCTTGACAGAATGTTTGGATCGGAACGCGAGAAAGCCGACAATCAACCTGCTGCAATCAACGCTAGGGATGACAAACCGTACCCGTGTGGCACGGCAAACGGTCGCCGTAAGCCGGTAACCGGCACCGTACCGCCAGAGGTCCGAGAGTTCCGCATACGGACACGGCAACGGATACGGGTGATACCCGTGTTTGCCGTCTCCGTCTAGCCGGTACGGCCGTATATACGGCAATGGAATGCCCTTCCTATTTTGGTCTCGGCTATGGTCGATTTTCGGCCCAAATATCGACCCATTCCAATATTTTCATCGTTGTCTTCCATCTCAGTACCACGCCTAATGAAAACTGGAATGCCTTGCCTGCTAGTGTCAAGATTTCTTGCGGTCAACACCTGCCCTCCCTGTGATGATCCACAAGCTCATGCTAGTCAGGGGGCAGATCTGCCTCTGCAGCAAAGCTGCCCTAGACCTCATTGGAGATGAATAAGGAGATAAATAGCACTGTTTCATTTGTTTTGTAGCTCATGATCACGGTGGCGAAAAACATTTCACACTTGTCTTCTACCGTAAATACGGCCGTATAACCGTACACGAACGGGTACCGTACCGTCTCGAACTGTCAACCCTGTCAGCCCGGACCGTATTGACACGGCCATGTAGCCGTATTTGCCGTAAAAATACGGACCACACCCGTATATGGTACGCATCCCTAATCAGCGCTGTAGATTCAAAGTCTTTATGAAACCGTTCCTGAACTTTCAGCGAGCTCCGTCGGCGCGGTCCGATGTCTCCACCATATCACTCAATCAGCTACCTGCTCAGCTTGCCGAGTCGTACCCTGAGGTGGGATGAGTCCCAGCAACACGCTGCAATGATTGCTGTTGTACTAATTTTCCGATGCCGACCCAGTGACGGCAATGATTTGTATGCACCGAGACTTCTCGAATTCTTTTCCCGCAGCTAAGTCTTTGACCAAAGAAACGGCAACGAGGATGCCGCTGACGGCAGCCTCATAAACAAACCCATCACCGAAACCATGACCCTGTGGATTCCCAGCCAGCGGAGGGGCTGTTCCAAATATATATTGGAAACCGTCGGTCATTGTAATGTAACTCATTACTCGTTTTATTCTTCCCACAGTGGTAGATATCCCGAGATACAATACGTTATCCTGCGGGTCGTGCCTTGCAACTCCAACGGGCGGGACTGCATTTCAGTCGCATCCCGTATGGGATTTATTTACCCCAAAGGGTCACTTAGGTCTATAAAGGCGGTGGCTCAGGACGAAAGACTTCACTCACACAATGTTCCGCAACCTGCTTTCCGCTGCTCTTCTCGCCATCTTCGTTCTCGGCCAAGGAGCTGTAGCCGCTCCCCAAACCGGACCGATCACCTGTACGTACAATAAATGCTCATCGTTCAGTGGGTACTGGGAGCTTACCGACTCATTTATACAGGCACCACAGCAGCTGTGAGTACTAATTATTCCCTCCCGCACTGCTGAACGAATGCGATACCTAATCACTCCCTAGGACTGTGAGCAGCATCTCCTTTCTCATGTCTATGGGTTCTGATTCCATTCCTCAATCAGGTCCGGCCGGTGTAGCCTGCTGCATGTCGCTCACGATCCCCCCGCTCCCGGGCCAGTAAGCATTTTTCTTGAATTTAACGTAATGGGATTTTAACGGTTATGGCAGCTGCGCGAATATCTGCCCTTTGTAGATTGATAATTACTAGGCCATTCGTTTGCAAATGCAATTGTATCCCTCGGTTCATGCTCCAATCTGATTATTTCCGGTTCAAATAGCTATCTTGAGTTTCTTTGGCTAGGAGTTAACCTCTGGTTGCCCTGTCAGATAATTTTATACTTTATCTGCAATGCTACTTACCTGAGAGCTTACCTGCGGGAATTATTCAGTATGATTCTTGATTTCTGCTCCCAGAATACAGTTGCTAAGCTACTTACGTCGCTCAATCGAGAAACGAAAAAACGCGATCTGATCCAGTCACGTATATTCTGCATTCTCATTGACGTCAGTCTTCAGCGCTGTACTTTCGCAGTTTGTGCGCACCCCAATGTTATTCAAGCAGATTTGGGCATTTTACTCAAACTACATTCTGGAATCATCGGGTGAGTATTATCTCGCCAATTCATCGCATATCCACTGAAGCGCGACGTCCACTCTCACTCAGTTCTTATGTCCTTTCGGCTGCACCAATTCCTGGTATGAACTCTTTGTTCCTCCTTGATTGTTTTTGCCTGCCCAATCTAATTGGATATATATGACACAGAAGCCGAATGCATTTCCCTCAGTAGTTACATGTAACGATGTAAACCGAGGGATCAAACTTGAATCATATCTCCCAGGAATTGGACAACATACTCCCGAAAATGAACCTACAAACTGCATAACAAGATCCACGCCTCCTGTTTCCGCCTCCCTTCCACACGGTACATCTAGACACCAGAGGCGCCACGATAAGTCCTTCTCGTTTTCTTACGGTGCGACAACCGATACACCTTGACACATGCTGGAGGAGAAGATGGGTGATTTAGAGCGGTAGATGGTTCACCGTGAACAGAAATTTAATTGAGCCCGCCAGGGCTAGGCTTCAGTTCCCAGTATCGGCAGTATTATTGGGATAAAAAAGTATCGTACCATGGTTTGGAGTATTCTCCCTCACCTCCAGATTTTCTCACCAGCCGTTGTTCTGCCTAGGACACGAGCACAGATATTTGGAGCATCGGTGCGTGTCCAATACGCATCCGTTTTGGCTGTGGGATTGCGGCAGGCGCCGCAGATGGAGATGGAGATGGTGGGTGGACTGAGTAACACTTTGATACGACTTGTTGACTTATCGTAGCACTTACATGAATAATATGGGTTTAGACATATAACGCAAAAAGAACCCTAGAATAGAGAGCGGGATTGGCTGGGCATATATAAGCAGCGCACGGCGGTTCTGAGCATAAATTGGGAAGAACAGGGCAAAGCACGGCAGGTGGAGCGCAAAATCCCATTTACGATGGGCTCATCTCGCTGCCCAGGTTTGCTTACATTTGCCATACTTTGGGAGGGCAAATTAGGGCGGCTCTGGGAAAACTGGGCACAAGAGCACCACGCGTAGGATGCGCGAGCATGCGGCGGATATGGGGTGCTTGAGATACGGCGTGGGCTGCCAGGGAAGGCACATTCACCATGAGATCGTGTCGCGGGGTGAAATCGACACATGGCGACACAGGCGTACGATGCCCACGCTAGGGTAGCCAGTGTGAGGGTGACATAGCATCGTGAGAGCATGTATCCGGTATAGGAATGAGGCGCCACGGACTATTCGCGGCGGTACCTGAGGACAGCATGCGTGGGAGGCTCACTGTGGGATGGCGGTGGTGAGGGCAGGGACATATCGACACATCGTTGGAGGCGCGGTCTAAGCGCCGTCTCTTAAGTAATTTGAATTGGGCACAACACGCTAGGAGGATGGAAATGAGTATGAGGGTCCAAGCCAAGGGACACCACGCGCCGCGTTCGAGTGCAGCAGAGTAGAACTGCCAGTGCCAGATATCTAGTGGATACACTCCCTGCACGACGGAAGCTCCGCGTAGAGGGCGAAGCGCAGATGCATGAAATTCGGGTGCTGGCGGCGCGTCTTTCAGAACCTGCGTGCGCTGGCCGGTCCGGGAGCTGTGTGGCGCGGCGCGAGCACGTCAGCATCGGCGTTGAGATGGAGATCCAAACAGCTTTGACGGAAACGGCGGCCGATCGAGAGCGAGCCGGCACGTATCGGTAGTAAGACGAGCCTCCGCACGACGCGGTGCCGGACATGGCACAAACTAAGGCAGGTGTCGCCTGCGTACGGCGGACGGCGCAGGTTCAGCGCAGGAGGCAAGCATCACGGGCGCGGGATATGTACGTGGGCGTGTGGCGGATAAGGAGAAAGGTATGGCGTCCTCACGCGAAGGGAGCGGCGCTGGCGGCATCTAATATCGCACAGACTGCCCAGCACCATTGTGTCGTTGGTCACCGCAGTTTGGCCCGAATTTTTTAGCGATCAGTATTTGGCGAATACAGGGTGTTTTGGCGGAATTTTGGCGGAATACTGACGAAATAGTGTCAGGCCAATATTTCGCCAATCCGGGGTGTTTTGGCAAAACATTGACGAAATATTGGCCAGAATATTGGCAGAATATTAGGCTGCTATTTTTCTCTCACTATACCGCCTGCAGCACATTTGAATTACACACGAAAGTGAATCACATTCAAGCTAAACTACTACATCCCGAAGCAGTATTATCTAACTAACTGCATACAGAGTACTATCTATGAGGTACGCTCACAGCGTGTTGAACTGGATATAATTTGGCAGCCTGCTTCCACGTCTTGCCGCCGAGTGTGCACATGGCGCGGGCGAGAGCAAGAATAAAGTTGGGAGACATCGGTACGTACCGGGAGGCGCTGCGCCACCGAGCACAAGACGATACTCGCGTGGCACAAACTCCTCGAAGAGCATGAGTGTGCTGTCACTGTCCTGCTGCGCGCCTGTCCGGGATTTGTATTCTTATCTTCGTCGCCATCAGCACTTGGCTTGAGACAGGAAAAAGATCAACTTACAAGCGCCGCCTGTCCGAGATTTGTATTCCACCTTCGTCGCCGTCAGGACTTGGCTTGAGAGAGAAAAAGATAGACTCACAAGCGCCGCCTGTCCGGGATTTGTATTCTACCTTCGTCGCCGTCAGCACTTCGCTTGAGACAGGAAAAAATAGACTCACGAGCGCCCATCAACACTCCCTCGCCAATTCCGCCGCCGGCCCGCCCACGTCACTCGCGCGCTCCATCCACCTTCCGCCCCGCAGCAAGTCAAAAAACACATCCACGAATGCCTCCTCTAGCACCGGGCTCGTGTCCTAACCCAACGCGAGCCGCCTGGTGCGCCGTGCAGAGCTTGCGCGTGAGTTCGGCGTTGAGCTTTTTCGAGTTTGCGTGGAGAAACCGAGGCCATGGGCGTAGGCACGATGGAGGAGGTGGGGAAGAGGGATGAGGTCGAGGGGTGGATGCTGACACCGAGGTCCCTGCGTTTGCGGTAGGACTCGGCATAGCGAGGGGCACCTGCACCGCCGGCAAGGATGGCATGCGAGGCTTTGGAGGCGGTCCAGTGGCTTGGTGTTGCGAACCGACGAGCATTAGCGAACCTAGAGCGTCAAGGGAAGCAGTGAGAGGACACGCAGAGGGGGAAAGAGAGATAGCGATGAGAGTGTTGGAATGGGGGAGGAAAAGAGGGATGAGACGAGACAAATGACTCACCCCCGGCACCCCCAGTGGCATGGGGCCTATCGTTCGCAGCCACGGTCGCAGCCGGAGCTGTTCGCTCCCGTCGTGAGCCGCGCGTTGCCAATATCACCCCAAAAACTGGCTCTAGGGACTCTGGCTGCAGGAGCCCCCCTGTGCACGCGTGCTCTCCCTCCCCGTTCCGCCAGCAGCTCTCCTTCCTGCTGTGCGTCGTGCATCGCGTCTCTCATTCTGACCCTCGGCCTCGACTTTCGACCTGGTGCACACCACCACATACGCCGACGCCGACCCCGAAAGAACCAAAGACCCAAAAAAACTCACCGCCCTTCAAACTAGCCGGATACATCCCCACCCACTTTAGTAACCTGCAAATCGCGAAGTCGTGTTAGCCCTCCTTGTCTTTTCTTTCCCAGGAATAAGGAGTGGGCAGGATGAAGGGTAGGGATGCGGAATAGCGAGTAGAAATGCGGAACAAGAAAAAGACGGAAAAACGCACCTTGTCGGCACAACCCAGTCGTTTTGTGCTGCGGGGTAAGTTAGCCCCGGGAAAAAAATCATCGCACTACATTGGGGGTATCCAGAGCTGCTACAGCAACTCGTTAACAGCTCCTCCGACGCACTAAGGCTCCAGAAATCACTGACTTTGGTACCACGTCATATTTATTCCTGCAGGCGTATTTTTGAATTTAATGCGAAATAAAGCGAGACAGGGTGGGGGGTTAGGTCCTTGAATAGTCTCCGTGAGTTTGGAGTTGTTGAGGCTAGCCTTGAGAGAGCATCGAGTATTGTGTCATAGACGCGACGAGGGAGAAGACAAGCCCGAAATGGCAAGAGTGGCTGTGACTTGGCCGTCCGTGAGTCGCAGAAGTGCGACGAATTTTTACAAGTCCGAGGGCTAATATCTTGCCAATATGTGGCCAAAACATGTTGTTTAATCGAAATAATCTCCGTCCAATATATTGGCCAATATTCCGCCAAAATTCCGCCAAAACACCCTGTATTCGCCAAATACTGATCGCTAAAAATTCGGGCCAAACTGCGGTGGGTGTCGAGAGCGAGCCAGATCAACGCAGCGCCGTGAATTGCGTCTTGAATGGAGCTTCGGCCTGCTTCGGCAGTGGCCTTGACGGCATCACAGCCACTTGATTGACAGCGGAATCTGCCTTCTTCGACTTTTTCCAGGTCTTTCAAGAGTCTTTCTAGCGTTCTATTGTAGCTCGCACACAACCTGCGCTTCACGGCAAACCGATCTTGCTCGGCGCTCATTCTCGGCGCACAATGCTGACTGGCACCTAACCCCGGGTCTTCTTCGCTCAGCGCTCTTGAATCAGCCTCCGTTAGCCCGAGCTCCTGAGGCAAATTGACGTCCCTCAGTTTCTGTGTCTGGATCCTGGAATATCCAAGCTGCGTAGATTTCATCTATGCCGACATCGTCTCAGTGTCTCGAGTTGTAGTGTCCCGGCCCTTGCGTACCACGTTACGGTTATTTTTTTTTTTTGTCCCCCTCCGAATCAAATGCTTCACAATCCAGCATCTCGACTCCGATAGTGAAGTGCTGAGCGGGAAATGGAAACGGCACCGTCAGACACCTGCACCGTCGTTTGATCAAAACGAAGCCTTCATAGTTCATACTTTGTGTGTTTGTGCCCAATCAACAGAATGTTGTGGCCCCGGCTCCCCCATCCAAAATCAGACTCTTGCGGCCAAAAGTTCCGGTAACGCGTGAGGCCTATTTTTTTCTGAAGACATTTATTCGGATAAAGCATTTAATAGAAACAATGCAGTTCTATAAGCGAGGACGCGCAACGCGCATTCGCAGGCTCGAAGACTGGAATCTGAAGGGATTGGTTGGCTGAAAAGCTCGCTGACGGCAGTCCGAAGATTGGTTGTACATGCATAATTCGTAATCAAAATTGAAGACACAAGGAAAATATCTGCACTAGCCAGGTAGGTGGGAGTGCACCTACGTAGACGTACAAACAGGCAAGACAATAGGATACAATGGGCTCGGGATGCAGACCTGCGCATACGTCGAGATTGTGTTCCCCACAGCAGTGTCCAACGCTGCCTGGTCAGACGAAACGGTCCCTAACTGAGGCTCAATGGCACGGCGGGCCTGCTGAGGAATCAGATCGATCAACGCAAATGCGAGTGACTATAGTGTATCAGAAATCTGTATCAGATACGTGAAGGACAGCACGACGCACGTCAATGGCGGCTTCGAGGCTGCGCAGAACAGCTGCAATGGGTGCAGTGACCTGGAATTGTGCGAAGATTGAGTGCTTGCCAATGACGGTCGCGAGGAAGGCCTGGTGGACCGCGACGAACTGCAGGCAAAGTGGTAAGAAAGAGGTCGGCAGGCATCAAACAATACACACATTGTCCAGGGCTGCGACGATGGTTGCACCAGCGGTCTGACGTCGAGAGTGGTCCGTCCCGGTTACATCGATAGGGGTAGTGCCCTCGAGGCCCGTAGTGAGTGCTGTGACATCGTTGATGATCGAGTTGAAATTATTAACGAGTGTCTGGAATGTAGCAGAGCATGTGCATTGAGCAGAGTGCACAAGGTCTCGAAGAAAGCGTGATACTAACCTGGCTCATAGTCATAACTGTAGCACCATCGGTCGACGTCGAGAGTGGAGTAAGAACCTCGTTGCTGTTCTGGGAAATATTGGAGACGAGGTTGATACCGGCGACAATCTGAGCCGGCGTCAACTGCGCCAAAGTGGGAATGGCGAGGGACACGAGAGTGGCGAGTGTAGCGGCAACGGAAAGCTTCATGGGGGAAATACTAAGTGGGGAACTTGGTACTGAAGCAATGTTGGAGTCTCCGTCCGTCTTTATGGCGTTCGAATGCGCCACCACCAGTTCATTTCGCCGTTTGCAGAGTCTGAAAATAAGTGCGTGACGAGGCACTCGTTATAAATCCGTTTTCCATTCAGCCTGCACACGCGGCTGTCTATATGCAAGTTCACACATTCATACTGCTATAGTTCTACGCAGTCCAATTGGCCTCCTGCTTTACGAGACGTTCTCGCGAATTGGCCGTCGTGCAGCGGCGAAGGCGACGGGGCAGTCGCACACCGCAGAATACTCTCGATATGATCCACCACTGTATCGAAGCACAGCGTGAAGGAAGTGGCGTCGCCCATGCCAGCACAGGGGGCCACCAGTCACACGGAAAACGGAGAAAAAAAAAGTGCCCGGGCCGGTGCTTAAAAAGTACTATTTAACTGTACTGCACTGTAGTATTTCATTCAATTTGTAAGTCACGCGTCACAGCGCCCAAAATTTATGAAAATTTACGTGTCACGGGTCACTGAGGAGACCTTCGAATGTGCCAAAAAAAGTCTTCAAATTTTGCCCGTGGGCACGCGGCGTCGAGGCGTTCACTTAAGGCGAGAAGTTATGACGGCTTTCCCGGCCCTTCAAGAATTTTGTGAACTTCGGTAAGGCCACTCACTGCGGTGAGGGCAACGGAAAGATAAATAGACGAAAAAATAAGAAAAAAAAGTAATAATGTACTCTTTTTGGATTCCTCTTGGCGTGGTCCTCTAACTCCGTTCTGTAACCTAAAACACCAAACAGTTTTATTAGCATTGTATGATACACATTACGAAAAATAAATTGGCGTCACGGCTGTCCCAGCCCCTTTACAAAATCTCAAGTTCAAATTTCTCTGTCGCAGGTCGCAGCCCAGAAGAATTGAAAGAAACACCACAGTACTTTTCAAGCACCGGCCGCGGCCGGGGACTTTCATTTTTCCGTTTGCCATGTGACTTTAGTTAGTTGGTTGGCGAACGTCCGTAGATGCCGATAATGGCTGTTCCTTAACCAGCATGCGCCACGTACATGGCGGGCATTGCAACGGCGGTTCTTTTAAGATGATCCGAAAAATCCCAGGAGTGGGTTCGAGATGCATGATGCATGTCAACTCATGGGACCGTTGAAGAGAGGCAGGTAGCGGCCAGCTACGCGACTGCCCAGTTCTAGAAGTCTTCGTTCGTCAGGTTTCCCGCGCGAAGGAGGCCCGCATCGTGGTCCGAGACTCCCGTTTTCAACCCTTTTCCCACCCTTTTTGCCTCACTTTTTCTACTTCATGCAGCTTGGGTGCTCTTATTGTTTCTCAAAAGTCAAATACCAGCTTGAATGTTCAAAAAGGGCTGAGGTGAATTTTGTTTGATTTTATAGCTCACTATTTACTGTATTATTACGACCAAAGGTTCACTATTTTTAGAATTTTCACTCACCGAGATGACCGAAATTTTTTCCTTTCCATTAACGCGATTTTTAAACACATCAAAAAATCTGGGTATCACCGTCACCTGAACCTCTGGTCGTAATAGTACTGTACCCGACGCTCACGCGAACGACAACGTGAGAAGTGTTTTCGAGTCCACATTGACGGATCATGGATGTCAAACACGGGAGCCGCGAAGGGTTGATGGACCGAACGTGCCGTTAATATATCCTTATGGGGATTCAGGCTTCAGACAGACGGATAATTTTATAAAGAGGTAGACAATAACTTGTCACTAGCCTACGCGCGAATTCAGTCATTGGCAAGAATGGGCAAACTGAAGGAATAGAGGGCTAAATCTCACTTGCGCTGGAGTCCGTCATTTCTGCGGTTAGTTCGAGGCATCCTCGGCATCGGGGTCATTCTGACACGCTTTCGAACCGTCAGGGGCGTTTGTGTGAGTAGAATGGTGGTGTGAAAAAGAAGCAAAATTGTTGAAGTTGACACATGTCCCTCTCCGAAACGGGTTCTATACGGGAACCCAAAATGGCAAGTACAGCTTTGATCCAAAGCCTGCACAGTGATGACAATGTGCCGTGTTTGATCTAAAAAAGTAACAGGTTTTTCAATGTTCGTGTAGAACGGGTTCTGTATATTCTCTTCATTTTGCCGAGGATTCAAACCCATCTCCCTCCCCCACAGCCATGAGTAGGGTTGGGGCGGTTCCCAGCAAGAGTCAATAATGAAGAAAAAACGGCATAAGGTACATTTTCAAATTTCCGTAACCCCTTGAGAGATGTGCCTGTTGAGTTGCGGCATTGCAGCGGCGATTCTTCTAACACGATCCGAAAAATCCCAGGAGTGGTTTCGAGATGCATGATGCATATCAACTCATGGGACCGTTGAATAGAGGCAGCGGCCAGCTACACGACTGCACAGTTCTAGAAGTCTTCACTCCTCAGGTTTCCTGCACGACGGAGGCCCGCATCATGGTCTGAAGTTCCTTTTTTCAACCCTTTTCCCACCCTTTTTTCCTCACTTTTTCTACTTCATGCAGCTTGGGTGCTCCCATTGTTCCTCAAAGGTCAAATACCGGCTTGAATGTTCAGAAAGGGCTGGAGTGAAATTTTCTGCATTTTATAGCTCACTATCTACCAAACATGAAAACGGGAGCAAAAAGGGCAGCTGTGAACAACCTCATTATTTTGGCATGTTCGTTACGACGCCATCTGAACATATTTGACGGCTGTGTTTCCTCACCCAATGAACCGCTACTCTGCTGAACTTCTTGTTCTACGACGCTACACGTGCAGAGCAATGGTCGAGATAGTCTCGGTGTAGCAATACGTACGGTCTAGCTTAAACGAGATAGGGCTTGAGATGGCACGGTAACCGCTCCTCTGCGGTGATATAATCGTAGTCCAGCGAAAAAAATGCGTACTAAGCAGATTATTTGCGTAGGCAATCGTTCTCTGGAGACAAGGATAAATCCAAATATCTTTACCCATGAGGTTGGTGACAACCTTGGGACACAGGTGGGACTGTCTGGCTGACACAGATCACTTGTACTTGCTCTGGTCCGGCGACATGTATGTGGGAATGTACTCGGATAGGCAGTCGATATGAGGCCGTATGATATCGTTTACCACTACGAGACGCTCCATGCAGGACATTTCTTTTATGCAGTACTCTTTGTACGATGTGCGCGTATGAAGAAG
Organism: Mycena venus; assembly: GCA_014462655.1. Lineage (NCBI taxonomy): Eukaryota > Fungi > Basidiomycota > Agaricomycetes > Agaricales > Mycenaceae > Glaucomycena > Glaucomycena venus. The sequence goes on along the minus strand of JACAZI010000005.1, from coordinate 1,651,531 downwards.
TCCGCTCGTGAGCTGCGCCGGGGGTTTTGGGTGTGATGTTGGTATGGCATCACGGAGAGCCATTCAAATTCTTCGACCACGCTGATTGTCGCCGTTCATGCCAAAACGCTTTCCTGTACGTACTGGTGCTTTTCTATGCGGATTGAGAGGCGACAGGGGGGCAATTTTCAACAGCGGACTTTGTAGAAGGTGGTGGTTGCGATCAAATCTATCTGGATGGACGTAATGCGGAGGTCCGCTGCGTGCGACCTGATACAAAGAACAAGTCATGCCCTTGACACCACAGCTCTTCAAAGATGGAAGGGTTATTTGCACATCTGCGGTCCCCCCCTCTCCCACTGATGAATTTGGTCTCGATCTTTGTACTCCTGCTCTCGCAGCAATTCGCAAACGCACTGGCGTTGCATACGAATGTGAGAATGATCCTCTCATTCATCAGTCCAAAGCTCTCACTGCTGACCCTCCGATTCGACACAGGCACTCCAGAGCCGTCAATCAGTCGTGAGGCTATCCTCCAACCGAGTCTCCACACTCGAAGCTGACTCAAGCGCCCACTAGACAATGAGCGTCCCGATCCCTCCCGGGGCGGACTTGATCCAGCTCGTGTCCAACAACGATCGGGCCCCTAACGTCACTTTTGCCTTCGATGCGGACTCGACCGTCATCTCGATCGCCCCCATGACCGATGTCATCAGTTTCTCGTTCGTGGGCACGGCGGTCAGTCGCTGGGCTATCCTCCATCCGAGTCTCCACGGTCAAAGCTGACCTAAGCGCCCATAAGATAACGACCGTCCCCATTCCTACCGGCGCGATCTCGATGCAGATCAAGTTGACGAACTTCGCTGCGGCCCCCGACATCAATATAGTCATCAAAGAAACAACAAACATAGTCGTAGTATCCGGCCTATTTGGAGGCAGCTCTGTCGATATCACTACTTCGGGGCAGGTATCGATGACGCCGGCTCAGGTTGTCGCTTCTATCAATCTTGTCGCCAATATTTCCCAGAACAGTAACGATGTCTTTACTCAACTCTCGACGTCAACCGAGGGTGCTACAGTCCAGACAATGAGCCAGGCTAGTATCCTGTCTTCCTCCAGACCTTGCGCGTGCTGCTCAACGCACATGCTCCGCTACATTCCAGGTTCTTGTTAATGACATCAACACGATCATCAGCAATCTTAACGCAACCGTTACAATCCTCGAGGCTAGTGGCCCTTTGGATACAACCGAAATGGATCACTCTCGGCGTCAGACCGCTGGTGTAACAATCGTCGCGGCCCTGGACAATGTTTGTATTTTTTGCCGCCCACAGACCTCTTACCATTTTGTCTGCAGTTTGTTGCGGTCCACCAGAACTTCCTCGCGACTATAATTGGCAAACATTCGGTCTTCGCACAATTCCAAGTCACTGCGCCCATTGCAGCCGTTCTTCGCAACCTTGAAGTCATCATTGACGTGTGTCGTGCTGTCCTTCATTTATCTAATACAGATTTCTGATGCACCACAGTCATTCGCATTTGCCTTGATCGACGTTATCCCTCAGGAGGCCCGCCGAGCTGTCCAGCCTCAGTTAGGGACCGTTTCGTCTGATAAGTCAGCGTTGGACACAGCTGTGGCAAACACGATCACGGTGTACAATGAGATCTGCATCCCGAGCTCATTGTATCCCATTGTCTTACCTTCTTGCGTGTCAAACGCACTGGCCTCGCATACGAATGTGAGAATGATCCTCTCATTCATCCATCAAAAGCTCTCACCTCTGACACTCCAATTCGACGCAGGCGCTCCAGAGCCGCCAATCAGTCGTGAGGCTATCTTCCATCTGAGTCTCCACACTCGAAGCTGATCCAAGCGCTCACTAGACAACGAACGTCCCGATCCCTCCCGGAACGGACGTGATCCAGATCGTGTCCAACAACGATGCGGCTCCAAACGTCACTTTGGCCTTCAATGTGGGCTCGAGCATCATCTCGATAGCCCCAATAACCGAAATCGCCAGTCTCGAGTTCATCGGCGTGACAGTCAGTCGCTAGCCTATCCTCCATTCGAGTCTCCACAGTCAAAGCTGACTCAAGCGCCCATAAGATAACGACCATCCCTATCCCCCACAGCGCGAACTCGCTGCAGATCACGTTAAAGAACTCCGCCGTGGCCTCTGACGTTAATATAGGCGTCGAAGGCACAATAAACACAGTCCAAGTATCCGGCGTAAACGGCAGCTCTGTCGATATCCTCTTTTGAGGTTGGTGCCAGCTAGTTCCCTAAGAAGATCCTAAAGGTGAGTAGCTGCGCGCCCCTCTCGATACTCGCGAGTTTCCCGCATTGAGGATAGTAAAGTTTCTTAGCCATGTCGGATCCAAGAGCTCAGTCGATAACTTGTACAAGATATGATTTTGTATTTGGGACAGTTGTTTGCATCTCAGTATTTTGAAGTGCTATATTTCAGGCCACTGTTCAGAGGGAAGGAGCGCCGGTACTTGCAGACACCCGAGGTCGGCATTCCGACATGTAATTGGGACTGTGCAATGACATCTAGTGAAACTTAGAATGCAAAAATATGCCTGAAAACCCACGGAAACGAGCGCCGTGATCCTCCCTAATGTGTCCATACTGCATACTGCAGCTACATCTTATATCTCTCCCTCTTTTTTTTTTATTTTTTTTTTTTTTTCGTCTCGCATGTTTCTGAGTGAAGATGTAGAATATATTATGCTTTCCATCTTTAAAATCCATTGATACTAAAAAGCAAGCTCCCGCACGCACTCTGAGCCTCCGGCGTTATGTCCTTGTGGTTGCTTTTCACATTTGCTTCTACCCCTTATTAAAATTACGAATGTGCGTCCGAAGCCATTTGCACTCCGCTTTAGTCCATCAGGACCAAGTACAAATGCACCTAAAATAACAGTGGATGAATCAGGTCCATGATTCAATCAAGAAGAGACGGCTTGGGCCTCTATGAATGAATGGTTCATTTTGATGGGGACCAAACAATTGCCTTCCTCCCTCGACGACTTTCCCGGCGCCGAGCCCCAGGCACTCGACGGGGTCCACGAAGCAGACCTGGTTGGTCGCCGTTGCCTCGGGGACCAATAGGCGCCTAGGCGGTGTGATTCTATGCAGTGGAACCAACTTCTTCGATGTCGTGGGCAATAGTGGCGGTATCAGAGTCTTTCCAGACTGTTTGGAATCCTAATGCCCCCCTAGGCCCGTGCACCGTTCATGAATTTAATCATGAGAATTCGAACCTTTTCACTCTTTCGAGCCATTTTTTTTTTGGTCTATACATACATGAATAAAACTCTTTGACAGAAGTGTTGACCGAGGAAAATGCACGCGAAGGGGAAAGGCTGTCTTCAACCTTATGATCATGTCTCTGGGTGGTGCCTGTGTGAAGATTTCACTGCAGAACTCCTTCCATTCTTATGGCCAGGTAAGTATTATTTCCAGCTCACTTCGCATGCTGCTTGGGGTCCATCCAGGTTCCAAGCGTCTAGAATGGAGGTGACGTGGGTCGCGTAATGTATGGAGTACATCTCCGCTCTTTTCCCCGAATCAACATCTGGAAAATGCCCCATGTCTATTGGTCTATATAGACAAGAGAAGTCTTGATTAGACCAGATAGGTGCTGATAGACACCGGATAGACACGAATAGTAGCGAGGTGCTTCCAGAGGAAGAGATTCGCTGTAATCGTCTAGAATAGAGGACGTGGGCCGCGTAATGTATGGAGTACATCTCCGCTCTTTTGCCCAAATCAAGACATTCGCTGGGATCGTCACTTTCGAGTGGTGGACATTGTAGCTTTTGTAGCCGCTGTTACATCCCACTGTCAGCTTTGTTGCCACGCGCGCGCATGCCGGTTTAGGAAGATCGTCGCTTTTGACGGGCGGACATTGTAGCTTTGTAGCCGCTGTTATATCCCACTGTCAGCTTTGTTGCCACGCGCGCGCATGCCGGTTTAGGAAGATCGTCGCTTTTGACGGGTGGACATTGTAGCTTTGTAGCCGCTGTTATGTCCCACTGTCAGCTTTGTTGCCATGCGCGTGGCGCATGCCGGTTTAGGGAAATTCCCGGCCATTATCGACATCTGACAAACGTTCGCCAACCAACTAACTGACGAGAGTCACATGGCAAATGGAGAAATAAATGAGCCCGGCCGCGGGCCGGTGCTTAGTGACCTGGGACAGAAGTTCGAACTTGAGATTTCGTAAATGGGCTGGGGCAGCCGTGACACCAATTTATCTTTCGTAAATTGTCTCAGACAATGCTAATAAAACTGTTCAGTGTTTTAGGTTACAGAATGGAATTAGAGCACCACGCCAGGAGAAATCCAGAAAGTATATATATAAGTATTCTTTTTCCTTTCATTTCCGTTGCCCTCACCGCAGTGAGTGACCTTACCAACATTCTCAAAATTACACAGTTGTAGATCATTTGAAGTGCACCTACGGGCCCAGTTGGCCGAAGACGGCAAGAGGCGGGTGATCTCATTATCGTGGACCTCGTTCCCACGGCACCCACCCCCAAGCGCCCCACATCCGTAGTAAGCAAACCTCTCCGTAGCTCTGAACGCCGTGGCAAGAGATTCTGGTGGTTGTCTTAGACTTAGAATATGTATTGAGTATCAATGAAATAGGTGTATGTATTTTGAATGTGCAGCGAACGTTGAAAGCAGTCGGAGACCTTCAAATCGCCGATTCTAGCCGACATGCACGGGCCATGTTTGGCTCCACGATCCAGAGATCGCTCGCTCCTTGGAAGACGGTTATAGCAGGGGAACCTATTAACAATACGGCTGCAGACAGCATATATGTTGCACTACATCAAGGTTCGATTTTCCCTGATGCAGTAGGCTTGGGTGGGATCGGACGTCCAGCACCAAAATGCCGGCTGCATATGATACACATTGGAGGGAGGACGCAGGTGTTGAAAGAGCTGTGTTCGAGCAACGTAAAAAGCAAGGGCCACTGCGAGAAATTGGTAAGAGTATTCTGCGGCGTGCTGGCATGGGCGACGCGGCTTCCTTCACGCTGTCCTTCGACAGAATTGTGGATCATGTCAGTGAGAGTATTCTGCGGTGTCCGACCGCCCCGCAGCCTTTGCCGTTGTACGTACGGCCAATTCGCGAGAACGTCTCGTAAAGCAGGAGGCCAATTGGACTGCGTAGAACTATAGCAGCATGAATGCATGAACTTGCATAGGGCCAGCCGCGTGTGCAGGCCGGCTGGTGTCATCCTTTCTGAATGGAAAATGGATTTATAACGAGTACCCCGTCACGCACTTATTTTCGAACTCTGCAAACGGCGAAATGAACTGGTGGTGCATTCGAAAGCCATAAAAACGGACGGAGATTCCAACATTGCTTCAGTACCAAGCCCCCCACTTAGTATTTCCCCCATGAAGCTTTCCATTGCCGCTACACTCGCCACTCTCGTGTCCCTCGCCATTCCCACTTTGGCGCAGTTGACGCCGGCTCAGATTGTCGCCGGTATCAACCTCGTCTCCAATATTTCCCAGAACAGCAACAATGTTCTTACTCCACTCTCGACGTCGACCGACGCTGATACAGTCATGGCTATGAGCCAGGTTAATATCACGCTTCGAAACCTTGCGCGCTCTGCTCAATGCACATTCTCTGCTACATTCCAGACTCTCGTTAATAATTTCAACTCGATCATCAACGATGTCGGAGCACTCACTTCGGGCCTCGAGGCCACTCCCCCTATCGATGTAACCGGAACGGCCCACTCTCGACGTCAGACCGCTGGTGCGACCATCGTCGCGGCCCTGGACAATGTGTGTATTGTTTGATGTCCACCGACCTCTTACCATTTTGCCTGCAGTTCGTCGCGGTCCACCAGGCCTTCCTCGCGACGGTCATTGGCAAGCACTCGATCTTCGCACAATTCCAGGTCACTGCACCCATTGCAGCTGTTCTGCGCAGCCTCGAAGCCGCCATTGACGTGCGTTGCGCTGTCCTTCATTTATCCGATGCAGATTTCTGATACACCATAGTCATTCGCATTTGCGTTGATCAATGTGATTCCTACGGAGGCCCGCCGGGCCATTGAGCCTCAGTTAGGGTCCGTTATGTCTGATAAGTCAGCGTTGGACACTGCTGTGGGAAACACAATCACGACATATTCGGAGGTCTGCGTCCCGAGCCCATTGTATCCTATTATCTTGCCTGTTTGTTCGTCTGCGTAGGTGCACTCCCACCTACCTGGCTAGTGGAGATATTTCCCTTGTGTCTTCAATTTTGATTACGAATTATGCATGTACAACCAATCTTCGGACTGCCGTCAGCGGGCTTTTCAGCCAACCAATCCCTTGCGATTACAGTCTTCGAGCCTGCGAATGCGCGTCGCGCGTCCTCGCGCACAGAACTGCACTGCTTCGACCAAATGTTCAATCCAAGTAAATACCTTCAGAAAAAAATGGGCCTCACGCGTCACCGGAACGTTTGGCCGAAATGGTAAAGTCGCTCTCAAAAGTCTAATTTTGGATGGGGAGCGGGAGGGAGAGTCTGGGGGGAAAAAAAAATTGGATGCCTTTTTCAAGGATGCTTAAAATTGTTCTTGACAAGGCCCAAAAATCACTTTTCACCTCAAGCGTGAAATTTTGTCGCAGTTCTAGAGGGATTCTATTAAGATTATGTGCCCAATTCGTGGACACCTGTTTGGTCCCGGACTTTTCCGAACTCCTCCTGATTTGGGCACCTTTTCCCACACTCCCCTTTTAACCGGCACCGACCACGTCGCCTTACGCCGCCTCCCTCAATCACCACCGCCAGCGCCCTTCAGCATCTGCCGGCTGCACCGTCGCCGCGTACCGTTGCCGCCAGTGCTCAGCTGCACACGCGCCCCGCTCCACGAACGCGCCGCTCCTACAGCTGCCGCCATTAAGCTCTTCTTTTCCACAGCCGCCAGCACCTGGGCCTGTGCTGCCCGCCACGCCGCCGCATGCGCTCCCGCTCCGGCTAGCGCCCTCACTCACCCTACGCCCACTCCCCCTTCACACCGTCCCGCCAATCTCCCCTCGGTCCTGGGCCGCCCGCAATTGCCCTGGCGACCAGAGCGCCACGCCGTATCTGCCTCCTCCCTCCGCCACCGGCGCCGCTTTCGCCAACACAACCCCCGCCGCCTGTGCCCTTTGCCATCGCCCCGGTGGACGTACATCGTCGCTACCTGTGCCCCTCGCCATCTTCTCGGTGGAGGTACGCCGTCGCAGTTACATCGTATGACCGTCATCGCGGAGTATGCGTGTCAAACGGGCTTCCATGCGCCGTCCTTTCACCGTGCCTCATTGCATGAGGCTGTGATGAACTCTTGCGGCCCTGACGACCGCGGCGTCGGTTGGAAAGCCGTATTGCAAGGTCTTCATGATTTGAGGTGCGCATACCTCTCTGTATTTTTCGTATGTTAAAACCTGCTTCGGTGCTGCAATCTGAGGTCGCTCGGGTATTTTCCTCGCTCGTGATTCTCCATCCAAATTGTGAATCTATCCCAAAGGCCAAGTCACTTGGTCTTCATCTTTTTTGTTTGCACGGGTCTCTTTTCCATCCGAGGTCCGCACTCTGTGCTTTGTGCTCTTTATGCCCGGTTTTTTTACCTCTTCCATTCTGCGGCCTCAATTCAATTCCCTCCTGGCGAAGCTATCCATGGTAAGTTCAATATCTACGGCCACCAACTCACCATCACTCCGGCTGCTTGGGTCCCGATTTCCGATTCCGGTCTTCTCTTTTGCTCCCGTTGTTTCCTTGTCTTCAACGGCCGGCCTCCTACGGATGAGTGCTGAGTGTATCCCGGCGTGCGATATACAAGTCTTTGATGTAAGGCGAGGCTGCGCGGTAACACACTGCTCTGAAATCTGAATTACTCTGTTATTAATTATGTGCCAAAAGCGCTTGTTTTTTCTACTAGCTGTGTACCCGCCTTCCATGCGACTCAATCAATCCTTATTTTTGCGCGAAGCGCAAGCGGAGTTCACCCGTGGCGAGAGTGCGAGGTCCAGGAAGCAGACAAACTACAATGGAGAAGGAACAAAGAGGCGCCAGTGGTGAGTGGCGAGTGCTCTGAACCATTTTCTTTTTCCTCAATTACTAACGACTACGCCACCTTTGAGGGTACGCACTCTCCTTCCGGCCCCGCCCTTTCATTGTGTCCCCATGAATGTTGGCCGCTTCAAGCGCGGTTGGTCGAATTTGTGCATGCGAGTCTTCCGCGAGGGAACTGGATGATGACTTTTGCTTGTGATTTTTTCCTTTTCAGATGTACTCACATGCAACCCGTGACCCGTAGTGCATGCCGGACACGACTCGTGCGCACCACTAGCTTAGCTAGTCAAGACCTCGTACTGGCAAGTAATTTTCTTACCTTTCTTATGACTTCTCTCTTCGTTCCGTTGCCTTGAAGCGCATCAGCTACCATCCGATACGCTGGGCTTTGGCCCTGCGGAGGCGCTACAATCGATGTTTGTCTATGATAGCCGCGCTCTTCCTCAGGAAATTCTCAGGAAATTCTTTGTGAGCACATCGTTTCCCTATACTTTCTACTTCGTTTCACTGACTTTTTTTCTCTCTCAACCTCTCGCGTAGAAGCAACAGGCGTCCCACCGTCTACAATGCAGTATAGTATCGCTGTCTTTTTCATTTTCCTTCATTATACCCGATTTTTTCACGAGACGCCAATGACCCGTCAAACCCGTCAAACGGACGGGAAAGGGTACCGCGTCAACGGGTCAAGCCGTCCCGTACCTGTTTCCTCCTGGTGCTGGCTCGAGTTCCAGACGGGCAGGTAAAAACCCATCCGTCCCGTCCGTCGACCTGTCAAAAACGGTGACGGGTTGGAGCCCTACTAGGACATGTCCGACAAACGGCGACGCGACGCCCGCAGCGGCCCGCTAGCACGAGGCTTCAACGGGGGCATCAATGTGCGTGAGAGTCCTCGAGTTTGAAACTTGTTCTCCAGATTAAGTACGCATTCGTCGTGTCTTCGTTTGGCTTCTGGGTCGGCGGCAATTGTCCAAAATCTGGATTATGGAAAGTGCCGTCAGGTCCAGACAGAGGTACCAGGTACCCGTAGGGCCATAGTATCGACGGGTCCCTCCCTAAACATAACCCACTCAGATGAGTCGGCTAACCCGTTGGTGTGTAAATCCCAAGTGGAGCCTTTCCCAGCCGCGGCAAACCCGCAACTGCTACCGTTGGACCACATGGAAAGAATCCAAGCAAGGCCTTCGCTTTGTAGACTGATGTCCAGTGGCGCGATCGCATCCCCAGGGCGGCCACTAAAGCGCAGGTCACGTAGCTGTCAAGTTGCGAACACTGTACGGCACAGATTCTAAAGGTGCCGAACCGCTAGTGGTGCACGAACGCACCGTGTGATCTTCTCCGCCCATGGTAAAGAACCTCTTGGATATGAGACAAGTTTGGGCCGAAACCTAGGCAGATGCAGGGCGGAAAACGCAGAACATACTGGTAGGGGTGTCTACTGATAAATTTGATTTAGGCGAGAGGGAAGGGTCTGTGTGACAAAAATTAGACACCAATCAAAAACAAAACAACCTTCCCTGCCATTGCCTGTGAGTAATCCTGATGCAAGTAGTATGACGATTTTTCCCGGGACGGGATTCCTGACATTCAACGCCAGCTATACGGGGCACGATTGCACTCCAAGGTAGGTCAGACCCGAGCTCTGGCTAACGGCCCCTTGGGGGATCTGAAACCTAGAGCTTCAGTATTACGTCGCTGTCGATTCCCATCGGCAGTACTCGGAAGGTGGTTCAGGTCTCTGGATTGGGCCGACGAAGAGAATAGCAAAGTATTTTGAGCGGGCCTCCTATCAGGTATGGCCTGGGTGTGCGAATCGCCGCCAGAGTGGACATTAATCGTGTCTTAATTATTATTATTATTATTACTCGTATCTTAAGCAGATGTGGTGAATCAGATTGTCTCTGTGCTCCCGATATTTCCCCATCTCGACATCTTCTGCTGGCAGCTGACCCTCATCAAGAATTGAGCTACGTGCCAGGGAGCCTGGGGAAATACAGAATCCCGATCAGCCACTTAAGGCCCGTTCAAAAGCCAGGACACGGCGGATTGTTCGCACGTCCTCCTTTCTCCACCCCATCATCCATAGCACTCTTGCCGCTCCCCCAATTCTCGCGGGTTTGCGCACAGTCTTCAACAATCGGCACCTCAAGGCTTCACCGTCGATATATTCTGTGAACACTCTGTCAAGGGAGGAGTCCACGCCTCAAGGCTCGCTATACTGAAGGCATCGATGCATCGTGTTCGCAATCATCAAGTCTCTCAAGCAGTAGCACTGTCCCGCCGTCAACCCAGTCCGCTGTGAAGGTTTCAATATTACTCAAGAGTGCCTCCTTCGCACCTTCTGTCAATTGGTTCCAGGTTAAACTTGCCCATCAAGTCGCGCCCCGGTCACAGGCAGACAAACTTAATTTGACAAAAGTTGGTGAGTCGAAATCGTTCTTTTTTTTTACATGAGTTGTTGTTATAAAATACTGTAACTTATCAGCTGCACGATGGATATTTAATCTTGGCCTGATTAATACTTCTGAATAAATTCAGATTATTCTCTTTTGTTTATCAAGATTAAGCTGGAATTTTCATCAAGGTTACATTCTGCCAGGATTAATATAGAATTCTTCGGTCAAATTAGATTCTACTACTGGTACTAACTTGCCTTGTAAACTTTACCGCAACTTGTGTAAAAAAATAATCTTTTCAACACAGGAACTTGTGTCAAAAAATTAATCTTAATCACTGATATCACTGTCTCGTCAAACACCGATTGAACATTTCAAGTTTTTCAGTGAAAAAACTAGTGAAAAATGTTTTGAATTTTACAGTGATTTTTCACCAAAAAAGTGAGTGAAAAACTTGAAACATTTTTGTGAACTTTTTGAACTTTGTGGAAAATTTCTAAAAAATTTCTGAAATTGTTTTTAAGTTCAAAAAAGTCATAAAAATGTTTCAAGTTTTTCACCCACTTTTTTGGTGAGAAATTGCTGTACTCGGTCCCATCAAAAGTTTCCGCCGCTCCGAAAAAACATTTACCATGAAAGGACAAATCTTCATGGAATAAAACAACACATGATTGTTGAAGTACTATACATATGGGCCTTCCATGTGTGCAATTAGAATCCAGGATGTCCACCCTCTGCATCAATCACAGCATGCACAACTCTTAGCATCCAATCAATATATTTGTCAACTTCCTCCACTAAAATTGACTCCCAAACCTCAGCTATGGGGTTGATGAGCCCCTCACATGTTTTAGGGTGGTGTAGTGCTTGTGAGAGACAACTTTTGAGTACGTGCCAAAGCTGTTTCATGGGAGAAATATCAGGATTTTGTGTAGTGTTTGGATGTTGAAGTAGCATGCCAACCATGGCAGCGGTTTAGGCAGCATATTCCCAGCCTATGCAGTACCAATAACCCAGTTTTTTTGTAGCAGAGTACCAATTGGATCATAAAGATGCTGGTGTACCATTTGGAAGGTAATTTTCAAAGAAAATGATGTAGGGATGTGAGAATTATGATCGGCGGAAACTTTTGATGTGACCTAGTAAAATTCAAAACATTTTTCACTAGTTTTTTCACTGAAAAACTTGAAATGTTCAACCGGTGAAACTCACCTCCAAGTTCCGCTTCAGATAGCGGCATTTGAATCTCAAGCTCAGTGTTGGCATAGCATTTCAACTACCTGTGTGGTTTATCTTGTGTTCAACCATTTTGGTGCACTGTCCCTTGCTCACAAATGACTTGATAAGTCCAAAGTAGTGCTAACCTCATGAATGGGCAAAAACAAACCCAACAGCACAATGTTCAGGAGAGTTATTACCCCCTAGAGACATGGTCAGATGGATAAATGTCAAAAATTGGCCCTCTGAACCTCTATGGGCTCACATGACACTTACTTGTGCCAATTGATGGTAAACACAAATTTTGGTGGTAACTAATGTGGCACATATACTGTATAAAAAGTATTTCCAGGCAACTCATGTCTAGATTGCCATTTTTGCCCTAAAACTTCCCTCAAATCAGGGAATACTAACAACTTTTGTTGCCTGCATATCAGTAGGTGCAACTTCTCACTCTGATCCTGGAACCAGTCATCTGCATGTAACTCAGTGCCTGCAATCATGTATGTTGCAACTACCATACCTTCAACATCTTTCACTCAACCAGCCTTTCTCAACTTCAACTTGAATATTTTTGAGTCAGTCAGCAGTTGCGGAATACCAGGAGTTCTGATCTGGACCACTGGGTTGAACATTTCAAGTTTTTCAGTAAAAGAAACTAGTGAAAATTATTTTGAATTTTACAGCAATTTTTTCTAGTGAAAACCCAAGTGAAAAACTTGAAACTTTTTCATGACTTCTTTTCAGCACTTTGCCAGAAAGTTTTCACAAGGTTCAAAAAGGTCAAAAAAATGTTTCAAGTTTTTCACCCACTTTTTTGGGGAAACATTGTTAGAAAATTCAAAACATTTTTCACCAAATTTTCAGCACAAAATTTGAAATGTTCAACCAGTGGACATTGATAGTTCATGACCATATTTATGAAATAAAATTAGCAAAACTTAAATTTGAGTGGTCATGACCCTATACTATTTTTTTTCCGTTCAATTTGGAAGTCACATGCCATGCACCCCTCTATTGGTATCAAAAAATGGTTGGGGTCACGCATCATGGCAACTGGTATTAAATGCTCAAACTGTCACGCAGGCCTCAAAACTGCCTGAAACGTGCAAAAAAGGCGAAAAATAAGTTGGAGTTTCAAAATTTTTGGTCATGTGATGCCAAAATTTGGCTGCTCTCAAATTATCGAATTGGTCAAACCATGTCATGTGTCATGAGGGGGTTTGAGTTGAATGAAAAAATATGGTACACACTAAAAATGTGAAAAATTGAGTAGTTTTTACACAGTATATTGCCCATACTGATACCATCTGATGGCACAAGTGACTTTTGCTCATCTAACTTGGTGGGCAAAGTTAACTTTGAGCAAATTTAAGTAACTTCAGGTAATGGAAAGTAAAAACAAGTAGGAAGCAAAGAATGAATAGGTCAATGTCAACATGCTTGCTTTGTGTCTTTACAGATGACCGCACTGACCATCAAGTTTGTTTCCTTCCACCAAAAGCTGACTCTGGCAATGTTCAGCATTCTGTGAAATTTTTTCTCCCCTTCAGAACGTATCCCAAATCCCTGCCTTTCAACATTTTTGGACATACACCTGCACCACAGAGTTGCAGTGTGTGAATAGTCCTCATCATGATATCTAGGAAGTGAACTCAGATGTCTCACAGAATGGCTTGCAGTATTATCCTCCATAATATCTGCAGCCATTATCCCGGCTTCAGCTCACTCCTCAGCCTGCACCCCTTGAAACTCAGCCAAAGTTTAACATGTACAAGACAACCCTCCACTTTGCTCCAGTCTGCCAGAGTGCAAGATGAAGGGAGCCGTCAACTTTTCATTTAACATAATTTGTGTGGTTGGCAGTGTCGAGCTCTGCATGCAGCTGTGCCTGGATCTAGTTCGATTGCCAGAATGCCCGAGTTCATGCCTGATGTCAGCCTGCAAATGCCACGACCTCGGCTTCATGGCGTTTGAACGGCGTGAGACAGACACTTGCTATGGCATTTGCCATGGTGTTGCATAGACGTTTGCCATTTTCTTTGTTCTCTTTGTCAGTGTCGGAATTTGGTACACTTAGCGCAGCCTGATACCAGCGATCATCCTGTCATCATTTCAACCTTGTGATTCTCAACTTTGTCTCAACATTTTTGTTCTACTCCCTCCCAATTCCCTTCAAAATTTATCCAGACTCCTGGGAGTTGGTTCTAACGTAGCAGCTATGTTTTCTCCAGCTGCCCAGAACATTGTGGAGGGTATGGATTCCAAGCGGGCACCCAAGGCTCAAGCAGCGTGAGAAATAAATTTGCTACACTGCAGGGAGTCAAATGAAACAAAAACTAGGGGTGGGGAACTCTCTCAGTTTTCGGTTGAAATTCAGAATCAGTTTGCTTTCTCACGGCGACAAAAAAGGAACAAAGAGAATGGCAAACGTCTGTGCAACGCCATGGCAAGTGTCTGTCCCATGCCGTTCAAACGCCATGAAGCTGCAGTCGTGGCATTTGCAGGCTGTGTCAACCTGTCCAATGTACTGTAGATCTTTACACTTCTATTGTAGTTTTTACTATTTGATCCATACATTCTTTCACATTCAATAGATTTGGATTTCACTCATGTTCCTCATCACCTGCTGCCAGCCCCTGTTGTTCTCATACTCATGTGTTCACTTTGAACTTGTCATTTTGGAGCCCACTGTGAGGGTCTTCAACAATTTCTCTGGACTGCAGCCCTTGTCCTCATTGCTTTGTCATTCTTGCCCCTGTTTCCTTGTCCCAACTTGCCTTGTTCCCACCTTCACCCCATACTTCATTCTCATGTTCCATCACATCCCCAGCATTGCTGTCATCCCCTTGTTCCCACATCAAATCGCTCTTGGACTCTGCAGTGCCGTCATTCCCATCTGCATATAGCACCAATGCTACAATCTCTCTTCTAAGTGAGCTTATCACACAGCTCATTCATGTGCCCACACTTTATCTCCAATCAACCTCTGTCACCCCTGCCTTGCTTCCCTTTTCACTGTTGCGGAAATTGTCCATGCCATGCCACCTGTTCATATGTGTCTATTGCAGTGATGCCAAGCATGCAATTAAGGCTTGTCCACTTGTTTCCTCGGACATTTGTGCCAGTCTCTGTCAATGTAATCCTTGCAGCAGAGTGGTCCTGCTGTCTGGATTGTATGTTCTGCAGTGTTCCTGGTCCCAATCTCCATCACCGCATTGTTACATGCCTTTGGCAGAACCTGAATGCTGTGCATTCATCCCTTTTTGAATCTCCTGCCACTGCACCTTGTCCCGCTGTTGCCCCATCTCCACTGTCATTTAACAGTGCTGTCTGTTGTGCTGTACCTACTGCTCCAGCTCCCTCTACTTCACCTCATATGCCCACATCAAGCACAGTTGATCCTGACAAAGCTCGTATTGCAGAAATTGAGTGTGAGATCACTATGCTTCATGCATGCTGTGCCACTGCCAATTCTGCTTTGAAACCCCAGCTAACACAGTCTACAATGCCCTCAACTTCCTCCCCCCTTCCTTCCATGTTTAATGCAGTTCCCACTTCATCTCCCTCACCACCTACATCATTTAATTCAGTCTTTGCTCCTAATGGCAACTTAGTTATGGCTTCTGCACCACTGCCACAATCTTCGCCACTATCTACACAGCTGTGTACCACTGTTCACAGCAATGCACTCAGTCTTGATGCCTTGCAGCTTAGCCATTCATATGACAAACTTGTTGCATTTCCCCCACACACCTGCACCAACATCCTCACCACTGCCACACATTGTTCTTGCACTCAGTTGCATCCTCATTGACTTGTTCCTTCACCTTCCTTGCTGCCACCTTTCCCCAGTTTCTTTTATTTTTCAGCCTCCTTTCTTGCATCCACAGTTCAGTTGGGAGGACCCCCCACTTTGATGGACCATTCCTATTTTTTCAGTTCCCTTTTTTTACACCTTTCCACCTTGTACTCCAGTTCCCTATGCTCTTGTGTCGTTCCTCGTGTTGCATCCCTGTTTATATCATTGCTGCCACTCCCAGTGACTGAGGATGGTCACATTTTCAGTTGGGAGGAAATGTTGAGCTCTGCACACAGCTGTGCCTGGATCTAGTTCAATTGCTGGAATCCCTGAGTTCATACCCAAGCTCATGTCTGAGTTCATTTATCTCAACCTGTCCAATGTACTGTAGATCTTTACACTTCTATTGTAGTTTTTACTATTTAATTCATACATTCCTTCACATCCAATAGATTTGGATTTCACTCATCTCCCTCATCATCTGCTGTTGTTGCTGAGCTCCAGGACCGTTGGACCACCTCATACTCTTGCATTCACTTTGAATGTCAGCAGAAAACCCATCTGAGAAGGGAGGGAAATTTAGAGCTAATTGCAG
This sequence comes from Mycena venus, assembly GCA_014462655.1. Lineage (NCBI taxonomy): Eukaryota > Fungi > Basidiomycota > Agaricomycetes > Agaricales > Mycenaceae > Glaucomycena > Glaucomycena venus. The sequence goes on along the minus strand of JACAZI010000005.1, from coordinate 1,635,467 downwards.
TACTGAAGGCACACACAGAAAGATTACCATTTTGGGCAAATTTCAATCCTTACAACCAATTTGCCCATATCTCTGTGAGTTCTTCATGGATTGTCATAAAGCCTAGCTAGATAATTTTTACTAATTCATATGCAGTTAGTGCTAGAAAGAAATTCAAAAGAATATCATATTTGGAGGCCAAGGGGATAGAAAACCCCTCAGGGCACAAATTCAGGTTAGCATGTCCATTGTCTGATGACACCCGTACCTGTAACACTGCAGTAATTCGGGATACTGTGCCGAACACTACTGATGAAGCTGAACCAAATTGCTTGATCAGTGCACACAAGTCACTAAGAGAGAAGGAAAAAGCAAGAGTTGAGACAAAAAAAACATGTGCAAACAACTTTGGTTCAAACCAGTTTAAAGCATCATTAACTGGTTTAAACCATCTTGCTTAAACAGATGGTGATTATAGGAGGGTTGTTCAAACCAAGATAGTTTAAACCAGGCTATTGTTGGAGATGATATAGTTTAAACCCAAACCATGCTGTTGCTGCAGCAGGAGAGAGAGCAGTAAGGAGTTAAACCTTATGGAGAGAGCAATAAACATGTGCAAACTGACAAGCACTGCTGAATGAGCAAAATCTTGAAGAACAGCTAATTACAATTTACAGCCTTATATGAAAGAATTTTGCCTGGAATCGAAGATATGATTCTGATATCTATTAACAATGAATTGGAACACAAATTCAATTGGGTATTTGTTGCTTGCTGTGGGAGTGCAACTTGCCCTGCTCATTGCCTTCAGCAGCCTTCCCATCCCATTCTGATTTGAGGTGTCAACCACATTAAGATATAAATAAAGGAACTATATACAGTACATGATCCAGTGCACCTGGGAGGGGCAGATCCAAAGAGAAGAAAGACTAAGGTTCTCCGGTCCTGAGGTGCATCTATATACAGATCAGAGGCCACCTGATCAGAGTGAGCTACAGTGATCCTGGGCTTGATTGCAGATGGTGTGCCAACCAGACTTATAGGTGGGGACCTGTTGCATAGACAAGTGGATGTGGTTGTTGTAAGCAAACTCCATGGCTGGTAGGAGCTCATCCCAGTTGTCCTGTTTGTAGCTAGTGAAAAGCCAAATGAATTGGTCAAACTCCTGGTTAACATGTCTGACTGTCAGTCTGCAGGTGGTAAGCAGTGGAGGTCACTGGCTTGATGCCAATAAGATGCCAGAGCTTGGTGGTGAACTCCACAATGAACTGCTGACTCCAGTCAGAAATGTACTTCCAAGGGGTGCTGTAGTGCTTCCAGATGTTTTTATAGAACAGACAGGCAGCACCCTTGGCACCTAGCTGGGTGTGGCACTCAATGAAATGTGCCTGCTTACCCCCAAGACATATACCACAACCATCACTGCATTGTATCTGTGCACCTCCAAAAGCTTGATGATGAAGTCAACTGACACAGTGTCCCACTTCTCAGCAGGGACCTCTGTGGGATGGAGCTCATCAACCAGTAGCTTCCAGAGTGCCTTAGTGCAGCAGCACAGATCACAGGTGGCAACATACCAGCTGAGGTGTCAGGACATCTAGGGCTGCCAGTAGTTCCAGGAGACAAGCTCTAACATCTTGAAGCAACTAGAATAACCAGCCACCCATGTATCATGGTGCAGCTCCAGGATCCAACAGCAGAGGTCCTTATTCCAGGGGACCACTACCTTCTCCAAAGCCAGAATGGATCCTGATTACAAGTGATCTCTGTTTAAAGACAAAGCTGAGTGAAGGAGAAATGATGAAAAGACACAGAAGCTGTGTTGCATCCTCTTGGCAGCTTTATGATGTAAGCGCCATTATCAGGGTTAGACCACAAACCAAGTCCAAGGCATGTGCTAAGAAAAGATGTTTTCAAGATTCATATCAATCTGGAAGCAAAATGCCATGGCATTCAATACTGTACTATTTTGACTGAGTGTTCAGGTGACACGTGACACAGCTGACTGAACTGAACACTTGGGTCACTGGTGATGGTGACATTGAGATTTTGGGGCCCAAATGGGCTCAAAAATGCAAAATTTTCTGGTCCAGTATTTGCTGGACTACTGCATATGGCAATATTCCCATGATTGCTGAGGAATGAACACTTAGGAAAATGAACACTGAAGGTGATGCGTGACACCCTATGAATACTTGGTTGAAATAGTACAGTACTTTAGCATCTTAGAGAATTCCAACTGACCCAGATTCTTGGAACAAAGCTCTACTCATTATGATGTTCATGTACATGAAAGGATTTATGAAAAGACTTGCTGGTGGGCACACAGGACGTGACTTTGTTCGGACCATCATTTGGACAGTGTTCTGGCATATGGGGCATGTGATCCATTTTGCCTGAACCTTGTAGCACCTTTGACCCTTGCCACACCATGCCACTTGAACAACTCATACTCAAATGAAACCTAACTTTTTTTTTGCCCAGCTCAGAAAAAACACCTAAGGGTAGTCCAATATAAAGCTGATAAAGCTGACAGGCAGCATGGCCCACTACTAGAATTTGCTGTATCTGTCACCACACAGCATAAGACTCATCCCTGCTGGAGTTCCAAGTAGCACCATTGCCAACAGTATTACAGATAGGAAAAACACAGTAGATTGTTCTCCGAAATATGGATATATGTAATTCACACATGATTATCTTGAAGAGAAACAACAGTTTTACTTGAATACAAAATTCACACTTGAGACTTGGGCCCTCACTGAACTTAGAGGGCATATTTTCGGAAATTGGAGGTGATAAATACATGGTCATAACTGCTATAGAACCCAGTTAACTGCTATGGATTAATGGTAGCTTGGATTTTGGGCCAGAAATAGTGATAGTGGATAGATACAAAGTATAAAAGATTGGGATGCATTAGGAGGATGGCAAATTCATCAATGGCAAGTCATATTGAGATGCTGTTAATCCTGCTAAAAAAAAAAAGCAGGACACAGACAGAGATCATAACATCAATCAAGTTGAGACTGGCAATTCCAGATGACTGAACCATAGCAAAATTGCAGAGCTCAGTGCTAGCCATGGTCTAACACAGCCACATTCGAGGTCAATCGGCTGGTATAATCCTGCTAATGAAGAAAACTATTAATCGAGATGACTGAAAGGGGTTTAGTGAGCACCATAGGTGGTGAAACGGATGAGTACAGATGACGTGTAAGCATGATTATGAACAGGAGAGCCGGCCATTGTTCAGCCGAAGAGCAGAGGCATCAGTGCTTACGCAAAAAAGCGTCGACGAAAATGTGATCTTTCACCAGGCAGTTAAAATAGGGCGCCCTAAAACCCTTACCTAAAGGTAGCGGGAATAATGCTACCTACTCCTACCCAAAATTTCAACTTCATACCTATTCTCCTCACTGAGATACAGATTGATGCAGGTGAGAATACTGAAACCCTGAACACTGGCGAACTTTTTTGGTATTCCGAACTACCTAATTTGGAAACCCACATGATTCTTGCACTATATCAATTCCCCTCATTTGGGGCTCCATGTTCATATTTTTCTTTGATTTTTTGAACAGGAATCTGGAGAGATATGGACTTCCCAAAGCCGCAGGGTTGCAGAGGAAAAACCCTGTAACACGGTATCACAGCATGAACAAAAAGTCCATGCCTGCGTTTCCCGTCAAAGTCCGGACTTTTCCGAAAGTCCTCCCGATTTGGGGAACTTTCTCACACTCCTTTTTTCGCTCACCCACGTCCTCCACAGCGCCGCCTGCCCATCGTCCGTCGCCTCCCTCAAGAACCATTGCCTGTGCCCTTCGGCATCTGTCGCTGTCCACCGTCGCTGTCCGCCGTTGCCGCCCGTCGTCGTCACTAGCGCTTAGCTCCAGCATCCTGCCACTCGCACTTGGCATGCCTTCCGCTACGCCGTCTCGTCCCACGGCCATGCCGCTCTTACGGCTGCCACCACCAAGCCCTTATCGTCCGCTGCCCCAGCCTCCCGCCGCCCACCGCCACCACTAGCTATTAACCAGTCCTGCACCTGCCATGCCGCCGCTCGGCCTCGGACTCTCGTCCCCTAAGCCGCCCTGCCCGAGAATACAACGACGCCGCCTGCACGGTTGCCGCCACCGTGCCCTGCCCTCCACCGCCTCCGCCAGCACCTAGTCGCGCAGACGCCTGCGATGCCGTCGCACCTGCGTTCACTCGGCTTGCGACCCCACCACCCAGCCCGCGCCCGCCCTGCCTTCGCACCGTCCCGCTCAACGCCCTCGAGCCAGTGCCGCCTGCCGTCGCCGTGGCTACCAGAGAGCCACGTTGCGTCTTGCTTGCCACCACCACCTGCACTGCTCTCGCCAGCACCATGCCCTTTGCCATCTCCTCGGTGGACATACACCATTGCCGACCTCCATCAGAATGGACATCCGCCGTCGCTCCAGCTCTTAGCCAATCGCGCGCGCCCATGCCGCCGCTCAGCCTCTCGCCTCCGCCTTGCTCGTCCCCACCCTGCCTTCCGCCTTTCGGGCCGGCGCTCCACGCCGCTGCCGCCGCAATGAGAACGACTACAATGAGGACCCAGAGGTGAAGGACGACGAGGGGTATGAAGAGGCTGGCCGCACGCCGTCGAATTGGAGCCAGTCCATCCATATCAGGTACGTTCTCTTCAAAGTCCGCTTTCCTTCTTCACTCGCCCTTTCCCTTCCCTTCCCAATTCCGATGATTTATTCCTCTTCCTAACTATCTACACAGCTACCCCGCATCTCTTCGCTTCTTTGGCGTGCCACTGACGACGCGATCTCATACACACACCCGACGTATGGACCTACCAAGATGCGATTCTTCCATGCAGATAGGCCGCAACTGCAAACAACAGCGCGTGTCTGCCCCTTCCAATCGCCCGCCACCCTGTGCGTTGGCGAAGCTCTCTTCTTTCACACATCCACCTCAAGTCGTCCATGACCCTCATCGCGCTACTGCGACCCTCAACGCGTGTCCAGCTCATCGTCACGCGCATGCTCCGCCCTGCCTCTCGTGGCACTACACTCTTTGGCGGTCGCCCATCTCCCCTTGTCCTCTATAGCACGTCTCGCGGCTCACGTAACCTGGGGCCGACTCAGTAGCGACCACATTCACGTTCGCACGGGAAAACCAGCGAGCTGCGCCCACAGGCCTGGCATCACCCCGTTTCCCGCTGGTTCCCCAGCCCCTGCTCTACTTCTCTGTTGTCTTCCCTTACCCCGCCCACGTCAAGATTACGATTTTCTAGTCTACTCATATTACGCCTACTGGACAATCTACTCGGTACTCGTCTCATGCGTGAATTGCCTTCTACCCAATTCTGTTGCATGCTACCCCCAATAAATGAATTCTGACCTTTCTAACGCTGTCCTCCAAGTAAACAAAAAACATTCAAGATAGTTCGGTCGGAAAATTGCGCAAAAACACTAAGGGCTGTGGCCTCACTACCACCACTACCACCACCTTACCGCCCCTCCACCTCTGCAGCGCTCCTCGACGTTCACTTCGTGATTCCCCTCTTCGCGTCCCTCCAGCCCTCATCCCAATATCCACCTGCCCGTCCTTCTGCAGCGTTCCCAGAGCCATGGACGATACCACCTCTGTCAATTATTTTCCTTCCAGTTTGCTTCCCTTTTTGACGGTCACATTGCTCTCTAGTGAAACGTCCCCCGGCTTCCCTCTCCTCGAGCGCGCGCCACATAGCAAAGTTTTTGTTCTAGTCACCAATCTTTATTGATCGGGAAAGCCCCCGGGAATGGAAGGGGATTGCTCGGTGGTTTTTATGAACGTTCGATTCCTGCGCCGCAAAGAATCAGTTTCATAGACATCTTGGTCGAAATTTAAATAACCATAGACATGCCTGCTGACCATATTATAGTTCTTTCGTGTTTGGTGCGTCCGGCGCCGACTCAAATCTTCCCGCCGCAGAGCTAAAACTCGTCATTGTCATGTTGTATACCTTCCTTCCAGGCCGTCCCCCCCCCGGCCTCCCGATATATCGCCTTCATTCGTTAGCGATGACCTCAAAACACTCCTCCTTACGCATGCACCGCTCCTCGCCACGTGTTGCATGGCTCCCCTGCTAGTGATTTCTGGCTGCCAGCGCCACTGTCGCCTGAACGCCCCCGCCGCAGCTCTGTCTCAAGACTCCAACGTGGTTATTGCACTTCGGATTCAACTCATGCGCCGATATTCTATTCCCCCGTCCAGTCCCACCGCGTCGAGTAAGTCATATTTAATGTATTCTATCTCTCCTTCCCTTCCAGAGCTTGTCTCGATCGTTCCTACACTTTGAACATGTTCGCGCTGGCTCTAATCTCCTTTTTTTCAGCAGGTTCTCCGGGATATGGCACTTGAGGCTGGGGCCTCCCCGCACGACGTACATCTTGCAGTGTGCATGGGATGGTGCATATTATATTTCTTCTTTCCTTGTTCTTTTCCCTCTTGCCTAATCTTCATTTAGCCTGGGTCGTAATAGATGGCGGCTTGAGCATCAACATGGTTTGTTTTTCGTATGAATTTCTTCTGCTCCTATTCTCTGCTTTTCCTTTCCTTCCTTTTGAACGCGTCTTATTGCGGATGCTGATCAATCGAGGCCTAGCCAGCGATTCTCAACCACCCACGGACTACCATGCCCACCGCATTGCTGCGCCGAAACAGTTATTCGAGGTCACGCTTTTGGGGCTAGCCACCGCCCATCTGCATTTTCAATTCCAAAATTCGCCACGCCGTGACGACGCAGAAGAAGCGGGCATACCCCGAAGCCTCTACTTCTGGCGTTTGCGGACAATACGGCGTCCGCGGCAGTAGTCGCCGCCTCACCTTAATATTCGACCCAGCCACCACGCCTGACAATGATCGTGGGCCTGCGTTCTTCCACCGCCCAAGTTACCTACGACTAACTGCTCCTTTCAAATCACTTCTGCCGATCAGCTGCTGGCGAGGTATCCGATTACGAGTCAAGTGCGGCGCTAATTTTTGCGTTCTCCTTGCTTTTCCATATCTTCATCTCTCCATAAAACACCTTCCTAGACACTGCGCCGAGGAGATCCGTATTTATTCTCTGCTTCATTTTTCCACAATCATATCCTGTTCTCTCCCACATAGTTGCTTTCTCTCTCTATTCACTCTTCTCCCTGTCCCTAACCCGCTGTTCCCGATATTTTAATCCCCATTGTTTATTTACGCTGAATACTACGTTGTCACAGCTTCCCCATCTCCATACGCACACCCCGAACTGTCATTAGGTCCGGCAAGCCTTTCTTTCTCTTTCTTCCTAAGTCTTTTTCTCGCTACAACTGAATTCCAATGCACGTTCCGTTGTACTAGTCGACCGAAATTGTTTAGGCACTGTCTGTCCAATAGAATGCAACCAAAGACCTGCGATTTTCCTTCTCAGCGTCATCTTGAAAATCCGTCGACGTGCACGTGCGCATGGTCCGCGTAATTTCTCATACAAATAATGTCCATCGCTGCCCTGAAATACATCTCCGTTCATCTACCTTGGAGCACATTTAAGTGGTCTAACCTCTAACCTCGCTTGAATTTTTGGACTTCATCGCCAATCAGACGTCGGTGACCGTGGCCGTCCCTCCAGTACTTTGCATCAGGCTGAGAGAATACACGGAGGTTCAACATAAGTATAGTACAGGGTTCGACTCCCTGCGACGTCATATGCAAACCAGGTCCTAGCTCACTGTTTCCATCTTACTCCATAGCTCAGCGATGTACGTGCAGCCACGTGAGTCCAAGAAGAGAGTTTCAGTTTTGAGGTCGAGGTAGATGATGGGGAAGGAATATGGGCCAGAATGATGGTGGCTAGATGAAACCGGATAACATCCGGACTGAAGCGCTGAGCGCTCAGCGCTCAACCCATACCCGGGGCCACGAATATACCCAATGCTGTTCCTATTCCGGGACGACATACTGTTTAGGCTGCAACACAGCATCGGGTATATTCGTGGGACCGGCCACAGGTTGAGAGCTCAGAGCTAGGACCCGCGGGTAGACCTCTGTCCAACCCCAAGGTCCCTAGAACATCCCTTTTCGGGACAGCATCCTGTCTCGCTTGGCTTCAATATTCACGTCCTATAATCCCCACGGTACTAGGCGCTAATCGCCGACCCACGGAGGTTCAAATGTATTTGGTTTTCTCCGTGGAACGCGGCGGCGCGATATGTATCCTTCCCGCACTTGCGACGGGTGGAGCCCACTAAGCCTAAAATACGCTCATACGCGGACCGCGCAGCCGATCAAGTATGCGTTCTACCCAACCGCAAACAGCGGGAACAACTGCTCTCACGTCGCAGGTCGGTATCGAAAATACTGTAGAATTTCATTCAAATCGTAATATCGTATTATCACCTGGGGCAGCGCACATGCTTCCCATGTTGAACGTATGCGGCGTGGTAGTCTCCTGCAGCCGGGCTGCATACGGTGATCTCGTACCTTGATTGTGCGCGCTCAGCATCGCCGTTGGAGTCCACAATTCACAGATGATCGCCGGTAGCTCCAAACAGGACTGTTGGGGCATATCCGTCTCTACGCTTGCACCTAGATCCGCTTTAGCACTCTCTTGTGCATTTTTGTAGCCGCCTCTCCGGGAATACCGGCGCTTTCAATGAGTATAAAATCTGACCTTTATCCAGAGCTCATTCTTCGTCGACAAATCTTCAAACACTCGATTCAAGAATGCTCTCCATCGCTTCGATCTTCCTCTCCGTCCTTCTCGCCAGCGCCAGCCCCGCTCGTCGAGCCACTTGCAGTCCTCAGATCCTGGGCACCAACATCAGTATCACCAACGGCCCTCTCGAAGCTGGGTTCAGCTCGACCGGGTCGACTTTGGTTTCGCAGCCGATTTCAGAAGCTATCCCCGAGTTTGCTGTGGCTGCATCCAACTCCCCTGGCGAATTTACGCTGCTGTAAGTGTTGCTTTGTTCGGCTTCTTCACATGGATGGAAGTTGACATTCTCGACAGCAAGGTGACTGACGAAGAACTGGCCCTCACTAACGCCGGCGCTCTGCCTGCGATGTTGCCTGTCCCATCCCCCGATTCCCGGTATGGATGTTTATGAATCGCAATCTCATCCATTTCGTTAACGCTCGACTCTAAAAGCATGCAGAACTGGGCTGTCGAGTGCTCTAGTTGCGTCCAAGCAGGCGGCCTCGTCGGCGAAGGATGCTCGGTCATTTCTCAGTTCGACGGGCGCTGTCTCAATATCAGCCTTTCTACTACTACACCTGTTGGGAGCCCCGTGACTCTCGGGAACTGCGAAGCCATTGGCTCTAGCATCAACATCTATATTGCCTAGGTTATGTTTGAATGATGAGCGCTCTCTCAGTGTTACTTGCATTTAGTCTGTAGTGCTATGATCACTCAAATTTAACTCCTTTTCACCAACTACGCTCAACACTACTTTCTACTTAAAACTACAGTTGAAAAATCAAACTCAAGAAAGTTTATTGCGCAACGAAGACACCGGCTATTTCCCGCCTACTCTTGCCCTGAGTTTAAACAAAATATTCAATGCAGCCACAAGTGCCCGTCCCCGTTTGATCCACTTGCTTGGTTATTTTTTTTTGTTGCAATTGTTAGGCCATTGAAGTTCTAGGAAGTATTCTAAAACATGCACCTAGCATTTAGTTCAGCCTCCTGCGTTGAAATAACTTAGTTATTTAAGCTTCAAATGTCTACAGTGGTTCGAGTACCGATGCCAATACATGTAACACAGCTACCCTACATAACAAGCTTGGATGGTACTAAAGTCGCTTGGCAAAACTAACTTGGCCTGCCAAAACTAACTTTACTTTACTTGTGGCAGGTAAGTAAAGTAATGTGAGCGAAAGTAACTTTACAGCTATTGGCAGTACCAAAGGCGTGGATCGAAAATTTCTGTTTTGGGATGTTTTCAAAGAATTGTCCATAACTCAACCAGTTCTGCTCCGATTTGGATGAAACCTAGGTAGATCTGTCAGGCTAATTCATTTGCAATTAGTGATAGAAAGAGACTTATGAAAATATTCTGTATTAGGTAATCTGTGCTTTTGGACCATTTTTGAGCCAAATGCTATCTAGCATACCCAGGACATGTCCCAGTGACCTAATATTTTGGGGGGGACAACATATATACATAGGAAAACATGTGATAGAGCCAGAACTATAAAATGTCCTCATATAAATGCAATCTTACAATCTTTCTAAATGCTAAACCTGTTAAATGTATCCAGTGGAGCTACAGGGACTGCAACTGAATTATGCATAATTCTGGCTCTGTCACATGATTTCCTATGTATATATGTTGTCCCCACCAAATATTAGGTCACTGAGACATGTCCTGGGTATGCTAGATTGTATTTGGCTCGAAAATGGTCCAAAAGCACAGATTACCTAATACAGAATATTTTCTTAAATCTCTTTCTATCACTAATTGCAGATGAATTAGCCTGACAGATCTACCTAGGTTTCATTCAAATCGGAGTAGAACTGGTTGAGTTATGGACAATGCTACACAGGGCTACAGTGGCCACTCTGCGGGGAAGGAAGAGAAAAGTCAAGATCAAATGGGTGAAAGGTCATAATGGTCACGCACGAAACGAGGGTGCTGATATCAAGGCGGACGAAGGGGCCAAAAAAACAACGCCGGATGATATCTTACTTGACATACCTACAACGCTGACAGTAACCGGTGCAAAACTCTCGGCGATGACTCAGTCTCTGGCCTACAAGGCCATCCGTGAGCGTAAGATGAAAAAAAGCTCAAGAAAAGGGACCGAACTGTGGCTAATATCGAGAAAACAAAAGCCGAGATCAAGGATGCTTTTGGCTTTATCCCCACCGAGGAAAAGATCTGGAAGTCCATAAGGAATAAAGACATCACTAGGCAGATTTGGAGTTTCCAGTGGAGAACAGCTCACGATGCATTTGTAGTGGGGACACATTGGCTCAGGGACAACAGCAGTCCGGAGAAGAAGGAACGGAGTGAATGTCAGCACTGCAGAAAGATTGAATCAATAGAGCACATACTGTCCCAATGTGAAGTCCCGGGCCAAAGTGAGATCTGGGCACTGGTGAAAGAACTTTGGACAAAGAGAAACCCTAACTGGCCGTGGCCAGGGATCGGGGTTGTGATAGGAGCAGGTCTAGCCTCCTTTAAAGTGGCAAATGGACAGAGAAAGGCGGGCGATGCTCGCCTATTCCGGATCCTGGTAACTGAGTCGGCCTACCTGATCTGGAAACTGCGGTGCGAACGAGTTATTAAGAACGGTGGCACCCACCCAACGGACGATGAGATTAGAAGCCACTGGGTCAGCACAATAAATGCAAGACTGCAAATGGATTGCAACATGACACACCGCAGGTATGGAAAGAAAGCTCTGCCAGTGAAGACCGTCCTGAAAACATGGAAGGGAGTCCTTGAAGATGAGGGGAGGCTACCCAAAGACTGGGCGGCGGTTTCCGGAGTTTTAGTGGGTATAGGTTCAAAGAGGCAGCAGGGGGATAGGTGCGGTAGGTAAGTATGGGGACGACCGCTGGGGGCTGCGAGTCGACCATGTCACGAGTCCCACACTCTGTGCGTAATGGCATTTCCCTGGGGTTTTTTTCTCTTGTACTGTCGGAGGTTTCTTGCTTTCTCTCTGGCTTCAGTATAAGCGTGTGCAATGAAGACGACCAATGTCGACTGTCACTTCCATTCAAATCAAGTGCTCCACCAAAAAAAAAAAAAAAGGATGCTGCTGCTGTTCAGAGACGCCTGGAGCAACTACTGTTCGGGCCAGGACGGAGGCGTGGTTCAAACCGGGGACGATCATTTGGGTGTTGTCCCAACCCAGGACAGTGATGTGCCTGCCGGGGAATTAAGCCTACAGAGGTTGGTGACCCTCTCAGCGCCGGACACAACTCCATATCAGGTGATTGCAGTTGACATCAAGCTATCTGTTGAGACGACTTTTTAGTCGTCTCGGTACACCACATGCCTTTGATATTGTATTTGTACGATACTGAATACATTTGGTTCCAGCGGCATGTACAAGACCGTTCGACTCGGAGGTGGGACATGCAGGCCTTTTGTTTAAGTTCTCTTGTCTTCATGTTTTTCCCTTCGACAGTCTTCACTTCTGGATCTAACTTGCGCTTCGCTAGTCGGGCCATTTAAACTCAGCAAGCCCCGCTTGTCGAACTCAGTTGCCGGTTGGTTGCCGAGCACTATTCAGAAATCTTCACCAGGATATTAAAGGGAGGTCTGTTTAACCATTTGAGATTTCATTCCCAGCTGCCTGATCTACCAGTTTCTGACCACAGCCCATTTGAGAATGGGCCAGTAGATCAACCGGCTGGGGGCGGATCATCTGCGGCACGCGCCGCAATGGATGCTAATCACACCTTTCAGATACTCTCTGAACGAGTTAGACCATATTTCTCATGACTTTTTATGCGGACCTAATGTCAAAGCCGGCCTGCTGTGTGGGATACATATTCGACGAATTCGTCACGCACATACTCTCATTCCTGATATATATTGGCGCCGAAGTTGGCTCTATTCGGACCTTGGAACAATACAGAGTTGAGGATTGGGAGGCATCAATACGAATCCGATGCCTCCAATACGCCGTTGAGACGGAAGCGAAGCCCAGCAAATGAACGAAAAAAACGCGCGCGACGGCGGCGGGACGCGGATGGTGCTGCCGACGAGGCTTTCTGGGTCATGACTGTGGACAGGTTGTCAACTATATGGTTGGTCATCGGGCACAATTGAGGGGCAGGAGCACAGGAGCCAAAGTTGAGATCAATGCACCGCAAAAGACACCAAGGTTAAAACATTCAAACCGGAGAGTACGAAGGAGGCAGAGCGTCTTGTCCTAGCCTCAAGCCGCGAATCTCGGCCCTCAGATCCTCTAGCTCCAACTCTGTCTTTTCGAGCAGCCGTGCTACAACCACGGCGCTGCCGTTACTGCCACTGCTGCTCGTGGCCTGGGACTCGAATAGCGGAGTGCTAAATACTGGCGTAGTGGTGAATGCTGCACGATGACCACGAGGGTTAATCGGTTCTGGATCTGGGGTCGATGGCGGAAATGGCCGGCCACGCAGTAAGTCAAGCTTTCGTGCCTTCCTGCGATGCAGGATCAAGACGGTTCCAAGGATAACCAGTATGAGTGCGGCACATCCAGTAGTCGCCGCAACAACAATTGGGCTTTTGCTAGCAGGCGCTGAGTGAGATGGGTGGATCACAGTCGCTGAAACTCAATAACGCACTTGCTGGAAGAACTGGAAGGTGTGGATGTACTGCATGATAGGAGTGAGGTCTCGATAGATTGACGGGAAATAGAGAGAAAAACCTAGTTGGCGCCACCCCGCCTGTTCCTAAAGTTGATCTAGAACAGCATTGTAACGCCCTAGTCCTCAACCGGAATAGAAACACGCACGTAGGTCCAGAAACAAATGTCGATACGGGCGGAGCGACTAAACTGCTCGCGGACGCAGATCTACAATGGCGAACGAATTCATTAAGATATGAATGTGACCACCGCTAAGTCGTACACGTTTGCGACAACTTGGAATGAGGGTGACACCGCGAACGGTTCGGTTGTCGGGTCGAAAGGGCTGATTTAAAGTGCATCTGTGAGGACTGTCATCTCCCACGCCGTGAAGAGAGCTTCACTTACTCTACATACGCCGCCAACCGATGAGGCCTAATTTTCGGCCGATGAGTGTCAGTATCGCTGCGAAGAAGGTGTATAACGCGCACCCCAAGTCAAGGACGTTCTTAATGCCATTCACCACGCCGGTCGTTGTATTGCCGCGCCGCACGATCGTGACCACGGCATTCTCTCCAAAATCTGCGGTTCCGTTGAAGAACTGCATCACTAAACTGAATGTCGCAGGATCCGTAGTGACTGCGTTCCATTGGCAGTCAACGAAAGTATTCTGTGCGACATTGGTGGTGGGATTGAACAGCACGATCCCAGCAGCGAGGGGGGCTAGAGAAGAAAGACTGAGAATATCCTGAATGTGAGAAGGGTCCCCAGGCGAGATAAACACCTTACAGTGCGATTCCAAACATCTGGCTTATGTCCTGCATAACTAAACCGAGGGCGACGTCGCTGTGGAAGGAGAGGGCCGGAATATGCCAGCAAGGCCTGCGTATCCATCGACGTTTAGGCAGATGAACAACGCTAATCTGGGCGTTTTATATGAGGAATGATAGTTCAATGACACGATGGCGGGTTTTCTAAGGATTCCGTCCCGCACTGCCCAGTTGGCAGTGGCCGCCGTTGTCGCGCGTCCGGCATCCAGGAGGGAGAATAGGCGAGAATCCGCACAAACTGTGGAATGTGGAACTAGTAGCTTGGTCCATAGAGTCTCGAGGAAGCGATCCCAGAGGCGACGGGGACGATTTGGGGGCGATGATTCTGATGATCAAAGATGAAACAAAAAAAATGTCTCACGCGTTACATCACATCTCGTGATGCCACAGCCACTGCTTCGCTTCTGGCATCAGCAAACCCTGATTCGGGGACCTTTCTATAACCTGCTACATAGCGGTTTATAGCAGGTTATAGAAAGGTACCCTTCTACATAGTGCCATGTAGTGCTATAACAAAAATCAGGGTTTGCTTAGTGTTGCCGCGGCTCGGCTACGGCTGGCTTGGCTCGGCTTACGACAGCAGCCGTTTAAAATAGCTCGGCTCGGCTCAGGGCCGGCTGGCTCCGGCTCAGCTCGCAGCTCGAGCCGCGGCTCAACCTCAGTTCGAAATTTTTTCGTAAGTCACAGGGTCACAAAGGGCCAATACGAAAGGTTCAGTGAATACTGATTTTCGCGATTTTTGGGTCCAAAACTTTTAAACTGGTGTGGAGCGCCGGGAGCGGCCCTGCGGGGGCAACTGCGGGGCATAATCATGCGACTTACTGATCCGTAATCGACGTCGATTATTTTGCTCCCATTACAAATGTACGCTGGAACATCCAGGAACAAGCACTGGAATGCATACTACAACACACTTCAGCTTGGTGCTTCCGAGGCCTATATGAAATTTTTTTGTAAGTCACACTGTCACAGCCAACCCATACAAAAGGTCTGTTTCGTATGGGGTTGTCACACCCCAAATCCCCATACGAAATGAACGAAATACTACAGTAGGGTCAAATACCTTCAGATTCAAAGAAAAATCATTCTGGTACAGTTTTCAAGCATTTCTGAAGGATTCTGAGGTCGGCTTGAATCGGCTAATTTTTGGCTTAGCTTTGCGGCTCAGCCAAAGCCGAGCCGAGCTGCGGCAACACTAGGTTTGCTGATGGCCTGCTGCCACCACTCCAATTTGAGATGATTCAGGGAGGAATCCAGGAGGATTGGCCCTCATCTGCCTGCTTGGCAATCCTTCTGGTCCAGTTTCTCTGCTGGTCAGCCTCAGGTATCCCGTTGGTATCCCACTGAAACTGCGAATTGGGGAAGCACCCATAATTGTCGAATCTCCCTCAGCCTAGTCCCTGTCTCCAGTAGATTTCACGGGACTGGAAATTGGCTCGGACTCAATTGGACTCTATCCAAAAAGGGCCCGAGAGATCATGGGTGTCGAATATACTTCTGCCGGGCTTCATCGTGTATGTGTTTGATCTCCATAGATGGAAATTTGCAGCTTTCCCGCAGGACCCAGGTCGGCAATGTTCCTGTCCAGATTCTTCATCGCACTGCTCATATATCTCAGCCCGCGCGGTGTGCAAACCAGCACCGAACAGCCCATTGGCCCGGAGACTTGTCGCGGTAAGAAGCTCAAGTCAGTTATAACCTGCTCCATATCTCATCATCAAGTGCTGTATACGGGAGCGCATCGTAGGTTCTTTCCATTATGTTTCATTATGGAATGAAGATCATGGTCTCCGCTCTTAGACATCGATTCGCTTTTCAGCATTGCAACATATCCCGGTGAGACTGGGTCTACATTGGTCATCTGCTTGTGTTTTCGCCGTTCAGCCGGAGCCGCCTAACATCGTATCGGGTGGTGTAAATATCTTTGTTGATCAAGCAATGCTTCATTAATCATGGTATGTGGACATTGCACTTTTTTATTGCTGTAGGATACGATCCCGAGGGTAAAGATATCTCCAAATTGTGCTCTGCATCAATAGAGAGGCTGCAGTGAGCCACCAGAGCCACCAGGAGCCACCCGGTGGCTCTAACGGCATGCGGTGCAGAGTGGATACCGCATTTGGTGGCTAAAGGTATGATGTCAAACAACTTGTTTTTCTTCGTCTTTATCCATCTAACAACTATGCCAGTGCAGACCTGGTCTAGGCGAGCAAAAGAGACAGGTGTAGACCCTCCACGCCCTTCTGAGGAGTACAAAACCCCTGAACCCAACAGCCACCGACCCGGCAGTAGCCACTCCACACTGCATGCCATCAGAGCCACCGGGTGGCTCCCGGTGGATCGCCGCAACCTCTCTATTGTTTATATGGTAAGAAAAATTGTGACTTTACCCCTCCCATACTTCAGAATACTTGAGGTCCATCTTGTAGTACAGTAAGTTACTTTTGCTGATCACATTGATCTAACTTGGGGGGGGCAAATTACTTCCAAGTAACTGTGGGAGGCGGAGATTCATGCTGGGCATTCTTGTTCTCGAAGGAAGAAAAGAAGATCAACTATGAGGCTGTGGAAGGCTGTGAAAGGCTGTATCCCGTTTTGACATCGCTAAATAACTGATGGTGGCTCACTGGGAACCTCCTTACACTCCACTCTCATCCCGCTCGTGGACTCCGCACCTATGGACATTCCGCAGGAGCTTGTCTTGGCAATCCTCCAGGAGGTTGAGGATCATCGATCGCTCAAGATGTGCTCTCTGACTAGCAGACCTTTCCGCGAGCCCGCTCAGTGAATGCTCCTGAGCTCACTCAACCTCTGAATCATGAAAGAGGGGAGCTGCAGACCTTACACGGGTGCCATGAATCTTCTTCAAGAATCTCCGCACGTTGGGTCATATTTTACAAGGCTGTATTGCCTGCTGCCTGAGGTGAATGTGACCGATGCGGAGGTCCATCTCCTAGTCACTATGCATCGTGCTGGACAATCTTTCGAATGTGCGACACTGCTATTTGATAGGAGCCATGGACTTCCCCACCTCCTGGACTGAGTTCTCGCCCAGTCTGTGCTTGACAATTGTGGAATTCATTCGGCGCCAACGGCGCGCAGAGTTGGAGATCTATTGGATTGGTGCGCTCCCAAGTGCTGTTTTGACTTGTTCTTTTGTGCAGCTCCCATCCTGTCCCTCATTAATACCTCTGCGGATATGACGGCTATCTTTATGGGCAAGAGCACGCTGACAACGAGCCGGACCTCGACGTCTCCACCGTTCTCCTCGATGAATGCCCTGATGCCCCATCCCACGTCAAGTCCTTCCCCTCTGCCATTGCCACCTTCTATGCGCCAAGTGACCGGTCCGGTCTCCATGGTGCCATCCGTGAGCGTATCCGAGCTGTTCGCTCTTGGCGCGGGAAGGCATCACGCTATGATTGCGTGTACGTCGAAGCAGATGCAGAGCAGCCAGGCTTCCGGGGCTTGCTCGCCGCCCGTGTGCTGCTCTTCCTGTCGTTCAAACACCGTGGCATCACCCACGAATGTGCGGCTGCCACTTGGTTCTCAGCGATTGGAGATGAGCCCTGTCCTGACACGAGTATGTGGATGGTGAAACCGGACGTTGATGCACGCAGGAAGTGCATCGTGGATTTGATTCATATAGATTTGATTCTACATGGTGCGCACTTGATAACTGTATTTGGTGAGGATTACCTCCCTCGCCGATTCAAATATTCGGATTCCTTAGATAGCTTTAAAGCCTATTATACTAACAAGTACGCAGACCATCACTCTCACGAAATAGCATTTTAATTTATCCGCGGTTCTCTGTCTTTTATAAGGTCTTTCGGAGCGGGAGGACTTTGATTTCCAAATGTAGTAACCAATTTCGCAGAGTTCTCGAGGTAACAGAGTTCATGAAAGACTTGCTCCAGAGATCAAAGTCCTTGGCCCAGAGTGCAAAGACCTTTCCCTAGAGTGCAAACACCTCAGAGAGGAGGGTGTAGTTTTACTGATGGATGTGTGGAGACAAAAGTGTGCTTCTCCCTTTCATCCAACCATCAAGTCGACGAACTTCGCATTGTGATGGGCGACGATTTTTGGAATTCCTTACCTCCATACCCCTTCTACACCATCGAGGCTGAAGCTGATGGGGCCAAGTTGACGGGGAATGATGTTTTCGGATACGGAGCCACCAGCCTTAGTCCATGCGCGGCGTAGCGAGCGTTGATCAGGTCTCGTAGTTTCATGAAGAGACGTTGGACCATTATATTGATATCATGCCTTTTTGTTACAAATGTCAGGCAAATTTAGGTACACCCGTGGTTAAGCTGCCCCGTTTGGCTAGACAAGGGGATATTACAGTACCATTAGGAACGGTCTTTCCAATTTAGCGGTTGCCTTTAAGGTCTTCCCATTCAAATTTTGGTTGAGAATCGACGCACTACAACTGGAACGATTTGAACTGCTTCCTTATCCCTCTTTTCTGACCAAGCAATTTTGTGGCAGCCAGCGTGGCTAGTCTGTTGGAAGTAAGCAAGCGGAGCGCAACCGCTGGATAGCCGAGCGGAGCGCAGCGGCAGGAGAACCGAGTGGAGTGTAATCAAGATGGAATGAATCGGGTGCTTAGCCGTTGCAGTGCAAGGCAGTGTAGAGCGGAAAGAAGAGTAGAAGCGCTCCGGTAATTAAAGTAGACTGGAGCGGACTTCCTAATTGGGATAGGAGGCTGCGAATGTCGAGCGGGAAGTACACGCTCGACGAGTCACAATAAAGGAGCGGGACTCCCACACACGGATGCTCGTCCGTGTGGTTTATGCAATTAGAATTACCTACCTTTCTGTATTTAAGGACTCGAGCTTTGACCGAATAAATCAGTTCGATTCCCCCCCCACTTGAATCATTCTCACCTTCATTCTCTAAAGACCTCCCTCACCTCTGCGCCATCCCGTAACCTCCGTTTTCATCCAACATAGTCGGCTGGCGACATAGGGTCGGCTAGCTCCGGCGAGGCGCTGCTGCGGCTATTCGACCGCGGAATGCGGTGATTAGCCTTCGGGCAACCTTGCTCAGTAGCTCCTAATGTCGAACGTGAGGGACGACGCATGTGGCCGTGTTTGGATTGGAAGAAAACGGGCCGGGAGCGAAGCGGAGCTCCCCAATCATTTCATTTCCCATATGCTTTTGCCGGAGATATTGGTTAGACCCTTTGATTACATTGAACTAGCCTTACATCCGCCCTCATTTGTGGGTGCCTTGCAATTAAAAAATTCCTTACTCAGGTTCCATCCAGAAGAGTATCACCTAGGTGCAACCTGAGGGGTAAGCGATCATTTCAAGACCGCTCCTTTGCCCAAAATGTGCCCGTTTCGCAGGATATAATATCTTGGGTTACACAGAGGAAGTTGGTTGGGGTGAAATACGCATATCTAACCGAAGTCAAATGGTAATTGACTTGCAGCTTGATCAGTTTCCTTCATCTAGACAAAGACAATGAATGTATACAACGGTGACACAAATTCAGGTTGTATGATCTATGCGAGATCGATCGAGGACAACAAAACACCCTCCCATTTTCTGCAGTCTAAATCTGAATCATACAGGGAGGTGGCAGGTGAAATTTACTTACCGCGGTCTGTTATGGCCGGTGTTGAAGTAATAAGGCTTCTTGCCGTGACTCTTCATCATGCCTCTGCCGCTGTCAATAAAGCACACAAACTGCATCGGTGCAACGATATCACTCCACATGGTCCTCCCCCCCCCAAAAAAAAAAAAAAAGCATTGAGTTGATGACAATACTAGGTGCTGAACCCCGACTCCGAGTCGAGGCACAATGGAGGGTGTCATTGTTCAAATTTCAACAGTTAGCAGTGGCGATAACAAAATAAAATAGCAGTCCAGTTGAAACACGAGAAGCAAAGGGCTCGGCTTGGTACTTGTCCTTTAATAGAGAAGCTGCAGAAGAACCCAAGGAATATTGACTGGTTTTACCGCGAGTGCTTGAAATTCCCGGGTCCCAGTGGGATACAGGAAGCTGCTTGAATCAATCTACTTGAACTGTCTCTGCGGACTTACTGTAGATATTGTCGTTGAACAAAGTATTGCATCAACATCCACGTATACTTCCCCCCTCAGAAGTCCTTCTGGACATGGAAAAAAGAAATCGCAGAAATTGAGCAGAACAGTTGACCAGGTATTGGATTCACTTCCGTATGCTTTGGGGTCAAAAAACATATTCTGAATATTGAAAAAGCTGCGTGAACAATTGAGCTGAACGGTTGAGCCAGTTGAACATAACAATAGTCTTGTTCAACATATTACATCGAAGGTTCGAACAAATGGAGTTCTCTGTTTGAGCTGTTCAAACACATTCACGATATTGTCCAACTAACCAGCCGTCAACTTTCTTCCGAAATGGATGAGAATGGATGAGAACACAGCCGTTGGCCCCGAACATTCTTGGCGGTTGATTTCAAGCTCAAGTTCATAAGCTACATATTTACTGTCAACTATCGACCGCTACATAAGCCTGAACATATCCATGTCCCCAACCTTCCAAGTCGTAGAACAAAGGGCCTGCTCAAAGTACGGGAACAACATTATGCCGCCAAACAAAGTTGAACTTAAATCGAAAATAGTGTGCATTGCGCCCGTGACTGACCGTGCACAGTCCATGTGTATGGCCACGGTCATGTGGTTATTATCAGTGCTAGTCCCAGTGATGAGCTTTCACAGTGTATAGACGAAGTGACGAAGTTCTAGCAAATCCAGCTGAAGTCACAAGCTTTCACGGAATGCGATCAAACGAACTTCCACGACGCTAAGCGAACCAAGGGAAGTCACGAAGTGACGATGATGGCGCGGACTCGTATTGAAGTTGTGGAAGGGTATGTCTAGACTCAGTCCTGACGGTTATACAGTATCTTGAAATTGTTACTTGTATCTCGTGAACCAATTGAGATATTCACTCCTGGTTTTTTGGCCTTTGGTTTCAAGCTCATGAGGAGCTCTACTGTAGCTGCTATATTTATACTAGAATCCAATTATTCCTGCACAAGACATGCCTACGCTTCGCCTCCGCATAAGTGCTCAGGATTTTGTAAGCCTCAGCTTGAGATGCAACTAACCGAGGACAGTGTACGGGCGTTCTGTATTTGCAAACTCCGTGGCAAAGGTGAACATGGGTTCAAAGTATAGGAAACGTATTCGAAAATATCATTAATCCCCACAAAGTATGTACACATGCTATGGGCCAGACAATAAGTCACAGTCCAATGCGCAAACTCACCCCTTTCATCTGTCACGATAGACTACTGCATAGCATGCCGCGAGAGGAATCAGAGAGTGACCGCAGAATGATTAAGCACCCATTGACAAATGACTGAACGAAAACGGAATGGTCAGACACTCGAACTGTGGGAAAACATGCATCATACCAGAGAGCAGCTCGAATAGAGGTAAAGTATTACAACACTGTTAATTCGCTTGTGAGCATCGAGCGCCAGAACATATGGAATTACTTTACTCACCTCGCTCCGAGTCGTTCGCGGGGCTCAAACTTCAAATTGTGGAGTGGACGTATGCATACCAGAATCGGTTAACATAGTATCTGCATGGTCGAGTAAAACATATGAGATATCGCCCCGATATCACCTACCGTCCCTTGCGGGAAGTCCAAAACTTTATAAGAAATGTTGACAGTCTTCGAACGTGTCGGGGATATGCTCGTCGCTCGGCCCGACACTTGACTGCAACCTGAGCAACGACACAGACAGATACATAACCAAACTTTTTCAGTATCGGATTCGACATGTTAGACGATGAAACAGCTCGCTGGAAACGCGTCCGAGGGCACTGGCAGGAATGTTCAGCGCGATCAAAATAATTGCGTATAGCAGACGTGTCCACAGTAGAGCCGATACGTCTGATTAGACTGTGGGGGCTCGAGGGTGACGCCGAAGCGTTTCACCTGATAGGGCTAAAATAAGTAAGATGCCAAAAGAAATACCACTCATGTGATGGTTGAGTTTGATTATTGTGAACAATCTGAAAGGTGCTTACCTCAACACGGTGACGGCCTGAAGAGGAAGATATCAACGAAAATAACAAAACATGGAGGCGAGGGCGGAAGGGCAGATTGGATGAAAACGGCTGTAAGATACCATTCCAGATCTGGCCAGTTCCAGATTCGTTCCGAGTTGGCTTAAGATTTTGCGGTCCATAGCCATCGTTGAATGTTCTGGTGTGCGAGAACTCTTGCGGATCCACGAAACGTAGTCCCCACCCCACGTGCACCGAAATAAGAATATGATAGTGATCTGATGTGTTCGGGAATTAGCAGGCGCCCGGTGGCGTGCGAAAACAAACAGGTGTATACTGATACGAGGTATCTGCTTAATATACGAGGTATGTTCCGGCAGATTCCATCACACTCTACGGTATATCCGTCAGTTTTCTCCGGGCTAGGTCGGGCTCGGGCTTGTGCGGGATTGCTAATCTCCAACTAATTTCCAACAAAAACCATTACTCATGAGGTTCTCTCGCTGTTGTACCAAACTGATTTTTTGGATAAAATGACCCGCCGAAGAAGATCGACGATAAGTTCCTTCAGTGCCCGATTCAACACTTCTTCTACATCTACAAATTCGACCTAAGCTAGTGTCCTTCCATGGCCCCTCGCATTGTTTCTGTTCTCGGCGCTACTGGACTTCAAGGTTTCCCCTCTTTTTGACTAGTCTCCCGCGCGATATTAACACGGTGTTGAATTCAGGTGGTACAGTGGCTGATGCCTTGCTGAAAGACGGGACCTTCTCTCCTCGGGCAATTGTACGCGACCCTGAGTCTGAAGCATCCAAGAAGCTGAAAGCGCGCGGTGTCGAAGTCGTTAAAGGTGATTCGCTGGACAAGGCGGGGCTGCTCAGTGCCCTGCGTGGCAGTGAGGCTGTCTTTGCGGTGCGTGATGTACTTGACGTTGACTTGACGTGGTTTATGAAACGAGATACGACATTCTCTAGGTGACTGTCCCCGTCTCCCAACCGGGTATGGAGGGCAAGGGCGAATTAGTGCAGGGAAAAAATATTGTCGACGCAGCTAGAGAAGTAGGCGTCAAATTCTTGATATTGAGGTTTGTCTAGTCTTTGATCATGATGGAACATGGCCCTCAGCGAGGCTCCATAGCTCTCTTCCCAGCATCTCAAAAATTTCCGACGGGAAGTATAAAAATGTCATTCACTGCGAAGGTAGTTGAACACCAAAGCGGTTCATCATCGGAGACTCACTTGATGCACAGAGAAAGACGCTGTGCGCGAGTACCTCAAATCCTCTGGACTAGTGCACGCATCTCTGCTCCTCCCTGCCTTCCTGGAGAACCTCTGGACGTACGTATACCGACCAAAAACCTCACGTACCAATAATCATGCGCTTTACAGCCGTCACATGCTGGAAAAGACGGAAAGGGGTTATGATCTTGCCGTCCCGATGTATAAAGCGACGGATCTAGAAGCCTTCGCGTGGATTTCCCGCGACCTTCCCGCTGCATCACTTGCTCTGCTCAAGAACTATGCAGACCCGACGAAACAGATCAACGGCAAGGCGTACCCCGTTGTAAATGCCAACATCTCGTACGCCAAGCTGGCGGAGATGATTGGGAACGGTATTGCACTATGTCACTATTCAATTAATAGGCCTACTAATCAGGCGTCCGCAGCCACCGGCATAGAGGTCACTTTCACCGGCGCCCCGCAGACAGGAATGGTAGCGATAGATGAGATGGTGCCTGTCCGCATTTTACCATCCGATCAAGTTGCTCAGATATTTGCAGTTCGCAGCCCATGCTGAGTACAGCGGCCTCTATTCCGCGACACCTGTGCCCAACCCCGACCTCGTGGCCCTGGGGATGAAATTTAGCACCATCGCGGAGTTCATGGAGACCGAGGTAAAGCCACGGTTTGGGCACTAGAGTGGCGCGCGCAATTTAAACCAATCTGAATGTCCTTCCTCTTTCTGATATGATTACTTGGAGAAAAAGGCCGGGATCTCGGTCAGGCTGAATCTAAGCCGGGTGAAAATCTCGAGTAGTGAGGAGGCAGCCAAAATTCAACCAGGAAACACTTCAAAAACTACATTCAACACTACATAGTTGCCTATTAACAACCAAGAACTTTGTTCAACTTCTAAAACCAAGGAAAGTTATACGAGTGCCAACCACTGCGATATACGTGCCCACGAAGGCAGAAAATAAAAGACAAAGGTTGAAGTGAAAAGGATCGTGTTAGGAAAGAGGGTTAATTGAATGAGAAGATTGAATCCGATGGTTTCTTAGATCGAGGAGAGTTCACTTTTCGGCTTTCCAAGCGGGCTTGTTCGGGCTTGGGCTTGGATTTGGGAAGCCCGGCAGATCGGCTTGCAAGCCCGTTTGTCGGCTTGCCAAGCCCGTTTGCTCACTTAGCCGAGAAACGGGCTGGCGCGTATTTCTCGTCCCTCTCGAACTAATTGCTCGATCTGAGTGAATACACCGTGCGCATTAAGTGCATAGTTCTAGGGTTTGCGATTTTCTATTGTATTTTGCTCACTGATGCGATGATATGCCGCCACCGCCGAGAACGACATTATACATAGGGCAACATTGTCAATTCACTTCCAAAACATGGGCTTTTCCCACTCAGTATATTCTTATCATATTTATGCATCCCTTGGAACCAAAGGATTTCTCACAACTCGAATTCCCGGTATGTTAGAATCAATTTTTTCGTTACGTGTTAGTATAAGTTTTTGAAATGACTCAAAATTATTCCATTGTGCCAATGCCGACTCCTAATAGAGCGTCAGCAAGTCTCTACTCCAAGAGAAGGACGCTAATCCTTTCAAGGTGGTCCGACTCTCCACCGGTGCATTTGAATTTAGTCTGGCTTGTGATGGTTCTGATGTTTATTCCCCACCTTTTTTCGCATTTTTACCAACTTTTATTATAAATAACCTTTGGAGCCCGTTGCACGGCAATGCCCGCTATCTCTCTTCTGCAAGGTGATCACCCCCACATGCACTCCTAAGGGAAAACAAAGCCACTAACAATATAGCCATGTAGGATTACGTTGAATGCACATCATATCGGTTTGCATGTTCCCCTGAAACTTGCCACCAAAGAACCAAATACAGTCAGACATGGACCAACGACAATCTTTACCCCAATAGTTTTGGTCGTCTTCACTGGATATCTATACCTCCCATTGAAAGATATTTTTGTGCTTTTCTCCTTTCCACAACCTTTCCAGTTCATCTGCTGCGATTCACTGCGGAGATCCCTTTGTATTACCGTGGGTAAAATGGCCTAGAAAAAAGTATTTGAGGTCCACTGTGTTTTACTGCATGTTTTACCCCACGGTAAAATAGGGCCAAATTTTTCCTTTGTTAAAACAATCAGTCTTTCTCCCAGTAAAACACTTCTCCCACCAAACACATGGTGAGAGAACCCTTTTTCCTCAACAAAAAGACATCATTTTACAAAGGGAAAGGACAACGAAATTTTACACATCGGTAAAATACCTAGGCTTGTGACCAGCCTGCCTACAAATGGCAAAAATATGTGGCAAGTACTTTGCCATAGGCAGGCTGGTACAATTCGGGACACACCAAAGGGCTGAGCCCGGAGTTTGAAATTTGAGTGGTGCCGATGATTGGCACCACGCTGCGATCAATTCCCTACTAAATTTGAGGCTCCAGAACTCACCAGTAACAACTTTAATCAAAACAAGATTTGCTGCCGCTTCGCTCCGGCAAATGGGGACCAAAACAGGATATGTATAAATTGCAAGGAAGGAATGGGACTGTACGGAAAGCCAATCGAAGTAGAAAATTACCGGCCTGAAGTGTCAACCCTGGAATTAACCTTTTTGAGGGAAATTAGTTGTTAAAATGTTGCGAAAAATGTAGCGCACCTGCAAGTACTACTGGCGGTCCATACGTCCAATGTTTTAGAATGTCTGGGGATCATCGTGAGCAAAGTTAGGCCGCGAAACATTGACTGGGAGGAAAATCAGACCATGGAACTGTGTGGCCGAGTTGGCAGAAACAGCCTGAACTTGAGCATTTTCGAGCACTGGCAGCGTTGAAACAGAGCTAGGCGATTCTCAGCCAATCCATTGAGTTTCGAATTTGTCGATGTTCAACAGGGACGATGATGGTATTACATGCGGTCCAACGTTGGGAGAGGAGCGAAATGAAATGAGACGATTTTGCAGTTCGTTTCATAGCATCAGGAGGATGGAATCTCGCAAAGAGCACCGTAGAACCAGAAAGGAAGGAATTCATTTATGCCTTCACATCGAATTTAATAATTTGCAGAGCCAGCAGGAGATGAGCTGATTGCGTGCACATTGGGAAATTCCTGGATGAGCAGAGACATCTTGTATAATATGGCCCTCGAACACAGATGAGCAGCTTGTAGAAGGGCGACAGCATGTAGAAACTGTTGAATCCAAAAGCACCAGATTGAGACGCAGAATTGAAGCGAGAATGTTGTGTTGGAGGCGTCAAATCAATGAGGGAACGGGGAAAGGCAGCGAGCGGGGATGTTGGCCTTTTATCCACGCCACGGTGATTCAGCCGCAGTGTGAAAGGTTTAAGCGACCGTGCGGCGCAGTGAGAAATGTGCTGCGAGTCTGGTCAGCTGAGAAAAAGCACTCAAATGCTCTGCGAACACTCATAGGACATAAATGGGCCAGAAGCGCAGTATTTGCAGGATGAGAGGGGACGAAAACTGAAGGAGATGTGGCCACATGGAGTAATTGCACCGCCGACCGGATTGCGCAAGCGAACGGCAGGAGACAAAGGACAGGCTACATGGAGAAAGAAGCCAGCAAGTACAAATTGATGAGCACTGCCAAACGAGCAAAATCTTAAAGAATGGTTAATTCTGAAGAGACAGAATTTGAGAAGAGAGGAATTAAAGCTATTCTTCGCTTTGGAGTTTTTTCAACAGATATAAAATCAGCTCAGAACGAGAGAAAAGGAAAGTGATCGAACTCTGCGCCCAAGCCTTTTGTTTGTCCCGAATTGTACCAGCCTGCCTATGGCAACATGCCCACCACAATGGTTGCTCATTGTAGGCAGGCTGGTAACAAGCCTATAAAATACCTTGTCAAACAGCTTGAACCTCAAGTACTTTTTTCAAGGCCATTTTACCTGTAATAAAACAAAAGGATCTCCGCAGTGATTCTTTGTCAACGTGATAGCTGAGAATCTCCCGCACACTGTTGCAGCGAGAGGTTGGCGAAGGACGTGCATCAGGAAAATCCGAAATGGCCCCATAGACGAAAGGTCGGCTATGGAGTGCTAAGGAGTGCTATGGGAGTCTATGAAGATATCCTTGGCACTATACCGGGCTATGGCGAGCTAAGATGAGCTATGAAAATCAGCACAGCTACTATCCCTGTCTATAGCAGTCTATCAATTTTTGCAAAATTATGTTATCTACAAGCTCCTCAGCTGGAAGTATCAGAAGGCAGTCTTTCAAAAATTGAGCCGGGTTTGCAGAGAAAAAATGGGGTCCACTGCAATCACTCTCATCTATGGCCAAATGAGATTAAATCTGTGTTCATAAAATAATATGGTGCCGTGCAGCAATGGTGCAACACCGAGCACAACACGCTGTTGAACAGGGTGTTGCAGGAATTTTGTGTGCTCAAGCCGGATCCAGCTTGACGCAGTGTCAGAATTCAGAATGGCTCAGAGAGCTGCATCCATAAAATCTAGTGTGCCGTTAACTTAGTAAAACTTGAAGTGTGAAAGGTGAAGGACAAGTATCGGCCGACGCCGGGCCAAGTCCGAAATGCGCACGTGTCGCCAAAGTGGTTCGTTTTGATCAAAGCCAAAACAAAGCTACACAATGAACGACTTTCTTCTTCTTCCATCTCACCCTTCTGAATCGATTCAGAGTCTATTGTGCAGCATGGACCCGATATTGTATGCACCGTGCATGGTCCATCTTCATCACCCTTTTGTTCAGCATTAGTTGCTCCTCCTCGAATGTCGGGTTCTCCAGCGTGCTAGAGACGCAAAACCGTGTGTAATCTTCTTTGAAAAGCTTGACTCTGTCGCTCAAAAGTGCAGGTGCTGACTCTGACATCCAAGGTTCTCGGAGTTCTGGTGCACTGGACGGCGCTATCATCAATCTGGAGCCGCTTGCACATTTGGTAGAACGCCATGCTGAATCCATACTCCATGGACCCATTGAGCGCCAACGCACATGACTGCATCCTTTGTTTGCTTGGCCGTTATTGATGTCTTGTGTATGCCCTGCACCTGCTTGTGCTGTCTGTTCCCTGTCTTGTGTTATGTGGCCTGCTTGGATCACCCATGGAGCTCTTCACTCGAGTTCAAGCCTTAGACAATCTCTCCAACACGACTGTGCCCGGCGCTACATCGTCCAAGACTTGGCTTGCCTCAAACCCATCGGTCAACAGTGCCAGTTATCAATTCTCCTCAAAATCCAATTACACGATCCATATCCAGATCCGCTTCAAACCCGAGCTTGCCTGAGCGTTACAAGATTGGTTGAAACAAATACAAGTCAGTAAACTGTCTTATAGTCTTTGGCAAGAGACCTATCATGACTTCAATGCACATAAATGGCAAGTCGCAAATATCTGGTACCACCAAGCTACGATTGTCAAGAGTACATGTCCCTTGGCATCATTGGTCTTCAAGCAAGGTTTCGCAGCTCTTCTTCGTGGTCATTCAATCCCCGAGGCCCGGTCGCAACTCCCTCTTTGATTCTTTTTTTCACTGTATACAACTCCAAAATTCAAGTTCTGTTTCAACCTGTACTCCAGTACGTGTCAACTCCAAGAACAGCGCTCTTCCGCAACCTCTGCCTGTAATTGTATGGGACTTGCTGACACGTGGGGTTCCTGTGTCCGCCTTTCCCCTGTTAGTTTAATGAGCCCCAGTTTGGTATTACAAATTGTTGTATCTTAGCTGCACTGTATACCGTTTCTCTCCATTTTATTTCATGAACTATGGTCAACTATGAGCTGTTATGAGCACTATCAAGGTTATCACTATGGCCAGCTCCATAGTCTACAACCAGTCTATGCAGCACTATGAGGTACTATGGGGAAGACCCACCCCCCCACCTTTACTATGGGGTTGGTCATCTGCTATGGCAACTATGGCTTCTATGTGGTGCTATCTGGGTCTATCTGGTAACTTTGTGTTTTCCTGATGTGTCAGTGTATTTCTCAGAAAGCAACAGCCTGGCCATTAGGCCACAATCAACCAGGTTGTCAACGTCTACTCCGAGGTCATTCCAAATCACTGTAACATCCAAGGTGAGACCCACCCCATCTTGACGATATAGGGCGACGCCAAGATGTGCCGAAGCTCAGATGGCAACACTTCGAAAGGTGGTAAATCTAAGCACTTCTAGTTTCAATTCACGCACCTCTGATTTTGGTGAGAATGACAACTCAGACATCCTCCCCTCTCAAACAAGCCTTGCCAGCTCACCCTCTCCCAAACTTTGTTCAGCTCAAGTTCGCTGGTGGCAGCGGCAGCATGCTGCTACTGAAACAGGTCTGAATATTGGGCCAACTGCAACTTGGAAAACTGAAGTATTGACCAATGCATCCACGTCAGAAGACTCAAGAGTGCAAATTCATACTACATGTAGAGGAGTGCAGATGGCCTGAGGTGCAACAGGCATATGAAAGGGAAGAAAAAGAGAGAAGGAACAGGAGGCCACAGGAAGAGCGTGCATGAAACTAAGCGTATGGATGCTGGTGTGATGAAAAAAGGAGGTGGGCAATATCAACTCTCTGTAGTGGGATATAGAGGCAATTGGAAATGTTGACACCTTCGATGTGATACCGTGATAGACGTGCATCAAGCGGTCAATTGAGTGGGGATGTACTCGTTGGGGAGTCCCACACGATGCCCTGAATATAGTGCGAGTGTCTTAATGCCAAAAAACCAGAGTCTTTCCGAAGTCTTGTTGTTTTGAACTTGTGAGCCCAATGTCTTTTTTGAGAGAAATGCACACTTGCCTTCTGTGACTAGCATTGCCGCAGTCAGGTTCTGAACCTAAACCAGACCAAAAATCAGGTTCCATGGCTGTAAGGTTCACTGGACCAAACTGAAGGTCCAGTTCAAGGTTCAAAAATTTCCCAAATTTCCTGAACAGGCTGGAACCTGTTGAACCTGAATAGGTCTCGGCCTCCCAAACCGAACAAAAATACACTATTGTGAGCATATTGGATCAGCCCTCAAGGACAAGAACGGTCAAATGAAAAACTTCTGAGGCCATTAGAACACAATATAAGAGTATTGAGAGTTTACATAAACGAGCACAAAATTCCAAATTCTAAGCACAAGTGAATACTTTTGCTTTCACTGGGGGCAACAGCCGAGGCACTTGGATCTCAAGTGCCTTAAACACACTTGTTCTGCACCTCATTGTAAACCTGGATTTGTGATTGAAAAAGGTGTCAATCATTTCTTTGGCACCTTTGTTTTTGGGGCAAGTCAAAGCCAAAAACAAAGGTGCCACAAAGCTGATTGACACCTTTGTCAATCACAGATCCAAGTGCATAGCTAGCTGCAGAACAGGTGTGGAACAGGTGCATTTAAGGCACTTGAGATCCAAGTGCCTTGGCTCTTGCCCCCAGTGTTTCCATCGGCGTTATTTGGATGATGTCGGTACACAAAAGCTTGCTTATCTAATAGCCTTTTATGGCAGTTCCCCACGTTAACCAGTTTTAAACTCCGATCAGCCAGTCTATTGACAGCTTGCTCCATAGACAGACCAGTGCTGGTCTATGGTACAATACCCTCTTCAGTGAGATGTCACTCTACCTCAGACTTATATACTGTACAGATTGCAATCCTCCGAATAGCTTAAAAACAAGCGTGAAAGATATTTTTGGGACTTGCGGCTGATCAGCCAGACATGATTCCACAAATTGTGGAAGTGAACATCGTCAAGTTCAGTTGAGTTTTCCACTTGAAATGACACAGGTATTGATGCTGAAATAACCCTGGAACAAAATCTGAGTCGTTTTGAGCGTGGGAAAGAAAAGTAAGTTCAAACCGGATCCGAACCTGAACTGAGCCTGACCTGGGTCCAGTTCAAGGTTCAGCGAATTGCCTGAATTGAACCCGAGGACCAGTTCGAGGTTCGGAAAATTGAGGCGGCCGAACTGGACCACGGCAACGCTACTTCTGTCTTGGTTAAATGCACTCAATGCTATTGAAAAAAAGAAAGAAACATGATTAGTGAATCATTGAGCACTTCAGATGAAGATTACACAGCTCACCATAAATGTCTCGATAAATGTCTTTGCTCTTGGATCGTCAAAATGAGCAGCTTGAGAGCGAGGGCACTCCGGTGAACAGCCTCCTTGCATGATGCAGTGTAGGTCCACTGACTGATTCAATCATTCCAGTAGTTGTTAGTCGCCTAAAGTATTTCGTTAGTACTTGACGCTCGAGCAAATTACTTACGGGAAGAAGCAAGGCTCCAAGTTCCTATGAGCCGAAAGATCAGCGGGAGGAAGTCTTCACTTTTTGGGATCGAGGCAGCCCGATGGCTCTTGTATGGGACTGGAAAGAGAAGAAAGGATCGGCCGTTTGCAGTGCCGTTGATCATCACAAAGGCCGCAACTATAGGATCTGCCCAACCACCCTGCCAGTCCTGTTCAATATACAACTCCTGTGATTAAACCAGTTGAGGACCACGGCACTTTCAAAGACAGTGGCGCATCCTACAAGGTACGAGTTGAGGAATGTTGTAGCGTCTGTTCCATAGCTTCCACGAGAAATCTCTCAAATTTTCGTTCAGTTTGTGGGGCTTTGTAAACTTTGAACAAATCGTAAACAAATGGTAAAACAGTTTCCTGAATATCAGTTACTTAAAGGAAACTCCTGCGAATGCATAAGGCTAACAAGACTGGCAAGAGGGAATACTGATCTGTGTCCTTTTCTAATTGTCTATTGACTCACCATACATGAAGAAGTTTATCGGCGTCGGCAATTCCCGATGGGCTCTCGGGCATCTCGGTTAATGAGAGACCTTGATTCCTTCCCATTTAGCTCAAAGCTTGGCAGTAAAGAATAATATCACACTGAAGGATAATTTTGTGTGTAAAAAAGGCACCTTGGTGCATTGAATCTGCCTAGAAGGAGATCCTGCCTCAAGTACTGTTTACAAAAGGTTTGTTACCATTTCCGTTTAATTTAGCCTCCACCGTAAACAAAAACCAAATGGTTGGAGCCTCAACGAGTCAAGGTCGGCGTTCGGTCTGGTTGGCGTTGTGCCAAAGATGAAAGCCAACAACTACATCAGCATTTTCCCGGATTCTAACAGTGCAGATGATGAACTGTCGGGGAAAGAGAAAACAACGGCACATGCACATGCCGGACCTCCACGGAATGCGACACTCCGGGGACAGCTCAATCCAGCACTTCCATTCCCCTGCATCGGGGCCGATATACCCGGGCGCTTTTCACTTTCTGGACAGTGAGCGTCGGGTCAGTTCCGCCTGGGACGTGCAGCGTGGTCAGCTCGGTGCCGTCGTGACCCCGAATTGGGTGTGGAGAACGAGAGTATGGAGTCTGCAATGGCCTGGAGAGACAAGACGATGGCAGAATCACAACATCTGCAACAAAAGGAATTGGGTTGGATGGCGCACCGGTGAGGCCAGTACAGGATGTCAACCCGGAAATTTGAGGAAATTGAATGAATAGGGTTCCCGTGACACTCCTGTAAACAACCGGATATGTCTGTGATAGTCCGTATTGTGGTTGTATTTCCTGCCAGCTGACACCAACATCTTTTTTCCTGTCCATTGGATTGCGAAATAGCACAATGGGACATCAGACAAAATGGGCCTGAAAATGTTAAATTGACCCACCTGAAGACATCGACACAAAAAATCTTGCTTGAACGAGTGACAGCGGTCTTGATGTGTATAAAAAATAATGGAGAACAAGATCACCGAAGGGAAAGTCGAATGTGGAAAGCCTTCAAGGGAGCGATGAGTGGATAAAAAAGGAGCCATTGAATGGTGCCAAAACAGGGGTTATATTCAAGGCAGCGGACCTGAACGGTCGCGCAGAAACAGAAAGGTCTTCAATCAGCAAACCCCGAGAAAGGACCAAGAGGGACCGAGGGAGTGGGTTATACGCATAACAAAAGAGTACAAAATTTTGTAATCGAAAATATTTGGTCGGGACGGGTGACGAACGGGGGGAAAAATGAGATCGAGGGGAGATAGGAAAAGCCTGTCAAAACAACGGTTACTCGGATCCGGGTGAAATTTGAAGAAATAACGCCATCGCCGAGCTGACATTAGACACGCAAAGCCGACGCGCAGAGAATGGGCAGCTGAACAGGAGCCATTATCGAGCGAGGTACGAGCTAGAAACAATAAAGTGTTTGTCTAGAGAGACTAAGGAGCCATTGAATTGTGCTGAAACAGGAGTTGTATGATATGTATCCTAGGCAACACAGCAAGTCAGTACAAGCACGCGTGATCCAACAACGGAAGCGTTCGCAATACGAAACCCAAGAAAGGAAGAGCTGAGCGAGAACTGCACGCAAAAGAAGAGCACGAGGTGGAAGAATATTGAGGATATGGAACATAGAAAGAAATCGTTTCTCGTATTCAGGCGACCTGTATCCGAAGCTCGAAAAATATGCCAGAAAAATAAACTCAAGAAAGCGGTGACCAGGTTCAGGAGGAGCTCGTCGAAGAGTTTTTCTTGCGTACTGCGTGTGAGAATCTCCAGCTTAACAGGTTGATGGGAAGCGAGGAGATATAAGGAAAGGGAAGAAAAAGAACCGTCAAGTCAGAATGGAAGAACGAACAAAGAAAGAAAGAAGAGACGTACCCCCATACCCTGATCGCATCCCGCGTGCGCTCGGTGTCGTACCTGATTGGGACAAGAACAAAACCTAGTAGGCCGGCTCTGCACAACCAACACAGATGAATATGTGCAGGAAATGACGGCGCAACAGGCGGGCGATGGAGGTAGAAAACACGGGGGTCGAAGAGTGGGAGAAGAGTGTCAAACAACGGTCACGAACTAGGAAAAGAAACGGAGAACGCGATCAACTAGCTGCAGACATGAGAGGGGCGAGGGGCCATCGGATGGAAAGGAGTTATCATATAGCGTCGAAACAGGGGCTGTATCCGAGGCACTACAGCGAATAGGGATGAACACACACAGAAGAGATGGAATCAAGGAAACCCGAAGAACCAACGACGAGAGAGATGCCTGCACGCAATGAGCACGAAGCGGGACGAGACGAAGACGTAAAACAGAGTATCAAGAATGAAGTCGTTTCGAACACTCATTCAACTAGTATGCGCAGCAAAACATGTGCGAGAAAAAGAAACTCAAAAGAGTGGCGAATCGACAGAAACGAAGACGGAGGAAGCGAGAGCGCTAAGTCCGAAGGATGTCTTGAAGCCAGGAATTGAATCTAAACATTTAAAATCGAAAAAAGAAGAGCCAAATAAAAATGACGTCAGAATCCACATACGCAAACATATGCAGACAAACTGTCAATCAATGGGCCAGATCGCAAAAATTAGCTGCCTACAACACCCAGCTATCAGAGATAGCGGGAATTTTGCAACTTCCCCATAACTTTGCCCACTTTTGAAGCTCATGTTTTTCCCCTATTTTTATTACCAGACTTACAATTTCACCAACTTTTGCTCCAAACTTCACCAACTTTTTCAGTTTAAGAATTTCCCCACAACTTTTGGGCACTAAATTTTTTATTGCTCCAATCGACACCTAAAGCCATCTGAATACTAGATTTTTATCTCCCACAGCCCTAACCACACTAGTTTCCTCCCAGGAGTGGAAATACGGTGAGCACAAACTTCAAACACGATCACATGTCACTCGGGCCGGCAAGCATTATCAATTTGCCTATCAAACAAATGGTGCTTAAAAGGTATTTTATGTGAGTCCAATCGACACTGCATAACCAGAGTATTCTCTCTATGCAACACACCTGGTCCGATTTGCTACCACTGGAATTTTCCGAGCTCTGACAGCCCAGGCACCAGACCAGTGCCTTCGTGGCGGTAACCAGCCTTGTTCTGGGCTCATCTCATCTCACGAGGATATAGGAAACGGGACACTACGACACATGTGTCAAACTCTCAGAAAATTCGACACGACCCGAAAATCAGACACATACTTCAGAAACCACAGCACATTTCAGAACTGGCGACACATTACATTACCGTAATCACAAAACAGCGTCCCTCGAAAGCGGTGTTATGACCAATTCTCGCAACGAATTGAGTCATCGCACCGCGCGCAATACGAAGCGTCACACCAGTGCCATTCAGAAGGCTCAGCAGGCGCACGCAGGACAGAAGAAGATCGCGGAGCTCAGGGCTCAGCTTGCCATCGCTGTGGCCGAGGCGAAGGTATGCTTATCTCCGGCTATGTCCTTCGCATTCGATGCATCTAATGCAACCGCAGACCAGCTCATCCGGCGTGGTTCGCGTAACGCAGAGGAGCAAGGCCAAATCTCTCGGTACTCCAATCTCTTGCCGTTTCTCTCATTGAATTGATTCAATCCTCCACAGTCGCCAGTGCTCGTGTTAAGGGCAGTGCTTCTACCCATCCGAAGAGACCCGAGAAAACGGCTGTGGTTCAGGACGAGCTCGAAGGTATTGAAATGATGACCGCGCCGGAAGGTACAGATTCTTTCATTTCTGCATCCTCCTTAACTTATCTATCCCGGGACTTGAGCCGCAGTTGGTAATCTTGACGGCGAGGGCAATCCAAACTTACCTGAGCTGGCTGGACCGGTATCCGAGGCAGTCGACGTCGAAGACCGGCCCCCACCGCTGAGCAACAATACACTCAGCCCACTCAGCGAGAGCGGTGAGAGTTACCGTCAGACGCAATCCCAGTCTAACTCAGATGCCATTTCGAACAGCTGGCCTACCCGCACCGGAGCTCGACACTGTTTTACCCCGCCAGTCTCCTCCTCAGCCGACATCCTCCCCGCGTAGATCGTCACGAAAGCGCAAGATCTCTATTACAGATGAAGACGCTCCTGCGAAGAAGGCGAAGATCAGTGCTTCCGATGGACCTTCGAAGTCAACAAAACCTGTCACAAGCCGGCGAGTAATTCCCAATCTGCATTACATGTCTGAGTCTGACGCTTTGTGTAGTTCCAAGCGGAAGAGTAAACCCTGGGGCGTCAAACACACCGACGACCGATTCTATACCAGTTTTGAATTTCTTGCTAAGTTTCCGGAAGAGTATCGCGAGATGTACGGCGATACAGAGCCGGCATGAGACGCCGGTAACTCTCCATTTACATTCTTTTTCGTTCCAGCAGTGTATTACTTACATGTAATATATACACAATTGTCCGTTCATCTTCGGTTGCCGGAGCGAAGGGACGGTACGTCTTGTCGTATAATAAAATAGGGGTCTCCGGTGATGTCGGACTTCCTCATTTGGGGGGTCGTCAGATCGAGACCGATCGCTCACCTCTTGAATCAGCGTTAAACTTTCGGAGAGACCGCCTGACCAAGCGTTCAATCAGTTCTCACAACTTATCTATCGCGCTCCTGTACTTACTAATAAATTATTCGAGCCGTGGATGCCGTGGGATGCTTTATAAGACTGAGCATAGGCTGACAGATACCGATTGAAAATAGAATTCTTTCATGACGAAGAGCCGCCTCCCCCGCAGAACCCATCCAGTGCACTGGATTCATAGGTTAGTAGATATTTCAGCGGCTGACAATGGTTGTTGGTTCAATACAATATTGGACGGTAAATCATCACGGATCATGCCATGTTTTGTAATGGAATCTGACTGACCAATTGCAGAGATTATGAAGCTGGCTACAAGTACCGTTACGAGTCTCACAGAGATAATATAAAAGCTATCGGCTTTGGGGGAGCCAAGGCATCTTCGAATTCTTCCTTATTCATCTCGACAACAACACCAGTCTCACAAAACAAAAAATGTCTTCCAAAGTCGTATACCTTAGTACATTTTCTAGTATTATTCTCTAAAGTTCCGATACTAATCATTGAATTTTCATCCTCCAGTTACTGGCGCCAACCGAGGAATCGGCTTTGGCCTCACCGCCGTCCTCGCCGCACGCCCCAACACCATCGTCTTTGCTGGTACCCGCGATCCTGCCGCACAGTCGCTGAAGGATCTTGCCGCGAAGTACCCTAACGTGCACGCAGTGAAGCTCACTTCCGGAGACAAAGCCGACAACGAGGCAGCTATTGCCGAAATCCAGAAGACTGCAGGGCAGCTGGATGTTATCATCGCCAACGCGGGTAAGCACTTCTCCGTCGGGCCTCAATGGATCAATATTCATATAACGCATTCGTTCCAGGTATCTCAAACTACTACGGCCCGCTCGCCACGACCCCCATCTCCGAGTTCCAGGACCACTACAGCGTGAACACGATAGGCCCCATCGTCCTCTTCCAAGCCGCGCACGCCCTCCTCCTCCTCGCTTCTCCCACGCGGGCGCCCATCTTCGCTGTCATCTCGAGCCTCGCGGGCTCCATCGGCGGCTACTTCCCCCTTCATGCCGCCGCCTACGGCGCCTCCAAGGCCGCCGCCAACTTCCTCGTCAAGGTCCTCGACGACGAGCACCCATCCTTGATTTCACTGGCGATACACCCCGGGTGGGTCGCGACGGACATGGGGAACATGGGCGCGGTGGCGAGCGGGATGCCCCACGCGCCGGTGGGGGTGGAAGACTCCGTAGCGGGAATCCTGTCGCGCGTCGACGGGGCGACGAGGGAGAAGAGTAGTGGGCGGTTCTGGAACTTTGGGATCACCGAGGGGAATCCGTGGGATATCCAGACGGATGAGGTGCTATGGTAGATTGGTTGATAGATCAGGTAACAATAGCAATTGTATGTAGGCGGCTCTGAGCCACCTCTCATCTAGTGTACTGCTCTTTCTAGTTGGGCGCGTGATCATGAGTCGCGTGTTGTATAACCTCGTCCTTGTGCGATATTCCATTTGCGCTGCATCGCTGATGACGCATTATGCTGCAACACTTCAGTCGTGAGTACTGCGAGCGAAAACATACCGAGCTGTCACACACGTTGTTCAGTTAGTACAAGAGCAAGGCAATGCGTAGCCCGGCCTGAGTTGTGAACAATGCGAGCGTAGACACATCGGGTTGTCGTATTTTTTGCGCTGGGAGGAGAGGAAGGTAATGCGTAGCCTGCACCGTGACTGATAACAGGGCATAAGAGCCGAAGATAGATGATACCGTGACGGACAAAGGCCGTGGAACGTTTGCGACGCAAGAACAGGCTCTAGCAAACGAACAAGGGAGGAAAACGACGTTTGAAGGAAGGGGGTCGCGCAGAGCCTGAGTACTTCTGTGGAAACTGCGCTTAGTGACACGCGAGCGAGTATTCAGTCCACGGAAGAACGAAGTTCAGCACCTCACATGCTGCGAATGATTTCCACCTCGCCGCGGATGAGGACTCTGTGGGGTGGTATGTGGAGTGAATGAGGTGAGGGCGAGCGAATGGGAAGGGTACGAAGGGAAGACGGAAAGCAGCGAGGGAGCGGTGAGAAGGAGGATATTGCGGTTGAGCAGCGTTGCTTCGAGTCCAGTGGTCATGTCGATCCGGGATACAGATTGTCAAGTGCCGCGCCACAGGGAGCGAGCAAGATCGAGTCGGGTTATCGTACCACATCATCTGGATTCGATTCGATGGATTCACGAGTAGAGTTGGGGCCAGAAAGGGAAATGAAACGATTGGAATCAATTACCCAGAATGAGGTAGTGGATCCTAGATGAACGCACCGATATAAACGGGAACCAGCGAAAAGAGCACCATTTGAGAGCCGTTTTGAGATCAAGGAAGGCTTCTCTGCATCTCGGGTGGGTCTAGCGGGCATTTCAGAGCCAAAAAGGAACGAAATAGGAGCCAGGCGGGCAGGGGGGGAAGGAGGGAGCAGTAGGCGGAAGCCGGAACAGGAGGATGGAACGAGAAAAACCGACGAGATTTAGAGAGCGACAGAGCAACGGGGAAAGAACGAAGGGTGAAAGGGAGAATGTGAAAATGGGAGAAGAAATTTAGAAAGAATGCGGAGCGAGATAGCTGCGGGAAGACAATGGCAATGGGAAGCGTATGCCGATAGAGGATAGAGGGCGGGGAAAGACCAGTGTGTAGGATGGCTCAGGATGGGGTAGGGATTGGCTCGGATCGAACAGAGAGAGGTGTGAGGATGGAACGATAGGAGCTAAACGAAGGCAAAATGAATTTGAAGAGTGGGGAAAGCAGACAAGGTCGAAGAAGGATCCAAGGCAAGAGGAACACAGAAGAAGAGAGGGCAAGTAATCGAACGGCGAACCATTATGATAATGGCCGCGAGGGCGAATGCGCAAGAACGCGACGCGGAGGGGAAACGCGGAGAAGGGAAGTTGGAAAGGATGGAGGAAGACAGAGGGGCATTTTACGAGGAGAGAGAAACGAGCAAGATGCAGCACGGAGAAAGGACATCGAAGGAATGGGCAAAAAGGATGAAAGTGAGGGGCCCACTGTCACCTCGTACTCCCGTGCGGAAGATTGCCCACCTGTCCGCCGCTCCTGTTGTGAGTTCGTAGCCCTGCCGTCGGGACAGCATCATATAGCTGAACGTTGACGGGAGATAGTTCGCCGTTACAGGGTGTGTCGAGCGCGAGTGTGAGTCCGGTCTGGCGCTCAGTGGCGCACATGGTGGCACCAGCGAAGGATGTGTAGCATAGGGTAGGGCCGAGGACGGGCCGCGTGGAGGGCATTCGCGATGGGATGCGAGGCGGAGCTGTTGCGGTTGGAGTGATCAAATAAAGAAAGGTGCATATGAATCACCAGATTGATCCATACGAGCAGCCCGTGAGTCTGGAGAGCTCAGCTGTGACACAGCTGCTGTGTGTTCCCTGGCGATCCGAGAATGAGGCCAGAGCATAACAGGCTTGGTTCGTGGGGACCGACAGATCGAGGATTTGTGGATGGGAGTAGAGGTGGCTCAAAAAAGTTGGGGTTGTGAGGCTGACAGTGCTGAAGGAAGGCGTCTGTGCAGAGTCCCAAGATTTGGAGATGACGGAGGAAAGCAAGCGTACCGGTTTGATCCGAGCATCGCCACAATGTCTCTTCATTTCGAGCAAGCATCCATTCAACTCTGCGTAACTCTCGCCTTTCATTTTTGCAGCTTCACTCTCCACCCGGCGCTTTGACATTGCGGACAACGGCGAGCCTGAGGGTCCGAGAGGACTAAGGCATGCGTGATGCATAGTGAACGGTGCGTCGGTCTCTTCTCTCTCTAGTCTCATACCCTGCCGCTCCGCTCCCTGGAACAATCGTCGACCTCGTCCTTCACGAGGGCGAGTGTGCTGCTCGTGCTGCTCGTCCTGCCGTCCGGCCGTCGAGCTCCCCGTGCCAGCACCCACCTGTGCGCGGACGTTTCGACCACGAGTCGTCCAGCATCCGAGCGGGAAGAAACTGTCCCTGATATGCACGGATCATGCCGCCCATTAAGTACCCGCTCTCTTTCCCTTCCTCGTTCCAATATATGCTGACCCGGCCCCGGGCCCCGCTTGGGCTGCCATCTATCCTCCATTACATCGACCCGGACCTCCACGCTCTGTGCGCGACCCTCGCTTGACACTTGCACCGACCCAGGACGTACGTATGCAGATACGCCCACGCTCCCAATTTCCGCGTTTGCTTTTGCACCAGTGGGCAGGCTGAGAGGAGGGATTGTTGGCTGCACGCGTGTTGACTGCAGTTAGGAAAGGGGGAAGGGACGCGTCGATTGGGGGCCTTACGTCACCGAGGGTGTACGCCCCTCGTACCGTCTTCCTGTTTTCGGTTTGCTGGGGAGCGTGCGCTCGCGCATCCGTTCTCACTCCCGCTCCATTCGTTGTGGGCCAGGGAATACATTCGGGAGTCAGCGTGCACATCATAGCTTCGCATGCCCGTGCTTGCTTGGTGCACGCGGGTCGACGGAGACCTCCCAATTCCCGTGCGTAGGCAGATTGGACTGGGATGAGATACGGCCGGGCCGGGTAACCATGGTCGTTACGCTCTTTCCCCCCCGACGGGATGCATTCTTCCACCCTCTCCCGGCTTAGGCCGAGGGCACTTTCCCCGCAATGTGCAGTCGTCCAGACCACCTGACGCGAGGACTACCGCCCCTGGTTGAGGGGATGTCGGTGCTCTGCGCTTGATAGATGGGCGGGCATGACTCGATGAACCCATATGTCATTCTCTCGCAGGCGGCGGCGGTGTTGGTCTGCTATTGTCTACAACGTGGTCAACGCTCGCGAGTGCGATGGGTGACATTCCCCCTATCCTCCGCCGTCCCCTCGCCCCCGTCTGCGTTGTCTCTATAATCCGTGGATGTTTACTTTCTCACCCTTCTGGAGAGCGAATCTCCTTTTCGGAATTGTACCCATTTCACTTTTTCCGTTAGCAAGGGAGGTCGACGGCGATGCACCACACCTTTTTGTTTGTCCCTTCCGGCCGTTCCTAGTTGTGTGTCCGTGTGCGTTCCCTCTCCCTTCCCCATTATCGTCAGTGTACTGAGTGTGATCCATATTGGTAGATAGGCGTAGGTAGGGGTGGAGGGCGGAACGAGCGCGGGGAGGGCTACATAAATATCGGCTGCGGGACGAGATGATCCTGTGCGAGTGGTGCGCGACACGGGAGGGGCGGAAGATCGGCGGTCTCTGGATGAAACCGACGGGGAGAAGACGAGAGGGTGGAGGGTTAGATGCTTTGCTGCGTGGCAAGTGCGCCGCTGCAATGTCCCAATATGCATTGTGCGTCCTGGGAACGAACTTGAGACCAATTTCTCTACTTCTGATGTATCACAAAGCCAAGTAGGAAGCCCTGGGTATGCGATTCCAAATCCGCTTTCAACGCGTCTCATCAAATATGCGCGACGTACCCAACACAAGCCATACAATTTCCGCGGGCTCAGAACGAAAACAAGCATAAGCGCCTGTCAACGAGGCGGTGTTGATTCAATCCCCCCTGCCAAGTAGCTCTTGCTTGATCCCTCTTTCATTTTTTCTTCCATGGGCCAGAATCACTCCGAGACGAGAAATGGTCATGCACCAGCTGAAATATCCATCATGTCTCTCAAAGTGGATCACACCTGCCGTGCTTCCCGCCGAGTTGGAGCGACAGATTTTCGAAATATCCGCCCACTCATATCCTCTATCAATCCTGAATTTCAATATGGTGCGCTCTTTTTTTTTTTTTTTTTTTTTGGCTATTTTCCTCCCAACTTGATTTTTTTTCTTGTTAGGGTCCACCGGATCATCGTGTGGTCGCGAACAGTGAAGGCTATGAACGCTCTACCCATCGCCCGGGGAGTCCACTTTTTCGTTGCCATAGAAAATAAACCAACCCCATTTTTACCTGTCAACGTGCGCCACCTGATGCTGGAAACCGGTGGGAAAGCTGCAATCGCGCGGCGGACAGCCTGTCTCGGCGTTGAAAATCTCC
Organism: Mycena venus; assembly: GCA_014462655.1. Taxonomy (NCBI): domain Eukaryota; kingdom Fungi; phylum Basidiomycota; class Agaricomycetes; order Agaricales; family Mycenaceae; genus Glaucomycena; species Glaucomycena venus. The sequence goes on along the minus strand of JACAZI010000005.1, from coordinate 1,592,871 downwards.
GGCTCGGTGACAGACATGCTCCGGGTGCCCTGTTTCCGCCGAAGACCTGCCATTGAAGCGCCTCTCCTGCTACCTGGGCCACCTCTTCGGCTTACCGTCGCGGATCTCTTCGCCCGAGTAACTTCGCCCGATTAACACACCTAGTGATTAGCGGCTACGTGCATCGAATTGATCCAAAAGCCTGGTGCAGCCTTGCCCTTATTCTGTATCTCACCCACCTCTCATTCGACCAACCGATTTCATTGCAGAGTGCCCCGCGCTGCTCCGAAATTGCCCTTCTTTGCGTGTTCTCGTCGTGCGCGGCCGTGATCTCGCGCAAGTCGTCATAAAAAGGGACGCAGCAAGAATTGCGGCATGGTCCACCGGCCTTTGCCTATGGTTACCGAGACCCTCCTGTGGTCGGTGAGTCCTCCTGCGGCGTCGCTGATGTCCCAGACCCTGCAGTGCCTTCAATCTTTTAGATTCTGGACTTGAATCGTGCCTTTCAGGGTGCAGTCGTTAGTAAGACTTTTATGCCAATCTTCAGTTTTGTTTCAAGCAAGGTCTCTTCCGGCTATGTCGGACCTTCCTAGTCCCAATAAGGATGCATTAATTGTTGGATCAATTAAAGGGAGAATATAGTTAGGGTTTTTACGCGGACTTGTATCCGAGCGGTTTGGTGGCCGCACATGGCTGGCGACATCGCGTGGTCCTTTCGCACCTGTTTCCTCTGTCCGCAGCCTCAGATGTGCAAAATAAATATCCCACCCACTGTTGCATCGCCCGCTCCAATCTTAGCGAAGATGTATATGGACACGATGCACCTACTCGCCGTTGCGAGTAAATTTGTACTCTCACCGGAAAGAGCATTTCAAATATTTTGTTGTTTGCCTAACGTTGAAGGAATCAAGATCAAAATGAGGTGTATTTGGATCAACTTCACGCTCAAGAAGGGTCGAAAAAATCTTTTAGTGCAAGTTATGAAGGAGCCCCAGGATCTTCTAAAATCATGTTAGATGGGTTCCAGACTGTTTTTGGACAATCCGCCACTGGTTTGGGGTATCAGGCTCACATAAGAGTACAGCCCCCTAAAATTTCTCCTAAGTATTGTGCTCCTCTCTCGCTCACCACGGTCAAAAGTGGAGAAAACGGGTGACTCGTGTGCACTGATTGCTTATCGCGCCGCTCAAATAATATTATTTCAGCGCGGAGGCATCAAGTACGACCCATCTACGAGTCTTGTTTACAGACCGTCATCACCGAATACTGGTTGACTTCCCGTAAGAATAGATATTTTCTGGGGAATATCTAAGGGGTTCCAGTGATGTTGACATATAAGATTTAGTCCTGAAATCTATTTGGTGTGATTGCTATAAACAGGATAATTCTATTGAGAAACCCGGTTCCAGGCGGAAACCCTCCCATATAAGGAAATTTTGTAGAAACCCAGAGAAAAGGCTAACTGGAAACCCACTTACGGCACTGTCAATCTGCGAGCCGAGTCTCGTCCAGATTGTGTCTTCAATTTATCCTGAGACTGCGACATGAGGGCTTCCATCGAAAACGAGCCTGCCCCCCGTCTATTCATGTACCCCAAACATTGCTCCGCAGGGTCTCTGTCGTTGTCTTCTTGAACAGCCAGGATGCCGAGGGGTGCCGGCATCACGGCAGTTTGTTGGTTCCGGCAGGCGCAATGAGAATGCGGCTGGATGGTTCGGTGCTCATAGAGCATCCATTTAGCACATAGAGACTCGCATATCGGTTCCTTCACCCTTCCTGGTATGTGAAAGCACTGGCATAGAATCTGGCTAGTGGGCCTGCCCGTTGGCCGCTTGATGCCGGAAATGAGCAGGATGTCATTTCATGTTTCATAGTACAGACGCACAGTTATACAGCTATTTCAAAGTGTATTTGACACTTCAAAGCCCCTCAGACAAGTTGGCCGCAAGAAGCAACACTTCCCCATTCCTCGGCAATGAAGCCGGCACCCTGGGGTTCTGAGAACCCGGGTTTCCAAATAAGGCTACTGGAAACCGGGTTTCTGAATAGACCTATAAACAATATAATTTCAACTGCTACAGAACTATGCTATTGCAATCATTTCTCCGTTTGCTCATTCGACCATACTCCCCCTGACATGAATTTGTCCAAGACAATGTTGGCTAACCTCCAATGTGGTTTAATGGTGCACTGACGCGTTTCGGACGCGTTCTCGGACGCGTTTGCGACGCGTTTCAGAACGCAGTTTATGTTCAGCCAGCGCTAGAAGAGCATTTACATCGGTGACTGTGGATCAGAAAATTGGGCATCCGGTGGACGCCCGTCAAGTTCCATGTTGGCGCAGAGAGAACTTGGAGAGATTCGATGATGCCTGTCAAGAGCATCAGCGAACTTGCCAAATCCGTTTATTCAATACGAATATAATCTGGAAGGAGGGTAGGGACTCCTCCCCTACAGACTTCAATAAATTCAAGCTTTACAAGATATGCCTACGCTTCGCTTCAGCGGCAGGGAACGAACAATGAAAATCAGTCGATGTTGCCATGCAGATATTGGAAAATACAACGAGGTGAGGAAACGACCAGACATAAAGCAGGATGCAAAGAGATAACTGCCAGCAACGGCGGTACAAAGTGGAATAAGACGGTGCCGGGAACAGAGGGAAAAAGGCGAAACAAAATTAGGGGAATACACGCTAGGCAATTAATTTCTTTGTTGGAGACAAAGATATTCCAGTGATGGGATGAATAAAATCGTTGTTGGACGAATATATCCATGATCATCCCATTTTCTTTCTACTGAATATATTTCATTTGCCTTATGAAAACAATCAATATTTTTCTCCAACAACGTGTTTATTCCACCAACGAGATTTAATCTCGTTGGTGGAATTTCTTTTGTTGGAGAAAATATTCATCCCATCAGTTGAGTATTTTCGTCTCCAACAGGAAATTAATTGCCTAGCGTGAATTCCCCTATTGATGAGTGGTTTTTATAAAACCAGAGCAATTGCTCCTTCAAATAAATGTTCCCGAAACAGAGAACAAGGCGCAATTCCGATGAAACATAGGGTAACACAGAAGACCAGAGATAGAACAATGCTTGGGGATCCAGTGGAAAGGAACAACAACATTTGGCAGCGAAGTGATTGGGAGTGTTGAATTCCGAGGGCGGGAGAAATTACGCAGGGGAACAGATATGATTCAGTGGACAAGAGCGCTATAACGTATTAGCTTTATACCAGAAAGCAGGCATTACATGGCCATCCTGCAGTGTGGCAGAGAATACGACAGATGCACCAGATTTGGGATGTTCTCAACAGCAGTTAAAAGCTGCTGAGGCACGAGATACGCTTGCTATGCAGAATCAACCATATTGGGATGAAACTACACAACCTGCTCTTGGTCCGCTGATGAGAATTCGAAATCGCCGTCCACGGCAAGCATATGTCATCCCAAGCCGGCTTGACTTCCATCTCTTGGGTTCAAATTTAGTTCCGAAGCAGCGGAATCCGTGGGCACCGTGCGACGATTTCACTTCAACAGCAATGTTGATCAGAGGGCAAGGTGTGAAGTTTCTAGCGGTAGGCCAGTGAGAGCAGGATATGGAAGCCTCCATAAGGATAAATCCAAATAGTCCCCAACAAATTGGGCACATAATTTTAATAGAACGGTTAGTACAAGGGTTCGAACTGGAAATGCCGAGATCTAAGATGGGGTCTTGACAGCTGTCTCGGTACTGCTGCCGGAAATGCTTGGATCTTCTGAAAAAAACTATCTATTCTTACGGGAAGTCAACCACTGATCATCTTCTCTTTTGCATGTTTCCGCACTCGGAATTCCATATGGTATCCTATCAATGTGCTCGGAAAAATCCATAAATGATATTAGTTGGTCAAGATACCCAATGAATTGAACGCAGAAGACATCTACTTGACGTCTAGGAATTTACAGTCTCGGGATTTGCCGAGAATGTTCCGTTCTGAACGTGGGATGTCCACTCGGAGGCACGACCTGGATCAGGGTGAGAAACTTCTTCCCTATATGGAAGGAGAGGGAGGGAGGGAGCGTCGACTGAGGGTCGAAAAAAACTTTTTGACCCTATCATATCACACTGGAAAAGGAACACTATTATTAGGGTCAAAAAGTGTGAAAATAGCATAATCAGCACTGAAAGTAGGTCTTTCAGTTCATTGAGTAAAAGTTGTGCTTTCAGAATATCTGGAAGGGACGTTTGAATGTATGACTTTCAGTTCCACTTTCAGATTGGGCTGATATTAGTCCTTTCAGTCCCCTATGAAATACAATATGAATGTGCTATTTTCAGGCACATTTTTTGACCCTAATGATATTTTTCCTTTTCTGGTATGAAGGCCGTGAGACTCCCGCCATATATCCATTTGTCGAATGTTCCACCCCCCTTGGGTTTGGCCGTGGCGTTGCGTAAGAAAAAGAAAAATAGGCCGTAATTCATACGCCCGTGGACGTATTACGCACGATTTCATGCCATAGCGCCACCCCTCGCGCTTTAAGTTGCACAAGGTTCTAATCCAATTTCTGCCCTCTGAACAAACACTGCTCACAGTTCACCCATGTACATGAACAGTTTAATTCACATGTCCCCTCAAGCTCTCGCTTGCTCTCGTCATCGCGGCAAAGTCCTGTGTTGTATACTCCAATTAACGGCATCGGGCAATTTGCGGCACCCATGCCGTCTTCCACCTTCAGGGACAGTTTGTGATCGCCGCGAAAATTATGAGATCCTCAATTGGCGGCGGGGATAAGAGGCTCAGGGTGTTGATACTTAAAAGAAAATTCCGAGCTCTCTCGGACGTCTTCGTCTTCCTTGCGATGTCAGATCTTCCGCCCTTGGATGCCATTACTGGGTTTGTCCTGCGACTCTTGAGAATTCAATATCCCAATTTCTTGTAGTCCTCTTCTACTCGGCACATGGGCAAGCATTGTACGTATCTCATCGCTCAATGGTTCATCGAGTGGGCTGACCTCAAGCTTTTAGATCTTGTACATAGCCGAGGTCGGTCAAGCAATGTACTATTTCCGGCATTTCAAAAACGACGATTGGAAGCTGAAAGCAAGTTTTCGTGCACGCGCCGATATCATGTCCTGTCTAAATATTTCGGAAGGCATTCGTGGCGTCAGCATTCATCATCGACACCTTGTCATTAGGTGGCGATTGTGCCAGTATATATCTCGTTCGTGATTAGCTTCTTTCAGATCCTAAACTCACACTAAGTAGTACACTATATCTCATGCCGGTATGTTCAAGATATTCGACCTGACAAGCTTGGTAATACTTCGCTGTTTTCAACAGGTGATTTGGCATATCTGGCCAAAGGAAACTTCGTGCGTCACAGCTCCGAGCATTCCCATCTCGCTTTTGATTTTATGTGTCAAAGGGCACTCCGCTACTGGTTTTTTCCACCGGTATAGTAGCCATCCACGTCCAGAGCTTCCTCATCATCCGATATTGGCGTTTGTAAGCTCTGTCGACTATTTTGAGTCCTTTCATCTGCATTAATTCCACCTCACAGCACCCACAACACTGCATTGTCTGTCTTCATGGGGTGCCTTGCACTCGCTTCGGTATGTAGAAATAAACTGTCCGGCTCTTCGTTCAAGATGGGTCCTTATTCAAGCCTTCTGCTCACAGCTAGCGAGCAATCTGGAGACTGGATTCGTTGTCTTGTTTTCCCCCGACTTGAAGGACCGCACAAAGGTCACAGTTTCCTCAATGTGCGCCTCTACCCTTTACTCTCCGGATCCGACAAGAGTGACCGGTTGCGCACAGCGTCTACATAATCACTGAAGTGGCCGCCGACGTCTTAATCGCAGCGTCGATGATCTGGGAACTCTGGAGGGTGCAGTCGAGGATCCGCCTTACACAACGCCGGTACGTGGTGGTTCTTCATTATTGCATATTCCATGTAGACATTCAAGCGACAGAATCAAGAACACTCTCAGGCGTATCATCATACTGTCGTTTCAAAGTGGCGGTACGGCTGCGGGGATCACGATTACGGGTCTCATCATGTAAGTGGTCTGTGCATATGCTTATTCAAGGTTTTACGATAAACCTTGCTGCTAGATTTTTGGCACATGACAAAACCAACATTGCAGCTGGCATTCTGGGGACACTCCGTCGTGTTTACATTCTTAGCATGGTATGTCTTTCATTTGTTCCAGGGAAACTTGATTCAGCCTGCTCCCGGCTGTTTAACAGCTCTTAAATCTCAACATCCGGAAACCAAACGGGACGGAAACAAGCGCAGTTACCACTTCCGGCCTCCGTACTCCCGGCGGTGGAACAGTGGAAAACTCAAAAGGACCAATAAGCAGCATTCGTGAGGTTCTATCGTCCTGGCAGTTGTTCCTTGTTAATTCGGTATTTCTTCAGGATTTAACAAAACCTCTGTACGCGCTTCTTCTTTAGGCCATGATATGAGATCTGATTATTTCAGCTCGCACATTTTTCACATGGACAGACCGGGAGTGAAGCTGTGACAGACGGATTTAAAAGCATGGTGTGTCACATATCCCGTCATCCCCCTCGACACGTCCTCATCCATACTTGATCTTTAGGTCACCATGGATCATATCCCAGAAGAGGTGGAGATGAACTCAATCTCCAACAAACGACCGGAATCCACCGATGAGTGATTCCTTATGCAGGTGGCAGCATCTGAATACTTAGTCTTCTATTGCGACATATCTTGTAGACCTTTACCATCATTACCATATCATTTAGTCTAATAAGTATACATGTATACTTTATGTTTCCCTTCCACCTGACGGACCAACAACGTTATTACCTCATTGATTGTCACCTCCTCATGCGCGGGGATATAACAGACATCGTTGCACATAATCATATCTCTTGCTGGAAACGGAGGGATCTGACTTTAATCCACACTTGATTGTAGTTGCAAGTTAATTGATAACCAGCGGTTAATTTTAATTGATCTTATCTGAGCAGGGCGGGATGTTCTAGGGTGTAATAATTGGAAGGCGGTTCCCTGCAGTTCCAGTTCTTCTGATGTGTTATGAGCACGATCCGTCTGGCGAGGATCTACAAACAAACGAGGTACGAGTTCATATTGTTGTAGCGTATAGCGAGGATCCGGATTCATGGGAACAGGAAATATGAGGAGTTCACGGATTATCTATCTGTGAGTTCTGTTGATTCAGATGCGAGCTGGCGAGATTGGGGCATGAAGCTAGGATATTTGGTCGTATGGTACATCGTGAGTTAAATCTTCTTCATCTTTCTTGGGCCTTCCACTTCTCCTAGACCCGCGCCGATGGTCATCCCGCCACGGAGGAGTCCCCCTTGCCCAGGCTGAATACATTTTCCACGTTGCGCGCTACTTGTGCGGTTACAACCGTACTCGTGTCCACCGTCGACGCATTAGAAGCGTAGATGTGAAGAATTCCAAGTACGCACTCCTCTGTTTTCTCCAACTTCGGCTTCCTTTTTTTGTAGATTGAGGGAATGTTGCCCCTCATCCACCCCACAGACTAAGCTTCATTCCTTAGTAACTCTGTCCTGCAGGAAAAAACTCCCCACAGTCCCAGAAAGGGCCCAATTTTTCAAACGCTGCCGCATGGCCTGCCGGACAAACTCAAAAAGAAAAATCAACTCCCTTTGAGTTTCCCTACATTTTCTGTGCATTGCCATGGTTGCCTACCCCATAAGGTCTCCATTCTCAGGTTTCAAGTTCAATGAACTCATATTGAAGGGTCTGCACCCCCAACATCCTCAGGTTGCCTGGAATTTCCAGAAAAAATCGACTTGTGCTTATATTGCCCCCAATAAAAGTCAAATCTGCAGGGGATTGACATGATCATTTTCCCGACATTATGACCTACCTGACGATATATAAGTCGTATTTTTTTGGTAGGAAAGTCATCCAGATTTAATTTTTTTGGTTGCGGCAGAGATGGGAGAAGGCATCAAAAACGGTCCAAGCGTTCAATCGCGCGGGCAGGGCCAAAACTTTTTCGTGGATTGCTTACGCGCCCCTGGCGCGGAATCAGCCCCCGCGTCCCTGGTCCACGCTCAACGGCCGCCTCTCACAACCGCCCACACCTTTTCTTCACTACCGATTGAACCCGAACTCTGCGCCCACAATTTCGCCCACATCCTGCCGGAAAAGAACACGCCCACTCCTGCCCATTTCCTACGACAGCGTCCCACACTGCCTACATCCGGCCCATCCGGCTCCCACCCCCCTTTGAACAATGCCTGCCACACCCGATCCACTCCGTAATCTTCAGATAAAGCCGCCCACTCTGCTCGCATTTCCGGCCACTTCTGATGAATCGCGCCCCACAGCGTTTGGCGCCACCTACCACCCCTCTCCTACCAACGCCGCCCTGCGTGCCGGCCCTTCCCGCGCTTCCCGCTCTCGGACACTTTCGCGACACGGCGTTCTCAACGCCGCGGCCATCAACGCCGCGGCCATCACGCTCATCGGCTCCGACGTTCTCCCACTTACACCACCACTACCGCTCGTATGAGAACGACTGTCTTCTCATCGACCGGCAGAGGGTCTGAGCAACGAGGCTACACCGCTCGCGCTCCACTTGCTTACTCCTCGTCCTGTCTACGGCTAAGGGGACTTCAACGCGATAACTACGCCGCCCTCCACTCTTAACACTGGACGCCTTCTTCGCGTCTGCCCTTGACCCTCTTCTCCTGCGCTCACGCTCGCGCTCTCTCGGATCCACGTGCCACTTAACTCCTTATTCCTTCCTCCTCCTGGATTACACCCCACTAAGTATCCCTTCCACATCATCAAGACCAATGCAAAAACGATTGGGGATGATGAATGAGGCTGTTCGGGTGCATGCCCATTCTGTTTCTTCTTGAACGCTCTTTGATTTTTTTCCCCTTCAATCCTTCTCTGTTCATCTCCGCCCTGGTCTTTGATGTCTTTCCCATGCACACAAGAACCACATGCCTGCAGTGACATGCTTCACCACGGATACCACTACCCGTTCCGTTTACGATTACTGGCACGCTGTCGCACCCTTTTCTTCATCATCATCGTATCACGCCTTGTCTGCATTGCGCAGTCCGCTGATGAATCCGTCAGGTGCACTGTCGCGTACCTAGCTCCCTCCCGCATCAACGCTACCTCGTACTCTCTGACCAACTCTTGTTCAGTATCTGTTACGGTCTCCGGGTTCAGAAACAGCTGATTCTTGTTCATTTCGAAGTCCTTAAACCCTACGCACATGACTGAAGGAGGAAAAGGACCATTTCAAGAAGGACCGCAACACCATGCGAAAATGAAGGTATGTGCACATTACACCTTGTTACACTGCCACTTACTGTTCTGCTTTGCGCAACCCAGCCTTGCCTCAATCCCTCAAACTCCACGTCTACTTTACGATCCTGCTATGCCATCGACGTTCGCCTCTTGACCCAACAATCGCTAGTGCGATCATTGACAGGTACGTTGTATTTGGTCATGGAATTTCGTATCCTTCCAAGACGCGCGATCACATATGGCGCTGATATTCTCTCCTTGCTACCGCGGCCTTCAGCGCGCACGTGGCGCTCACACGTCTGGAATGCCGTCTCGCCTACTGGTGTATTCACCGACGATATGATGATGTACTTCGGAACACCCATGTTTTCGTACTCTCTCAACATTTGCCATCCTCGTCAAGTCCAATTGCCCTTGCACCTCGCGCACGACGTCCACGGGTAGCACGTATCCACAATGCCAATGAGGTCTGTCGCTATAACATTATCCCACTCATCTTCGCGAACGTAACGATTCACCCTGCTGATTTCGATTCAAAGCATGTATCCCACGTATCACCCGGGATTATCTCACTGTTCATGTCGCTTCACTACAACAGCAAACGAGCACCAGCCCCCTTCACTCAAAGCGCGTTCATCTCGTTTGTTCTTCTGTGAGCACGCTACTACCTCCCTACCCTCCCCCTTCCCGCTAGGTCCCAACTGTTTGTCGTTCCTTCTGGTGCGTCTACAGCATTCACTCCTTCTGAAATCCGAGCTGGGTACCAGAACTAATTAGCCCATTCGGAAAGAACTCGCGCCACCCTACCAATTCCAAACTACGGCTGTCTGGCGCGCAATCAATCGGGCTGGTCAACTCGCAATTTCATTTCTTTACTGGCAATATGAGGTTGGTTTCATTTCTGATCTTTCGTTCTTCCTCTAATCCTCCGCTACTGCAATGTTCCTTATTCATTTGCCTTGGGCGATTGGGTATTGGGCGGTGTCATACGTCGCCTGTGCGTGCGGATCTGTCGAATTCCAGCTTCGATTATGCCTTGACAATGCCTTGAATTTTTTTCTTGCATATCTTCCTGAGCACCCAGCACACATCAAACGCGGCGAGTGTTCTTTCACTTTACTTGTCCCGATTTGATTCAAGCCGCACTATTTGGTTGCTTTCACACCACAGGAATCATCTTATCCTTTTTGGCACGAGTTTGGCCACGACAATATATTGACTTTCATGATTCCTTGTTTCCTTGTTTCATTGACAGTCATCCTCAACTGCTATGCATGCGAAAAGTGACAATGATGCGAACTTCTATGGATCTGGCGCCATTGCGGTGTACTTCGTTGTCTTACTTTTTGTCTGCTCCATACAACTGTCTCGCTTTCTTCAGGCAAATCCTCTGCTCTGTTATGTTTAACCATCTTTCTCCCTCACGTCCCAACCCTAGTCTCGTTCAACGATTCTCCCGTTCAAGTCCTACACCCCATGGTGTATGATCACGCTTTCCTTTCCAAATGTCCATTCCAACACTCAACGTTGCCCCAGGTGTTCATAGAAGCCCACCATCGCGCCGCTTCATACATTCCAACTACTCCCAGCACGCTGAGCATGCTTGCATTATCAACTCCCGCCGTCGATACCGTCTCAATTGGACGGGCTTCTCAATGAGCTCTCCCACATATCGCTAAAACTGCTCCCCGCCGATCAACCGGGCTCGATCTCACCGTCCCTCGTCTCTTGGATTCCTTAGTTTTGGTGGATTCCTTCTACATTCATGCTGGCTTCCACCATTCCGAAGCTCTTCAAGCTGACGCGTCCCATTTTTTTGTTCGTCCGGGTGTGAGTTAGGAAACAGATACACGAGTAACTGCGCTAATAACAGGGATCCCAGGCCGGGAGTTCAGTGTAACTACCAGCGTTCTAGCTCTGCCGCGCAAGATCTCCTCGTCTGGGGATAAAGCCACCCGATAGGATTCCAGTGCGTCACTAATGATTTTTCTTGCATCCAGATCATCGAAGGGCTCGCAGGATGTTGAGTTGTACAGCCAATCGATTAAAGCCCAAACCATGTCGCCGTCGGACAACAAAGGATCGTTGAATGCGTTGCGGAACCAGGAAGCGAATCTGAGTTGAAGTGATTGTGGGGCACTTTTCTGTGTACAATGACTCGCAAGGAACTGGAATGTCTCGGTTGCACGAGTCTGAGCCCAAGGCTCTGAAACAGTGGCGATATGTTCTAAAAATTCAATTAAGATCGCGAAATATGCCTGCTTCTCCCGTTCAACGGGGTCGAATGTTGAATCAAGGATCTGCAACCTGTCCATCAAACTGCCCAGCTCCTCTGAAGGCACCTTGGCAGCGTCCGTTACGATTCGCGATTTCAGCACGGCGATGGCACATGGTGAGACTGAAAATACAGGGGCGGCGCAGACAGCAGCGAGAGTTTCTTCGTCAAAACAAACCAATCGAGGTGTATAAACACATAACACCCAGATGGAATACAATGTGTTTTGTGTTGGGTTTCCGGGGTTACCAGCAAGATATTTCGTGAGCAATGAACCTAGACGATGGGGATCACACTGCTCCACAGCGCGCCTGAATCCTTCTCCAATTTGTCGAGGAGCCATATACTTGACAATGGCCCTCCCCACCTGAACGTCGTCAAAGGATTCTGGGTGCGTCTTCTGCAGGATGGAGAGTATCGTGCCCACAATAATATCAAGGTGGTAAATCCTCCAGTCCAGGTCTCTGATCGTTGCGGTCGGCCGGTCCAGTACGGCGCTCAGTGTTTCCTTGAGCTTCATTTGACCCATCGAACTTGTTGCTGCACAGGAGGGCTGCATGATCTGGCACGTAGCCTCGAATTCATGAGGCATTTCGTGCATGTTTGCAGCGCTGCGCATGTAATCAAGCAGTGTGTCAGACGCAGTGTGCTCAAACGATCTCAAAGCGTGCTGCAATTGTTGTATCGGGAGGGCTCCACCGCGATGAACAGAATCAATTTGCGAAAGAGTGACGCTGAACCCCAGATATCCTCGCCCCTCTGCTTCGCGTTGGACCGCTGTGACTAGCACGGCTAGATCGGGGACAGGTTCGGAAGTCTCCAAGGTGGATAACGCATGCCGGACAAGGAAGGACAGCGAGCAAAATCCGATCCATCGGACGAGCCAATAGGCTGATGTTGCGTGGCACCTGACCAGAGGGTGTGAATTGTTCAGCTGAGACGCCAAAATTATAGTGTCAAAGACGGGGAAAGACCCTCGGATGGATGCCTCGCAAGCCAAGAAATAAGCGATTGCCCACAAAGCTTTGATGCAATAAAGTCGGCGCCGAATCTCGACGTCTGGCTGTAGAAGCCCGCTATTGCAGCTCCGAAGGAGGCCCTCTATCCGAGGTACCAGCTGGACATCATGGCTATCTAGAAGCATACTGATCATCTGGTCATGCCCCTCGTCGCCTCCCATCGACTCCCCAAATGAGGTCGGGTAGAGCGTCCACCAACGATTCAAGCTCGTTGTCATCTGTCAAAGACCGGACCGTCCAAACGATTGCCCGACCATCGCGCGTATGTCGCTTCGATGACTCCGCTACTGCGTCATGGACCATGACTTGAAGCATGGTGGGGATGGCTTTATCCGACCGAGCAGGTTTGCTAGTTATTACTGTGGTTTCGGCATTTACTGAAGGATGCCTTTTCCGTCGACGAAATGGCCCCGATAATCGCTGTAAGATTCCCCATGTAATGTTGGTCATGGGTGTTCGATACGGCGAGTCCGAGGAAAGTATTGGGAGCAAGGTGAGGTAAATGTAGGTGGCGGAGATCAAGCTGAGCAATGCAGCTGCCACGATCATCAGCACCCGGCTAAGGGGGGAGCAGAAACGCCACTAGGCCACCGAAGAAAAAGAGGAGCGACAGATGGAGCAGGAAGGGAATGAATTCGACCACTGTATGCATTTCGAACCGCTGGATCCCGAAATAAAGATACGAAAATATTCGTGCGCGAATGACTGGGGAGGGGCGCATCTCTGTCCTCTGGATGAAATTTCTTGCCCACTGCTCGACCAGGGTGGCGATAAGAGCGCAAGACAGACTTAACCCTAGACTAAGGAACCAGAGAGTGTTGCATGTCAAGGACGCAGTCGATGGGGTAAATGAGGAACCGATGATGGCCCCGGATTTTGTGTCGGAGTCAGGGTCGAGCTGACGCGAAATTTGGGCCAGAATTGCAATGGTTATGGCTCCCTGATCCGGTATTAAGCTCCTGTAGCTTTCCAAAAGAAACGCAGTCAAGCTCGCGGAGAAGAGGCCGGCCTGTGCCACAGATTCAAAACTGTTTATTATTTTGCTGTGGATTCACGCACGAAGATGAGCAATCCTTCCATATCCGCCTTCCAGCTTTCAACGAGAGCCTTATCATACTTCTCTGCCTCAGAGATGTAGACAGCCCAGAGTTTAGCGCTCGCCAGCTCCTCGCGGTCTACAAGCACGATCGATGGGTAAGTGAAGAGGAGCAACATCAACGCCTCTGCTGACCGGCATGGGGCGGAAGAGTTGTTTCCTTTCTACTCGAGGTATCGGTGGTGGTCATGGCGAAGATGAAAGAACGAAAAAGACCGCTCGCTCGAGGCGATTGGTAATTAAGGCAAATCGGCACTTCGCAGACTCCGGATCACATTGGGATCACCGTATAATAGCCTTTGCCCACGAGGATGGTCATGAGAAGAGATCGAAGAGGTTACAGTCCCGAGGATAGAGACAATGAGGAGGCTAGACTGGTAGCTGATGTATATAGAGCAAGCTGTCGACATATCGACAGTCGATAGACAGACCGGTCGATCTAGTCTTAAATCTAAGTCGGCAATTCGTAGACTCCGGATCACCTAATAATAACTTAAGCAATAACCATGGCTTCGGATTGTCATCAGTTGGCGGGGAGATAACGTGGAAGAGATCATCGTCATTGACTATGGAGAGAGAATTCGGTTTAGGCAATTATCGAGTATCGCATACACGGAGACAATGGACTTAAAGGAGTGTATAAAACCAAATTTCCTTTGCGAGGACCCAAGCAAAACGCGCCGGGACTTGGAATTGAGGAGGAAAGATAACTGCCGAGTCGGGCAACTTCTGAAAACTCCCTAGTGAAACCATTTGTAGAAGCATGCATGGAGATCATTAGAGTCAAAGATTCCGAAAGTGTGCCTCAAGAAAGAATCGTCTCGCAGGAGAGCCTTTAAGTAATAGGCCGGTGGCCGGTTTGGCCATGACTAATTGCGGACCGTGTCCCAAAATAAGCACAGAACAAGCTATAGAGGGCACATTTCCAAGGATAGAGACCACGAGAGGCAAAGAGAACGCAAAGACTTGAGGATGTGGTTGAGAGCAGAGACTAAGGGTTACCTCTTATTTTAACGAAACGACTTTTCATGTGGAGAGGATGGCATGTTTGGATGGATGAAATTCTGACACTGACGACTCTATTAGGTACTGTGAATTGTCTTGAGTCAGAAGTGAAAGTGTGATGTTACACTTTAAGTTCTCTCCCCAGCTACTACCCCCTCTCCAACCTTGAGTTGACTCCGAGTCTTTAGAAAATGACGGGCGGATTCAGGCCATAGTTGGTCCCCCTGTCCGATCGACTCCTCAGCGGTGGTTCGGCCCTCGGGTCACGGTGGACACAGTTGCTTGTGCTCATAAACAGACAACGAAATATATTCTGGGCGTCGAGATATATCACCGTACCTGCGCTCCTTCACCCCCACTACATCGCACGTCGCCCTTCTTATTTTATTTTATTCACCGCACCTCTTTCTAGGGGCGCTTGCGTGAACACAAACGCCTTGCACTGGGGACTAGCGGCCGCGGTTCATTATTGCGGACTGTGTACTGTGGGGGAGGGGATACTCCTGCTGGGACACATGGCTTGAGGTGCAATAGAATCCACGGTACTTTGCATCAGCAGCAGATCCTGCGGAATAGATTAGATAAACTCACCTTCGGAATCATTCTGTGCCGACGCGATGCATTGGTCATTGTGAAAACACCTCATTGTGGAAGGGTCGGACAGCCGAGGTGTGGAAATACTTCACACGGACGGCGGGAAGATCATTCTACGGATGGCGGTATTTTCAGCTTTTTATTTCTTTTACATCTTCAAGTCCTTTGACACACCAGTCTACAAGCACACCCCTTTTTTCCTGCTTATTGGAACATACTAACTACATTTTTATTAGCATTATTCTTCGCAGATTTTGGTTCACTCGTTCCGGGTGCCTAACCGGCGTCTATCGGACTTAAAGTCCGTCTGAGGGCGTTGCGAGCTCTACCAGCGCAGCTCAAGGTCGGCATTGCGCACAGAAATATCAAGGCAAGTCCCGTATAATTCAAGGGCATTCGTTTTCCTATATTCTTTCGACATCTCCGAGCTGCGAGCTCGGACGTCTTATTCTTAGATGGACTTTTGGGTCGCTTTGGCATTTTCATTTTATTTTACACAATTGTATCTACTGTTTCTTTGACAGGGGATAAGGCGGCTGGTTGCTTCCAAAGCCCAGGGTTCGTAGGTTGCGCATTCGAGGGTGTTGTTGCGGGCCGACACCGGGACTGTTGGCGGGCAGTCCCCTTGCTCCTATTGCTCTCATTCGACCGAGCCATTGCATCTTTTTGCATGCCCTAGGTGGAGGGATTATTCAGTCGTCAGTTCCTCTGGCTATTGTCTTGACATGAGCCTAGAGTGCCTATTTTTAATGCCCACTAACTTTAGGTAGTGGGTCCTATGGTGCGATCGGCTATTTTTTTTGGCTGTAAATTACATTGTTTGCTCTTGTTACTATTTAGGACCAGGTACCTGGCCACCCTACCTAGTTGGCCACTTGAGGGTTAGAAGGCCAGGGCTTGATAATTATGACTGGGCATAATGTATGAGGAGAGTACGACCTCTCACGAATGTTCAAACTGAATTTCAGCCGAAAGTGATGGGTTGATCGAAAGCTACGGCATCGGCGATCGGGACCCGAAGCGTGGGGACATCAATTTCTTGCCATCGGACTGCTCGCCTCACTTGCCATGGCCATTTCTCCGCCATTTCTTCGTTGATCCACGACTTTTGGGACTCGTTCTGATCCCCTGATGCTGTGCCTCTGCCTGTGATACTACTGGATGGGAATGGCTCCCACTACTCTCCTTTACACACTTAGGAAAGCACCACTGCTTTTTGTGGTCGGCCATGCTGGCCACCATTGTGGTACATGATACTGCCACGCTATCAGTCTGGAACCTTACAGAGTACTTTTTACTATCCAATCCTTCATTCTGAGAGGTATTTCGTGATTTTATTTATTTATCTGTGATACCTCTGCCGGCCTTTATCTCAAACCACCCAATTTTGGTCTCGCTAATGATCGGATTTTTTGAAGAGCTTCCGGCATCTTGGTATAGAGTTGAGTGCTCATGTATGTCCCAATACTTCCCATTAAACAACCTGGACCTTAATGTGGCTCATCTGGGCGTTTTTTCTATCTGTAGGACGCTTGTTCATTTCATGACCCTGATTTCGGGGTTTCACTTGGGTCAGAACCAGATTTTCTGACCTTTTGTATGGCTCATATATACACCACAACTGTATGGAATAGTTAATATGATTTCCCTCTATGAGTTAGAGTGCAAGTTGCAGTCATTTGGGAGCACAGGCCATCATTTAGCGGGGTGGCCAACTACCCTGTTATTTGGCCATGTTGTACTGCCGCGCAAAAGAAATTCACTGTGAACTCAAATGTTGGGATATATGGGAACTTAAGGTCTTGAACTATTCCTAGGAAGCATGCCTTTGTTCTGATATAGTTTGGACTGAAATCACAGTCTGCAACAATGACGGATGAGGCATGGATGCTTAGGTGGCCAAGTACGTGGTCTCAAATAGTAGGGCATATCGGAGGTCATAGGTTCGATCCTCGCATGTCACCCTTTTTTACGAGCGAAGCGAGCAATTCTACTTAGATGCACGTGACGAGGGGTAGGGCTAGGATATGCAGGAAACAAGAACAAACTTGGGAGAGCGTGGCTCAACGACGACGTTTACCCGCCCGCTACATGGCCGCAAGGGCTAGAACTCAGAGGGTAGGCATTCGATTGATGTGACGAAGGTAGTCTGCGGTTTGAATAGGGCGGGGGTAGAGGGAAGAGAACTGCGATTCGGGGTGGGTGCGCTAGCACCGCCCCGCGCCAGCAGGCGGCGGTTAATGACGAGCGGGAACGCGCACGTATGAAATGCCCGCGGAATTGCCAAACAGGTAGGATCTCTCATCTGATATATCATGGCGTTGGAACCCCACCTTGGCCTGTTTGGCGTCCAATTGATGGCTCGATAGCTGTAGTATTCAAGTGATGGTTGGCTAAGCTGCTGACTCATAGCGCTCATACCGGAAGGCTTCTAAGGTGATATATTAACCCACATCTCTCATTAGAGTCCCAAATGTATTAATGTTGATCTATAGTTACAAGGCTTAATATATTACTTCCCCTCAATCTGGTCAAAGCACCAGAAAAGGAAAGTGGACTGCTAATATCTGTGGCGTAAAAGAGCCGTCCATAACGTCTCTGGCTGCCCAGGGTAACCTACTCCCTTGTACGCCGTGCCATCACCGGTCAAGCGCCAATTCATTGTATGGTTGATTGCCTATCTCGGATGGCAAACATCGCGGTATTCATAGAGATCAAGACCGCCAGGTCGCTATGAGTCGTATAAAGGGTAGGTTAACTGCTCTTGTATCAATCGGAATTTACCACTCTCCATCTTCATCATGGTTTCCTCGCTCATCTCGTTTGTCCTGTTATTCACGCTGGGGCACACTATTGATGCCGCCAGCCTCCGCTCGAGTGAGTTCGTTTCTCCCGGTCATAGGTGGCACCGAATTAATTCGCGGTATTTCTTTCCTTCAAGGCCCTGCACGCGAGCTGGGTGATGCGATGGTGAACTCTGCCAGGGACACCCCTGCGTTGCCATCCGGGCTGCCATACGCTATCGTCCCACCATCCGGAGGGAGACAAGACCCCGGCAGCGGCGTCTCACTCATCAGCCTGCTGTTGGACTCTACACTCCGCTGGGACTTCGTGGTTAACAGTCCAACCACCGTGGCCCAGATTTTCGCCACAGTGTCTTCCAGTATCACGAACGCGACCAGCACTTCCGGTGTGTGCCTTTACTTTATTGGAATTTCAGTTGATTTGACTAACTCAAGCGTGCAGCCGACGCTATCACGCCGTACGGGCTGGAAGTGTACATGCCAGCGTCGTACACTGGCCCGGCGGACGTCGACCAGCTACAGACGCTCTACCTGGCGTATTTTCCGACAAGCGCGGTCGACGCACTGCAGCTCCAGATTGCCGATCCGAGGTCGTCGAACTTCGACCAGAATATTTACGCAGCGCTCGGGGCCCAGGTCATCTCGACTTTGCCACTCGACTCGGTCTCGAGCGGCGTGGTCGCTCTGTGGGCTACAACGGGCGTACGGTTGAATTGATTGCACTTGTGCTGTCGTGGAATTCCATTGGGTATGACGAATTATGTTGATACATGTCAACTGGAAATACATTTATCTATCTGTCGTTGCAGCCTCTGCCGTTTTGCGGAAACCTCGAAAATGGCCGGCCTTGGCCGCTGTTTGGGAAGTCAGAAACAGCGCGGCAAACAGCAAGTCATCCATGCACGTGGAAGCGAAAAGACGCAGACCGGGACTCGCGCCGTTTCCTCCAGTCAAAGCTGTTCTCACGCTCGAGTTTAATGGAATGCTGTCAAAGCGCGGCAATCAGAGCCGATTGTCCTATACCTGCGGCTGACTTGTTTTGAAAAGTCGATTTTTGCACGGATATCTCACCATTCGGAGACTATTCCAATTTGGAATACAACTTGGAATTTATTGAGATTAGCCCGAAAATAAAAAAGCGCCAGATTAATATTATAGCTGCGAAAGGGCGAAAATGTGGTCCGTCCGTCATGCCGAGGTGCTGAGTCTAAGTCGCAGTCACTGAGTGGAAAAAAAGCTGCGAACAGGCTTAATTTTATAAAGAGAGGGGATAAGAGAGGGATATTGAAAGCAGAACTCGAGATACGTGTACTGTGTGATATTGATTTACGGATACAACACCATGCATGCGCGCAATTTTGGATTTCACCCTTTAATGTTCATAAAAATCAAGTGGGAACCCCAACAAATCACACTGCGCCCGCTCAAGCCACCCACTCCCTCGGCTCGGCACCGACAAAATCCGAACAGGGTTCCCACTCTGCACGTTCTCCCACGTCCCCCACTCGCGCAACAGAGCCGCCGTCCCCGTGTACCCGCGTGCCGCGAGGAACGCCGCGCTCGGGTTGGGATCATACGTGCGCGCAAAGGCGGTCCACGCGTCGACCGTGACTTGCTCGAATGGGAGGTCGTTCGCGTCGCGGAAGGGGAGTTCTGACTGCCCAAGGGTGCCGAAGGTGAAGTAGAGCTCGCCGGAGTGACATCTGTCAAGTGATGGAGATCAGTCTCGCAACCGCAGTTGCAGCTATTCAATGGTGAAGGTGGAGATGGAGACGCACTGGAAATAAGGCAGCGATGGATTGCCGAAGGGATGCGTCGGCGTAGGTGGGGGGTCGCAGATCCCGGGGATAGGCTCATATCCCATATAGCTGCGCTCGAACTGGTACGTCCATATGGACTTGAACACTTGGTGCTGAGAAGCGGAGTGTGCCGTTGCTTGGTCTATGCATCTGTGGAGAAGACAAGGAGACTCAAATCCACATATTTTAGAGGAGTAGGCGAGGGCGACGCACAAAAATTCCCCATCGGTCGCGACCCGCGCAGTGACATTGAACGTATCGAGCGTGGCATTACCCGTGGACGGGCGGGGGAACAAGCCCGACTCGAGTATAGCAGATGTGATATTCGCAGCGACTCTATATTTATTTGTATTAGTTAACGCAAAAAGCAAACGAGGGAGAGAGGGACACACGGAAGACTCTCAATCGAGGCCGCCTGCGTGGTCGTGCTTTCCGGGTATGTCGCCAAGTCCACGCCGTCGCCCGCCATCCATCCAAAGATGACATGAGCGTTGGAGGCAATGGGGCCATTGCCGTCGACGGAAAGGCGGTCCCGCTTGATGAAGGTCCCGTCTACGACGATGTACCTGGGACCCAGATTCAATCGAGTTCACACATCCACAACATGGACGTGCACTCACCGCGGCGCATCCACGGCGTTCTGCAACGTCTGCGCCGGAACCTGCTTGAGACACGCAAGTACTTCCGACGCGGTGCTGTTGCCGCATCCAACCTCCGTCACGAATTTGCCCGCCGCGACGTCGACCTCCTGTTGGATTGTGAAGTACTCGGAGTATGTGCTGCCGTAGGCGAATCCACCGAGGTTACTCTGCGCAATCGCACCGGTGAAAAGCCCAAAGGCGGGTGGGGAGCCAAGAAGTGCGCGGACGGCCCCTGCGCCGGCGGATTGCCCGAAGATCGTTATGCGTGCGGGATCACCACCAAACGACCTTTCTTTATAAGCATCCGGAGAACCCACTAGGAACCGCAATGCTCTCACCTGATGTGCTGCTGGACCCACTTGAGCGCTATGATCTGGTGCACACTCAGACGCAGAACATACTCAGAGAATATTAAATATCACGCACCTGGTCCGCAATGCCATAATTCCCGTTGGTGACTCCATCATCCAGCGCGAGGAACCCCAGTGCTCCGAGCCTGGAGCAAATTAACCGAAATAAATTGAACGAAATAGTGCTTACCGATAGTTAATCGTAACAACCACCACATCCCCTCTGCTCGCCAAATTCCCACCGTCCTCAAGCGCATCGGAGCCCTCTCCGCCTGTAAACGCCCCGCCGTGGATCCAAAACATAACAGGTTTCAACTTTGTTGAAGAAGATGCTTTTTCAGGGAGGAACGGCGTGAAGATGTTTAGGAATAGACAGTCTTCCTGTCCTGTCCCGCCCAGTTGAGCGCAGGGCGAGCCGAAGGTTAGTGCGGAGATGTTGGGTGGTCCGCTGTATACTGAGGAATATGTCCACCGCTCTGGTTTATTGGCGTAGGGAATCCCGAGGAAGCGGAAGGAGAGGTGGTCGCGCGTTCTGTGTGGCGCTCAGGAAATCTAAAAGAAATTCGAAATGTGGCGTACTTACCCTATTATGGAGAGCTTCCCGGAGTCGACCTGAACCTGCCACGTTGGGCTGAGATCAGTTTGGCCGGATATCTTCTGCGGCGCTGAATTTGCGCATAGGACGGGGAGTGTTTCATTACAAGCGGCTGTGGAAAGGCCGGAAGTGCTGACGGCAGGGCATAATTGACCGCGCAATGAGTTCGAGCCGCTGAGCCAGTACTTTTGAGAGTTTGATGCCCCAGCTTCCAGCGAAAGGTAGGTAAGGAGTTGAGTGATATCGCGGTGGAAGAAGGATCCGTTCGTGGCGGCCAAACCCTCGTTGAGCTTTGAACATGCAGAGACTGCGTCTATGTGTGTGTGTGGGGCCGAGGAGGATGAAACTGTCGTGCTCTGATGCCGTAGGCCCTGTGTAAATCTCCCACGTCAATGATTGATAGACGCGCTGGCTTATCACCTACAGTCAAGATCGTTTTGGAATAGGAGCCATAAGTCGGACCCGAGAGCTGTAGGGGACAGGAGAGAAGCCAATACTGTGGAGACCCAGAAACATAGAGCAAGAGTTTTCTTGGAGAGCATGGTGGCTGACGTTAGGTTGATTCCAGTTCTCAGTGCTATAAGAAGCGGAGAATTTCCGGGAGTATTGGTCTGCTGACTGAAGCGAACAGGAATTTCAGAAAGGGCCCGACAGAAGGAAGGCGACACGAGCGGTGAGGGAAGGGCCGACTGCCATGTGACCGGAGAAGCGAGTCGTCTTCAAAAAAACGTCGATGATTCAACAGATATAACTTGAAGGAACTGCAAAGGAGATCGTTGTTAATTTCGCCGGATGTGTTTGAGCAGAGAAATGAGATGGTAACCGCATTTCCATGGGTACGTCGTGCTTTGCTCGCGGTTCTGATATGCAATTCCCGAAAAGACCGGTAGGAAATTCTCTTGATTCTTGAATCGCTGAAGTGCTGTAGCAGCAGAATGTATACGTCACTGCCGCGAGACGTTGAAAGATTAAGCCAGACCGAATGGCTTCCATCCAATCATTAAACGTTGAACGTAGGCGACATGGGGCGTACGGACGAGAACACGTTGGGTGACGTGGTGGGAGGGAGAAGGACGGATCGACGGAAATTGATGGCCGGACGTCGCCACACATCACTCTCTTCCTCCACCAATGACTCGATTCCCCTAAAATCCCTTTCTCCATCTTATGAGGCTGGCCTGGCCATCACATTGCATCCGCGCCGCCTCTACAGCCCTGGCTGGGCATGATTAACCCAAACTCCCCACTTCATCATGCCACTCCATCGACTGTCCGCCATAGAAATAATATAAAGCTCGGATAGGGATGGCCACAGGGCCTTATGAATTGACCAATGAAACGTCAATATTTTGTTGATTTCGGAACACCCGGGACTCCTTTGAGGCGTCATTAGATGACTCGTTTGTCACTTCTGTCGAGGCGGTTGACAATGTGTGCATCGTCATCCCCTCTATCCGGCCGGTCCCACTTGGAGCGACGCTGGAGATCGGGAAGGAGAGATGGTCCCCGCGGTTCGAGAACATACCCCGCAACTCCTCGCGGGTGATGAGCTGGTCCATCATTGTCTATGTCCAAACGCATTAGACGAGAAATGTGGAGGGAGTTGCATCCGTATACTTGCATGTGTGTAGATGCGGCCTATGGGGAGGGCAAAGAGCGAAACCATGTACGTTCCAGGAGAGAAACGACTAGAAAGGAGAGTGCCGAGTGCAAATACCGCTGCACGCGCGGGGCATTCCATTGAGTTTTCAGCACCGCGCTTGTTAAGGCGTCCACGAACCGGTGAAGAAACCAGATTGTACTGCTGTCCGGATTAATCGGTTTAGCAGCTTGTCCGTATCGGCGAAGAAGTTAGTGCGCCACCGGGAGAACATCACGGTCAATGTGGCTGTGCTCCGGTCATCAGGTTGGGTTTT
This sequence comes from Mycena venus, assembly GCA_014462655.1. Taxonomy (NCBI): domain Eukaryota; kingdom Fungi; phylum Basidiomycota; class Agaricomycetes; order Agaricales; family Mycenaceae; genus Glaucomycena; species Glaucomycena venus. The sequence goes on along the minus strand of JACAZI010000005.1, from coordinate 1,569,506 downwards.
GAGTCATATACCGAGGCATCTTACTAGCGATGCTCGCGTCGATAGCACATTGAAGCGCAAGATTGCTCTCGATAATGGGCTGCAGCGCAACAAGGTCTGAGAGCCTGATGGGAGCGGAATGCCGTTAATTCAGAATGACTTCTCTTCTGGGGTGGCACGTACTTTGAGAAAACCCACATCTCTATCGCAACGGTGACACCGATCCCACAGTTTGCGAAGGAGATAACCAGCAGAAACGCGACGAGGATTTTACTGCGGGTGAAGCGATATATACGCGACGATTGGAAAGTATGATTAACCAGTGCAAGAATAGACATCGCTGCAGAAGTTTGAGCCCGGAGTCTTGGAGGCGTTACGGGCAGCTTACTGAGAGCCGTGAAGGGATAGGGCCATATTTCAACTATGGCAATCTGAGTTGGGAACTGATGAGTCCTGATTGAAACTTCTCACTTGCAATCGCGTTGGGATTTGTGAAGTTTCTGGACAGGAAGATATGAACTTTGGCTTGGGGGCGTAAGGCCTTTGCTCACGTTACACAGTAGAACCTGGTTTCAGTAATGAGAATGGATATCCAGTTGCACCTGGAATATCTACCATAACATATAAATGACTGCCAACGCTTGGGTGGCGTTGATGATGAAAAGGAAGGCGACCAACACTCTGTGAGAAAGTTAAACCTAGAACGAGCAGCAGCACGGTACGCGCCTCGTCCACAAGGGATCCTGATACTCTGGGTTGATATCAGCCTTGAAGCTTAGGCTACCCGGATGCGCGACACACTGGAGGTCCAATATGTAAAGAATTGGGACATGATGACTCCCATTAGGTAAGTGTTGACTGAGAATTCGTTAGCTTAGAAACTACACATTGAATGAGCAAAGATACTCGTCACTCCGGTGAGAGTAAACCCTGCATTGTCAGGAGACATTACGGTCTAGCTCCGGGGATATACCACGAACCAAGAGTTTGATCGAACTCCCCCATATACTACGAACACGAAAAGAGGGAAGTGTTACAGTGTAAAGGGACTGACGATTGCACGCGAGAAGGAGTGGGAAGGTGTATGGGACCGAATGAAGCTCTTAAAGAGTCGCGAAGGAAGAGTAACGTCCGGGACACTCGGTTGGGGGAGACACTCGTGAGAAGTAACTGGGCCCGCTTACGTTTCAGATTTGTATTCTTAGTAATAGTGGCGGAAGATCGGTCGCGAAGGACCATGTGGCGGTAAGTAGGTAGGATTACACGGCACGGTCCGAATCACGAATGCCGGTTTCCAAGAATTATCCCAGACTCAAAATGGCAACGAGCTCTTGACGGTACCCCGGGCATAGTAGAGCTGCTCGGCAACCACCGAAAAATGATCTTCCGTAAAATTCTCTCGCCCTCTGATTGGCTGGGAATTGTGCAAAGAGACGGCTCCAACTTTGTTTTTGATCTGCCAAACAGCCATTAGTACCTCTGCAGTATTGCACCTGATCTGGATCGAAGCATTGCGTTCAGGTCCCATGTCCTCACTGTATTCCGGACACAAGTATCCGGATCCGTGTGGACCGTGGGACACGTACTGTGCCGACGCCAGACTGACAGACACTGGTCCAACATCTAAAAATGGATTCGTCTACGCGACGGCTGCTTAGGTACAGGTGCTTCCACGAACCCAAATAAGTGGGATAGTATCGTCAAGGTCGTGAGTATCGTGAGGGCCTCTTGAGTCGCTTGAAAGAACCTTCGTGTCCGAAATACCCTTTGGGAAAAATGACTGCGAGAGGAAAAAGGCGACGGCCAGGGTTGTGGGATTCGCGATGATATACGTTCTGCCGTAGTCCGCTGGATGCTCACAGATATCCTTCCTGCCAAGCGAATTGCGTCTGTATGCCAATCTGCTGACAGAATGCTCGCCAATCTCCGTCTCTTCACTAGGGTTCCGCACGGGTCCACCCGCGGGTACCAGAAGCGCAACCCGGACCTGGACCTGCCAATACCGTACCCGACAGACCCGCGGGCTTCAAACCCGTGCGGGTCGCCCGCGGGTACGCACCTGACCCGCAGTACCTTGCGGGTTGAATGTGGGTCCATCACCTACGATGGAAATAATGTGCAAAATCTGATCCGTGCCTTTTCCCGTGGGGTACATCACAATTTTAGCACAAACGAAGTACGGCCCAGCCGTCTCGGGCTTCGGAGCGACACGGCATAGCTCTTGCCGGTGTTAAATCATCAGGAAAATGTCAGCCGAGCCTCGGATACCGTCTGCGAGTACCCGCGGGTTAACCCGCGCGGGTCTGCGGTATTGGAGTCGGGTTGAAAATCTCAACTCGGAACCCAGTGGACCCGATACCGGTGCGGAAGCCTACTCTTCACCGTGTCCGAGATCAATTCGCACGTAATGTGGTCGTGACGCGGGGTAGGTAGGCAGGATTACACGGCACGGTCCGAATCACTAACGCCGGCTTCCTGTGTACAAAGCAAGTAAATTACACCATCGTTCCTTGACCTTTTCCCGCTATCTATGTTCCATGACGCAGATTCCACAGGTTCCCCCATGCCCCACGGCAGACCCTAGACAACAAAGAGAGGCGAGACTTGCCATTTAGCTCGCACACTTCAAGACATACCTACCTGTGTCTGTACAAGGGAACAGCGTAAAAAACCTCAAGAACTTCGTGCACAAATTTTGCAACCAAAACTATCGTTGAACGTTCATAGATCACGGCTTTCAGGAATTCGTCACTGGGGGGTTCAGCCATTTTAGTCTGCAATTTTCGCACGGCGTGGAATAATTTTTCCGAGAAGACGCTGCGCAGGCTGAGAACGGCCGATGAAGCCGTGCATTCTAATATTAATGGCGCATGCTCTGGACTTTCAACGTCCGTTTTGCAGAACCGACAGAAACGCTCATTGCGGGCGATTGGTTGGTGTGCATGATCGACAATTTCTAGCCTAAGATATCCAGGAGCTCAAAGCTGAAATTGAGGTCAGCGAGTCGCACTATGCGGGAGTCCCGCCAGACCGTCAAGGAGAAACTCGGTACCAATACGGCTACATACATCGCAAATCTCAAGCTCTGATTTGCTTGTGTCTGCGATCGCCCCGATGCCGAACCGAAGAGTATTGAGTCCTGTCAAAATGGCATTTCGCTTCGTGGCACAAGTGACGAATGGCTGGAGAGCGCAAAGATACAAGATATATGGGGAAAACAAATACGTGTTCACGGAATTATGCGAACGCCTGTAATCAGACGGTCGAGGTCGAGGTCGATAAAAGGAAATCGACGGCTTGATTTGTTCACAGCCGCTGTAAGAGTGAGATTATAGTGCGCGAGCAAAATATAACTCAGACTTTGTGTACCCAGAAGCAAGTGGAATTCTGATGTATTCACCTAAACAGAATATAACCAATACAAGTGAACGCAGCGGATAAATCGCTGCCCGGAGTTCATCCCTTGAGAGCCCTAGGAAAGGCTGAATCTGTATAAAAGGCACTCGCTGGCCCAGGTGTAGTCGGAAATGACTCTATAGGCATGGAGGATTCTGATTAGCTCCGGAAATGTATGCGATAGAATTTCTTGGTGGTTGCTCAGCGAGAATCTAATTAATCGCCAAACGTCATCACAGACGGCCGTGAAATTGTAATATTCCCAGAGGTAGAGTAAGCCTTCGGAAAGGGGATTGAAAGCCTACGTCCGGGTTAATTCAAACAGTAGGCCGAACCGAGAAAAGGAACATACTCTCAACCAATGAAAGACACGCATCGCTGAATCCGAGCTAGGTCTTACCGGGGAATTATCACGCGATTGGAAAGTGTGTTGTGCGCTTGTCAGTGGGTAAATCAGAAGAGGATAGGAGAAACGCGAAGAGCAGTGAGGAAAAGCGAAGGAAAGACACTGTGGCCCAAGCTCCGCCCGTCTCCTCGTCACAACCGAAATCTGCGCCTAGCTGCCACAAGATTAAGGTTGGATTCGCAGAACGCGCTCATTACGACTATCCATACATAGGTTAACTCGTGAGACGAGAAGAGCAATCCATGCGTGCCACAGTTGCGTGATTTGAGGAAGGCGCGCGCGAGAGTCTCGGTGCATGAGAGACGAGCGCGAGACGTCGCACCCCGACACTCTCCCCAGTCAACAACGGAGATAGGAAAGCGCTAGACCATATATAAGGATTTATATCTAGAGGCTGGTTTTAGGTAGCATGATGAGTGGATGAGAGGGCCAAATGCCTGGTGCTCGGCGTACCACGAATTCAATGGATGATGGGCTGCGGAGAAACTAAGAGGCGCCAGAGATTCAGTAGTACTCGAACTGAAATTGGTAGGCGATGAATTAAATTGACGGTGCCACAGTCAGGTGGGGGCCTCACGCTAAGCAGTGATGAAAAGTTCTTATGGATGTCGACCGCCTCCCGGCATCCACGTAGGCCCGAAATTTCCTTTGCTTTGGGTTAGGAGTGGAGCAGCAATAGGTAGTTCCTGCGGGTGCGTCTCAGCGGGATCCAGCGAGACAAGAAACGAGGGAGTGAGTGAAGTGGAAAGAAATTGAATGCTGTGCAGGTGACCATCATGTTGTGATGGTCACGCTAACGCTCCTTGACCGCAACCACAACAACGTCCTGAAGGTTTCGAATTTCCTTGAATGGCGCTGGTTTGGCTCTGGGCTTCTATCGCGGCCATTGGGGGTCTGGGATGTTTGTCAATCAGGTTGCGAGCTCGTAAACCTGACGCTGTCTCCGTCCGTCCTCCGCTTCCGACTTGAAAGCAAGGCTATCGAATGGACTGGCTGATGCTTCTTCAGCTGATTTGATGTGACTTGGTATAGATGTATCCTGTACGATCTAATCCTCTTATATGTTGCTGTAATTCACAGCAAGCTCTTCAGGGAAGCTAGGACGAGTCCAACACCGACTCCTTGGGCGTCGAGCAGATCATCGACCACTCGACCGCGACTGCACCGCCGAGTCCAAGCCCAAGGCGTGCTACAAGTGCTGCGTCGAGGGGCGCATCTCGTGCGACTGTTCCCAGAAGGCCGGCGCGAGCAGTGGGGACGGGGCGGCGTTTCGAGCAACGCGCGGGCCGGGGTCGGCGCGTGGACGGAGTACTATAGGTAAGGGAAGACGGGGCATATTGCAAGGGCGTGTCGGGAGGCGGGGTGTGTCTCCTTCCTCCTGTTTATTATACGCACTAAAGACGAGGCTCGTGTAGAGGCTCCAGCGGCGGCGGGTACGCCTCCGGCTATGGCTGCAGCGGTGCCTTTGGGGGCGGTGCGTTCGGTGCGTCATCCTTCCTTTTTCCCTCTCGTACTACTAACCTCGTCCGCGCACATAGGCGGCGCCTCCGGAAAAACATGCTACTGCTGCGGCGGCGTCGGCCACCTCTCCCGGGACTGCGTCCAAGGCAGCAAGTGCTACAACTGCGGCGGCGTGGCTCATATCTCGCGCGACTGCACGCAGGTGCAGAAGATGGCGTTTTGTACGTGTGGCAGAGATGGGTGCGTTTTCTTCTATTTCGTTTTCGTTGCGGGGGGCGACCTCCGACCTCCGACCGTTTCGGCTGTCTTGTGTCGATTCTCCTTTCCATCTTTCATCTCCGTTCCCGCCACGACTTCTCTCTGGCGCTCTCCTCATGCTATCCCCTCCCCACGCCACGCACATCCATCAAAGGCAGCTTCCTTCTCGGGACACGTGCCGCGCCCCTGGCATTTCTTCTCCACAATGAGGAAAGCGACGGGCCACGGGCCTCGGACCCACCGGCTTTGGTCCTACTCCTTTTCGTCCTCGCGCCGCCTTCCCCCCTTCCCTACGTCTTCCTTTTCTTTTCTTCCTTTCTCTCCTACCGAGCCACGCTGACAATCTTATATTCGATCCAGACACGTCTCGCGCGACTGTCCCGGCGTTGCCGAGGCCTAGGCCTACCACTTTCCCCCTCCGTACGACGAACGACCCACCGAAACTGAAGCAAAAGAAGGAAGTCTTACCCAGAATGGTACGATGTATATATTAGTTATATGTGCTCTGAATCTGAATCCGATATTGAGTCTGATATCGAAGACTGATCGATCTAACCCCGTCCACAAGCGACGAACCCAATAAAAGCAAGGGCAGACGACTATCCTGAAAGCATTCCCAGTCCTCGATTCGAGATTCAATTGGTCTGTGACTGACCAGCCAAAAGTGAAGTGGACCGTACACGAGCCTTCTTGCGTGGCGTGGAAGTGCGGCACTACAGTATGATCTCCCTTCGTACGCTTTCGGGTGTTTTCTACCTCGCACGCCCAGACCCCATGTCAGCAAACCTCGACCTTGACCATCTTTTCCGACTCTTTCAATCAATTTCTCAGCTAATAGGCGATGGACATACTGCTGTGTTCTTCTGGCGGATACAACTGAGATCTGTCGAGCTGCCTTCGTTGTCTTTGCTCCCGCTTTTCACCCGAAGCTTCCACAGTTTTTTCAATTCTTTCTTTCGCTCAATATCTCAGCTATCATAGGCGATGGTGTAAGAATATGGGGTCCAAAACGGTGGGGGGGAAGCAAGAAAGTGTTTATTCGCAAAATCTCCAGGGCTTTTATACCTCGAGAACAATGGTACAAAGCTACTATAAACAAAGTGCGTAGAACAATGTGAGTACAAGAAATCAGTGGTTTCAGGCCAGCTGAAACTACACGTGTCTCGAGGCTATGCAAGGCTATGCATATCCATGCAAACTGTTGCCATCCTTCATGTATGCGCCAGCACATTCTACGTGTCAGGTACGTGGTGGCTTGCTAGAATATTCCAACAGATGGGACTGTCCGGGAATTCACCGATACATAGCAACTGTGATCTGTCAAGCTCTTGCTTGCGCTGCCGTTGGGCGCACTTGACCTGCAGGTCTCAGAAACAAGTGAATTCATATCACTAGTAATCCTGTTTAGCAGTGCCATCTTGCTCGTGGTTCTGCAGCTGTTGAAAAACAAAACTCTCAATTGGGCACCGGGACATTATTCGTTCTTCGCACTTTGCCGCAGGCCTGTCTTCAGATATAAAATATGCATAGACTGCTTGCTCCTGCTACGATACCCATCATCCCCCTCAGATTTCGGACTGCGGTTGAAACGAGACTGTGAGGATGGAATAGGAAGTGACGTGGATCTGACCGGTACCCTAGGACTCCTCGTTAAGCTACAACCCATCTGTTCGCCAGAATGTCCAATACGACTGTGTATTCGTCACCATGATAGATCCTGGTCTGAATCTGCGTCTTTGCGCGGATTACTTTGCTGTACTATGCTCAGCGCCTAGCGGCCATCAATTGCAAATTGATGGAACCCTGGTTCGCACTGCCGAGAACGCACCGGACAGGGTGTCAGATTTGGGCCGAGGTGCCAGTGAATGATTTCTATGGAGTATGTTATCCTTATACCGGTGTCGAGAGGTTCTAACGAGCCTACCCTTCCTCTTCTGTAAACAGCCATATGTTCTTGCGTGCCCATGTAGCTCAAAAATGTATTGAAATGATGCTCAACCCTGATCAAACCCGACTTACCTTGACCTAGCTCGAAAGAGCCTGACCCGAACTTAACAGCGCGTCACACCACAAAAAAAGAATATTCAATCTGGCAGAAATCATTTCGGAATGTAATGATTTCAGCTGCAATCAAAACTTAGATGAATATGTTATTGAATGCATTGCCTTTGGTTTGCCAGAATGTGTTGTAGAAAGCAGAGAATTAAGCAGTGATTTTCAACCTGGTTGAAAGTAAAGATTCAACTGCAGTCTTAACATAACAGAAAATGTTGCTGAAATCAATGAAGTCAGCTGTGATTTCCACCTTGCAGAAAGCATTACATGCCTACTAACTTTAGGTAGTGGGTCCTATGCCCACTATCTTGATAGTGGGTCCTAAAGTGCCCTAATGTCATAGAGTCTCTGCTAAATTTTGAACCTTTGCTTTCAAACAGGACCAAACTTCAAGTGCAGAGGTCAGATCGCAAGATCTGTCCCCACAGTCATTCCCTATATGGTAGTCGACACACGTGATCTCCCGGGGCTCCGGAGGACAATGCAAAAAGACTTCCGAAATATTTCTTTGTGTACAGTTGCAAGTGGCAAAATAATCTGAGAAAAGGTTCAGAACAACTAAAACCAGCCTGACGAAAATATTCCAATATTTATGAAGGGAGATATCTATAAAAATTTTATTACAGGTACATGTATGGTACAATAGGTATGTAGTGAAGTAAGAAGAGGATGTGTTAAGATGCGTCAAGATGCGCTATTGGGATATGAGGTTATATGAGAGGGGGTGGGTAGGTGTACAGGCTGTAGGGTCTAGCCATAGCGGCCTAGATGCCACCCAAACATTTCGTATCAGAATGACTGGCACGCGCATCATGCCAGGACCCGATGGGATGGTATGTGACAGGGAGATGAAGTGGCATGTTAGGAAGGTTGCACATTACAGCATGTACGTGAGGAGGGGTCGGGCGGCAAGGTGGCGGGGGTGGTGGTACAGAAGAAAGAAGCAAATGTGATGGCCAAACAACTTGCCACAACTTTCAGAGCCCCGGAGGTCATGTTTTGATGTTGCCATATTGGGTTTGATGTGTGGGGACCAATCTCAAAAGCTGCAGAGGTCAAGAGTTCGAATCTCTCTGTTTGCATTCTTTTTTTCCCAATAGACAGAAGTTGAGCTCTTTGGGCGTAAATTCAGGCCCTATGAGCTCCATGCAACAACAGTACTTGTCAGTACATGTTTGATTGAATTGTGGTTTGCCTAGGTGGCAGTTTAGTGTAGTGGTTGGGAAGTTGCCGCTGATATGCAGTGGATGTGTCCGGCTACGGAAACACTATATTTTCGCATTTCATCAACGGAAACATCGTGCATGTCATCCACTGGTGTCAGTACTGAGTTCCCGAAGTAGCTGGCAGGATGTTGACCACAGAGTAACGAGTGGATCACAAAGGGGTAACCTTTGGGGTCTCTGGCAGGTGCTCGCTCCGAAACCTGTAGGAGAATGTGCAGTCCAACGTTAAACATTGGGGATATTCGTTTGATTTTACAAAATTCCTTACGACGGGAATCTCTTGGAACCTATGCTCAGCTTGGTTCGCAGTTCTGTTCATTGGTGTTTGGCTCAGAATGCGAGACGCGTTCTGTCAGATGATGGAAACCAATGGGGATCGTCCCTAATGGGAATGTTATAGATAGTGTAGATTTGTAGGGTTCACTGAACTCATTTACAAATCCCCTGCGTGGCGCGTGAATCAAAGGATAAGAGTGGGCACAAAGCTTCCAGTCAAATCCAATGGGTGTGGAGTCCTAGAGAAAGGTAAGTGCGAAACGTTTACCGGTCCTAGAGACAAAGTGCAATTAAGCAGAGAGCGCGTGTGGTGCAAGAGAAGTGTTGAAGAGTAAAGTGATGTATATTGGGTCAGTACCAGCGACTTATATACATAGAATTGTAGCTATGGGAACGCTAATATGAAATAGGTAGCTAGAACAACAAGGGATGTTGAAATAGGAAGTTGAAATAGTAAAGAAATGAAATAGAGAAAATATCAAATAGATAAAACATGGAAACGAATGATCGTTGAGTTGAAATACCTCGATATCCATGACATATCCCCCCCACTCAACGAGCGTGAAGTTATAGTATGTCATGGATATCGAGGTATTTCAACTCAACGATCATTCGTTTCCATGTTTTATCTATTTGATATTTTCTCTATTTCATTTCTTTACTATTTCAACTTCCTATTTCAACATCCCTTGTTGTTCTAGCTACCTATTTCATATTAGCGTTCCCATAGCTACAATTCTATGTATATAAGTCGCTGGTACTGACCCAATATACATCACTTTACTCTTCAACACTTCTCTTGCACCACACGCGCTCTCTGCTTAATTGCACTTTGTCTCTAGGACCGGTAAACGTTTCGCACTTACCTTTCTCTAGGACTCCACACCCATTGGATTTGACTGGAAGCTTTGTGCCCACTCTTATCCTTTGATTCACGCGCCACGCAGGGGATTTGTAAACGAGTTCAGTGAACCCTACAAATCTACACTATCTATAACAGGGTGCCGATCCACCAAGATCGTCCAAGGAACCATGCTATCTTTAGCATCACTATCCTGGAACAAGGACTATACTTAGTTCTCTGGATCCCTTTCTCGGAAACACAACAACTTGGGTATCATTCGAAAGCTATTGACCAGTACTGCTCAGTTCTGGTAGAGTTGTTCGAGGGACACCAATCAAAACCTAGGAGACCCTGCTAGAGAGACCAGGACTTTGATGGGGATCAATCCTACATCAGGCCCCACACAAAAGCCCGACGCTCTGTAATCCAGAATACGCTCGGAATGGCGTAGGAATGGCGTGCTCAGGCTGGGAACCAATAGGAACTATACCCGGACTCTTACCAAGACGGATAAACGGAGTCTTGACTCATTTTCTCTTATTTTCATTGTTTGTAATATTTATTCTCGGACTAGTATAAGTAGCTAGGGTTTCTGACTTGATCGGCACGCGATCCACCCCAGTTCAAGTGAGCTCAGTTCACACTAGAGGGTGTATCCGGGTCTTCGAGCCAGTTACCATCTCAGGATTGTAATTGTATCGAATATCATATATTCTATTGGGTGGAAACATCTCGAATCGTATTGAATCGTATTGAATCGCCGGTCTTGGACCTTGGATCGTATTGAATCGCTGGTCTTGGACCTTGAATCGTATCAAATCGTACTATTGAATCGTCTCGGATCGTCTCTGGCTCGTATTGGCTCGTTGGAATCGCGTCTTGCATATTGAATCGTCTATCCCATCGTTGGGAATCCACTGGAACCGTTGAACCTTGTGTTCTCGCTTCCTAAAAACCACTGTTTGGCTGTCTGCCACCCTACCCCCTTTGTCTCGTGTGGGCGGTAAAGCGAGTTCCTACGCTTTCTGCAACAACACAGCACTGTTTCTCCGTCATAGCAAGGACCATAACCTTCCCTCCAACCTTTACAAGGCTCTGTGCCAGGGACTATAACTCGTCTGACTGTTGGAACTTCCGGTTTCCTGGTTCTCGCTCATTCTCTTGGAGCTTCGTGATTAGATTCGTCTCTTCTCGAGGTTTTATTGGGTTTTTGAGTTAGGGAATAAGTTTCCGTTGGTTTCCATAGTAGGTTCAGAGCTCATTGATCACCACGATCAAGTCCAACTGTTCATAGAGGTCTTGTGTTCAATTCCACCTTGGGGATTCTTTTTGTCCCTGCAATGAACGCAGTTCAATCTGTTCCGTTTAAACATGGTTTGAACACAGTTCAAACACATCCAATCACTGATTGATCACAAGTCCCCAAACCAAGCATGCAGCCACACCTACATGCACACATTCAGTGCCAAGAATGCTCCAGAATGCTGTTCTGTTTAAACAAATCAAACATCAAACCGGATTATCCATTGAGACATGGATTGATTAATCAAACTTCATATAGATTCTTCACAAAACATCAATTAGAATCACAAAGGACACTAGTTCAACACTCTAGATGGATGTTTCTTCTAGAGCTCTTGCAACCTACAGAGAGATATGAAAAGCAATATTTCATCGGTAAATGGCTGCCCAGATTGCAGACCTTTCTATTAGGTTATAAGTTGAGAACAGAGAGAGAGATAGTGGGCTTTGCTGCAAAGTGTGCTACCTCAGGTTATGGTGCAATCGGCTATTTTTTGGGCTGTAAATTACATTGTTTGGTCTTATTGGGGCATATGCAGAGGGCATAGGTTCGATTCTCATAGGACACCCTTTTTAAAAAGTGAGCTCTGGGGTGCCAATTTCATTGGGGTCTACCTCAATGATGTGAAAAGAAGTCTTTCACCAGAGACCAGAGAGAAGTCAGTTTCATGTAACTTCAATGCAAAAAAACCATAATCTTGTTTTGACACTGTTTCATTTTTTTTAAAATAAAATGTCAATGTTGGGCTTGACTTGAATCTGTAATGCCTAATGCCCTTGTATATCTGTCTTGTGTCTCCTGTAAATTTCCATTAGTCTATTCCACCATGGCATCATGTGTCTCTACTCATGCAATGAACCCTGACACAGTTGGGGTTCTGAAGCCCAATGCAAGCTGGTCGACGTGTTGACCAAGTGAGAATTGGGCCCAATTAATTTTTTTCTATTACAAGCTGGTAGAAAGTACATTTTAATATAATGTGCTGGGAGTTAGTGGGCTCTGCCACAAAGTACACTATATGTGTTATTCAACATTGTAATCATGGACCCATAATTACTCATTGTTTACTTATGACCTTACAGCCAAATACGGACACACCACTTACTTCTTTCTTCATGACCACCACCAAATTGCTTGTATCCTTAGTCTAGACTTCTCGCTGAATCAACCTCACCCCTGAAAAGGGTCTTGTTGTTATCTCATGTTCCTTAAGACCTTTTCCGGTATCTTGCAGCTTAGGTGAGCAAGTTTCCAAGCATGTAGCTGAAAATAATAGATTCAGCTATGGTTTCGATAATTCCGAAGCTGTTGCTGAATCTTATTGTTTTAGTATGTGCCAAAAAGTGTAGCAGAAAGTATTACTTTCAGCTCGGCAGAACGTGAGATGGATCACTTTCGGGTGAGATGAATGCATTATATTCAGCCACACTTTCGGCATGTGCCGAAACAATAACATTCAGCAACAGCTTCGGAATTATTGAAACCATAGCTAAATCTATTGTTTTTGGCTGCATGCTGAATGTAATGCTTTCTGCAAGGTGGAAAGCACAGCTGACTTCATTGATTTCAGCAACATTTTCTGTTATGTTAAGATTGCAGTTGAATCTTTTACTTTCAACCAGTTTGAAATCACAACAACATATTCATTGAAATTTTATTCACAGCTGAAACTATTATATTCCAAAATGTTTTCTGCCAGATAGAATATTCCTTTTTTACGGTGTGCTTGATATAGCCTGACTCGGATGCGCCGCGGGCAGAAGCTTGATCCGGCCTGATCAAGCAAATTAAGATTTTCCGGCATGTCAGGTGCATTATAATTTTGAACCAACATGCTTGGGGGATGGGGCCGTTGCATCAGCACGGCAGGACTCGTACTTATGTATGTACTTTAATGCTTAACTTACAATATCATAAAAAACATAATCATTACAATTCCTAATTTATTAGGCAATCGTTCTCACACGGAGATTAGCAAGATTTCGACCTACTCGAAGTTAGTTACGGAATGTGGCTCGGAACGGGGGAGGTCAGCGGCACCGGAACTGCTGCCGATATGTCCAATTTCAGGGGAAATATCAGTGTTTGCTGGAATGCAACTCGAAACTTCGTGTTCCAGTTGGCCCGAAATGCTTCGGGGTTGCTATATAAGGCAACCCCGAAGCATTTCGGCGCAGCTGAAACTCCAAATTTCGGTTTGAACGACACGGAAGCCGACATTTCGGCCGAAATTGTACATATCGGCGGCAATTCCGGTGCCGCTGATATTGCGGGTTCCGAGTCACATTCCGTAACTAACTTCGGGTAGGCCGAAATTTCGCTAATTTCCGTGTGTCTATAGGATCCTTTTTGCCATCAAAACTTTCTCGATCTCTTTCAGGCGAAAACGTGATATCTAAGTCCTCATCACTGATGTGAACTGCCTTTTCACTGTTCAGGTATTTCCTCCATTAATTTATGGTTTCCGTTCAAACGCGTGATGTTTTGCCAGTTTTGGATTCTGTCAAGTGCACAAAAGCATCAGAAAATTGATAGCTGTTGATGCGGCGTCTTCAATTTTCACATCTAAGGGTGTGAATTGGACGGCAAAGCTGTTGAATTCCGCACGATATGCCATATAGTACAGTGAACTGAAAACAAACAGACCAAAGCGGCCAGAATCGTACCTGCTATGCAGAGCATTGCCCTCAAAGCCAAGTATTTCACTCTTCTGGTGTCAGGGATAATCTATCACAGGTATAATGATTCTGCTTGCGAACACAAGTATAGCAAAACTTCTAATATATATATGTCGGGTGTCGGACGCGGGAACAGGGCGAAGCTCCAGGTCCATGAGAATCGGTTTTCCCACCGGGCTGTGTTCAATGTCTCGAGGAACGCTGACACGGAGCGTTGAACCATGGCGGGGATGATAACGGAATGGTAGGTAAAAACGCGTACGGGAACAAACATCAAAGGACACGTCGAAGGCTTCCAGGTTTTCCCTTGATGGTTGGAAGACTCAATGACGTGACAGTAAGTGTCTGACTCCTCATAGTCACTTCCAGATAGCCCAGCTCCCAGTAATGACGATATACCTCTAAGTACTCCTGTAGACTTTAACGGACGTTCGTCGCGCAGCAAATCACACACTTCGCCTAGCAAATAGCCAAAGGAAACAGCTAGGGATCCACCGTTTGCATTCAAGCTGAGGTCGGGAACGTCGAGGGAGCCTGCGCATCGTGACTTTGTCGGCCACCAGTACGGGAATTTTTCATCAGACACAGTGCGAAGTTTGGCAAGAAGGTCGTGTACTTAGGTCCGAGGCGTCATAGATGTGATGAGTCATCGATTTTGCGGCTAAGGGTTGGTGACGTAGACGTAGACATAATATCCCTCTGCGGGGTGAAAGGAAGGACAATGAATAATGACATCCAGTGTGCGGGTCCGGCTCCACGGTACTGTACTATTTCGACCAAGTGTTCAGTGACGCGTGACACCCAACTTTTTTTGATGCGCGCAAAAATCGGTATAATTCGAAAGGAAAATTTTCGGTCTTCCCGGACATCAAAAAATCCAAAAATGAGGAACACTTGGTCGAAATAGTACAGTACCAGGGGTGCCCGGCATTCCTTAGGGATAGATATTTGGACACGGAGCAGACGAGCCTCACGCACAATCTTCCTAGGGTAGTTGACAGTTGCATTGTCCATTTAACAGCAAGTTCGAGGACTGAGATGTGAAGTATAATTATGCAAAGCCCCAGATAAGTTCGAGTATCAGGCTAAACAAAGTGAGATCACTGAGATGTGTGTATGTGAAAAACGACGTCGATATTGAGCACGACCTCAGGACCTTCTACACACGACCCTGACCTCCTGATATGTATACAATTTCTTCAAGCCTTCAAGCCCATCTGATGTCGCTCGCCGCCCACTCTCACTTCCTAGTACTTTCCGATCTTTTCCCATGGATATTTAAAGGTAGAACATCTGCTCGGTAATTATAATCATCCCCATTTTCTACATCTCGAAGCACGGAAGCATCAAGACATGTGGTCCGTTGACGACGGGCAGTATTTCTTGATCCGCGGCTCCAGTGCGTAATGCGTTGGCAATTCAACTCTCCAGCTTTGTTACGGCCAATTCTATGATCATCAGATGTCTGTCTTCTCCATCTCTTCTCGTTATGGCGCCGGTGTATCCAATCCGATAATGCTTTCCTTTTCGGATCTGTACGTATATGTAGACCTCACGACAGTCGCTCGCGCCCGTGGACGGAACGATCGCCCACTGACTCTGAGTCTATGGACTCCGCTGCAGCTCTATCCTTCGACGCCAATGGCACTATCGGTTAGCTCTGGAATTCTCATCTTCGTATCTCTGATCTCGACTGATAATGATCTGTTTTAGGTGTCTACCAAATCGGCGTCTTGATCTCCTACGTGCTCCTAGGAGTCACGACTACTCAAACATACATCTACTACAGTCGTTTCCCAGAGGACCCCGTGATACTTAAAGCCCTCGTGCGTGCCAAGCAAATCTTCATGAAGATAACTAAGCTCACCACTGCGTAGGTTGCATTCGTCTGGTAAGTACACCTCAGTCTCACGTCTGTGTCCAAGCCCTTCACAGAAACTAATCGATATCAACGCAGGGTTTGCGAAGTCGCCCACGCAATATGCATTGCACACGCGCTGTATCAGTTCACAATATTGGATTTTGGCCACCCAGAGCGCGTGTTTAGTCGGCTCCCGGTCTCCCTAGACACCGCCATCCTCTTTAGCGCCGTTATCGAACAATCCGGTGCCGCGTTTATGATTATGCTTATATCAAACGAGTCCCCTGCCCTCATACGCATGACCCTAGTCTTAGGCTTTTTCTCCTTTCGAATCTACACCCTCTCCAAGAAACCATACATTCCCATTCTCATTTTCCTCATCACCTCTGTCCGCCTCGTAGCCTCTCTGGTGACATTCATCGTAACATTGCGCCTTCCCTCGCTGCAGAGCTACACTGCACACTGGGGCTGGCTCTCGATAGCCCAGTGGTGCGCCAGTGTGGTTAATGACGTCTTGACAACTGCGGCGCTAGTGGTGCTTCTTTATAACCAGCGGACGAGTGCACAACGAAAGTATGTGCTGTTGTCAAAATTTCAATCCAGTTGCATCGGCCGGCTTATTTGGAGGACTTTACGCAGAACTGTTGCCTTGGTGGATAAAATCATCGTGTGGACTATAGGTCTGTGGTTTTACCTTATTTCTCTCACCTTTACTCATGCGGCGTTCCAACACCAGAGACCGGGATGTTGACGAGGTACGTAGCTTGAATTTGTGCGCGCTGTGCACATACCCAGTGACTGGCTGTTTTGTTTATTCGTGCGTCTCAACTTACAGTGCATCAACAATCTTCATGATGGCCTTTGTAAGCGCTTTATCTCGTGCATGTCATATTCAACTCTTTGACGCAGATGCCTTCAGTATCTTACGATGAAGGAGAGGAGTGAGTTTGACCTCGTCCTTGACGTACATGTAACTCAACTCAGCCTGAACCTCTTTCGCAGTGATCTGGCTCGCGGCGTTTGTCGTCTCCGCACGTAGTGAGCAGCACATTTCATATTCTTATTAAATGCATCCTTTCACCGAGAAGCTGACACCTCGTCTCTCCCTCTCTCTCAGTGTACTCAAACTCCCTTCTCGCGAGGTTAGCCGATGCCGCAATTACATAGATAACAAGCTAATCTTGATCGTGCCGAACATTATCATAGTTTGAACTCCAGAGAAGCACTACGCTTGATGAATGACATTCAAGTCTCGCTGCAATCTTTAGATTTGGCTTCCAGGCCTGGGGTGCGTTTCCACCTGATAATTTCGAAACATCGTTGTTGATAGAATGCGATGATATAATGCAGATTGAAATATTACAGACGACAACAACAAACGCCGTTGTAGATATTGATGTTAAATTTCCTTCACGACCACAGCCATTACAGGCCAAGTGACAGAGCGAAGGATGCTGACATTTAGGACTCGTTCTCCGCCGGTAATTTTGGTGCATGAGTGGAATTGGAAGACCGGTGGTTTGGGAGATTCAAATGAAAACGAGACACACGAGTTGAAGATGATTTGAAGCATGTGCCAAGAAAGACTATTTGTGCGAGAGAACATCGTTCATGGCGGGACCGGAAATACTCAACGCTGGAGTGAGATTTAGACACACGGAGATTAGCGAAATTTCGGCTTACTCGAAGTTAGTTACGGAACGTGAAATATCGGATTAGGGATCAAGTGAGCCGAGATCAGCACCGAAATTTCAGTAGTCAACTGAGCCGGAATCTAACCCGAAATGTTGAGTTCCATGACGCGTTTCGAGCCCACCGACAAGGAACATTTCGGCTTGCAATTTAATGGCCTCGAAATGGGCCTCGGAATGTGTAATATCAGAAGGGTTGGAACGGCCGCCGATATGTTCAATTTCGAGGCAAATATCGGCTTTGCCAAAATGCAACCCCAAACTTCGCATTCCAGTTGGCCCGAAACGCTTCGGGGTTGCTATATATGGCAACCCCGAGGGATTTGGATGCATCTGAAACTCCAAGTTTCGGCTCCAACAATATGCAAGTCGAAATTTCCTCCGGAATTACAGTTCCGGACAATCAAAGCCAACAAAGTGGACAGCGACTCAAATGCTATTTTTTGGGCTTAGCTGAGTTCAGATTCAGATTCAGAATCCCAAAATATGGCTAAAACCGATTTTTTTCAGAATTTTCCCACGAGAAAAAGGGTTTGGCCAAATTTTTGGGCCATCTCATCGGAATTGTGTGTACCTCTGTGGGCGTCCTGGGAATCTTACTGGCATACTGCCCTGAGATACCTTCTAAAAGTGTCCTAAATCATTCTTCAAGCTCTTGTCCTTGCTCTAAAGCTGGTTCCCTTGTTTTGTGGGTTCTGAGCTACAATGTAGAGTTGGAATGACAGCAGTATGACAATCAAAATGTGACTTTTGTCACGGTAACACTGAACTTTCCCAGGGGTTTTTCTCCATAACCGCTCGTTAAATATATTCCTTTTTACCAGAATCATACTCAGATAGGTGAAAAGGGCTCAAATAAATATTTTCATGATTTTACGTATGATTTTCGGTGTCCGGCCAAAATTTTGCGCTCCCCAAGTGAAAAATGGGCATTATCTCAGCAACAGCTCGATGAAATTTGCTCAAAAAAATTCAGGAACCTGCTTTCATTGTTTCCTTTCAATTCCGATGAGTATCAGATGTCATATAAACGGTCGGTCAAATTTGTTGCCTTTGATTGTCCGGAACTGTAAACATGTTGGCGGTAGTTCCCGTGCCGCTGATATCCCACGTTCCGAGGCTGATTTCGTGGCTGCTGAGATGCAAGCCGAAATCTGCCGTGTCGTCCGGCTCGAAACGCATTACGGAACTCAACATTTCAGGTTAGATTTCAGCTCAGTTGACTACTGAAATTTCAGTGCTGATCTCAGCTCACTCGATCCCTAATCCGATATTTCATGTTCCGTAACTAACTTTGAGTAAGCCGAAATTTCGCTAATCTCCGTGTGAGAAGAGAGGTCGGAGTGTCATAATTATCCCTAGATTTCATTCAAAATTCCTTCTCTATTAAGTCTAAGTGTTGTAATATTTCGTGGGAATCAGACAAGTTTTAGGTGAATCCAAGAATATATATTTAGTGTTTGACTGAGCTCTGCAAAGACTTGAAGAATACACAGAAAACCGTGCTACTTATATACTAAAAATTCGAATGTAACCAGAATGTTCCTCCACATTTATTATTCTCATGTTCCCCAATATTCTACTGAGGACTCGGAATGACTCCAAAGAACTCATACTTAATTGCTGTGCCTCACAGCCTCGGCCTGATGTCGGAATACTCAAACTCCAACACTAAGCTATCGTTACACTTATATGCTCCAGGTATTTCAATATTATGAAGGCCGGTAAGAAACCCTCAGGAACCGGGTTTCCAAATAGAACATTTTTTGAAAGAGGGGTTGCTGCTAGAATCAGGCTTTCCAAATAGAATTATCCCTTTACGGGGGGATTGCTAAATAGAATGTTGCTATTTGGCAAGCCCTTGAACCTCGCAAGGAGGATTGCCAAATAGATTTATCCATATGCCCCAGTCATTGCACTTTGAGCGAAGAGTACCCTCAACAGTACAGGTTGATCACGGGAAAGGTCACTGTATCATACAAGTATCATGGCCAAATTCATAAGCACGGTATCTAACAAAGTGTATGACCGCAAAACCTCGAGTTTCCGCCTTGACCCGTTGCACGCTTTGAGATTGAGACAAGTGGTCGCCGGCGCGAAGCGCCGGCTCCACTTGCTTGCTGCAGACTCAGAAATGCAGTAAAGCTGGAATAAACTACGAGTCTAACTGTAACTCTAGTGATACATGCGAAGGAAATGGTATCAAGTTCCAAAACAAAATGATCCGCAAAAAATAACATTTCAACTCTTGAGCCAGCCATCAAGCAGCTCGGCATGCGAGCGGAACTGAAAATATTGATTGCTTTCTGCATGCCGGTTGGATGGCGCTAACAGCTGTTGTCTGCCGCACTGCACAATATAACCACAAGGAAATACGGCTTCAGACAGACAAAGAGGCTTAATTTTATAAAGAGAATGAACTACGATATGGTGAACGCCGCAAATTGACAGTATTCGAAGGGTGGACCATCCACAACTGTGAAAGTGTTGTCAGTGTCCAATCGGCAGTGGCTGATATCGCTCTGACCTAGCTTGACGACAGCTGAGAACTCTCATCAGTCCAGGTGCATAGATGATGCTAGAGGTCTCTTACGTATGTGCATTTTTCGAGCAAAGCCCATCAGGTACTTTGGCCCGCGTACGGGATCTTTGACAAGAAACACTCTTGCTGGAGTTCGATACTTTGGGTCGTAGATGCAGACGACGGGGTAATAGTAACTTTTTGGCGTGATCTTTCCCTCTCTGTTTCCGATGACTGCGCCGACGAACGCGGGACGGCCATCCGGGCCAAGTTCGGATCGGAGAACGCTGTACGAGAATTAAGTCGCCAGAGAATTGATAAAACAATAAGCTTTACACAACAAGGGCGTCTTTGGGAACTGCTTCCTTCGGGGATAGTATAAGCGGGGAGGCACTCGTAAGATGCATTAAAAGCGAATTGATGTGGAGAACCCGATTGTCGTAGACACCAGCGGTGGCGTTTCTTTCGGAAGTTGTCAAGGACAGGAATAAGCGATGTATACTGCCCGGGCCATCGACGACCTCTGTAGGGGGGATGGCAACCAAGTTGTTGTTCGGTTTCGGTAGCCACACCACATGCAACATTGCATTCTTGAGTTGCGCATTAATCGTCCGGTATGTGGCATTCGGAACAGTAGGCTCCAAAACTGGAACGGGAACGTCTTTTGCCAATTTGTCCATTCTCACTGCGATAGGAATACTGCGCCCCGTCCGGGATAAATACAGACAACATATGAACAGTCAAGTGCTCACCCGATGCACTGGGAAAATATTGGAAAAGCAATGTCTTCCGGATAGTAATGACGGTTGAACTTGCCAGCATCAAGAGTGAGGTATCTGGGCATGTCCAATCTAAGCACAGACAGCAGATTGCATAAGGTCACCTCACACTTCAAGTTTCGCCTCCAGCGAAACGGTCACTCCCTGGCACCCCTGGAACGTGGTGGCAGTATTCGTTCCGCCCCTCACGGCAACTGATGTTGTGACGGGAAGAGAAGCTTTGGCCTCTATCCCGGCGCTCACCTTGAGCTTTCCGCTCAAAATGCTGACACCGAAGTAGAGTCCTGCGGTGACATAGGGATCTAGTTTGGCATACCCCTCGAGCTCGACGCTGACGAGAGGTACAGGATCACGGCGAGTCCATCTGCCGGTGTGCGATTTGTTGCCGTCGAGCATGTCCAGTTTTGCAGTCATGTTCGACCAACCGATATTGTTTCGAGCGATTACTTTTCCTTTAGCGCCCAGCTCGTATCCCAGGCCAACGTGCATTGAGAGGAATGGTCCGACGACAATAATGCCCGGGATTGTCAGGGGACTGTTACATACGTGATTCAACGTGTGCAAGGCGGTTAGAGAACTCGGTCGTACCTTAATGGTAATTCGAACAACTGATTATCGACGATCTTGCCCTTGAACGTGACTTGCGAGAGAGATGAGTTTCCATTTGACACGCATGTCAGTTTTCTTACGGTCGAAGAGAATCCCTATGCCTGCAGCTAAATCGAGGCTGCCATCGACCAATTCCACCTCGGCGCTGGTGAATCCCTGGCTCAATGTGAATTTAAATTTGGATCTGTGTTTCATGAACTGGGGTTTGCGGTGTTAGGACCTATAAATTTAGGGAGCAGATAAAATACCCCATCTAGAATAGTCAGTTACACATTCGGGTACAAAAAAGTAGCTCACTGATCCGACAGCCCACGCAGAATACACCTACAAGCATTATCAGCAATGGAAGGCTAAAAATGTCGGACATAGGTACTAAGCGTCCCCATAACACTCTTCGTGGAGCCTGTTGGCGTGTATTCTATGGGATCAATCTTTGCCAAAGGGTATGCCCAACCAAAATCCGGCGTGTTTTGCAGTGGAATCAAGCTGGTATTCGTGTCGAACGTCACCTCTCCTGATGGTGTATAACCACTCTCGGATAGGACGGCAACAATGACTTGAACCACCTCCTTGAAAAATTCGTACAATTTTTTGACATCTATTTAACATGGTTAGTGTGCCTTCAATGTTGACACAACATACTCGCCGAACACGCTTAAAATGCCCTCTATGGCATTGTAAATTGCGCTTGGCAATATGGCCCTCAGAACCTGGTCATATCGAGTTTAGTTCGCTTCACAAGGCCTAGAGAACTGCTTACAGGGAGGATGACACAGTTTTTAAGCACAGCAAAGATGTTCCACTCCAATTTGCACTGCGCGCGTCGGTTGAGGCCGCCAGAGGACGCTATGTCGGAGTCGGGAGAAAGCCCAAGAATAGAGTTAGCATTTTCGTTGATCTCATCTTCCGAGTAAAAGCCCGCCTGCTCCTCGTTGGCTTCTTCCTGTATTCCCCACGAATTGAAGCACGCATCAATTTGATCAGGATTAAGAGTCCCGGCTTTAGGGAAGCACGCAGAGGAGTAATCCGGCATGTCAGAAGTATCGTTCGGAAGTGTTTCGCCTGAAGCTTGCGAACATGCCTCCAATTTTCTCTCAATCTGATCATCGTCGAGCACATCGATGCCGTTCCAGTCGCACGGATCAGAGGCATCACCCTGTGCGCACACAGGCATTGTTAATGATGAAAGTTTAGGGCGAAGTGCAAGGAGATGACTCAACGGTAGGCTCGCCCGACGACTCTTGAGATTGAGAGCTGTCCGGGTTACTCGCGCCAGAGGAATCAGACGTCTGCGAGTTTGGCGAAGTTTCTGTAGAGTCGCCCCCCTGATATATCGTGTAAATGAAATGGTAATGCGGTGGGAAAAGAAGGAAAAAGAAGACTCAACGGTAGTAGTGGGAGATTCTGGTTGGTCCCCTTCTCCGTCAGGTGGGGAGTCACCGGGGGGAGAAGTTCCATCCCCTTCCGTAGAATGAGAATCCGTAGGACCCGCATCAGGAGAGGAATCTGCACCTGCGTCCGATGAACCAGAATCTGGTGAGGTCTGCGACTGGTCACCATCCTTACTGAAGTGTCAGAATTGGGGCAGTAAATTCCCAAGACTACTCAACGGGGGAGTGGGAAGGATCGGTCGGCTCTCCGCCAAAATCGCTCTCATCGGGAGGAGGGTCGGCCGATGGATCAGAAGGTTCGTCCTCTCTGGCGCGGCGGATGATTATAGGCGAAGTGGGCGGCGGGTTGGGATCGTGTACATCGAACGTGTCGGCATCGATGGTGACCGGGCGATCTGGGTGTATCGCCTCGGTAAGCGAGAGCTCCGACATCTGGCAAACGATCTCCATCCGACTCCACATCGAGGTGATATTGTGCACCAGATGGACGCTGCGCTCGCCTGACTGACGATCGAGGCCACACGAATCAGCGAAGGCTACGATCAAGAACTTCGGATGTTGCTTCCAGGCGTCAAGTGCCATGCTCCAAGCGGCGCGGGTCTGGAATCCGACGGTGATGGTGCTCAAGGTGGCGTCGCACCTTGTAGATATCACGTGGGCCGAGTGCTCTAAGATGAGCGCCGGGTGGATGAATCCAGAGATGTGGACGGACGCAAAAGAGCGGATTTCAGGGAAAGCAGCTGTAAAATAAGTGAAATTCTGGCTCAACGAGATATCAAAGGTGAGTCGTACCATGAGGATCATGGTAGTGGAGAGAAAGACTTTCGTTGGGAGTGAGGTGCTTGGGGTGAGTGCGATCGACGTCTGGATGGACGGTAGGATGGAGAGTATGATGACGGGCGCCTCGGGGACCCGTTCGCCGATATTTTGGGGTATGAGCTAGAATGAGCGGAAGTAGAGCAAAAAGGAGGCAGGTAAGGAGTGTGCGGGGAATCATGCTGAGACGGATTTGTCCTCTTGCGCAACAAGGACTGAAATATATAGGAATTCTTACCCGACGAGACCGAACACCTACCGTACGACAATGTCGTTCTAATCTTCGTTTAATGAAATCTGCATCCGCTAAACGCCGCGCCTGAAACCGAATAAACATAACTCAAATCGACTTAAATTCCGTCGTGCAATATGGCGGCACGGACAATGAAGTGGAGAATCTTTGACAGGTATCCCGTGTTGGCGAAACATCCGGATCCCTTGTCAACCGTTCATAGAACTTGAGGTTCGAACAAACATCTCCACAAACCAAGCAGCAATATCCGAACAGTGTCAGAGCAGCTGGACCATTGAGACTAGTGTGTCTGTTTTTGTCAGTTTTCTGCCCTAACGAGGTCTTGGTCTCTCACTCACCAAAGGCTTTGGGCAAATGGAGCAGCACAGCGTCGTTCCAACGGTACCTTCGGGAAAATGCCGTAGCCATTTAATCATTGTCGAAGTGCGAAATGCTACTGTCAGTCTGAGCTGAACATATTGTATTTTGAAGAGAGGGAACGCAGTGTTGCAACCTTCTAGGCAAAGCACAGATGTGAATGTCGCGATATCCTTAATCGAGTGCGAGACCAAGACGGATGCGAATACGAGAAGGAATGCGATGACTGAGAGTCTGAGATTGCGTGGCGCCGACCTACAAGTAGCTAGCGCTCTTGCTGCGGTATTACATTATTGGAAGCCATTCCCGGTAGGTATTCATGGCGCATAGCGTCGGCCGCGGAAGCGAGAGTATAACGGATCCGAGGGAGATAGGGAACCGCCAGGAGCCGGAAATGGGATCACTGTGGACATGAACATCTAGTTAAGGCTTGGTGGGCTCTGGGGGTGACAGGGATTGGACTGCATGGCTTCGAGACAGCGGAGCAGGACACCCGCGCTGAGCGTTGGAGCAAGGGTTCTGTAGGCTAGCCGAAGTGAGGAGAGAGTAAGTCGTGAGTCGGGAAGCAGTTTTGGGATTGTGGGCGGCCAGAGAGCAAAAGGGGAGAGAATGGAAGAAAAGGGGGACGCGAGACGCGCTGGCAGACATTACGGGATGGCTAAAATTAATTTGAATTCCATTGGCCGTGGCTATCGACTTGTCCCAGAAGTCAATAGCCTTGAATATCATGACTTCTTGCTCTTCATGAAATAACACCTGTCTGAAGCCTTTAACTCCAACCGGCCATCGCCACGTAGCACGGCTGCAGAAGAAAATGATTGAAATATTTCGCCTCCGACACACTCGTCGGTAAGTCTCCTGAAGTCTCTTGATTCTCTCTCTTTTTCTCTCTTCTTTTGCAACTTGAAATCTTGATTAAATCGACAGGTACACGGAGATAGCAAATAAGCCAAAAGCTGTATTAACAAGGCAAGGCTGCCCGGAAGCGTTGCATTCGGCAGGGCGGATGAGGCAGGCAGACGGAAAGCTGGTAGCCTGCTGTGGGTAGCGGCTAACAGGCAGGCGGCGGGGTTCGGTTGTGATGTGGATGGGGGGAGACGAGAGAAGACGCGCAAGAGAAACCACGGGCGCAGAGGCGGAGAAGCAGCAGGAAGAGCGTGTGAACGGATCATTACGAATGTGATTGCGATCAAAAGCTGTCACATCAGCCCTACCTAGCCCCACCCCGCCCCGCCGAAAGCGCGACTTCCCTACATTTACTGCCCGCCAGAAAGGTCAATTTGGGCAGCAACACCTCCCGTGCGAGGACCCGGCAATATCTCTCAGCCTGTGGCGTACTTGTGGCCCCACGGCAGCGTGGTGTAGAACCCCGGGGAAGCGCGGTTTTGGTACGGCGGGTGCGAGGCGGGCAGTGCCGCCACAGCGCCGTAAGGCGCCCCGTCTATCTCGTCAAATTTCAAATTCTGGCGGCCGTAGACGGCTCTGCGCGGATTTCACTGACAACATGTTAACAAGGCCTGGAACTGCTGTATTTCAAACATGGGATGTCCCCGAACACTTCTCCGATTGCACTGGAGTGTCATGGAAATTAAATGTGGTGCCCAGAGCGGAAACCAATTTAGAACCTTCATCCGTCAAATACATCCTCTCCCCATTGGGTATCACGAAGTTCCTCGCTTCGCTTCCCCGCCTCCGCGCCAACCTCGCCCGACGTCCCCATTCAACTTAAAGATGCGCATGTATCCCGTCAAATACCGCTCCTCTCCGTTCCGTATCGCCAAGTTCCTCGCGATTGTTTCGTTTCCCTGCTATCCCCCCTAGTCGTTCTAATTTGACTTGCCTCGACCGACGTCCCCGCCGGGTATGCATTTCATCTCCACTAGCACCCACCTTCCTGCGCCCAAGTTTCTCCCTTCCCTTCCCTCCAGTCCCCGTCTTAGCTTACCCGCTTCCGCGTCGATCTTTCCGTCAAGTACTGCTCCTCTTCATTTCGTGTCACCAAGTTCCTCGCTTCGCTCCCAGCCCGACTAACTTACTCGCTTCCGCATTCAGCTCGAGCCACATCCGCACTGCACATTCATTCGGACGACGTGGTGCACTTTCTCTTCCATGTGCATCGGGAAAACCCCTAATCGGCATTTTTTGACGATCCTGTAATGCTCCAAATTGTGAACTATTTCTTGGGAAATGCTAGACATCTCCTCGCATTGATCCAAAACTGTGACTGTGATTGTCGGACCGCTCATTCAAGGGCAACGCAAAATACCTAACTGCCTTCCGAAACAACAGACTCTTTCCCGATGTTAAGTGAGTCTTTTGATACGTCGTTGTGGAAGTCTGCGGCTGGCTGTGACCGAATATAACACATTCTGGGGTCCAAGTATGGACAAACCCGTCGAGAGACGAATTTGCTCTGGATTATGCTGCAAGTTGCTGGCTGAGGTTCAGGAAGACGACTCCACAATTCCTGCAAAAAAAATTGTATGTGTACATCACTTCTCGGGCTACTGAACTGAAAAGTCAACGGACAACGGTGAACACCAAGCTAAGCCCAAATAATCCGGCATGTGTCTGCAATCCGGAAGTTTTTTCGGCGAGGAGTTCTCGAAATAGCAGGTTGCTCAGTGCATGGCGTTGGCTCCCAAGGTAGTCACCAAGCATCCACTCGATTTTAGCAAGCATGCATAATGCTTACCCAATCAGGTAGTGTGGGGTGATAGGTTCATTTTTCATGCCCATACCTTATTTTTCTTCTCAAGGGTAACCATGTTACGGGCGTTTTTCTGCCAACCTACATATTTGAGGGTCCTTATTGGACAGAACCTGGATTTGTGCAGTTACGGCCGCCTTTTCCACATGATCTTGGAAGAAGTCTCAAGAAATGTAGAGATTCCATGCAAAATCGACAATCTGCCGAGATCTTTGAAGATCTTCAAAGATCTCGCAAGATGCCGGCATTTGCCCTTGATCTCGGTCGTTGCGGTCGAGTTTTCTTCGTTGAGATCTTCCAAGATCTGGGAAAAAATATGGTGTTGAAAAAATTTCTCCTATTCAGTGAAACATTCTCTTTTTCCAAGATCTTCAAACTGATGGCCCCGGCCGGACGCGGAAGACCGCGCATCACACGGATCAGTCAAGAATCAAGAATCAAGATAACCGATTCACGGCATCTCGGGGGCTGTCCTTCCTAGGATATATTACCGTCAACTTGGTAAACTCTGTAAACTCTGCAAACTGCTTGCGTAAGCCATTGGATGTTTCGACCATTTTACTTTTGCCCCCCGACACTCTCCCGGCACCAACTGACACCTCAACAGTACTTTTCTAGCCCTGTGCGTCCTCGCCCATGCCCAAACCCTCTAATAACATCTCAAAACACTGGCTTAAACCTCATAGCTCCCAACTATGGTCCTGAATGATATAACAAATCCCCACTATGGCCTGTTTCAACTGAAATAACTGAAGTTCAGTAAGTGTGTGTTATCTCTGAATTCAAGGTGGAAAATCATCCCGACATCCCAGGTAATATTTTATGTCGAACAAAAGTGCCACTACCAAGTTGATCATCACACACCCCACACACCCTGTCCGTCGTTCAGCATTTAGACATTGCCTCGTGTGGACCGGGCAATCCGCTGATTACAGCGTCAGCGTGTTGATTGACACCAAAGGAGCTTAAAGTGCCTATGCTGTACATAGTGAGGGCGGACTGGCATCTGACACGTACTTTAATTTGCCTCATCCTTACGGGAGCCATCGAATTTGAAGGCAAACCAGACTGGTGGTGGGTAAAACAACATAGAGGCTACAACTCTCATGAACTGAAATTGATATGAAACAAAACCATATTTATTGAGAAACTTAGAGTGGTTGTGAGGACAGGTAAAATACCATGATCATTTGTCCGTAAACTACAAGTTTATATACCTACGGAAAAATACTGAGTCAACTAATAAATGGGTACATATGAGTAATTATGAGTCAAAATATCTACGAGTCATGTTTGGAGTCCGAACGGCTCCCGCGATGACTAGTCGCTATACGGAATAACCCGAAGGGTTGATCCGAATATTTCCAACAATATTCATGACACACATACAGAACTACAATCTAGCTCACTATAAAAAATCCCGGCACAACGCCGACGGTTGCGACCCAAGGTGCTTGATGGTCACACTCCCAGGTGAACAAATGGAGCCTAGTGCTCATAGGGAACATGACGGGCCTTCAGTTTTTTCACGGCCAACTGCAGAGCCTCTGCTGCTTCACTTGCGTCTGGTGTTCGACCATTGCGAAACAAGTGTGAGTACAAAATCTCTGCAACCACTGGCCTATCTGAGTCATTGATATTCCATAGAGTTCCAACTGCCTCGCAGAAGCCTGCTGCTATGAATCCTCCAGCAAAGTGAAATGATTCATTCACAAGATCACTGGTCCCTGTCGCCGCGTTGGATGCGGAGAGGAATACAAACTGTGCATTCGACATTGACATGCGGACAATAATCTCAAGCTCCAATGTTTCAGCATGGAGTATGAGTCCACTTCTTTCTGGCGAGTGCAAGACAACTATGGGTGACATCGTGAGTGACTCCTACAACCCCAAGCTTCAGTGCTGATTCAGGCTTCTTCGAATAAGCCTTCAGCAGACCTCCACATGTCGCTGTGTATGAATGATTAAGTTGGTCCGTTTCAGGGCTTGCGTGCAGAGGCAGTCCGACAAATCCTCCAGTCGGCAGTCACCAAATTCGGCCGTTATATATGCCATGCTAGATAATGACTTTTAGCATCTAATAAGTACAAAGAAGGCTTGTTTCTGCTCACTGATTCTAAACTGTGGTATACAGGCTCAACAATATTGGTCCAGAGCCAGGAGAGCAGAGCAACCCAGAGCTGATTGAAATTTCGGGATGGGATAAAATGCAGAGTATGACCTTGTTGCAAGGCTTCAAGCAGTGTCCTCTGATTCTTAAGCAGCTCATGTGTCACTTCTGGAAGAGGGACATGAATTGGTTTCGAAGTTGGACTGAGAATTATTATCCCGTCGCAATGGTCATCATGACTGTTGAGAATTACAATAGGACCTCCTTGTGCTGCCTGGGAAAGCCTTTTATAGTCTTTTGCATGAAGGAATTTTTCGAAACTTGATTGTGCCCGAATCAGATCAGGAATTGTACCAGGAGAGTTTCTAGTGTGTAGCTCTGATGAGGTATTTATTGACTTTGCCCCTTCATAAGGAAGAACATCTGCTGTCAGCTGTTACATTTGCTGAAAGAGTGTGGCTAGTCCTTGCTCTATGATCTGTACTGCAGAAGCGAGTGCACCAAGCTCAATGCACATCTTAGCTGCAGTTGACATGGTTTGGGCAAGATTGAGTCCGCGGATGACATCAAGCTGAACATTGATTGGGCGTCCGATCCATAGAATTTCTCTCTGAGCTTCTCCGAACGCACCGAAGTTTCACGAAGATGAAGGAAACTTGGTCTGCACTTGCTTCGACCGATCTTCCCATCGGGCATCAAGCATATGCGAAACAGAAGGCAGCAATGTATCGAAAACGGGCGCAGGAGGCACAACAACTTGTGATCAACATTGGACATGGGAAATTGCTCGAGAAGGATGCTAATATTATCGAGACTGTGCAGCTTGAACGAAAGAGGCAAGCCCAAATTATCGCGGACGGGATTGCTATCAAAGGCCAGTCTGTAAAGAGTTAACACGAAATCGTGGCACTGTGTACAGTGGAGTAATTATTCCTGCGAGCCAAGGCAACTGACGCCAATTAAAAATTTTGGGAGCGCATAGATGGACTTGTTGTGCTGAAGTGTCAGTATGGATCCAGTAGGCACTGCGTTCAGACCCCCCATAGACAGAACTCGGGCTACCTCGGTGTACCTCAGTCTACTCTCTGTCTACCCGGGTAGACATACATGTACCACGACATGTACATCAGGAAAACACAAAGTTGCCGTATAGTCCCAGATAGTGCCACATAGACGACATAGTCGCCATAGCAATTGACCAACTCCATAGTAAAGGTGGGGGGGGGTAGGTCAGCCCCATAGTGTCCCATAGTGCAGCATAGTTCAAGCGGTGTCTATGGAATTAGACATAGTGATAGCTTTCATAGTGCTCATAGTCGCTCATAGTCGATCATAACACACAAAATAAAATGAAGAAAAAAAGTTTATTAAATCTGATAATCTAATACAATCATCCACAAGCCTGTCCACAATTGATACCGGGGCCACCATCACACGCATCAAGCATAACGAGTGAAGAGGAGCTGTCCAACATGGTGCACGCTGGCTGCGACCGACGACCAGAACCAGTACGGAAGCTCTGCCGTTGCCGAAGCTTCGAGGAAGCACGAGAAGAGCGTTGATGTAATTTGAGATGGAAATCCAAGATATATTGAGTGCGGAACGCTCGTGAATGGAACTTGAACAGTGTTGAAGAGAGTTGACATGAAGACTAATAGACGGGACGCTTCCGACCAGGCAGATGGGTTTGTAGCGGTTACACTGGAGTGGCCGAGATATAAGTTGCGGTTTCCTGCATTTGAATACAGTTGCGACATTCGCCGTGAGACTGCAGCCGCCTGCGAGGTTTGGTGCAACGCCTTCTTGCCGTTACTGGACGATGAAGAATTTGAGGACAATTTTGTGCTGAGGGATTGCAAGAGCGTGTGACGCATGCCTTGTGCCATGAGGAGGCCAGTGACAGCCGCAATAATCGATCGAAACAAGAGCGGCTGGATGGTTCACAAGAACATGAAGAAGAGATCGTAGAAAGGAAAGTGGAGTGGGAACGGCACACATGCGTACGGGTCGGGTTATGAGGACAGATAATTACTACGCTTGTACTGTTGGTCCAGAGTAGTTGTGCTACAACTCCGATGCATGGTAGGTGATAGGTGCAAAACGCGACGGAAGTACTGGAAGGGTTCGAGGGGGTGACCACACTGGGCGGCATTGAGTACACTGGCGGCATTGAGTACGTCGGATGTGGTAGAGAGCTGAGCAAAGCTGGTACACAAGTATAGATGGCGCTGTGCACGACAGCGGACAGTGAGGTATGCGAGGGCATTGGTGGAGGAAGAGGGAGAAAGTCGTCCGATGTTGTTGCTTGTTGTGGCTTTGATCAAAACGAACCACTTTCGAGGCACGTGCGTAATTCTCGGACTTAAAATCCGCCGTCGGCCAATGGCCTTCTCAGCGGCCTCGGCCAACCTTTGACATCGCTTAAGAATTTTCTGTCTTGCCGCGCATTGAGCTCTCTTCTAAATTCTGTTTTCCCACGTCATATTCCTCGCTGCGATTGTTGAGCTGCAAAATCCTGATAACTGCCTTGAAGGCCATGAACGGTCCAGTTTGATACATATCATCTTTTCATATCAATATCTTTGCACGTGAGAATCAAAATTCAGGCTGACGTTGACGGAGGCTTTCTTGGCGGCTTCTGCAAGAACTTCAACTTGAAGCATTTTTATCCTGTGTTGAATATAACTTGCACTTGGCGACACTCAAATTGAGAGACGGCCATAGCTCATGATAGTGGCCACACTGATTATGATAGCTCATCATAGCCCATCATAGCCTGGGATAGTGCCGGGATATTCTCATAGTGCACCATAGCACCCCATAGCACCCCATAGTTGGCCTTGGTCTATGGGGCCATTTTGGATTTTCCTGATGTAGACACAGATTGGTCTACATCGGTGTACCCATGTCTACCTCCAGCTACCTATGGTGGACAGCCTTTGGCTACCTCGGTCTCTGTTGGTACACTCACCTCGTCCAAACTTACACTGCTAATTTGGGCTCACCTTGGCCTTTCCTGTGTCTGGGTGTCTCTCCTTTGCTTTACATTAGTTCTGGACACGCCAGCAGATTGGGCATCATGGCATCTTGACGGCATCGCTAAACGTGTGCACATACATTGACAGCGGTGGCCATCAGATCAAACATTCATTCAATTTCGCCTCTTCAACATTCGTTATGGTTTATTGTCCACTTCTCGTCAACCTGGGTTGAAAGTTCATTGGCAAAACCGGGCAATTGGTGTCAGCCCAACTATGTCTACCTCGGTCTACCTTGGCCCGGGTCCGTCTACCTCCATCTACAGGGTAGACAGACGGTAGACTCAGGTGAACTGGGTATGTGTACCAACATTGACTTAGGTAGCCAGACAGGTCAGTCTACCCTCTGTCTACAGGGGGTCTGAACGCAGTGGCTGTAGGTTGACTCGAGTGGAACTTAGATTGGCAGCTTCATTGACATGTTGTGAGACACCGCTGCATCGAAGTTTCCCTAATGCCACACAGTAAGGCCCAGGTTTAGATATTGAAAAATCAATTCCTGAACACCTCAAGAAGTACTCGAAGGTGATATCAGCAAACTTAAAGCTTCCAACCAACCGGCGAAAGCGATTCACAACTGTGGGAGTCCCGTTTCATGGCTGGATCGCAGTGTTCAACAAATTTCTTTGGCCTTCACCTTCAATTATGCATCCAGCTGTTAAATAGATCTTAATTAGACTCTCCAGTTAATTCGTAGATTACACACGGAAATAATACGAGAGAAAAAAACCGTACTGAGCAAACATTATCCAACGGACCAATTAAGCAACCAAGCAAGTCCTAAACTATAATTTTAAGAAGGGCCTCACAGGACGCGATGATTAATTGACAGAAGAGACTTCTCACTGTGTTACAACTAGAGGGTCCGATAAAACCAGAGTCACTCCTTCTCACCGAAAATCAGATGACCCATTTATCCTTGTCTCCAGCGGCAACACACATTCTGACTCTGAAATATTGCAACCTTCGTTATTATTGCAACTTGGTAATAGACAAGGAAACTCCCGACAAGGGAGCCATCGGGATATGCATTGAAATCCTGTGTATTCCATAGAATTCGGCGTGTAACACTCGGATGGCATCGCATGCACAACTATAGTAGGGTTCCAAGTGTCTACTCGATCCAAGTTGCCAGAGCAACTACAGTCCCTCCATCAAAGACTTATTCAATTTGAATTACCAACTTCTGAACCCACAGAACGAAACTGAGGCTCTTTTTCAACCCGTTTCATGCCTGACTCAGACACGGACCTACGCTGAGCCGTCCGACTTCAATTTGAGAGATTCAATACCAAACTTTTGACCTTATGACCCAGGTACATCTCTTCTCTTTCTCGTCAGTCTTTCATCTCACCTCAAACACATCATTTTGGCGCTGAAATATTCAATGCAAAAACTATGGTTTGAGACACCATACTCGCTAGCCGTGGCTGCTATCAGTGAATGAATCCCCTAGGCTTGTTTTCAGCAATATTTAATTGATCCAAATGTTGTGTCACCTCCAGATGGACTCAAATGCGAGTTGCGCTTATACAGCTGCTATGGATTCGTTCCTGGGTGATTTTTATTCAGGATCCTTCTTATTGAGCTCCTTCCCAGACCCGACCTACGCCTCAAGAGACTGTAAGACCTGAACATTATTGGTTTCACACCTACTTAGGCTTTCAAACTAGATAATTCAGTCTCAAAGCTTCATTTGAATCTGGCTGCACCAAAGCCATGGCTGTCAGACTCATGAGATGCGGTAATATTTCATGTATCAATTCATTTCGCGGACCTGTGGACCCCTAGATATTTACTTTTGTTCATACAGTGGCTTGAATGGCCTATACTATGGGCGCCAATCCTGGACATGTCTGTGGAGGGAAGATTCTAATTCAACTTTTCGAAGCGCTGCTATGAATGAAGTGGCGCAGTGGTTGTGTACCCTGGTATATTGTTCTCTGTGATGGTGGCGGTCAGTCGCTCGATTCATATGGCCAGTACCTTTTTACGACATTTCCCGAATTTCTCGATTTGGAAATAAACATTGTTTAAACCGCTACTTAAGCACCCAATTGAACTATGTTAGTCGCCCGGGCCGACTCTGGTTCACTATTTAATCAGAACAAATTTCAAACGCTGTTTTGCATTGATATGCTCATTGTTTAAGCAAACCTAATATAGTTTTATGCAAATTGAGAGCAGTTGTGTAAGCTGCTAGACAATATGCAGTAGTGTTAAATCTTGCTTCAAAAGATCCCCACTCCAGTGCTACTGTCCAAGAATTTCGAGGATGTACAGAAGTCGTTTGGAAGGAATTGTAGTAATGGGAATAGATTGCTGCCAGATCTCCCAGTTCTCTGGACATGGTATATCGATTTTGAAAGCTTAATGCAAACTGCTGGAAATTATCTGCTTGATCAGGAGTGCTCACAGGGGTGGGATGTACTGTCACCTGTTGTGATCTTTCGAACGCAACCTCAAGATCGTTCTGGTCTCCCTGGGTATCTCTAAGTGCTGGGGCACGACTTTGTAACCTTCTTGCTCTGTCGGAATGCTGTGATGCAGGACCTACTGCCACTTGAAGCATTTTCATTATAGATCCAAGATCTTTAAGATCTCTCAACCTCTGATATCGGAGCTGCAGAGCCAGAACAAAGTGCTGGAGATGACCTGCTCAGTCAGGGTGTCCTTTTGGTGTGAGATTTAATGCTTCCTGGTATATTTCCAAGGCAATGTGAAGATCATGCAGATCCCCCAACCTCTGGTATCGATCACAAAATGATGTAGCAACACTTTGATGCCTTTGTGCTCTGTCTGCATGCTGGTTTGGTATGAGATCTTTTGCTCCTCGGAATATTTTCAAGGTAGCTTCAAGATCCTTTGGATCTCCCAACCTTTCATATTGACTCTGAAAATACATAGCAAGGCTTTGAAGCCTCTCTGGTCTGTCAGGATGGTCTGTGGTTGTCAGATCCACTCCTTTGTTCTGCTGCTGGCCAATGTCCCTGGCATATATCAGTACCGTGAGGAACGAGCACACTCAAAAATCGTACCAGATATCCGCCAACCACATGATGAGCCGGCTCTCAAAGCGCTTGAACTGGTCCAAATATTCCGTGGCCTCTTGCTTACTCCATAGCGACCACGCGACTTCCTGGAAGATCTTTGACCAATCACCGACAGCGGGCCAGGATTTCTCTGCGAAGCCTTCCAGCGTTTTCTTGAATTTGTTCATGGGAGCCGACATTCGCTGAGGATTATCGCTGGACGGGTTGGTAGCGACAAGTCTGTCGAGGGCCTCCAGTAGCAATTTGAGATTCTCGATCTCTGAGAATAACCTCTGGTACTCCTCCGGAGCAGTGCGGAAGTCCTTGAGGTTTTCACGCACTTTCAACGCCGTATCGAGGAGCTGGGAGATACTGGCAACAGTATCAAGTGTTTCCGCCATGAGAGGAGAAGGAGAGAGGCTTATTGATCTGGATGGCGTCTAAAGAAGGGTCATCCAACAGTCATTTGACATGCCACGTTCCATTGCGTCCAACCAAAAATAGGAAGCGCTCGAATTTTCGGGGAACATCAGCTGGATGAGCATCGATGGTGCCCAAATCACCGGCGCGGCACACAGGATTGTCACAGGAACTTTGGACAAAGAGGATTTCATTCAGACTATGGGCATAATGCATAAGTTGTCCCTAAATTTTAAGCCTTGCAGTCTCCTTTGTATTGGGCTTAGCAGAATCAAAGAGCATATTGCGGGAACGTACTACGTAAGAAACCCCAAATATGTACTCGGCTGTATGGCGCAAGACTTCGAACTCGTAAAATCGAATCAAAATGGGGGCGTACCTTGCGATTGTGCATAATTGGGTTGGATTCATGCAATTTAAGCGTAATTGAGCAAAGCCAGAGCGTAATTAAACGTACTGATAACTATACGCCGAGTTCTCGGGCTTTCAAGCGCTGAATTTTGAGAGGTACTGAGAGATGCACGCAAAATGAACTTGAGGATATAGAGCAAACAACCTCCTCGAAAGAGACGGCGCCACGAGGGTTGCAGCAATTGATGCGCCGGCCGGGCGGAATGCATTTGATTGAGGTCTTCAAGACCCAGGTCGAATCATCGGGAGTAGGGGGCCAGATCAAGATGAGCGGGACTGGACACAGGCTTCTCGGGGAAGAAAGCGAAATTAACTTGATGACGGTTGACGGATACAGGTCAGTTCAGCATCTTGGAGCGCAGATAACCCGAGCAGTCAGTGTTGCGTCGAGAAGGCGTGGCGGGGTGGAGGGAGGAAGGAAGAAGCAATCGAGGGTCAGGCCGTGCAATACGTGGTCGCAACGGTAAGCTCCGAGAGCTGTTGCCTCATGTGATGCACTTCCACTGCTCAGAGTGTTAATTTTGGGCTAGTTCCGCAGTTCACAGCTTAGGATTGGAGCCTTCAGTGTGATCGGTGTGGAGCAAGGGGTGTGCGATTTCTAGATTGTTCAAAATGATGCGGCAATAAGCGAGAACCCTGATTGACATCGGACCGCCTCGGAGTCACAGCCTCTTCCCTTTTTGAGAACGACTAGCTATCGGCGGATTCCATGCGGATTCACCCACTCTGAGACTCATCCCACCAACTGCTCAACGCTCTCCAGGCCTCCTTCCTGTGCCTACGATAATGGATCGTCTGGCTGTTTTAACGACTCAGTACGGCCCGGGGTCAATGTAAGGTCGTCGAGCCCGCGCTTCTGGCCCGTTATTTATCAGACTCGGGGACTGGCTGCGTTGTCTGGGCTGCTTGTGCGGTGTGCCAGAATGCGAGGAGGCTTTGGCTAGCGCAGGCGAAAGACGAGTGAGGTCGAGTAGCGCGTTGATGGTTTGATGGACACGGGTCGTGGGAAGTTTGGGGTGATCCAGAGATCGCACAGCTCTTGGAAATCCATCCACATTGCACACCAGATAAAGTAAAATATCGACCTAGGTCAAGATGTTAGCTGAAAGTGTATAAATTGGTAGCCATATCAAAATTTGTAGAAAGTTAATAAATTCATTTGGTACGAAAGTGCCACAGAAGTAGCTACAACCAGCGGCTATTTCACAACTCATGTATTTATTCACTCGCAGCAAGGTATGAAAGGACTGCTGAAAGTTTATCTTTCAGCAGCTATTCCCAGCGAGAGAAAAGAGGTTCTTTTCAATATAGCTGAAAGCACTGCCAAAAGCCTTTCTTTCTTATTTTTAGAAAATATCTCCATATATGGGCAAATCTTTCATAAAATGACAAAAGAAAGCATCTCAATGCACCTTTTGACTCCTTAGAAAGTTGGTCTTTCCAGTGCTTTGAAAGGGCTGATGAAAGATGAACATTCAGCTTCACTTTCATATCTCATTGATATTCAATAAATATGTCAAGTTTGAAAGAGCTGCTGATGGCAGCCTTTTCCATCGTAATTTCTGAATAACTGATAGAACATTTTTTCCCTGAACTTGATTTGGCTATGGGTTGATCCAATTTCTTCTAAAATTTCGACCTAGGTCAAAAATTTTCTTTATTCGGTGTGTTGCATCCACACGCGGGTTTCGGCTTTATGATACTTCTATTTTTATTATTAGTTACAGCATTGTTTGTGTCGAAAACATTGCAAACTCACCACATTTTGACCACAAACCATGACGTGCGTGGCCAGTGCAGGGCAGACGCCCAGAGGCAGCACTGAGCTCCTCGACCCCTCCTCCTTGGAACGTCGCCAGTGGGAAGTACAGCCACCCGTACCTCGAAATCACGCATTACGACCTCGCCTTCTTTGCACGGCATTTTCGCACCATCATACTCTCTTTTCTCGCTTTTTTCTCACTCTACAGCCCGGGACCCATCCTTCATTTAATCCCAATCATTCATTCTCATTCGAGCCTTACACGGACTACCGACCCATTTACGGAACCTACGTGTCGGGACTTCCACCCCTCCACACCGGTTGCACATATCGGGCGATCTGGAGCCTACGACACCCATCTACCCGATATACTGCAGAAATTCCGAGAACATACATGAATACAAAAGTCCACCACGGTGGACGGTGGACCTGGTAGACTTGGTAGATGTTTGATGGTGGCTGACTTCGGCAAGTTCATGCCAAACACGACCAACATTTCTCGCCAGTTGTCCGCCACGCTCATTGTCCGCCATTACCTGGCACACGATGTTCACATTCCTCACCGCGTCCACAACTCTACCACCCACAGCTTCTTATGGTTCTATTCCACCAGTCTCATAGAGTACCCTTGGGAGCGCCTTTAGGCTTTGATTACGTTGCCCAGACGCGCACTGCGGCACCATGACTGTGCCGGAAACCTTGCGCCTACCGCCCTGGCACGTTTAGTACCATTCAGCCCTCCCAGAATTTCGACTCATTTGCTTGTCTGATAAGCACCTGGCCTCTGGGGCACCCACTGTCGCAAAAGCGCGTTTTCCTCGCCTTGGGGATTGCTTCGGCGGTGGCGGCGGCGGCGGGGGCTTCGGTCATCCGTCACCGTAGCTGGGGGCGTGTATCGGCTGTTGCACGTCGGGAACGCCTGCGACGCGACTTCTCACCGGTGGCCGCGGCCCCAAAGTTCGTAGTGGCGGGTTCGCATGGGCAGGTATAGATTAAATAAACAGTTCATTGACTTAGATGTTTACATTCAATGTAATGGTTTTGCACATCTGGCCTTTTCCGAGAGTGTTTCTGCTCATCGCGTTGTTAGCATGCAGGACTGGCAAAGACCTTCCGTTTTCGGAAGTACACCAACGCTTATCCAATTTGTCCACGGAGTCCACGGCTTTTGGTGGACTTCCTCAGTCAGGGATTTTCTGGAAATGCCGAATCGGGTTCGGTTTTAATAGCTTTTGAGATCTCGAATCCGGACAATGTAGGAAAGGTTAAGCAGATCCAGCTGAATTCATGTCACCTGTCGTGCGAAAGGTGGGCCATCTGATCCTGTGAGTGAGTCAGATAGGAGAGAAGAATGAAAGGAGAAATTTTCAATGGGGATGAAGCCAAAGACATACAAACGAAAGCCGTCCATTTGCTTGGTCTGTGGCCTTCTTATGTTAGGAGCTATGGAGAATCTGACCTTTGAATTCGTCCTACAGCGTTGTGCATTAACCGTCAAGTAAGAGTAAGGTGGAGGCCGTGGGAAACCAGCACCTTTACATAAGCAGAGTGTGACAACTTTTATTCCGGTGAAACAAGGGCATGTGGGGAAATTCTAACTCCTAAGAAATGCTCTAATAAGTAATACAAGAGGTTCCTAGGAAAGATTTCCCCCAAAATCTTCACCATGAGGGTGAAATAACCGATTCTTTCCTTTTTTGGAAATAATGTCCCAATCACATTGTAATCTCATTTGGCGCAAGATTTGTTGTTCCGAAGCAAAATTTGGAATGATTAAAGTACGGAGACAATCATCAATGACCTGGAGTGTTGGTGAGGTACATAGTGTAGGTACTGCTTCGCTCAAAGGCTATCAAATTATCGTCAATAAAAAATTAACATAATCAAGGCCTTAACCTACTCTCGAGCCTGTACCGGAATTGGTCGGCTATTTCGGAGATGTTCAATTGTCATTCAAATTGACGATACTTCATGATCGAGCTCCACCAATTTTTTCAATCAAATCCCTGATCTTGAAAGGGTATAACAGATGCTAGAGTGCAGACATATCCTGTTAGCCTGAGGTTGGGGGAATGAGGCAATAATGATCCATGGATGGTGTCGTCAAAGCGAGATACAAAGAATCGCGAAGGTAATTCAGGAGATAGTCACAAGGATATTACCATGCTTTCGAGATTCTTCAATCCTAGGAGCTGTCTCCCATTGCACTGTCCAGTAGGTAGGGTCCGGAATGCCGTTGTGACGGCGTTGTCCGTGACGGTATGCATCTGGAAGTCTGACAGTGAGAGTGATCCAAGAAGCAACTCAGCATTAAGACGGCATTCAACTGAAAGAGCGGGTCACATATGATAGTTTGCGTGATTCATTGACACTATATCATCTCCTCTTGACCAGTCTGGATTACATGGTCTATTATTACACCCCCTCCGCCCAGATCTGAGGTTCGAGCAGCCTTCCAAGATCATTCAGTGCGTCATCGAGAAGATCAGAGACTGGGAACTCACAGGGATCTCAACTTACCAGCAACATTGTTAATTCGGAGGCTTCAAATAGATGAACCAGACCTGGTAAGATTTGTTGGGTTGAGACGACCGATCCAGTGTTGCTGGTATTCTGGTCCTCATGTATTCACACTGAACTTGGTGTGGTGGAGAGTCCGATTGAGAATAAGAGAGCAGCATCAAAGCACAGGATGCCTAAAACTATGGCGTGGGTTGTTATTTCCTGATATTTAGTCCCATCGCCATCTCGGGAATGCTGACCTCCGGCCGTAGACGGAAAAAATTGATTCAAGTTTCACCACATACTTGCCCTGGTCGCCTTCCCAGGATTCTGCACTAGGTTTTCGGGTTGTTTGTATACGAGAATTGTGCTAATATTTCCCCTGCAAATACTATGCTCCAACCCGGAGTTAAAGCATGGTATTCAACCTATTTAATCTCTTCGTTATTGCCCAGGGACCGTTGACTTGGATCAGATCACTGTCCCCGTACTTTGTGATTGAAATACTCGTCTTGATCTCACGCTGTTGCGCATTTCTCTGCTTATTTGTAGTCAATATGATGGTTTACTTACACTATGAACTTACCAGCTTTATTGCGGAAATTTGGGAACAAAAGTTTTGCGGGCGACTCTATCTTGCGGGCGACGTGTCTGTATCTTGCGGGCGACATCTATAAATATCTTGCGGGATGCCACGATTTCCCCGCAAGTTAAGCGCCGTGATTATCCTTATCTCTTTTGCGGAGAAGGGGTCTAATTACGTATCTTTGTTGCGGTAAGTCCGAAATCACCACTTTATCTTGCGGCCGATTAAATGTGCACTTTGACCGCCATAGATATAGCATGTTTCTGCGTAAATGTGTAATTACTATCAATTTCTGAATGACGAGTGAAATCAGGCATATCCGGAAAGAAATCAGTGAGTGTGGCACAGGTACGGACAGTGAGCGACACATACATCAAGCTCAGAGAAGAAGACGGTCATGTAGCTGAATCATGAAAGGAGACTCTACCCATACATAAGCCACTTCTCCAACACACACACACAAAAAAAACACGACACGCACGGAGAGACCCATACCAATGGCCGCAAACTCTAGTCCCGTGTTTGTGTTTCGTCACTTCCACAACACCATGCGTTATCCGAAAATGCGGCGTAGTCCATAACGGGCGGGCACGCGACTGCGAAGCGCCGGCAGCGGGGCGTCGGTGGTGGTAACAAAGAACAGGATTCTGTTCGTGTCATTCCGTAATTCCGGTAATCAAACAATGCACTTCCTGCGCGCGCACCCGGAAGTGACGAGCTTTCCCAAAAATTTAGTCGAGGTGACGAGCTTTCTCAGTTTTCTGTTGAAATGACGAACTTTCTCAGTTTTCCATCAAACTCACGAACTTTCTCATCCCTAAGCGAAGTAACTAAGTGACGAAGTTGGGTACTACTCAACCGGATGGGGGCAACCAGCTGCCTTTGCTTGTGCGGCCCTATCTGGCTTGAACGCCATAGCCAAAATTTCCACTCATATTCATCCATGGAAATATATTTTGTTCGAGATTCAGATCCAGCGATTTGGGCGGATGGAATTTTGACGGAAGAGGTCCCCTGGAAAACGGGCGGAATAGTATCCAAACCAAGCGTGAAGGGTGTGCGATATCCAGAAGCTCTAATGCCAAAAAGACCGCTGTCAAATGCCGATGAGGACTAGAGAGAACCACGAATAACAGCACGAGACTGTGAACTTTGAGGCGCCTTGACTCCTTCGAGATTCTGGAATGTATCTGTTGAGACGCTTGGCCCCAAGTTAAAACCAGCTGCACTTCAGAACAGGAGGAGGAATGTGCTGAACGAAGGAGATGGTGGTTTGGAGAGAGTTTCGGAAGCGCCGGTCCGTTGTTTCCGATTGCACCCAGGATCTTCCGCCTTTCTTCCGTCCTACACTCATCACTCAGAGCCTTTGATTCGCTGCTTCCCGGCTCATTTGATTCACGGCTTTCCGCGTCCTGGCCCTGTGCCTCTGTCGACTTCTCGGGAAATTATCTTCGAGGGCGTGAATTTTCAAGAGTACAGCGGTTTTGCCTTCACGTTCTCCAACAACGAGCGACGCCAACGGTGGTACTATCTCGCGGACACCGGGAGGATCGCCATCACATTGGGCAGCTGGGAGGATGAGCACTAGGCTGGT
Organism: Mycena venus; assembly: GCA_014462655.1. NCBI lineage: Eukaryota > Fungi > Basidiomycota > Agaricomycetes > Agaricales > Mycenaceae > Glaucomycena > Glaucomycena venus. The sequence continues at coordinate 1,527,181 of JACAZI010000005.1, read as the reverse complement.
GTCCGAGCGGTGATATAAGGTGCGATTTCTTCCATCCCATCTCGTCTTCCTTTCTCTATGATTGACTGCGTCTTCTTTCTAGCAGGACGATGGTTAACTCGACGCTCACAATGACACACTTGTAGTCCTTGCGCTGGATCCTGCGATGCACCATGAGACGTCGCGATCGTTGCGAGGCTCTGAACCCTGTTCTCTCATATATCATACCCTCACCAAAGACTGTCCTTCTTGCTGACTTCCCCGCAGGGACTATTACTCCGTTCCCCTTGGTCGCGCTTTGCCGACAACCCGACAAGTCCTAGTCCCACGACATGCCAGCCGTGGCAGTCGTTATTTGAGGTGAGACTCGTTCTTCATCGATCGGCGGGTGCATGTCCTGTCCGTCCCTACCTTCGTTCCGGCGAAGAGATGGTAATCGGCGGGAGCGCGGGTCGTTCCGTTCCCCCGCTTGCCCCACAACTCCCTACGTCCTCTCTGTCCTCACCTTAGAATCGCTCGCTGACGGCGCCTCCTTTTAGGCCCACCCTCCTGGCTACAAAAAAACGAAGGCGGAGGAGGCGGAGCGACGGCATCCCTGTGGTCGTAGTGGTCGTAGTGGGTTAGAGTGCGTACGCTCCGTTCCCTATCATCTTCTTCCATTTTCTTTTCCTTGGTTCTGCTGGAGATGAGGGGACGCTGCTCACATGAAGCGAAATTGGCTTCGGTATGCGCGTCGCAGGAGCGGGACCGATGGTACGGCCATCCATGTCTGCCGCGAGTAGGGGGTCTCTCCCGCCTACCGCGGTGGACTGGGACGTGACGCCGAGCGCATCCATGGACGGGATGCCTGTGTCGTGTCGTGGGGAGCGGACGCTCTATATCTGGACGCGATGTCGATGGATTCAGGTCCATGCATCCGCCATCTGGAACGTGGATAAGCGTCGATCAGGAAGGGGTGGGTGATACCACATGGGCCGGAAGGTGAAGCGGCAAGCCCGTCCGACGCCGCTGGGCGCGCTGGGTCTTGTGTCGGCCGTGCGTGTGCGGCGAGGGCGATGCACGCATGAAGCATGGTGTGCAGGCGAGCTGGGAGTCGTATTCACGCGCGGCAGAAGGGAATGCTCCGGCGAAGTGCGGGGCGCGCGTGCAGATGGCGGGGTGACACTGCACGTGCGGGTGCACGGGGTTGAGGCAGACTGTACCCGCGTGCTGCACCAGAAGTTCGTGCCTATTGGGGATGTGGAACGATGTTGCGCATTCGAGCGAATGGGTACCGGGTAGTAGGTACTAGCCATGTACGTCTTTCTTCTCGCACATATCGCCCCTTCAAGTTCCCTCGCTTCACCCTCGTCCTCCCTTCTCCCTGCCCCCTTCTCCTTTGTGTTGTTTCCTCTCTCCCTTCCACGATACCTCCGCCCGCCATTTCCAGGCTCCCGTATAATGTTGCCGCGACTCAAAAGGTCGAGTCGCGACTCCGGAAGTCGGATGAAGCCGGTGGCTGACTTGACTTGACTTGACTCAGTCACATCTCAAGTTTTGAGTCAAGTCACTGAAGGCAACTTGAGTGACTTGAGTTGGGCATATTTGTACTTAATGCTGCCAGAGACTGTAAAATGGGAAATTTGTACAAACACACCCCAAAAGGCACGAAACACATGCATTGTTGATATTAGCCTCACGGTGTGACTGATCTTTGAGGTGCAACTGTAGTATTTCGACCGTAAGTTCATGGCCTGTGACCTCTTAAGTTCACCAGTGATGGGTTCATTGGCTGCCATGACCTGTGACCGCTATTCCGACAAGTTCATTGGTCAAAATGTTGATCTCAGATTCACATCAACTGCCAGCAAATTTTCGAGGGATTTTTGAGTCTCCTTTGGTCTAGTTTCATGTAAAATTATAGTATATCTGACAATTTTGATTACCTGGGTATTTTGCCACATGAAACAAATTCTCCAAGCCTCAATGGAGGTTGGGTTCGTGTTCGGTTTGGGTCCGGAATGAACACCGGCAACAGTTCACGGGGGTGAAAAATGCAATTTTTGCTCTCAAGGAGTCGCTTTTTGGAGCTTTTTTTTCGATGGTCAGTGTTCATGGCCTCCAGTGACCTGTGACATTTGAAAAATAGGTTCAGTTCACGGAGGTCTGTGACCTGAGGCTGTGACTGAACTTATGGTTGAAATACTACAGTATATGCTGCGGTCAGATTGTGCAGCAAAGCCAAGAACAACTGAAGGTAGCGGATGATGTACCCAGGGGATTGTGGGCACGTTGGAGGCGTCTAAAAGGCATCGCAGACGTTGTGGGAGGGCGACGAGGCCTCGTCACATATGTCACATTAATGTCACACGGTGTCACACAAGTCACTACACTTGCATAAAAACTTCCAAATTGGATTCTGTGTGTTTTCCGGCACAAAAAAAATCACTGGTAATAAACCCAACTTGAAGTCACTCAAGTTGACTCCAAGTCACTCACACTGACTTGCAGGTTGAGGCAAGTCACACTGGCCGACTTGACTTGGCTCGACTCAAGTTGATTCCTCCAAGTCAACTTTGTCAGGCCAAGTCGGAAGTTGCAGCAACATTACTCCCATACACATCCTCTAAGTGTTCTCTCTTCCTTTTGTGTACCTTGCTCAACTGTCTTGCTGCTCCTCGACCTTTTCATACCCTTCCACTTCCCCTCCCTCATGCTCCCTAGCACTTTCCGTCCATCTGGTGGCCCCTGCTTCATATCACTGGCAGAGTATGATAGTCTATGACGTGGGATTAGGCCTCTGCGAGGCGGGTGGCCAAACCTTCAGGAGGCTGCACAAAGACTCTACAATAACTGAGCAACAGCTTTCCAGACTTCAATCATAGGTGTTGAATCTAAGTAGATTTTCAGATAACAGATTTTTATTCACCAATTGCTAGAGGTGTTCACTGGTCCAACCACTGCTGAACTCCAGTGGAATTCACTGGAATTCATCAACAAAGGTTGTTTTTCCTCTAAAAATAACCAATGAAGACCATGCATTTTGACTTCATTTCAGTGTAGGGCAAATATAACCGAGCAATGAGTCTCATTCAGACTAGGCTCATTTGTTGACAACTTCTGTGTTGTTGAAGCAACCAGCAGGTCATGGATGAGTATCAAAAGCCTTTGAATCAAAATCAAAGATGTTGGTGTGTTTGAGCTTCTTTCAAATGTGAACATCCAAGTCTCGGCACATCCTTGGAGTACCTATCAACCATCAATTTCCTTGAAATGAGACTGGGAGAATCGAAAGCGGCAGCATCAAGGAGTTGGGATAGAACCACAGATCACACTTGTCTTGGCGGAAACTGGGGAAAACACTGTAATACAGCATAAAAGAATCCAGTGAGCTCCACTGGAATATGGTGGCCATCACTGAGTGTTCGTGGCACAAAATGAGGCATTGATTTCCGGTAGAAACTGTTGAACTGATGGTGCCGGCAAGCATTAACCATTGCCGAACGATGCCGATCAGTCATTTGCCAGATCTGTGTGGAAGTCCAACCGGAGTATTGTTGCCATCAGTTTCAAAATGGCAGCCGAGACCGGAGCAGCATGTTCAAACTCAGCTCACATTGTTACTGCTCCAGAAAATGAACCTCTGACATTCAGTAAATTTGTGGAATGAGTACCACCAAGTCAATCAACTGAAGTACGAGGTTCATTCGATTAAAGTGTCTGGCTCTGAGAGACTAACCACCAAGCGAGAAAGAGATGGCAACCACAGCTAGCTCCCTTACTCAACTGTATGAAACTCTTGCAGGATACAATGCACGCGGATCTTGCGGCAAGGAGACAGTAGTCCAATGGAGATGAACTGATCTCGTAGACATGGCAATTGATATGCTGCTTGAACACTAACCAAAAGTGACACATCAACTAAGCACAATTTTGAGGGATAATGAATTGTATGCTGCAGCAAAAAATCCAGGAAAATGAGAGGGAGGGGGATTAGTAGGGCTTTTACCTCTTGGACTCAAAAAATCTCCTTGGTACTTCTCTGCTGCTCTGATTTTCAATGATGACCAATCTCAGATGACAAATTCTTTGTTTGTACTTGTAGCAAAATAGGCCGAAATCCAAGTTCTCCAGGGTAGCTAAACCTCCAGTTCAGCCAAATAGCAGGCTTTCAGACAGTATAAATACCCCTCAAAATGTTGATATTCTGTTGTTGATGACAATTCAGCTGCTCTCTACCCCGTTTCACACGTACTGTCTGAAAGCCTGCTATTAGACTATCATACTCTGCTGGTGATACATCAGGAAAACGGCCCCCTGCTTGACAGTGCTCCATAGCACTTTCATAGCATCATAGTTGCCATAGCTATACCCCCCCCTATGCCAGTGCTATGGAAGTGCTATGGGACACTATGAAGCGAGCACACCATCACTATGGAATACTATGAAAGTGCTATGGAATACTATGCAGTGCCGACCGTCCGCCTAATGCTAGCTAGGTTACAGATTATCGCTCACCACGGCGCTCGATGGGATGGTAACAACGAAGGAATTGAATAAAAGATATTTTATTAGCAATAACTACTACATGAGGACGACGAACACGTCTGTGTTCATCCCGTGCGTGCTCCCGTGTTACCAGATTCCGCACCACCCAAACCTCCCCATTTACCTCGCATCCTGCCATCGCCATCCCACCATCGCACCAGAATCCGAGTTCCTTAACGCCATCCACATGCCATCGCACCAGAATCCGAGTTCCCTAACCCCATCCACATGCGCCATGCAAAACCAAAGGTTTTCGAACACGGGATATCAGTAGCTGGTCGTCAAGCAGCGATGGAGAAGGTATCCGCTCAGAAGAAAGGAGCCGGCGGCCACCTGCCCTGAACGTTAACAGTGGTATAAATTGAGGACAGCTGAACTCACTATCGTGCAGCCTTCGTGCATTTGCGTGACTTCGTACGCATACGGGTAGGCTCCGGTAATTAGTAGGCATGGAAGGATCAGGGTCAGAACGGTACTGAGAATGCGACGCAAGACATACCTGGTGAAGCCTCGCCGTATTGAGCTCAAGTGCACAAGGAACTCGAAGTGTTGCCACAACTGGGACCATCAATCAGACTTTGTGTCGCGGTGACAGGGAAGCGAGGGCAGGGAAAAGACTCGCCTGCGAACATGTGGATTGCCCGTTCTCTACCTGTCCTTAGCGCCATACCCACTTCTGCACGATTCTCCACAAAAATCGGGTCGGGGGTGCTGAGGGCCAAAGCGAGACTGGAAACCACCCGGCCGTGGGCTTATTGGGTTTCGGAAGGGGGACCCATGGCTGCGACGCTGGTGGCATCCAGATCGTATGTACCGAGGGCGAGACGTGCGAGGTAATGACGGGGGTTACGCTATCGTCGAAGCAGGAAGTGGTAGACAGGCGAGAGAGGAACAGAAGATGTCGGACGAGATGATGAGAGGACAGTTGAGAATGTTGAAGGATGGTGGTGGCGGGAGGAAAGAGCAACCATGTGGCAGTGACGCACGTGTGCGCGGACTTTAAGTGCTGATCAGAACGCTCAGAACGCTCTTTGTCTTCGTCGTCTCGCCTCATCTCGCTCCAGCCTCCGTCCCACGGCGGACCCGATTGGCTCTCATCCATTCCCTTGCAGCCCGCACTCCCCACAGCTGTACCCGCCGCCTTCTGTACGACGTCCATCATAACTCTAGTGCCGGTCGCGACATGCCGCATGATATTGCGCTGGCTGCAACGAGTACGTTGTCCGCAGTGACGGTGGAGTGCGCGCATTCTTTCCCCGCACCTGCGTCGAGCCGCTGTAGCACGAATGTTCAACAATTGCAGCTATTTGTGTAGCACTCACTGATACCACCTGCCTTCAAGTGGTCGGGAAATGGCGCGCAACGGCACATTACGAGTAGGGCACATTCTTACGGTCACTACAGCATAGATTTTACATGAATTTCCCTCCAAATTATGTCGTATTATTCTTATGAGTAAATCCATATCCATTTGACGTTGTGTTGACGAGATGTACAAAAAGCAACATAACTCGGGGTGTGTAGTGCCCACTGGCGGCTGGCATAGTGGTTCATAGTGCTCCATAGTTCCCGGTGTCTGACCTCATAGTACTATCCCAGTGCTATCAAATGCTATGGACCACTATGGATACTATGGATACTATGGCCCAGCTATGGCTCTGCTACGGTTTTCCTGATGTAGATCATTTGAAAAATCCTGAACTCAGAGAATGTATCAACACATTTCAAGTAGTCAAATCGATGCTTACTGCTTAGAGTGAACGGAGCACATCTTGTTGAATACCGTGGCACCTTGGGCGTGCATGGTTGTTGCTGTCTGGGGCGTCGGACGGCTCATCTAAAAATGATTTATATCGTCCCATGTGTTCAGAACAAATGAACGCAAACCTTACCATCGCTCGATCCATTCAGATCTTCGCCACCTTCGAGATTGCTGTGTGGCTGCCTAATGGGTTGGTTGCGAGCCGAATGTGGGATGTGCGGCAGCGAGGCGCTGGTGCGGACGCCTCTGCTGAGGACGGAAAGCATAGGTCAGTGCAGAAGGACAGATAAAAAAAATGTCAACATACCGCTACCGGGGACAACAGGCTTACGCCGTCTGCCCGTGATGAAGTCTGGCTCGACGATCGTGCCCTGGGTGCCGTTTTCCGTGCAGATAGCCATTGAATGAGTCGGGGCACGTCGGTAACATTACGGGGGTTGAGGATGGTGGTGGTAGAAGAAAGGAATGCAAAAATTCCGCCGGGGTTTCAGATGCAAACGGTTGATCCACTGCAAGCGAGCTCCAAATAGTAAGTATTGCATCTGAGCTGAGAGCAGACACATTTTGCCGAATGTGTCTGCTCTTATCTGAATGTGTCTTCCTCTGAAACAAATAAATCTTCTGGCTTTGGTATATCCCCCTTGATCCCAAGATTTTCGAAGCCTATCGTGGCGTCGGAGCTTAAAATAGCTCAAAAATCGTTTTTACGCTCTCTGAAAGTTTCAAAAATCAAAGTGTTCATTCCCCCGCCGTCACCATCACAGGTGCAAAAAAGGTTCAATTCACGAGCCTGTCACCCGTCACTGAACCTTTGGTCGTAATAGTACAGTAACAGCGCAGTTTCCGATGCATTTTAATGGATCCTAATCCGTTCCACCCTTATGCGGTACCGGATATACGCAGATCCGAGTATGTGGCCCTCATCGTGGCATACGGCATAGTAGCTTACGTACCGACGGCTAGACGTAACAACTAGGGCCGCGTGCGAGCAGCGCAGATCCTCTGGTCTTTGCGGGTTCACTTCTGTCGGAGCTCTGCCTCGCACCTCGGATACGTCACATGTGCGAATTGCCCTGTCACTGACGCTGGCGGTGTGTTTGCTCCTCAGACGCACGGACGCCTGCGCCACGTGCTCATCTGCCTCTTCCTCCTACCTACCTGCTTAAGCGAGATCGGTGACGGGGGGCTTTTATAGCATCTCGTAAGTGATGGAGGCCTTAGTATGGGTACGACACTCGATCGTAAAGTGCTGTTACCCACTTGGCTCCTAAATTGCCACTCTGGTTGTACTTGGTTGTACTCGGATTTAGCTGATATGCGTCCGTCTTCCTCCGGCCCCAACCCACTGAACCAAGAGATTAGCAATCATATAGTCTTTCTCCAGCTCACTCAAAAGTTATCTGTCTAATTCTCTTCGGCGCATGGCTTGGGGATCCTTTAAATCACCGCCTTGTCCACTAATTACAGGCAGTTAATTAGACCACACCGGGCATTCACCTATGTGCGATCTCATCGCAGCTGTCGATCGGCCTCGGGTGCTCTAAGCCTATACCACCACACCCTTGACGTACCGAGATCTGAACTACGGACTCCCAAATACATGTAATATAATTTATCCTCGGCAGCCTCCTCGGGTATAAAATGAGGTTCGATTCGTTCCCTGCTTGTCGTTCAGTTCTGGACCCACTTCACCTCTTCTCACCACCTTGCAGATGCTCATTCGTCTCTCACGCTCTTTCGCCATTGCCGCATTCCTCACGGCCGTCGGTGCTACTACTACTGTCACCGCCACCGCGCCGTACGTCGCTGCTCCTTGGCTCTGTGTGATGGCTAATCGGAGTGATAGAGCTCCCACCATCACCACCATCTCGCAGTGCCCCACAGGTGATGCCCAGTGCTGCAATACAGTCGAAAGCATCCAATCTGTACGCATTTCCACATCCTGCTCCCAATCCACGCTATCTCAGTGGCTCCTCACAGCCAGGGGTCACCCAGCTCCTAGGCCTCCTCGGAATCGTGGTGACCGACAACACCCTCCTCGTGTCGGTTTGCTACTTGCTTGTCGCATATTGGGTGACCTGACATCGTGTAACCTACAGCGGCATTGCATGTACACCCATTACAGTCATTGGCGTCGGACAAGGCGCGAATTGCGCCCAGCAGCCGGTGTGCTGCATAAATAACGACAACGTTAGTGTCCTGTCTCTCCCTTGTGTCGTCTCTGACACCCACGGGCAATATAGAACGGTATCATAAACATAGGTTGTACCCCGATCTCACTGTGAGCTCCGTGCAGCATTTTGCCTGGAATTAGGAAGTTTTTGATGGTCCCCAAAATTTATTGACTTCCTACCGTACTTTCTGTATACGTGAAAAATAATGCATAACAGCTGTCCTGTTTCGTTTAAAAAACATAACACGTAACGAAGCCTTCGTTTCACCTGCGTGACGTCCAAAAGTTGCTGAAAGTATTGATTTTCTTCGCTAAACTTCCTTTGGGGACTATTGCGGGTTTAGCTTTTGCCTAGTCTGTGCTAAGTTCCTGCCAGCCTGGTTCGCACTCGGACCTGGGAAAACGTGACCATTATATGACCTCAGGTGGTCTTTTTGAAGCTCAAAATTCTACACCTCTGTTCCAAATGCCGTAAGTATTTTCCATGGGCTGAGAGGTTTTCTTTGGCTATTGGCCTCCTCTTTATTGTTGTTCTTACAAAAACTAAAGTCAAAGTGGTCATGTGTAATCATGCATTGATCACGTTTTGGCCGGCTCCTTCAACCTATCGTGGATTGTTCTAGAATTTTACCACGTGACCCTTAACTGCAGTCTCAGAGAAAATATGAATGTCTCCATCTCTGCACTAGCTTGAGGTCTCCAAGTTTGATATCTGCATCAATTCCAGTCTTCTCTGTCTGTTCTGTGGCTTGGCTTGCTTTCCTCTCACTCCATGACCATCTCCCTGTCGAGACATGCTAAATCAACTTTGCATTTCCTACTATATCAAGCACCCTAGATAGGACAAAGGGAAATATCTATATTCAGGTTCATTTCATGTTGTGAAGAGTATCTATAATCAGACTAGCACATTACATAGAAGAAAATTTTGATTAAATTGAGGGCAGAAAAGCCTTCACAATATGCCGTAAATGAGACTCATTTGATTTTGTCATGTATGGTTTTGCTGCTCTGGTGGTAATAACTTTCTCATATTTGGGTTTTCATAAGTATAGCAAGAGTGTCCCTTGGTTTGATCCTGGCTCTGGCCACTTTTTTGAGTTTAATTAGATTTAATCTTTAATCTCTAAAGAAGATTTTGTAGCAAAAATAAAATTTTCATCCATGACAATTTCGTGTAGAAATTAAAATTTGATGATATACAATTTTGTGTAGAAATTTAATCACATCTATTAGAGACCTTGCAGTAGCCACCCAGAGCCACCCAGTGGCTGATCAGGCATGTGGTAGCCGGTGGCTGTGGCTCCTCCAGTAGCTGAATCTCACACATTGTCGAATGGCACCCAAGTCCTTACCACTATATTTGACAACAATTTGTATTATGCCTGCATGAAGAAGGCAACACAGCTAAGTTTTCCTTCCATTCATCGAAAAAATGGCTTGATTTTGGCACTTCAGACGGACATCCGTAATTTTAAGGAGAGAGAGATGCCGACCGGATCTTACTTGTGGCCTTTGCGTGTCGGTTTGCTGCTTTACTTCAGCACAACAGGGGACAGCGTGATACAGCAAGAGACAGAAGACGCGACCCATATCTAAATGAGCTTGAGTCCAGTGTCTCGTGAACTCTACACAGAACAAGTGGAAGGAAACATACGGTGGAGTAAATGAGGATGAACAGCAAATGCGAAGAAGTATAAGAAAACTATGGAAGTGGGCCTCACAAGAAAGTCTGATGCAGTGGAGCAGGATCGATATTCCCGCACTAGATACTCCAGACCGACGAGGCGGAGAACCCCCCTGTTGGCACTCGGACTTTCTTCTCCCTCTGTCCTTTACGCTTCCTTTCCATTTGTATCAGCTGTGACCCCCTGATTCATTGTAGCCGATTATCCTAGTCACGCACTGCTGCAGTTTGAATGATTTTTGAATGCCATAATTGTGGCCTTGTGCAGCCTCAAACATTTTTTTTGCAACATGTGTGTTTCTCTCGCGGTACTGGTACTGTTTGTGAATGGTTCTGGAGGTTGCACTTACCCCAATTTCTTCCTGTGAACCTCTGTTGATTTATTTACCAAATGCCGACCAATAGGCGGCATGCTATGACTGTCCTTACTTCTGTCATCACTCAAAGCATCTCTCTCTCCCTTGTGGTGCGTTTCGGACTCGTATATAATTGAGCTACACAGATGTCTCGATTTGAACCACTGTATACAGATAGTGGGCCCTGCCGCAAAGCGGGCTTACAATGGTTTATAGGGTAGATATTGGAGCAAGCCACAAGTCGGAGATTCAAGTCCATGTCTTAGCGATTGGCAAAATCGAAACTGGATGCCGCTTCAGTGACTAGATGCCGACATCTGATGTCATTGATGCGTCCGGAGCCACGCCGGAGTTGAAATTTTACTAGACCAAGATCTCGGAAGATCTACATGAAAAAAAACACCCTCTCAAATGTCCTTATCCCTTTGAATATCTTAAGAGATATTGCAAGATCTTGCGAGAAGCTGAGTCATCAAGATCTTTGAAGATCTTTAAAGATCTCGGACACATTGATTGATGAGAAACCTTGCCTCATGCAAAGGTCTCAAAAGAAGTTGAAAATCTTTGAACATCTCTGAAGATATTGCAAGATTATGGTGAATCGACAAACGAAAACCCTTTTGTCCGATAAGGACCTTCATATACATAACCTACGTTGATGACGTCACCAAACGGGCGTCATGTCGGAGAAAGCCGACCTACATCCGGCACTTATCCGGCACCCCCCGGAGTCAATCAAAACTTACGCGCCCCTATGCCCCTGCCTGCTAAGACCTCGCAACCTACCTTCCCTGTTCACCCTACCCCTATGTCCAACTGACCAACCTAAGTACATGCTCCTACCGTGCTGTTCCTGACCTACGCGGAACCCGATCATGGAACCAACTTACATGCCCCTACAAACCTACACTTAGCCAACCTGCTTTGACACTGTTGTCTCCATCAACCTACGTGCCCTACTCAAACCAACCTAACCAGTCTAACTAACCTATGTACCTACCGCCCTACCTCCATCCCGTCCACCTCGTGTACTCGGCCCGTTCACCAGTCCCGCCTCTGCCCAACCTATATTCACTCCCGCTCTCCTCTACACATCCTACACGCGCTACCCTTCCGCCCAACCCCACGCGATGCGTTTGTTTGTGCACGTGTGGCATCGCCCTCTCGCTTTTGCCGATGCCATGTCACAACTACCACCACGACCTGCACGCCGCCCCATGCTCTGCTACCGCCCTACGTCTCTGGCCATACCCTTCCCGCCCTGCGCTCCGCTCGCTCTATGCTCCTACGTCGGCGACAGCCCCGTTCTACTCCCTACGCTCCGCCCCCTGCCTTGCCCTACGCTCCGCCCTCACACTTTGCCGTCTGACCAACACTGCCCGCCCCACACCGCCTGCCCTGCCCTCCACCCGCGCCCGTGCGTGCCCCACTCGCCTGCATGCGGCAACGTCCTCTCGCTTTCCGGCGCCATGTCAGACGACGCTTATGACCAAAACCACGACGGCTTACTGCAACCTCCTCGCCGTTTACCGCGAGTCTCCCTCCATTGCTCGTTTCACGCCTTGGCGCCCATGCCGTCCCTTCTGTGAGCTCGTCCACACTCCCGCTGCGCTCTTCCACGCCGCCGCCCTCCTCGCTCCCACTTTGTGTCCAGCTCCTGCCTGTGTTCAACGCCGCCGCCGTGCTCATGCCTCATCCACGTCACTGCTGTGCCTTTCACGCCCATCACCGCCAAGTCCGCACCCCCATCCAGGTCGACACCGCCCCCCTAGCCACCTCTTCGACCCACCTCCCTCAATGCTGTCGTTGCGCTCATCCACACCACCACCCCGCTGTACAGCGTCGCTGCCGCTGCGCTCATCTACGCCACCACCATGCCCATCGCCTCCACTGCGTGTCAACCCTACCGCATTCACCCATGCCGCTGCGCTCTTTCACACCGCTCATGGCCCGCACTGCGTCCATCCGCTGCTGTGCTCATCCACGCCGCCACCATGCCCATTCACACCGCCCACGGCCCGCACTATGTTCAACATCGTACCCGTCGTCAGTCACGCTTCTGCTGTGCGCATCCACGCGACTGCTGCCACCCTCATCCACGCCCTCATTGAGCTCGTTCATGCCACCACCTCACCGCCGCGCCTTCCCACCCCTTTCTCATCGCACACGACTCATTCTCTGCCTCCTGCGCAAGCAACGTCCCCGCAATACCTTGCTGCTTGAAGCCCCTCGCCAGCCGCGCGCCATCGAAATGATACGCATTTCCTTACCTACCCACCCTTTCTTTCCCCCCTTTTATTTCGCACTGAACCCGTCCGCTTGCATTAAAATACATTTGTGTATGTATATTACCTTTAATCTCATTTCTCAATTGCTCTGCCCTCGCTTTCTATGAGTGAGCATTAGTATTTTGAGTGAAAATTCCAGAGAATAATAATAATAATAATAGGAAAGGCCGACTTCGGCCCCTCTCTTTTCTATGAAGGTGAGTTACACAGCCGCCGGCACAATTATGCAGTTGTACACCGCCAGTGGGACATCAGCTGGCGGCCACATGTCGCCGACATGTTGCCTAGATGTCACCAAGGACTGGTGGCCAGGTGCCGATTAGGTGGTTGCTGCCAGCATCATTATCCTATGGCCTCACGGTGAGGCTAGCTCAAGCTGGCTGCCAGCCGTTGATCACACCCAGTGGACCTGTAGCAGGCACATTTGTTTCCCATTTGTTCTCGGTCGTGCATTGGATGCAAATAAAATAAATTGAAGCGATGAAAGACAACTTAGAGAGCTATGAGAACTATCTTCTATTTACTATGTACCAAACGAAGGACCTGAAGAACACTAATCAGTCGAGAATATATCATAAGGGGAGCAATTAACTCACTGATTCCTCTTCAGTATCGGATGACACAGATTGAGGAAACCGGAAGCCGATGTCGAGAATTTGAGCCTGATATGCAGACACCGTTGCCATCAAAAACAAGTGCGAAATGATAGCCAGAAGAGGAAGCAGACCGGGAATCGGAAACCGACATCGGATGAACTTGAAACAGTTTGTGATTGGGACGTTAATGTGATTTTAGAAGCTTGAGGTTGAATGATGCCGGCATAGCAGCTAGGAAGTCAAGGTAACGGTTCGGGATCGAAAGAAAGAAACATTGAAGATGAGGCTTGAAAGGGTATCCGTAAGCTGACTTATGAGCACATTTGCTTGATAGCTCGTGCCTTTGGGTACCTCCCAGAACTTGATACGGGTTTAACCGAGGATGCAGATATAATAGAGATTTGAAGCAACTACAAGCAAACCAGCAGATATGTGAGGATTTGCGCGGACAGGAAGAAAACTCTTGTGTTGTCTTGCAGGTATCGCAATATGGGCAGTCGAGGCCATACCCGCCCAGAATTGAAGAATGAAGTTGAGGCAGGTCTTGATATGGTTCCTTTGGAGCGTGGGTATTGCCATAGCTGAACATCATACTATTGCTTGGGGCGGGGCGGAAATAGCCCAGATGGGCAGAAGCAAGGGAAGAGGATGAGGGACGCTTGTCCATCTCGTCGTCCTCACAGCAGTCTTGCTTGAGCACGACCTTGAACCCTAATATCGCGTGAAAAAAATGGGTGTGAGCTACCCATATCAAGATATTCAAGGTAGAGATGAGACTTCAAAAAAATTAGACAATCGGAACTTTTGTGAAAGTTTTACATAATGGCGCAACAAGGATGAGTGGTTTTGGGAACATTTTGGTTAAAGGCATTATTCTGTAGGCAATAGTTGGCCGCTTGGGTTGTATTTCTGGGAGGAGGGGTATTTAGATAGGTGAAATCCAGTGGTTTAATTTTTTGGAAGAAAAGTGGACAGAAAAGCTGTATTTTGGGGGCCAATCCACCAGTTGGTCTTCACCGATTTTTCCGGATACGCCCAGAAGTTCCCACTTTATGGAGATCACTGCGGAATAATTACTATAGGTATTGGCTAGGTTGTTGGGGGAGAATGTAGGGGTTAGGCGGTAATATGTGCCCTTCAAGTCTCAAAATACAGAGCCAAAATCCGGATCCGAAAAAACAAATTGACCCCCTATTGGACAGCTGTGAGAGGTAATTTTAAAGGCCCGAGTGTGTTAGGGTACATTATATAGCCTGTAGTTTACCCTCAAATATTTTCACAATTTTTGATAAAGCAGCTTTAAGGCACAGCACCTTTATTTATTTGGCCAAATTCCGAGTTTGACCTAGATCCGAAAAATTCCAATGATGCGAGATCACAGTGACATCTAGCGCACTGCACTCCTATCACACGCACATATGCCTCCCTCATGCAATCCCCAGGGCTGACTGCATGGGACACACTGCCAGCAAGAGAAATGGGCAGAGAAACAGCTTGAAACTCTTCAGACTCTGATGTGGAGAATGAGGATGTCACGATGAGCCAATCTTCGCCGACTCTGACACTGCCTGACAATGCTCAGAAAGGTCAAGAGAGTACTCCAGCTCATAATACCCCCTCTGAAAACGTCGTAGATATGAATAACCATGTTTTTGATTTGAAGTGGTCAACTCTTAACTGCAACTGATAAAAAATTGCCATTTTTGGCAATTGTTCAATTTTTTGTGCGCTAAAACCAGTGGGATGGACTCGGTTTTTTTTGTACCAGACTACTTATAGTTCTCTTATCCATTCCCTCCAATTATTCCTTGTTCCCTTTGGTCCGAAAGAGCAAGTGAATTCTCAAAGACGGCAGAAACATGTACTTTGAGGACTTACACTGTGGTCAATCCCGCCTATCAGCACTGCATAAGCCATTTGACAGCGCCGGCGAGTGAGATTAGATTAGCCTATAAGGCATTGAAGGCGAACACTGACACATGGGAGGAATACAAAATTCAGCTGGTCCAGAGACATTGGCTCATTGGGAAAAAGCTGTCCCAGAATTTAGCGGAAGCTCGTATAGACACAGAAGCCGAAGATAGATACACACGGGGATCCACATCCATACAATTCTCTGCTTCATTGTGTTCCATTTGTCGCCGACTTCACTGAGCAAGCTGTCTCGCAGAGGGTGGGCCATCAGCAACTGGCTGTGGCGTTCGTGGTGGTTGTTACTCGCGTTTTTTTGCGTGCACGCTGATGTCACCAGGATTTGAGCACTGCTATATGCAAGAGGAACGTACGATTGAACTGCTTCTTTGGTAGGAACATTAGATTTGAAGTTCACATTAATGTTGCCGCGACTCCAGACTTAAGCCGACAAAGTCGACTTGGAGTTGCTGATTTAGGCCGAGTCGAGTTGAGTTGCTTTATTGACTCAAGTCAACTTGAGTCGACTTTGAGTCGGTCACAACCTAGTTGCACAGTTCGTTGAAAAAATGCGATTGGGGACAAATTGGGGACATGGTCGAATTTTGTGACAGGAGTGACAGAATCACGGTTGGTGACATTGTGTGACATTGCCGGGACAGCTGATTTTTTTTTTTTCCCTTTTGCATTTTTTCAACCTGCAGAGTACTTAGAACGAGTTTCTGAAAATTTGTTCAAGAAAAGTCGACTCAAGTCGACTTACTCGACTCGACTCGATTCGAAATTGACTTAGGCCGACTTGACTTGGAGCGACTCGACTTTCCGAGTCGTGGCAACAATAGTTCACATAACTTACTGATGTGGGAAGGGTGTACAAAGAGATGTATTCAAGTACTGGTACATTGGTACAGTTGGTGAATTACAGTGGGGTGCGTATCGGTGAGCTGTGGAGTGAGTGGGGAGTGACAAGAAGGAAAGTGGCGGTGAATGCCGTGCACGGAGTTCGGCTGAAAGCTCCTGAAAGCCGAATGGCTTTTCAACATCTTGGCATTTAGGCGGGACATCCAACATGTCGGTGGACCCGAAGCCATAGTGAGTCATTGGAGTCACTTAAAGTGTACGGCCTAAGAGTGTAAGTGAAAAAGATATATTCAATTGCTAGTATGTCGGTATAGTCGGTGCGGAGAACGATGGAGCGCAGTGAGCGTGGGACGAATGGGAAGAAGAAGGAATGTGGCTGTGAATGCCGTGCACGGAGTTCGACTGCGAGTGGCTTTTCAATGTCTCGACATTTAGGTGGGACTTCCTATATCTCAGTGGATCCCAAGCCACAATGAGTCATTGGAGTCGTTTGTCTGAGACAAAGTGTCCAATAGCCAATCAGGTTGGTGGTCAAAAGTCAAACCAGATTCATTTCTTATATAGATTTATATGCTCCTGAAGCTCATTCCCAGATAAGCAATGTCGCGGCCAAAGTCAAACCATGCCATCAGTCATACAGGCTTGTGTGTCTGGCAGCTCAAAATCTCGTCGCCTACACCCAAGCAGCCTCCAAATCTTGTATGGCAGAAGCCTTTGAGTATTCATACTCAATGAGAGCAATTTTTTCGTGCTCAGTCTGTGGAATGTTATAGGACACCGACTACAAGTCAGTCTGCTGCCCAAGCCAAACCAAATTCAAATGCACTGGTGGAGAATTAGACTAAGTTGGAAGGCTTAGCGTCTTGTATGTAGTAGATACTTGCTGAAGCTCTTATTACGAGTCGGCATAGATGCAATGGTATAATTTTGAGTCATTTCAACAACTTATTCTAACATGTCACAAAAAAATTGATTCTAGTAGACCGGGAATTCGAGTTGTGAGAAGACCTTTGGTTCCAAAGGATGCATAAATATGATAAGACTATATTCAGTGTGACAAGCCCGTGTTCGTGTTTTGGAAGTGAATCATCTGGCTTCAGCAAGGTCCCCAACCCGAATAAGATCACTTTTAACCGCAGGGGTCCGTAGATCGCAAGATTTGTCCCCACACATCAATCCGTATATGGTAGTGACACCACGTGATACGCCGGACACCTGGAGGACAATGTGAAAGGCTTCGTTGGGCGTGTTCGTGGCGGTCAAGGGAGTGTAAGGGTCCAGATAAATTCATTGAAGCTATATTATATGAAATCTACAAGGGGGTTGATAAAGAAACTGACATTATTATTAGGAATCATGCTGTGGTACAGTAGCGACGGGAAATATGCTGTCTCGACGCATCAGAATGTCATATGACGCGTTGTTCAGAGCGAAGTATGGTGGCACGAGGAGGGAGGGCGCTCAAGCCAAGTAATTAATGGAAGGATGATGCCACCCTAGAGTATGCTAAAGGTAACCCAATGGGACGCAATAGGACGCGTCAAACACGTTCCCAGCGTTGGGGAATGATGTACAGACATGTGCCACCAAGTTCACTCAGCCTCGAGATGAAGGAGTCACCCGTGTGTTAGGCCATGTGTCAGGAGAGGGAAGAGGGTAATGGAGGGGCGAGGAAAAGTCTCTGTGCACACAGAAATGGGAAATGGAAGCAAGTGGTTGTGGTAAGAGGAAAGAATGAATTGAATGCACAAACAACTCTCCACAAATCTCCGGAGCTCCGGAGGTCACATTTTGATGTTACCATGTTCGGTTTGATGTGTGGGGACCAAACTCAAAAGCTGGGGTCCGTCATTGCCAAGCAGAATCAAACAAAATGTTGAACGAGTTTCCCGACTAACCACAGGAGTCTGCAAAATCGCAAATAGGTGCATATAGTGCCATGCCGAAGCCAAGCAGAACAAAACAATATGTTGAACCAGCTCCCCAACTAAGCAGCGACAGGGGTACTGAGGTATTTCACTCAAATCAACAGTCACAGGTCACAGACCCCTCTGTCAATCTCGAAATTTGGTCAAGGTCACGGGTCACAAAAACCATTTGTCAAACCTCTAAGCTGTCAAAAATGCCTCCCCCAGTGGCAAAAAAAAGTCAAAATTTCCGTAGGACTGTGGAAATTTTGGCAGGTGTCACACAAAATTTCAGCCACTGTCAAAATGTCGAATAGGTAAATTGGGTCACATGTCACACCCCCTGTTGATTTGAATGAAATACCTCAGTATCGCAAATAAACACTGACACTACGGAAGCTTGGCCTTGCTACTCCGAGACATTCACCGCTCTCCGAGACCGCACAATAGATCTTTCACGGACTGCGATCCAGCTTCAAGTTGGGAAACCACCGGATTTGCGCGGTTTATCAATTCCTGTGAATTGCGGTATGTACACACCGCGACGCGTGGTTCGGTGTCCTCTGGGTTGAGTTGACCCCTCCAAATGTTACTTTCCCGAATCCTGTGACAGTACGAAATTCGGTGATAGAAGATTGGCGAGGATTGAACCTGCGAAATAGGAGGTACCTCGGTGTTTGCTTTGCCTGCTCAAAGTGAAACAGACTTCAAATGCTTTAACTTGTCCTCCGAGTCTTGTCATGGAGCCTTGGACTGAAAAGGCTCACAGAGCTCAATGTGGGCTGGTCTGCGCCAGAGCCGACCGAGCGAATTGAGCAGTAATCCGCCAGTGTCGGACTCCATTCATGTTTTCCTAGTTTTTTCTCTCTCTTGGTTTCTGTCGTTAAGGCTCGGACTATTCATGAATATATGGCTTCCGATGGGTGTGCGATCCGAAAGATTTCGGCAAACTCCAAGCAAGGTGGTTAGACCGGTTCGCCGGCCACCTAGTTGGAAATGTTGCCCTGTGTCGTTCTCTGCGGTGGCGGTACCTACCTCCTACTCCGCACCTCCTATTATATGAGGAAAGTCACCTATGGTGTAACAAGTACGAGCCGACGGCGGACATTTCACTCTTGGAGCATCGCAGTATTCCCCGCCCGTTGTCCTCAACCTCCCCAGCCGGAATTCTGGACAGGAATGGCTAAAAGGAGACAAATCTATTGCCGATTCACGATCTAATGAGGGCGAAATACCTTTAACGATGATCATGGATGTGATTCCGAGTAAAAGGTATCCAGAGCTATTTCAGGTACTTTTACGAGTTGTTACCTCGTCCGACGGCGTCACGATCATTTAGGTCATACCCGCGAGGGAAAGTCTTGTGCGGAGATCCCGCAAGTGGAGCTCCAATTCATCTAGCTGGGCTTCCAATTCCTTCCGCTGTGAGCTGATCTGTTCCTTCATCGAAGTATGTTCCGAGTGCTCCCTGTATTACATTTCAGTCACATAAACCGGCCTTCACACTTGGAATGCCCACCGCTTTACCAACACGAACGTCTGGTGATGATCAATCAGATACATGTGGATATCTATATCTTTCACGCTCTTGTGCTTGTACCCCGCGTCGATCGCATGTCGGATGAACCACTCATCTACGAATATCTCGTATCCCAGACTGCGCGCGACTTTCTTCAGATTTTCTAGGTCATATGCGTCACGATATTTCGTGTGCGTTGTGAGGCCCAGGAAAATGGCGTCTCCCGACTGCTGGATCGTCGCAGCCGAGGAGATGAAACTCTCAAGCAGCTTCGCAGTCGTGGTGGGCGAGATCCATGGACACTGAAACCAGATGTTTCGCATGCGTTGAATTGAGGTTTTGAGCCTTGTCGCATCGACGACGAGGGACAGCCGTGCCTCGATCTCTTCGTGAGACTTTGAATCGAGTGCATTTGTGAGCTCGGATAATTTGTTTCTCATCTCTTGCACTGACTTCCAAGGCGACGATTTCTCTACGCCCAATGTCGATGAGGTTTATTGGCTCCCCACAGTGGACCTGGGACTCACTACGCCGGTCGGAGAACCCGGTATTCATCTGTGATTGGCGTTGGGCGACTGCGAGAAGGGCAGGAAGCTTCTGTGTCTCTTCCTTGTGTAGCGACGATGCCCAGATTCCATCCCACGACTCGCGCATGATGGCGAGTGCGACTGGTAGACTTCGATTCTCGGATTCTCCGACGAACAGAATGGGTTCTTTCGAGTCGATGAGGCGGTGTCGAATCCAAGCCTCGTTATTGGAGTTGTCCGACGAGTATGAGATGCGGGGCTCTGCGTGGGGATCCTGAACTCCACCAAACGCAGCAGTTCGAACAAAGGCATCAGCGATCTTCCGACCTTGAGCATAATCCTGGACTCGCAACTCCTGTAACATGGTTAAGCTGCCGTTATGCACGATGACAAGTATTAAATACTTCGAATGAAGTGCCGCAATAGGCAGGGGTGCAGGAGATCGATTGATAATATTCGAAATACGGAGCGTATGGAGGATAGGAGCTTCCTGTTGTGACAGGAGCAGATTGACCAAAGCCGATATTCCAACCCTGAGCATAATCCTGAACGCGCAACTCCTGTAACATGGTTATGTAAGCCCCCATTATGAACAATAATAAGTTCCAAATACTTCAAATGATGTGCCGCGATAGGCAGGGATGCAGGAGATGGATTGATAATTGTTAGGTATGTTGAGTTGTGCGGGATCCTGTTCGGAATACGGAGCGTATGGAGGATAGGAGCTTCCTGTTGAGACAGGTGGTACTTCTCGGAGCAACCTGTAAAATTCATCCAAAAGTTCCGGACTCATTGAGCTGGCAAGTCCATGTAAGCCCGGATTCGGAGGCGTAAAGGTGCTCGTCGATTGCAGCCGCTTCGGGGGGCCGAAGTCTACACGCGGGGAGGTCAGGGATGTATGGATCGGACTAATAGAAACGGACCCTCGATGCTAGTTGTGAAGATCATTTGTGACGGGGACGAGCAATGTGAGTCTGTGCAGGCTGAGATTGCAAAAATACACGGCAAAATGACCGGCACGCACCAGCGGGGGGTAATGAAGGAGAGAAAGAATCCATGCACGCTATGAGGGCCGCCACCTTCGCAGTAGTCTCCTCCATCCTTGTGCTTAACTCTTCCATCGTCGAGTGGGTGTTCAAGATCGTTGAGTACTATGCGTGCAGACAGCATGCGCACGCTTGCAGGACCTCGTCAAGATCCGCTGGCATGCCCTAAGCACATCTGTTGTTCTGGTTTTCCCCATGTCAGCACGCAAGATAAGCCAGAATAATTCGGCATGTCAATGACCGTCGGTCGAGTCTGGGAGCTATAGTGAGCTCGATTTAATTTGAATCGTCGTGAGCGGCTTGAAGCCAACGGTACAGAGTCGTTCCAAGACATCCGCTCACCAGCGTGAATGGTCAAGGTCACTGATCGCTATGTGCGCAGGCAGAATGCGCACGCTTGCAAAACGTCGTCGAGATACCTTGGCATGCTCTAAGCACATCTGCCATTGTTTTAATTTTCCCCACGTCAGCACGACAGTGGAACCAAATTAACCCGGCGTGTCAATGATCGTCAGCCAAAACCTCACTGTGGTTAGTGAACGTACTTTATTGAGGCCGATATACCATCAGCTACAACCCAGCACGTTCCGAAATGGGACCCTGCTGGTATAATATATCGTGAGTCTTATCCTGCATTCAACCAGGCCCTTGACCAGCAACCGGCGAGACCTGTTGATTGCCCGTCGAGGTCCGTGACGGCGGTCGCTTGTCTAGCCGTTGCTATGACTCTAGGCATCGCTTGGCAGACGCCCAACTGCCGAGGCCGTCTCAACGCGCCTCTGCATGTCACGGTCTAGGGCCTAGTTGAACGCAGTGCCTGGTCGCAGCCTTGAATGACGTCGACCTGGTAATCTCGGTTTACTTAGTTTGAGCTGCTTGAACCCCGCTTAGCCCACCGTACCTCGGCCACATCTATCGTCCGCTCGCCAGTTCTAGGGGACGAATCCCCTTCGGAAATAAGTAACACACATCGTGGAAGAGTTACGGGTACCTAGGAGTACAATAAGGGCGGGAGATCTGTCCAACGTCTGATAAGTATGCTGTCGTCTGCGAAAGTTACCAGGTGGGTTTGAACGGCAGAATCGCAGTCGCAACGCAGTCGTCGGACCATACAAGGCTCCGGCTGGGAAGAGGAGCGCGCTGTAGAGATACCGGTAGGTAATGGGCAAGAGGGAACCGGCCATCACCGATTGATCGCAGAACACCGCCACGTTTTCGCTTTTTGCTCGTCGCCTTTACGCCGTGGATTCACGTTCGACTCGACTCGGTGCAGCTTCTCGTGCTGCATTCACTCTGGATCGCCTTGACGCGGACTTGAAGATACCGTCCTCAACGCCCTCTGCCATGGCACATCCCAGTCCTACAACCACCACGTCGATGCCACACCCCCATTGTCTGTCTCAGCATCCATAATCAATCGCTGGATACCGCTAGGATATGCGCCCACTTAACCACATGCCCATGCTCGTCGATTATCCCCTCGGTACGTGTGCCCGCACTTCGTTCCTATGTACATCATCTCTACTTTACTGTAACCGATACTTTCCCGTGGCTCGCAGGAAAGTCACTGCCTTGGGCCGTTATGCTTTCTTGTGAATCCAACGCCCTCATGCAGATTGAGCAATGAGTCCGGCTTCCCCGTCGCCCATAGGATGGATTTTCGACTGTCCAACGGTTTTACGGGTCGCCGCCGATGTCGTACTATTCGAACACCAACTCGCGCTGTCTGTTAGCTGCTTCCCTATTCAATTTCCTCCCGCTTCTGCGTTGTTGGCACGCTTGCTGTCGTTGGGCTGTGGACTTGCTCTCCTTCCTGCGCTCCGTAGCAATCTGTGCCCTGTCCCGGACAATCAAGCTCGTCACTACCCGATTACCAATGCTGGAGCGTACCCGTGCACGACGCAAGATGCTGGTGGGCGTGACGACCTTGGGCAGAGATTGGCAGCAGGGGTGGTAAAGAGGCGGAGAAAGTCTGTGAGGTAGCTGGGTCTTCAGCATGGGCCCGTGGTTATTGTCAGTACCTTTTTTTTTTTTTTTTTGGTTCGTCCCTTTGTCACCTTGGCTCTCTTTATCCTTCTTCGTTTGCATATCCTTTCCCCTTGTTTGAAGGAGCCTTCCTATTCCTTGTCTTCCTTTTTCTTTTTCGATTCATTGATGCTCACACAGGTGTCGTCAAGGACAACTACCTTCTGTTATCACCGCCCACCCTTTAGACCTCGCGCGCCGTCAACGCGACTCAGGTACTGTACCGGCCTGTAGCATGGCAACCGCCCGACGACCGTGAAATGGACCAACAGCGGGGGGGCGACGCGATGGGGCTCTGGTGACTGTGACCGTCGCCAAAATAGGCGACACGAGCACAATGTTAGCGCAAACCAAAGCGCAAACCCACTCGCTTCTACTTCTGGGAATTCTCAGTCTTCTCAGTGGCAAATGCGACTGTAAATTAACATATAAATTCTCTTGAATCTATTTCTTGACACTTTCTGTCTACCTTGCAATAAAAATGCCACCGACAAACTCAAAGCCTGTTACACACCCACCCCAGGAGTTGATATCTCGGATTCACCATCTTCACGACCTACTTAAAAATCTTCCGAGCTCTTTCCCTGAGGATCTACCTGGCTCCCACTACTAGTTCTGCCTGGATCCGGAATCTATCGACCTTCGCAGACATTTTGGGGCAGCTGGACATTGCATCTCAAACTTTCAAGCTTGGCAACCAACCTCTTCTATTCGTTCAGCGTGGGAGCTGCCTTGACAAACTACCAAAGCTGCTGAAGCTCGCTGTCAAGCAGATGAGTAATGGGAAAGGGAGAACTTTCACACTGCTTGGATCGAGTGCTTGATCAGAGCTGCCAAAAACTCTGGTGCCAAAATTCCAGCACCTAAATGCGAAGCCGCGGCTCTGACGCCCGACGCTACTAATACTGATCCGGCACTGCCACCCGCGAAAAAAACCAAGGGTGCCGTGATTGTGGTTGATGACTTGGAGTTGGATCGCAAGCCCAAAACTCACTCATCTTCACTGCTGATCATACTTACCATCCCCCCCACCTGCACCTCCTCACCCAAACCCTCTGACGCAGAAAACAACGCGGAGTACATTTGATGCGCATTTTGGGATAGTTTCGAAGAATTCCCGATATCTCAGACAGTTCTTCATCAATTCACATAAAAACTACATAGATCTACGCCTTCAGTACTGCAATTAGCTGTAAGGGTCAGGATTTTGGTTAAGGCTTAAAACCCTTAATAACCCTTAATTAAGGGTCTGAAATTAAGCCCTTAGGAACTATTTTTCCACCACGTTTAGGTGAAGAGGGGTATTGTACTGCTTGTTTCTGCGCCTGCCCAAAGTTTTTTCTTGTGTCTTCCCCTCCCATAGATTCTTTTTCAACCTCCTGCTACCTTTTTGTAGTAGATTGAGGGTCCTGACATAATAAGTTACAACTCCCAGCCATTCTGGCTTGTTGAAAGGGGGGACTTTACAGCTAATAACAGTACCAAAGGCACAGGTGGAAAATTTTTCATTTTGGGCTGTTTTCAAAGAATTACCGGTATCTCAGTGAGTTCTTCTCTGATTTGGATGAAACCTAGCTAGAAATCTCGGGCTAATTCATACGGAATTAGTGATAGAGAGAAAGTTGCGAAAATGTTCCACTTTTGGTAGCATAGGTTGATGGCAGCATTTTGTAGATTGATTCAATTCCAGAGCATCTATACACCTCCCAATGGCATAGATTTTGGTCCAAAGCTTCCTTGACACATCCTGAAGAATGTCATAGACCCAGATTTTGAATATGGACCTGATTATGACAATATTTTCACATTGTGGTAGATCCTCCATGGTTGTGATCTGTTTCTGAGCATAATAGACTGAGCTCTCAAATTCTGAGTCTAAGATATTCTTCAGGATGTGTCAAGGAAGCTTTGGATCAAAATCTATACCACTGGGAGGTGTGTAGATGCCTAGAATTGAATTGATCTACAAAATGCTGCCATCAACCTATGCTACCAAATGTGGAACATTTTCGCAACTTTCTCCCTATCACTAATTCCGTATGAATTAGTCTGAGACTTCTAGCTAGGTTTCATCTAAATCAGAGAAGAACTCATTGAGATACTGGTAATTCTTTGAAAACAGCCCAAAATGGAAAAATTTCCACCCACGCCTTCGGTACTGTTATTAGCTGTAATGGCAAAACCATGTAGAATTAGAACATTCAGATAAATTTCCCCTTACATTTGCTGGGAAGGCTGCTCAAGTCGAACTTTGATGCCATCAAAAGCCTTAATTAACGCTTAACTCAATTCAACGCCCATGTTAAGCCTTAACATTAAGGCCTTACTAAGCCTTACCTCCACTTAAGGCTTAACCCTTAAGGAGAACACTGTTTTCAGCCCATCGGGAAACAGTGTGGAAAGTTGATCTTTCACTGCCTCGGTAATGAACTTCTTTCAACCTGTCTGAAACGGACATGGGAAGTTGCTCTTTAAGTCATTGTGAAATGAAGTTTTTTTGACTTGTCTGAAAACGCGGCAGAAAGTTAGGAGTATCGACTGGCCAAAGGTGATATGATGTCTTGTGATGGAGGAGTGACAGGTTGCAGTGTGTCCTCTCTCCTTTGAACCACCACCTGCCCTCCAACATACGTCAACTCTAGACCTCTGAGATCCACCAATTCCACCGACATCTCGCGACCCTAGTGCTTAACTTCATCCCAACAATGCCTTGTTTCACCAAGACTGTCTCAGTTCAACCGCGCTGAACTCGTGTCTGTGGCAGAAGCCTTCCTCGACACTGCAGGCAATGTATCTGTTCTCTGCACTCGGGTCAAGAATTATATTGACAACAACGAGCATCATATGGGCAACACACATTACGCTCACTTGTACTCTCACCCGCAGTGAGCCGCCTATGCCACTCATCCGGCTTCTCCCACCCTGGAATGAGATGGATGGTGAGACATCCCCTGATTCTGATGACTCATCGAGCAAATCAGATGAGGACTCGGACAATGGGCCCGACTCACCCCCTGATCCCAATGACCCTTCACCTGCACAAGCCAATTCAGAGGACGACATTCAAATCCAATTATTGAAGAGCCTTCCTCACGAGGCTCTTTCACGGGCTCTCACTTCTATTTTCCATAACGGTTAGCATGATCTCCTATTCTTCAAAATTTCCTTCCTATACATCTTCATCTATTGTTCCCTCCATCATCCATTACATCAGCAACTGCAGTGTTCTAGTTCGAACCGTAACATTCCCAATGTTAACATTGGAATGTGAACAGTTTGAATGGTTTGGGTTTGAACTGTGCAAAATGGTTCAAACCATGGTCATATATCTCAGTCTGATCAATGGAAATGGTTTGAACCAAAAAAAATCATTTGAACCAAAAAAAACTGTTTGAACCAAAAAAACCGTTTGAACCAAAAAAAAAACTCTTTGAACCAAAAAAACTGTTCAAACCAAAAACCATTTGAACCAAAAAAAAAAAAAAGTTGAAGGTCAGAAAACCTGTTTTATGGTGGTCTAAGTGCACATTTAATCCCATGCAACAAAGATTGGTGATTTCGGACATTGCACCCCAAAGATAGGTCTTTTGGCGCCTTCTACGCTAAAGAGATAACAATAATCACCAGATTAACTTGCAGGGAAATCTCTGATTTCTGCACAAGATGAAGTGGCGTCAGCAAGTTCCATGCAAGATAGACTGAAGGCACCAATGCAACTTTTGTTGATAAATTCAAGCTCCCACAATATAAGATTGGCAAATCAAAGCAACCATGAAATTGAGTGTAACTATGAAGTGACTGTGCGTGTGCATGTACCAAGCATGTACACAGATATCAAAAACTCCATAAACACTGAGAAAGTGGTCATAGTGTCTGTGGAGGTATATAAGGCAGGGAACCAGTATTCACTATTTACCAAGAGCTCTTTGATTCACAAATTACTGGCTTGATTCCAATTGTGAGAAACCAATCTGATCCTGAGACCAGCTGTGGCATGTACTTCAATACAAGATGTGAGCATGTCAACACCACATGAAATCAATCAAAATTTGTATCTATCCCCTTGGATTGGTATTGAGTCTGAGTTTACTCTGAGAGAGATGAACCACTGTCCCAGTCAGGTTTGTAACTGCCCGGCCCATGCTGACTGCAATATATTTGTCCTTTCAGAACTTGGGTTCCAATTCATTCTTTTATGAGTTCTTCATGACCTTCTGCAGAAACAAACACTGCATTCCATGGGGTTGTAGGCACAGGGTCTGCCTACCCTTGTAGGCAGAGGTAGGCCCACCTCACAGATAAATCAACGATTTCATGACATTTCAACCTCTGTTTCTGGTCCATGCCGTGTTGAAACACACGCTTACTTCCCTGTGTAATCACTGAATGTGGGAATGTGATTATTTTTAACAACACAGCCCACGGCTATCAATCCTCGGCTCACTCACAGCTAACCTCGGCTAACTTACGGAAATCAACATGGTATGTCCCGATTGTTGACCAATTAATAAAATATTGACTTCCTGGGAACATGGCAACCAGTAAGAGTAATATTAGCCAGGTGGGAATGTGGCAACAGCAACACAACGCCTGGTTACCAGGATAGGGGGGCCTGTGTAGACCGACAGTAGGCAGAGGGTAGACCCAAGTAGGCCCAATTTGGCCTATCTTGTGTAGGCAGACTCGGCCTACTGGGGTCAGCCAACGTAGACAGAAGTAGACTCACATAAACTGACTGTGCCTACAGGGCCTCAGAACGCAGTGAAAAGCTTAACATTCATTCTATGCTTCAAATAAGGGTTTAAACATATCATTTGATATCACTTGCCTCATCTTTGCCTTTGAAAATTTGGTGCCCTTGGTCTTAACTTGCTGGGTTATATAATGAGCCATCAGAACCTCAATTTTTGAGCATAAATTGAAATTGAAGGTGAATTTCTACCTGTCTACCTGTGATGGTCATGCCGTTGCCCATGCTGCACCGTTTGGGATCTTGTCAATCCCCTGACAGGCTGTCTCGAGACAGTCCATGCCCTTGGGACACCAGTTGATTTCGCAGCCGTGCTGGAATGGGTTGACACTGTTCTCGTTGCACTTCCAACTCCACAGTCACCCTGTTGCCTGTGGCAAACCACAAACCGCCAATGGCCGGTGTTGCTCCTAAGCTACCATCTGCGGAACTTAGGGTGTGGATCAAATTTTTTCAAAAAATCATGATTTCAGTATAACACCCATAACTCCCTCAATTCTTTGTCTTTTCTCTTAATTCCAACACCATTGTACTTGTATGCAATGTCCCCACCTGCATGCACCCCTAGATGTAGGATGATTATATAATTTGTACCGTATATGGTAAGTCACCAAAATTTGTGTATAACACTTCCTGTACATGCACTAGGTAACTAAACCACTGGATATCTGGGAACATATATCTTTTGTATGATATACAGGTGCGTGGGGGCCCATTCTGTGTATATGTGTTGTAGTTATGGTACACCATTGACCTACATATACTGGGTCATATCCAGCACCATATGGGGCTCTGATATTGAAATTTTGAAGATGCCTGCAGTTAGGTATACATATTAGTAGACATATCCGAAGATATCACAATAACCAGACCATTTGTGTTTGTACAGGAAGTGTTATACGTGAAATTTGGTGACTTACCATATATGGTACAAATTATATAGCCCTAAGTTCCACAAATAGCTGTAAAGTTTACAGCAATTTTTCAGTGAAAAACCAGGTGAAAAACTTGAAACTTTTTAATGACATTTTTGAACTTCAAAGCATTTTCACCACTTTTTCAGAAATTTTTCACAAGGTTCAGAAAATTCACAAAAATGTTTCAAGTTTTTCACCTGGTTTTTCACTGAAAAATTGCTGTGAAATTCAAAACATTTTTCACCAAAATTTTCAGTGAAAAACTGGAAATGTACCACGTTCCCATTGTTGCAAAAATAGCATAGCAAAACTTTTTCTCGGTCTTGGAAAAAATATTTCTTCAAAACTCAGAATACCTCCATATTACATCCTAGCATACTATATGAGTGTAAGATGTATTTACTCGAAGGAATTGGGTAAAATCCGCCTCGAATAAGCGCAGCGGAACAAGTCCGCAAACCATGGAGTTCACAGCCTTGCTTTGATTGGCAGCTCTTGGGCGCTTGGCTGTCAATTCCTTCTCGAACTCTCATGCTTTTCTTCCACCATTGACTCCGACGACGTCGACGATGTACCGCAGTCACAAATACAGCCGATTTGGATGACAAGTAATAGCAACTGGGGTGTGCACGGCTTGCACCAATGAGCTCGAGCCTCGCAGTCCTCATCGATGCCCACTCCTGGCTAGTCAAGCGCTGACGCCGACATCATCTCACTCCACATGCACCTTGGCTCATGCGGGAGGCAGCTCTTCACTTTGATTCTGACCCCTGTGTCAGATATTGTCCAGTTCGGTGTCTTAACAACTGAGGTAGACAAAATCCGGTGTGTTTCATAGTCCAAGTCGACCGCAAATCGCGGGGATCTGCGCGCTCCCATGTCCGAACAGCCGTGCGGACAAGGTGTTCTCGGCATACATACGCGAAGCTCTTCCACGCATAGCAGAACCAGAGCAAGACGGTGAAGACACAGGATGTACCGGGCGCGAGGGCGGATTTGATATGGAATGAGAAGTTGGAGTAGGTGTATCTTGTGCGTGGGTGGATCATTTGGCGCAGGTGTGTTGCCCTCTTCCTTCTCTTCGTTACATCTTCCTCCTTGATGTGTTCTTCTTCCCTCTTTCTTCGCGCTATCTTCTTCCCCTCCTCCTCTTCTGTCCTCCCTTTGTGCAGTCCTTCTTTTTATAAGCCATAACTATCTGACTGACTCTCGCTTCCAAGGTTGGCGCCTCGTTCGCATGCTCAATGGCTCGACGGTCAAGAACTCAGGAGTGACGCTCCTTGTGCGGATCGGTATTTCGCCGATCGATTAACGATGCTACGACCTCCGTAGCATCTCAAGTAAGTCAGGATAATTTCGAAAGCATACGATATCTATAAGGTATTTATGAGCATTGTACAGATGTAGCTAGCAGGTATCAGTATAATGTACCACTCTCACTCATACAAGATGAATAAAGAACAAACAAGACAGTTGACCGAGAGCATGAAGAGGGCCGTGCTCTCACCTAACTTCCGCACCGCACGCTCAATACCCATCCTCTCCAACTTATTCGCTGCATCCACCTTCTTCTTATTTGCTCGAGCCCGCCCCGCGTCCGAGCCCCCCCGGCTCCCCTCTCATCCTGCTCCTCCCCATCCCCCAGCCCTTCCTCCTACACCATAAACTCTGCTACGAAACTCGCCACCACCTTCTCCCCAACCTCGCTCTACGCGCGCACGCGCCCCGGCGCTCACGGAGCCGTTCATAGAGCCGCTCATAGACCCGTTCATGCCCTCGTTCATCGCCCCACTCATCGCCGAATTAGGCCGCATCGGCACTGACCAGCTCATCTGGCACGCAGATGGGAGCTTGAGACTGATATTCGTTCCTGTGCCAGAGTCATATTGAATGTCGCGCCGTTGACAACTGTGAGGTTTTTGTATGATTTCATATAGAACAGGAAATCTTTCGTGGCTATTCCACACATGGCGCACGCCGCAAATTGTTGATGCTAGGCAAGGATAGGGGTTTTGACGAGGATGAGTTCATTCAAAATATTGCAAGATCAGCTATGTCATTGTCATACGATGGATCCGCAACATAAAATGATAGCGTAGTCTATGCAACGTTGCCCTCGGCAAAATTGAGTCGCCGTGGTCAGAAACCTTCTCCAGAGAGATATCGCCCGGATGGAGCAAAATGCGGGGACTCCCATTGCCGTCGCCAGCCCGCTAAAGTGTTAAAATTGAATAAATCAACATTCATTCTGTGGATTAGGGAAGATAATATGTATGTACTCATGGCCAGACGATGGAATCATCGGCCGTGGGCAGCGGGAGGTGGCGAAAAACGTAAAGTAGCTTCGCATGGCTACCACGAAAGTGCCTGATCCGCAGGATCGAACTTCTTGGCATCATCGAGAAACGCGGCCAGCTCCGAGCTATGTTTCGAGCCCAGGATTGGGTTATCCGAGCTGCACATAGAGGATTGGTTTCTAAATTTCACCCAGGGTGAACAGACTTACCGGTACTGGTAGGCCGGAAAACCGAAGTTATGCGCCGCCCCGGTGGTCATGACAGTGGTGCAGATGTACCGCAGCGTGCCGCACATCCACTGCCCCTGCAGACTAATGTTGTTGTAGTCCGCGAGGGGGTAGAAATCGGTGATGGCGGTGTGGAAAGACGCCTCGGTGAAGGTGTCGAACTGCCCCTCAATGAATTTGTGCACGGTTGTTTCTGTTGCGTTTTCCGAGGACATGTTCACGGCTGGCTTCAGGGGATTCGCCGACCAGTTTGCGCCATCGTACGTGTTCGAGCCGTATACATAGCACAGGCACGCTAACAAAGTCACCATTGATGACTTATCAAAACCAGTTAGAAAAAACAGAATATCGGAACAAAGATGCGGCGTACCCGACATGGAAAAGCTTGCCAACAGCGGTACCGAGGGAGACGTTGGTGCCGGAGAAGTGGAGCATGTCATTTTTTAGAGCATGCTGTGGTGCTCCCCACTCGGACTTGCGTAGGGGCAGACAGTTACTGGCAATGAGCACCAGCTTGGCTAGAAAAGCAGATGTGGGCTAGTTTAAGGGACCTTCTTAGTCCCAAGAGAACAGAGCTGGATTATGCTCACCTTTGCTGCTGTGCATCTGCTTGAGCACAGACTAGTAGCCCAGGGTGTATTTGCCTGACTGCGAGCTGGGCAGAGACACTCTCTCAGGACTTTGCGGCCTTGGATTTGAGGGCTGTAGCAAGTTTAACGGCGGTGGGGCCCACGCTGGATGCGCCGCCATGCCCTTGCACGGGTCGGATCGTGTCAGGCGCGCTCGCAGACGTGATGAACTATGTTTAGCCGTGCACGAAGGACGAGGGCAGTCGGAGAACCATAATCTAGGGGCAAGAGTTTCTGGGTGTTGCAGAAGGATTGCTCGGTGGAAGAGCTCAGACGAGAGGGAACGAGGCGACGAAGGGGTGATTGACAGGGGCGATCCGTGGTTCACGGACTTGTTCCGTCGAGCCGGTTTCTGGCTGCCTTGACCAAATTCCTTTGAGGATATGCATCTTAGACCTAAATAGTATGCTGGGATGTAGTATAGAGGTATTCTGAGTTTTGAAGAAAAAAAATTTCAAGGCCGAGAAAAAGTTTTGCAATGTTATTTTTGCAACAACGGGAACGTGATAGAAATGTTCAACCAGTGTAAAACAGGTTTTCTGACCATCAACTTTTTTTTTGGTTTGAATGGTTTTTTTTTGGTTCAAACAGTTTTTTTGGTTCAAACAGTTTTTTTTTTGGTTCACGCTGGTTGAACATTTCAAATTTTGCACTGAAAATTTTGGTGAAAAATGTTTTGAATCTTTTAGCAATTTTTCACCTAAAAAGTAGGTGAAAAACTTGAAACATTTTTGTGACCTTCTTGAATCTTGTGAAAATTTTCTGAAAAAATGCTGAAAAAGTGTTAAAGTTCAAAAAAGTCATGAAGAAGTTTCGAGTTTTTCACTTGGTTTTTCACTGAAAAATTGCTATAAAATTCCAAACATTTTTCACTAGTTTTTTCACCAAAAAAACTTGAAATGCTCAACCAGTGTCAAACAGGGGTTTTTTTTTTGGTTCAAACCATTTCCATTGATCAGACTGAGATATGTGACCATGGTTCGAACCATTTTGCACAGTTCAAACCAAAACTATTCGAACCGTTCACATTCCAATGTTAACATTGGGAATGTTACGGTTCGAACTAGAATGCTGCGGTTGCTGCTGGAGGACATCGCATGGTGGCGAGTCCAATTATTCCGCCCCTTCTGCGGTTCGAAACTCGTTAAACCGCCATCTATGTCACCAACGGAATTTTGGGTTGATGGCTCCACATCCTATGGAGTTGGGGTAATATTCGACGGCATTTGGCAACGTCGGAGGCTCCTCCCAGGATGGAAGGGGGATGAGTATGGAATCGGTTGGGCCGAGATGGTTGCAATTGAATTTGGACTTCGACTGGCCATATATCGTGGCTATTCGAACATTCACTTCCAAATTCGCTCTGACAACGAAGGTGTTATTGAGGAGGGAAGTCTCGAAATTCTGAACAGAACCGGGTACTCCGTCACATCGTCGCCCTTCTGCAAACCCATTCAATTTGGATCACAACTTTCTACATTCCGTCTCTACTTAATCTGGCCAATAATCCTTCAAGGGGCCTCACTGCTCCAGGCTTTCGCCATGCTTCCACATCATTTTAAAATACCCTTCTGTCTCAAGTACTTCATAAAGTCTTCTAATTAATTCTATTCTTGCCCTCTGCACGCAATGACGTCAATCACATACCAACGGCTGATGTTTCAGCGACAAAGTAACTCCAAACAAAATCTGACTCCTCTCTTATGCGCATCAACAACCCTCTATTGGCGCCCGGTACTTCGACGCTTCTTCGTGAGGATATGGGGCTAAGCGCCGTATCCCATCAACAAGTCCAACTCGGAACACCGGTACCGTTAACACGCCAGCAATTATCTCTATCTCGTGACGTAACCATTCATCGCGACCAGTCCACAAACGGCACCTCTGCCCCATACCCAGACTTTTCCAGCCATTCCGCCATCATTATTCATCGTTACCTAGCTATCTCCACAGAATGCATCTATCCCAGTCCGCAATTGACTCCGTGGAATTCGCGTTACGCCATAGTTGGGCTGACGCAACTCTATCCAACTATGGCAGTGTTGTAGATTGCTTCTTGGCATTCTGTGTTGCAGAAGGGGTCCCAGCAACATTCCAATTACCCGCTGACGAATTCGTACTATGTGCCTTTGCTGCCTCCAGCGCCGGGGTTCATGCCGGCCAAACTGCACGGAATAACATCGCCACACTCAAAGCATGGCACGCCGCCCAAAACGCAGAATGGAAAGGCAGATCCAGGCTGCATTACATTCTGGCTGGCGTCGAAAATCTCACACCAGAATCTAATAAACGCCCTCCACGGCCGCCCATCAACGCAACTATGTTGCGCGGATTATATGAGGGCCTGGATTTCTCCAATTCTCGAGACGTCGCCATCTTTGCGGCTGCATGCGTGGCATTCTGGGGTCAATGCAGACTAGGGGAGTTGTTACCAATTTCGTCCTCCCCAGCTGCCTGGAAACATCTTCCCACCCGTCGTCATGTTTCTAGATCTTCTCGGGATAAACGAGCTTCCATTCTTCGCCTCCCATGCACGAAGATGAAGGAAAATGAAGAAGACGTAGCCCTGGTTTCTCAGTCAGCTCCAATAGATCCCCGCACCGTGCTGAACATGCTCGCAAATCAATGCGAACCTGATGCCCCACTTTTTACCCTTCCCTCTCCCACGGGCACTACCATTCTCCGAAATTCTTGCAACGATGCAACGAAATCTGGCGCATCGGTGGAACAACCGAGTTACTCCTCGCTGGCGTACCACCTGATGTTGTGGAAGCTATGGGTCACTGGTCCTCGAATGCTTTCCTTAGATACTGGAGGTCAATAGGGGACCTCACTCCCATACATCATGATGCTGCGCACATTCGCACTTGATTTCTTCGCCGCCATTTCTTTGTGGGTTAGCCGATGGCGATGCCTCATCTGGGCTGCTCATTTGGGTTCATTTTCGTCATCCCTGTCGGTGTACGACCTGGAGATGGCTGTAGCGCTACCCACACCCACAATATAATACTGTTGCCTTCCTCCCACACTGAACAGATCTTGGAACAAGATGATCTTTTTAACTGATTGAAACCCGTGATTACAGCAGTTTGCAAAAGTAATGACACTTGTCCAATTTACTATAAATAAACACAACTTTAATGCGCCGAATTGCCGAGCTCGTTCCTCATTCAAATCTCAACCGTTTTCCTTGTTTTTGGGCGCGTTAGAAAGCGGTTAACCAGCGCTTTCGAACCATATCCTACATGCTGGGTGATTTGAAAAAAATCAGATCTCTCAATTTCACATCATATGTTTTCAACCCCAACTTCAGTCCAGATTTATTCAGTCAATTCTGGACCAGTTTCAATGCTCCTGCACTCAATTGAAAGGCAATATTGAGACAAAGGCCCCAGGCATGTTACCTTTTGGTTATATGATGAAATTGGTCCTCAGTACTGGAATTCCAATACTATACAGGAATCTCATTATCTACGGGGCATCCGGGGTGCCATACATTTTCAATGAAGAGCCATGATTGCCAGGATGATAGCTTCCGGAAACAGCTGGAATCAAGGAAATCGGCCTAGAATTGACTGAGAATCAATCATTGGCGCGTGTGGTTCGAAACAGGTAGTGTGAATTTTGAAATGTCTAATTTTTGAGACTTACCCAGCTTGTATGGTATTGTTCAAAAACGCTGCTTAATCGCTTTCAAACGCGCCCCATAACAAGGAAAACGGTTGAGATTTGAGTGAGAAATGAGCTCGGCAAGCCGGCGCATTAAAGTCGTGTTTATTTATAGAAAATTTGACAAGTGTCATTACTTTTGCAAACTGCTGTAAATTAATTCATTCTATTACACTTTCTGTCCACTTGAAAGAGCAACATCGGACCATCTGAAATTGTCATGGAAAGCTCGACTAATGTTGCCGCGACTCGAAAAGTCGAGTCGCGACTTCGAAAGTCGACTTGAACGCAGATTTGACTCGACTCGACTCAACTTGATAGGCCCAAGTCGACTCAAGTCGACTCGAGTCGACTCCAGAGCACATTTTGTACAACAAGGTATTTTTGGGGTCCTAGCTTCATTTGCAGCGGTTTCGTGAAAAATCACGGAAACGTAACAGATGTCATCCGGGTGTCACGCGCTCAGGTCATGGTCCATCAAAATTCAAGAAATTGCTTTTTTTGTGCTGTAAACGACTCAGGACACCTTTTGGGAATTGGGAACATCAAGTCGACTTGAGGTCACTCGAGTCGACTTGGAAGTCAACCTGAGTCACAGCATCGACTCGGCTCGACTCGACTTAAGTCGGCTGCGACTTCGACTTCAAATGACTTGGAGTCGGAAGTCGCGGCAACATTAAGCTCAACTTTCTATCTCCTACTTAACAGGTCGGAGAGTTTGATGTTTTAGGTGTGCTTTGATCGAAGCACGAGGTTCGGAGCTGCAAGCCGATCAGCCGACATCAGCTCCATCAATGAATTCCGCAGCTTAAGTCGCTCAAACTACCATAGTGCTTCGGCATATGAAAGTTGAGCAGGTAAATGTATCTGTGGTGGGAGAAGAATCAACTAAATACTTGGTTTAGTCCAAATACTACTCGGAAATTTTGTAGGCTGGAAACCATGGTTCAAATCATTGGATTTGGTTTCACTGGCTTCAAAACAAAACGAAAACCAGCATCAAACCATAAACTTGGTTTGGTTTGGTTTCAACAAACCATGGTTTTGGTTTGCCGGTTTGCTGGTTTCAAACCAAACCAAGAACATCACTAAATATTGCTCTCACCGGTTGCCATGTTCCCACGAAGTCAATATTTTATTGATCAGTCAACGCCCAGGACATACCATGTCAAATGCCGTAAGTTAGCCGTGAGTGAGCCGAAGATTGACAGCGCGCGGCTGTGCCATTAAAATCAACCACATTCCCACATTCAGTGGTCACACCGTGAAACAAGAGCATGCTCTAACGCACAAAAACAACCCTCCGCTTCGCTCCGGTATTCAAGAGCGCAAGATGAAGGAACCGCAAACTGTGCAGGTAAGAGAATATGTAAGTCTTGGCGGAAGACACCGTTTAAGAAGAATGCCGAGGGAGATTTTCACAGGACTGTTTTGACAACAGGATTTACAAGCCAGCTGGCATGGTACACTACTTGCAAAAAAACATCGATAATTTCAGTCTAGAATAGCATTCACCAACGGCTTGAAGAGCAAAGGAGATCCCGCAGATGCCAGCCAAACAGGGAAATTTGAGACGAGCGATATTGACAGAAGTACTGAATCGCCTTGAGAGATGGTGCACCGATATAGCCCCGAAATCGCGCAGCAGATTCGATTCGAAGCTTTGTACCCAACAGACAGAATTTTCAAAAATCAGATCAACACCAGAATTAATGTTGAGGAGTGAAGCAGCAAAAAACGGGGATCCAATGATGGCGACGCCGCCTTTATATGTCAAGAGTTTCTGGAAGGATTACTTGGCTTCACGGCTTGATCGTTGCGCCATAGACAGCAGCAACTGCGATCCACTGCATCATGTCAAAGAAGGACTGCGTACAATTCAGCTGTCCCGGCGCAAATGAAAAGCGCAAGGTGAGAAGCATAGTAGGCGGTGGAACAGACAAAAGGAGAAAGGTCACACGGGGAAATAGCACAGCCGAACGAGCAAAATCTTAAAGAACAGTTGGTATTGCGCCAGAAATAGAGCCCACCTAAAACAGGAAACTCTGCGACCTGTTAAATGGGAGATAGAAAGGTGAGCTTTCCATGGCAATTTCAGATGTTCAGAAAGTTGCTCTTTCAAGTGGACAGAAAGTCTAATAGAATGAATTAATTTAATCGCGTGTTTCAACCAGTTAAAAAGATCAACTTCCTGCCGCATTTTCAGACAGGTTGAAAGAACTTCATTCCACAAAGATTTAAAGATCAACTTCCCATGTCTATTTCAGACAGGTTGAAAGAAGTTCATTACCAAAGCAGTGAAAGATCAACTTTCCACACTGTTTCCAGATGGAACCTCCTCCCACGATGTACACACAACTGTCACTTTCACTGTCAATGTCGTGTTGCCTTGCTTACCACCCAACTAGCGCCTACTTTTAGGCGGGTGCCGAGGCTGTATTACTATTCCGCCGAGCCGCTTTAAGAGGTCGAAGTATTTAATGCCACGTTTCTCTGCTCGGCGCTGACGTTTGCAATGTTACCATGCCCTTCGAGCCCAGAATGGGGGCCGCCCATTGGGCGCCCTCGGGAACCAAACGCAGGGGACGTGTATTTACCTTGTCTTTCATGACTTCAAAATGTCGGAAGTACGTTCCAACTGGCGAAACCAGTCAGCTTGCAGAATCTAATGGAAGATTCCTTACCCGCACCGCTGTCGGGCGCTGAACAATTTGTATTCTTCGGCACACGGCTTGGGGATATAAGTACATATGTACTTCCCAAGGATCCTCTGCTCCTTTACCTGATGACCGACGTCCCTCGACATATGTCGCAAGCTCCGGACGCAAGAAACATGGAGATGATTGATTTCAGAGACAGCGGCGGCGCCCACCAGTGGAGTCCGTCACTCGAGAAAAGCCCCCTCTTGGACGGAAATTTTGAGCAGGCCTTGAAGGCCTCAGATTCCACGACAGCAGCCATCGAAGTCAAGTACACACGGTGGATTTTACATTTTGCATCGCGACAGGGAGAGAACTGAAGAATGGATGTAGACGTCTTCAATGGCCCCTCGCCGTCATCTTCGGGCAATCATTTCTTCTGGCATTGTCGTGGAGTTTCGTAGCGGTAACGCGCGCACGCGGACAGATCACGCTGAATATTGCCGTCGCAGAGGCACTCCAGCGTTATCCCCGAGGCACGACATATGTGTTCACACTCCTGGCGACAGGCCTAGCGACTTCCTCTTCGTAGTGCGTTGTCTGAACGAGCAGCGGCGGCGAAACTGGAGCTGATACATCTCCTGGCAGCTTATTGTCGCAGGCTGTCCGCCATGCCGTCGTGATGTATCTTAATCGGCCCGTGGCTCTCTCGAGCTTCGACTTTGCGTTATCGATTTCGAAACAATCGCTTATATTCGACAAGAAGTTTCAAGCAATGCCATGGGTCTTCACGGCCGCCGTGTTTTACCTCGCCACCATTCAGCAAACCTCCAGGTATGTGCCCTTGCCGACTCGGTTGCGTGCTTATTGCTGACGACTTTTTGTATCAGCTGGTCGACACTGCTCTCACCCACCAGCATTCAGGTTTCCACGCCGCTGGAAGGCAAAGAACTCGACATGACTACCGACACATTCCATAGCAGGTTCAATGATTTGTGGCTAAATACTGCCACCCTGCCTTCCTTCGGTGAGTTCTGTATGAAATGATCAACAACGGTATCCAATTCTTTTCAGTCCAGTCAGCCCTGTTATCAATTATCGACGCAAGTGGCTCCACTCGCGCAAATTGGGCGGCGGGTTATCCAGGAGCACTGGCGTTTGAAGGCTACGCCTATTGGAATTCGACGGGTGGGTTATTACTCCGGTACGGGATCTCTCGCTCAACCCCGTCCGTTGATTCCAGGAGGCGTTATTCCCATCCAACTTTACCTGGATGAGAACATTGCGCAGGGCTACTTACCAACTTTGCCCACTAAACCACTTCCCTCATTCTATACCTCGTTTAACGCTTCAATGCGTCAGCAGGGCCTGACAGCTTCGGTTTCGTGTCAGCTTCAGGATCTCAATGCCAACTCAGATCCTCCTCTGACGTCCTTCATAAGGCTCCAACCTTTTAGTTTTCGTTTACGAAGGCCCGTAAACTAAACGGTTAAAAAATCCAAGATGTTTACAAACGTTTGTAAACCGTTTAAAAACAAATATTTAACAAGATATATATCTATTGGGCGTGGAAGACCTCAGTTCTGACTTCAATGAAGAAAGTGGGTGCCTCTCACCATTTGCGAA
Organism: Mycena venus; assembly: GCA_014462655.1. Taxonomy (NCBI): domain Eukaryota; kingdom Fungi; phylum Basidiomycota; class Agaricomycetes; order Agaricales; family Mycenaceae; genus Glaucomycena; species Glaucomycena venus. Next base: position 1,487,263 of record JACAZI010000005.1, on the reverse strand, counting down.
TTCCACCCATGATTTCAGCAGAATGTTGGCCTGCATAGACCAGCGGGCTCCCCCGATGTAGATGTACTGCCTTCGGGAAACCGAAGTCCGAGATGACCGGAGTTGCTATCGAACCGAGCGTGAGGCTATGCGCGGCACAGAACCAGCTTGGAATTGAAGTCCCAGGCATAGGTACATAGTTTCTGAGTGAAACTGAACAGTGAATCAATGTACATAGTCAGTTGAAAATGCCTGCAAATATTACTGTTTAAACCGTTTGTAAACTGTTTGCAAAATGTTTACCGAGGTCCGTAAACTAAAAGGATTATTAATCCGTTTACAAACGTTTATAAAGGTTTGAAAACAAAAACGGTTGGAGCCTTAGTCCTTCATCGAGCCAGCTAACTTGACACTGAGCGGTCAACCATATAATATCGTCGAGGTGAGCAGTACGTGCAATGGGCAGCCAATTTCATATCCAGGTGACCTGCGTTCGTGAAACCGCTTATAAGTCACTTACTCCGAGTGCCAGTCATATCCGGTGGAAATGATGCACTCACGATAAATACGCTATCCCCCCTTGGTGTGTCCGAGCGCGTATCTGCCAGACACTACGACGTACAGTATGAGTTACCCTCGTTGCCCACGGCCTCCACTTACCCCGGTGACTCCAGGGGTAATCATCGCGGGTCGGGGTGGTTACGATCCTGTGAACATCGAGGCAGGAGAAGGATCCGTAGTGTGCGAAATCATTCTCGTGATCCAAAATGTGGTCACCAGCTACTCCATCGCCGAGATCGCCTATGTATCTTCGACAGCAGACCCAAACTACCCTCCTAGTCAGGAGGGGGCAGGCGGGATGGGTTGGGCAGCAGTATTCGGCTTAGCCACAGCAATAGAGGCGGGGCAGAGTCCATTTCGGAACTCTGTAGGCAATTCGATCGTTTCGATTTTCCGTGACAAGAGGATACAAACAATCTCTTACCCGGCGCTCTGGGTGAGTTTCCCAAACTAACTGCACGTGAATGTTGCTCACTTTCATGCTTCAGGAACAATATATTCAAGGGGTGATCGAGTTCGTCGGAACAGTTAGTCAACAAACACATTTTCTCATTGGCCGCCCTGACACTGCAGCCTGCAGGCACTGAAATGGGAACTCACGCTCCCGACCGGTGCCTTAGGTGGTAACCCACCGGACACTATGTTACGCAACATCGATGGCGCCATATTGACAGCGACTTTTGGGTGGCAATACGACGCAACAGCCAGCGTCCTCCTTCTCCTTCCAATCACCTTTGTCGCTTTCGCGTCCATCATAATCGTCCTCGTTCCCACAGTCCAATATCGCGGATGCATGGTTGCAGCTCAGCACAAAGATTTTGATCCAGGCAATCCGATGTTTCTGTTGGCGGCCGCCTCTGCTGGGGGCTTGGGAAATACGTTCGCTGACCTGACTAAAGAGAACGTGGAAGCGGGACGCAAAACGAAGGTGACCCTGGGACTGATCGACGACAGGGAGGGTTTCAAAAGCCATCCTGATGACACGCCGTCTGAGGGCATTACTATGAAAAGAAGTTGGTTTTTGTGGAAGAAGGAGGCATGAAAGAAAAGTTTTCTCTGGCGTGTTCGATATCGATTCCGGCCTCTGTTTGAGATGTTTTAACTACTTAATCTTATATGCGATGTTGGCTTTATGAATTTACGATTGTTTTTCGTGCTGCACAGATCAACAAAGTGAACATGGCAATCGAGAGTAGTGTTGCCGCGACTCGTTAAGTCGAGTCGCGACTTGGAAGTCTTGATTTGGAGACTCCAAGTCACTTGAGTCGACTTGAGTCGCTTTCGAAAAATCATATTCCTGAGGGAGGGGTGGGAGTAAGTATGGAATACCGGGTTTATTATCACCCCATCTTACGTTTCCAATGGCAGGAAGTCCACTGGGAAGGCCGCAGACGCTGTTTTTCGAGGCCAAGGAAATATTGGGAATCCTGGGATATTTGACACTTTACAAGGAGAATCGGCCACATAATATTGTTATTTTACTTCTCGAGACTTAAAATAGTCTGAGGATAACAATAGAACAAGTTGAAAGCTGTTTTGACCCGTAGAACGAGCTGCAGTCGGGAAAGTTTGTTCAAATGTCACGCTGCGTCACGCGGGTCACTGGGGTGACGCGGCTGTCACACGGATCAAGATTTCATCAAAGTCGGTTTTTTCAACTCTAAACCACTGAACACGCTGATTTACATTTCAGGTGGTCCAAGTCGACCCGAGTGACTCGATGAGTCGAGTCAAGACTTGACTCAAGTCGGCTTCGACTCAGACTTTGAAGTCGGGATTTCCCAAGTCGCGGCAACACTAATCGAGAGAAGTCGATTGTATTTACTCGGCGTGGTTATCCATGTAAACACAAGCACTACTTGATATTGATGGTGAAGAAAACCTTTTCCTATGCTCAACGGATTTAATTCGTCGTTATGGACTCGAGGTGGCGGTTTGAGCCAGAGGCTGTACGCATGGTAGCCGCAGTGCCGATGGCGCTAATTCCTGAGGGTTCTGTGCCGATTACTACCCACCTGCGCTGATTCCTGAGGGGTCTGCACCAATTCCTACCTACTTGTGCCAATTCCTGATACCATAGTGCTAATTCCCACCCATTTCGCACCAGTTCCTACCCACCTGCACTAATTTTTAATGACTTCATTCTCCAAGTCCTACCCATTCGCACCAGTTCCTAACCCATTCACGCCAATTTCTAACCCATTCAGGCCAATTCCTAACCCATTTGCGCCAGTTCCTAACCTATTCACGCCAATTCCTAACCCATTTGCGCCAGTTCCTAACCCATTTGCACCAGTTCCTAACCCATTCATGCCAATTCCTACCTATTTGCGCCAGTTCCCAACCCATACACGCTAGTTCCTAACCCATTCATGCCAGTTCCTTAACCCATTCGCGCCAATTCCAACTGATCTGCGCCAATTCCCTGGAGCACAGCCACGGGAACTAGCGCTAATTCCTTGGATTAGAAAAATAGAAGCAGGGTCCTCGTGTGGGGCCAAACATGCTCAAGAAATATTACCACAATCAATTCGGTACAATTCTGGTTGAAAGCTGATGCGAACCCAATCTTGTCCTTTGCTGTGCTTTACTGCAGATGATTTTTCTAATGTTGGAAGATGGAAAGCCCCGAGAGGAAGCAGGGCGGCTCCCGACTCTCCCTGGCTTGAATACTCTGGCTTCTGGGCTCCATTTTACCAACAACAACCTCAAATCCCCCGTGTGCCAGTCCTGCATCCGAACGAAGAATCAAGGCTTCAGTGCTATCTGTAAGCTCCACCCATTTCGTTTCCGTTTACGACTGGGCTACTTCTCGCTTTTTGTAGTTGGATAACACGGGTTGACCCGACGGGTGTGAGGTACCATGGGTAATGCGGCACCCGTGGGTGACCTGAACGGGTTTGAGGCCCGTGGATTGGTCGGATACTGTATTGACGGGTCCGGGTCTGGGTTGCCTTGTGGATACCCGCAGGTGGACCCGTGCAGAACCCTACAAATCAGTGGCGGCTATCAGACGCTACAGATCTGGGCAGAGAGCTACCGGTGCTAAAGGCACGGCAGAAGCAAGGAACTGATATTGGTGTCTGCGACTCGGAGTAGCTCACAACCCGAGTAGCCCGAGAGATGGCTAGAATCGACTCAGTTATTGTCAGACTAGCGAATTGAGGCGCAGAATTGATATTAAAGAGGTTGTGCCCAAGCGGCATGCCGCTTTTGGCACTTGTGCAAAGTGGCACAGCAGAATTTTTTTCTCAGTTACAGCTAATAACAGTACCAAAGGCGGGAGCAGATTTTTTTCCAATTTGGGATGTTTTCAGATGCTTCCCGGTATCTCAATGAGTTCTTCACTGATTCACATGAAACCTAGCTAGAAATCTCGGGCTAATTCATGCGGAATTAGTGATAGAGAGAAAGTTGTGAAAATATTCCATATTGAGTAACATAGGCTGATGGCCACATTTTGTGGGTTAATCCAGTTTACGAGCATTCAACCACATTCAACTAATACAGAAGTTTATCTGGCAATGCTTCAACGCACTATGATGGACTTGATATGGCCAGAATGTTCAACAGCTCAGTCTATAGTCTTCAGAACAGAACACAACCACAGGTAATCCTCCGTGATCCGGAAATGTCGTCATATTCAAGTCCACCACTGAACTCATCAAAATCTGAGGCTATGACGTTCTTCGGAATGTGTCGAGGTCCCCCTGGACTAAAATCTATACCAATGTGACATGTCTAGCTGTCTACAAACTGGATTGACCTGAAAAATGCGGCCATCAGCCTATGTACCCAATATGGAATATTTTCACAACTTTCTCTCTATCACTAATTCCACATGAATTAGCCCGAAATTTCTAGCTAGGTTTCATGTGAATCGGTAAAGAATTCAATGAGATACCGGGAATTATTCGAAAACATCCCAAAACGGAAAAAAGTCTGCTTGCGCCTTCGGTACTGTTTTTAGCTATAAGATAAGATTGTCGAACTTAAGATCTTTGAACTTAAGTTGAAGGGTACCACCGGCCAGCGTGGCTATCTATGGGATTCACAACACAAAAGCACAACTGAAGTTCTTTGAACACTTAAGACTTGAAAGTGGTCTCGATCACCTACAACTTAGGATGAGCTAATAAAGTATCTGTGTGGGCGGCTGTGAGCTTCTACTTGGCTGGCCCAGGCTTTCCAGTGTGCTCTGGTTTGGTCTACAAGACGTTCGGTAATGCCAATGTCTGTTGTGCTGTGCTGTGCTGTGCCCAAAGCTCTTCAGAGGCGGCCCAGTCCTACTAGTTTGCTGCCCCATTCTGACCCTCAAAATGGGTGGCTGTGCTGGTAGATAGTCACTGGTGGCGGGGGCCAGAACAGAGCAGCAAGCTAGTAGGCTGCACGCATGCTCTTAGCTAAGAAACAAGTCGCAATGTTGGCCGCAAGGAGGCCATCCCATAAACGAGCTCATAATAGCAAAGAAAAAGCAAAAAGAACGGAAATGAAAATATCAGGCATACCTTCAAAAATTAAAGTTATTCAAGGACTCAAGGTTTTCAATGAAGGGAGATAAAAACAGCACAATGATCCCATGCAAGAGTAGTATATCATCAGAAAGAGATAAATGTTTCTATTACAGGCTTGTTTATCCTTGCACCAGCCAACAAGAGGCTCAATCTCTGGATCAGCTAATCACGGCATTCAAAGAGATGCTTTGCAAAGGTATCGATGTTTAAGCACTCTGTGGCGCCGACGGCCATATGATCTCAATCAATTCTGACGGCCAAACACTGGCCCCAGAATCACCGCCTCAACCAGAATGCTGTAAAATGCAGTCATTCTCCCTTGCCGCACTAGTGATCTCCTCAGAAAATGTCGGGGTGCCCTGATTTTTGGGAATTTCATCCTCATGATCAATACCTTGATATTGATACCTTAGACCGATTTTTTGTATGTAATATTGGTCAGGATTTCAATATTTCTTTTCCTTTCATATCAAAGGGAGGGCTCTCAACCCGTTTGGCGGATCGGCGTCGTCATTGATCCATGTCGATAGGGGCTACGCCTCAAGCGTTTCCCTAATCCGTCCATGTGCAGTCGCTTCGCCTGTCCTCTTCATCTCCTCCTCGGTCGCCCCGCCGGATCCGCCTACACCAGCCTCCTCACTCCGCCGAATCCACCCCTATGACAGCTATAGCCTTCGGCATTTGCCGTGCCGCGGTGTTTCTGACTATGCCGCGGCCATCCTGTCCCGACTCACGACCACCGACTCTCCACCCGCCGCGCTCTGGTCGCTCACCGTGCCGTGGCTGTGGTCGGTCTGCCGGACCCGCCCCATTTGCCTCTGCGGTCTGCCGGATCCGCCTGGAACCCGCCCACACAAGCCCTAACGCATGCCACCTACCTCCACACCGCTCCGCCGGAACCGCACCACCTCTGCCTCGTCGCTCCGCCGGATCCCCCTCACCGCCTTGCAATCGCCTCCAAGCCTGCCCACACCATAACCGCCTCGCTCCGCCGGATCCTAGCCGCCTCACCCTTCACGGATACCCCCCGTCCCCAGTTCTGCCCGGCTCCCGCCGCGACACCAGGCCTACCCATGTCCCGCCCATGAAGTAACGCATTTGACGTGAAAGGTTTTTTTGGGGGGAAGGTGCGTTTCCTCTCTCTTATCTGGTCTCCTTTTCCTCCCTTCCTTCAACGCCCTTTCTCTCCAATTCTCCTCGTCTTTATCTTATTCAATCTCCCCTCCAGTTTGTGGCATTCTAACCGCCTTCTCAGTAGTCATATTGCGTGCACGCGCACCCTCACTACGTCTTACGACACACGCAGTTGATGCCTGATCTCGCACCCTCCACGACGCTCCGCACGGGACACGCCCTCCGCTACTGCCGTGCACGTCCTCCGCCGGCCTGCCGTGTGAGCTGTCGGTCGCCACCTTGCTGGAGCCCTGCGGACAATACATCACGACCACGACCAACACTCCCAGCGACTGCCAAGTGCCCCACCGCCGCTGTGACCACGCTCATCGCGGCCGTGCCAATTCACACCGCCGCCACACCCATCTAGGCCGTCGCCGTGCCCATTGAACACAGACGCAAGCACCATTGACCACACGCAGCAATAACGTCAGCATCCCTCATTGCCCACGTCCCCCTTCGCCTACTCGCATATTCCGATCGTCTTCACCTCTATCCAGGCCCCATTCATCACTCCCTTTTGCATACCCTCTTTCACTCGACCGCCCTACTTTACCTGGGCTGGATCCTGTACAGACTACGAGCCTTTCAGTTCAACTAACCATATGCTCTGGAAGACCCTTGGGGTTTCTTCGCCAGCCCACTCAATCTTTCGTTCGACTGCCTTGGTTCGCTTGACTTGGATTCTCTTCCGAATCTCTGCTGCTGCATTGAAATTCAATATTCAATTCACGCTCATCCCTGGTTCGCTTCTCGTACACATCCTCATGCCATGCTGACTTTAAGTAATTAGCACTCTTTCTGCGCCTTTATATTTCCGTTTCCTGAACGTCGATATCATGAAACTATCAACCAGGTGCCTCATCCCTATCCAAACTCGCCCTCCTGTGCGCCACCGCCCTCAGTCCGCAATGCCCTTTTGACCCCACACAGCTCACTCCAACTCTAAGCGGCTATGACCTCCGGTCCCCGCCTCAAGGCGATCAACATCTCAGTAGAAGGCCTTGCTCTTGACATCAACTAGGGTGTTGGTTTGGTGTTGGTTTCAATATCTTGTTTGACTGTTTTAAATTCACCTACCTCGAGCTTCAGTTCGAGCTATTCTTACCCTTCCAAGGCGATTACAATGAATGCTAGCTCTAAGGTAAGTTCGCTCTCGTCTTTGGTATTCATTTTCTCTACTCAGTTGGTCTTGACGTTACCATTGTTACAGTCACTGACTTTATGTCTCTGATGATACTGCGGACTCGGATGCCTTACGTCCATTCCTATTGTATCAACTTTAATGACCTGATATACACAACCGAAATCCAAGGGTTCAGAATCAAGGGGCCGTTCATATGCTTCTTCAAGTTTCATATCCTCCTTGTATCTTGACCCTCGCTTCGGTCCATTCTTGACGGTCGACTTTTCAGATCCATCACGCTTTGATCATCCAACGCAGATCGATATTGTTCAAAGGGGCGGGCTTCGCACACCTGAAGGGCAGGTCAGTTTTGTCTTTTTCCTTCATTGTCGTCATTGGCCTTGCTTGCGTATATTGTGAACTCACCATGCTCTCGAGGCCGTTATTATGCCCGTATTTTTCGGGGTTCGTTCTTGTTTCAAATTACAAATTCCATGACTTTGGCTTTCCATTTCAAATTGTTGACTTGCTCTCAAGCATATTCAACGAACCTCTCGCAAGCCGAAACTATACGAGTATGATCCGAGGGACGTTCGGGTTATCACCTGAAATGGACGTCAATCGGATCTACATGTGCTCAAGGTAAGTCCGCCCGCAAAAGGTTCATTTCCACTACCTTACTGGTTTTCTTGCCATACTGACTCAAAGTGCTCAGAGTTTGCGTCGGCGTGTTCAGACTTCAAGCCTTGAATACCGGAGCTACGATAGTATAGCCCGGCTGGTATCCATTCATCCTTACTGACTGGAGCCCAAAGTCGTTACTATCCTCGATGATGCCTGCACTCAGAATGTCGTCAGCAGACCTCAAAGTAAGTCTTTGAATTTTTTCATACAGTTTATGCGGTCTGACCTTCGACCCACTAGGTCCGTTATAATCTTTTCTGCAGCCTCGATTCGGATGCCTCCGTAGGCCCTTACCATGAATGTAAACTTGGAGGTACATTTCCACCGTTTCGTGCAAACTTCATTGACTCATTTACCTACTTATTCAACAGATGCTGGCCTACAAATCTGAATGGGACGATGCCGTCACCATGCTAGTATACTTACAGGTACGTCCTTTTTTAATCCTCTCACATTCACCTTAGACAGCTCAATCCGTTTCTACATAAAACCATGCCCGTTCCGTTGACTCAGTTTACTTGCATTAGATTCTGCCGGGTTGAATTCAAGTCTTGGCTTGTCCTCAAAGTACAGGTGCGCTGTCGAGGAGTTTGACCAAGACACCGCCAACTTTTTCTCCGCCAATGCCGATCATCGGTCCATGCCTTCCCATTGTTAGCAGATAATATGAATATTATTCAGATAACAACATTAGGGCTTCAACATTACAAGTCCTGGATAATCTTCTGTAACTTGGAATATGAAGGTGAGCCGAACCCCGAGACCTGCATGAGTCGCAACGAGGAAATGAATAGCAACAGTACAAACGAGTAATGCGTACCGGATCCCAACCCGAAGTAGCGTTGAAGCCAGGCGAATTACACCCGGGGTTACTCCCTGCTCCAAGTTGGTCAGAAGCTTAAAACTCAAGTGCGCTCCATACCAGTCGTGAAATCCTTGAACGCATTTCCATGTTGGTAAATCAAGGGATTAAGAAATCCAAGCCCCGGTTTCCCCGCTGCGATGCGCTCGTTGGTGAGCAGCGCAACCACACTCGCAAAGATAGCCGCGCTAAACTGTGGAGTATGGGAGAGATTGAAGACTCGCTGCTCGAAGATAAAGTCCACCATGGAAATCGCGGACAGGTCTGGCACTTGTTACACAGTGCGTCAGTATAATAATGAACAGCTGACGCGAGACTGTGACACACCAGCTCGACCGGAGACGTTGAAAGCGGTGCTGTTCGTGTTGTTGGTCGCCGCGAGATAGGCCGAAACTGCAGTGTCTTGATATCTCGGCCGCGCAAAATGACTCGAGAACCCTCCTCCGCTGGGGGCCGTGGCCGGTTCGTCAGTGAGATAAACTTAAAAATGTAAGTTTACCTCGATTTAGATGGCGTTTCCTCGAGCTCATTCTGGTTAGCGTCGAATTCGGTCCCTCCGACCGCGGTTACGCTTGCGGCGATGATCAACCCCAACTCTGACTATGAACATGCGACGAGTGACTCACAACGGACACGTAGCGGGAAACGGTGGATCGAACGGCATGCATGAGGGAAGGGCGGGTATACCCCCAGCTCCGAAGATATCGGTCTGCACGATCAGCGAGACGCCACGAGCCGCCAGTTGCGCATACGCATTACAAAGGGAGCTGTGCATCGACTTGAGAAGTGACTAACTAAGACCCATATGAGAATAGCACACACATTGCCATTTGTTGGGAGAAACCCCCGCCTCCGAACACAAAGCTTTCAACTCCGACCAACGCGGTATTGAGTAAGGTCTGAGGCGGCTGTTCCAAGGAGAGGAGATAATTCGCTTGATCCAACATCTCGGTTATGAGGTCATTCGGAAGTGTTCCCGTTGAAATGAATGTAACTGGGACGCCGGTTGCGAGTGCAATTGCGTATTGAATATTGGAATTCTGGAAAGCGGCTCGCGTAAAAGGGACAAAGTCGGAAAGAGGTGCTACCCACACCGTCTTGTCCAGCGCCGCCGGGAAGCTGATTGTTGATTCCTTGATCCACCGAGAGAAAATTAAATGTTGTATTGGGATTGATGTCAGGGCGGTAGATTTCCAGGAAAGTCTGGCGAACTATCGTTAGTGTAGTCCTGATGCTATCGAGAGACAAGAATGTATACTCTGAGGTCGCGCTTGTTTGAAAAATCGTTCTGGAAACCAGATACTCCAAAGACATTTGCGGCCGGTTTTGCTGGGGTGGACGGAATTTCGTAAAGTTCTTGGAGACACGCAGGATTCCAGTTTGACAGCCCTTGGCAATCTGCGGACAGATACACCGTCGGTGGGTGTGCACTGGTCACCGAAGATATATTGTTGATCCTCGGGGGTGCAGCCAGGCTGTTGGAATCCGGAAAACTGGCGAGTCTCAATTTGGAGATAATATAACTGATTATCAAGGACGAACCTTATGGTTGGATGAATCCAATGAATGCTGTTCTGGAGGGCACTAGGAATCGAGTACGAGAGTGTTCGTATAACAGTCTGGTTCGTCGCCGCAATTTGAAATGTCGAAAAGTCGGCGGCCAGGAGGGTGTTGGCTTGAGCGACGGTCATGTTGACCTTTACCCAGTCGCCCGCGGAAGTGAGGGGCGATGCCATGAGATTACTAGCTGCAAGCCAAGTATTCACCCGATCTAGGGTCTCGGCCGACGGAACAACGTAGTCGTCAACCTGAAGTGTTCAGTAAGCCGCTTCACCCTTCTTATTAAGACAGAATTTATTACCTCTGCCTGCGTCAGGTATTGACCATAACGGGGACCTCCTGGCGTGCTGATATCATAGACAGCATCCTGTAGACCTTGGATATTGCTCTGTGCTAGAGCCAGTCGCAAGGTGAGAACTTCGTCCGCCGGGGGTGATCCAATGAGGGAGAAGCCTGGCGGTGCGTTGTCTCGCCTTCCCAAAATGACAAACTTGGAGTGAACGCCCGCAAAAGGAGCGAAAACTAGGGCCCGGGTGAGATGTTTCAACATGGTAGGAGATAAATCGCGCAGTCGAAGTACTCTTTAATCTCATTCGATGCCCCACACGGGCTTCCATGGCCGGTTCTATCCATTGGAGCCAATAACATACATCTGTGATCGAGATTGTCACAAAAGCGAAAGAACCGCTGTGAAGGTTGCAGGTATAGTATGAGGCCGCGTAAGAGGTGAGCGGCCCTCACCTGCCAAATCAGACCATAAACCCGAGATGCCGGGAGATTCCCGCCCATGACCCAAAGGTATTGACCCGTCCCACCTTTCGCTTCGACTGAATAAAGCAACGGTTGCGTCGGGACTCGGGATTCTCCCGGTTGTCCTGCGGGACGCTTAAGGGCTCAAAAGCCAATTCACATCTTTTCAAGTTCAGGAACCGGCAAGAACCCGAATACATGCGGTGAACGAATACCGTACTATGCGCGTGGCGGAGGGGTTTAAAAGGCCGCTGACGTAGAGCGAGAGGCAGCCTAAGGCTTTTTCAAATCTAGAATGCCAAACTTCTCCCTGGTGCTCCTTCTTGGATTCTTTCTCAATTCTGCGTCTGCCGGCCGATCTCTGAAAGCGACTGTGCGCAAGCCAGCTACGCAGACATTCTTCCCCGGCAATTCGTTCCAGGTAGGTAATAAAACGCATCCTAGACGTCCTTCCCCAAATAACGCTCAGTTTGTAGACCTTTGAGGGTGGACTCGACCATCCATTATCCGGCCGTGATGGAAGTTTGGCAGATGCTGCCTCCGCGTTTGTTCAGACCCAACTCCAGGTCGATAGCAGCACAATGAAATACAAGTCTGGATACTCTTCCGACATCGCGCAACATGCATACATCAAACAGCAGCATGTGAATACCGAAGGATGAGCCGTTCCCCGTCCGAGCTCATTGTGATGTAATTTTCACAGGAAAACATCCCTTTCGCGAACGCAGTGGCGAACGTGGCGTTCAAAGATGGCAAAGTCGTCTCATTCGGATATTCATTTGTGAAACCCTGTGAGTATTCGCCCAAAGGCTCTGCACCAACGCTAAGCGCCTGTTCAGCATCATTAGCCTCGTCCAGTCCCACAGTTTCGGTAGATGCGGCAATCTCTGCCGCCGAGGCAGCGTTGGACGGGAAGCACAACAATATTCCGACGACTCTGGAGTATCTGGTTAACGCTGACAATACGGCGTCCCTCGTTTACGTTGTGCAAGTTCAAAATCCGGCGCAGGACACTTGGTACGAAGCCTTTGTGGATGCGCATTCGGGCAAGTTCATTTCGGCCATCGACTTTGTTTCAAACGCTGCGGTACGAGGGCATTTTCACGTTGAGAGATTCCTCTAATCATGTGCTACCTAGTATCGCGTCCTTCCTATTTTCAAACAGGATCTCACCGAGGGCTTCGAGCTCCTTGTGAACCCACAAGACCCGGTTTCGTCGCCTCTCGGGTGGCATAACGACGGCATCACCACAAGCAACGACACGTCGTAAGTCGATGATGTTGTATAATATGATTCCTATGCTGACGACTTCGAAGCGGGAACAATGCGATGGTATATCTCGACCAAAACACAACCGATACCACGCCTCAATCCGCTCCTGGGATCTTCAACTACACACAAGATCCCACCCTCTCCCCTGGCGCTGGGATGAACTCAGACGCCGCACGCACGAATGTCTTCTACATTATCAACACGGTTCACGATGTGTGGTACAGGTATGGCTTCACCGAGGCTGCGTTCAACTTCCAGCAAACGAATGTCCAGACCGGCGGGGTTGGCGGCGACCGTGTTCTCGCTTCTGTTCAGAATTCTGAAGGTTCGCAGCTTCTTTATAGACCAAGTGAACGAAACAAAAGCTCCATCTTTTCAGGCATCAACAACGCCAATTTTGCGACCCCGCCGGAGTAGATCTCGTTTCCCTAACAAACTCTACCCTCGTGCTAATGCACTTGTGTGCAGTGGCCAATCAGGCCAGATGAACCTTTATTTGTGGAATGCAGCAAATGTAAGTGCTCTTGCCTCTTGGTGTTATCAGTTCGGGCTGATTCTTCTCTCGTAGCCTGAGCGCGATGGAGCGCTGGAGAACGATATCGTCACCCACGAAAATACACATGGGATCACCAATCGTATGACTGGAGGGGGGACCGGTAGATGCCTCCAGATTGTCGAATCGGGAGGTCTCAGTGAGGGATGGAGTGATGCCATGGCCGAGTAAGCCAAATATTCTCTCCGTTAACCGATTAGTTCACATATTTATCCCAGTTGGATGGAACAGGTCGGACCTACGATTGTTGATTTCTTCGCCCTAGGCGGGTATGTTAATCTGGTTCCCATTCGGCACCACCCGTACTCGACCAATTCGTGAGTTCTGCCACTATGAATCTTGTGCTGTCCTTGATTGACGCTTTCCCGAAGTACCACCAACCCACTCACCTATTCGTCACTCATGACGCTTTTCGAAGTTCACGGTGCGTTCACTGACTTCAATTATATCATTATTTTCACTCTGAAACTGCCCTCGTTGTAGACTCTGGAGAGGTTTGCCATTCAGCTGCTGGAATCCATTCTCTATAATGGGTTTCAGGTTTGGGCCAACATGCTTCACAACGTGCACGCCGCCCTTGTCGACGCCCATGGATTCTTGGAGACCGCGCGTACGGACCCCACCGGCTCCGAAGGCAACGTTGTATGGCTCCATCTCTTCATCGACGCATTGGCGCTGCAGCCCTGTCAACCCGATTGTGAGTCAAATCCTTGAACTCCCCACCAAGCGTTCAGTGAATAACCGCAATCCCGTAGTCCTCCAAGCGCGCGATGCATGGATCCAAGCCGACCAAAACAGGTACGCGGGGGCCAACAAATGTCTGCTTTGGAAGACATTTGCAAGTCGGGGAATGGGTTTCCACGCGTTTGATTATACTGACGACTTCAGCGTCCCTGCTGGATGTTGAACACTCTTCTTTACTTTTTTATAAATACAACAAGACATGCCGCTCTCTGACATACCTACTGCACTTTTCCATTCAAATTGACAGGGGGTGTGATGCATGACCAGAATTACCTATTCGACATTTCGACACCGGCCCAAATTTTACGTGACACCAAAATTTCGACAGTCTCGCAGAAATTTGACTTTTTTCGCCACCGGGGGAGGGGGTGGGGGAGAGTTGTGACGGCTTGGAGGCTCGACAGATGACTCCGTGACGCGTGATATCGACCAATATTCAACGTCGACAGAGGGGTCCGTGACACGTGAATGTCGAATTGAATGGAACACCCCAGGAATGAAAAATAGCCTTTGATGCACAGAACTGCTTGTGACCCCAACCAAAATCATCCACCTCTCCGAGTAAATAGACACTGGATAGAATAACACCCGGATTGCTTCCTATGCGTAACATCCACAGTTTTGCGTTTCTTTTTTCGTCTATTGTAGATCAGTACCGGAATTGTGCCTGCCATCCATGCATTTTGATCCGTGCAAAATAGTTCGAGAGTTGTTCAACCTGTCTCATTCTGCCGGTGGGAGTGAAGCGGAAGGGTTGATTTGCGAATGAGGCGAGAGTGAACAGAGCCGTTGTAATCACCTGCATAAGTTGTAAGGGACCTCGTGCCCAGCTACCGAAAGGATGAGACGGATATGACATGAGCTTGAGCTCTCAAGAGTACCAAAGCATATTCTTTCCGATCTCAATATCCCTAGCCAATTGACCAACGAATACAGCATGTCAAAGAGCATTAAACCAATAAACTAACATCCACGCGTCGTCGATCCGGATCCTGCGACTAAACGGCATTCGATTATACAAGAAAGATAAATTTTAGATATAAAACGGCTAACCGTGCCCTGTTTGTTTCTCTTGTCTTCTGCTTCTCTCTTTGTGCCTTTGGTATTATTAGCGAATATCTGCTGCAGTGTACCATAAAGTAGTTTGTTGAATCCTACAAACTGCAGCCCCATAGCTTGCACTTTGAAGACACCGTCGGGGTATAATTCCTGGATCAGGGGTCGATGATTGGGGGTCTGGGGAGAACCTAATACTATATGTGACTAGTTACTCGGCCACCTAAGCATTTAGCGTCAATTCATGGAAGTAGAAAACATCCCACCATCCTCAGAAGGTATGTCGTACACCTCTGACATCCTGCGATCAGTTTAAATCAAGTTTCCTGAATTTACATGATGATTTGAGGGTACAGTGAATTTTCTTTAGGCGCCATATCAATAATGGCAATTGATGGCTTAGTCGGCCACCCGCCGAAATGTACGATTGCCGCCCAGTATTGGATCTCCAACGCGTCTCAAATTGGATAGAGGTCATAAAGAAAGGATTTGATTAGACCAGTGACTGTCTGTCTATGAAGGCAAGCCTGTCGATAGACAGACCAGTCGATCTGAGTTTGAATCACCAATACAAAAATCTTACCAAAAAAGGCTATTGCGGACCGGGTTCCGAGCGGGGTGACGTCAGACACAAAGAACAACAAGCACCACGGATTCTCTTCTAGCGCACTCAAAACTCAAGCATTCACGTTCAAAAAAAGCTACGTATACTCTAGGAAACGAGGCGATGACACTCCAGGAAGGAATCCCGAAATTTTATCGAGAAACAAGCGAGTTGCCCAATAGCCTTTTTTGGTAATAATTTTGATCCGCTAATTAAAACCCAGATCGACCAGCCTGTCTATCGACAGGCTTGCCTTCATAGACAGGCTGGATTCGAGCCTAGGATCTGATACACATTGGTGGTATGTGGAACATACAGGGGAGACATAAAACTTTGCTTCCAGCAGGCTGTCTGATGCCGAAAACCAGCACTCTTAGCTAACCGGGTGTTCCACAACAGAAAAAGCACAAGCTGGTCCAAAAATCGAGTGGGAATGGGTTTAAAGAAAGGAAATGAATATAAATGGGCCACCATATGAATCCCCAGTGCCCACCATTCCCACAAAAAAATCCGGAACTCCTGGACATCAAATTCAGCCGATTTCTTCTCGTGTGCAGTAATCCGAGAAAACTTCAGCACCCAAAATGATAACATGCCATGGAAGTTGTGGCCTACCCAATGTAGAAAGCCCTTGTCAAGATCCAGACTCATGCTGTCAAGGGGTCTTATGATATGAGGGTGGCCGAACTTCACCCCTCAGAATCAAAGTCCGTTTTTCTTGGACGCCTAGTGCATGTAGATCTTAATTATTCACGTCAA
Organism: Mycena venus; assembly: GCA_014462655.1. Taxonomy (NCBI): domain Eukaryota; kingdom Fungi; phylum Basidiomycota; class Agaricomycetes; order Agaricales; family Mycenaceae; genus Glaucomycena; species Glaucomycena venus. The sequence goes on along the minus strand of JACAZI010000005.1, from coordinate 1,471,066 downwards.
AATTATGTCCAGACCTCATGCCCTGCAGGATAGCTACAGAATGAGCCCCCAAAGTCCCGGATTGACGAAGATTTCGCGAAGAACGGGCGGAGCGAAGTGGTGGCGGCTGAATCATGTCAACATTGTCAAGGAAATGATGTTCACACGCCCTGGAACGGTGATCAAAACGCCATAACTTTTGATCAACACATCACATTCTCTCAAAATTTGATCTGAACCAGCCTCATAGGTCGTACTCCACCCCCCAATATCAAACTCATCGGTATTCGAGTCCCCCGGTCTGTATTCTCCAAGTGGCCGACTAACTGGGGGTGGCCGACTAACCCCTCGCCAATAGTAGGGTTGTTCACAGTTGCCCATTTTCCACCCATTTTCTGACTTTTTTGCCATTCTCTTTGTTTTTTGTTTCCTTTTTTCAATTAGAAGTGCAAAAAAGGTAGAAAACCAAGAGAAATGAGGTCATACATGCAGTTTGGGGGGAAATGAAGAAAAAAGGCCGCGAAAAGGGGGCGTGAAAAGGGGCAACTGTGAACACCCTGGTTTGGGGCTCGCTTTTTCCGCCCTTTTGTTCACCCTTTTTGCCTCCCTCTCTCTATATATGGGAAGGCCGAGGCATTTCGGTTGGCCCGAGATGCCTAATTTAGGCGCAAAACGAAATGTAAGATCTCGAGTTACATTTCGTAACTAACTTCGAGCAGGCCGAAATTTGGCTAATCTCCATGTGACAAGATATCTGTCAAAAGTCTGATGTGGGCTACCGATGATGTTCCCGATACAGAAACCTTTTCTTTCTGGGAGGTATAAACCGTTCCCAAAGTCGGAAGGTTTCGGGAAATCATCGGGAGCCTCGAAATATCGCTTTTTCCGGAGTGAATGCGTCATCAGGGCGGGTGATGCTGCCAGATTTGTCCCTCGCAGTGTATATAATCAAGAGACCAATTCTGCACTGGCTCGTTGCTACTCCCACTGCTACAATTCGAAGCTACTCTCGGTCGCAGTTTGTTCAAATGCAGCTCTTCGGAATCGTACTTTGTGTGCTTCTCGCGGTCAACGTCAATGCATCTCCGGTTTCTCATAGCACCAGTCATCTCTTTGAAAAGAGAGGTGCGGTGTTGACTGGCCAGTTCTCGTCTGAGTCCGAGGTGAGATTAACGGGTGTTCATATTTATTTTGAACTGATCTCTTTCTCTAGATTAACGGGTAAGTGTCTTTCCTACATCCTATCCTCTGTTGTTCCAAAACTTGCACAGGCGATTCGTCCTCGAGAATAATCTTTGGGGCCAATCAGCTGCAACCAGTGGTCAGTTCACTCACACTCCATTCATCCACGGGATTATCGGGATTTATCGGTCGACACTACCCAGGTTCTCAGAGCTCTCAGGTTACAGCGACGAATGGCAACGCCGTTACCTGGCACACGACCTACACTTGGGCTGGAGGTCTCTTTCTCTGCGCTCCCTTCAGAATGATACAAGATTATTGAACTCGCATAATACCAGGTTCCACTAGCGTTAAGAGCTGTGCGTTTGTCTCCCGGCTTTGCATCAGCGATCCAACTCTGATACTCTATCGTTTATTTCTTCGCAACCAACGCAGATGCGAATTTAGACTTGAAAGTGGGTCCCGGGCATACGCTCGGAAGCATCACCTCGATCCCTACCGCCTGGTCATGGTCGTATACTTCCGCCTCATCCGGGCTCGTCGCAGACGTTTCGTATGATTTGTGGCTTTCGGCGACGGCGGGAACGACCGGCGCGTCTGCGAGCTCGACGTATGAAGTGTGCGTACCGTTGGATTTAAGATTATCATATACTGACGCGGAAATATAGAATGGTGTGGCTGAGTGCGCGTGGAGGGTATGCCTCAGTGTATCCTCGCAATGAGTCTAACCGACTCACTCCGTAGAGCTACTCCCGCTGGATCTCCGATCGGGACCGTTAGGTACGCAGACTAAATGAGGGGCCTGGCTAAATTTGACCACCATCAACGGCGTCAACTGGCGCCTCTATAAAGGCACCGTGCAAACTTGGACCATCTTCTCCTTCGTCGCACCCTCTGAGATCACCAACTACAACTCGGATCTCAAGCCCTTTTTTGGTGTGTTCCCTTGTTTCCCTGTCTTTGGATCGGAAATTCTGATCGTTGTGCAGCCTACTTGACGCAAAATCAAGGCGTTCCTTCCTCGCAGTTCCTCGTCCAGGCGCAGGCTGGGACCGAGCCTTTCGTCGGTGAGTTATTGTTCAGTCTCGTGTAGCTTTCCGGGCAATGAGAGGACTGATATTCCTCACATGATACGCAGGCAGCGCTACGCTCTCGACGTCGTCGTACTCGATGTCTATCAACGCTTAGGCTTGCCGGTAGAGATGTTTACACGAGCGGAGAACGTGTCCGTTTTTACCAACCTCATCCTCGGATTGATTATCATTGCACTGAAAAACCATACGAAGTTGACAACTCAATTCAAAGCTATTCATCGCAGTTTCAGAGTGTCGCTTGGTGCTTTTTCCTAGGAGTATAATTCAAGAAAAGGGCGCCCCTTTCAACTCCCTTATTTAACCCAAAAAATCCTGAATCGTTTGGTAGTTCTGCGGCGCCCAGTGCCACCCAATCGACGCCAATTGACGCGGTCTCCCAACGCTGTTTCTCATCGCACCTCGCAACGACGCAGAGTTTTTTTAAAACACGGTATCAGACTGCTATAGTTTTCTTTCTCACCTGCTTTTCATTTCTGAATTTAAGAAGAAAAAGAAATTGCTAGAGCCACCGGCCCATTCTGAACCTCAGGAATGGCAGGGCAAAAGACAGTATACACGCTCTTTTGGAGGGAACCACGGCCTGCACCGGCCCGATCTCGGGCAAGCAGGTACATACGAACCCCCCCCATTCCACTCTCCAAATTTGATCCCATTCCGCCCAAGATTCTCCCAGTGCCATTCCGTTTACGGCCAGACCCTGTGGTTTTTTTGTACACAACCATCCGTTTTCTACCACAAAATGGAACGGCAAACGGATAGGAAGATTAAGACCATGAACTTAGTGGGTGTGTGATACTTGGAAATCCCAGAGACAACACATCATAGACAACTCGTAGAAGACATCTGCAGTTTGACATAGCACCAAGGAATCAGCACGAGAACGCAACGAAGGCCATGTTCAGGGAGACGAATACGGCGCAGATGGGCGATATCCCATTAATGCAGCAATAGAGATTGCAGGCCGGCAAAGTGACAGAGACATGCAGGATCAAATGCTACGAATCAACTTGATTTTAGGTCGAGTCGCGACTTCAAAATGTCAAGAAGAGGTGAGGCAAAGGGTCTAGATGGATCTGCTGCATGGTTGAGGAATTCGAGTTGATATGTTCCAAGAGACGAACTAGTATCAGGAAAATAGCTTAGTCCTTGAAGACGTTGTCAATTGATGTTCACTGACGACAGGCAACTGCGGGATAAAGACACATGAGAAGGGTGAAACTAAAGAGATCCCAGAGTATCTGGCGAGCTCGGAGATACAGTCTACGGTGATACTCGTTATTCCGAGTTAGAAGACGATGGACCGCTTCATGATCACTCGCCACTGAGATCAACTCCGGTAAAGTACGGCTTTGAATTCAGAACCTAGAAAATAACGGATGATCCCCGCGAGAAACACAATCGTAGAATGAGCTTCGGAGAGAAGAAAAACAACCATCGACCATGGCCAAAACTCAAGTCACAATCCAGAAGAGTTTGAGAGTCAAGGACCTAGCCAGAGAGCATCATTGCTGCAACAAATCCAAGAAAAGGAAAAGAGCCAGTTAATTCAGAGAAAAAGTGAAGGGGGCTGCGTCCCAAGCAGACTGAAAAACGGAGCGATGAGGTGAAGGACAAGAGCAGAATGACGGCATCACACTTGCCAAATTCGGCTTGACTCCGCCCACCCGCTCTCGAATCCCGAGTCTTTTTGGTTTGCCTTTAAGTTATTTATGGGTCCATTTCACCACCCCTGGAGCAACAACGAGCTCAAATTACTACGGCTTCCACATCAATACGCCTGCGTGCTCTGTACGCCTTCCTCCTCCATGAGGACTCGGACGTCTATTCTAGTCCACAGGCCACGCACTCTCCGAGCTCTGAATAAATATAAATGTAGGCACCCATCTGTGGCTTTGCCATGGCGCCCGCACACAGTGGATTCTAAGTTTGCCTGCACCGGTGGATTCCGAGCCATCGGCACTTCGGGATTCGCCCGCACAGGGCGGATTCCGAGACCGTGGGACTCTTAGAGCAAGCTAGGATTCGTGATTGAACATGTCCAATAAACACAAATCAATTGCACATCGCGACATTGTCCAATGTGGATGTTTAACCCATCAATCAAACACAGGGAGGGACTTCTGACCAAACATGTTCAACCCACCAAGATTGAACATGGTCTTATCCCCCAATTGAACACCGCTGACTGAATATGTTAAATCTTCCGGCTGACACTGGTTGAGCATTTTAAGTTTTTCAGTGAAAAAACTAGTGAAAAATGTTTTGAATTTTATAGCAATTTTTCAGTGAAAAACCAAGTAAAAAAACTTGAAACTTCTTTATGACTTTTTTGAACTGCAAAACTTTTTCAGTACTTTTTCAGAAATTTTTCACAAGATTCAAAAAGGTCACAAAAATGTTTCAAGTTTTTCACCTACTTTTTTGGTGAAAAATTGCTATAAAACTCAAAACATTTTTCACTAAAATTTTCAGTACAAAATTTGAAATGTTCAATCAGTGTGAGCATGTCCAAATGAACATTTCAATCACAAATGTTGATTCAGCCTGATCGCGCACACTCCACCTGCGCATGCACACTACAGGGGTTGTCTCAGTCTCGCTCTTGCCCCTCATCCATGGCTGCCCCAACCCAACGCCTATACACATCTGAATATTTGTCGTATTTGATGAACGTGAGCTAACAATAGTTTCCAGGGAAGGCAAGACAAAGGATGAATTGAGCAAAATCATCCGAGACCAAATTTCCAAATGGCCCGAGCGCACCTTCAATCCATCCAAGATTAAGGAGGAGTTGAAAGCAGACATTCTATCCAACGGATTTATGTTAACCGTTGAAGCTACCTCTTCCGGAGGGCGAACTGCGTTCCAAAAACGATTATGGGCCCCGAGTTAATTTCCCGATAGATGTTCGAGGTTCGGGGGAAGCACAAGAAAGCAATGGAGACAAGTATTTCCCTTCTCCGAGCACTCCCGCGCCCCCCCCCCCCAGCTTCGGTCACTTGAGTTACTTGTCGAGGATTTGAGAGAAAACCCTCCAAACAAATTTATTCAAGATCTCGCTGTTCAGTCCGAGGGCGATTTGGACACGGGAGACCGTCATCTCTAGATGGTCTGTTTATCACATTTACTGAACGGGTTGAACTCACATCCTACAGGTCCAGTGACGCTTTCGATTAATGATCCAGTGGAGGCGGGATGGAAGCGTTATTTTGTCAAGATCTTCCTGGTACCGTTTTAGGTTCCAGGTCTCACTTCCGTAAATACCTTCCTTCGACCATGGCCTCGACCGTGGATTACTTACATCAGCACTGCCTCGCGGTAACTGCCGTTGGCTGAAAAATCGTTAAATGCCCTCCTCAGATCACCGCCAAAATCATGGCTTACCAATAATCCGTGCTACCCCGATTGATACCTCCGTAATGTTCCGTGATGCGCTCTCGGCGTTTGCCGTTCCACGGTACTCCTGCGTAAATGCTACTCTTTTTTCATGTTTAAATTGTACCAGCAATTTTCCAGCTTTAGCTTCTATTTCAATTTAACAGCACTATTGTCAACGGAAATTTGTCACCAGCATCTGATGAACCATGAGAGCACGCCGTGGAAGTTGGAGGAACGCAGACATTTGGGGGTCAGAATCAATGGTTTAATGCACATTCTCACTTTCTTTGTTAACACTTCATGCTGTACATGTGCACATGGATGAAAAAAAAAAGCTTATGCTCTTCACACCCTCTCATTAAATTGCTCTGAAATTACACCAGGTGTTTTGGCGAAGTAATCCCGACACAAACCGCTGAACAAATGATCACTATTCAACTTCCCCTAGACAGCAAAAAAAGAAACTCTCTATCTTAACCTTCCCCAACTTGAAGGCAAGAATTGTGCGGCTTTCCTCCCCACAAGTTGAAGGCATAAAAAGCAAGAGTTGCTGGAGGCCACACAACCCTTCCAGATAAAAATGAATCAAATAAAAACAGGGATGTGGCCAAGGGCCGAACAAAGGATAGAGAGCGGCCGGACTCGAGGCCACGCACCTTTTCTTGAAGAAAATGAATCAGCTGAAAACCTGAGTGTGGCCGGAGGCCGCGGGACACTGAACAAGCGACCACCATCCGGGCTTCCTTTCACAAAGCGAAAGCAATATGAAGAAGAACTGCCCAAGGCACAGTGCACAATGAGGGTTGGGCTGGAGCTCATAGGTCAGACTGCAGTAGCTACTATGGAAGTCCTGGTGCCAGATCAGTATTCAGACTCAACTTACTATGAATCAATTATGAACCGATTATGGACACAGATACAACATGGATCTGGGTAACATTTAACTAAGTTGGGAGATACAGGTACGGCTCGGTGTCAACGGTACCAGGGATGCCTGGAGGGCGTTGAGAATCTGGTACTGAGAACCTCGACATCAGACTTGTGACACATATTTTGTGAGCTTGTACAAGCCGAAACAAGCCCAAAAAAGGTCTAAAAAGGTCCGGAAAGCCGGCAAGGTCACAAGCTCACACAGCCTGCAAATGCCACGACCTTGGCTTCATGGCGTTTGAACGGCGTGGGATGGACATTTGCCATGGCATTTGCCATGGCGTTGCACAGACATTTGCCATTTTCTTTGTTCTCTTTGTCAGTGTGGGAATTTGGTACACCTAGTGCAGCCTGATACCAGCGATCATCCGGTCATCATTTCAACCTTGTGATTCTCAACTTCGTCTCAACATTTTTTTTCTACTCCCTCCCAATTCCCTTCAAAATTTATCCAGACTCCTGAGAGTTGGTTCTAACGTGGCAGCCATATTTTCTCCGGCTGCCCAGAACATTGTGGAGGGGATGGATTCTGAGCGGGTGCCCAAGGCTCAAGCGTAGTATGGGGCACGGGTACGGGTACGGGTACTTTGAGAAAGTACCGTACCCCGACCCGCTAAACCCGTACCCCCAACGGGTAAGGGTACAGACCCGTACCCTTGAACCCACGGGTTGGATGTGATAAACCCTCGGGTATAAACCGCACGAGTCCAGACCCGCGGTGTTACAAAATTGAGTGTAAACGAAGCGCATAGTGAACTGTGTGACTAGTTCACGTCACAGTAAGTAAGAACCCAAAAAGGAAATGATCTGATGACGAATAGGCCACGGACGTAGTCGCACAGTGAGGGGAGAACAAATTAAAATTAATTGATTTGATTTACTGTGATTACAATCCATTTTAATGCACACCCGATTCGGCCCAGTGATAAGGATCAAATCGAGCCGTGAATGGCGGAACTTCTATAAGTGGTAAGGATCGAATCGAGTGTCATAATGAAAGGGCTTGTCAAACGGCAAAGAAATTCAAGGATTGACGGGGTTAATCTGATCAGTTCGAGATACTGAACGATCGAGGCTTGAAGGAAGGTTTGAATTCAAATAGTGACAGTTAACCGGCATTACGGCTATATCTCACTCTTCACGAGCTTTCTTTACCTGCCGTGCACCACCACTTTGATCTTCAGCCTTACGTTTCTGTTTGCCCTTCCAGTGCTGAATACCCATCAACTCCTCAATTGCCCCAATGACATCCTGATCTCGCACGAGGTCCTGGCTCCAGCTGCCGAAACACAAGAACTTGCAGATGGAATTGCCAGTGAGATGATTGCGGGTGAACGAGAGGAGATGGCGACCACGGGAGAAGACATGTTCAACTGCTGTTGACGTTGCTGGAGATCCACATTAGCAATGAATGGATGATAGGAAAAGTACTCAAGAGGAACACTGCGGTAATCAAGCGCCATCCGTGCCAGCTCCGGCCAAATATGACGCTGTTCCCACCACCACTTCAGTGGTTCCGTGACGCCAGGCTCAAGCAGCTCACTTAGGTACTGTTCCAGATGGTTCCTCTCCAATGGGGTAGAAGGGAGATCGATAAAGAAGGCCAAACCAGTCTGAGGCCGATGTGTCTGCAGCACTGGAGGGCATACTCGCCTGCACTCATTGTTTGTAAGCAATTGACATGACACCAAAAATGAGACTCACGGTATCACTATCGGCGATTTCAACTTCATCAACTCCACCCCCAGCCGCCAAGTACGTTTCGTATTCCTCCGATACAGATTCTTTGCTGTCGTGATCCATGTCTCATCCCACTTGCGGGATTTGAAGTATTGCAGCTTCAGGCTAGGATGAAGAACTAGATACGAGCACGTTAAAAAGGTAAGTAAGTCGAAGTGAAAATACGTACCCATGGCAATGTGATAGACATTGGACATCTGTTGCTTAGTAGTACTTGTTCATTGTCGCATTTGCCAGCCCCAGTGCCTTCCTGATTGAGGGGTGGACAATGCATTTGGTGCGAGCAGAAGGCTGAGTTGAAACAATAGTTGTCATAATGAGATCATCAACTTTATCCATGGTGGTAATTACGTTCACGATGGTGCTTTTGTTGTCTGAGGAGAATAGAAGCATTGCCTTCTTGAAGATCTGTCAAACTTGGTGTGAGTACAACATTCAACATCAAAAGAAGCACATACCTCAAGCATGTGAACCATATCCTCGACAATTACCCAGTCGTCGTCTGACAGCTCATACTTGGGGGACGGCAGATTACAATCAGCAGTGAAAGCATTGAAAACCTCCTTGTACTGCACTGCGACAACAAGCATACTGTATGTTGAGTTCCAGCGTGTGCACACGTCCGCGTGGTAAGAGTCGAACAGCCATATTCTTGGTTGTGGAAGCTGTGCGCCAGGCAGGGAGCGCCTTTGTGGTGGAGTGAACCAGTGCAAATGAGAAGTTAGGAATCTGGTCAGGGATGAGTTAAAGCTGAAGGCAGGAGTCAAGACGTACCCGAGAAACCTAGGGCATGGAGGGCGGTCAGCCGACTGGCCAGATAAAAAAAAAAATGACCTTTCATTTTTTGGCCAAGAAGAGCTTTCATTGCCTCCAAGTAGGCTGAAAATACACTCTGCACCCATATAACAAGTATTTAACCTCAATTGACGCAGTTCAGGGCTTGGATTATGCACCTGTCCCATTGAGGAAGGATCGGCCATCATGTTGGTCGTGCTTGGCAGCATCATCGTCCATAAAAGTTGGTATCAGAGGTGAGGATGCATACAACTTATATGACAGTCTGAGCATTTAAAATACTTGTTTGAAAGGGTTAAGAGGTGTCTGAACTGCAAACAGTCAACATTATAGCGGGAACAACGGGTCCCGATCAATTATTTCGTTATTTAGACGTCACGTGGTAGGGTGGTTCCCAGAAAGAGTCGATAATGATAAAAACGGCATAAGGTATTTTTTTATGTTTTCCGTACCCCCTTGGCTGTAGTGTGAGGTGCCGTCGGGAGCAAAGAGCGCGTGCTCGGGCTCAGAGACCAGCGAGGAGTGGGTGACTGGTGAGTTGATGTTGACCGCACAAGACAAGGCCAAGTGTTGATGCTTGTTGCACAGTGCCTTGAGGTAGACATCATGCCCATAATGGTCGGGCAACCCTGCCGCCAGTGATGCGGAAGCTAGTATAACATTTGTAGCGCACTTTGCAGCAGATTGTGACCTTCACTAAACAACTGAAATTCAAAGAAAGAGATTGTTTCAACTACACTAAAGATGCCTGGAAAAGATTGAGAAAGTGATCACCAGGATAGCATTCCATCACATGACCTTCAATCAAACTGGATACCAGGTTCCAGTCACCAGATCAAAACAACAAATTGTTTTAACTCAACACAACATTGAGATTAAGGCTGAAACTAATCTGTTCAAGCTTAAATGTGTTTAAACTACCTATTAGTATATTGATTCTAGGCAAAATCAAATATAAAAGTGAAATACCACAGTTAAATACCATGGTATTTGATACCACGGGTTTTATGTAAATACCATGGTTAATTACCGTGAAACCCGTACCCATAGGCAAACGGGTATGGTATGACGGGTCACGGGTACGGTGTGATAGCGTGACACCCACGGTAACACCTGTGCCTAACACTATCTCCAGCAGCTCAATGGCACCTAATTCTTGCTTGGTCGACACGTCGACTAGCTCACATTGGGCTTGGGAACCCCGATTATGTCGGGGTTCATTGCATGAGCACACTTGATGTGAAGGTGGAATAGACACTCAGGAAACTTGGCCAGAGAAGCAAGACAAATATGCAAGGATATAACAGATTCAAGAATAACTTTAAAAAATTTAAATCAGTTTTGCAAGATTATGTATAGTGGCTTTCATTGAAATGGCATAACATTGACTTCTCTGCAGCCAGAAATTTCTTTTCACATCATAGGGGAGGTGGACTGCAGTGAAAACAGACCACTGGTGCAATATGCATACTGGATTGCAACAAAGAGAACATTGCCCAATGAATTACAGCTGAGCACATACAAGGTACCTCAAGAACTGTATGTGACTCATGGATACAACGAAATTGCATAGTCAGTAGGGCGAACATCAGAAATAATGACAAATTGGCCCACCCGAGATTTTTGAGGACATTTTTGAAAATGACGACATGCGAGGATCGAAACTATGACCTCCACATATGCCCTAATAAGACCAAACAATGTAATTTACAGCCAAAAAAAATAGCCGATCGCACCATAGGACCCACTACCTAAAGTTAGTGGGCATTGCCGCATTTGGAAGGTGCCCCCTATTTTCACCCCTCTTGTGCTCAGAACACCATCTCGCTCGCTCTTACGCGGCTGCACTTGTAGCTTTGACACATCTCTCTCCCCACTTGCGCCGCACCTGGTTTTTCTCTTCCGGAATCCATTCGTCTCTTGTCCGGACTAGTACTCTCGTTATCCTTGAGAAATTACGACAATGCTGGCAATTCCCATCCTACTCCCCTGTAAACTCCACCTTCGCCTTCTCTGTATCCACAGTCGTTCCTCACCTCATTTTTTTTAATTTCACTTATCTGCCCCCAAGCAAGCCGTCCATCTATTCCTCCCTAAAATTAATTCGATACCAAATCTATGGCTCCAATCCGTAAACTTGCACAAGCGAACACACCTTCTTGCTATTTTCACGTACGCAATCTATATCTCTCTGACGTCTGCTCAGGCCCTCGCGCTGATTACTGTTTTTGCTCTCCCCTTTTCCGATGCGAAAACTTACCTTGAAAGTCTCAGTAAAAAGAATTCACCCGCGCCGCTGCTGATTTAACTTGGCATTAGTTACTCCTATCATGCCGTGGAGTCCTGACGATTGGATCCCCATTTGGTTGTTCATCCGGTCTTTGTCTAGAATTGGACCCGGCAGTGTGCAACTGCTGGCTCATATGACTTCAAGAAGCATTCATTTCCTAGCGAACGGAGAGTTACGAGACTCGAGCGCAATCACCACGGGAACAACATGGGGGGTGCGAGCATATCCGCTGAAGCATCTGTCTACGAGAGACTGGGTCTCCTTAGGCAAATGGATCACCCACGGACCTTCCGCGCTTCGCTGATTCGGGAACCGAATACGGAACGGGATCGATCGCAGTCACGGCGTTCTACTCATCAGCTACGGGCTCCGAGTCGCCTAGGCAGGGATGTTAGATCGCGTATTAACACCGTTCCGAGAGGGAACCGAGTTATATAAATGAACTACATACTCGCTGTATTCTCCTCATCCTCCTCACTTCTGAACCCTTTCTCTTTTCAACTTCCACCATGTCTTCTCAGTTTACGGATTTCACGCATTACAAGCAGGAGAGAACCGCTTTAATCGACCACGACCGTTCTCTTCGTCGTGATAATTCCGAGTCTAAAGTTTCTCCTGCCGAAGCCAGGGCCGATGCGATTCTCCGTGCCCTTCGCGAGAAGGAGAACTCATGTGTCTGGGGTGCTGACCATGAAGATGTCCTACATCCATTTCCTGGCATGGGATTTTTAACTGGTAGATACCACTCATCGACCAGTGCGCGTGATACTCAAGTTGTTCAGGGCGCGATATGATCTTGCAAACCAAACTTTTCAAGATCTTAGCCAAGGTAGGAAGTCTTAGCTTACATCCCGATTAATCTGACAATTGACGCCACGATTGGTTCGGTTTTCAAGATGCCGAAAGGCGCGCTTCTGCATGCCCACCTCGACGCCACTGTAAACGCAGAGTTTGTCCTTAAACTTGCACTGGAACAACCGGCCTTCCATGTCCGCGCGGTCGAGTCTCTCTCTGCTCTCAACATCTCCAAAATATTGCCTGAAATCAAAGCGCTTCCCCAAGAACTGTTCACCCATTCGGATCTATCCTTGACTGACCTGTCTTACATGCCCAGTACTTGGGTCTCGTTGAAGAAGGCCAGAGAGACCTTTGATCCAGCTCTGGGTGGGCCTGAGGGATTTGACAAGTGGGTCGTTGATGCTATGACGCTTGAAGTTGCAGAAGGCAAGTCAATCATTTCCAAGGGAGTCATTGGTGGACTAACATCAGCTGCAGCGACGCTCTCCCATAGTACTGTCGATGAGGTAGCCTCTGAACACATCCACCGCCTGTTAATCACAAACACACACAGATTTGGGAAAAATTCAATCAAGCATTCGGAGTTTCTTCAGCACGTTGTATCTTTCCCTTGGTTTCCTCATCGTTGATACTATCCACACCAGAGTCTGCTCACCTTTACACCTCTTTGGGAGCCGTACATCTATGAATTCCTCCGCTCTTCTGTCGAAGATGGCATTTCATACGTCGAGGTTCGAGTCAACTTTTTCCCAAAGTAGGTTTTACACCTGCCACTTTCCGCTGTTCATTTATTTTGCCGGTAGATACATGGTCGGTGGAGATGGCCAAGAGAATGTTCCCCACAGCGCGTGGCTCAAATCATTCGACGACACGCTGAACCGATTCAAAGCTGATCTGAAGCAGCAAGGAAGGGAGGACGAATTCATCGGTGCAAGAGTAGGGCTTTGCGTTCCCCACAAATTCCGGAAGTCTTGAACTTGGGAGTAGATCATATACAGTACTGTGCGCTCCATCAGCGTGGAGGAACTCGACTGGTTTTGCGAGGACTGCATTGCTCTCAAAAAGGAATTCCCCCATTTGATCGTAGGTTTGTCCTTCCATGATTTCAATCGAGGAACCGTACTACATCTGATTCAAGGATTCGATCTCGTTGGCCCTGAGAACACGCTGAAGCCTTTGATTTACTATGCGGAATCTCTCCTTCGATTCCGCGAACGTCAAAAGGAACTAGGCCTCGATATCCCCTTCATACTACACGCAGGAGAGACACTCGGCGATGGGACAGAGGCCGATGTCAATCTGTATGATGCCATTCTGCTGGGAACTCTCAGGATCGGACATGGGTTGGTCATTTCATGGAATTAGCAGCTGCACGCGCTGAAATGTTTTCAGGTTCAGTCTGATCAAACATCCGAAACTGATGGAGATGTGCCGAGAGAGAAATATCTTGATTGAAGTTTGCCCCATTTCGTATGCATGGTTCACTCGTTGAAGTAGAATGTGGCTGATGATCGCCAGGAACGAGATTTTGGTGGGTCGACCCTCTGCGATGTGGTGCTAGCTCTGACATTTTGCAGCGCCTTACTTCCTCCATGCTCATGCACCCTCTTCCCACACTAATGAACAACGGGTGCGGATGCCTAACATTCCAGGCACAATGTCTTATACGTCTGTCACAGCCTGCCAGTTGCACTTTGCTCGGATGATCCCGCCATGTTTGGAAACATGGGTCTATCGTTCGACTTTTACCAAGTAAAAGGCCTTCTACATCCTACCGACTCTCTTTGTAATGATTTCGCAGGTTCTCGTTGCAAGCCAAGTCACCGGGTTAATCGCACTCAGAGAGCTTGCTCGGGATAGCCTTAAGGTAGCTGTCCACTTACGCCTTTTATTCTTTTTACCTAATTTTCTTCAGTACTCTACTCTTGAGCCCTCGGAAAAGCAGAGAGCGATCGGTGCATGGGAGAAACGTTGGGAGAAATTTGTTGAATACATTTTGCTGGAAGGAGGGAAGGAAGGAACCTGTTGACCGCGGTGAAATCTACAAGGAACATGCGGGCTCTGTACCTACCTACACGTGCCTCAACGACGTATGCTACGGACATAATACCCAAGCTGGCAGCAGCAGTTGTGCCAATGGCCATGGAAGGCACCGACGAGGGACTTGAGGCCGTTGGTGAGCGCAAGCTGCCGGAGGTGCAGGTGCGAGTTTACCATCTTGCCGAACTTGCATCTGATGTTGTAGCCGCTGGCGACCTCGCCGAGAACGCGGAAGAGGTTTGCTGTGACAGCGAACCCGTATTTTGTGCTAAAGAAAGCGCACTTGTCAGCAACAAATCAAGCGAACAAAAAAAAAAAAAACCTCACAGTTCACCGCTCTTCACCATGTCAACGATGACGAGGACAAAGCCGTGCCTGCAGAGCGCAGGGAAGATGCCCGTCTCGTCGTACATCCCCCATGCACGAGCGGTGACGTCCTCCTTCATGTTCTGCCAGCGCTCCGCGCAGCCATCCTCCTCGTCGTCCTCTGCAAAACCCTTCATCACGTCCTCCAGCCCCTCCTTCGCCCACCGATCTACCTCCTCCCGCGACAGGTAGTAATGACCTGGCGCAACGTGGTCGTCGCGAAGCTCCTTTGGTGCACCTGGGGCAGTGGTCCCATCATCATGTATCTCCTCCCTCTCATGGATCTCGTACTGCGAGAGGGAGTTGTTCCCATCCATGGTGCACAGGAACGGGAGATGAAGACGCGGCTCGCCCTCGAGCTTATATAAGCATGCGGGGCACGCATTCTTCAGGCGCCAGTTCGGCATGTGACGCCCAAGAGCGACCTGCACCCGCCGGTCGACAATGGCACGGATGGCCAGGTATATGTCGAACGCCACGCTAAATTGGGATGCGAGCCATGGCCGAGGGGCGACGCCGTGGACGTCGCAAAGCGCTTGCACAAAGGGCTGGATGCCCAGCGAAGGTGTGGGACGCAGTAGATCTCCAGCGCGCAGAGGGTCACGACCACGGTGGGGAACTAGGGGGCGACAGGCATCCACCCTTGGCATATGCACCCGGATGAAACGTAGCGATCCTCAGCTATAAGCCTGAGGTCGCTGTGGTCCGCAGCTAAAAAAGGAGCCTTGGATTAGATAAAATGACAACAGCGAGACCGCGGTGACCTACAAAATACATCCACAATGAGCACATTGCGTGTTTCTTGAACGACGGCATCTGCAGGCAGCTCATACAACGATCCGAGGCCGTCCTCCGCTGTAGCAACGCTCTAGGCGATATAAGCGTCCGCCATGCTCTCGAGTTGCCTGGCAAACGCGTTGACCTGTTTCTGGGCCCGGTCCCTGCAGGTGCGAGGGTCATAGCGGCGTCCGAATAGCGCGCTACAGGAGGGATACAGCGGTCAAGTAAGTCCACTCCCTCTCCAAAAAAAAAGACAAAAACGCACCGATGGCTTTCCATCAGTCGGTCGTACGGGGCTTGGTCCTCCCGCACCAAGTCCTGCCGCGTGAAATCCTCGCCAGCATGGCTGAGGTCGGCAGCGGCGTGGCCGTAGAGGACATCGTCTTCGTAGTCGCCGCCGCCACCGCCGCCGTAATCGTCGTCGAATTCCGCCATGTCGCGCAGGCGGTCCCGTGCGAGGCATTGTTCCCTCGTCATGTCTGCGAACGGAAGCCAGGAAAATTAGCAAAAAGCTATATCTATGGGCTAAAAAAATCACTCTCAAGGTGCTCAGCCTCTAGCCGGGCCTCGCAAAAAGCCGTTGAGTCCCGAAGCCTATTCCGTCCATAGATCCGTCACTTTTGACGCTGGTTGGAAGGTATAATAGGGAATATAAGAATTCGTACCTTTCCCGGAGGTTCTCCATTCCCATTGATGAAGTCAAAGCCGTGGCTCGTCAAATTTTGAAGCGAGTTCTGCCCATGCTGTCTGTTGAAATCCCGAAACCTCGATTCCCTCGACAATGATGGGACTGGCGGTTGTGACGAGGGAAATGGAAGATGGGTCCATAACTCTAGCGGGTCTAAGGGGAAGAGGGCAAAAATCCGAGGGAGAGTCCAGGATGGAGTTTGCCAGCACACTCGAAGAAAGGTCTGCGAGATAATTCCGGGAGGGCGAGGGGGAAGAAGGGGAGGAGGATGAGAAGGAGATAACAGCCAACTCGACGTGGTGCGAGGATGCCAAGGGGTAAATTGCTGCCTGGTCAATTGACGGGGGGTGGAGCTGCAGAGGACGGGGGCAAAGAGGGAGGAAGAACTGAAAAGAAACGAGAATGAAATGAGCAGCCTGGAAAGATATGGGGGAAATGAGCATACCAAGCTCCCCTTGCGAGCGAAAAATTCTTCCATGCTTATTCTGCTGCAGCAGACTCGACAAAAGCCCGATTTTCTGCTCCATGGATTGCATAACCTCCCTGGTTTGATCGCGCTCTCGCTTCTGATCAAGCGAAAGGTTACTTACAGCGCCCCGGAACGTCTCTGCTACGTGACGAGGCAAGTTTGCAAGTGCTAACTTGGTTTGGTGTTCAACTGCAGCGATGCGCGCCAAAGACTGCGCTGTAAACTCCCGAAAGCACGGCGAGTTGAAAGGTGAGAATTTAAAGATGGTGTTTAGTGAAGAGAATGGTGAAATCTCGAATAAGAACGGTGCGAAAGTAGACAATCAAGCGAAGGAAGTGCATGAGCGCAATATCCTTCGCGAAACGGTTCTCCTTTTCGCGCAGTTGAAGTTGAAGCTGCTCGTGTTCCACCCATGGAAAGATTGCGGCCGATAATTGTTTTGGAGGTACTGTGCGCTGCTGGTTAGATTAAATATTCCACAGAACTGAATGTGCAACTCACGCAGCGATTCCCGGGGCAGAAAATGTATTTCAGGTCGTTGGGCATCAAACATTGCAGCACCGAGCATGGCGTCGTCAACGGGGAGGGCACGGTCATAACAAGGACGAAAAGACCCCGATTCACTCCATCCACCGAGCGCTTTGGCACCCGCAACACTCGCGCCATGTTCCCTCGAAACTCTGACGGCATAGCCGCGGCCGGCATACGTCACCTTCGAGATGGAAATGTCATTCTTGGCGTAAATTGCGTTGAGGCGGTCGCGATGATCTGTAGCTAGAGAATTAACTCCAATCCAAATATAAGATATGGTACTTGCTGTCGTATATCATTGGTTTTTCTGCCTGCTTCGCGTGGCTGAAAACGTGGAAGGAATATACCCGGCATATACTCTATATATCATGGTCGAATTGATAAGGTGCACAGTCTCAAGGGAAGCCCATCGCATATCGTTCATATCCAATTGGCAGCGTCAGATCTTCCTGACTCTGCATTGGCGTCGGGGAAAAAGAAATCCCACGGTGCCATAGAGACCGAGATGCCTGGTGATTTGAAGCCAACTTGATCCCAAGGAATAGTGTCAAGCGCTTCCGGCTGGGCATTAGCGTACACCCACGCGGTCGCGATTGTAAGAAAGAATAAAAAGAAAGGAATGAACATGTTATAAAAAAGAGACGATCCTAACAAGTTCTTATACGGTGGACCGTCCCGTACAGAAGGATGATTTGCGTTGGATTTGCGGGTTCAGTTCCCCGGATGCATGTCAAGGTGTATAAGATAAAATGGAAACTGGTGACTGGCGAGAGTCCGTCGCAACGGAACATTCATCGGAATTCAATGTGAAGTATTCAAAGTGATTCAAAGACGACGTTGGTGCCGAGAAGAACTTGAACGTTCTGCCGAATCACACCTAACGGATCATGTGGCGGTGCAATCCGAAACGTTCCACTTTGAATCGTCTTCCAAGATTTTTTCGGGATGCCATTCCATATTGCATATGTATCTCCCACTGAAATACGCCGAGACATGCGAGTCCGACGGGCAGTGGATTCGGTTTTGTTGGTAGTCTCACGCATTCGCGGCCTGTGAGAAGCTGACGGCCTCTGAGACTGCGCAGAGACTCAAGGCTATCCCACAGTATCCGACCCAGAGAGTTTACCATCCATGACAGGTACAATATTGATCACGGCTCGCGGGAAAAGCGAAAGTGCTTCCCAGGCATTCCAAAAGCAAGTGCTAAGCAGCCAAAGATCTAGAGGCCGGGGCAAACAGAGATCCAAACCCCGTTGTGCATTTTTGAGACCCATTCTCGGTGCACAGAGTTTGAACGTAATTAGGCTGACCACCGAAATAAACTCGACGTGCCACGGAAAGTAGTGAACCCTCGAAAACTTTGAAGTTGTAGC
This sequence comes from Mycena venus, assembly GCA_014462655.1. Taxonomy (NCBI): domain Eukaryota; kingdom Fungi; phylum Basidiomycota; class Agaricomycetes; order Agaricales; family Mycenaceae; genus Glaucomycena; species Glaucomycena venus. The sequence goes on along the minus strand of JACAZI010000005.1, from coordinate 1,452,633 downwards.
CGTCAGGCACGTCGTGAATCTTGGAAATCCACCGAAGGATACAGATATATATAATTTAAACCGAGGACAGATTCAACAATACGCTTCGTCAGTTAATATTTTGTATGTCATACTCTGGCGGTGGAGCGTCAGATACTAACCACCTAGCTTCGCGTAGCTCCTGCCGCAAAGTTTCCAACTCCTGCAATAGCGCCGGATTATCACCCCGCCCAGCACTCGCGCTCGCATCCGACGTCTCAGGTGCTGGCGGGCTCGCGCCACTCGAACTCCCTGCCGCTGAGCTCACAGCACCTGGAGACGTAGCACTCTGCGATCCAGACCTCAATCTCGCCTTGCTCTCCTTGCGCGTTGACAAATTCCGGAGAATCGGCGCTGTGGAATTCGTCTCCGAGTTGGTTTGAGATATATCCACGGGCGGAGGGAAGGGCCGCGGCACGCTCGCAACCGCCTCCTGGATCTTGTCCTCTAGCAACTGCTGCTCTTGCGAACGGCGCTTGCGGGAGCGCAGGAACAAAACGCTACTGAGCAACGCTGCAAGCACGAGCACGCCCGCAATCACACCGCCCACTATAGCGCCTGTGTTGGATTTGCTTTTAGAGCTAGTCGCTGCGGGGGAAGGGTTTGACTTGTCTCCAGACGAGCTACCGCCAGTGGAGGAGGGCGAGCTGGAGGGCGAGCTGGATGTCGTTGTGGTTGACGGTGTACCTCAAAGTGAGGGTACATTAGCTTACATTTCATCATAGAAGTGGGATTTTTACCTCCAGCTGCGACGGAGAGAGCAGCGAAGCCCATGGCCGGTGGAGTCTCTCGGAAGACCGAATATACGCTTCTCTATGAAAAATATATGTAGGTGGTCCCGAAGAGGTAGTCGAAGTGAACTCACCAAGAACGGAAGCCCAAACACCCAGTCCGCATCTGGAACAGCGTATTCTGAAAGGCTGAACAATCCCCACGCGGTCAGGGCTCCATAGCACTGCTGGTCCCCGCTTGCTATCGGTCCCAGGTTCAAATCGTCGCTGTTCAGGGTCCAAGTCTTCCCACCGAAGGACACAGTAACGTTAATGGGAGTGGAACAAGCTACGGGTTATTAGTATGCTATGTTGAAACACCTGTTGAAAAGGACAGGCAACTCACGCCATTGGTATAGACCCTCGGTCTGGCTCAAAGTCGAACCAGGAACAGCGGCCCAGAATGCGTCTGCGTCTGCCTTGGGCGCCCAAATGAAGCTGGATGCGACGTCAAACACGGCCAGTTTACTCGAGAGTTTACTCTTTAAGGATGTGCCTTGGACGCTGAGATCTGCAGGAAACATCAAGCGATAAGCGTTCGATGAGCGACGGATGACTACACACCTGAGATGTTTAACGCCCAGGAATTGGCCTGATTTAGATCCAAGAACTCGACGTCGCCCGTGAAGAAGGACGAGTTCGTCCCACCCAGCGTCAGCACTGCGCCTTTGTCCGATGAATTAGACGGGCGAGAGACCCAGAGTCCGAACTCGGGTAAAGTCCCCTGCTGTTCGGCGAGCAGGGCCCTCCAGAAGGATGCGTTGGTCGTTGGGCTCTTGGGTGGAAAGCCGAGCCCCAACGAGCCCGAGGCCGTCAAGGGTCCGGGCCTGAAGGAATTAAAATCGAGACTCACTATTGTTGTAATGAGCATTTCAGAGATTCTAGTATCACTATGGGATGGACGCACGAAAGGAGGAGCTGGAAACAGTCAAAGAACCAAGGGTAATCGTGTCCGCGTATGTCGAACCACTGAAGTCAAGATAAACATCGGAGGGGGAGCTGAACTGCGACCCGTTAACAGATGATTTCGATTTGGTGGGGTCATAGCTTGGGACAGTGACGTCGCATACGCCAACGACATCGCATGGTGAAACCACCCAGACGTCGGGGAGGATTGCGTCGAGATACATCTAGCCAGAAATCAGCTGGAATTTTCGAGTAAATGGCGTTTAAACCTTGAATTTTTGCGCCCTGTGCACGAACATGAGTACGATTGAGGATACACAGCAGAAACACACACGGCGTTCCAAAAGTCATCTCCGTCAAGTAAAAACTACTATGGAACTGCCCTGGGGTGCGCGTCAATGAGATATCTGTCGAACCGCTCCGTCGCTGGAGAGAATGTGGCAAAGTGAAAGGCGAGGCTTGCCCGCAGAGGAAGGCGGTAGCAATAGCCAGGATTGAAAGCACACGCTGAGCCATGGTTCCTCCTACATGCAGCGAGGTACGAGCGTTCGTGTAGAGCGTCTGTCTACAAGAGACTACGTTCCTCCGGGGAATGAGAGCGCCGGCGAAAATAAAAAGCAGAAGAGGGAGGGGGATGAAGCAGGCGGGGATCGTGAATCTCAATCAAGTGCCGTTACCGTTGCTACCATAACCACCATCATCAAAGCTGAGATTGGTCGGCACCGGTGCACAGAGGTCTAAGCTGAGCTCAACTTGAAGTGGGATGCATCGGAGCAGTATTGCTTGACAGTTACTGCGACCGGGGAAGCCTTAGCTCGAAGTTGGCAAACTTGTGGAACTTCGTCTGAATTGTACTTCGGACATTTCTCGTTGTTGTTGAGCGAGAGCCGGCAATAATATAGATATAGAGTCTAGAGAAGAGGTCTACCTAGCTGGAGAACTTCCCTAGAGAGCTCAACGCGCTCTGTGTCGACGGGGGAATTTCCTGCAAGCACCCTGGAATACCCTCTGCCCTAGTCCGGTCAATCGGATCAATTAAAAGGCTGTGCTGTCAGCTGGCAAAGGCGTACCACGACAACGCAACAAGTGGGTTGCCAAGACCACGCGAGTACGCCAATCCGGCAACGGCAAGCAACACTTAGATTAAGTTGGGACAAGCAAGCTGATGCGGCGCGATGCGATGGTATGCCCCTAGCCACCGTAAACGAAAGCAAACCTTCTCCTCGTTAGGCTGTGACATAGTAGACTCATCTTCTCATCTCATAACCCAGACACTCATCCTTCTATTCTCGGTCCATGCCGCTCGAATCTCCACGCTAGCACGCCGTCCCCACTCACGCCCACGCCACAGCCCGTGGTGCTCCACGCGAACGCGTCCCGTGCGGCGCGGACCACGACCTGCGCATACTCGCACCGCTGGCGCATACACCCCTCTCTTCATTCTAGCGTCACCGATATGCGCTCATCCGCAGGCACCGGCATGCAGATCCCGTCTTTACAGGTGTCCTAGGGACGGCAACGTCCGTCTCGTATCCATCCACAATCGACACACCCTCGCGCACGACTCCCGCAGGCCAGGTGGCATTTCTTTGACGCTGAGCGAGCGTGCATATCCTGGCAACGATCGATGCGCGCGATCTGCGCGCGCGGCTCCCCGCCCTTCCCCATCATCTCGCCCGCCGCCGTCCTCTTCCCCTTCTCTAGGAGCTCAACTTCCTCCTTCGTGCGCTGGCGGCTTACACGCAGCGCAGGAGGCGTGCTCCTTTATGCACACGTCGACCCTCTTCCATTTCCGGTACGTCGAATGCCCTCCTTTTGCGTTCCGGGACCTCGATGGGTACGAGGGCGCTGCTGGTGCGTATACGGATCTTGATGGTGTGAATTTTTTTGGATCGTCTTCTCCTTTCTTCATTTGTATTGCTCCTGATTTCCCTCTACCTTCTACGCCGTTTTTATCTTATTCCCTCGCGTACGCCTCACGAACTTTTCTGCTCGACCACAATCCTCCGTCGTTGTTCCATCGCATCCTTCGCACGAAGTGGGCAGTCGTTTCGGCTCCGTTGTCCTCACCACCCCTTCTCTCGTCGCTGAACTTTCTTCTTGTGTTCCACGTCGTCTTTTCTTTTGCTGTCATCAGATAATCTTTGTTACTGACCTCTTTTTCCTTTTGCAACAACCTCTTCACCCGACCGTGACGATCTCGACCGGAGCCAATTCCGTCCCTACAGGTGCCTCACGGTCCATGGAAATGCTATCGCTGTTCCTGCAGGATGCTTTTTCATTTTCCGCTTGCAGAACATTCTCATACGGCTGTTGTGCATTTCCTCCACCACACAGGCACTTTCCAACTAGAGGTGTAGGGTCCTCCTATGCAGGCAACGGGCGTTGGAACCGCGGGAAGGGCCTCGCCGTGCATCCCTCATTACCATTCCCTTCCATTCCTACATTCCAATCTCTCTCCTCTTGTATGCATAAGCAATACGAGGTCAAGGTAAGCAATAGCCACTAATGGTATGGTTTTGAAACGAGGTTGCCACCGCATGGTCAAATATCTGGAATGGGTTCAAGGAACTGCCTACAGAACGGGAAGGCGGAATACATTTTTTGCTTTGTTCCACCCATACCGAACGAGGCCAGTATAATCTTTCGCTAAATCTGCTCCAATCCCCTCCTAGTTAGGTGCAGGTGAGCTGGCTTTCAGGGCATATACCACTTTGACGCACACGGTAGTGGACCAGCTGTTCTTTGCCGTTGTACAACATTTTGGCCAACAGAACGATATTGGTGGCCTAATGAGTAATCTTACTATTAGCAATATGGTTGTGCTTCAAAAACTGGATATAATTACATCCTTGTCGTCCCTGCAAACAGCGGTGTTCAAGTTCGATCCAAAGTCTGAGATGGGATCATCACATACTGGTCCCCGGTCCCGTCGAGGAGTACAATTAGAGTGCGATACTTGGCATCCTTCGGTCGTTCGGGAATGAATTCCGGTGTCATCTGACGATGTGAGAAATATTTTTTAAAGTAAAAGAGAGTGGGTGTTGGAGATGGAAACGGAGGTCGATAGTCAATCCATGGTCCAGATCTGTGTTTTATATCCCGTAGCCCAGTTCGCGAGCTCCGTTTTTTCCCGGCGTTTTGTTCATCCGTCTGCGGGCCCTGGTCCCTGATTCCGGACGTTGACATCTTTAGCGACAAATGCGGGCTGAGATGTCAGCCTTGAGAATTGGGAACCTATCTGCGTGCAGAACAAGGAAGTTTAAAGCTTTCATGGACATTGAAATTCGTTGAATAACAGTTTCTGAGCACGGGACATGAGATAAAGACTGCTGTAGTTGTGATGGGCAAGTTAACTGAGCTTCTTCGGTGTAAATTAGCGCACGGGGAAAGAAGGAATGAGTCACCCTCGAATGATTGGCGGTGACCTAGGTAATGTTGGATGGCCGGCACCGATGATCGCTTGGTCCACAGGCACAGCCGATTGTGGGTGGGGAAGTGTACGGGTAGGCGCAGCGGCGCAGGGTAGATGAAGGCCGTGGAAGTAGGCGAGCACGTAGCAGGCATGTGTAGGGTCGCGGGACCGCGGTATGTCAGATCGGTTAATAGAGAGTTTGCGGTGAGCCACCGGGAGCCACCCGGTGGCTCATCAGGCATGCGGTCCGGAGTGGCTACCATATTTGGTGGTGGCTCCCCCTAACATGAGTTGGATGTCCTCAGTAAGTTATTTCCCCACTGTCTATCATGCAGTGAGCTATCTTTAAGACTCAAATATACTTCACTATTTAATCAAAGGTTTTAGATGAGGATATCAATGATTTGATGGTCTGTCCTGGGCTTTTTTGCTCTTCTAGAGCACATCTGCATGGGCATGGTCGTGAAGTAGATGAAAGAGAAGAATACAGAGTGTTTTGACATTGGATGGTTAGCCACCGGAGGAGCCACCAAATGCGGTAGCCACTCCGCACCGCATGCCGTCAGAGCCACCGGGTGGCTCCCGGTGGCTTCCGGTGGCTCACCGCAAACTCTCTAATGTATGAGCGGTCGAGGACGAAATTCCGAGTTCATAAAATGCGTAACAATCGCTTGTTGGAATACTGTCACAGTACAAAAGGATATCCTCATGCAAACGGTAGCCGTGTGAGACTGAAGGACGTGCCCTATTGTTTCTTCACTGGAGACGTTCATGGCTGGATTTAGAAATCATCGCTGCTGAGTACTGTAGTAGAAGTAGAGTGCGCCTTGAACATAACGCCAACTGGAGACGCAAAGGGACCGGTTATGAAAAGTCCTCTGTCAGAAAATTCAAACGGCCGAGGACAGGGTAGATGAAACGCCCAAAGACCAGATCACACAGGTGAGTTTGGTGGTGAGAACGGTTGGGAAGAAAAATGAACGAGCAGCCAAGCATACGGGATCGGGAACCAGGTTTGGTGGGTGCAGCGGCCAACCGGCTGTCGAAGGTATTGAAACCGGGACAAAGGGGATATAATTCAAACGCACCGCTTATTTATATCGAAGACAGTGAGAATATCGCAGAATTTCCAGGGCTAAATAAAGCGGTAGAGAACCCCGGGGGAGAAAGCCGTACTACTTCCGAAGGCGCTTATGCGTACGAATGATCATTTTAATCGAGGTCAATATAATGTAACGCTTAGCCATGGATGATATACTCACCAGATCAGAGGCTGTACTTTGAAGGAGCTACGGAGGTGATTAATTGGACACATAGGCACGATCCAAGGGCACCCTCGTAAGTGTATCCATAGACCATGGTAACCTTCCCGGGAAACCCTGAGATATCCTGGGTCCGACATCGCGAAAGCCAAAGAGGACGCAGGACATTGTCCTGTGCGTGCGCAGTAAGTAACCCTGCTTGATTTTGATTCTGCCTTGATGCTTCACCTTTCAAACTCAACGGCGTTAATACAAGGCATGATATCTGCGTTAGACATACAGGACAAGTGGTTGATTGACTTCAGATGCTCACTCTCCATTCTGTAGCACATTTTCCGAAGGATTAGAAGATGTACGGATACAGTGGTTAACTCGAGAACGACCTCACTCATATGGTAGTCTCTTATAAACAGACACTATAACTTGAACCTCGTACCTCGGTTGTTATACTCATACGGGTACATACATAGATTGAAAGATTCTATTTGTGCCCTAAGAACATGTATGCACTGTCCCAAGAGCGGCGGATCGTGCCTACATATGGATGACATAGAAGCACCTGCGTGAAGCGACGAACGACGGAGACGCAACGAGCGCGATAAACTCGAGACGTCAGCGCGCTGCCAATACTGCATGCGCTGGCAGACTCAGGATCTGCGCGAGCGCATGAAGACTCATGGGGCTCTAGCAGCCGCTGTACAAAACAGACTGCAGGAAGGTCCACGCCGGACGCCGAGTCGGTATATACACAGGGAAAGAGAAGGAAGGGAGACAGAGAAGAATGAATGAGGTCAGTGTGTATCGTTGCTCTCTAGGCTTCGACGTCCGTTCGAGGGTTGCGCTGGCGGCAGCGGCATCAAAATGAAAATTGTGGGTCATATCACGCGCAAGCATCGATGAGTCGGCGGGAAGGGTTAGACGAGTGTAGCTTGGGATAAGTTCCGCTTCCACTGACAAGGTCTCGGAAATTGCGTACATTACAGCACATTATTATTGAATTTTATCCGCATCCCTCAGCAAACCAAATCGGCTGACAGAGGCAGGCAGAGGTACAGTGCTAGCAAGTAGTAGTATGTGCATGGATAGAAAAAACAGACAGACAGACAGATACGGTGTATAGATAGATACGTAGCAGTATCCGAGAAACGGGAGACTTGATAAAGGGGTTGGGATCATAAAGGCTGGTGGAAAGGTGAAGGGTATAAGCGAGTGTGCGCACAAGGCCTCATGTGGAGAAGATGCCATGTATAGCTGGCTTGGTCCAACCAGAAGAGAAAATAACAGAAGCGGTACACTCACCGTAATCGAATCCTTCGCCACGCTCCCGCTGGGGGTGGGTGTGGGCGTGACAAACGTCAGTGTTGCAATCGTCGGGATTGCGGTGTAAGTCGGCAGCTGTGTCGCGGGCATGTCGACGTTCGAGAGCATCGTGGGCGACTAGAGGCTGAAGGACTGGAGGATGGTGGGTGAGATGGTGCCGGCGCCAGCACTGCTGGTACTATTGGCTGCAGGGCCGATCTGTGAGTTGTGGCTCATTAGCAGAAGATGAGTGATGGGACAAATGGACGGAACTTCCATGTCCAGAAGAACCAATCTTGCGTGGCATCCATGGAGGCGAGGGCGAGTTTGACGCTGGCCCTGCTACTGTCGTTTCAGCTGCTGACATGGAGCGACAGTGAGCCGTCTCCACCTGCCACAGATAGTGAGTCTGGAGAAAACCCGGTGCAAAATGACTACACCATAAGACTGTGTCCCAATGATGCCAGTGAACTACGGCCTGCAATCATTATACCCATTACTGAACTCGACTGGGACCGTAACATCAAACGCACTCCGACTTAGAAGTTCAAGCAATAAACATTCATCAATGCAAGTCCAAAAAAGGCAAGCCAATTGCCTTTCTCGGCGGGAAACACACACCTCTTATTTAGACTCGGCCTCCACACGCTACATGTCTGCTTCAGCCATGACCCACCTACCTGAATGGGAACGAGACTGGTTGTGATGGGAGTGTTGTTCAGTGCGCCGTTGAATGCAAAGTAGGGGTGCGTCTCGAGGATGATGCAGTTGGAGCCGGGGAGGAAGCCTGCCCAGGACGAGACCCTTTGGAAGCCGCCATGAATGGAAACGAAGGGGCCATTTTCCGCGCCATAGCTAGTTATGTTGTGGATCATGTTATGCACTTGGAGGTAACTAGACATTGCACTGGTACACAACAGCACGGATGGAGTCTCACGCACCTCCGATGGCCGAGACATATGAAGAGAAATGGATCTGGGAAACCCGATTAGTCAGTAGCCTTGCCCACAACTATTGAGCAGATATTTACGAGTCCCTCCGTCCTTCAGGCTGAATATCTCCTCGGTACCAATGGATTTCTACGGTCGGAGCTCAGAAAGTTAGCATCGACGTTAGGTATTTGAAACCATGAAGTTACTGAATAGTTATCGCAGACGGAAATCAACTGGAAGAACATTGTCATACAGTAGGTAAATTTAATTTGGAATGTGAGCACAAGCAGTTCACCTCCGAGTTGTGAACGGCTGCAGGGGCACACTTTTGAATATCGGTAAATTACGACGTCCGGCGAGATTGAAGGAAGGTGAAGGGGAAAAACGCGGGCAACATAGATGCCGATGGTGGCGAAGTAAAATGTCTGCAAAACGCTTGTGTACCTCCTGGAAATAAATACCGAGATCAAAGCTCATCGGGAAAAACTTGCTTCAAGATGGTTCGGGGTGTTGCGGAGATGGTTACAGTATGGTAACTGATGAATGTAACGTGGAGCAGCAAAGATTGGCACAGGAACATGATTGAAGATGGACACGGAGAAAAGGGATGATTCGCCGTGGTTAACAGCGTCGTGGGATGATTCTGGGTGGCGAGCGCGGAAAACGAATGAATGGAGACGATGAGAGGCGCTAGAAGAACAAATTTTCAGAAACTGTATTGACGAGGTGAATACGGCTGGGTACATAGCTAAGCGAGGGAGTTGATGATCGCGTTGCGACGGAACACGCTCGGGGAGCTGACGTGCCAAGCGATGGGCGAAATTAAAGGGAGGTACGCACCTCAGAATGAAATGTGGTCGGATGACAGCGAAAGCTCGAGCAAGCGCACACGACGGTTAGGAACGGTAGCACGCGCATCAGAAGCGCGAGCGAGCATAGAAAATCGACAGTCCCAATTGCAACTGGCGAGGTGCACCTGTCGTCTCGCCCATGCTATGCGGAACGCCACGCGCAGGATGCGTGCGCTATTCTGTGGTGAGGAAGAACGGAGTTCGGGGCTCGTAAACAGAAGTGTTGGGTCGGTCGTCCGAATATGCGGTGTACGGGTGAAGCAGAAAAGTGGACGAATGGTCCCGAATGTGGCGTATAGAGGTGGGATGGAAATATAGACTTAATGGAGGAGATTGCCGTGCAGGCGTGAGGTACGGGTTTGGCTCGATAGGATTCGTTGGAGGGGATAATCTGTACCTCGAGTGGATAGTCTTCACTGGCGGCGTACCCTCGGTGGAGCACTCAGTTCACTGGCCGCGTCGTTCGTGGTGGTTGAGTCTAAGAGGGTATTATTCTGACATGTGTACGTACAAAATAGATGATCGGTCCGAGGACCGATGTGCCGTACACTAAACAACGAGATAGGGGGAAGAGGTAAAACAACGAGCGGTTCATCCCCCCCTTCCACAGTGGGCACCGAGGAAGGCGCATTTGCCATGCGATCGCATCGCGGGGGGGGGGATATCGAGACGTGGAGGCACAGGAAGATGACGCGCAGGCAGTCTGTAGGTGACCTGGCGTCATGCGAGAGAGTGTATACGGCGCTGGCGTCAGTCTGAGAAGGAATGGGCCAGCACGGACTGCTCGAGGCGACAGCAGAGGGCTGTGTTTGTCGGAGGCCCACGCTGGGTGGATGTCGGCGGGGACATCTCGACCCATGTTTGGGGGGCGCGGGTCAAGCGCGGTCGCACAATTAGCTCGAATTGAGCACAGCACGCTAAGAGAGTGACAACGAGTATGAGGAGTGGGCGCAGTCCAAGTCGAGGGGCGCTACGCATCGTGTTCGACTGCAGAAGAGTAGTACTGCCAGACATCGAGTGGGTACGCTCCTTACACAACGAAGGTCGGCGCAGAGACGAAGCGCGGGTGCATGAAATACACCGCGGGTGACGGAGGCGCGTCCTTCGGCATCTGCACCTGTCGGTCCAAGCGCAATGCGATACAGGGGCGAGCGTATGGGCATTGGCGTCGAGATGGAGATCCAAAAAGCCTGGAAGGAACAGCGGGTGGCGGACGGCGTGTGAAGAGTGCGTCGACGTCGAAGGCGAAACGAGGTAGGGCGCAGCCCGCGGATCCACGGCCGCGGGGCGTGAATGGTATGGACTCTCAGGCGAAACAACGGCATCACAGCCACTTTATTGACAGCAGACTCCGCCTTCTTCGAGTTTTTTCGACTCCCATTTCGGCGCTCCAAATGGCACCAGCAGACCAGTCTCTGGAAATTTCAACTAGGTCAGAGTATGCGATTCGTGCAGTCAAGTACCACTCGTTCAAAAACGACGCACGCGGCTGGGCCTGTAAAAATGGAGACATGCTCAAGATCATGAGCACTCTCATCAAGGAACGCATTGCTCCCATTCACTTCCTGCACATAAAGAAGGGAATTGCCAATGGTCACCTTGCAGCTGCGAAAGACTTGGCTAGACAGGCAACGCACCTTGCAAGAGTCAACAATGCTCCGCTGTACAGCAATATTTCCCCCTTTTCCGAGTTCACTGGACCCCCTCTTGACGTGGAAAAGGTCACGGCCAATATCCCAGATGACAGAGGCTCCGATGTACCAGAGAAACGCCCAAGGAAAGAGTACCCTGAAAAGCATCATGGACGTGACCGTCTTGGAGCTATCAGAGACTCTAACTGAGACAAGCTGTTCAATGCAGAATCTAGCGGTGCCTTCTGGAAAGAAGTGAAAAGATTAGCGGATCCTAAGCCAGATTCCATTGCCGTGACTGCCGAGAGTCTACGAGAAGTCTTTGAAAAGAGACTAAACCCGCCCGCAGTACTGCCGTCAGTGTTCGATGAAATTCAGCACAAGATTGATCAAACCCTGGCCTCTTTAATTCCAGAAAGAACCGAGGATACGTCCCACGAGAGATTTTCTCTGCCGAATGGGTCGAAGCGGATGGTGCTTGGGTGAAAGATCATCTGCTGGATCACTCCTGGACAGCTCTTCTGGAGAAGACAGAATCACGTACTCGGATATACTGGGTATTCCCAACGAGGAATTAGTGCGCCTGTGCAATGAGTGTGTCCGCAGAAGGGGCAGCCCTTCTATCTGGTTGAGAACGGCTATCATCGGCTTGTTGAAGAAAGGCAAGCCGGGCGAAAATCCGGACAGTTACCGAATCATCGCTCTTGAAAGTTGCTTTCTGAAAGTCATTACCTTGCTCATCCACCGCCGAATCACGCAATGGGCAGAAGCACGCGGCCTGATCCCGGACTGGCAGAATGGATTTAGAGCGAAATATCGCACCAACAATAATCCTTTTGTCCTCAGATGTATTCGCGACTGGGCTCGAGCACACGGCAAGACAATCTACGTCGCAGCTGTTGATGCTACCAACGCGTTCCCCTCGACAGACCACTCTACTATGTGGCAGAAGTTCTCGCGGATGGGAATGGCGGGTCCTATTTTTGACTGACTGCGGAAGACATATATGAGCATGGGCTACTATGTCAAGCACGGCGATGCAAACTCTGGCGTATTCAAAGCGTTAATCGAGCTCTTGACTGGCGATCCGGCCTCTCCGGTTCTCTGGAATTTGTTCATGGCCGACCTTGTCACGCTTCCGGATTTGGACGATGTGGTACTGGAAAACGTTCGAATGACAATAATGGCCCAAGCGGATGACGTACTGTTGATCTCATTCTCAGCTCGGGGACTGCGCGCCAAGTTGAACACTCTCCAAGAGTGTGCCGTGAACTCCATCCTGATCAACATGCTGAAAACTGTTATCCTGATATTCGGCGGCAGAATACCTTCACCTTTACCTGTCTTCACTCTCGGAAACGCAGTGCTCAAAATTGCAGATGAGGAAAAATATGTGGGAGTAAACCTACAATCAGACAGTCAGAATAATTTTCAAGATCATTATAAAACCAAGGCAGGCACGGCGCGATACTGTGGACACCGTATCATGGCTATTGAGGATAAAACCTGCAGACTTACTCCTAAAGAACTCAAGTTGCTTTATATGGCACGCGTGGACTGTCGTCTTACGCACGGCTGTGAAATATCACCAGACTGCGAGGATGTTCACATTAAACAGCTCTGTGACGTTCAAGTCTCATTTCTCCGACAGATGCTCAATCTCCATGGTCGTTCCATACTTGTCAGCCTCTATACTGAAACAGGCATTGTATCTCTCTGTGTTCGACGATTCATCCTTGCGCTCGGCTATCTGCAGTACCTTTTTAGAGCTCCTCCCGACCCATTTTGCGCGTGCCGCTGTGAACAGTTCAATTAAATTGGCTGCTATGGGCAAAAAATCGTGGGCAAAGGATCTAATGACTGCTGCCTCTAAGCTTCCGTTCACATGCCCCATCCTTGATCTCGCGAATGCTACATCCAAATCTATCTTGGAGTACGCAAAATCCGTGGATGGGTTAATGCTGCAATGGATTCAAGGTGAAGTCGACTCAACAGACAAGTTATACCTGATCCAGGGCTGTCGTGAACCACCAAAGGACAAACCTCTGGCACCGCAGGCACTACGACTACGGCATTACTTATCCATGATGAAGACCCAGAACCACAGAGAAGCTCTTACCTCTCTTCTGTTGTCTACCCACCTACTAGCCGTCGAAATTCTGCATTACGGAGATCATTTGCATAAACGCGAGGATGACCGTTCCAAATGGGTGTGCCGGTTCTGCAAATCTGAGTGAGGTTGAATCTCCCGAACATGCTCTCTTGGCTTGTGATGCCTCCCCCGAGGTTACATCCCTGAGAATAGCATTTCTGGAGCGACTGTTTACAGATGCACCAACCCTGTGCTGTCGCATGGCCAAACTTGATCTAATCGAGTTCTTCAAAGCCATGGTTTATGAACGCTCAACAATAGCTCTCGTGGCTAAATTTGCATTTGAAGTTCTCGAAGTGTTCTACACTACTCCTGTGTTCCGGCTTGACTGACTGTTCTGAGGTAGTACTGTTCTGTTTTAGATTCTTATTTTACTTCTACATTTCGACTGAGTTCTACAGCGTGACGGGAGACGATACTTCCTGAAACCGGCGTTCCTGAGCGGGACCATGCCGTGTGATGCTACCTACCTACCTACCTACCCAAGCCTTTCTAGCGTCTGAGTATGTAAGTGCATTTGTTCCACTCTCTGGCTCGTCTGTGCTTCATGGCGCGCTGGACAACAAATCTTACTCGGCACTCTGAGGTCAATCCGCTTCCATAGCAGGGGCTTCCGCCCAAATGGACGTCCCTCGAATTCCATGTTTGAAATTTGATGTCTTCCTAGTAGTAGGCTGGAACATCCAAGCTGCCTATATTTAATCTACTCTGCGTCTCGAGTTTTGGTTTCCAGTCCTCTACGTAGCAGGTTACACCTTTGGATGCCGCTCCGAGCCCCATGTCTCATCTGCATCACAATATTAACGCCGACGACGAATGGCCGAGCGGGAAATGAAAACACCACCTTCAGACAGCTATACCGCTGTGTGATTAAATCTTCACTGCGTTCAAGCCGGGCCTAGACGGGCCTAGAATGCCGATTTCCAGGCGCGTTGTCACGGTGGCGGTTGAGGTGGGCTAGCCGAGCATAGCCATGTCTAGCCGCTCGGCTAACAGAAATCTAGGCCCATAGCCGAGTATCGATGGTCCCATGCCTTTACAGCACCTTGCAGCCACGTTGTTGGGACGTGGACCTCTGACATGTATAAGATTCACTTCCCAGCCTTCAAGCTTCTTGACCTTCCCTCTCACAACCATGTCCGAGTTGAAAACAGTGTGAGTGTCTCGTACCTCCTGTCGGGACTGTTGATCTAATCCGTGTCCTTTACTTAGCATTAAGCTTCACAGTAAGTACCTGCCTATGTCGATGCTGCCAAGCCATACTTAGTCCTTTCTTACAGGTATCCATGTCACATCCTTGACAAACCCCCATGATGATCTTCTGGGTGACATGAAAATGTTTGCCCAGCTCATCATTGAAGAGAATATTTTCGTGCAAACCTTGCTGGTGGCATCAGAGAACAACCAAATGAGTTGGAAACTCGGTTTTGGGTGTAACATGTGAGTGGGTGATAGATTTGCAATATAGACTTGGGATATACTGTAACCCCACTTCCTCATCCTCAAAACAGCCCACCTCATGCTCCTACTTTCTTGATGACCATCCTGCACCAGAGTGAAACTGAAGGAACAAGACTACTTGGCTATATTGAAATTGGGCAAGGTGAAATCCTTGGACAGGTTGAATCAAATAGGTGTAGTAGGTGCAATCTCTGCAGTCTGAGTATCATCACTGAATATTACAATGTAGCCCTCCAGTTTGAGTTCAACAAAGTGAATCTTGATGGCCCTTCTCTCAAATGCAGTGCTGGTTTCTCAGTTTCCGAGTTACTGTATGAAAAGGTATCTGACATAGATCTTATTGGCATGCCAGAAAATACAAGTAAGACTGCCTGAATATTGTTGGACCATTACCTAAGTTATCTGCAGTTACCTCTGTCACTGGTCATGGGATCAAAGATGAGCTGCAGAAGATGTATGAAGACTCAAGGAAGACCCAATTTTCTATAAATGCTTTGCAGGTTCGGGTGATGCATGAGAGGATTCTACTGCGCCTCCAAAGCAATAACACCAGGGCTCAGTGGCTGAATATACTTGGGGATATTATTTTACGGTCCTACAGCATATCTGGGACTTTAGATGACCTGAATCAGGCAGTCTGTGCATACAATGATGCAGTGCGGGATGACCCAGGGTGTGTCATCTATCTTGCAGACCTTGGATCATGCTTGGTATATCGCTTTAAGCAGCTTGGAAATTTGCTGGATATTAACCGATCCATTGTGATGCTTGAAGCTGCTGTTGCTCTCATGCCAGATGGCCACCCAAACATGCCTTCACAGCTGTTTAACCTCGGGAATTCACTCCTCAACAGCTTCAAACACCTTGGTGATCTCAATGATCTCAGCCAGTCTTTATTGAGAAAAGAAGCTGCTGTTGCTCTCACTCCAGATGGCCACCCATCCAAGCCTTCATGGCTGAATAACCTTGGGAGTTCACTTGCCATGCGCTTTGAACAACTTGCCAATGTTGATGATCTTAACCAGTCTATATTGAGATTTGAAGCTGCTGTTGCTCTCACTCCAGATGGCCACCCAGACAAGCCTTCACAGCTGAAAAACCTTGGGATTTTACTCCTCAGCCGCTTTGAACAACTTGGTGATCTTGATGATCTTCAACAGTCTATATTGAGAAAGGAAGCAGCTGTTGCTCTCACTCCAGATGGTCACCCAGACAAGCCTTCACAGCTGAGTAACCTTGGGATTTCACTTCTCAGCCGCTTTGAACAACTTGGTGATCTTGATGATCTCAACCAGTCTGTATTGAGAAAAGCAGCAGCTGTTGCTCTCACTCCTGATGGCCACCCATCCAAGCCTTCATGGCTGAATAACCTTGGGGCTTCACTTGCCAGGTGCTTTGAATGGCTTGGTGACCTTGATGATCTCACCCAGTCTGTATTGAGATTTGAAGCAGCTGTTGCTCTCACTCCAGATGACAACCCAGACAAACCTTCAGAGCTGATAAACCTCGGGAATGTACTCCTCAGCCGCTTTGAACAACTTGGTGATCTCAATGATCTCAACCAGTCTGTATTGAGAAAGGAAGCAGCTGTTGCTCTCACTCCAGATGGCCACCCAGACAAGGCTTCACTGCTGAATAGCTTCGGGAATTCAGTCCTCATCCGCTTTAGACGACTTGGTGACCTCAATGATCTCAACCACTCTTTATTGAGATTTAAAGCTGCTGTTGCTCTCACTCCAGATGGCCACCCAGCTAAGCCCTCACACCTAAATAGCCTCGGGAATTCACTCCTAAGCCGCTTTGAACGACTTGGTGATCTTGATGATCTCAATCAGTCTGTATTGAAATTTGAAGCTGCTGTGTCTCTCACTCCAGATGGCCACCCAGCCAAACCTTCACTGCTGAATAACCTTGGGGCTTCACTTGTCAAGCGCTTTGAACGACTTGGTGATCTCAATGATCTTGACCAGTCTGTATTGAGAAAAGAAGCAGCTGTTGCTCTCACTCCAGATGGCCACCCAGACAAGCCTTCATTACTGAATAGCCTTGGTTATTCTCTCCTCAACCACTTTAGACGACTTGGTGATCTTAATGATCTTGACCAGTCTGTATTGAGATTTGAAGCTGCTGTTGCTCTCACTCCAGATGGCCACCCAGAAAAGCCTTTACATATGAATAGCCTTGGTAATTCTCTCCTTAGCCGCTTTGAACGACTTGGTGATCTCAATGATCTCAACCAGTCTGTATTGAGGTTTGAAACTGCTGCTGCTCTCACTCCAGATGGCCACCTAGACAAGCCTTCACGGCTGAATAACCTTGGGTATGCTCTCCTCACCTGCTTTCAACGACTTGATGATCTGGATGATCTCAACCAGTCTTTATTGAGATTTGAAGCAGCTGTTGCTCTCACTCCAGATGACCACCCAGACAAGCCTTCATGGCTAAATAATCTTGGAAATTGTCTCTTCAGTCGCTTCAGACGACTTGGTGATCTTGATGATCTCAACCAGTCTGTATTGAGATTTGAGGCAGCTGCTGCTCTCACTCCAGATGGCCACCCAGACAAGCCTTTACAGCTAAATGGCCTTGGGATTTCACTCCTCAGCCGCTTTGAACAACTTGGTGGTCTTGATGATCTCAACCAGTCCATATTGAGATTGGGAGAAGCTGTTGCTCTTGCTCCAGATGACCACCCAGATAAGCCTTTATGGTTGAATAGCCTCGGGAACTCAGTCCTCAGCCGCTTTAAGCGACTTGGTGACCTCAATGATCTCAACCAGTCTGTATTGAGATTTGAAGCTGCTGCTGCCCTTACTCCAGATAACCACCCAGACAAGGCTTCATGGCTGAGTAACCTTGGGGATTCACTCCTCAGCCGCTTTGAACACCTTGGTGATCTTGGTGATCTCAACCAGTCTCTATTGAGAAAAGAAGCAGCTGTTGCTCTCACTCCAGATGGCCACCCAGACAAACCTTTGCGGCTGAATAACCTTGGGATTTCACTTGTCAGGCACTTTGAACGACTTGGTGATCTTAATGATCTCAACCAGTCTGTATTGAGATTTGAAGCTGCTGCTGCTCTCACTCCCGATGGCCATCCAGCCAAGCCTTCACAGCTGCATAATCTTGGGAATTCACTCCACAGCCGGTTTGAACAGCTTGGTGATCTTGATGATCTCAACCAGGCTTTATTGAGATTAGAAGCTGCTGTTGCCCTCACTCCAGATGGCCACCCAGCCACACCTTCACGGCTGAATAGCCTTGGGAATTCACTCCTCAGCCGCTTTAAACAACTTGGTGATCTCAATGATCTCAACCAGTCTGTATTGAAATCTGAAGCAGCTGTTACTCTTACTCCAGATGGCCACCCAGACAAGCCTTCACAGCTGAATAACCTTGGGAATTCACTCCTCATTCGCTTTGAGTGGTTTCATGATCCTCAAGACCTTCAGCAGCTTCTAATCAACTACACTTCAGCTGCATGTTCAGAAACAGGCCCTGCAACAGTACGATTCTATGGAGCCAAAATGTGGGCAAAATATGCTCCAGTTCACCAACCCTCCTCTATACTCCATGCATATACTACTGCAATTGGACTTCTGCCTGAATTGGCATGGCTCGGGCTGTCCATAACTGATAGGCATTATCACCTCTCACAGGTGGGCCAAGTTGTGAGAGATGCTGCTTCAGCTGCAATTGCAGTGCATGACTACCAGAAGGCAGTGGAGTGGCTTGAACAGGGTCGTTCAGTTATCTGGGGTCAACTTCTTGATCTCCGCACACCAGTAGAGGAACTGAGCACACGCCATCCTGACCTGGCTAATCAGCTTGTTTCTCTCTCTACTTTATTAGAAACTGCTGGCACCTGGAGCAATGCTACTGATGATGCTACCAAACCACAGTCACTTCAATCAATTGCACAGCATTCTCATGCCCTTGCCCTTAAACGGGATCACCTCCTGCAGCAGATCAGAGGGTTAACTGGGTTTGAGAAGTTTCTTCTACCAAACTCAATTTCTGAGCTCTCACAAGCTGCAAAAAGAGGCCCTGTTGCCATCTTGAATATCAGTACATATGGATGTGATGCTTTGATTCTCATGCCAGACCTTGCAGATGAGGTCATCCATGTCCCACTTAGTAACTTCACAATCCAAGAGGCACAGAACTTGGCTGAATCTCTGGCATCAATTGTGGGAACTACCGGACGCAGTGATAGGTTGTATGGCTCTCATGAGATAGCTATGGCTCCAGAGGATATCTTTTCCCAGATTCTCTCTGAGCTCTGGTTGAAAATTGTTTTCCCAGTCCTGAATGCACTCACAATCACGGTAAATTATTTTAATCACCCCATCCAATTGCCATCCTAATGAGATCTATAGATTCCAGTGAGCCAAGGTTTGGGACGTATCTGGTGGTGCCCAACAGGGCCACTAGCATTTCTCCCTATCCATGCAGCAGGACTCTATGGTGAAGCCCAAGCATTTGGCTCAAAACTATCTGACTTCCTGATTTCATCTTATACACCATCTTTGACCACCTTAATCCATGGGTTTTACTCCCAATCTGAATCCCAAATGGACCTTCAACTGCTTGCAGTCACTCAACCATCAGCTGAGGGACAGTCCTACATTCCAGGAACTCAGGATGAAATCAAATGTATCAAGCAACATGCTGAAGGAAAAGTTCCTGTTCTATGGTTGGATAAAGATATGGCAACAATAGAAGGAGTTCAGGAGGGCATGAAGAGTTCTAGATGGGTCCATTTTGCCTGCCATGGTGTTCAGAGTACCTCTCCAACTGAAAGTGCCCTTCTTCTTGCCAGAAGTTCACAGTTGACACTCTCAAACATTATTGAACTATCTCTCCCCCATGCTGACCTTGCATTCCTCTCTGCATGTCAAACTGCCACTGGTTCTGAAAAGCTCCAAGACGAGTCAGTTCATCTTGCAGCTGGCATGTTACTAGCAGGATACCGAGGTGTCATTGGGACCATGTGGTCTATCATGGACAATGATGCCCCACAAGTTGCCAGTGATGTTTATACCCATCTATTGCAGACATCACCTCCAGATCCAACAAGGGCAGCTGAAGCATTGCATCTTGCCATTCAGAAGCTTCGAGAGCAGCCTGGAGGAAAGAAATCATTTTTACACTGGGTGCCCTTCATACATTTTGGAGTTTGATTTCAGAGATATAACAACTGTTTAGAATATGCATAAGTGTAGTAGTTGTTTGCTAGTCCCTGTTTCTGTAGTGCCCTTGTGAGTTACAGTCTCAATTTTATTTGACAGAGTTTTAGAGTTTACAGGCTAGCATTTCTATGAGAATCTTAAAAAGTCTGATGTTTAGACCTGCTTCCCATAGTCCCATTTACACACTCTATATCATAATAAGTAAAAACTAAGTGACTAGTAGGGATTTCCTTATTAGGACTCAAACTTGTCATGAAGTCATGTCTGCTATCATACCTCAGAGCAAGTCTGGCCTGCTATATCCTGACTGCCAATGTTTGTTTAGACATGTTTTGAAACCAATGCACAGGGCTTGTGCATTGCCACACAGTCACAGTCATCCAAGGCTTTCATTCTACCACCAACTAGGACTGAGGTCCTCTGGAGATGACTTTATTCGGGAGTTTCTCAAAAGTTTGATATTTTGGTTGTGAAGAGGAAAGATAGGAATTTCTCTTGAATTAAGAGAAGAGGTGGAAGGATGGTAGGAGGTAGTGAAAAATGAGGTGAGGTTGATTTGGGGTTTACTGAGATCAGTGAGCTGCGGAAAGCTGACTAGGATGGGGACTGGATGAGATGACAAAAACAGAAAGCTACAATAAGCAAACTGTGACTGGACGAGATAATGAGGACAGAGAGCTACAATAAGCAAACTGCAACTGGATGAGATAATGGGAACAGAAAGCTACAATAAGCAGACTGTAAGGGACTGTGGGTGGAACTGAAAACTGAGACGGGGGTTGAGTGGAGTCAGCGGTTTGAGAGGTGAGTTTGGGGAGGATGCAGTGTGGGGCTGGTTGAATGGTAAGGTTTTTCAATACTCTAACTACTAATTACACAGGGGCTTATATACTCTATGAAAATGCATGACATCATTGCATAGTACACTGGTTTGCACAGTTTTTGCTGCTTTGCACAGCTTGCACAGTTAAAGCTACTTTGCACAGTTACACTGGCTTGCACAGCACATTGTTCTCCACCATTGTTCTGCATGGACAGGTGCACAGCCTTTTACCTTGCTGCTGTACTTTCAGCTTTGTTCGACAGACTGTGCAATTATTGGCATCCTTCTTCACTGTCTGAGTCATGTCATGAGTTGTTCCTTACTTGTCCAGTAGTGGTTTAGCCTTGTTGATCCGATCTTCTGGAAAATCTCATCATTTTGTAAGTTACCCAAATCTGGCTCCATATCCTTTCTATCTCCAAACACTTTTGGAAGATGACAGCACTACATTGCCATTACATTTCCAAACATATTCACAAACCTAGACAATTTCTTGCTCAGTTTCTCTACCCCCCTACAAAGAATCTTTGTCTCATGCTGCACTGTTCCCATGCTACAGCACCTTCTGAAAAAGGCACATTTTCACACTACCAGGCCTTTCCAACCACCTACAGTTGCAGACAATGAAATCAATGATTTGTGAGCTTGGAACCTGGGGTGGAAACGCTCGAAACAACCGAAACTAAACACTACAACCAATGTATAGCCTGAGAACAGATAAATCTATCCCAAACCAACAAAGTGAAGCAGTGAGAGTGGTGTCCCATATGTCCCGAAGGTACCCAATGAGTGTCAGTCCCTAGTTCAGAGCCTTGTAAAGGTTGAAAGGGAAAGTTTTATATTCAAGAAGTTGTGGGTGAGCAGTTGTGTTTGATATGTGCAAAACAAGTGATCCCTAAGGAATAACCTGCTTCGAACACCCAAAAGCACGAGGTGGCTAAGCCAAGATGTGGTCGGAATGCAAGAAACACGAAGGTTCCCCAAAGTTCCAGATGTTCCGAAGAACTTT
Source organism: Mycena venus (assembly GCA_014462655.1). NCBI lineage: Eukaryota > Fungi > Basidiomycota > Agaricomycetes > Agaricales > Mycenaceae > Glaucomycena > Glaucomycena venus. The sequence goes on along the minus strand of JACAZI010000005.1, from coordinate 1,430,912 downwards.
TGATGCGTATCCCGAAGATCTGCGACGATTCCAACAGTTCCAAAGATTCCAGATGATGATACAAGTAATGTTGCCGCGACTTGGAAAGTCACGACAAGTTGCACTTTGACTCAACTTTGACTCGACTTTTCCGGTTCAAGTCGATTCAAGTCGACTTTTTGGTACTCATTTAAAGCTGTAACTATGTGTGCCATGCAGACCTCGTTTTTCAGTGCAGCGTTGAAAATGTTCATTGGTGAGGCCCAGTGATCCAGGCCCTGGAAACCGTGGTAGCTCTCACGGTTTGCTTAGCGCTAAGTGGAGTCTAAGTGCGGTGGGAATGCCCTCGCCATACAAGCTTGTGTTCCAAACCCTGTTGGCCATGGTGTCCTTCCTGTGGACCCATGTCTTGCATCCATGAGTGTAGGAAACTGGTAGGAAGCAGAGACAGCGCCAAAATGGCCGCCGGCTCCATGAGAACTTGAATGTAGAGAATCAAGCTTCGATTTCACAAGTCATTTACGGCAATCAAGCATCGTCACAAAACTTGATGTACTATGATTGAATTATGCCAACTAAGACCTGTTCGCAATAGGACGGGATTGGGAAGTCATATAGGAAGAGTCAGACAAGGTCTGACAAGGTGTGTTGAGGCCCCGAGGCAGAGGAAGTCGAGGCAACAGAGTCACACCTAGTCACAGCTCAGCAGATCTGTGCCTAAGGGATGACGGCAGACCTCACTTAGGTGCCTCGGCAGAGCTCAACGCATGGAATCACAGCTCAACAAAGTTTGCCGAGGGGCCTTGGGAATGGGGCGAAGTTTACTGTGCGCGTTATTACCCATTTTACCATCAATGGCCGTGCAAGTGTGCCCAGAAGGGCATTGCTTGCCTCACCAATCCATCAATACAACCTGCAAGCATGATGTTCACCCTTTTCAAGGCACTCATCATCAGGAGAAATGATTCTATCATGTTCAAACAACTATTCCAAAATTTTGAGTTGAATACCTGACTCGAAGTCACTTCAAGTCGCTTCAAGTTGACATGAATGACTTTGAAGTTGAGCCAAGTTGCACAAGCGACTCGACTCAACTCGGCTTAAATTGACTTACAAAAGTCGACTTCACGACTTCAAGCACCAAGTCGCGGCAACATTAGATACAAGACGATTCAAGACCCAAGGCCGGCGATTCAATATGAAGCAAGGTCAGAGACCACGAAGCGATACGAAGCAAGACCCAAGGCCAGACAATTCAATACGAAGCAATACAATTCAATACGATTCAAGAGCCATGCTCAGATGTTCTGTGCGTTCCAATTAAGGAGACGACTTAAGATTCCTTCACAACCAATGATATTCACGATTCACTACAAACTAGGCTTGTAGTTGACCTGAAGATCGACAGGAATTCCCTTGGGCGCAAGCTCGTGGCTTACTAGTCAGGGGAAGGTTCTGTGTCTCTCACAGGAACACCTGAAACTACTTATACAAACAGAGATATGACTATGACAATAACAGAAATGAGTAAAATATCCTTTTAGCTGCTCCAGAGTCTGTGTATCCGTCTTGGCAACTAAAATATAATGAATTCAATTGGTCGGTGAGGTCGACTGAGTTGTTCTGGGTATATTCCGACCGTCCTTTGTAATGATTTGCACATGATGGCGTGATGAGTGTCTCAGTCAGCATCAATCATGTACTCCTTGAGGTGTTCCTTGCGTCTCAGAGGTATCCCTTGAACAACCACATCAGAACTGTAAAGCCTAAAGCTGTAGCTTTCGAAAGATACCCATCTTCGAAGGATGTCCTAGAACAGGTTCTTGAGAACCAAGGTTTACTAACCCCAGAAGGGTGAAACCCATGGTTCTCGAGTCGCTGATCATCTTGGCATTATGAGGTAATCCACATCAAACTCTGTTCTAGTGGTTCCGAGTCTCGGGAACAGTTGGAACACCATGATCTGGTACTCCTAACGTCACCTGAGTCGACGCGAATGCATACTGAGCCAAAACAACGTATAATAGAATCACCCGACCCTTGAGTCGCTTGTCCCCAAGCTGGGAACAGTCACAATTGGTGTGGAACCCCTATGTTTAATTGAACTACACTATCTCTTACAGTTTTCAGAGTGAGCACATGTCAGAGATGCCCAAGGTTACCCTTGGGACACCATCCTGTTACTCTAGTGATGCTGGCCTGCGGCCAGCTACTTTGGGAACTCAGTACTGCCTCTTATAGATGATATTCTGTGAATGTAACACACATGAAAAGCGAAAAATATTGTGTTTCCAGGTGTGGGTTCATTCACTGCTCATCATCGACAACATTCAATGCCAGCAGAACAGCTTGTGAGAATTTATTTTTTTGTTGATAAAAGCACATATAGAATATATTCCAAATTTTACACACCGTCAAGTTGGGAAACTAATGACATGATGACGTCAATCACCCCTCAAATATTGGCCACCCCCCCAAATGTTATGTAATCAACCTCAGAGTACCTGGAAATTGAAGCTCTCAATGAGGGCTATCATTTGGTAAATGAACAAAGAAATTCCCACAAGCTGTTTGTCCGCAATTTGAGGTTTGATGGGATTGATGGAACTTATGGACAGCTCTGCTGACTTTTAAACTCCCTGAACTATGCATTTGAATACTTAGATGGGTGCCCGACTGAGGTTATTCAACACCTTATTCAGCATTCTTGGTGTTTCATGAGTGCTTACTGAATTGGGCTGACTGGCAGCCTTGCTGCATGGATTGTTCAAAGGCAGAAGTCTTACAGACAGGTGTGAGCAACAACATTGAAGGACTTGGAGGAGGCTGGATTGCATAAATACTGGTTTTCCATATTTGATGATGATGATGATGATGATTCATTTATTTCACCGTATGTGGCCTTGTAAGGCTAAGACAGCAGTACGTAGTAAGGTGATTATACGAGTGGCTACAGGTGTTTAAAGTCAGACGGTTTTGTAAGTAAGAGAGAGATGCAAAACATGGGAAATTGTAGTCTAAGTTGTATATCTGTGCAGTTGCGAGTAAGGTATCATGGAAGTGGGGTGTCATGGAAGGGGTGGGTTGTGCAACGGTCAGAAAGGTGAGATGAGAGATATAAGAGATTAATTATGTAAAGTAATGTAAGGTATTGTATTGTCTGTAGAGGGAAAGGGAGGAAAGTGAGAGAGGGAGCGCACAGCATTACTCGTTGAAGCGGCCTGTCGTTTCCACAAATTTCGCAGAGGTTTTGAGGAACCTCGGGTTAGAGAGCAGGGGGGGGGGGACGTGGAGGGAGCCGAAGACACCTGCCTTCTTTGCCGCGGCATGGAGGAGTTGGCGTTGGGGTTCCTAGGCAGGGCACTTGAGCACGTAGTAAGCTCGCGTCTCAGAGGCCGCACCGCAGGCTGTGCATTTGGGCAATGGTACGAACCCTGCTTTGTGGCGGTACTCGTTGAGGTGGGAGGGTCCAGTGCGGAGTTGGGAGATGATTGATGAGACTTTCCAAGGGAGGGAGTCCAATGAGTAAAGGGCGATGGGGATTAGGGAAGGGGGCAAGTCATTGATGTAATGCAGAGGGCCTCTGGTCTTTGACCGCTTCCAGCACAACTCCTAGGCATTGAGGATTTGGAGGTGGATTAGCCTTCAGACTGTGGTGAGCGAGATGAAGAGGTTCGGGTCAGGGTCCCTCGTCGTGGCTTCCTTGGCTGCCTTGTCAGCGAGTTTGTTGCCCAGGGTACCTACATGTGCAGGGGTCAAGAGGTTGAGAATAGCGAAGTGCGGGAAATCGCCATCACGTCCTGGACCAGCTTGTCATACTGGATCACCCTGAACTATCCCGAGCGTGGTGTAATGGAAAGGATTCCTCGCAGTGCTGCTTGCGAGTCCACGACACAGAGGATGTGAGGGTGTCCTTCCCCCAGTGCTCCTTGTACCGCTCTCCACAGCCCCTCCATCTCCCCTTTGCAGACTTGCCCATTCCCCAAGGGCACCACCACCCTCTCTCGCTCTACTCCATCTTCCACCCGCACCACCGCCGCGCCCGCACCCCCATCAAGCAGTGAGCCATCGGTGTACCACATACTGTGGCGATGTTGTTCGTCACTCAGGGCAAGGGTCAGCACGTATTGCATGTTCTCCTTCGAAGGAATCACCATGGTGACTGGAAGGGGGTCACACCACAGAGCGGTGTAGACCGGGAGGATCGGCTCCATCCTGAGGGAGGCGTCAAATTCCGCATCTGGGCGCTCGTGTTCTCCAACAATGCACTTGACGTTGCGTGGGCAGAGGCGTTGGCCAGGATCCGGCACAGAGGCTGGCCACTTCACTCTGGGGACTCGCTCGACAAAATGTAGGATTGAGGCCAGCCTACTATTCTTCAGCGGCTTGAGGATGGTGTCATGGAGCAGTTGGTGGATGGTGTGAGTTGTGGGGAGTGTTAGGTAGTAGGCAATGGTGTGAAGTGCGTCCCGCTCGATCCTGAGTTGTGCAGCAAGGATTGCCGCTTCTTTTTTGAGGGCAGCCAGAGACGCCATGCGGAAGCTTCCTGTGATACACCTAGCCGCTGACTTATTGATCTTGTCTTGCGATTTGGGTGCGGCAGGGGAGAGTGGGAGGAATGAAGACACACCGTAGTCAGCGCATGGTAGGATGGTGGAGTGCACCAGGTCCCATATGAGGGTAGGTCTCGTCCCCCACGATGAGTGCATCACCGAGATTGAGGCGTTCAGTACCCTGGCGGCTGAAGCGGCACGTGCGACGATGTGTTCACGGCCCATGAGCCTCCTGTCCAAGATAATCCCTACCCACTTCACCTGCTCTGACGGCCATATGGTGTAGTCCCTGAAGCGCACGCTGAAGTCGGAGTAGTCCTCCCAGCTTGTTGAGGCATGTAAGAGATCTTTTTTGTCATCTTCGAAGTGTGCCTCGCCGGCCTTTTCCCACCTCTTCGCCTCCTCTCCTGCGAGCTGGAGGGTCCTCATGTTCTCGAGTATCAAGCGGCTAGCTGTAGCGAAAATTATATCATCCACAAAGCCCTCTCCCCACAATACTTGGACCAGAGTGGTACACAGCGCAGCAAGTCGACAGAGCAGCCAATTAATGCATAGCAGGAAGATGATTACCGAGAGGGCGGATCCTTGTGAGGGGCTCTTACCCGTGCAACAGAATGTCACCGTACGTTTTCCGTCAATGACCATGGTGACCCAGTGCCCATTGAGGAACGACAGTACCCACGCGATTGTGGAGCATGCAAAGCCGAGGGCCGCCAGCTCCTCAATGACAACCCGGTGGCTAATCCCATTGAAGGCGCCCTTGAGATCAAAGAACAAGGTAGAGACAATCTTCCCCTTGTCCATCTGTGCCCGTGCCTTGTGGATGAAGACATCTGCCACTTGTTGGGTGCTCTGTCCTGGACAACCGCTGAACTGTTCCTCCCGGAGCAGTCCCAGCGATTCCGCCTTGTAGACCAGCCAATCTGCCATGAGTCATTCCAGGGGCTTGGCTAGTACTTCTGCGTGCCGTTCAACCAGGTGGTAGGACTTGGAGCTGGTCTTGTCCTTCTTTGCCTGTTTAAAGGTCGGAATGGCGTTAGAGGCCTTGAGGCAATCAGGGTACAGTCCCAGCCAGATGGAGGCCTTGAAGATGTGGCGGACCCAGGGTGCAATGACAGGCCACGCCCGGCAAATGAAACCCATTTGGAGTCCATGGGTGTCCAGCGCTTTCCAGTCCTCCCCCACCCATACTGCTGCGTCCACTTCTCTGTCTGTCACCTCTCGTGCTGGTCACTCACCCACAATCTCCAGCCCCTCAATTAATCTCACCCTTGCCTCTGCCCTTGCCTTTTCCCCCCTCTTCCTCTTTGCCATTCGTCATCTTTTCCTGCCTCTCTCCTCCCTCGAATCCTGTTACCCATTCCTCTGTTCTATCTACACTGGCATTCCCCCTTTCGTCCCGGTTTTTGTTGTTCTGTTTGTGTTCTGGTTTTATTGCATTATTTTGTCTTCTACCTACTGCGTTTTTGATTTCTTGACTGATTTTATTGTTGTTTTTGTTATTATTCGTTCTTGTTATGTCGGGGGTGTCGTTTCCAAGGCTCATTCCGCTCTTCCGCTCCTTCACCCGTCCTCCGCTAGCATCTCCCATGAGCTCCTCCACCGCATCTCCAAACCATGCCCTCCCCAGCAGCCTCCCACACGAGTCATGGTCCATCGCTGCTATTCCGGTCGCTGGGTCCACAAGCAACGGGAAGATGGAGTGGGGCCAGTGTCAAACGTGATCCAGGACATCGTAGACGCTGATGCGCGCTCGAGTTCCCGGATGAATGAGTGCCACTCCTCGTTTTTGCCTCTGTTATCACCATGCAGAACGCTCACCATGCCACCTTCCACTCCTCGAGCATGGAGGCGACACAGTACTTCTTGTGGGCACGTTCTTTTGCGGCTTAGGTCAGCATGGAGTGTATCAAGCTCCTTCTTCCACCACCTCTTTGAGTGCGTTGAGGGTCAGTACCTCGGTGTGGAGTCCTCCAGCGTGAGCACAAGTGCCCGGCAGAGAATGTCTGTGGCAGCATTGAGATCCTTCTGGCTTTCAATGGGAGGGATTGGGATGCCTAGGTCGCATCACAGGGCGCCAAGAAACTTGTTGAGGTCCATTTTCTCGTGGTTGAACCTAGACGACTTAACTTTTGGCATTGCGAGTTCAAGCTTGTAGATGACGGGCCAGTGATCGCTGCATAGCCCCAGCGTCTCGATGACCTCAACGTTTCTGAAGCATTTGACAAGCAACAGTGAGGCCCATCCCAGGTCGATGATGTTGCCAGATGAAATGTGGGTGGGGACATCTGGCAGGGTGATGAGGGTTAAAGGGTGCACAAGCAGGAGTTCATGCAGCTCAAGGTCCTCATTGCGCTGCGTGGTCTCTGTCATCGAGTCCCAGAATATGTGGTGGGAGTTCAAATCCATCGTCGCTAGGATTCCTCGGCCTTGAGCCATGCACAATAATATATCACAGAGCAGTTGGACCCCTGCTCGAGTGACACTGTCGTTATAGAGGTTGATCCACATCAGTTTGCGTGGTCTGAGGTCAAGGTCAATGACTATTAGATCCGGTGAGCGGGAGAGGTCATGGCGAGCACAAACCAATGATGTTGGACCGATGATGTTGGGATGGTGGCTATACGAATGAAGATGGAGACACGGTGTTGTGTGTCGCAGGAGGGTGTAATCAGCTGGTAGCCACTATAGTCTAGATCTGTTTCCTCTTTTGCCCAAGGTTCCTGTACACAGATAATGGCGAACTTGTGTACGTTCATCAACACCTCCAGCAGGTTCCTCGACCTCCACCCGTTGATCTGGATAATTCTGAGCATTTACAGGTGTTCAGGAAGCCGTGGCACCAGGTTAGGTTTGGTAGAGGCAAAGCCCAACAGTCCCAGAGATGACAGAAGTGGTGAACGCCCTGCTACACGTGCAACCGCCTGCGGTCACCACCTCTGCATCTTACGCAAAGGTCGTGACCACTGCACCAACACCCCTGAAATCGAAGCCTCCACCCCTACCCTGTGGGCCAGAACAATGTATCCTAGTGCATTTCTATGGCCCACCCCTGCCGATCTGCAGCCAATGCTACAACCAGATTCTGGATGCCCTCAATGTGCACCTTGCGCCGTTAGGACTCCTGTCTCTGTTGTTCATGCAGAAGGAGAGTAAAGAGTCCGCTGGCCTATTTATCACCCCCCACACTTGGTGAGGAGGGCGTGGCTATGCTTACAGAGTGATGGGACGCTTGGGCCCCTGGCATCCTGCCGGGTAGACGCATCGTACCTGTCGTGACTCACTCCTTCATCCAGGTCCATGGCGTCCCCTTTGCCAGTGCATGCCACCTCCCAACCCTGATAAAGGAGTTCGAGGAGCGCAACCTGGAACTGAGACTGGTGGTAGGGGAACCGCGCTGGAAAAACAAACCGCTCAGCAAAGCACAAATCACCTTCCTTGAGAAGGCCGGACGCAAAGTGCCTATGGTGGGTACATTATTTATCCAGTTGCAGTCCAGGGAACGAGTAGATCGCACAGTCACCACCTGCTGTGTTCTGCTCGCCGGCCACGCACCGCAAGTGGAGAGGGGTTTCTCTCACCTTTGTGTAGTGCAGTGCTGGAACTGCTATAAGTTTGGTCACACCAGTAAACACTGTGGCGTGAAAACAGCTAAGTGTGGGGGTTGTGGAGGAAACGAGCATGGCGTGGTCTGCTCCAAAAATCTATGCTGCGTAAACTGCAGTGAAGCTCACAGAGCAGATAACCCTGCCTGTCCAGCCCGCAAGTGTGTCGCTGAACAGCTGAGGCAGGAGGTGGAGCTGTACAAGGCCCTCGACGCACAATCCCGGTTCCATACACCCACGTCCTCGAACTTACATCCCTCACCTCTCTCACCGCTTCCGTCATCTCTGGGACTGTCAGGCTTTGCCTCCACCAAACCTAACCTGGCACTGCAGCTGCCTGAATGCCCGTAAATGCTCAGAATTATCCAGATCAATGGGTGGAGGTTGAGGAACCTGCTGGAGGTGTTGATGAATGTAGCTGCACCCACAACCCCATGCCAAATAACTACCCCAATGCCATCACACATGCAGAGGCGGTAGCAGTGGTGGTGGGCGTAGAGCCAAGGTCAAGTGCCTCGTGCACTGCACTGAGGAAGACCGGGGCTTTGATCCTCTGGATGGATGGGGAGGGTTAGAGAGATAAACACGGGCCTGGGAGAGAGAGTGGCTAGGACACAACACACACCTTCCACCCTGCCCCACACTCCAGCCCTGCCGCTGCCTCACCCGTGAGGTACATGAGCAGGTTGTCCTGCAGGATATAACACCTAGACAAATCTCAGTCACCATCAGCCACCTTCCATTCCACTCACGTGTTGATAACTGTATCCCCCACATCCCTTCTATACACCCCAAACCTCTCCATCCAGTCCCTTCCCCACCCAGTCCCCTGCCCACGCACCATTTTTTGTGTGCAGAACCCTCACAAGTGCAACATATGCCATCCACGCTTTCTCTACCTTGGACGCGCCTTGGTCTTGGGCTTGATCCTGTGTGGTGGAGGTGGCAGGGGCAGAGGGTGGGAACCCAAAGGACGTCAAGTGTGCAAGCGCAGATGGGGAGGCGGGTGTCCACAGTGAGTCACAGCAGAAGCACTCGGGGTCGTCTGTGTCAGTGTCAATCCCAGCGCTGACTGGGGTAGAGATGCCTGAGGCAGAGGGGAAGGGGAAGAGATAGGTGTTTGCAACCTGCTATGATAGCCTGTATGATCCTAAACACTGTGAGAAAGAAAAAAAAAGAAAAGAAAAAAAGATATACATGAGAGTATCTCCCACAACACCTCCTGCAGCAGATACCAAAAGCCCAGCGGCGTGCCTCCCTCTTCATCCTCCTCTCTGGCCTGCATAGCTTGCTTCTGTTGTGGGCAGCACAGGCAGGCTCAGTGCGCAGCTGTTGGCAGGCTCTCTTTCGCCTGCCATGTCACGTGTCTCTTTGTTGTGCAGCGGGACAGGATGACCTGCAGACACATCCCCGCATCCAGATCCTGCAGTGGCGCAAGCACTGCATCCAGCTCACACGTTGTAAAGTATGCCGCATACATGTCTGCAGCGCATCATCCACATCAGCCTCTGAGCTTGCATCACTGCTTCAAGGATTCAGACTCTGGCGTGAGGAATGATAGGACATCTGTGCAGCACTGAGATGAGCATGGGGCAATGCTGAGGTTAGATGAAAGTGTCGAGGAGGAGGTTATGGGATACGTGTTTGTGGAGTGCCGCAGGATGATGTCGTGGGGTGTGATGTCAAGGTATTTATGGCTCAAGAGCCCACTGGTGGCTGTCAGAAGACTAGGGGTGAAGGGACACTGAATCCCTTCAGGGCACAAGCCCTGCACTGGCCATGGGTGATGGTGGAATGAAGAAGGTGATGATTTGGCACTGTTTACAATACAAATAAATGCTGTAATGTAGATAGGGTCGAATGTAAAATACATAATAAAACGAGATTTCCACAGCCTGGCCATCCGACCCTACCACTAGTTACCCTTATACAATGACCTTAGCAACTACATAGGCTATTTATACACCCTTAGATACCCTTCTGTAAAATGCCTGGCCTCCTCCAAAATCTAGGTGAAATCCCCCTCCTCCCTCTGATTTTGGTTTTTTCCATGCTTCCACCCTCCTGACAGTCTCAAAACAAATTCTATCAACCCAGGTTTATAAAATCTTGAAAACCCTATGGAATACCTTCATTGTCATCCTATGCACCCCAATATTCCACCCAGAAACACCCCAGATACTGGGGTTTTTCATTCAAATTGACAGGGGGTGTGATGCGTGACTTGATTTACCTATTTTGACATCTCAACAGCGGTGAATTTTCGCGTGACACTGCCAAAAATTTTGACAATCTCATGAAAAATTTTGCCTTTTTTTGCTGTTTTCAAGCAGTTTTCAGGCCAGCATGACAGCTTGAAGGTTTGACAGAGGCTTGAGTGATGCATGACTGTGACCAAATTTTGTGATTGACAGAGGGGTGCATGATGCATGACTGTCAATTTGAATGAAAAAGCCCAGTATCTAGCATTTTCTCCTAGCCAGCCACATACAAGCATCATTCTGTGTCTGTGATAGTGGTCTGGATTGCCGCCCCTTGTGCAGCCACCTTGCAATGCTTCTCTGTCACCCACCATCTACCCTGTTCCCACCTCCTGAGAGTTCACTTTTCAGCTTGCAAAACAGGCTTGCGCCCATGCCAGTGGGCTTGTTCAGACTTGGGCTTGGATTTCGGTGTAGATCAAAGCCCAAGCCCAGCAGATCGGCTTGCAAGCCTTTGTGTCAGCTTGGCAAGCCCATTTTCTCACTTAGCTGAGAAACAGGCTTGCATGTTGTGATAAGGACTGTGGTGTCACTATCGAAAGTTAATGTGTTTCAAAAACAATTGCATTTGTCCTCTAGGGGGAAATAGAGTTGAATGATAGAGAGGAAGGTCAGTGCTTGGATCCACTTTGGAATAGGTGGGGAAAGGTGAAGGATGGATTGGGGAGACAGATCGTCTCCTTGATGGTTCGTGTGTGTGGAGGTCTGCTGTCAGTCAAAGGATGATAAAGAATGAAAGAATACTTGTTCAGGCTCCCTGTACTGCATATGGGAACCTATAATGATCTCCTGTCTGCTTTCCTTGGTGCACTCTTCCCCTTAGAACCAGCACTGGATGTGTGATGTGTGTCACACCAACAAGGACACCGATGTCATTTGAATGGGGGGCGAGACAATCTGTCTCCTCAACTATAAATCAGTGGTTTGGAACTGGTGGCTTCTCTCCAGGCCTATCTTCAACAGAGCTGAGCACCTGAAAAATGGTGATCCTAATCAAGGAAGCCTGGAATGGTGACACTAGGTCCAGTGTGGAGGGACCCTGTAAAGGAGCTATGGGAGGTAAAACACCTAAAGTGCAGGCGAATATAGAAGAGGTGGCCTGTCTCCAGTTTCAAGAGCAAGGGAGAAGGGTGCACAAGACAAGGTATGAGTTCAGGGGAAGGATGGGGAGTACCCCTTGGATTGAGTGAGATTTGGTACAGTGAGTGGGGAAAACACCCCAGAAGCTACTGACTATTCTACCTAAGTGCCCTCCCTTTTATACTCTTTCAACAACTTCACATGTTTCCAAGTGCACCATGCAGCTGCAGAGCGTTTCCAGGGTGCAGAAGTTGTCACAGCAAGTTTGGGGGTGCATACTTGGCAGGAGACAAGACGTCTCTGAGAGGAGACTGCTCGTCTCTGGCCAAATGTGAGATGTGGTAAGGCCAAACGACCTTGGAACTGGTTTGGGTCTTCGGGCATGGCCATTTGGTTGTATTCTGGAGCATCCAGCAGGTACTGGTCCAGAGGAGACGAGTGGTCTCCCTCAGTTAGTGGGCATGCTGTGTGAAGCGCAAGCATGGTCATGGCTTGGATAGCCCGCCTCTTGTCTGTCCACTTGGCCTTGTGCACAGGTAAAGTCCAGGGGCGAGAGGGCTTGTCTTCTCATCATGTGGAGGGGGAGCAGAGGGCACAGGGCTAGAAGGTGAGGAGATCCTGGAGTAAGATGAGAGATATCTGTGCATGCACATTGTCTGGTGCAGGAAAGCTAGGAAACAAATCATCTGGTGCCACTGAGGGAGGTGTGGGAGGTCCAGAGGGTGGGGAGACCATCAGTCTTGTTGTGAGACTAGTTCTGGTAATGTGGCTTCCCAATTCAGAAGGTGCTCATCCTGGACTCCAGTTGTGATTGCCATATTCAGGAGCCACTTGGAGGGGCCATGAGGCGACAAGCAGTGTATAGCACACTTGGAGACCTCACAGCATATTTCTTGTCCCCCTCAGACTACCCAATCTGAGTGAGTACACTATGTGCTGTAAGTGCATACTTCTATGGCTTGTGATTTGTTCTGATGTTTTGCTCACAGATATGATGATACGTCGTCACCGCTGAGGACAACACAGGGCAACATTGTCAATTGACTTCCAAACCACAGGCTTGTCACACTCAGTGTAGTCTCATCGTCTTTATACATCCCTTGCAAGCAAATGATTTCTCACAACTCAAATTCCTGGTCTGCTGGACCCAATGTTTCTGTGACATGTTAATATAAGTTGTTTAAATGACTTAAAATCATTCCATCATGCCAATGCCGACACACTGGTTGAACATTTCAAGTTTTGCAGTGAAAAAACTGGTGAAAAATGTTGAATTTTATAGCAATTTTTCAGTGAAAAACAAAGTGAAAAACTTGGAACTTCTTCATGACATTTTTGAACTTTTCCTTTTCAGAAAATTTTCACAAGGTTCAAAAAGGACACAAAAATGTTTCAAGTTTTTCACCTAATTTCTTGGCAAAAAAGTACTGTAAAATTCAAAACATTTTTCACTAAAATTTTCAGTGTAAAACTTGAAATGCTCAACCAGTAACACCTAATATGAACATCAGCAAGTCTCTACCATAATATCCTTCAGAGATATCCCTGTGCTGTCTTCAAGCCATTTCAGAAGAGAAAACACGGACTGAACACAGAACATATTGAACTTCCAAATTCTTTCTGCGCCATCTTTGAGCCGGAATGTTTAAAGGCCGGTATCATACATAATTTGGAGGCCGTCACCAGATGTGCAAGCCCGACTGCATGATGGCATAGTCGAACGGGCTTGGGCTTGATCTTGGCCGCGACAACGTTCATATCGAGAATGAGTGTCAGGAGTATAATTTACCACTCAAAACTGATGCTTTGATCGATTCAAAGAGATCTGATACAAAATCTCATTGCATAGGCTTGAAAATCTTGTTGATGGCAACTTACAAGTTGAACAATGTTCTGCTTGAACTTGGCCCTCCGCTCATCGAGAGCGACGGCGTGTCTGAACGTCCGTACAATGCCGTTGGTAGCTGTATAGGCGAGTTTGATGTTGTCCATCATGCCTACGGAGTTGACAGAGTCCCTAAGAGAAGATAAATCCAGTCCGAAAGGAAAAAATAAATCTGACGGACCAGCAGCCCAAGAACTCGACGAACGGCCTCTTGACTTTATGCTCGGTCCTGAAATTTTCCCACTTCGACAGGAGAGCGAGCCAGTCGGGTGTAGAGTTAGCAGGAAGACTGTCATACTCCTCGTATAGATCGTATGCTGCCTTGGCGAAAGCAATGTCCGACACTCTCAAGAGGCCTATTGCATTGAGCATCCCCGCCAGCCTGCCGGAATGCAAAATCAGGATACGAAACAGGAGGAAATGAGATGGTGGGCGCACGTACGCTCTGGCAGAGTAAGCGCCGCGAGAAAAAGCCGAAGATGCAAATCTTATCGTTGTCTTGGTAGTTCTCCGCTAACCAGGTATACGCATCTAAAAAAGGTATGCATAAGCAATACGATATCAAGGTGAGTAATACCCACTGATGATATGGTTTTGAAACGAGTTTGCCACCGCTTGGTCGATTACCTGTAATAGGTTCAAGGAACTGCCTACAGAATGGGAAGGCGGAATACATTTGTCACTTTGTTCCACCCATACCGAACGAGGCCAGTATAATCTTTCGCTACATCTGCTCCAATCCCCTCCTGGTGAGATGGAGGTGAGCCGGCTTTCAGGGCATACAACACTTTGACGCACACGGTAGTGGACCAGCTGTTCCTTGCCGTTGTACAGCATTTTGGCCAACAGAACGATATTGGTGGCCTAACGAGTAATCTTACTGTTAGCAATATAGTTGTGCTACACAAACTGGATATAATTACATCCTTGTCGTCTCTGCAAATAGCGGTGTTCAAGTTCGATCCAAAGTCTGAGATGGGATCATCACATACTGGTCCCCGGTCCCGTCGAGGAGTACAATTAGAGTGCGATACTTGGCATCCTTCGGTCGTTCGGGAATGAATTCCGGTGTCATCTGACGATGTGAGAAATATTTGTTAAAGTAAAAGAGAGTGGGTGTTGGAGATGGAAACGGAGGTCGATAGTCAATCCATGGTCCAGATCTGTGTTTTATATCCCGTAGCCCAGTTCGCGAGCTCCGTTTTTTCCCGGCGTTTTGTTCATCCGTCTGCGGGCCCTGGTCCCTGATTCCGGACGTTGACATCCTTAGCGACAAATGCGGGCTGGGATGTCAACCTTGAGAATTGGGAACCTATCTGCGTGCAGAACAAGGAATTTTAAAGCTTTCATAGACATTGAAATTCGTTGAATAACCGTTTCTGAGCACGGGACGTGAGATAAAGACTGGCGTAGTTGTGGTGTGCAAGTTAACTGAGCTTCTTCGGTGTAAATTAGCGCACGGGGAAAGAAGGAATGAGTCACCCTCGAATGATTGGCGGTGAGCTAGGTAGGTAATGTTGGACGGCCGGCACCGATGATCGCTTGGTCCACAGGCACAGCCGATTGTGGGTGGGGAAGTGTACGGGTAGGCGCAGCGGTGCAGGGTAGAGCGAAGGCCGTGGAAGTAGGCGAGCGCGTAGCAGGCATGTGTAGGGTCGCGGGACCGCCGTACGTCAGATTGATTAATATTGATTAATGTATAAGCGGTCGAGGACGAGATTCGGAGTTCATAAAATGCGTAACAATCGCTTGTTGGAATACTGTTACAGTACAAATGGATATCCTCATGCGAACGGTGGCCGTGTGAGACTGAAGGACGTACCCCCATTGTTTCCTCACTGGAGACGTTCATGGCTGGATTTAGACATCATCGCTGCTGAGTACTGTAGTAGAAGCAGAGCGGCGCCCTTGAATATACCGCCAACTAGAGACGCAAAGGGACCTGTTATGGAAAGTCCTTTGTCAAAAAATTCAAACGGCCGAGGACAGGGTAGATGAAACGCCCAAAGGACAGGTCACATAGGCGGGTTCGGTGGTGCGAACGGTTAGGAAGGACGAGGAACGAGCAGCCAAGCATACGGGATCGGGAACCAGGTTTGGTGGGTGCAGCGGCCAACCGGCTGTCGAAGGTATTGAAACCGGGACAAAGGGGATATAATTCAAACGCACCGCTTATTTATATCGAAGACAGTGAGAATATCGCAGAATTTCCAGGGCTAAATAAAGCGGTAGAGAACCCCGGGGAGAAAGCCGTATTACTTCCGAAGGCGCTTATGCGTACGAATGATCATTTTAATCAAGGTCAATAAAATGTAACGCTTAGCCATGGATGATTTACTCACCAGATCAGAGGCTGTACTTTGAAGGAGCTACGGAGGTGATTAATTGGACACATAGGCACGATCCAAAGGACACACTCGTAAGTGTACCCATAAACCATGGTAATCTTCCCGGGAAACCTTGAGATATCCTGGATCCAACGTCGCGAAAGCCAAAGAGGACTCGGGACATTGTCCTGTGCGTGCGCGGTAAGTAACCCTGCTTGATTCTGACTCCGCCTTGGTGCTTCACCTTTCAAACTCAACGGCGTTAATACAAGGCACGATATCTGCGTTAGACGTACAGGACAACCGCTTGATTGACTTCAAATGCCATTCTGTAGCGCATTGTCCGAAAGATTAGACGACGTACGGATACAGTGATTAACTCACGAATGCACCTCATACGGGTACATACATAGATTGAAAGATTCTATTCGTGCGCTAAGAACATGTATGCACTGTCCCAAGAGCGGCGGATCGTACCTACATGTGGATGACACAGAAGCACCTGCGTGAAGCGACGAACGACGAGCGCGATAAAGACATCAGCGCGCTGCCAATACTGCAAGCGCTGGCAGACCCAGGATCTGCGCGAGCGCATGAAGGCTCGCGGAGCTCTAGCAGCCGCTGTACAACACAGACTGCGGGACAGTGCACGCCGGACGCCGAGTCCAGGGAAAGAGGAAGAAAGGGAGACAGAGAAGAATGAAAGAGGTCAGTGCGTATCGTTGATCTCTAGGCTTCGACGTGCTTCGACGTCCGTTCGAGGGTTGCGCTGGCGACATCGGCATCAAAATGAAAATTGTGTTCATATCACGCGCAAGCATCAATGAGTCGGCGGGAAGGGTTGGACGAGTCCGGCGCAGGCGATAAAGCGGGTGACCAGGGATGGGGTTAGCCTAGCTTGCCTCGTGGAAAACTGGGCGGGGTGGAATTGTGGGGCTGAAGGGGTAGCGCACCCAGAAGATCGAAGCGCACTGGGAGGCGAGTGGTGAGCGTGGTTGATATGCGACGTGGCACGCTTGATGACCACGGCCCGAATCACGGCAGCGCCACACGGTGACAAATAGACGCGTCGCGTCTGCGGCGCGTCGGGAGCGTGGCGGGTAGGCTGTTTGATGCGCACGGAGGCTAGGGTTAGGCGATGGATGTAATAAACTACACACCACAAATAAATTGAATGTTGAATTTTCTGCCCGAAATTACCATAGAGAGAGGTTCAATCATTGACCTGGTCCGCTCAAGAGTAGTTGACGTGAGGAGAGGCAACGATCGGGCGGAGAGGAAATTGTTGTGACTCACCGCCAAAAAGAGTTCGGCATTCGTCTATAGCTAGTGAATTACCCGATCGGGCGATTCCCCGGTCCGAGTAGGTACATGGCGCACAGCACTCAAAATACTATGTGCACAGTCGGTGTAGTTGAAAGTTGCAAAGATGCGGTCTCGAGAGGTCTTGAAGCTATATTTGCGGCCTTGAATAGTAAGGGCCTTCACAAGAATAGGCGTTCGACTCCGACTTAGGCGTTCGCTGGGGAGGTAGGTGTTCATCACAAAATAGGCATTCACTTGGAAAATAGGCCTTCACAAAGGGCTAATTATACTAAACGTGTATATACTCCATCTCTCGTGTCCTGAAAGCAAGGCAGCTAAGTAATAGTCAGTTCGCCGCTCCCGAAAGTCCGGAAAAAAGCTCACCAGCGACATCTTTCCCTTCACGCTCTCAAAACTTTTTTTGAGGCACGTCCGCGCCGCGAATGTTTGTCGACGATGTACCGGACTTGGACTTGAATTCGACCGTGTCCCGGTGGATGACGATTTCCATCAACTGGCCCTCGTCCTCCTTCTCCAGTATGTGCTGCTTGAACCCTTCGGTCGTCTCCGAGTTGAACAACGAGGAAGTGACGAGCTTTGCTGCCGAGGCCGCAGCCGCGCCCACGACGATCGCCCCTCCACCGGTGAAGCTAGTGCCGAGGCCTGCGGCGGCACCCGCAGCACCCGAAATCGCGTCGGGCAAAAGATTGTCGGCAAAGTCGAAGAAACCCCGCATGTTATTCGGCGACGAGTACCAAACGTACTTCATATCCGGATGGAACCACGTGATGAACCACCAGTCCTTGCCAGTTGTCAAGAATCCGGTGTTATAGTCGACCGCAAGCGGGTCCTTCGTCGTTTCCCCAATTCCGAGTATCTCCCACTGCTTTTGTTCCTTGTACACATTGCTGTACTTGTGTACGAGCGAAATACCGAGCATCGGCTTGCCGGTGTCGTTGCGGATGCTCACCCAAGCGCGTCGTTTGTCGGGCATGGTGAGGATTGTGAGACGTCACGCAAATAGGGAGTTGGGTGATGGAGAATGTTCTGGGAGGACAAAGGCGATGGGGTTGTGAGATTCAAGCAGCCAGTACCCTCTTTTATACCTTTGAACCACCGGTGACCTACGAAAGCTCCGGGATACATGTCGGCTGTTGGCTGTTGTCGAACAGCCTTCGCGGGTCTGAAAAAAGACTCGTAGAGGGTCCGAACGGCAAGTTGTCCTCTCTGTGCCAATTGTGGTTCGGTTCCAGACAAGTTTCAGATGCATTACATTACATGTCTGCCAAAGTCGGCCGTCACGGAGCTATCCGAATATAATATGTAACAGCATCGTAGGGTATGGGTTCAATACTGGGTGTTGGAATTCAAGGTAGGCAATACATATCTCTTAGTGAACTTATTGCCAAACGCGGGGATTATTCCGCTCGCAATATGCAGTGCGTTCCTAGGGGCCGTTAGCACAAATGATGTCGACCCGCAGAGGTCGACCGTGCCTACCCTAGCCGAAGTCTATGCATAGTATAGCTCTTCAACAAACCGCCCAGGGCTGCCCAGCTGCCGATGTCAGGCCAATTTGGCCGACATTAGGTCGGCAAGCAGTGCTGATCCCCGTCGGCCGTCGTCAGCCGATGTCGGCTCAGGCTGCCGACTCGGACGAGGCCTCGGAACGCAGTGATACGTTGCTTTGGCACAAGCGACTATTACCAAGGTATGCATTTCTTGGTCAATCACAGGAACAGGAACAGTAGCAACGGCCAGAACAGACAAGACCGGGGCTTTTTTTTTCAGGCAACGGGAGCCGCCGTGACCGAGGCAACCAGCACACCATTGTGAACTCAACAGCACATGCTGCACCTCAATGCGAGAAATACAAGAAGAATGGCACAAAGATTGTAAGTACGAACATAGTAGATAGTTGGATTTTTCGGGAAGATTTTTCGGATTTTTTTTTACCAACCAACCCAAAACCAACCTCCCCTTTATCGTGAGCAACGAGGAGATCGCTTCTGTCGAGGCGGGAGCCCGGCGGAACAGGTTAACGAGCCGTAGGGTAGGCGGCGAGCGTGCCAGCTGACACAAAGGCACAAAGGCAGGTGAAGTGGGGCGCAGGAGGCGACTCGGTGGGGAAAATCGAGTGACGGAGCCAGCTAGCGGAGGAATGCCCGCGCGAGGTCGAAGACACCAATATGGAATGGAGCGTATCTGCAGAGCAATAGCATGTAATCCCACCGCGGAACTGGAAGTATGGTACGTTAGGAGTACCTGGTGAAAGGGGCAGAGTGGAAGGGAGAGAGGAAGCCAGGGCGAGGCGGCGAAACGAGAAAAAAGAGCAAGGATACGCACCTCCGTACATCGCAAGATATACAAGACTCCCGTAACGGGAGACAGGGGAGAGGGTCGCCAGAGATCGTGAATGCACCTTTAGGTTACCAGACCAAAGAACACCATCATCGATATCTCAGGCCGCCGACAAGGATTAGACGTCGAGAGGCCGCTGGAGCGCGGTTAGCTATCAGAGCCGGTCGAGGTCGCCGGTGGCAGCAAAAGCGAGAATTTGACCCGTCGATACAGCCACTCAGCTCCTTCCTTAACTTGCGTGGATCCGAAGGTGAATCCGTGGTCTCCCCCGTGCCTTTACGCATGATCTGAACCGTCTCTGCGGCCGTCTGGGCCGCCTGTACCCTGGGCTGTACACAGACAATGTGCGGATAGATACTATGACTCTCCCCGATCCCCCCTTGAAATCCCCGCGTCATTTTTGGACACTATTAGATCCTTGTGACCCATTTCTCAATTCTATCCTGGCCTCGCCTTGGACGTGGAATTTTTTGCTGGCGCTCGCTATCCTAGTACTCCTTGTGGAATTCCGCTTTCAATGGCAGTTACCCAAGCAATAGACTCTTCGTTCGCGTCTTGCTATCTCAGCCCGCCTTCCCCTGTTAGCTTTGTGCACTCTTCACAACCTCAGGACCTTCTATACACGACCCTGGCCTCCCAATAAGTATACAATCTCATCAAGCCTTCAAGCTCATCTGATGTCGCTCGCTGGACACATCTACACCCTCTCCAAGAAACCATACATCCCCATTCTCATTTTTCTCATCACCTCTGTCCGCCTCGTAGCCTCTCTGGTGACATTCATCGTAATTCTGCGCCTTCCCTCGCTGCAAAGCTACACTACACTGGGGCTGGCTCTCGATAGCCCAGGGTGCGCCAGTGTGGTTAACGACGTCTTGACCACTGCGGCGCTAGTGGTGTTTGTTTATAACCAGCGGACGAGTGCACAACGAATTTCCGTGTATAAACGTTTATACACGGTTTTAACCGCTTTCGTTTCCATTTAATTTGCCCAAGAGGTCAAATGGTTTACAAACCGTTTATAAATGGTTTAAACAATTTGAAGATCTGATCTACTCCCAGCCTTTTTACCGGCTCCCGGTTTGTGTCGTGCTGAAGGATTTTCGGCGGCCGAGGGATTTACAACGATCAATTCACGTACGTTGTCTGTTTCATTGACTTCTTTCATTTCGCTTGCGGGCTCGGGTGTCTCACGGGCACAAGAGCAGCCGTCCTATAATGTATCTCCCTTCTCTGCCGCATACCACGACCATAATCGACAGATTTACTCAGATTTCATGCGCCCGCATTCAGTTTTGAACACATGTCGAGCTAAGTTTCCTCTCACATCCGTTGTACACACCCCCTGTCGAATTGGGTTGAAAACCCCAGCACCTAGAGACCACCTTTCTCTTCTTCACCACCATGATCTAAAATTCACGGATTTCATCTCAGAAATTATGAATCACCTAACGGGAAAGACACCTCGTGTATTGAGGAGATGCCTCGTATCAGTATGCACATGTTGGCCATCACCTCAATTTGCTCTTCCTTTCTCATCCCCTGGGACGTTCGCCAGTTCTGTTCTCTTTTATCATGTTTACTAGCAGGAACCCGTGCTACGCACCGGAAATATCGCCACAAATTTCAAGTGGTCAGAATTCAAGATCTGCAGATGTCGAAGAATTCTCGTGAGTGGACACTTGTCACCAACCACAGGTTGGTTCCTCGTGTCCACCATGTCCAGCTTTCGGCTTTATGTTGATCTTAGTCCAGGAAAATTGTACTACTATGACCAGGGATCCGGCGTCCGTTAAAGCGGGCACGGTGTATTTGTTGTCATCAAGTTTCATGAGATACAAAACACAGTGGTAATTTACTGTGGGATTGTTGGATAGTCCGAGTCAGCTGAGGTTGTGAGCCTGCCTGCACCTGTATGACTTGACCTGTACCCGGTAGGTTGTACCAAGTGTCTTGAGGTAAGAAATAAAATTCTAAGAGATCCAGCTTGCACCCGTCAAATATGTAAATACTTCCAGAAATTTAGAAAAGAGACAAACTCTCAGAATTGTTTCACCGTTAACCATGTGGGGCACGCTGAAAAGTACACAAAGAAGCAAATTCTCAAAGTTCTCATCCATCCTGAACCCATGAATTGAAAAGTACCAGACCATCAGAGTTCTGGTCCATGCTGTACCTGAAGGAAGCCACCGTCAGAATTTGGGTCCAGTCTGCACCCGTATTAGAAGTAGATCGTGGTTGGGGAAAAATAAGAAATAAATGGAATTTAGAAAACAGCCTGATGTTGCATTAAATTTCACTGAAAAGAGGCCAGAACTCGTGGCTTATGGTTTTGGAAAAGGAAGAAAGAAACAGAACTCGAAGTCCTGCCTCAGACCACCTTTTTCCAAGTCCCGTGAAATGTCTCCAAACAAAAACTGTCAGAGTTCTGGTTCAACTCGCGCCCATAAGTTGAACATGGCCTCCAAACGGCTGTCAGAACAGTAAGGAAAGAAACTGGGCTCCGAGTTCTGGTTCAGACCGTCTCGGAGGTCATGCCACACGGTGTTCTGTGTTCAATGTCTCAGTGAATTAAGAAAAACAAACCATCGATTCAGCTGCCGATATCAGAGTGAAACCTGTGAGATCAAGTTGAGAGAAAAAGGGAAATCCAGGTGTCAATTCTTGGACTTTGAAGGACTTTGAACACTTCTGATATGTATCGCGCCTATCCAAGTAAAAACCATGTAAAGTTTGAAGCCAAAAACGGTGAAGCCCGGATATCCAGAGTGTCAAGGAAGAGGCCCACTGGGCAGGGAGGGTTCTATGACACTGACAGGGACCCGTTCTATGGTTAAAGTGCAAGGTTCGAGAGTACACAATCAGAAATGAGAGGAGAAAGCGGAAATCGGAGCTAATCGGACTCTCGGAGTTCTCGGACACGTGATGTTTGTCCGATGTTTGTCCCAGAGCTAAGTGAGCATTCTGATTGGTTGGCGAGAGTGTTACGTTATCCTTGTCAATTGTATAATAGATTCTGGGACAACGACGGCGATCACCAGTTAGCTCTGAGAACTATACGTGCCGAGCAGACACGAGGCTACCTCTCGCGCCCTCATGGCCCACTGAGAGGACCAGCTCGTCTATCCTTGCGGCGCTTTCCTTCCCTCCATAATCATTCCGCCGTACCGAAACTGCCCTCTCAATCCACACCGCTTTTAACGGCTGCACCTAGATCAATCAAACCCGCGTCAAGATATTGCAAACATCAAGCCCTGTCACCGTCCTCTCTTCCGTAGTTAGGTGCTGAATGACCGTCCTCAGATGAATTATTCCCGGAGAGAGGAGCGAGTTACCATGAGCATGTCCGAGCACCATCCAACATTTTTCATGACAGTTGAATTTCTTCCAGTGGCTTGCACGCACACGTTTGCTTCTACTTTCAATGCTCCGTCAGTATCGGCGATATATTGTGTAAAAACTACGTCATTTTTTGCATCTTTTTTCACCACTTTTTCCTGCAGGTAACTACAACTTTGCAACTATGCTCACAACTTTGGGTATGTTCTTGCAACTTCAATTTTTTGCTTGCAACCCTGGGATATTTGTTCTCAAAGGTTTCCTACATCTTGGAGGCCTGCCCAACACTCCTGCATGCAAGTCCAGGAATAAATAAATGGCCGAAGTTGGAATTTATTGATCCAATGATTTTGATCAGTCCCACTATCATGACTTCCTCCTGGTGAATTTCTTTGAGTTTACCGGTGCTGTATTGTGGACAGAATGAGTGTAAATAGTCCACAGACATCCACATTATTCCTGAGAGGATTAAATTCATTGGGTACCACTATGGTCTCATTGGAAATCACCTGGTGTGTTTTGATGGTTAAAGTTTTGTATGCAATGCCTGAGACTCTAGGACACATCTCAGTAGGATAATATCAACTTTGAATTTGGCAGTAGTTTGTGTAGATCAACCAGAGTTGATTTACTGAACAGACCGTTGCACAAACAGATAAAACCTTTCTGGCATCAATCCGGCAGTGGAATATTAATGGTTGTACAAGACGGGCCTCCGCTCCGCTCCGGCAACCTGAAATTCCGCTGGCATTAAAATGACGAGAAATAAATTGCATCTAAGAGATACAACGTTTCAAGGGATATAGAGTAGAGGACCAATCCCGTAATTGGAGTTGTCAGAACTGAGAGGAGGAGACCATGGATTAAGCTGGTTGGCGAGCGTGAATCCAGAAAACTCGCAGCTTCGAATCGGTTGTGGCCAGAATGATATCGCAAGAAGGACGTAGCAACATGGAAGGAAATGGCCAAGATTCACCCCACTGCGTAGTGAGAGCTGAGATGGCATTTGGGCAAGAGAATCAGAATGAGGCGGAAACGTAAACAAAAAAATCCAATGGCGCCCACGGAGGAATGGAATAGCTTTTATTGGCAGAACTGAATCATTGCCCGGAATTGAGAATTGTGGGGTGGAAATTCCCTTCAAATGAAACAGAATTCTATGGTTTTATACGCAGGATGACCCGAGGGTAAGAGTTCTTGAGGTAGCCAATGTCCGCCAGCACCAAACCATCCAGACTTTGCGGAATCTTGCTCAACCCACGTCCTGAGAGAGTCATGCATAAACGCTTGAATCCAAGGAGACAAAGTATAAATTAACAGCCAAAATCCAACGGTAAAGAATGCCAGAAAATTCCGAGTGAAATGCTGGGCGGAAAAAGGAACGGGAAAGGCAGACACAGGTAGTGATGGGGAACCGACGAGTTGGGGTCTTTTATCTACGCCCCGGTGATACGACCATGGTGAGAAAAAATTGGAAAGCCTTGCGGTGCAGTGAGAATCTGGTCAGCTGAGGAACCGCGGATTGAATGGTGGAATAGACTGAGTACATGAATGGAGTAGGGAGGCAAGATCCGCAGACCGAGAGAAGAGGAAGAGCTCATGGAGATATGCCTACATGGAGCAACTGCACCGCCGAACGACCGAAATCTTAAAGAACGGTTAATTAATTGATCAGGCTCCCACCGATCCCAGGCACAGAACAGGGAACTTTGTGACGAGCGATATTGAAAAAGCAAAGAATCGCTTTGAGAGATGGTGCACCGATAAATCCCAGAAAATAGCACAGCAGATTTGAATCAAAGCCCAGTACCCAGCAGACAGAATGTTTGAAAAATCACATAGGGGCCAGAATTAATGTTGAGGACGAGTGAAGTGGGCAAAGAATAGGATCCAACGACAGCAGGCTGCCTTTATATATGTCAAGAGCTTTCCGGAAGGGTTACGTGGCTTCATGGCTGCCTCGCTGCAGCGTAGACAGCAGCGACTATGGTCTGCTGTGTCCTGTCAAGGAAGGACTGCGCCCAGATCAGCTGTTCCAGTGAAATTGAAAAGGCAGTGGAGCACAGAAGGGGTTAATCTAAGAGCAAGAGCAGAGGAAAAACAAAAGGAGAATGGTTACATGATGATATAGCACAGCCGAACGAGCAAAATCTTAAAGAACGGTTAATCAGTAGTTCCATGGCTGCTGGTCGCCTCCAAAATATTCAAGTTGAAGTTAGAAAATGGCAGTAGAGTGCAAAATGTTGCAAGTACAATAGTTGTAACAATATAGAGGTGCATGTACCAAAGTTGCATGCAACTCACAAGTTGCAGGAACACACCAGGAAGTTGCAGGCACTCACATGAAGGCAATAAAAGTTGTTAGGATTCTTTGATTTTCCGGGAAGTTGTAGAGAAAAATTGGTGGTTTGCACTGGTTGAGAATTTCAAGTTTTTCAGTGAAAAAATTGGTGAAAAATGTTTTGCATTTTACAATAATTTTTCACTGAAAAATATCTGAAATTTTTAAAACTTTTTCAGTACTTTTTGACTTTGAGGTGAAAAATCTGAAATAAGATAAAAAAGTGCTGAAAAAGTTTTAAATTTTTCACATACTTTTTCAGTGAAAAATTATTGTAAAATGCAAAATATTTTTCACCAATTTTTTCACTGAAAAACTTGAAATGCTCAACCAGTGTTGAACACAAGTTGCATGGAAATACTTTTTACACAATATATGTGCCATACATCAGTATGGGCAATATATTGTTCAAAAACTACTCGGTTTTTTACATCTTTTTCCACCTGTTTTTCCTGCAAGCAACTACAACTTTGTCACCACACCCACAACTTTGGGTATCTGCTTACAACTTCGATTTTCACTTGCAAAACATAGGATGTCACATTTTGAAGTATTTTCTACATCTTGGAGGGCAATCCAACCTTTTTTACATGCAAGTTCGGGGATAAAGAAATGCCTAAATATGGATTTTGGTGATCTCATGATTCCCATCAGTCTGGCTGTCATGATATCATTGCAGCAATGCTCTTTGAGTTCACCAGTGTCCTATGATGCATAAGAGGAATGTCAAATAGTCTGAAGACATCCATTCCATTCTTTAGAGAGTTAAATTGTTAGAAAACTACTATAAGCTTGTTGAAAAATCCCCTGATGTGGTGGTGGTTGTTGAAGTATTGCATAAAATACCCCAGATTCATGAGTGGGTCTTAGAATACAGTGATATCACCTTTGAAATGTTCAATATGCTATGCAAGTCAACAAGAGTCGGTTTATTGAACAAACTGTTGCACAAACCAACTAAATTTTTCTGGCATCAATTTGGGAATGAAATATCACTGTTAGGGATCAAAATATCTAGATTCGTGACTGCTGGCCGATTTTAAAGTATTCAATTTGAAGTTAACAAAAGATAGTTGAGTGGAATATGTTGCAAGTACAATAGCTGTAACAATTTGTAGTTGCAAGCATCAAAGTTGCATGCAAGTTACAAGTTGCAGGAATGCAGTAGGAAGTTGCAGAGATCTGCATGCAGGCAACAAAAGTTGTTAGAATTTTTCAATTTTGACTGAAATTGTAGTGAAAAAATAGTGATTTGGGTACAAGTTACATGAAACCACTTTTTGCACAATATATGTGCCATGCATCAGCCCAGATGGCGCACTAATGGTGTGTCTGATTGGCTTTCATTGCAGCTCAATGACGGCGGGGGTAATGCAACACTCCAAATTGCATGAGACTCGAACGTATCAGCTACTCGGCACGTAATTCATTCATCCTGTGTGACCCATTACTGGAGTGTTGGTGTAGCCGGCAACTCTGCGGTTGAAGACTTTTTTTCGCCGGTAGCCGCATATGCCAGCCCTCTTTTAGATATTTGAGCTCTTGATTCTACCTACCCTTACTCAGGCCAGGAGACATTCTCTCCTTTCAGTCACTATTCTGTCTCAAATGATATTTTCTTTGGCCGGTTTTCATTCCAGCTCTGATGGTCGATTGGTTTCCCATCGTTGATTGATATCCCCACACCTATGATAACAAATTTGTTTCTCCCCCCTTCAATTCTAAGCCGGAGCGAAGCAAAGGCACGGCTTAAAGGCACGGCTTTTCATGATGATACAGGTTGTCCCGTCTTGTGTGACCCAAGTAAGCCATTGGAGCGGTCACAGACTCGGCAGAATCGAGTAGAGACCTGTAGTGCACATCTCATGCTGTCCTGAGTCGCGCTGAATCCTTGCGATGTTCCGGCTCTGAGTCTGTGGCTCTCTGATGTGCTGTGTACCCAGGACCACAGTGGTTGAGTACGATCGGAATAATGGAAGCGACTTCGGACTGTACAGAGACCAAAGTGAAGCATCCAGATATGGCAGGCAAGATGGGGGAAATTAACAGTTGACTCATGAAAAAGTGGGTAAAGGTTTTTTATGGGCCCTCAAGGTGGTATATTGACAAGCCCTGGGGCTACTTCATCCTGCAGGCCGGCACCAAGAGAAGCCGTGTGGAAAATGATTGGGCTGAATACAACCCGGACCGGCTTACCAATGCACAGTGGCGCACAAGATTAAGGTCCTCTGAAAGGAATCCAAGGGTGTCTTGAATGGGCTCTTGGGGAATGATGAGCGATGTTATGAACTTGGGAGGCTGAGGAATCGGAACTTTGTTCGACGAACCTTCCCACTCACGAGCAACAACTTCAGTTTTCCAGGCGATAGTTCTCCACCAGGTTGACTGATGAATTTGCACTGAGGAGAGATGGTTGATCTCCTCTGCTTCTGAGTGGTTTTCCATCTAGTAGCATCCTGAAACGTTTGGTAGGTCTGCACCACCTGGGGCCACCCAATCAATACCAATTTCCGCCGGCTTCCAATGCCGATTCTTAATGCATCTGGCAACGACGCACTTGGGAAAAAAAGAGCATCAGACAGTTATATCTTTTTTCCCTCGCTTTTCATTTTCTGAATAAAAAAAAAAAAAAAAAAAATTGGCTGTTGCTGCCATCATGATTCACTTCATCTCCCCTTTTGGCTTTCATGCGGTCACGACACCCCAAGGACTTTTAATTTGGGGACATCCAGAATGGACCAAAATAGCGATCCGGGAAACAGTGGCGGAGGGTTTGATACTGAGGGGCAGGCACAGGCGGCTATGGGGCTGGCAACACAACCTCCTCTTCAAACGAATATGGCTCGGGGAATCAATACAGTGGCACTGGATTCTCTTCGAACGAGTATGGTGATACATCCAATAACTTCAGCCTACTGTAGCAGCGTTCTGGTTCGAACCGTAACATTCCCAATGTTAACATTGGAATGTGAACAGTTCAAATGGTTTTGGTTTGAACCATGGTCATATATCTTAGCCTGATCAATGGAAATGGTTTGAACCAAAAAAAACCGGTCAAACCAAACAACCGTTCAAACCAAAAAACCCGTTCAAACCAAAAAAAAAACCCCATTCAAACCAAAAAAAATTGTTTGAACCAAAAAAAAAAACCTGTTTGAACCAAAAAAAACTGTTTGAACCAAAAAAAAAACCGTTTGAACCAAAAAAAAAGTTGAAAGTCAAAAAACTGTTTAAACGGAAAAAAAAAACTGTTTGAACCGAAAAAAAAAAGTTGAAGGTCAAAAAACTGTTCAAACCAAAAAAGAAAAAGTTGAAGGTCAGAAAACCTGTTTGAACAAAAAAAAAAAACCCCCCATTTGAACCAAAAAAAAAAAAGTTGAAGTTCAAGAAAACCATTCAAAAAAAGTTACAGCTATTGCCAGTACCAAAGGTGTGGATTGAAAATTTCTGTTTGGGGATGTTTTCAAAGAATTGTCATAATTCAACCAGTTCTGCTCTGATTTGGATGAAACCTAGGTAGATCTGGCAGGCTAATTCATCTGCAATTAGTGATAGAAAGTGATTTACAAAAATATCCTGTATTAGGTAATCTGTGCCTTTGGACCATTTTCGAGCCAAATGCTACAGTGGCGACGAAAAGTTCTGCACGCAATCGTTCTGGCCCATGATGGCATCAAATCACCTCAAATAAAATTGTATGACAAAATATGAGTGATTTGGAGTGTTTCTGCACCATTTTATCCATACCTATTCCATACTGTTACCTGAGAATAAAATAAACAATGGTTTTCTGAAAAATTGAGTCTGTGGATTTGAAAGATATCAAAAAATGGTATATGCTATCTCAAACTACTTGTAAATGTGATCCTATCCATATGTTGTTTGACCCGAATTGATAAGGATTTAGGCTTTGAATATCCATTGCAAGTTAGCCATTTTCAGTGTTTTTATGCCATTTTGAGCAAATTTCAGTGAAAATGGCCAACTTGCAACTGAGGTGAACCAACATATGGATAAGGTCACATTTAGAAGTAGTTTAAGATAGCATATACCATTTTTTGATTTCTCTCAAATCCACAGACTCAATTTTTCAGAAAACCACTGTTTAGTTTATTCCGAGATCCTATGTATATATGTTGTCCCTCCCAAAATATTAGGTCACTGGGACATGTCCTGGGTATGCTAGATAGCATTTGGCTTGAAAATGTTCCAAAGGCACAGATTATCTAACACAGGATATTTTCATAAATCACTTTCTATCACTAATTGCAGATGAATTAGCCTGACAGATCTACCTAGGTTTCATCCAAATCAGAGCAGAACTGGTTGAGTTATGGACAATTCTTTGAAAACATTCCCAAACAGAAATTTTCAATCCATGCCTTTGGTACTGCCAATAGCTGTAACTTTTTTGAATGGTTTTCTTGAACTTCAACTTTTTTTTTTTTTGGTTCAAATGGGGGGGTTTTTTTTTTTTTGTTCAAACAGGTTTTCTGACCTTCAACTTTTTTTTTTTGGTTTGAGCAGTTTTTTGACCTTCAACTTTTTTTTATTTTGGTTCAAACAGTTTTTTGACTTTCAACTTTTTTTTTGGTTTGAACGGTTTTTTGGTTTGAACAGTTTTTTTTTTTGGTTTGAATGGTTTTTTTGGGTTCGAACAGTTTTTTTTGGTTTGAACAGTTTTTTTTGGTTCAAACATTTTTTTTTTTTGGTTCAAACAGTTTTTTTTTTGGTTCAAACAGTTTTTTTTTTGGTTCGAACGGTTTTTTTTGGTTCGAACGGTTTTTTGGGTTTGAACCATTTCCATTGATCAGACTGAGATATATGACCATGGTTCGAACCAAAACCGTTCGAACTGTTCACATTCCAATGTTAATATTGGGAATGTTACGGTTCGAACTAGAATGCTGCAGTTGCTGCTTCGGCGGCAAACCAAGCATGGGCGATAAAATTAAAGGTAATTTCCCTTTGTTTTCAGTCGTGGATCCTTGTTCTCATTCTTCCCCGTTGCAGGTGGCGCCGAGAAGCTTGTCGGGAGGGTCACGAAGAACTCCGAGATGATAGAGAGGGGACAGCAGCGCAAGGCTAGTGCTCCTTGCGTCTTATTTGCGCTTCTCAGTTTTCTTTCCTAGGAAGGCGATTAAAATAACGACAGCGTCGCCCGCTACGACAGCTTGTAAATAATATCACAATCCATGAACCTCTTTGATCGTCTTCCAGTGATGCCCGGGCCAAAGCTTGTTTGCGCTACCCGCGGCGGCATCACCAGTTCCCTCGCTCTTGGTCACGACACTCCACCCTGTGCTACCAAGGCCAGAATCAAACTCGGTCGCCACGGCGGTCTTGATGTCCCCCATCTCCCCGGGAATTTCGGTGACATACTCCACTGCGGTCTTGAACAGTGCACCGAGGTCGTTGGCTTTGGTGCGCTCGCCCTCGATGCGGAATATTTTGTTCTCCAGCTCGGCGGACGGGAGCGTGGTCAAAACGTGGACGACGAATCCTTGTGGAATCACAAATTAGTTGCATAGATGGTTGCGTTGAAATGGTGCGACGAACCCGCAACATCAGGGAGCGCCGTCGTGGAGAGCGGGGCCTCGCCTTTGCCCACAATATGGATCTTCTTGGTCTCCTCGTTCAAGAATAGCCACGGGATGTATTCGGTGAAAAGACCGTTCTATAGCGTTGGTTGATCACCTGTGATATATGCAAAGGGAAATTTTACAGACGTAGATTCTGAGAGACGGAATACCGGCGCTCTTCAACTGCTCCGCAATCTGGTTCTTCTCTGCCCAGGTACCCTCGTTCAGGCCTTCCGTTGGCACTCCATACTCGGACGGAACAAACAGCTTGATGTTCGCGGCTTTGGCGGCCTCAATGAGGGACTTCTGTGCGCTGATGGCGTGCCCGGTGAGGGTCGAAAGCACTACATCGACGGTGTGCTCCTTGAAAACGGCAGCGACAGCAGCGGCGTCGCTGGTATCGATAGTGGCGAGCTTGGCGCCGGCAGGGAGCTTGTCTGTGCTCTTGGATCCCGGACGAGCGAGGACGACGACGGGAAGGTTCTGGGCAACGAAGGCAGCGACGATCGTGGACCCAAGAGCGCCGGCGCCGATAACTGCGAATGACTTGTAGGAGGACATGTTTGTGCCCAAATTACAGAAACCTGCTTCTTATAAGTCGTGGCCGCCTCCGACTTGGTAATCCACCTGTGATCCGTTACGACAGAGAATGACAAAGCGGGAGGCGAAATAATTCAAAGAAAGCGGACTTCCGCGGTTTAGGTGGGCCCCCACGCCGTCTTGTTTGTCCCCATATTAAAGCAAAATGACGTTTGAGCGAACTCGTTTGTAAGGCGGTTTGTAAGGCGGGCTGAGCCGGGTTTGCATCTGCCATTCATGCATTGATGATCAAGGTAAGGCGGCCCAGGATCGGATGCTTCAATTAAATGTCTGTACGTCATCCCGCTATTACTTACGACCTTTGAGTATGTGTGCTAGTGCTTCGAATGGTTGAGGCGGGCTGAGCCGGGTTTGCATCTGCCATTCATGCACTGAGGATCAAGGTAAGGCGGCCTAGGATCGGATGCTTCAGTTAAATGTCTGTACGTCATCCCGCTATTACTTACGACCTTTGAGTATGTGTGCTAGTGCTTCGAATGGTTGTGCGCTTGTATCTTAAGCATCCGATCGTGAGATTTCCGCTCCCTTGATTGATTTTAGGAGCCGGTTCTCTTTGATCTGGATTCCAACTGTTCAGGCTGTGGACCACGCGAGTACTCGGTCGTGAGAAAAGTTTCCGCCGATGTCCTTGATTTATGGCTGGCCTGCACCCTCTGGAACAGCTGCAAGGACGGCTATTTCTACATACTATAGAGGTCCATACAGCCTCTATTTCCCACTAAAATCTTGAGGTCCAGCCTGACAGGCATAGCTCACAAATGGCAATTCTTGCATCACCCATCTGCGGAAACTTTTCTCATGATCAAGTATAATAAATCACCCCCCCCAACTTGCTACTCAGCCCGCCCACGTTATGATCATACTTAATCCACTCCAACTCAAGCCAGAGACACCAACGATCGTTGCTTCTATTTTGGCGATACTGCTCCGTTCGGCTGTGCATCGAGTTCAACGTCCGTGGGCGTGGAGGTGAACAGTAGTACCAACAATTCCATCTTGAGCCCCGCTTCATTGCATGCGTATGGCGGTCAAAGTGCACTTTTAATCAGCCGCAAGATAAAGACCTGATTTCGGACTTACCGCCCCAAAGATGCGTGATTAGATCCCTTACCCGCAAAAGAGATGAGTATCATGATGTCGCTTAACTTGCGGGGAAACCGTGGCATCCCGCAAGATATACATAGACGCCCGCAAGATACAGACACGTCGCCCGCAAGATAAAGACAAGTTGCTCCCGCAACTTTTTTTATTCCTCTGCAACTTTTTTTTTTCAAAATTTCCTGCAATAAATACGTAAGTTCACAGGAGTGCAGAAATTATTAAATGGGATGGGGTCGTTGGACGCATGCATGCAGGGGTATTATCACAATAAATGTAGACCAGGTTCTTTTGCATGCCATATGCATTGAATGCAAATGCAAGTTAAACTGACTGCTGTTAATAAGGTATGAAATGATTTCGACCATCTCGGGGACGGTCAATGGTCACTTACTTACAATTAATGAGTAGTGCTTGTGATGTTTGTCTGTCACAGAGCACCAGGGTATCCACTGTACAGCATGGGTCTGACTGAGTGCTATTAGACCCAGTTCAGAATTTTCATGCATCACTCAATCCACAATAATGATGCATGGTTCGCGAAAATCAGGAAGCTTACAAAGCAGTACAGCAAAATCCAAATCGTGCTCTATTTGCAATCATGAAATGTGATCATTGCACAGGCAGACCAGTTAGTCTAGCTTCATGTGTAAATTACTCTGGAGCAATAGTTAAGGATTATGTGACTGTTTACACGATTTGTGGTACAGACAGGGTTTGCAATGTAACTGGAATGATGACCCTGGAGATATGAACTATGAAAGAGGTAGAACACGGTTCATGAGGGCCTGGCTTGGACGTAATTTTTATTTGTGTTCAAGACATAAAAGACAATGAGCCAAAGCAAAAATGACTGGGATCAGGGGTCTACTTCGGACTGATAGCAACATCGCCGAGATACACAGCAGTCGCTAAGTTTCGAATTGTTAGTTAATCTAGCCTGCCGAATGTGAGCTTGAGCATAAATTCACAACGCAACAGGGGAGACTGCCTCAGAATGACACGGCTAGGGTTGGTCACGGGTTTGTACCCGGGGTATGGCGGGTACGGGTGCGGGTTGAAAGAGTGTTGAACCCGTAAAACCCGTGTACCCGACTCGTAAACCCGCGGTTTTTCAGCCGCAACTAGGGCCCATTTCCAGACCAGTCACTGTGATATCAGTATGCGTGATTGTGACCTCATGCATCGAGTATCTTTGAGCAAGCAATTCTACTGACTGTTATCTGCACAAGTCTAGTTCATGTGAGCTTTTTTGGCCTGAATTTCTCCATTTCACATCAGCATTATTTTAAAATCCACGGGTTGCAGTACGGGTATGGGTTCAAATTACCCATCCTGTCTCAACCAATTTTCTTGACAATTACGGGTGCACCTTTTATGCCTGTGAGCGTAATACTTACGACTTCATGGCCTGCTTTTTGCCATGCGGAATATTGCTTGGATTTTATGGTGGGTTAACTTGAAGTCTATAAGAGCTTGGATTACCCCTACTACTGCACATTCACCAAGCCGAAGACTGTCGCTCATGACGCTCGATCTTCCTTTTAAGTAGGCATGTAACATTTAATATCACAAAATACCCTCGATTGCTGTCTGATTCTAGCAGGTAAACCCGACGGGTTGGACGACTCGCGGGTGGTTGAAGAACCGCGGGTTTATCCGCACGGGTTTTGTACCCGACCCGCGCCGGGTACGGGTTTGGCGGGTACGGGTGCGGGTTGACCTTGGGATACCCGCGGTTGTACCCGTGACCAACCCTAGACACGGCCCAGAGAAGCCTTTGCGAACCTATGACAGCGATAAGTTAGCCTCATGTTATGTATTGTGTAATCTTCTTCCTCAGTACTTGGTTCAACAGCTTGTTAATATTCTCACATCCACACTCTCGCACCCTACGACCCTATCCCGATTAATTATTGCTGCGCTCCTCTAAACTTACCTGTTTTGTTGCGGGAAGATTTGAAAAAAAAAAGTTGCGGAGGAATAAAAAAGTTGCGGGAGCAACTTGTCTTTATCTTGCGGGCGACGTGTCTGTATCTTGCGGGCGTCTATGTATATCTTGCGGGATGCCACGGTTTCCCCCGCAAGTTAAGCGACGTCATGATACTCATCTCTTTTGCGGGTAAGGGATCTAATCACGCATCTTTGGGGCGGTAAGTCCGAAATCAGGTCTTTATCTTGCGGCCGATTAAAAGTGCACTTTGACCGCCATACATGCGACCCAAGCAGACAGTGTATCGCAAAATTACAGGGGAGTCCGAGTCCGCCTAGTCAGACGTTGACGGGGCTTTGATTGAATTTGTGTGGATTTGGCGGAATGTAGAAGACGTGACGGCGTCAAGCAGCTGCTGGGCGGCGGAACTGGAAGGCTAGCAGAAGACTGCGGAAAAAGCACACCTGGATCTTCTGGATCGAATGCCACCACGGCCTACATGATAGGACTCTCTGCCGTCCATCGCCTGCACGCGTCCCCGCCAGTGTGCGACGGCCTTCATGTCGCTCATGGAGTACAAAGGTGTTTTTGTTCTTCGGGGCCGTTGACAGGCTAACAGGAACAGCATTACTGCCTCGAGAGTTGTCGGAAGCGCGGGCATGGACTTGAGACCTTGGTTGAGGTAGGTCTCAGAGGAGGGAGGTGTTATCGAAATCCAGAGGATGGAGGAGCCACCGGGCAGGTCGAAGCGAGAAAACGATTCGATGGTGGTGGTAAGACGCAAGAAGGATTTATGGGGATCAGAGGACCTGTTTCGACCCCGAAAGTCGTTCAGCTGCGCGTTATTCACTCTGTATGCATCCGATCTACACGATGGACCACCCTTGCGTCGGATTTTTGCTCAGGAATGGAGTTTAGGACGACGGCGCAGTCGATGCGCGGCGGAAGCCGTGCTGCAAGAACGCTGTGAAGTTTGGCTCAAATTGGGAAGGTGGAATCTAAAACGACAGCGCAACCGATGCGTAACTAGAGCTGTTGGATCTACTGCAAGATACGGCAGACCTCCTTTAGAGAAGGGAGGATGTGACATACGGAGCGGTAGGAGGCGGAAACCGATGAGCAGTGGGTGCATCAGCGAGGTGTTCATTGTGGTTCTGGTCAAGATGGATCGACAGTAGCCAGATCATCGCCACGGCCATCAGCATACATCACGGATTTCTCACACGTCAAGCTTCGTCTGGTAGGTCCAGGTTGGCTAAGGCTCCAACCGTTTCCGTTCATAAACGTTTATACACGGTTTGAACCATTTTCGTTTTTCATTTAATTTGCCCGTGGTTTCAAACAGTTTACAAACCGTTTTTACACGGTTTAAATGGTTGAAATTTTTTCAACCACTTGCTAGTAATTTATGAGTACAAGTCTGAGAGCATCTTCCAGTCAGTGTATTTGAGTCCTTTAAGCTCCTCCCAAACCACACATGTACAGTGACTGACCAGTAACAGGTGTCGGCGGGGTGCATTGCGAATATGGCAAGTGTTGTTGGCTCGAAATTGATGTGCCAACGCTGTATTGCGCTGTCAATGAAACAATAAACTAACCGGCCGTCATTCCAGCATTGCCACTTTTCATCAGCTATGCCTCTGATCGTACACCTGCTACCTCTAATCAATACCACGATTGAAATACTAGTTGACCCATGTTGAACCAGGAGTCTCAATGCTAGTATCCATCTTTTTCCAACAGAGATGTGTTGGTGCAGTGG